>LR991006.1:14472055-15826833 GCA_905163435.1 Mamestra brassicae | reverse complement strand
GGAAAAATACCATTTGTAACATACCTACTGGTAAGTTCAAGGGTTATTTATATTCAAATAGGCTCCATGCATGATTTCTTTTGCATAGGTTGATAATAAGATGCTTTGACAGTTAATTTAACAGATAGAAAAAAAACAAAACAATTTAACTAACTTAAAATAGTTTAAGAAAGTACTTACTTCTAACCTTGTAGTTCAAACTTAACCTTAATTTATATTAAATTAACACTTATTTATGCAAACACAGCTTATTCGCACGATAATAACTCGGTTGATAAATCAGCAGCAAATTATAAAGTTACATTCAACACTTTAGACCAAAAACAAAAATGTTTGAACAAATAATACTAACAAAGTTTAACCAAAATTCTAACTCACTGGAAGATTACCAACTATTATAACGTCATTAAAATATCGTCAAAACAAAGAAACAGAATATTTACCTTTGACCTTAGTGCGTTTGTTTATTGTTTTGAGGTTATATTTAACATTGGCCACCAAACAAACTTAGGAATTCTTTATTCAAAGTTAACTTTTTCTTAACACATTACTGACACTTAAAACACACTGTTCCAACGACAATCTTCTTCAATAATGATTGGTTTTTCTTATTATGTCTACAATAAATACTATTATTTTACTACTTATCAGCTGATGAGCTGAGCAGACTGTTTTGTATATAATTTGTTGCAATTTAATATCTCCACGCATTCTTATTGGTTGTTGTGTAACGATCTCTCGCGGACTCATTAATTACTACGTTCATTCATGATTTACGTGTCTGCGTCGTGGTTCTATGTGATATCGCGAGATGGCGTTAATATAAAAAAAAACGGGATCGCTTTTGTGAAAATCAAATAAATCGAAAAGCTTATTTTCTCAAAGTCAAAGTCAAAACGTTTATTTCAATTAGGCCATTAAACGGCACTTTTGAACGTCATCATTTACAGTTCAGTAAAATAATAATATTACATTAATAAAAATGTTCTTACAAAATTTGGTACCTAGGTACTTATACAAAAATTATTAAGTAATTCAATTTTATGTGAGGACGATGCACCCAGAGTATGCTACTTATGGGAACAAAGTATTACCAGCAGAGGTAAACTTATTCATTTCCCAAAATTATTCTTGTAAAAGTATGTATTATTTTAATTATTAAAATAATTTAATAATTAAACCATAGCACTGGTTGGTCAGGTTGGTCACTACCATATCCACAACTTCTTATTCTTTAGGCAGTTTGCTAGGTACCTACTTACCCACAAGATACAAAAACTCATTTTGTACCTTAAAGTCAATTTGTTAAAAGCAACGCCTTTTAAGCATTTTACTTAACCTTTTGAACGCCATTGTCACATTATTATATGCGACAAAGGAAAGCTTACCTACACTAGAACGTCACACGTCTGACACGTCACAAATGTGTGACAAAAAATACGGCGAATTTATGGCTTGGCGTCGGGGGTACCTATGTACGCCGATACGTTTATGCTCTGGCGTTCAAAAGGTTAAGCTTTTTACTCTACAGTTATAGAGTTACCATAATTGCTTATTAAATTACTCGATTGCCCCAGAAGGAGAATACCTAAAGTTTTTAAGTACCGAGTTCGATCCACGTAAAGCACAATCGTTCCAAAGCATCTAGGTACCTGGCAGGCATTTTTTTTCTAATTAACTGTCTATGTACTCAATTTTTTTTCCTAATTTCTATCTTTGCACCCAACAAGCTTTAGAAGCTATTGAAATTGATTTGTTCTGGAAAAGTTTTTCGCAATAAAGCCGAAAAATACGGGTCTTTTCCACAATCAAAGTGCCTTTTGAATACTGTGTAGGCGTATGATTACTACCTTTATTTTATTATTGCGAAAATTGAAAACTCTTAATTGGCTACCTATTCCAATTAATCAAAGTGTTTGTCAGAGAAACCTTCTAAATAGCTTGCGTGGACATTTTCATTAACTTTTCAATGGCTTGCTCAATATAACGAGAATTTGACAAATTAATTGTGTTATAATGAAATGAAATTGGAGAAAAGGCTTTCAAAGACCTAGGTACAGTCAACAAAGCTATTTGGTATGCAGGCAGCTAACTTGCTTACTTTTAAACAATGTTGTGAGTGTGCTAAGTAGATAATTATTATACAACACACTCGTAAGTACGTCATAAGCTTAAAAAGTTCTAATACAAACATTAGAAGTAAATATTGGCAGTGCAGTGGACAATTTAATATTTTTGCCTGTATACCAAATAGCTTTGTTGACTGTACCTCAATCGGTTTATAAATAAGTGTCCCTAGAAACTTTTCTAAAAAAAAATAACGTTCGAAGAAAAAAAAGGACCTCAATATTATCGTGTTACCCAGTTACTAGTTTTTGGAAGTCAGAAAGGAAGTCGGTCTATGCATATAAAATACTAGTATTATATTGAAAACTAACCCCAAAATTGTTGGTAAAACGCTCGGAAAAGTAAAACTATTTAATTTGGTAAATCCCTTGACGCACAGCTTACACATACGATTACACATATTTTTTTACCCAGTGCATAATAATTTGGAATCATAGCCTATAAGTACCTAATAAAATAAAAATAAAATATATTTTTTACAGTACTTCCTTGTATAAAAATAAATAACTACTTATGTATTAATGCAGTTTTTTCCCATTTTTACAACAATTTTCCTACCTATCACGGGTAATTATCTATATGTACCTGTGACTAAAATTCTACCAACAGTATGACTTATTTATATATTATGTGTACTACCTACTGATAAGTAGGTACTACACATAAGTACTGGACAGACAATTGCTATATATTGAAACCCCTCTACAAGGTGTATTCGGGTTGCGTGGTCATATTTGTCTATTTTTCTATCTTTTTTATCTATAGTAATATTATAAATGCGAAAGCTTATATGGATGGATGTTTGTTACCCAACACGTGAGAACGGCTGAACGGTTCTTGATGAAATTTGACACCGAGGTAGATTATTGTCTGCAATGACACATAGGATACTTTTTAACAAGGAAGTGTGTTCCCTTGGGATTAATTTCGACATTAACGCGGGCGGAGCTGCGGGCAGCATCAAGTCTGATATAAAGTACTAAAGAAACATTAGTAGAGTAGAGTAGAGTAAATGGAGTCCCCATTTTCCGCACTTAGACTCTTATTCGGTCCTTTGTGCGTAGCGCGTAGGTGTCCTGGCTACGTTAGCCAGCCTAGCTCCGCCCAGAATCGCAGAAGTTTCCTGGGAGCTTCACAGGCTTCACGGAGCGACCTCACCGTTCCGAGGATTTGTTCACGTTGGGTAGCCACGGCCTCGCATTCCAGGATGACATGGGCGGCTGTTTAAAGAATCATTAGCAAAAATAAAAATTATCGACTAAAAAAAACCCGACCACAAAAAAGCACTAAAAAATTATAATAAACGCCTCCAACTGCATCAGACTGTTTGAAAAGTGTTTTAATTGCACCTTTTTAGTGCTTTTTTGAGGTCGGGTTTTTTAAAATCGATATTTTTTTTTAATTTTTGCACTTCTACTGTTTAGACGTCCTGGGTTCAATTCCCAGTTTGAGCAAAATGTCATTGGGGTTTCCCATCTGGAAAGTCTCAGTTGTAATATTAGCGTGATATTAACGTTAAAGAAGTAAACATACAATGTGTTCTTCTATGGCGAGCAACTTGATACTAATTCATTATGTTCCTGTTACATGGAAAATTGCAGAGTTCTTGGAACTTCGCCTGTTTGTAGAACATTCCATACTTGCGAGAATTTGTAAGTATTGCAATTTGTTGTTTTTTTTTTTACTTTCTATTTCCAAACCTCTCTATCCTGAGCGATCTCTGACCAACTTTAACCCGTCACCGCGGCCCTGGAACGCAAAGGGCTTTAGAAGGAACACGGATGGGTTTTAGTCAGTAAGAGTCTGACACGCCCTCCCGCTCCACCCAGAGCGGAAGAAGTCATTTGATGACTTCCCACACTCAAAAAAAAAAAAGTATTGCAAATTACTCCCATTTCCCAGTTTCTGGGTTGTGTAGGTCTGGTTGACACTTGCTCCATGTAAATTACTGGTATGCAGCTGCAGCCGCTTACAATGAAAGTCCATCTCAACATAGATTTTATTTAAAAAAAAACTGGCGAAGTGCAACTTGGACTTGCACACGATGGGTTCCACACGATGGGTTCCGAACCATAAGCCGAATAAAACATGTTTCTTGAATTCCCATTTTTAAATCTAATTTCATTTTTATTATTTGTTGTTATAGCGGCAACAGCTATAAAAATTTTCATCATCTGTGAAAATTTCAACTGTCTAGCTATCACGCTTCATGCGATACAGCCTGGTGACAGACAGACGGATAGTGGAGTCTTAGTAATACAGTCCCGTTAAACCCTTTGGGTACGGAACGGAACGGAACGGTAGTTGCCGTGTAGATACTACTAGCTCTATTTCCAGTTCTTTCAAACTTAGTTAACGAGGTTTAAGCCCACTACTTCGAAGTTGACATTTGCCTTTGGAAAGGCGATACGCGACCTTATTAAACTTATAATAGACTTATGTTAAGTTTAGTTATCTCATGGAGGTAGAGCTACGTTCCATTGCGTGTTGATTAGCATTTTTAGGGTTCCGTACCTCAAAAGGGTAAAAAGGAACCCTAAGATCACTCTCTTGTTCGTCTGTTTTTCAATGTAACGTGTAGTTATTAGTAGGTTTTTACCTTTGCTTATTTGCATAGTAGTCTTAACTTAATAAATTGAAATGGTTTGTTTCTTCTTTCGAATCTTTTCAAATACTAATTTATAAAACTCTTTAGTTCCTGACTGACTGAGTGACTGACAGACAACGCAGAGCCGAAACTACTGGTCTTAGAAATCTGAAATTTGGCATGTAGGATCCTTGGAGAATGTAGGGGAGCACTAAGAGGGGATTTCCCGAAATTCTTACGGGAACGGGAAAAAATGGGATATGCGCGTACGAAGTCGCGGGCAAAAGCTATTATAATATAAAATTATTCCGTTACTGACTGAATGAGTGAGTGATTGACAGACAATCCACAGCCGAAACTACTGGTCGTAGACAGCTGAAATTTAGCAAGTAGCTTCCCTACGGATATCCCGAAATTCCAACAGAAATGGAAAAAAACGGGGTATGCGCCTACGAAGTCGCGGGCAAAAGTTATTCCGATACTAAAAAGTCATTCAGAATGTGCCAAATCCTACTTTCATACCAGAAGCCTGATAGATTTTTAGGCTTCTTTTCATACCACGAAAATGTAGGTACGATTCCTGAAGGATACGACATGGGAAAACACTTGTGGAAGGTAACTTCGTGCTCAGAAGGTTCTCGTTCCTAAGTTACTTAACCCTTCTGCTTTCTTTTGTCTAATTAATATTATTCATAATGTTTGTACACTGAAAGCCCTAAATCTATCTCCTTTCGTTCAGTCGATCCAAAGGTTGCCCTGTGCGATAAGACCGCCCATGGTACATTTGTTTTTCCGTATACATGTTTGTCCCGGCTTTTATACACGTGGTGTTCAAAAAAGTATATCATAAAATCATCTATATAAATAAAAATGAAATGTATGTACGCGCATAACTTCGTAACGACTGATCCAAATTGGATAATTCTTTTTTGTTGTGTTCGTAATTGTGTATAAAAGAAAATTTTGAAATAATTTTCGGACCAATTACTTTCATGGTCAAAATATATAGAAATAAATAAATTTATTTCGAACTGGTAAAGTAAGTCCAGAAACAGTGCTGTGCTGTGTCCGACTGGCGACCGGATCCCTTCACTTTACACCGACTTCCATTATTTGAAGTGTTAGTCACCAAGTTATGTTAGTAAGAATGAAATCACTTGTATTTGACAAACCACTTCACTTAACCAATGTCGCCAATGCCTAGACTGTGTAAGTTATCTTATCTATCACTAGTACTTCGCCCGCGACTTTGTCCGCGCGGATTTAGTAGGTACTCCACAAACTTCAACGCTCGCTCTACCCCCTTTAGTTTTGGAAAATTAAGCAAAACGATTTTCCTTAATTACCTTTATTATCAAACCATTTAAATGGATAAGGATTAATATCTTGATATCAAAATCATAACTTTTCTTTCCAACTGGGCTTTGATTAAATAATTTTAACAAAGAGCGGTCATTGTGACTTAACCATAATAGTTAGACATATAACCTCGCGGCCTTTTTTCTAGTATCATCAATAGTTTTCGCAGCGCATGCGATGAAAGACATTTTACGACAATTTTTATGACACCTTGGGTTAGGTACATAATTCAAGTTTTGTAGAGATCCCTAATTATTTCTGTATTTTCTTTCTGTCTATTAAATATAGCCTATGTTACTCGGTGAAGATGTAGCTTTCTAACGGTGAAATATTTTTTTAATCGGTTCAGTAGTTTTTGAGTCAAATCGTAACAAACAAACAAACAAATCTTTCCTCTTTATAATTTTAGTTTAGATTTGAGGGTTCTGTACGTCCAAATTAAAAATCAAACACCTGACCATAGCCAATCAATCAATTTGCTCCGAATCTACTGGACCGATTTTTTTTTTTTTGTGGTACACATTATGAACTTCTTTGACCCAATTTATTCATAGATAAAAGTTTTTAAAGCAAATATGCATAGTACTTATATATGATTAAAAAGAGAGGAAACTTTTTCAGGTTTGACAGCGTTTGTACAGAAAATATGTTAAACCACCATCTGCCAGGGTTGCGAAAATTGTTCGAAAGAGTCACTGCGGCCCTGGAACGCAAAGGGCTTTAGAAAGAACACGGATGGGTTTTAGTCAGTAAGAGTCTGACACGCCCTTCCGCTCCGCACAGAGCGGAAGAAGTCATTTAATGATTTCCCATCCTTAAAAAAAAACACCATGTTTATTCTACAAATAAAAGGCATTATTTGACCTATGTACATAGGTATATTGCTAAACAAAAGCTGTATGACTTCGGGTTTCCCATTTTATCGAAACCAGTTCAATACATTTATACACCTGGAACATTTTCCTACCCCTTGCGATACTTCAGATAAGTTCCAACAAACTAGTCACCATGACGTTTCAACCACATTTTCCATCTAAACAGTGACTCAAGATCTAATTGCCCCGTTTCTACTAAAGCTATTAAGGTATGGCAAATTTTATATTGCACAATGGAAACTGCAAATCAATGCCTTAGGCGGTACTCTTAGTAGTTATCTTGCTTAAGAGTGATGCCAGTCATTAATCATATGGTAGAAAATTACATAATTGGGATCGGAAAACCACTTACCTACCTACTACACCAGAGGTACATCCTTACTTAGTTGTGTTTGGGAAATAACGATGGGGTGACATAGATTTCTAAAATTTTAGGACCTAAAAAATATCACATTCATTTTTGGTATTCTGAGTGTATAGTTTGTAGTCGTTGGTCCTTAAAAATTGAATGCAGAATGCACATGATTTTTTATTCATTTGATATATGAAATAAAAGGTACTGAAAAATACTGATAATGCCGTACCGAAGTACTACGTGGGCGAACGATTGTGAGCAACTATAAATCTTGATACCGACGATTTGTTAAAAGATACTTAAATACTTTTACACCTCTATTGTTTTCGTCAATTTAAACTGGATAAGTCCGGTGTTTCCTACCCTGAGAAGAAACAACGAAACAAACACTGAGGTCAAAGTCTCTCAAAATCCATACAATGGCCAACCATTAATGGTCAAATCATATTATTATTATGAGAAGAATTAGGTAAATGTTTAAGGTGGTCTTTTAGAGAAAGACCAACACAGATTTGAGTGGACCTATACAGACAGTGCAAGCTTTGGTCATTTATCTCGTAACTCACCTTAGAAATTTATGGAGCTCAACGACCCATTAAAATGACTTAATACGGACACAATTCTAACTTCATAATTCCGGTTAAATCGGCACCCAATCGAGTTAGTGCTAATCGATACTGAGTCATTATAACTTATGACTTCGCGACGTTGCCACAGCACAAAAAAGCTTACAAAAAGATGGTATGTACACTGACACATCATGTTCTAATCAGTAAGGTATATAGGTGAGATGTGTCATTGAATATTGTCACTTCAAATTGCAATTGACGTGGTAGAAAAGATGCTGTCCGGTCTATGTCTGGGCGAATTTAAAGTAGGACACCTTGTGGCGTTGCAACGGAACCAAGATATAACTTTGATAAGTAGAATCAGTCACATGATTGTGTTACTTAACGTCATTTTAACAGTACTCCTTGGTTTGTAAAAAATAAACTTTAAGACAGTTTACAAATTTCTAGTTCAAGCTATCAGATAACGTAGACAGTCTACAAAAAATCTCGTAGAGGGTGTCGTATGATAAGCTTTAGTTTCACACTTGAATTTATAAATGCAAGATAATTACCATAAATTGCGACCAAATCAAGTATCAGCTTTAGAACAGTGCATTGTAAGTTGATTTTGAACTTGCCTATAGTGGCCTAAAAGAATGAGGTGTAATAGAATTTAAACTTTGATAAATTTTAAGAAGCGTTCGCATTTGTATCGTAGTCGCAATCTATAAAAAAAACCATTTCCCTACATTTTGACAAGTTTTTCAACTTGATTGTCGCTGAGAAGATCTTTCGACTTGAATTATAATATAAGTACGAGAAGCCTTCAAGCGACGGCATTCAGCAGGTCTATTCTGTCGACATCTCACCGTGTACACTTTGGAGTGAACGTCAAGTGAGCTGTCATTCCAACTTGTTTGTATAGTTTGACAGCTCACTTGTCGTTCACTTCACCTAAGTTTTCACTTCGACATGTTTACAGTATCGCACTGGTGATTGATTCGGGGATTGAAATGAGTGAAGATTATCGTTTTAAAGTAGGTAGTATTTTATTGGAATCCTATTTACACGGTCCTTTGTATTTTACTTTATATGGGCAACAACAACAATATTACTATATTATCTGTATTTATTAACCTACCATACTAATTTACATTTTTAATTACTTCTTATAAAAAAACATTTAAAAAAAAAAGATTTTTTTTTTGTTTATTAATATATTTCTGTGTGTACCTACATGAATAATAAAATTAATAAAAAAATATTTTTATTAAAATTCCCTAGTTCAACTTCATGATATTTTGTGCACACGAAAAATATTCCTTTCTCTGACTTATGAACTTACCATAAAAATCAGTGGTATAAAATAAGCCTTTTCTTGTGTCCATAAACCTTAAACTCATGGTCCACATACATGGACACTGATATATGTCAACATCCGTTTATTTCATTTTCTTGACATACATTTTCTAGGAAAATATATTCATCATTGTATGTAAAACATAGTAAAGCCATGTTTAACGATCAGTCACGTCATTTAGGTCTTAGGGCGGATAATAATTATATCCCATGGATTTATATTGTAATCATAGATTAATATTCTTGGTAAGATCAAGGTAATAAATGAAAAATGTGGAAAATGTTTGACGTAGGTACCTATCTACGTTTTCCGGTTACCAACTTTTTTTTTTCTCCATGGTAAAGGTATTATATATGGGAAAAATCTTTTTCAGAAAAGTGGGACTTCAAAAATATTTGAATTGGACTTTACTCTCTGTTCCACATACCTCTATACTATAAAAAAAATGCAATTCCGTCGCACACTCCAAAATGCAACCGATAGAAAACCGACAGGCTAGCAACTGGCGTCATTATTTTAGGTATCGATTTGTGTCGGGAAAAACGTAGCTTCAAACCATTTTTGGACATTCACGCTTAATAAACAAACAGCTCGTCACTAGGAAATGTGTAAATTATGTCATTAGCAAACTGATACGGGAAAGAGAAACTTAAATATTTTAATCAGATATAACTTGCCGAAATATAACCACAATGACGTAGGTCGGCAGAACATTGGTATTTCCTACTATAACAGTACTAATAAGAATCAAAATTATGATTTTTATTTTTAGGTAGGAAGTGTGTTCCGATAATTATTTAAATTAATGTTGTGGTCACAATTTTATTGATGTATTTTTGTTGGGAATTTTGCTGGCTCAAAACTAGTTTGGTTATACCTACCTACTTAGTTCTATATTAGATCAAATCACTGTGTTAAACATAGATGGGAGAATCCGGTGCAAAGTTGGATAAAAAAATGTTACTAATTTTTAACCGACTTCAAAAAAAGGAGGAGGTTATATGTTCGACTGTGTATTTTTTTTTTCATTAAAACCTCATTCTTTTTCACTAAGGCACTTGCGTATTTTTTTCCGAATCACTCTGACTCCTATAGGTAACATAATATCAAGCCGGTATTCCCCGACAGTTTCCGCAGCGGTACTTTTAACTAATATTTGATTTGATATAGGATTTATTCCCAAACGCATTGTGTACAGGTTTTACATAATTATCAAAATTCATGAAAATGTACCATTCTCACCTTATCTCCGAGTCAATCAGCTGGGCGAAGGCGTCTTTTCATACACGAGAATGAGCAGCCAGTCGATTCTGTAAACATGTCGAAGTGAAGACTTGGGTGAAGTGGTCACGAGGTGAGCTGTCACTCCATATAATCAAGATGGAATAACAGCTCACTTCGTGATCACGTGACATCTTGGTTATATGGATTGACAGCTGACCTCATGATCACTTCACACAAGCCTTCACTTCGACATGTTTGCAGAATCGACCGGAAGTACCTAATCAACTCGCCTGCTCAAGGTGGAGTTGAGCTTTCAGACCTAGGTCGGGTTTCAGAATTAAGCATTTTGAGTTAAAAACTAGTCAAATCCTACTTTAATGCTATTTGACAGATTCTCAGGTTTAGTCAAATAGATACTCCATTTTAAATGCTTAACTCAGAAATCAGGAATAAGTTAAAGGTCTCCGTGGTATCCTTACGATATTTTCCGTCACCGATGGCAGTCAAGCGGACCTATTTAAAGAACATTTAGCTTTGAATTAAAAAACAGCCTCTTCAAATCCAACCTCGTTTGACTCCTAAACTAATAGAAAATTAATTAATAACACAGACCATAGACGCCAGTTCATTACTCTATGTCTTCAATACCTACTTTTTTTCGCTGTGTCTCAACAATATTAATTCAATGTCAGATTGTATAGTTGTGTACTCGTATGTTGCGATTTTTTGTTCGCCAATCAATCGACATAGATTGTCTGCGTTGATTTTTACTAAAATATAATGTTACCAACATTACGGGATCACATACGGGACTTCTTTGAGAATCTAAAAAGATTTGTGTTAACATTTCACGCAGACGCGCTAATTGACTTGGTTTGCTGGTACACTGATCGAACTTGTAATGTTGTAGTTGCGTACTACGTTGTCCGTTTAATAATTATTCATTGGTAATTTATTTGGAAATGATTAAATATGTTCGAAAAAATCTTTAAATATACGTCCTGTTATGTTTCTGTGAATTGATTTCAAGCTTTTAATAAAAACGGCGAGCTTTTACATACCCATTACGGGAAACATTACCTTTATCAAACGTCACAGTATTTTCCCGCGCAAACCGAAACGTCACTATTGCCGCAGATTAAAAAAAAAACATAAACGCGCATTTTTTATTTTTCTTAGCTCGCAGACTACAGCAGTTTATTCTAAGGTTGAAGGCCGACCACTTCCGTTTGTTGTCAGCCAGTGGCGCCAAGTTTTTGTCATAAATGTACGCTAATTAATGCCATATTGGAAATCGATTTGTTAGTTTTTTTCTTATGATTAGTTATAGTAATTTAATATGTACACTTGTGTAATAAAACATTTATCGGTCGGAGATTTTCAAAGGGAATGGCTATTGGCAAAGATAAAAGAACTACGTAGAATAAAAATAAGTTGTTCTTTGTCGGTACGACAAAATTCGATTATTTATCGTCTTCTAGGCGCCACATAGGTATGTTCTTATAAAGTAGATAGCTAGGTACCTAGTGTTTTGCGTCAAACAAAATTTATTAATTCGTTTTTGTAGGGGTTTATTTTTATTTGTTTATTTTGATGTACTTAAAACAATGAAAGTACAAAAAAACTTGCAAATTAAGTTAAATCGATGGTTTAATCTGAGAATTTTACCGGAAACTGAATTCGCAGTTTCTGGTCAATAACAATGACGAAATTATTTATTTTAACTAAAGTAACTTTGGTTTATGGTTTCAAAACATGGAATTAATATATACGTACTCTTTTAAAAGAAATAATTAACACCAATGCGAACACATTTAAAATATTATCTGTCACCCACCAGACGGCTTGTCGACGCGTCTATTAACTTTCCAACAATTAAATTTCATCCTTATCTTTATTACGCTTAAGTGTTAAAATCATTTGAAAACGATCTGGAACACCAATATGTCACAAACACCAGTAGATATAAGTGTACTCTATGGTTTGTTTTTCTTTTTCACTAAACACATTTTCGATGCTCTTTGGTAAATTCTCTAATTTGGAAAGATACTTTGAGCCAAGCCAAAGCCAGCCTTAACCTGCACGAATTGAGTTGTAAATGTCATAAAAATATAGTTAGTACATATTTAGTTTTCTTGCGAAAAATTAAAGAGTTAATTCAAAATCGATGAAGCTCCACACTTGTCCTAACATCAAGATCAAATCAGATAATATATCTGTGATGAAAATATATATGTGAAACTGCAGCATTTTTGGATGTTTGTAACTGAGATTTTGAGCAACATTTATTCCAAAACTGCATGTTTAAGTTTCCATCCTCTCCTCATATCGTCCGGCACATCGTCATAACCAAACTCAAAACTCATAATTTTGAATCGCTAACGTTCACAGACGATGACGCAAAGCCCTTAAAATGATTTTACCAAAAACTGAGCAAAAAGACCAAACGTAACCGTCTTCTTTGAATGACCATAATTGATAGACCATCTTTTTGCATCCACCAAATCAATCAACAAACAAATCTGAGCTTTATCCAACAAGCAACAGAGTCTACAGCTTTTTTAAGTGACAAAACAAGATGGCGTCGTAACTCTTGCATTCTGACAAGAATAATTGGAAGGTTTGAGTAATGAAGTCATAAAAGGAACCAGTTTTAATTTTCAGGAATTCAATTCAGAGTTATGGCGAATCGGTTCTGTTCTTCTCATTATTGTATGATATCTATGACACATAACATTAATTCTTTAATTGCTGATTTTAATCTAAATTAATGTCATGTGGCGGGTTTTTTTCCGATTTCCGTATTTGATCTTGTTCTAGTTAAATTGTGCTCAGAGTAACAGTAACAAAGATGGTGGAAAGTCTATTATCTATGATTCTGCATCGACTACCACCCTCCTTCTTTTTCCTCTAGGGATTCTTTGAATAGGTTGCCCCTGGGCAAGTGAACACCATCGTCGACTACCGACCATCACTGACCATCCGTTGATATAGTTATTTTGACAACAACAAGCAATAAAATCAATATAAAGGAGATTCAGGTGATGTGTTTACGAAGACTTCCCGTGTTCCTCAAGGAAGATCATCTCTTTCTTTCTGGTGGCCCTCCAAATTCGCCATTCAGGAAGCGGGTCTTCGTATAACTTCAACTGCTTACTTGTTTTTTATTGGATGGGTGGTCAGTAATCAATAGTAGCGGCAAACCACTTATACCCTTGCATTCAGCAGTTTAGGAAAAGATACAGTGTCAAAGGCTTTATTTATGCGGTTTGCAAAATGGCGGTCGTCTCATCATCCCACGAGTCCACAACACATGACTGTTGTCGTAATTACTCCGCACATTCTGCCTCGTCACCGCTTCTATAATTAACCCGAACAATTAAACTAACTAGGGGTTAAACACCTGTAGTTATTTTGACATCAATCAGTTTGGCACCGCGCCCCGACACGCGAGCTAATCAGATGACAGTGATGTACCTATACCTACTTATACAAATATATAGCTACAGGGATCGATAAACTAAGCTTATATCGATTCTGATTGTAATTAATCGATTGTTCGAATTTGATTGATGGTTCGTTAGTATTGTATTGATAATACTGTTATTGATTGTTAAAATGTAATAGGTAGCTTAGGTAAAAGCTTTAGAAGAAGTTGTGAATTATCAATTCATTTCCAAAAAGCTCAAAAGATTTAACGCCAACGTTTTCCTATACATACAAAAAGATAGAAAAGCCACAGTGAAAAACAAATACTAAAAAAATATTTTTATGCCACAGAGATAACTTAGTTTAACTTTCGTTCAAGAAATGCTTAATGATTTAATCAAACTAAGTAGTGTCTTACTTGGTTGGCATGACAACCCCACAACTAAAATAAAAAGTAATTCGGGATTCGATTTTCAAATTATCGTATGAGGCCAGTCATACTGACGACAATTTGCTTAAACAATAATGCCTTCACTTAATAATATCTAAATCATAGCACAATCTACCAGCTGCAAGGTGAACCACGTAAATGTCGCACGGTATTTTTAACAGTCGTAATATGCGGAATATGTTTCTGCTGAGTAATCGTCAAATAGTTTTTCATCAGCTGACATTGACATCCATTCTTTTGCTGCTGTTTTAGTCAATAGAATGGCTGTATAAGAGTCGTGAAGTTGCCTAAAACGGGGGTTTAAAAAATAATACAAGCCGTTAAAAATCTAACCAATTGCTAGCCTCGAGTTAGGATCAATTCAGCCTATGGGTATTGAATAGTAAAGGAAGATTATGGAGCTTTAATGTTCTACCATTTTTATGCCTATAATCCATATGGTTCAAACTATGGCAGTTCAAGCCAAAATTAGCACATAACATTAACATTATCAAGATGAATGTGAATCAAAAGGATTAAAGTACCTAAGTTTATATACACAATTTTATTTCCGATCCCCATGTCTATCACAAAAATCGAAATAACTATTGCTTTTCCACCATCAAACGTACAACTGTACGAGGATCATTTATCGCGGGGCAAAACACGGAAGTAATGCCACCACCAACAGAATAACCAAAAACGTCCTGCCTACCAACCAAACGCTACAAGATTCTTCTATCACTACATTCATTACTGACCTCCCCCCCTCTCCCTATCTCATCGGTGCAACAGCCACACCTCCTTACATCAGACAATCGTAATACCAACCTTACAGCAATTACGAAACCCGCGAAATTGGCGACTGCACCCAATGACTTGACTTCGAAGCACGTTGCATCATCCAACAACCTGCGTACGCGCAGTCGTTGTGAATGAAAAACTTGAATGACCAACTACCAATATGGAGGATGGGTGACAAAATATTGAATACTGGGTATCGTTGTGAAAGGGTGTGTCTGGGAAGAGTGATACATTTTTGTGATTGATTTTATTTTCCTTAAAGGTAATGAAGAAATGGGCTTTCGAGCTCATAATCTCAAAATATGAAATAAAGTAGCTTTTTCGCCTTGGTTTGTTTTCGCTTACTTCTGGGTAAGCTCGCTCCATCGTCGACTTTGTATGTGTCATCTATGACCTAGACCAGAGTCAAGAGCAAACCCATATTAAAAAAAAAAAAAAAAAAAACCACGGAGAATTTCGATACAGTTTTCATTAATAGAAAGAGCGATAAATGAGGTTTGACTAGGTCTCGTGTGAATCCGGGGTGGGTTGCTAGACTTGCTTGTATGGAATAAAAGGACGAACGAAAGAAAATAGGTACGATTAAATAGCTAGAAGAAACTTAATTAGCTTTAAGGATTAATTAGATATTGAAATTGCCAAAATGTCCTCAGAAGACCATACTTTCATTGTGCGCACAGTAAGGTAAAGAATTTTAACTGTATACCGCCAATATTAGTTTTTTTTTCTATTGCTAGCATAGTTCTAACATCAGTTTTTTTGTTTAGTTGGAAGTTCAAACTAAAACGCGTTATTTTAGCGTACGAAATGATTTATTAATTCCTAAGAATGTTTGTTTTGTGAACTTATTGTAAGTACCTACTTATTTTGATTAATACTTAGTCTTAAGTTGTGGTATACAATGTAGATAACACTAAAACCTTGAATCCATTAGGCAACATTTGACGCGCAACACATGACGCCCAACATGTTAGGCAAACTTGCTCCATCGTCGACCACATCTTCCCTTACCATCAGGAGAGATAATGGTCGAACTATAAAAACTAAACTAGGTAGGGCATCACATGTAGCTATTTGTGTCTATGAATGTTTTTTTTTTTTGCCAGTATAGGTACTTACAATAACATGGTAAGGGTTACGTAATTGTAGTCTCACTATAGTCGTGCAAATATTTCTAGTACATGCATTAATATCATGAAATTACGAAATTACATCAATGTCATTTGTCATGCACATCAGAATCATATTAACATTTACAGTCTTGCTTCGTTAATATTAATTAGGCACATAACATTATAAAAATATATTAAATTAATTATTAGATTTATATTGTCTCACAATTGAGACAGTTCATCAACACCGGAAAATAATGTCAATAATTATAATTTAAATATGCTATCGTTTCATCTAATAACTTCATATTTTGTAGCTCTTTGCTCAAGACTCTCTATAATAAGTAAATAATGACAAAAAATAAACATGAAATAGCCAGGCCATTTTTGTTAAAATTTCATTATCACCTGCGTACTAACTTTGAACGCAATCTCTAACAAGATGGCGACGCGTCATACGCAAATATGGTTACGCATATTTACCTTATGACGTTAAAATTCTTACGCTAAAAAATGTCGGAACGAAACGCTCACTGAAATATCGAATTTTATCTTGATTTTTATCTGTCCAAAACATTTGTACTGAATCAACATTTTGTTTTACTTAAACCGTCAACTAGTCTTGAGTACTGCTTAATTCTTATGCCTTCTTTGTATATAAAAGAGAATCTGCAGTGTGATGGTAATAGAATTCACCAGAGAAAGGGCAGCAGCATTCTCTGTGCATAGTAACAGCTACACTGCGATCGCCAACTCACCTGCCAAAGCGTGGCGATTATGGCAAATCACCTTTGGGGGAGGCCTATGTCCAGCAGTGGACGTCTTTCGACTGATATGACGGTAATAGGCTGTTATCATTTATCACGAAATACGGTAATTAGAAGTTATTCGGACAATAGTCACTGAGCTGTTGAATATATATATAGTCGCTCCTTGTGTAAGACTTGTAGTCACCTGAATCTGGTTAATCTAACCGATCTCAAGACTATGCATTATAATGTTGACAGTGGTGTGGACTATAGAAACGTAACCTCTAAATTCGAGATAATTCCAATCCATCGCCACCAACTTCAGTATCAACTCTAGCATTGCGTATTTTAGGATGATTATTAAATGTCTATTCGTATTTAAAAAAACCCTAAAAATGTATTAGAATTGGCACTTAACCCTTCATGTCATATTTGATAGATTTCGTTATTCAAAAATAAGCAAATTATCTTGAATTCTCTTTTCAAATATCTATGAGTCGTCTGAACGATGATGTTGCCAGGAATATGGCAGAATAATGAGATGAACCATATGTGAAAAAAGATTACATTTTCACATTCGAGCTTCAAGTCAAATCACGTTATACTAGGACAGGTAAAAATAAACTACTAAGGAAAACATTGTAAGATAATCTGGGAACCATGAAGGTAGAAACAGTGAGTCAAGCCCCTGCTGCCTAATTATCCTTCCTTTTTAACTTATTTGTACGCAAAGAGGTCTTTATACTGTCGAGAGACAGTTACTGGCTGTTACCACTATACCTAACTGTCATGTGCTTCCCTACAGAAAATTTCCCCAGTAAAGTCCAAGTTTAGTCACACTGTTTTGAAGAGGAAGATGTGTCCAATTCCGAAGCAAAAAAGAAAACCGTTAACACTTTTTTGAATTTCGAAATGAATCAGAATAAAGCTGATATGTCCATTTATTAATTGTTTGTATTCGAGGGGTATTCCCATGAGTCCACTGCGATATTTTTAAAGGGTTGGTGGCGCCTCATGTCGATAAATATTTTAGGGTTGCCCCTATCTTGGAACTTAAAGACTGCAACGGCAAAAAGGCTAATTCTCGTAAAACGTTCAAATTAAAGTTGCATTCTTGTCTCTGTGAAAATCATTGTTAACATGTCAAATATAGAGAAAGTAGAGGTGTTTTTGACTGATGAGATTTGAGTGTGCACGTTTGGAATTGTCGTCTGAGGTAGAAATGGATTGTCGAATTGAATGCCAGCATTCAATTTTGACCAACGTTTGATGACGTACTTTTCACTTTTTGCGATTAAGGTACCTAGCAAAATATAATTTTACACCTATCAGATTTTTTAGAGTAGGTACGTATCTAAAACGTTGGATATTGAGGAATTTTCACAATGTTAAAATGAGTCTTTCCAAATTTTTTTTTTTTTTTTTGTTGAGTGATTCAAATACGGATTCTAAAGAACTAAGAGAACAAACTTTGCTTATCCAAGAAGTTTGATTTTGAACAGGCTGCAGGGATATTTTATTTTTAACTTCAACTTGAAACTGCCACGCGTTCCTCAGAAAAATTATTTATTTATTTAGTTTCAATTACTCTATGCACTGACAGTAAGTACCAACACATACAGAAAGCCATAATCTATATATATATAAATGAATCCCTAATCTTATTATAAATTAGATATTGCTTACACATTATTAGATAGACGGGCACTGAATTAATCCTGAACCTGGATTCTTCAAGGATTAAGAAATCTTTCTTTTGAGGTTTGTAACCCCAAGAATATTCGTCATAACCAGACGAGGACTATTTTTAAGCCGGTGACTCATCAAGTTATTCATAGTGTTAGTATTTTCGTGTTTAGGTTCTATACGTGAACACAAAAAAGTGTCCGGCAGCCCTATATATGTAAATTCGACCACAACACGCAATCATTTGCGGTTAGCGTGGACTTGGGCTTTATGCACAAGAAACACGTTTATCAAAGCTTTTTTTAATTTAAAGAAAAAAAAAACAGCCGTAAAACATTTTCTAGAATAAAGTTTTCTTCCACGAAATAATCAGTTAATGAAAATTTTCCGACAATAAGCTCTTGCTAAACGCAGAAGTCGTGTTTTTATATAATGTTTTTGTAATTTTAAAATAAACTAAAATTGCAATAATTTTTAAAACACTGCCTATTATTCACGTGTTTTTACCGGCAGTTTGTATAAGTACCCAAATTATTAGTAGGAATATGTTTTTTTGAACAAGGCACAAATCGTTTGCTCTTGACTTCCATCTCACCTGATGGTAAGCGATGGATGGGATCTACGATGACAAACAAGCATAGAAGATGAATGTTCACTGTTGCTTTAATGACAGACATACATAGGTGGCATTTTTTTAAGGAAGGGAAATCATCAAATGACTTCTTCCACTCTGAGGTGGAGCGGAAGAGTGCATAGAGGTATGCGGAACACAGAGTAGTAAGTCCTGCACACCTCCACTGTAGTGGGAGGATCCTCCAACCAGACGGTTGTTGTGTCTGGTGGGCAACTGCCCGATAGTTGTTATTCGGACTATTGTATATGTTTAAATCGCACGGAGAACTTTGCTTGCGCGATGCAGGATTTCATTGTTAGTTCGTCGTAGATGGCGTTGCGGTTCTTTTTGTTGCCGTACAAATTTCGCTTCTTAGTTTTTCATGTGGTGGCATTGATGCCGCTACAAGCGTGTCAGACTCTTACTTACTAAAACCCATCCGTGTTCCTTCTAAAGCCCTTTACGTTCCAGGGCCACGGTGTTTCTTTCGAACAAATTCCACGACCCTGGCAGGCTCTGGCCCCAGCGGGCCCGTCTTCTATGCATACATAGGTGGCATGGAACACAAATTTTATTTGTGGTTTAATTTGTCTGATTCTAAATTGTTGATCAAGCAACTGACACCAGTGTGTGCACAGGTTAAGCAGTCCCACGTATGACATCGATCTTTTAATTATCTTTATTTTGGGTTTTTGGGGAAGACCAAGTTTAAATTTAGATTCAATAAGAAATCTATATCGCCTTCAATTTTCGGTGTGGTTACTGTATTTTTGTTTTGTTTAATTGTTTATTTTGAAAATAACCTGTTTTGGGCTTTTGCTGTAAGCTTCAAAGACACACAGAATTATTTCAATTTGCAAGGTGAATTAGAATTTGGTAATTAAGTAATACGTTTTGAACAATTTACGCAGAACTGATTTGAAAAATTACCAAAAAAAAATTATTGTCACTCCGCCAAAGCCAATGGAAAATCTGTACATTGTATATTTAATATAGTACTTAAGGAAGAAAAAGAGTTCATATGCGCCAAGCATGATTCATACTAAAAAAACAAATAAACAAAATTACAAAAGTTATGCAAGTTGGGAAGATACTCCCGTATAGCCTATAACTTCCTCATGAATGTGTCTATCACATACAAAAAAAATTTTCCAAATCCGACTGGTAGTTCCAGAGATTAGCGCTACACGGGTCCTTATAAAAAACGTCATAAGCATAAGATCGTTTACCATGTACGTAGAAAATCTTCCATTAAGAACTATTTTCCATCAAGTCTCCTTGAAAAATGCTAGATTTGTTATTAAATTTAGCCTAAACTGTCCAGTCTTTCAATCGTTACCAGTTCTGTGCCATTTCTTGCCAATGCTCAAGGAAGACATTCTAGTAGTCACGCCATTTCTTTCGTGGTCTGCCGCGGCCCCGTCTTGCGATTTCAAGTCACTAATTTCGTGTTTTTATTTCATCAGTTTTGATAAAATGCTGTGTATCGACACATGTACCAAACAAAGAGATTGGAAGGCCAGAAAATGCTCCGATATCCAGCACGCGCTTTATAATGCACCTAACTCTTCATATCCGTTGTCAACGTCAGTCCATCCTTATACTAACTAATTTATAAATACTAAAGTGAATTTGTTTCTAACCTGTTCACGTCTTAACGGCTGAACGGAATCGGGTGAAACTTGGTACACGAGTAGACCCCTGGATTATGACATAGGATACTTATTGTACAGGGAGTATGTTCCCTTGGGATAATTTCCAAAACGTCCGCGGTTGAAGCCGCGGGCTGAAGCTAGTATTATTAAAATAGGACACCATCTGATTCAGCAAACTTACTTCTAATACCGCAGATATAAATCCAATTCCTATTATTACCGATAATAAACTCCATCTGTTTCATCTCAGCCTCATGCCGGCACTCCAAGCTCCAATAGGTGAATAATGGCGCCGACGTTTACCTATATACCTGCGTCTGCGCAGAATCACGGCTTACACACGTGTTACTGCGAATGTTTGCACAAAAGCACGTGTCCGTTGCGGTAGATTCGTTTTCTACACGTCTGAAAGTGTCCGTCTGTCTGAGTGTTGATCGAGTTGCGATTTTTCTGAGTTTTGTTTTTGTGGATGGCATATCCAGAAAGCTTAACCGCTGGTTTTGTAAACAATTATGGAAGTGGATATAAATACACAAACAATCTTCGGTATTTTTTTGCCAAATTCGGCTTTCCTTCAGTTACAAACAAACCCGGGGACAATAATTTTGTTAGTTTGTCTCTATATAAATATTTGTTAAAAACATGCGAAATAAATTAAATATATCGTTCTAATCCCTGAAATAATAGCAGTAGAAGTCATATGATCACTTTTTTCTGACGAAAACATTGTGACGTCAATCTGAAAAATACTACCGTATTATATACACATAATATTATTATAGTACCGTATGTATAATTAGATCTTGTATTTTCCTTCATATTTAAATTGTATGCCAGAATTGTGATAATTTATCCTCATGGGAAATTGCGTAATTTATGTATCTCATCATGCGTCAGCAATTTTTTTCTAAATGCAGATATCGATGCGGAATTTGTTCGAAGGTGTCACCGCGGCTCTGGAACGCAAAGGGCTTTAGAAGGAACACGGATGGGTTTTAGTCAGTAAGAGTTTGACACGCCCTTCCGCTCCGCCTAGAGCAGAAGAAGTCATTTGATAATATCCCATCCTTAAAATAAAAAATACATCAGTCACTATTTATAGAGCTCATAGTTTTGTCTGCTCTTAGCTTGTGTTCTCGTAAGAAATTAATGTTTTAGTTGGGTATATGTATCCCTTCGCCGAACGGAACTCCTGGTATAAAAAATATCTCATGCCCGTCTCCAGGGTCCAATTTATCTCTAAACCAAAATTTGACAAAATTGGCTTAGCGGTTTAAGCGTGAAAACGTAAAAAACTGGCCAAGTGCTAGTCGAGCCCTCTAAAATTTTTAATTTAATTTAATTTTTATAATTTGTTGTTATAGCGGCAACAGGAATCACCACATCATCTGTAAAAAATTCAACTGTCTAGTTATCACGGTTCATGAGATACAGCCTGGTGACAGACGGACGGACAGCGGAGTCTTAGTAATAGTGTCCCGTTTTTACCCTTTGGGTACGGAACCCTAAAAAGAACGGACAGACTTTAAAAAAAATATAGAGTACGCCAATACACGCTAGCATCATTCTCAAGTAAGGTCGGAAGTGTGAGGTACGGACACGTAAACACAAAAGTGTTTCCTCGAACTTATTAAAGATCCATCGGCGATAATTATAATAATTATTATGCAACGTAGTGACCTGTGCACGCGCCTGTATCTGATGTGATTGTGCGCACGTATACCTTTGATTAAAGACATTTTTATTAGATTATCAAGTTTATTTTCATACTGAAAAGGTCTACATTTCTGTGTTAGTGTGAAATAGATACAGAATCCATAATTTGATATCGAATAATTGAATGCATTCCTAGTACAGTGCAGTGTTTATAACGTATAATGCTGTTTACTTTAGCGGTTTATTAGTTGGTTAAAAGGCATTTCGGTAGAATGTTCACCTCGGGCATATGCGTCAATAGATTGCATATAATTTGCATGCAAATGTTTTTATCTAACGATTCTGGCCGACCTAACTAGTTCAAGAACTTAGACAGATAATGCAGCTACTCAATTTCAGGGGTTGTATTCACTGAGCTTGTTTATTTATTTATTTAATTTAAGGATCACCAACTAGTGTTACAAAATAATTAATAACTTACAGAAATACTGTGGTACACTTAACCGTATCCTATAATGCACACTTAATTATAGGCAACCTCAGCTTGCGTATAAGGCGAGCGTACACTGCTCGAAATAAAAAATAAAAAAACAAAAAATCAAAAAAAAAAAAGTTTGCTAACTTACCAACGCTTCTTTCAAAACTTTGGCTTTTTATCATGTTCGGTAACTTCACAGTAGTTTTTTTGTTTTCTATTAATCGCATTATTTTCATTCTGACATGTGTGCTCGTGGTGGTTAAGTGGAAGATACCTACTGAGCTACCTTTATAAATTATTATATCCAATGTGTTATCAAAATACAATTATTAAGTAAGTTTTTGCGTGAAAACACCAAAAATCCATCCGTCAATGAAAACAATGGTGTTCAGAGTATAAATGGATTTTTGTGTCAAATATTAAGAGTACAGTGAAGCAATAGGGTAGGTAGGTATTATATGTATATATACATACACTTACACACTAATATTAAAAAGGCGAGTTTGTGAGTGTGTGTGTGTGTATGTTTGTTACTTCTTCACGCGCTAACGGCGGGACCAATTTTGATAAAATTTGTTATGCAGGAAGCTGACACACTTGATTAACACATTTACTACTTTTTATATATATACTAGCTACGCCCCGCGGTGTTACCCGCGGTCTATCAGATTCTCTTACTCTTCACTGAATTTCAACGCGTCTAGTTCACTGCGCATATATTTCTGTCAAAATTATTTGTGAGGTTATGTTACCATTTAAATATCCCCTCTCTAAGTAAAGAGTAAGCGAGGACGATATTTATTATTATTATTCAGTGAAGAGTAGGAAAAGAAAAAAAAAAAAAGGAATAATATTAATATTTAGCACTTACATGAAACATGCTAAGAACCAAGTGTGTCTCACGGCTGCACTAAAAAGGTCCATTTCAGCGATATGTCAGACAGTCTGATAAACCGCAGCTAGTTATTAAATATAAATATACAGTAAAGTTCCTATCTATCTACTAAGAAGATCGCAAGCTGTTTAGGGTACGAAATCTACGG
Source organism: Mamestra brassicae (assembly GCA_905163435.1). NCBI lineage: Eukaryota > Metazoa > Arthropoda > Insecta > Lepidoptera > Noctuidae > Mamestra > Mamestra brassicae. The sequence goes on along the minus strand of LR991006.1, from coordinate 15,802,740 downwards.
AACTCTATTACTAAGCTTCCGCTGTCCGTCCGATTGACTGACCGGTGGTGTGGCCAGTTTTTTTAAATCAAGAAAACCGCTCTCAGGTCATTCAGGAAACAATCACTGAATCATTTCTCACAAAAAAATTAACAAAAAGGAAGGTCAAGATTTAAAATTATACCTTAAACTATAATGAGTTTCCTGTTAATGACTCAGGTCCTGGCAACATTCCGAAATTATTTTGTTCTTTTTTAGGTTAAATGTATTTCTGGGGTTGCCAGTTTAACTGAATCGAGATGGGATGTGTTTTTTCTTGTTAGGTCACGGAACTGTAGCTTGCTTCTAATTTTTAGTGACGAATTGGGTTTTTACCGGGTTCTTGTAAATAAGTCAGGGAACACCCTTCACACCTGATAGATCGATGACCTCAAGATAGTTTTTTTTTAAGGATTGGAAATCATCAAATGACTTCTTCGCTCTGGGTGGAGCGGAAAGTCAAAGTCAAAGCATTTATTTCAAATAAAATTCATCTTAATTAAATTTTTCTTGAATTGTCAAAGTCAGTCCGTCAAAGTCGTCCGTGAAATGCGTGTCAGACTCGTACTGACTAAAACCCATCCGTGTTCCTTCTAAAGCCCTTTGCGTTCCAGGGCCGCGGTGACTCTCGCGAACAACACTGCAACACCTCAAGATAGTAGATTGGATTTTGACCGGAGATATTGGACGTGGAAGGCATGGGGCTGTATAAATGACTCAACTGGAGAGATTAAATGTGAAGGCATGCGGGGTCCAAAGCTCATCAAGTTTTTCGGATAGCAGCAGACAGTTTAGTCGGTTTTTCATGTAAGATTTGGACTTTTTATTGCCTAAAAAACAGCGTGATCTTGGCACTTTTTCCATAGCCAGAGACGCGGATGATTTTTTTAAAGTAATGCTAAATGAGTTCAGCCTCTTTCTCACTTTTATTTCGAAAGATACCTAATTTCCATACAACGTGGCAATGCCGCCAGTCTTTTGGGTACACTTCCAGTCGACAGCGATGCGGATGAATCTTTTAACGACATATTTTAGGGTTAATTTAGTTAGGAGTTTTTATTTATTTCTAGTGTATTATATAGTTAGTTAAGTATATAATATGTATGTTATTTGACATGCCAGGATAGAAAAGGTGCAGAGTTCCCCGAAAACGAATAAACCTAGGTTGTCGTGTATTTGATATTTTGAGAACGTGTCTCAAAAATGTCCATTGCGTCGAAGAGTCGAACATTGCGCAAAAGAGAAATTTGTATACAAATCTACAAATTTAATAATTGCTACAAGTGTTGCTGCAAAAACTAGGAAAACCTAAAGTTTGACGAATTACTGTTATCGGTACTTATCTAAAACACGCCATTCTCACGTAATGAATCGATCAGGAAAAATATATGTGATGCAATATTAAATATTCAGTGATTAATCTCTTGATGTTCGTAACTAAGTACCCTTAAAGGAAAAACGGAAATAAATAACCGCACAGGATAAAAACCATTCGCGTGCGTGCGATGCGAAAATAATAATAGGCCTTCGGTACATCTGGCTCCCGTTACGTCACCAATATGTACGTCCAAGACATGACGTCAGATAAATGCGGTTGGTTTAATATTAACATTACATAATTGTGTAGTAAAACTAGCTTTTCGTCTGCGCAGATTTAGTACAAATGATTTTTCCCATTCCACCCCCTCAAGGGTGCGTTTCTGTTTCGGAATTTGTTCGAAAGAGTCACCGCGGCCCTGGAACGCAAAGGGCTTTAGAAGGAACACGGAGGGGTTTTAGCCAGTAAGAGTCTGACACGCCCTTCCGCTCCACCCAGAGCGGAAGAAGTCATTTGATGATTTCCCATCCTTAGAAAAAAAAAGGGTGCGTTTCTACTAGAGATATGCAAGCCTATAGCGAGCTAGGTAAATGAAGCGATTTTATTGGTTCTCACAAACACATCCCTCGCTGCACATCCTCGCACCTCTCTGGTAGAAACGCACACCCTTTTTTTTAAGGATGGGTAATCATCAAATGACTTCTTCCGCTCTGGGTGGAGCGAAAGGGCGTGTTAGGCTCTTACTGACTAAAACCCATCCGTGTTCCTCCTAAAGCCCTTTGCGAAATTACGCAACCCTGGCAAGCTGCACACATTGCTAAAATAACATCCCGTAGGTAAACTTGTGAATTGATTGATTACTCAGGTGAAGTGAGTCATGTGCACAGCACAGTGGCGCTTCGAGTAGTAATTCTTAGAAAATACTATTGTGGTCACGTAAAGAAAGACTTGGTCAACGAGTCACTTAAGTTATTTTATGTATTTATAGATTTCTTCGAAAAAGTTTCAGTTCCCTCCAGTTTAGGGCTGGCGTAGCGGTCACTTATTATAATTTTATTATTTATATTTTTTACTAGTTTGTGCCCGCGACTTTGTCCACGTAGAATAGTTACTTTGGGCAGACATTTTTATTTTAAGATTATGAAGTTTAGTAAAGTTTCAGTCAATGCTACTGAACAGAGAAAGAATAGATAAATATTGATAGTTTAACAAATATTGGACGTGATTCTTGAAATTGGCATAATATATGAACCGATTGACATGAAACAAACACTTAATGTTAAGTGAAGCTTACCACCATGTATTAGTGAAAACCACATCTAAATCGGATAAGCCGTTCCTGAGATTAGCGTGCACAAACGCACAGACATACAGTCAAAAAGACAAAATTCTAACTATCAATATTTTGGTTGTTATTTGCGTTGATAAACGTCCCAATAATATTTTTTCTCATATATCTTCCATGTTCAGCGATCCGTTACATTTTTATTATATGTATACATATAGATATAGAATATTTATAGAATACTCGTTTAATCTGATGTTTGGAAAAGTAAAGCTATGCAACTAACTTGTGAAAAAAATAATATTTTAAGCCCGTAGAGTACCACTGCGCCGAGGAGCTTATGGCTAAATATTAACAGCCACACGGGTCGGTCTTCAAGGTTAAGCAATGCTTGCTAAGGTCGGTCTGTGGATGGGTGACCATCTTAACATACCGAAACTCCTCCGTGAATCGGAAAGCACGTTAAGCCGTTGGTCCCGGCTGTCATCAGTCGTTACGGATTGTCAGAAGCCATAAAATCTGACTCCACTCTTGCCAAGAAGTACCGTGTTACCCAGTTAATGGCTTGTGGAGGTCTTTCCGCTCCACGTAAAATATTGGTATTCAGCTGAATCCGGTTTGACTGGAGACCGACCCCAATACAGTTGGGAAAAGGGTAGGCAGATGATGAGAGTCCCACTAAGGCAAAGGCCTCCCTTCCTTCTTTCCATTTTTGTCTATCTTTTGCAATCTCTACCCAATCCTCTAATTCTTTAGGTTATCTATTTTCTAAGGTTTTTGTTTCTGAGATATATGAATTCAATAAACATCTTGTGAATACAGTATGAGTCTATTAGCTTTGAAGATTAAACATTCATTAGTTTAAAATATCACGAAAAACTTACCTACAGTTTTTCACGGAAATGCTTTTAATTTGGCAATAAAATGCACCAGATATTTTAATACCGAGGGCAACCCTCCATTCACCATTTAACTAGAATAAATTATTATGGTGCAACACACCTGTATAATTTCGACTTGGCTTTTATAATAAAGAAACCACTTCCTCGTAGCTCATACGGAAAAGTTTGGCTTTAAAGTTCCAGTATCACTGACTCATTTCAGATAATTTCTCGTTAGTCAAGATGGAAATTTTCATTCAACGCGATGCGAGTACTGTTTGCAAACTGCAACGTTTTTTCTAAACCTATTACAGTAGACGATTATAAATAAAAATGTATATAATTCTTAACATGTTCGTATATATCTTGGTTTGAGGAAAATACTGAATGTTTGAGGATGTAGAGTAAATTACGATTCTAGATTGTTGATCTTAGTTTAGCCTAGATTAAACACATGTACTGCAGTGCGATTCTGTGAAGTGAAGTGAACATCAAGTGAGCAGTCAATCCATACAACCAAGATGGAATGACAGTTCACTTCATGCTCATCCCACCTAAGTTAACACAATGAGATGTTTACAGCAGTGCGATTCTGTAAACATGTCGAAGTGAAGGCTCGGGTGAAGTGAGCACAAAGTGGGCTGTCAGTCCATGTAATCAAGATGGAATGACAGCTTCGTCAACACTTGTTTACAGAATCGACCAGCAGAATAGACCGGCTGATGACACTATAGATCTGTCTCCTACGTCGCCAGAAACAGGAGGATAAAGGGATTTGGCTGAATTTTCTCTCATAATCCAACACCAAAGTTTTGGTTGTTACCCAACTTACCCAGAAAGCTCCTAAGCTTAAGTGGGATCGGACCGGAGATATCTGTCACATGTCACAAGAGAACACGGGTGAAAAGAATCACTGAATGGATCCTATTAAATGCTAGACGATGTCGCAGCGACTAAAGCAAAGATGGTACTACAAGTTCTACTCCTGCAGAAAGGTCTGGCGCTATCAGAGGCCCCACTATGAAGTCTTAAAACGATCATGATTCTGCTCTAAGAGGGAGACGGAGCTATACATAGCGAATAGCACTATCCCGCATTAGCATGTCATATTAGGGCTCCTGAAGTTAAAACATTCTGGAAAAGGGAGAGGTAGACTTTTACCCTGTAGTTGGTGCCAGGGTTGCGGAATTTGTTCCAAAGCGTCACCGCAGCCCTGGAACGCAAAGGACATTAGGAGGAACACGGGTGGATTTTAGTCAATAAGAGTCTGACACTCCCTTCCGCTCTGCCCAGAGCAGAAAGAGTAATTTGATGATTTCCCATGAAAAAAACCTGTATTGGGTCGTTATAAGCTTCTGAGAATAATCAAAAAGCACAAGATTCGTTTGTCTAACACGGTAATTATGGTCGCTACCATTCCTTTGAGGATTATTCTCTTACTAGCTTCTGACCGCAGCTTCATTCGTAGCAATATAGATTTTCGCCAAAGAGTAGCCTATAGATATCATAAAATCATCAATATCGGTTCAGCGATTTAGCCGTGAAAGCGAAAAACAAACTAACTAACTTTGGCATTTATCATATTATTTAGGGCTAACTTTTGCCTGCGACTCCGTACGCGCATATCTCGCTTTTTCCCGTTCCCGTAGGAATTTCCTTTTCCATTAGTGCTCCCCTACACTTCCTAAGGAACCTACATGCCAAATTTCAGCTTTCTACGACTAGTACTTCTGGATGTGCATTGTCTGTCAGTCACTCAGTAACGATAGAGTGTTTTATATATTGATTTAGGATTATTTATCGGTAAGCCTTTTGCAAATATGAACAAAAGGGACTCATGCTGATTATGACAACAATCCCTCATTAGTTGGCATAAAAGCTAGCGATTAAATATGTATTACAAAGCCCGATACAAAGCGAGCATTATGTACCTATACTAATTTACACAAAGTTGTAACACTCGTAAACAAACAAATGAAGCGCGTTGAAATACACTAACAATACATCTGCCTAGCCTTTTCCCAAATATATTGAGGTCGGCTTCCAGTCAAACCGGATTCAGTTGAATACCAGTATTTTACGTGGAGCGGTGCCTACCAGACCTCCACAACCCATTAACTGGGTAATACGGTACTTCTTGGCAAGACGAGTCAGATTTACTGGCTTCTGACAATCCGTAACGACTGCCAAATATCTACAAATGATACCCGGGATCAATGGCTTAACGTGCTTTCCGGGGCACGGAGGAGTCTCGGTATGTAATGGTTGATCACCCATCCACAGACCGACCTCGGCAAGCGTTGCTTAACTTTGAAGTTCGACTCGTGCGGCTGTTATTATTTAGCCACAAGCTCCTCAGCGCGTATAAACCTAGAGCAATTAAATACTAGAGAGATACAAATTGCACCCGTAGACTCATAATTGTCAAGGCATCGTCACAAAATTCCCGTCATCGACGTCACAATTACATACTATTAGACAATGACAATAATTGTTTACCTACGCAAGAAGGTAAACGGGAAGAAATTGTTCTTTAGACGTCATATAGAACGCTACTAGAAGTAAGGCTTGAATTCTGGCTTGACTCATAAGTTTGTGGTCAATGGACTTCAAAAGCGAGATGAGACACAATGAACATTCTGCCTCTTTTGAAATATGGTGCAACTATAGACAAAAATAAACCAAGCAATAAACCAATATACTATTGAACAAGAACTCTAATAGACAACGAAGAAGTTTGAATTTTCAGAATCTTTGTAGGTTGCGTTCCGCAATCTCTCCCTATAAAAACCCTCATGGAAAATGGAATGACATTCTGTAAGAGTCAAATTGACAACGACGATGCCTTTATTGGTTTTAATAAAACAAACTTGTTCTGTTGTAATTCAAACCATAAGTCGAACATCATTCCAAAAACTGCGATCTACTCGTCGCGAGATGATCTTGCAAAATCCTTTGACATAGAGGTTAAAGGCCAAATTATTGGTCATATCGTTTGCATGAATGTAAATTGGTAGAAATAAAAAAAAACAGGTAACCTTTCCAAGAGTCTTGAGTCTTGAGTGTATTTGACGTCATATTCTGCGGTACGGTCCATGCTACGTAGAAGGCTCTTACTTCAGTTATAACTAAACCTATTTGATTGACATACAGATTGAAGGACACGTCATTATGACGCTGATAGATTAAGCGGATTTGGTAAGCTTTATTGACGCGCATAAAAATCCCACCCACGGGATAACCAAGTACCTTCTAAAGGAAAATTCACAGAAAATAGACGAGGTTCTCTACAAGGAGATTGGAAATTAGGAGGTTTTAATTCAAAAGCCGGTCGATTCTGCCGGTCGATTCTGTAAACATGTCGATGTGAAGGCTTGGGTGAAGTGATCACGAGGTGAGCTGTCAATCCATACAATCAAGATGTCACGTGATCACTTCGTCAGCCCAAGCCTTCACTTCGACATGTTTGTAGAATCGACCGGCAGTTCAATGCACAAGGTTTCGTAATAAGTACATAGTAGATGATGCCTCTTCAGCTGAGGTGTTCAGAAAGAAACTTTATCATCCTGAAGCTGATCAAAAATGGCGCATCAAACAAAATATATTTTAATCACAAGTATTGAACAAAGATATTAGAAGGAGATCACCCGATACAATATAATTATCACCTTTTATATAACACCACAAAAATTTACACGTTATTGAATGATTTAAATCATCAATGCAAAATATTGGGAAATCATGAGTTTATTAGAATATAGCAGCAAATTATAGTAACGAGAAATTCAAACAAAAAGATTTGATAATAGAGACACTTTTATTTGTTAAAATGTCTATACCTACACGTGAATTAAAAGCAACTCTGAAAGATCCGACAAATATAGCAAAGCTTATCATCAATAGTAATCATATTATCTTTTTTTTAAGCTGGTCAAGCAGTTGATTCACGCAGCCAATCGACGTTTCCAAATAAAATCGATCGAACTTAGTGATGCTGCGTGAAAAAATGATGATGCAGTGAAATGATTCACTCATTAGGGGTCCTAAAACATTGCTCACAGGGATGATACGAGGAAAAACCTAATAGTAATCAAATTTAGGCACAATGAGTAGCGAATCGACATTTCTTAAATATGGAAACGATGAATCGTCATTATGCATTATTTACCTTTTTAATTATCTTGTCGGATAAGGCGAAAAACATGATTGTGTGATGTCAAAGTAAATATGAGGCACTAGTTACATTGTACTCGAAACTTAACAAGTTAGGTAACCTCTTTTCTATCTTTTTCTTTATTTCCTTTACCAATTCTCTCTGCTTTAAGTGTTTTATCTTTCGAATCTGAATTCATGGCCAGTACTTTTCTAGTCTTCACTAAAAATTCTAGTTACTCGTGTCACTAGACAACTAGTGCCGCTTCCTATAGATAGTCTTAACTAAAGCAAAGGTCTTCCAAATATCCTACATAGATACAGTTTTTAAACAAACCCCAAAAAATTCCATGGTTCAAAGACTTTTTCCGGAAATCTTAAACTATTATATTGTGTTACAAAATTAATGTTACGCATTCTTATCTACTGATATAAATAACCAGGTAGGTACGGCGTTTCCTTGTTTTATAAGGAAATTATTTATTTATGTATGACAATACAGTACTTAATAATGGCAGTTTTAATCGGTTTACCTGCTTTGAATGACAGACTTATTGATAACGTTTACAAGTACATATTTATGTTACATGAAAGATTTTGAATTGGATTATCTGTTTGTGTTAACTAGCCCAGTTGTCATTAAGACTTACGTTGTAATGAATATCATCAACACTTAAGGGCCTAACATGGCTCCCTGTGGCATTCTTTAAATTTAACTGTCAACAATCTTTTATCTTTTACAAGCTATTATTACTCTCCACTCTCCGTTTTATGAGATCAATATTCCCTAAATTTTGTTCTCCGGGAAAGTTCAAACATACATATCAAATGATGTAGATAAATCCTTATTTTTCCTCAATTGATCCCTTGATCTGCAAAGTAGAACGATATGATTCAGTGATATATCAGCTATAATCTAGACTAACATTGACAGCTGGTCGCCTAACAATGATTGATTCTTGGGACCGTCAAGGCTTTTAAACAGCGCCTACACTTTATCGGTCAAAGGCGCTATGTCTGCTTTTTTATAAGTATTAGTCGTGGTCCCAACGCCATTGCTGTTTGCAGGGCAGTTTAAACACTGGGCAGGTCACGGCGCCAGTACCAATCGCAGGGCTTAAAATCGCATGGTTGCGGAATTTGTTTGAAAAGAGTCACCGCGGCCCTGGAACGCAAAGCTTTAGAAGGAACACGGATGGGTATTAGTCAGTAAGAGTCTGACACGCCCTTTCGCTGCACCCAGAGTGGAAGAAGTAATTTGATGATTTCCCATCCTTAAAAAAAAGGGTTGAAAATCGCATGTCGCCTTCACAATATCACATTTAACTATTCATCATAAGTTATTGAAAATAGTTCATTTACCAATACTAGGTTAACTGTTATCAACAACAATTTTATACTGCAATTGACATTTTTCATCTAGTGTTTTGTGTTCGGTCGTCAAAATGGAGCTCCAGACGAAAATCCATGAAAAATTCTCACGACCTGGTCCTACTGGTAACACTCGAAACATACTAATTTCAGAAATCATAAAAGCTGTCTGCGAAATGTAGGTTTAAGATAGTGCACCTTTGCTTTGAACCGTCGAAATGGTAATGTGTTTATACTAAAGCGTAATTTCTCAGATTCGGTGAATGCTGTCTGATCTGAATACATAAATAGCTGCATTGAATTTGAATGGTCTTTTGGTCCTCCTTTCGTGATTTCGCAAAATAATGTTTGGTCCTTCTACCTTTCTGGAGGAGTTTGTAACTTATTTTATGGCATAGATATTTTCGCTACCAATATTTCAAAAGGGAATGAAATTACAATCATAAGACACTTTGATAAAAAAGAAATACCTAGATTGTTTTAAACTATTGTTAACCCAATGTTCCACTCCTGAGCAAAGGCCTCCCCCGAATCCTTCCAAGGATTCTTTTCCCAAGCCACCTCGAACCAGCCCTTGCTGTAGGCGTCTAGGTTATTTTGCCACCTCTTCCTAGGCTGGCCTCGGCGGCACATCTTCAGTCACCCACTGTGTGGAGACTATTACTCAGCGCCCAGCGGTCACTTAGCATGCGGCTGACATGGTTCACCCAATTAAATTTTAGTGATGAATGAATGAAACACCAAGATTCAATACCGTTTTCTGTTCTTCATTCGTTAATTAAGTAAAAGTAAAACTAATTACTCGAGTAGACATGAAATGACGTGTTGATGACCCTGTTAGCTTCCGAATGCTTCCGTCACAACACGGTGATCACCGTTCAAAGTCATGGTCGCTGATTCTCGATGATTCACCAGACACTTCAAACTTATTAAAATTTGCGGTTTTTGGTGAGTATTTTCTAACGAGTTTTAATTTTAACGTTTTTTGGCATGTTTTTATATTAGTTTAATACTTGTAAGTGCTACTGACTAATCTGGTGTTGGATTTTCTATTTGTGTTCGTACGGTTTTTATGTTGTTTGGTATTTCCGAATCAGTTTTCGTTTAGACTGGTCTATGCATAGACTTACTTCTGTGTTCATCGTCATCATAGGAATCTTTGGACCATGCAAGGGTTGAAATCAAATAAGTAACTCCAGTATTGTTTCATAATCTATTTTAGTTGGTTCAGAAACTGTACCAGTGTACTAGCATTATTGATGCTAAGACAATTTATGATCTTTAACTGCCTTGATGGTCTAGTGATAGTAAGCGTGACTATCAAACTTGAGGTCCCGGATTTCGATTCCCGGAATTGGCAAAGTATTATTGGGTTTTTATCTGAAATTTCTCGGTAACAGCCCAGAGTCTGGATTTGTTTCGGTTCGATTTGGCTCGGTTGATGGCAACAGGCTCGTCTCCTATTGCATGGGACTTAAACAAACGTCGCAAAATGTGGGATTGATATAGGTACTGCAGCCGGTTTATTCTGTCAACATCTCACCGTATAAACTTAGGTGGTGGGAGCATGAAGTGAGCTGTCATTCCATCTTGTTTGTATGATTGACAGCCACTTCATGTTCACTTAACATTTCGGGGTATACATGCGTGATGTTATTTTATAATCTTTACTTCTTTTTCAAAGACGATTCTGTTACCTTCAACGGACGCAACTTCCCCTTTATTTATTTTAACAAATTAGTCACATGTGTTTACGTCACATATTATATGTATCAACATCTACATAATCTACGTAACGACAACCTTATCTGATAAGAGTCCAAATCTTGTTTATTAAACATAAATATTTTGGATGTTTGTTCCGATTCCGTATGTAGTTGTGAACTAAAAATACAATTCTAACTATTAATATACTGTGACAATTAATTTGATGAAAATGACGTATCTAGAATGGCTCCTTTGTTGGTATAAGGGTCCTATAATTTAATAAAAACTAGCTTAAAAATGTCTTTCTGATAGACACTCTCTCTTAGTGGTCAGATAAGCAAACGCTCCGTGTAAAAACTGAAATTCAGCTGCAGCCGGTTAGCGTGGGTGACCCCAACATAGTTGGAAAGGTTGACGACGCAGGCTGATGAGAGAACTGTCCCTCTGTAGAGCCACTTTTTATATAGATCAGGGATGTGCAGTAATCACCCCGCTTGCTTATATTTGACACCCTTTTAGACTTGGTTCAAAATCAAAAGTCATTTATTCAAATTAGGCTGAGTGCCAGCACTTTTTGAACGTCAAACTTCTACATAAAGATACTCCCCCCAAAACGCCCGCCTGTCACCACTTCCTAGTGTTTTAGCTGAGAAGAAGAAGTGGCGCAACAAACTCCCCAGCAACACATCTGTCTGTTAAGTTATAAAAACTTGAATTTATACAGTAGGTAGTATGCAAAGTTTACAAAACATGACACAGAAAAATAATATGTCTAATATGTAAATCAAATCGTAAATGAAATTACTTGACACTTGTTAGCTAGCACCCTCCATTAGCCATCAAAAGCAAACATACTCAAGCATTAACAAGTAAATCAAACTAATTTAGCCTCCAGGCATAAATGGTTTGCTCGCTTACACGTGCAATGGTATAATGTTCATGGAACATGCTATTCTACGGTTGTTGGAAGCCATGTTATAAAATAATGGATAAATACTTCGGTACCATGAGGTACTTGATTGGAATTTACTAGAGCTCAAGATGATTCCCTTATCTATCGTAATTTGACGACGTGACAAGATTTGGGTTTTTTTTATTAATCTACGCATGATTTTCATGGTTGTCATTTTCGCTATCCAATCCATCATTCACTTGCTCGTTCATTCATTCCATTGATTTGGGATCGGCATTTCATGTATTCTTCTTTTCTACTTTGCTTTATTCATCATTTCAGTAGTTCCCCTATACAAATCTATGGGATTACACTGTAACACCTCTGCCAAATGTTGGTACCATATTGGTATGTTGGTTGGTAATGTTGGTACCTTAAACTACGCATGTGTTTCAACATGCATGTCAAGTGAAGAGTTCTGAGTGCCAGTTCAGTTAACAGAATAATACTTTTAGGCTAAGGATTAAGCACTTCTCTTTGCATCACGAATTTCTCATTGACGACCCGGAGTTTTGAAGTTGGTGGTGAGCGTGGGACATCCCCGTACCTCGGAAAGCACGTAAAGCCATTGAACCTGCGCCTGATCTTTCCCCGGTACTGTCGTATCGCCGTCTATACCGTTTGACTAACGGCCGGTCTCAATAACTTATCTACTTTTAACCAACTGCCAAATAAGCTACCAACAGTAGCCGAAACGTCATGTTTGCCTTTGTAACATTTCAGCTACTGTTGGTAGCTAATTTGACAGTTGGTTAAAGGTAGATACGTTATTGAAACCGGCCGTAAGAGAGTTTAGGAATAGAGAGTGCCTCTGTGATTGGACACACATTGTGTACTATAAAACTCCAGTGTATTTACGTAATGTGTGTTGAGATTTATCACCACGGCTTACTTACGAATTTATTATTGGTCTTTTTATACGACTGATTAAGTGATTTTATATTTTATTTATTTTCTCTGAAAGAGCCCGTCTTATAGAATCACGTCATTTTCATTTATCAGTGGCGCCACTAAGCAATATCTTTAAAGATACTCTTAAGAGTGTCTGTATTTTCTTTTATCGCTTTTTCTATCTACCATCTTGAACTAGGTGTCTTAGTAATCGGTTGTCCATTTGACTGATAACTACTGATACTTTAAGTGATCTGACAATTTTCTTTTCGCTCTTATCGTGACCTAAAAGGCAAATATGGTTTTTTTCCAAACACACCCACATTCGACATTGATGACCTTTTACACATACAAATTCGTTTGTGGTTGCTAGAATCCCGAAAGTTTTAAAACCAGTCTTGTCATAGGGTATCGTGGTACGCAGTCGCAAAGCTGTAGCAGTCAGATTGACAGTCGCTCCATTTTCAAATATTTTTTTTAATGTTTGATACTGATAACGGGTATTTACGGAAGCTGTCCAGTGACTGCCCCGTTTATTCTTGTAGCCTCCTAAATTAGGTCTTGAGGGATTTTTAATTCTTTATATTCTTCAGTATTCTAATGACTGTTTGGGTGTTCATCAGATTTACTGCTAACTTGTTTTGGATGATTTGAGATTTGCTCTTTGTACTCTTTAGTCCTTTCTGAAATTTCTTTCATAACAGTTTTGATGCAGAGGTCGTGATAGGGTTCTGGTTAAATACTGATATTCAGGAGCATATGGTTTTACTAAGTCGACTCTAACGCAACATAGTTGGAAAGTTAGACGGTAATAATATATTTTATATTATAATCGACATTCTTTTTCTTGGTAAAAATGCATTAGAGAAGTAAATCCAAGCAACTCTAAAGGATCACCAAATTACTATATAACGTAGGTAATGTTTAATAGTGTACGCACACAAATTTACTTTTTCTTTTATATATATTTAAAAATCCAGAATGACCGTCTATAGGTACAGTATCTGTGTCAAAAGCTAGTTTTAAATACTTTTTATTGTAATCTGCGGAAAACGTAATGGTTAGCATAATTGTTTAAAATATAATATTTAAGATAGTATGACTATTTCTTATTGTGATACTGTTTGTTTTTCCTTAAATAAATAAAATAAAATAAAAAAAAACATAAGCAAACTCCAAACACACAAAACATTTATTTCGGCAGCCCGTTCTATCACATTCACATTACATCAGAGCAAAAATCCACATTAAAAAAAACCCTTTTAAGAAAATTAAAAAAAAAAAATCAGAGATTGCAACTGTCCCACCTCACTAACCAGTGGACAAATTTTCCGATCGCCCTGAAAAAAAAACCTAAAGATAGTACTTAACGTAAATACAAACACATTGTATTACAACCTCCGTGCATGACAGTACAAAGGAGATTATGGCCTGACGCGTCGAAGGCTGCCTTATCGCTTCCCAGAAAATTCTCATATAATCTCTGTATGCCAATGCATCTAATCAGCGCCTCTGATATTTGCACACCTCCTGCAAAATTCGGGGTATTTGAAGATGAATGTATCTCTTTCTTTTGATGAATTGGTCCAGAATGGAGAAGTAGTTGCTTCTGCTTTCACATGAAAGTTAGACGTGACCTAAAAAAATCATCCGTAGGTAGTGCAGTTATAGCAATTAGCTGACCCACTTTTGCATAGTTTTATATAAAAATATAAAATAATATTTAAAAGAATTATATATTCTTTTATATAATTCTTTTATATTTTTACTATTTCAGCAAAGTGAATAAAATATATAGACTTATAATATTCTATCGATTCGTATTTTAAAAAATCTCAACCATTATGCAAAGTGTACCATTGCATAACAACTAGAAACAAATTAAAATGTTGACATTCAAGTGCCTATTAAGGACCTAATTGAAATAAATTTTTTGACTTTGATTTTGACATTGCCTTAATACCAAACAGCCTTATTCATGAATGAAGACTCTGTTCTATGGAACAGTGTATAAGCAGTTGAATATACTAACGTCTGAGTTTTAAATGTGTATGTAATTGATGGTCACCCATCCAATGACCAGCTTTGGCTAACATTGTTTAATCTTGAAGATAGGCGCGTTCGGCTATTATTATTTACCCACGAATAAAGTATATTTCGAACAGTGGGTCGTAATGCCTTTAAGAGTTTATTTTAACTGATAGGTACATTCATTTCTCTGCTTAGTTTCGTGACGCTCTAAAATCCGAAGGCTTCAGGTGACTGAAGCCCGATTTTGTTTCAAACAAGTGAGTACTTTCAATTAATTGGCTGAGAATGCAGACGTGCATCATCTTACTTAATTATGAACAGAAACTATCTTATATTTACGGCTCTGCTTGTTATTATCGAAGAAGATATTACCAATTTACTTGTCTGGAAAAAGTTCCTAAAATGTTGTACCACAATGTGTTTGTACCAAAACCTTTTAAAAGACTTTAAAAACGAGAAGACTAGTTAAATATTAACTTATTATTTTTAATATTTCAACTATTGCAATAGAGATCGTAGGGAACCTAAGTAGGTTCCCTACGATCTCAACTATTAAATTGTTTTTTTTTTTTGTTTGGGTACAGTATTGGTACATACTTACATGCATAGGCGGCAACAAACAAGGCATTCTGTACCAGTTAACATTTGGCTTTTAAAAATACTAGTCTGTGCTAAGTGTACAGCAAACAAACAATATTCGTTGGTAGTAGTCATTTTATTAGCTTTTTATAGAATAAATTTTTGTTACAACAAAAATTTATTCTATTTGCATCCCACAAAAATACAATTGAAACATCAAAATCCCATCATCACACTTTGAATTACATTTTGTTCTCCAGACAACAAAAATCAAAACAAATTAATTAAGCAACGAAATACTGAATTAACCACAGACAACAGCTCACACAGACACAATACTTGTATGTTCGACAAACAATAGGACGCGATGTACTGGCTGCCTTCAGAGACACACTACTGCACATTGCTTGACGGCTCGGACGTTAGTCGCTTTCCGCGGGGAGTATCAGAGAGACGTTAGTGTTCAATTCTGTGTGGATTTGCCGAATAAACGTTTTGTTATATCACTTGGGTAAGTCCTGTTCCATTTTCTAATTTCAAAAAATTGTCCACGTATCTCTATGGTACTTTTTTTTGCGTTGAATTGTGGTTAAAAGTGCCAGCAATTTTGGTTTGATTTTTTTATAGTGATGTCTCGGTTTTTTATTCTAATTTTAAAGTTGTTGGACTTGAACTTTTGTAGTGTTACTTTGGCTGTGTTTATTACTAATTTTGGTTTCATATTGATGTTTAGTGTTAGTTTCAATTTTAGTTCTCTATATACTAGAGTAACTAACTATGCCATCGGAAAAAGTTTAAGATTTGACTAGGCCATGCAAACTTTTTCCGTTTACAAATCCGCGCACTGTTTCCAATGTATATATAAATACTTTAATAAAATTGAACATATCTCGTTGACCATTTTTTTTCAATTAGTAATAAAATTACCAATTTAATAGGTCGAGTGAAGCTCACACCTCGACCAAACCGTCCCACCCACCGCGCAGTGCAGTGTGCTACTACACTACAACTCTAATCAAATTGCCAAACTGTAGTAAAAATCTATCGGTTGCGTGAGCCCTAAAAGGCTTTCATGTGACGTAGCGACGGGCTCGTCGCCTCGGCCAATCGCAGCGTTGTTATATCAGTATATATAAAAACATCAAGCGTAAAAGCGGAAAGACCAAACGTTAAACGTACGTCAGGCTGAACGCACGCCGGAATAACAAACGGACCGCGCTACATTCGTTCGCTCAGTTAAAATTACGGCCGATTAAGATCAGTGCAGTGTTGTTCGCATTTCGGAATAATAAAAGTGAGTAAAAGAAAAAAAAATCTGCAAGTTTTTTTAGTTTTTGTCCCCCGTGGGTGTCCAATCGGAACCGGTGTGTAATTGGTCGCTGGATTGGTTCAAGTGATATTAACTTAGTTCCAAGTAAGCTGTCAGTTTTTTTTAAATATGAAATTGGTTGTTTGCAAACAAAATTTTCGATTTGGTTCCAAGTGGACATTCATAATTGGTGGTGGTAATTGTAAAGTCGCAATAAGTGGATTTACCTTTTTTGATAGATAATGTTTGCATTAATATTAGTGAGTGCTGGAGGTGTTTGCAGCGTTTCTCAACACTGGATAATTTGTTACTTCAAAAGTTTCATAGATTACCACTCCATTTGAGACACTGCTCCTGAATATAAAGTTCTCATGAAAAGTTTAAGATTACAAAACATACTTGAGAATCATTGCTTGCAATTGCTCCTACTTACGAATTACATATCTGTATTCTTCAGGTGTATTATCTACATATTTCTATGCGATCTGTCATCATTGATAAAGGACCTTATCTTGATCTCTTACATAAACATTATCTTATCATTTAACTTCATCGAATTGTGTATCGTATATAATCTTATTCGATTTTAGTGTCACTTCTTAATGTTAGAACTTAATCACTTTGTATGGTTTCGAAATGCACCTGTTGATTGAAATCAGTCTCTTCTCAAAACTTGATCTAGATTTCAAAATGCAAAAGGAACACATTCTCTTTTAAAAGCCACACACGATTCAAAATGAAACTGCAAATAGTACAAGTAAATATTTACAGGACTCCTTACACAGAGAAATAATCTCAAACATATTGTTGCCATTGATAAAATTGTGTCACACTTATCATATTAATCTGTTACGTGCAAAAAGTAAATATCATTCTGATACCACGTATGGGATAAGTAGAGATACGTATGGTTTAGTCATGCAAGAGGCTGAGCTCACGTGAACACATACCAAACATAAGTAAATAAAAAACGAAAGTCCGTGTTTACTTATCTTTACTCTTTAAACCACAAATATGCTTAGAGCTATGAAGTAGAGAATTAAATCAGAATCACGTGTGCTACTAAAGGAATATTGGATGAAAATGGTACATAAACTGAACACAACTTTGATAATGATATAAATTGGACATCACGTAAAAAAATGCCCAAAGGCAATAATATATATTCAATCAATCAACATTACAAGTAGGAGATTATAATCCGATCTGTCATCAACTCATCATTGAGGTCTAACACTAATTTCATTTGGATGAAAGATCGTTGAAATTACTTACTTGTCTTACAATGTTTATTAATCGATAAATTAAGGACAATATATTGATTCTCTCTATTTGCTCTGAGCTCTATTATAGATATTCTGAACATAATCTTAATTTATTGCAACCTTTGTTGGATCAAAATTATTTCACTATTCATTTCCTATATGAGTCCCAATATAATTATTGCCAATCCGGTATAACATTTTAAGGATACTGCAACTATTTTATCGTGCATATTATCGTGTTCGCATTATCATTTATTGTATGTATCTCTTTGATATCTAAGTATAATTCTTAAACGGCTGTTTTAACATCTTCTTTTTACATATATATTTGACAACATTGTTTTATTCATTAATAACTGCATGATTATCTTAGATATAATATTGTTTCAATCACTATTATCTGTTTTAATATTTTTCTATTCAAACAAATCATTGGTTTCATTATATAATTCGCTAACTTAGTATCTGTATAATTTGGAGTGCATTAGATGGGTCTATTCTGACATCACCGAGTATTGACACCTTTCTCTGAGCGACGTCATCGCATGACGCAATAACTGTTACTATTTCACTATGATGCTGCGTACCTGTCCTTTCCAATGATTTTGTAACTTCTTTCAAATTGTTATCATTAAATCAATCTGCTTATTAAATTATTCTGGCTTCATTATTGATCTTAGTTTCAACCGCTTATATTTTTTTTCTGCAAAAGTTACAAGACTGTTTATTGTTTCATCCTATGATTTCTAGAACATAATCAAGATATATCAGGATTGTTCTATCTATCAATATTTCTTAAATGAGGGTACACATTCCTAGCCTCCTGACTCATGACTTTCAGCTTTGATTCCGCGTCCATTGCTACTTACCTCATAAGTAAACAATAAAGTAACGAATAAAACAAATAGCTGATACATCAATAAAGATGAGAATTCTTTGACAATATATACTGCGTCTAGGTTTCTGCCTGACCTGAGCTTGGTCTTTGAGACTAAGGATTTGAGTTCAAATCTTGGATCAGGGAAATGTATTACGACTTTTGTGGTCACAAAACCACAAGAAACAATAAAAAAATAGAGGCTAAAAGATATAGAAATAGCTATTGTTTGTAGATATGACAATACTAAGGCCGTTATCCAAGTCACACCCTCCAACTGGCCTGTTAGTATATTCTAAAATACCCACAGCAGTACAGAAGTAATTATGGTCATCATTAAGGATCATATCGGTGAGGAAGAAGCTGCCAGTTTTTTAAGCATACATTCGTACTAGGTTACTTACTGAAAGAGGTCAAGAAAGATTTTTAGGAGAAGATTATAGAGGATACATAATATGTTGCTGGGGTGTTTCTTGCGCCAGTTATTCTTCTAAGCTTAAACACTAGGAAGTGGTGACGGGTGGGTGTTATGGGGACTGTATATTGTCATTTCAGCCTAAGTAGAATAAAACTTTAATTTTATTTATTTGAAAATACAAAACGGTAAAAATCAATCGTAAAACCTTAAAAGAAATAAACAAAGTAGCTTGCAAGTACAATAAAATGGACGGGGATCAAATGTTCAGCACATACTTGAGAACGCATAAACCCGTGTAAGTACATAAATAGAGGTAACGTTACGACTGTGCTGAACGGGGCAAGGGGACTCGCAGATTTATAGCCCTTCAACCCGAGTGTTTGTGTGACTAATATGCTAAATTTTGTACACTAGCTTTTGCCTACGGCTTTGCCCGCCGTCGAAACTTCGCAGGAGATAAATAGTAACAAAGAATATAAAGTATATTCTTTGTATTGTACAGAAAAAATTGTTAAAAAACTTTTTTACATAAAATTAATTCTATGAGTGCAATGGCGGTCTTATTGCTAGCAATAATAGATATCGAGACAACCTTTCGATGGACTGAAAAAACTTAAAATTTAAAATGAGAACGTTACCATGTTCCAAATCTATTCAGCCGTTGAGGTGTGACTTATTAGTAAAAATCAAGACACGTTTTTTTTATATTAGTAGGATAGGATATCGAAATTGTAGTTATAAAAGTGAATGGTAGTGTTAAAGTTTAGCTTCGAACTGGCGTCAAAGGCACCGTAAGTTTTGAGAAATACGCGTTAGATAACAGTCTTTCGAGATATAATTACGAAAACCCAAAATATATATGAACCGACTTGTGTAAGCGACAGGAAAACGCAATAATTTATATGAATTTATGATTTTAAAATAACAATAATAATTTCCTACTTTTTTAACTCCAAAAAATACTAAAGTTAATTACCAAATCCGTCACCTAACAAAAACTTACTGAACCTTCGAACAAAATAACGTGTAAATAGTGTTTTATTCAGCGTTCTTATAAAAGACATCAACGCACTGGACCCCACACATTGGCTGTTCGCACCAATGCCTTGGTCAGTCCTTCCGAGAAAAACTTCACTTATCGCTCAATGGTGACCCCTAGCGAGCCAGCACGTGTAACCGAACGTACTACCTTAGATGTCCACCTGTCTGTACCTGAATTTTGTAGAATTTTTTATTCTGTGAAGAATTTGTTATATTGCAAGTAGAATGAGATTTAAAATATTTTTGGTCGTACAGTAAAAAAAAAATGGAAGATGTTTAGAGCGGCCATTTGATAAATGTCATGTTGACGTTCTAATTTCAAACTCTTGACAGCTTATTTTTTATTTTTTTTTTTTTTTTTATTAAATTGGCTGACAGAATCTATTCGGTAATCCAATCACAGTTAGATTTTAATGCTTAACTTTTAGAATGGTTCAGTTTGATCAGTAACTCGGCATGTACCGTTAATAAGTGAAGGGAAGCGTTTAATAGGCTGTTAGTAAGATATTCATTAAATACATAAAATTTTATTATTATACGCACTGATATGCTTATTTAAATTCAATTTCATGCATTGAGTTAACATGCTTCTGGGCAAAACTTAAGTGCCCTCCGCTTTCTGTAAAGCTATTATCGACACATTAAAAGTTACCTCAGTGATGCTATTGGCTGAAAATTCATCCAAATAATCGAAGCTCGTTTTTAAATCTGTTTTTTTAACCGACTTCAAAAAAAGGAGGAGGTTCTCAATTCATCGGAACCTTTTTTTTTTAGCATTACAACAAGATTACTAGCGTTATTTCTGAGATAATGAAACGCAAAAGGCAAGGCAATTTCTGCCTACCCCCAGGAGTAAAGTCGTAACTTCAACAAGATATTCCAGAAGAACGAGGTCATATTTAAGGGTGGTGTTAGGTAGCTGACATACAAAACAAAAAAAAAATACTTTAAAAAAGTCGACTACAAGTAACGACTAAAAAGTTCCGAACAAATGAGTTTTCAAGCAGTTTGTTACAGTCGGTGGCATTTACTCTAGGTCAATCACAGGTTTGATGGTACCAACTGCATCAGACTGCTTGAAAATTCGTTTTTTTTGTCGAATTGTTTGAAAAAAGTCACATTTACATGTATAGCTATTTTAACCGGCTTCAAAAAAAGAGGAGGTTGTATTTTTTTTATGTTTTTACCTCATATCTCCGTTATTTATGAACGGATTTGAATAAATATTTTTTCATGTGAAAGGATAAACGTTGCGATGTATAAATTTTATCAAAATCGGTTCAGTTCAGTAGTTTTGTTTTCAAAATAGCTGGAGGAAATAGAAAATATATCAACCAATTTACACGTAATTGTATATAACTTTTTTCAAAGTCAGGGTGTTTTTGTTTGTTTCTTCGTATTTTAACACCGACTTTCGAATTAAAGTTATTTTATACTTTATAGTTAGTTTTTTTTGGAAGTCGGTTGTATTTTTTTTCCTTAGTGTACATCAGCTACCCAAAATCACCCTTAAATATAACCACGAACTTTTGAAATACCCTGTATATTCCAAACCATGTCCTCGATTCGATTCTGCCTTGAATCATCAAATAGATAGTAGCTTGTTATTTAATGACACCAATCGAGTGTTTTCTTCCGTTGTCATGGCAACTGAGTCGAATAGAGATCCCTAAAACTGACTTGGAATATGGGCCTATGTCTCTGTGTGTATGTAATTATTCTATTTCTTTGAATGTGTGGGTTTTCTATTTAAACAAGTGGCTCGTGCCATTATCAGTCTTAATGCATTAGTAATAGGTTTGTAATTGATTTCAAACTGTGCGGTTTTGGAATTAGTGCCAAGAAATCTTAAACTACTCAATTTTGCTTGATAATTTTATATGTCAACTTATAATTCCCATTAAAAAGGATTGATAATTAATCCATTACATGTGTAACTTAGGTATATTTTTTAGATACTAAAATTAATATATAATATAAAAAAGCAGTACCTTTTGCTTGACGGTTTTATATGTCAACTTATAATTCATATTAAAAAGGATTTATAATTAATACATTACATGTGTAACTTAGGTATATTTTTTAGATATTAAAATTAAATATATAATATAAAAAAGCAGCACTTTTTCGCACAGCAATATCGTATTTCAACTAATTAGTAAAATCATCTCAACCTCCTTATTAATTAACAACTTGAACACAGCAAAACTAGTGATTTAATTTGCGCACAGGTGTAGCGATATTTCTATTATTAATAATAATAAACAAATTTACATAATAACTCAATTATTAATATGATAAATGAATGTTTAAAAAATAAACGTCTGTTTAATTTAGGGTCTGCATCTCAAAATATTCGAGAACAAAGTCTGCCTCTGTCTTGATTTCTTCTAAACCACGCTGCGGATTTTTATACGGCTTTTTCAAATAAAAAGATAAATGAGGAAAATTCATGTTTTTCATTTGCACCCTTCCGAAATCGGAGCGGGTCTCTACTAGATTCATCATCATCATATCTGAGCACTGCCCTCTCCATTGCCCTTTGGGTAACTTTAAGCCTTCTGATGAGACCCAATGATTGTGAGGGACCACGTTTAGTTTCCATAAGTCAACACTGGTCATAGACTTTGACGGTTGACCTCTTGATGCATATGTATATGAAAACTTTTTGTATATAAACTCATAAAACTATTTGAAAATGGAATACTTGGTACAGAAACCAGCCAACGCAGGTAGCAAATACAACATTAGCATCAACGGTTTGCATAAATTATGCAGCCAAGTTATTTGTTGTCCTGGTTACAAAGTATTCTTTACAAAAGTCAAGTAGCCTACCTCGCAGTGTTGAGCTGAGTTCACGCTTTCATTCATCAGGTCATACACTGTGACATGGTTAGAAAACTAAGTAGGGAACGAACCTTCCTTATATATTGTATTATACTCATTAAGTCGTGACTTAGGGATACTTCAGACTACTTTTAATTTTAAATGGTTTCAGTCCATTCAAAGGTTGTCTAGTATATATCGCCGTCAGCAATAAGACCGTCACTGTACCCATAGAATTAAGTTTCTATTAAAGAATAGGAAGGGTATTGGACTAAAAAAATCTAATCAGTGCGTCAGATAGATTTCCAAAAAGTATTGGACACGTATTTTTTCTTTTGTCACGTAAACAGCAAATGAAGAGAGAGATAAGAAAAACAGTGCGTTGAAAACTCGTGTGACGTTACTTACCAGTGAACTTACTCCTTATTTTTGATGCCTTTTATCTTCATAAATTTTGAATGATTTGATGAAATAAAAATATTTACCCAATATTTTTCGATAATCTAACTGACGGACTAAATATAATCAATTTTTTAACCCAGGCAACATACTTATTGTGTACTTTGATGTACAATGAAGTTGATTCTTCTTCTTCATCATCATTTTGTTCCCTTATCCCAATTTATTTCGGCTTGAAGTAACATTTATATTGTCTTCGTCTACCATTCTTCTTCTTTCTCCCACTCTTCTCACTTATTAATCTCTCCACACTCCACCCTACGTTTCTTCACGTTAACGATACCCGCATGTAATACTGCAAGCTACAATAATAATTCATCTCTAGATTGAGAAGATATAAAAACATACGATCATTAACAATGCAAGTCCAATTAAGAAAACTGGGTGAGACTAGTTCACATATGAAAATGCCTAAGGCATTAAGTCCACGGAAACTAAACTCTATGCAATAGCAAAAAAAACACGGTACACAGTGTTTTTTTTTTCATCATCACCATCATCATATCAGCCGGAAGACGTCCACAGCTGGACATAGGCCAGTCCTATGCGTCTCGCATCCATCGGCTACCCGCGACCCTCACCAGGTCACGGAGGCCTTCCAATGCTGCGTCTTCCGGTACGCGGTCGCCACTCCAGAACTGTTCGGCCCCATCGACCATTTGTTCTGCGAGCAATGTGCCCTGCCCACTGTTTTTTTAGCTACTACCTAAAGATTAGTTTCCAATTTATTTCGTTGCGGGATCCAAGACAGCTGAATCGTTTCTCCGGGTCTCGTCAAGTTTCATTGAAGCGGGGTTTATGTGGTGGCCGCCACAGTTGAGCTTGTCCCTAAAAATTAAATAAATCAGCGAGTTAATCGGATCATATATTGCTTATCAAATAATAAAAAGTCGAATTTCAAAATCGTTCTGCTACGTTTTAATCCTTTCACCACGTATGATGATCATCATTTTCTATTTAAACTACCCATAGTTTAATTGAGGCGTTAATGATGACAATGTCACTACGAAGTCCAAAGAATGATGACAACAGGTACAAAGTCCAACCTCATATGATGTCGGGTTGCTGAACTCATTGATGCTGTGGTACTGTAATATGGACGCGTGTAAAATATTTGACGAATACCAAACTCAAATCAAATCAAGACATTTATTTAAACTAGGCTGAAAACCAGCACTTTTTGACTGGTGGCCAAGCCAAGAAGGTTATGATTAGATACAGTGGTGATAGTGCATTAAATCCAGGACAAAATAGGTTTTACTAAGTTTGAAAAATTTGAATACATCATACGCTATATATCAACCATTTGGCAATTCTTAGACTGATTTTTGGAGCCAGAAAACGACCAAAATCAAACACTATCGAAATTGAATATATATTCGCCCCAAACTGTTAAAAGTCAACGGAACCCAAAAACTCACATCTTAAAGCGCCCATTAAAATTGAAATAAACGATTCAATAATTAATTTGATGTTAAACATTATTTATATTATTGTTTCAATATTTGAATATGGCCGAACACCTGTGTGCAACCCGATACGACCGTCGGCGCCGACTGACCATAAATTGCCCATTAATTGACCATAAACATTATGTTTTTTTTTTCTCGTATATCGAATATCTTTTGGGACGGTTCTTCAGGTAGACTTCGAGGAAGGCTTCACTGATGATTTATTTGAGTTCGAATCAAGTCTTAAAATCTAGTCGAGAACCATTTCAAGCTAATTGTAGTTTATGGGTTCATTGCAACATGTAAAAGACATTTCAAGACCAATCATTTTAAAATCATCTGCATATAATTTATCGCCACTACCTCAATCGACAGGCAATTGTTTTTCCTTTAACATTCGTACATTTTCTAATTAATACTTCTATCATTTCAGTAGTCAATGCTTTAAAAGTCTGAAGTTTCGATTTTGTCAGAAATAGGTTCTTCACATCTTCCTTCTTTCAGTTTTGCAGCATGTTCTCTTCTTCTATACTATTTCTGTTGGCCATCATCTCGATAATCACCTCTTTTCTAGCTATGTTATCTTAAAACAACCCAATTATCATTTGAACTGATTACAATTTAACAAAAAAACAGTTCTTAAAATTTTAACGTCGCTTTTTAGTCGTCATTTAAACTAATTACAATTCCAATTTTTAGCGGCACTTAATCTTAGAGTTGCACTTACACTGTTTTCATAGCTACACCTATTTCATGAAACACCCATCAGATTCCATAACCAGTACAGCCCATAAACACCTCGAAACGCACTTTATAGTACCGGCTCATTCAATAAACTAAGAGTACTCGGCCATAGGCGGTATTATGCTTCACACGCTATCCAGTAAGCTAACACCACGGCTATATGATTACGCGGAAGCGTCTGGTATGTCAGCAGACGTTAACATTGACACTTGACCTATCCAATGTGCGTGTATCTATCGGTAATCAATGGGAGTCATGGGGCTGTCTTGTCTAGTACTTTTATTATTGCGTGGTATATGATTTGGTTTTATCTCGATAAGAAGCTTTTATAGTTTTAGATTTATCTTTGATATGTACTTGTTAACACACACTTGTCAGCAGTACTCGTATTCTTGCAAATAATAATATTCTATTCTACAGCTTGATCTACTTCAATATTAGGTTCGAACTTCCTGTTTTTGTCAATTTAAACGTGTTCCTTCGCTTAATTTACTAATTCTCCATTGAATATATTTAGAATAACTTAAAAGCTTTTGACATCTGCATATACCTCACTCACCGTCATCTTTAAATTAACTGACTTTCTCAAACTCCTCATCCAGACGTAAATTTAAATCAGAAACCCGTTGATAGCCGCGATTTTCATCATCTTAATCCTCGGACCGGCTCGGGCGCGCTCGTACACTCTCGGGTGTATTCGGAACCAGCGCAAGAGTCGCCGTCCAGTCTCGTTCAACTTATGTTACAAACCAGATCTTGTTAAGTTACATTTTTATTTTATAATGTTATTTACTTTTAGTGTGATATTTGTTTTATGACCATATGGTAATACGTTTTTTCCTTTGATCTATTTTTGTAGTACCTACGTGTTTATTTTTGGACTTGAATGATCTAAAAAGTTCATGAATATATTTATAGATTTGTCTTGGTTGGCAGAATGCAGACACTTAAAATAGCATCTTACCGAACGTGTATCTTGTCTGTCAAACTAGAGGTTAAATCTCTTCTTATCTTCAAACTTTATACAGTTACGTGTCTCATCTCCCAAATCATCGAGGCCGTTAAAATCGCAAGAATTATAATCCATGAAAATAGAATTATCAAAGTGAGTTGACATAATAACTTTCTCATCGCGTTCATTGCCAACTTTCATGTGATATTTTACTGATTTCAATGTTGCGGCGACTCCAAACGAACGAGCAAAAACGAGGTTACTGTACATATAATATTAGTTTAAAAGAAAAGTACGCTCATGTGCAAACTGAATTAAATAAAACTGACGTATTCTGAGATCAAAATTAAGTTAACAACACTTGCAATTTAACACCTTAAGGTGTGAAAAACAGAGTTTAAATTGTTGAATCCGGTACTGCTGATGTTAATTATCTTAATAGGGTAAAGAATAATTGAGAATTACTACAAATTTGTTTATGAATGGAAATAACTTAAAATGACAGTTCGAAAGATAAAACTCTCTCCTCATAACTGAAGATGAAATGGTTATCTTTGTAGTTGAGTTGAAGTGTGGGAGGCATCAATCATTGTAACGCTTATTTCAAGGGCAGCATTAGCAACAAAGCAACTGCATTTGTAAAGACAATCTTGTCCAATATACGGGCTTAAACTCATTTGACAAGTGTGGTAAGCTGTATAGACATAAAAGAAACCCTCTGCCTGTTGACTTGCGGTCAAAATATAAATAAAAGCTTCATTTTCGTGTCTGTTGACAGCTATTTTCAAGATAGCTTTTAGAGAGTCAATCCGACCAGTATCAACCTGCTTTAAGCAAGTAAATTATTAATATCAATTAAACTTAGAGTAACTGCGGAAGTACCAACCCGATACTAGAACATTACACAAATAGTTACCCATATATTCACGCATAATCTTAAGAGGACTAAGCAGATAAAGAATCTCGTTGATTGCCAGTAATTATCACGAAGGCTTAGTGAAAGGTGGTGCATATCTGTTATTAGATCTCCAATGTTGTTTTCCTTGAGAACCTAAGACCGATTAATGTGCCGTCAAAAGGCAATCTGATCTAAGTGAGTTATGAATATTTTCACATTGACTGGGATATGCGTAGAGAATTGATAGGTGATAACGTTAATGAAGTTCGAGAAGTGAAATTAATGGGTGAGTTTGGAGCAAAGCAAATGGAAACGTCAAAACAACAGATAGTCTTTGGTTAGAAACTAAGAAGAATATTGAAATTTGATTAACCAAATAATTATCACTTTCCGATTAATTCTTAAAAAACACGATGATGCCGTCAAAATTAAAGTAAAGAAATAAAGTAAAATAGACAGCGCACCCACCAATCATAAACACAGTTGAAATAAGCAGGACATTGCGGTATTCACACTCACTCAGCGGAGCTGTGGTCCAAGAGACACAACAAAGTGTCGTAAAGCTGCAAGTAGCAATAACATTACTTACTCTAGTATGTTAAGTTGTCGAAGAACACGTCTTACTTACAAACAACTTGAAAGCAAAGGCATTTATTTCGAGAGCAACGCTTAAATATGTCGTTATTTCTCAACCTTATTGTCACTTCAAGCATTTTTATGTGCTAGACCTCGTTCTAGCCGAGCCTTGTCTTTTCTTCAATACTGAATTCACATCGTCATAATCTCCGGCAGCTCTTCACTCACTAATTGCAACTTATACCAACTATAATCAGACTTTACGAACCTCTTCAGTAATAAACTTGACAGTTAGTTTGTGTAGAACTTTATTAAGCTTTCGTTAAAGTGTGACTAACCAAGATTTGTTAGTCAATTGTCTTCTAACTGTATGACTGTTTTCACACCCTATTATTAGATGTGGCTACATTTGTGTATGCATGTGAAGCTGTTCTATAAATACTTGTAAACTCAATGTCTTACTTGGAGTTTTATTTCGATTGGTAATACATTGGCAGTGGGTTAGATTCGTGTTAACTATTTTATGTCTCAATAACTTCAGTGCTAAAATTAACTCACATGTCATGCAACTTAAACCATCAGTATTAGTAAAGTAGTTTCCATTTCTGCGATCTTATTCGGAAAGCTAGTTATATTCTCATAGTTAATAATTGTATAACTTAGAATTGGTGATGAGTGGCTCTTTGGGTCTACAAATTGTATATCTTGATTTCTCTCGCTAATTTATCGACAATTTTGAATTGATAGTTTTGATTCTTGTTTCCTCCCTTTACATGTATTGTCATCAACTTCTTTTTCACTCTCCAAATCTTCTTCTTTATCAGCTCCCACAAGATCAGGGACAATTTTCGAAGCCACGACACGCAGTAGGTGTTTAGTTGCAACACGTCGCTCTGGCGCAGTAATGATGTAGATTGGATTGCGCGCATGCGCCGTAGAAGGCGTCAGGTTGTCTCCGTGTGTCCTCGGCGCGTTGACAACGCACACTGACGCAAGAGTGTAGGGGCGCAATACCTTGGACCTTAGGAATATTCTCGAGTTGTGGTCGTCAAAATACTTATAATCTCTAAATTTAATTAATTATGACCTTCTCAATGATTAAAGATTAACTATAGATCATGATAACGAGTTTTGAATATTGTTTTTGTACAATTAACAGCAAAGTGCAACCTGGTTGCGATCAAAATTAGTGTTCTTCATCATGTTATAGGCCATTGAGTATCTTCGGTCACCTTCACCCATTGCCTCTCGTTTCTTGTGCTGATCCCTGCATTTCTTTACGCCAACCTCATCCTGGTTCTACCCGCGATGTCTAATTTGTCATCAGCCCATCTTACCACTGGACGTCCAGCACTTTTTCTTCCAATTCTTCGAAGCTTAATTCTCCCCAGAGTAAATGTTTTACTTTCAACATTTAAACGAAGCCAACAGTAACACAAGAAATAGGTCTATCTAGCAGCTCTCAGCGACATTTACCATTTACTGACTCAATCAAAACAAACAGTTCTTCTGCAATTTGGTCAATAACAAGTCCAAACTCGAAATCCTGCACCAAATATGTGATCAGAGTTTATTTTCATCATCCATTGGAATGTTTGCAAATCGTTACAACATAGCCGTGTGTTCTATGTCAACCCCAGTTATGACTGTGCAAATGATGGCAAACGGATCTCATTGTGTGACCAGACTGTGTAACTTAGACTTTGCAAGCTTTATTTTAGCTTACAATTGTGTTTGAGATTCGTAATCGTTAATAGGTCGCAAGAATTTGTTTTGTAAACTTTGGTCTTCTGCGTTTTTGTTTTTATGCTTGGTATCTGGTTTAAATTGGTTGGCTTTTGATTCGATCTTTTTCGTTTTCACCTCGTCTGTTTCGTTTACATTCAAAACTAGATTCTTGAGAGTATGAAAAATATTTATGATTCCTTTAAGCGTAAGGTCTTTAGTGTGCTATGTACTTACAACGAGCCTTTTTTCCGCGACTGCTCTCCAGTCGACCATCGTACACGTACCGTGATCGGAGAAAAATTCCTCAGCGATTGTGCAGCTTCGTATCAATGAAAGTATTTTTACATAGTACAAACAAACAATTATACCTCTTTAGATTTATTAGTAGCAAAGGTTTCACATTTTTAATCTCATAACTAAAGAGGCTTTACAAGTAAAATGATTGTAGTTATCTCGTGCCACTTTTACTCCACCAATCTGGCCAAGCCCTTAGCTGCGCAAGCGCGTTGCCATCGAGTCTGCCGCTGTCACCCACTCAGGCGCACGCAGTCGTGTGAAACCCGATACATACACACACACACAGACAGACATGCAGGGAAAATCAACGAACTGCACTGAGCACAGCTCTGAACTAACTTGCTTTATAAAATGTTATAACTTAGCTTTACTTATATATCAACAGATTTTATAAAGGTTTTAACCCTCATTTTTGAATTAAGAATTTGATTCTCAAACTCTAAATTGGCTGGAGAACCTGTCAAACTTTGACATTAAAGTTGGATTTGACACGTTCTTAACTCAAAATATTCAGAGTTGTATGTTCGCATTGACATCTCAGTCGCAATCTGTCAAAAATGTATGAAAATTGAGATTTTTGCTTATAACGGCCCTAAGTCAGGGAAAGAAAAACTTACCTTCTCTAACATAAAAGTATTTTTGACGTACGGCTACTTAAAAGAGACAATTGGGTCATCAATCAGTGATATCCAATCCGTATAAGGGCTCGTTTTGGGGGGCACCATCCATATACATTTAGTTGACGTTCGAAGCCTTAATTAGTTTAATTGATTTTTATTGAATTCTAATAGCCCGTTTCGCCACCACATGCGGTTAATTTCATGCAAATTTCAAACAGTTTTTGCGGCATTATTTTATTGATTTTTTTTTATATCCATCCGGACGCAGTATTTAAAATATTCATGACTTCCTCTGCTAGTATTATGCCCTACCCAATCCCGTTATAAGATTTAATTGTATTTCCTCGAGTCAAATTAAAAGTTGTCATACGTCTGAGTTTAATATTGCGGTGTCTGTTACAATAATTCATGTATTATTTAATGATTTTTCCTCTTTTATTTGTAAACCACTGACTTTAAAATATTAAACTATATTAGCTTATTTTAGCTATATTTTAAGTCGTTCCGTCGTCGTTCGTAAGTGGTTTTTGATCCAGTAAAAATGTAACTAAACTTCTTTTAAAACTTAATTTGCGGTTACTTGAAAAAAAATGGCGAAAGACGGAGATTGCAAAAGAACTACATACTAGATTTCTCCTAAGACAAACTGCATTATAAATTAATTTCCCTGACAGAATAGGCCCAGTTTATATTTATAACAGCAAAGTCCATTTAGTTTGGTTTTTCCTAAAAACATCGGAACAAAATTACCAGTGGTGTTTGTACCAGGTGCGTCAAAGTAGAGTAATGATGTTAGGGCCGTGACATACAAGCGTTTTTCTGTCGCACGAATTTTGTCGCAACTTTTTTTATCTTTGCTGATCTATCTAAGCTATACCCATCTCTAAGTAGAAACAGCTTCGATTTTCGAAACAATAAAACAAGTATGGAAATAGTAAATCCAACAACCTACAAACCATAAATACATTTTATTACCATAACTTCTAACAAGTCACGAGTTTTTCAACGCGTTATGGAACCATGAATGAAATATTGCAACTATTTATGTATTATAATTTTGCCATTTATTGACATAATAACATGTTACTCACTGATATTTATGAGTTTAAAATGGTTTTGTCCTTCCTCAACTGAAAACTTTTAGTAAATAACAACATAATGTCACGACAATGGTGCTATTTTGTAAAAACCTAGTCGTTTTAGAAAGTCTTCCTTTGAAATAATTTGAATTTTTAAACATACATATTTTAAATCATATTATAGACCAATACAAGCTCTCAAGTAGCAATTACCAACCAAATAGTTTTAGAACACGAACCACACGTTATCGTGCCGCAAGTACCCTTAAATCTGCACTTTGGAGGATTTAATAACTCCGCCAATGCTGCAATTAGCGTAGCCACCTACTGAGCCCAAACATTCTCAGGAGTTAATCATCGACTCGGAAAGAAGACATTGTATTTGGTAACAAATAACATTTCACCTCAGCATATTTCCATGCACGCTCCTTTAACAAGTGCATGCCTAGAAAAATCATTCACGATCTTGAATCAATTGATATGCCCTAATTCATTACATTTATTGCATAGTAACAGATGCATGCAACTTATAGTGCGTCCACACGCTACAGATTTATATCTGTACAGACAAGGTTGTTCTGTGGATGGGTGACCATCTTAACATGCCGAGTTTCCTCCGTGCCTCGGAAAACACTTTAAGCCGTTGGTCCCGGCTATCATTTGTAGATCTTTGGCAGTCGTTACGGATTGTCAGAAGCCAGTAAATCTGTCTCAAGTCTTACCAAGAAGTACCGCGTTACCCAGTTTATGGGTTGTGGAGGTCTGGTAGGCAGCCGCTCCACGAAAAGGCTAGGAAGATGATGACCGCCTATCAGACCTCTACAACCCGGTGACTGAGTAACGCCATACCCCTTGGCAAGACTGGTGTTAGATTGTCTGGCTTCTGACTCCATAACCCAAAGATGTTCAAATGCCAGCCAGGATCAGCGGTTTAACGTGCCTTCACGGACAGACCTCGGCAAGATTTTCCATATATTTATAAAAAAATGCAGTCAAAACAAATCCCAATCGTCAATCCCAAATCGAAGACCCTTGAACAACAAAATAGAAGCAGAAGTCTTCAACAAAAATTCACATAACGCCTATATGCGATACATATGCCAACAAATCAATTGCTCTATTCAGTAGCACTCAACACCCATTACACTTCGCGTCTTTATGACATAATATATTTCAAGCTGTCAATACTTATTCACAATCGTGGTCGTTAAGTCAACACGTTATAGACCACGTGTTCCTTAGAGCCAACGGACCGATAAAACGATTCTTCTCAGTTTTATTAATATTATTGTCAATGAAAATGAACGTGGGTTTAAATGTTTCACACGATTTATCACTGCTGTCATTGTTCTTGAAATAGATTTTTATTGTCTATGGCTAATTGACGGATGCACTTTTGAATGTGGAAATGAAAACGTCAGTCACACTTTTTGCGTTGTTATCATCGTCGTAAACAATATTTTGCTGTTTTGGACCTATTTGAAGAGCGCCATGGATTCCAAAGAGGTGACAAGTCAACCCCAAAAGGATAAACTATTATAGAAAGTCCCAAATAAATTAACCTCTTTTACAATGTTAAAAGGGACTTAATTTTCCTCAACGGCCCTTATACTTAGTGCTAAAAATACCCAGTTTTATATATTACTCACATTCAATATGGAGTTTCTAATTTTGTTGCAATTCATAAGTTAAGTGTCAGTTACTAACTAACTTGTAACAAAATTAATTTCAACAAATCATATTTCAATCTACAAATGGGTAGTCCATTTGTTTAAAATTCCTCCATCCAAGCTGTTACTAAACGTTCAATGTACACAAAAATGGTCAACTAAATCATTGTGCCTATTACATTAGAAGTTAACCACTCAAAGTTGTCATAATGTACCTATTTATACAAAGTTACTACGTCAGTCACCGCTATGATGTTAATTATTGTAACATTTATCACCATGACCCCGATCGGCGGTCACTTGTTTTTCCTTACATATTCTTTATATTTTCTAAGTAATACTTCTATCCTTTTTTGTCTGTCTTTCCTTTTTGTCAGACAATGGTTTTGCAGCTTCCTACCCTTATAATAATTTATTGGGATCGGTGCAGCATATCTCCTTCTTCCACATCTCTCAATTTGCCACCATCTCAATGATCAGCCCTTTCTAGACAAATCATTTTTCACACAATCCTTCTATCATTTCTCTGGTCTTCCTCTATTCATAACTTTTAGGTAATCGTTGTAAATGGTAAACAAAATTAATGTTTACTTTAATATCTCCATCAACAATGTTATCATTAGTCATATCAGTTGCTTATCCCAGCTCCTTAATTAATCTGCTCAGACAAGAGGTGGCGTGTCTCAACCACACGTCAGAACACGTGATGGTCAAGACAAGCATAAAAATAACATCTTTAAATGGACATTAAAAGTTGCACATCACAACGTGACCTCTAAATGTACAGAAAATAAAATTAAATGTGATATTAATTAAACATCTTGTGTCGTATACTTAAGATGACCCAAATAAGGAGATCATATTACGTGGCGACGATGCGTCTGCGGACGAACGTCGACCAGAAACCTTAAATGTATATTGAGATCATATAATGGCTGTATATTTTAAAATTCACAGCTTTGCAATATGATCAGATATTGGAAATATAGGAAAATAAATAGATATACTCTTTATTGTACACAGTAACAAATTTCAATAAGGTCTTATAAATAGAAGGTGTAACAATGGTCTTATGATCAACATGTGTACTTGAATGAGGTAAGAAAGAGAAAAATAAACTTATAAAAATATTTGTACAAGTATTTGATTGGGATATTGACGTAAATGAATTAGCTAATTCAACTACCGTTAACGTCAATCGTTAATGTAATGTTATTTATTAATAATTGTACAGACCAAATACAGAAAGGAGGAAAATTTGTATTAATAGAGTGATATATCATGCAGTTAGTAATAGCACAGTTCAATTCAAACTATAAAAAAACCCATTCAAACTTTTTCAAATTCAATGAATTGGAAAACCACAAAACAGATCCAATGTGAAAGTAGATAATTCTAGAAACGATTTTTTAAGCAATAAATTTGAAGATCTCACAGTAAAGTTGGTGTAGTAGAATCCAACGCTGTATCAAAAATTCCCAAAACGTTGCTGCTTTTTTTAACCTCACCACCGTCTGATAGTGTTATAAGAAAATCTCAGCTATCATTTTATATAGCAGTTGATTTGTAGGTCACAAATGAATTCCCTCGGCGGTTGTAGCTAGTAACGCAACACTGCTCGCTAAATATAGTAGCACATTCGCATCGATTACCATCGTATCGATATTTGGTGTCGATTCATTGATGTTTGATGTACTTACATACATTCATATTATATCGTCTTGTAAAGGATAGCTTTTTTAGGAGATAGGACTAGACGTTTTATGAAAGTGTTGTCATTGACTGTTGCAATTGGATCAAAAACGCCTAAATATTTATCAATTATACAAGTGTTTTAAGTACTTGTTAAATTGAGTGCAACATTATTTTTCTATTCTTATCTGTTTTCTATGTCCGTAAATTCTAACGACTCATAATATTCAAGAAAAATTAACAGTGATGCAGCAGCGATACAAAATATAAAAATACAACTTTAAAAACCACCAAGAAACAGGCTAAAACAAATCTCAAAGAGAGTAACATCGGGTTTATCCTCAAAATAAACCGAATTTACAGAGAAAGCAGCGTCTGAACACCAATAAGACATATTATTTACAACGCTTTAATGAAATAAATAAAATTAAACAAGCTCGCTTGGGAGCTAAAGTTAGCATTTGTCTCTTGCCAATTGTCGTGCGGCTTAATGAATTGCGTTTTGTCTATCTGACTGTAGACGGTCTGATTTTACATCTTTGTTTTTTTTTTAAATATCTGCTCAAATCATTCTGTCTGTGACTTATTCGGCAGTAGCTCTATCATTGACCTCTTCAACTGTAAGGTTATTTTTCAGCAATCTCACCGTGATAGCTTCGTTGAAGTGAGCTGTCAATCCTTAGTATCAATTGAAACAACAGCAGCCGGTCGATTCTGTTAACATATCGAAGTGAAGGCTTGGGTGAAGTGATCACGAGGTGAGCTGTCAATCCATATAATTAAGATAGAATAACAGCTCACTCCGTGATCACGTGACATCTTGATTGTATGGATTGACAGCTCACCTCGTGATCACTTCACCCAAGCCTTCACTTCGATATGTTAACAGAATCGACGGGCAGCTCACTTCACCCTCACTTCACCTTAGTTATCACGATGAGATTTTTACAGAATCTACCGACTCATCATGAAGTCCTCTACTATTCATTCAAAATCCATTAGCTTTTCATCTTTTCAATAAATCTGTTCCTTCCAGCTGGAACCGTAGTCATAACATCCTCTCATTCTCTTCATTTTATCTCTCATTGCACTCAACCTATAAACTACATTTTCAAAGCAAAATCCGCTTTTAAACTCACTCACTGCTTCCAAATTCGTCATTTCCTCTCTTTCCTCTTACACCTCATTGCGTATTTTAATATTGTTGAGTTTGCCAAGTCTCTTAATTTTCTTGAAGATGTCATTGAAGATGAAAGCGTGTTTTTCCATGGCGGGTACACAAAATATCTTTGACAGTTTTATATCAATCGGAAACCGCACAGTTCACCTTCCTCCGAGCTAGTCGTCACGCTTGCGGTCGGCCCGACACGACATACGCGCGCTTACGTACAGCCAGGGATGCACTGAGGACGGGTGCATGGGTGCATAAAGGTCACATGACTGTCATTAAATTCGAGAGCGTTTTGGTAATTTTGGCATTCATTTGTAGTAAATTTCCAGAGTAGTTGACTTACGATTCTGGTTCCTAAAATAGAAGCAACTGTACCTTACATTTATCAAATATGATGCTATCTAATTTTGTTCGTATCAACATGCTTTTTTTCTAAAAAAATAGCCTTCCATATAACAAAACCGCCGGGCACCCAGTCATATTGCACCCCTAAGAGTCCTAGTACCTCCCTGTAAAAGATGACCGTCTTCGAACCCGCGCCGTCTCGAGAGCCAGATCCATATCACGCAGTTTACAACCACTATATTTAAACGTAGGTATCTTCATTAAAACTGGTAGGTGGTCTCTCTCCCGCAGAAAAAAAAAACTAATAAAATGTTTTCTGTTTAACACTATCTTTTGATCGGCAGAAGTAATTTATTAGAGCTATAAAATGGCGCTAAAAATGTAGAGCAAACCATAGATAATAATATGTCAGTGTCGATACAGAATTTGATTTCACAAATTATTTCGGTTCGCAAATGAATACACTAAAATTTTCAGGTGTTGCTACCTAAAACTATCTGGAACTTAGAAAAGACAGTGCTAAAATGTCTTTCAGGAGTATTAAACTCTTTAACGAACTTAAAACAGCACGTTACCCGACACCTTTACGAGGTAACGACCATAAACAAAGCAATAACAAGACTATACTGAGACGTTAGTTAGTAGCGACTTATAAAACAACTGTACAACCATTTAACAACTTATAAATTCCGTTTTATTCTAAAATTAAAACATAATTAACATATTACGGACCAATTAATTATAATTAAACTATTATGGTAGAATAATAATAATAATAATATCTTGGGACAACTCACACACGGTCTTCCGATCCCAAACTAGGCAGAGCCTGTGCTATGGCAACCAGACAACTGATAAACATACTTATATATTTCTAAATACATACATATTATAGACAAATTACACCCAGACACAGAACAAATGATCATATAATATAATATAATTACATTTGCTAGCATAATAGTTTAATTTAATATTAAAACCGCTTTGAATGGCAACCCACGCTTCCGAAACGTGAATGAAGCTGAATTATAATATCCTCGAAATGATAAGCAGTGTTGGAAGATGGCCAACTTTAAAGACGACATTTTATTTGTGAAGACTCAATAAATAAACTTAATGTATACCCTCCAGACAACGGTGACACTTTTACTAAACACGTTTGATAAAAAGAGTAAAATAAAACAACAAAGATTATGTTTAAAATTGTTTGACATTTTCTGTAGTATCCATCTGTAGTATTTAAAGATTTATGTATTATATATTAAAGGTTAATGGACTTAAATTATGTATACCTATTAATAAATTATATTATTAAATTTATATGTTATTAAATTTTATTTTATTTTATGTCTTAGTGAGTTAGAAAATAAATTCGATGTCAGTAATTTGATAGATCTTTTTTTTTTTAATACTTGTGTACTTCTCAGATTTGTTGCATAGTTAAAGTTATAATTAATGTGCGAAAAAAGTTTAAAAGTTTGCTCAAAATAGCCTAACAAAAATAATAGCACAATTCCTAAACCAGTCTTCTTAAACACGATTATATAACTTATAGTCTTACGTAATATATTCAAATGGGTGTTTGAACTCCATAATATCTAGTATAAATAAGAATTAACAGAATTTAAGAGGTAGTTGTCTGATCTTTAGGTAAAAGGTCACACATTTTAGAGGTTGCGTTGCGCAGGATTATTCACGCAGCCGTCGCGCGAAGTCTACAGTCGCAGTGAGTCATTTTAAAAGTTGATCTTTGAAGCAGAATAACTTTAAAATATAATAAGTGCAGTGAAAAAGAAACCGCAAGTCATGTTTATGATAGAAACGCGTGTTATTATAAGTAATTTATTATACAATGACATAATAGTGGAGCGTCTCTCTGGAATCTTATTAGCATTCTAGAATAAGATATGTAAATCTTACGTGTAGGTAGCTTCTTCAACTTTATTTAGCCCGTTACACTGGGTGCGATTAATCTTTATGGCTGTATTGTTTGATTCGTTTGGCTATGGGATGTCTCTCAACTCAGTTAGCCTTTTGGCAAAGGCCTCCTCCAGTAGTTTCCATTGCTTCCTGTCTTGAGCAACTCTCCTCCATTTGGGTCCCGCAGTAAGTTTCAGCTCATTTTCCCAGCGCATTTGTTGTCGTCCTCGACATCTCTTGTTATCTCTCGGATACCAATTCGTTGTAATTTGGCTCCACTTTTCTCGTATAGATCTCAACATATGGCCGGTTCGGGCCAAGCTTCTTCAACTATGGTTCATCTAAACTGTAACTAGGTTAAATAGTTAAGCATTAGCATAGCTGAAGCATTTTACCTATACCTACAGTAGAGATAAACTTTATGTACAGTAGGGGGACTTAACGCAAAAATAGAAGGGATTCTCTATCCGTCAACCATGTCAATTTTCATTATATTTGAAGAAAATTTCGAAATTATTCATGTAGTGTCGGGGATACCGATAAAGCTGAGCGCAGTCTGGGCGTATTGGTTGCTAATGTACGATTCGTTTATTTTGGCCACAGACTACGCACGGTTGTCACGACTTGTTTATGGATATGTGAGCCAGACGGTGTCCTCTAAACTTTGTTTATTTTGGTTTTTTCATCGGTTATGTTTCATTTTTTATTTTATTCTTGTTTTAAATTTGCTGGAGATGTCAGATCTCCTTTGATGTGGTTGCTATGTTATTAAATGTATAGTCTTTTGCGCATAAAGATAAATCAAGCTTATATTAATCACTGAGAAATTCGCTATCATTTTCTGTATGTGAATTTACAAAATTATTTATTTTCAAAATGATTTTGATAATTTATATTATCATCTATTGGTGTTACACCAATAGATAGTAACCAAAGATTTTATTTACAAGGTTATTTCCCTGAACTTTAGCAAGTAAAGGTAAATCTTACAGGAATAGTTACTAAGCCAAATAATTATGCCAAAATAACCACATACGTACCTACATGGAACATGTAACCGCAACGATACTATTTTCATTAATGCCATAATTTCAATTTAGCTAAGTTGTTTACTTACCCAGGTAAATAGTTACCTACGTTGTGTCAGGTGTTTTTGTGCAACCAAAAGTTGTGTTAAAAATTTAGAACAAAATAGCTTAATATAAAGTCAAATAGAGATTCATGCAAAATAGAAAGTCGGAAGTTGTTTCAAAGAAGCATACTTCCGGGATAAATAGCCTGTTTAGTTTCCATGACATGGTCTACCCGTGAGCTTAGTTTCTTCCAAATCCGTCCAGCCGTTCAGACGTAAGACAGTAACAAACAGACAGACAGAGAAACCGAGTTACTTTCGTATTTATAATATTACTAGCTTTTGCCCGCGACTTCGTACGCGCATATCATATTTATCCCGTTCCTGTAGGAATTTCGGGACGAATTATACACTTAAACCTTCCTCATGAATAATCCCATCCATTGATGAAAACCGCATGAAAATCCGTTCAGTATTTTTTTAGTTTATCACGAACAAATAGACAGACGCGCCGAGGGACTTTGTTTTATAATATGTAGGGAAAATGCATTAGTTGCTGAAGCATACATTTTAAACAGAAATAGACCCCTTTATCATAAAGAGCCTTATACAGACTGTAGGTACCCCTTTCGGGGAATATATGAGTATTGATGTCTATAATTATGTGTATTCTTGAGAATTCTGCGGTTATATTAAAATTTATAATGTAATAGGTATTGGTAATTAGCAATTACGTGACACAAGCGGAACACGTTTCAGGAAGCGGACATGACCATAGATCACACTAGACTTGGTAATTGTCTATGACACTGCAGTATAGACAATTATTATTGTTGTTTTTTATTTTAAGTGAAAACTTTTCCACGCTGTATAATGTCCTGACGATAAGCTTACTATAGGGATTATAGGGGTTCTAGTCAAATTGCTATCCTTTCATCGAATGCGATTTTCGTAATTTCTAAACATTTTTTTAATTTTTTATTTAATATGGGTTTGCTCTTGACTCTAGTCTAAGTCATAGATGACACAAAATACTTGATTTGGAACTGGTACCCTACTATGACGTGCTAATGCCGTCCAATTTCGAAAAAGGGATAGTACTATACCCTATGTATAGCTTCGTCTCTCTCTTGGAGCGAAATCTCGATCGTTTTAAGACTTCATAGTATGATCACGTGACATTTCGTTTTTTTTCG
Source organism: Mamestra brassicae (assembly GCA_905163435.1). Lineage (NCBI taxonomy): Eukaryota > Metazoa > Arthropoda > Insecta > Lepidoptera > Noctuidae > Mamestra > Mamestra brassicae. Next base: position 15,761,946 of record LR991006.1, on the reverse strand, counting down.
ACAGTATTTGTCAATTCCATGCATTTCTGACGTTTTAGTAAATCCTCAGATATTTTTTAAATATTCTTGTTATGTAATCCAGTGGTCTAGATGAAGTATTGATAAGCTAATAAAGTAATAGATAAATCTGACTCATTTTTCTTTATATTTTTTTGCGCCATCGCGGATTGCTTTAGAGCTTTTGACGCAAGAACACTTTGTCAATCCGATTGCGGTATCTATTATGAAATAAATATCCTAGAACTACGCATCATTATTTCTTTCACTTCCAGTAAAACACAGAAATAAATAGGAAATGGGGTACAATCATGTGACAAAGTAATTTTTCTGTTTGGAAAAAAACTCGTGGAAAAAAATGAGGTTACGCAGAATAATCGCATTGACGTCCAGTCATTACCATAAAATGAATGCCTTGATGGTAATAGCAATGTACGGTTTTTGATACTCATCGAGGAAAACCGTGCTGAACCGTAATTTTTTAAATTAATTTTGATGATTCATAAACCTTTTTTCATTAAAATCTGTTAAGTGACATGTCTTATTTTGTGTCTGTTATGGTTAACTTTTTTTCGTTTAAATAATTTATAAAAAATCTTAGAAAGTCTTTCCTTTAAAATTTCTGTCTGGGAGCTTTCACAAGTACAACACAAACATTTTCTCACGAATAGTGCTGTACTGTACAGTTAAAAAACCGTAACTATCCCATGTTTCCCGCTCGACTCTCGGTTTCTGTCGGGACGTCTCACGTCAATCGCCTCTCTGTTATTATGCTGGATTAAATTTATCTCCAGTAATTCAAGGACCACCTGTGCAGTTCATCGCACTAGACCGAACCAGTCAGTCTGGTTAACACAACCGCGTCATTTACACCTGTCAAATGTTATTTTAAACGATATTCAACTTTATTACATGTATAAAAGCGGCAAACTGGATGAACGATCTGAAACAAGTTTTGCCGCCAAAGCGCCGTTTGTGTATATATTTATTTTTTCTTTTTTAATCTGTATCTCGGTCTGGACGCTCGCGATTAATGCCTGTGCCCGCGAAGTGGTTGTTTTTTTAATCTTCCACGGTGGGCCAATATCATTTCATGATTGATAATGTAAAATTGATGGTTTGTGGGTTAGTGGCTGAATAGAGCCTGCATTCAACTCAATATTTTAAGGTCAGATACCTAAATCTTCGCCTTCACTTATCTCATTACATTTCTAATCCCTATTTATCTAAATGCCTATTGAAATGTTGCCATGGGTATAACAAAACTTGACTCTACAAATTTCAAACATCTTAATTACATTTAAGTACACTCAGTGCACTACGTGACTACAACCAGAATTAATTACCGTTTCAAAATCCGCAGCCTCCGGCCATGACGTCTCGCTGTCAAAAAAAACCGTCTCTGACCAAAAACCGGTATCTTGTACCCGTTTGAAAAAAAAAACGAGACGTCTGCAATACATTTTCGCATGCGTTATTATCTGTACAGTAATCAGCTGTGTGGTGACGTCATCCTGGAGCTCGCCACTTTCTTTTCTTGCAGTAATTGGCTAAGGAAACTTGCGTGGGCTGCATTCTTCCTATGTAATTGGAAATAGGACTCAATCGACCTCCACCAATAGCGCAGTTGTAGTTGAATTTCAGAAAATATTCATTGGAAACAATTCTCATGACTTTGCTTGGGTACAAAGACTTACAACGCAATGAGGGATCCATGAATAGCATTTACAACTATAGCAAAAGATGCTCACTCTAGTATGCAATGAATTGGCCATAAACGCTAACTATTTGAAAAGCATCCACTACCAGTCTACCATCCAATTCACTCAATATAATCTAAACAGGGTACTTAAACTTAAAGCTCTATTTACCTCGTAAACATAAAAACCGAACGATATAACATGTGATCGAACGAAGTCGCGGGCTCGACTTGTTACGTTAAAACAGGCTGGCTTCTCGAATGTTCCGACTTTCCTGGCCAAGCCATTTTGCGCGACAATTTTCCAATAGGTACGTGTTTTTTTTAGTTGCGTGACTTGGGATCGAGTTTTACATAAATAAACTTGATCTAGTCTAGTTATGTAGCATAATGGTGGGACTACGGGGAGCGGAGCGATAATTAGTAGCTCTGCCTCGTTCTTGATTGTTGGATGAATTATGTAGACGATATTCTCGTTGTAAAGTTGTTATGGGCGGGTTAAACCCTTTCCGAGAATACCGCAAACGAACAAACGAAAATAACTTCATTTGAATTCGGAATCGGAAACTGGTTTTAATTGGCCAATGAGAACATTTTTTTTAACCAACGCTTATCTTTTTTTAGAGCTGTCAAATTTGACAGCTGACAGATGCCAAATTCATTACACTTTTTTTTCTGAGTCGATTTTAATTTAAGTATCGATTAATAAGTTCTGGATGAACAATATCCTCAAAGAGAAACACATACAGATCGCATTAGTCATGTGATTGTAATATTTATAATGTTTGCGCATGTCAGATGTATGCCTACTGATACTGGCGAGCCTATGCGACTCACGCGCTATGCATTGTTGCACTAACACAATATATTTGAGTCCTCGTCGATGTATGTTGATGCTCATTTGTTCGCCGTAGTATTTGCGTAGGCCACCGCGTGAAGTGGCATGTCAAGAGTCTTGTTAACGATATCCCTTCGTGTAACGTCTAACGTGACTCAAGGGATCGTTTTTCTTTGAGTGTTAAACACGTGTTCTGGTCATTACTTTGTTTAGGATAAGATCTTAGTAATCATTGACTCCTTCATATTAATTCTGATGCTATTCTTATCTGCCTTCTTGCAACCACTAACAGTTCAGAAACAGAAAACCGTAAAGTGAAAACCGTTTTCACTTGGCCATTCATTTTGCAATTCATTAAATATGCATACAGTAAGTTCCTCGTTTATAAACTACCATTCCAAGAAATCTCTAGACGAAATGTCTACCGTTGCCTAGTCACCTATTTCGTTAAGCTCCGGTGTTGCAAGCCTATAATAGTTCAAGCTAATAAAACATTAAATTAACGTTAAACCTAGCCAATAATTTAGCTAAATTAATTCTGATGAAATTGCTCGTAAGTGCAGCACATGATATATTAACACGTTTTACTAAAAGTCAATCATAATCAGCAAATGATTACATCCAATCTGCCGGGGAACGTACGCCTATTAACTGGCTAACGATTGCGAAAAAGGAAAATTCATGTAATTTCCACTATGAGGTGGTTAGGGCTGTCAACGTTCAAGAATTCGTGCTTCTGAAATTATTTTTTGCGCGAGTGTCGGACATGTTGGAGTTCTGCCAAATCATATTTATGAAAATCGGTTTTACAAACTAAAATTATGATAATAGCCGTCATACCTATAACGGAGACTGTATCAGCTGGATTCACACAAAAAATCCTCACTTTGGCCATTCAATTTAAAAATCAACGAAAGTTTACCCCACCTTGCGCTCAAAATTAATTTCAGTACATTTTATCGACAAAAAACACTACACGCTGCCAGCCCTATCCATCGTACGCATGTAGATACGCACTGCCTGCGTGTGAGTGTAACCGGCCTCAGTACGCCGATACGCGTAGCAGACAGCGGGGCGCGAGCGGCAACTCTTGCGCACGTACCGTGTACGCAATGAATACATTCAGCATTGCCAACTAGTGCCAAGCAACTCCCATGCATGAACTAGACAGAATTGAACTTGTACGAGTTCGGTGACTCTTAACCAGCGAGGAGTGAATGTGGTTTCAATTTAGTTGGGACGAATTATTTGGAAGAAAGGATTTTGGCAATTTTTAGGGTCACTATTTTTTTAAGTCTAATCGGCCGTTCTCGCTAAGAACGAGAATGATTATTAAAAATGGTTTTTCAGTTTTCCACCTTGTATCTTATTTAAGCAACACGTGATCAAAAAGTAGCAATAATAAAGATATAAAGTTACTGCGTAAACATTTTAATAGTTTTTAATGAGATGTTAATTAAGACTACGTCTAATCTGATAGCCTTAATACGGAAGTTTTGAAGTATTCCACAATTTTTTTAAATTTCTATTTGAATAGAGAACCTAAAAAAATTACAAATCATTTTGACATTTATCCTCTTTCGTTACAGACAACACTTTTCATGACGCGCTGTGACAGACGGTACATAACGTAACGGTATTTTCTAGTTAACTTTGAAAAAATCATAAATACTCGTATCTGTTGTACCAAAATACTCTGTACAGAAATAGCGTCTGTTAATAAATTGGCATCAAACAATAGATGACGACAGTTTCTTACCAATGACACTAGCGCAGACTTAAAACGGACTGGATGTGGCACGCGACAACGTTCGTACTCATTTTATCTCCTTTATGTCATTCGTTTTTAAAAGCTTAACAGTCAGATGTGTTGCTGGGGAGTTTGTTGCGCCACTACTTCTTACCAGCTACAACACTAGGAAGTGGTGACGGGCGGGCGTTTTGGGGGACTGTCTTTATGTAGAACTTTGACGTTCAAAAAGTGCTGGCACTCAGCCTAATTTGAATAAATGACTCTTAATTGTTAAGCAAAGTTACGCGTATTGGTTTGGGATAATCTTGAGCACATAGATTTAAATGACGATATGCAGAGAAATAGTGGAGGGCAGCTTATTTCCAGGTGCTTTTTGTCACCAGGAATTCATTAAGTCATTTGGCCACCAACCTAGTATAGTAATTATTTTTTGTGTACAACAAAGTATATTCTTTCTTTTTCTAGATTTGACAACTATTACTATATTCCACATCGTTTTAAGCAAAGCATTAGGAACATCGATTATTTAATTGTTTTTTGGAAAGTAGCCCATTTCCTTCAATCCAGTTTCTCCCGAAGTGCACCTCATTTCATTTCGGAAAAATATCTTAACAGATTTTACCAGAGCTTTTTCCCTCGAATAAAATCACACCAAACCGCGCAACATTGCACCACACTACGGCCATGTGGCCATATCTTTACGGCTAGATTACCAGGGACACATAATCACGCCGGTACCATATTCTCTAATTCCTTGTTGACCTACATAGCTTCGCTCGTGGCTAATTGTCGCTCATTGGTCGGAGTAAACCATCACGCGACGTCGACCTAGCCTGCTAATTGCCCTATGAGATACACAATCGTTTAGCTAGCTTACATAAAGAAACTGCGATGTTTGTTGACACGTGTGGGGTCGTACTTTGGTAAAAAAGCTTGGATGTTTAGTCATCATTCTTTATTCCCTTTACCTTCACCAATTCATCTAAGAGCTTTCAATTCATCTGCAACGTTATTCAGCCAATCAGGAAGCTATTGTCCTGAAAGTAGTTTTGTCTGCTTTGAATCTTGGTCCTTCTTAAAGAACCTAATGGATTCCTTAGTGCCCTGAAAAAATAAGCTATGCTTTTATTGCACTCGAATGCCACGTTGGTGAGGAAATTGATGAATTTCACCAATAACTCCTCATTATTTTGCAACTATGTCAAAACAAGAGACCGTCACACGATACGCTGAAAGAATCGTCACTTGTTTTTAATAAGTCGACCTTGCTAAATGATTGCTAAGCTTCTCCCGATTGATAACATTCTAGGAGATTCCATAGCAAACATCGAGAATCCGCTCCTACGCTTACGAAGGCGTCATAGCCTTTCGACCAAGAGTTATTGAGAAAAGCGAATACTTGTTTGTATAAGGACTTAATTTTAATACAATGTTACGGATCCCTGACAGCGAGAGCAAGGATTGTTGACTTCTCACAAGTGTGTTGACTTCTTCGGAGTCAAACATCTTACCGTCTGGATCGTTCGATGAACTATGCTGATGTATAGGTCGGTTAAATTTATTACTAGGTCGATAGCTTCAAAATCATGTGTTGGGTATTGACCCCAAATCTTGGCAGGGATTCTATGTCCTGTTGGCTTGCTTACGCTTTCAATTGAAAAGTAGAATATCATACTATGCCTGTCTGTTTCTATTGAAATGCGAATAGAACACCGTAATAATCATGTCTGTATTAGAAAAAATACCTTGCACCAGTACCAATTTTGTTTATTGTAGCTACTAACTGTCTTCATCTCGAATGAAATCAGAGACTAAGCAATATTTGAAGTTGATTTGACAGGCGATTTTTTTAAAGACGCTCCACGTTATGATGATCTTCGTACCGAGAACTTCGTTCCCGGATCTTATTCATCATTATGTTAGTCCTTTCCTTCAGTTAATTTGGGAAGTGAGAGCGTCTGAATTTGAACTGATTAGGTGGTTAAGACTCGATAGTTGATTGTTTTTCCTTTCAACATTCCCGCATATTCGTCATGGTGTGATGTTAGTCCTCTCCTCCAGTGGATCTAGGAAGTGAGAGCGTTCGAAATGGTCCGCTAAGGCCGCAGTGAGGCAGAGTGAGGCCAGCCCCAAGGTTGCGCCTGCGCAGGCACAATGGCGGACGATGCGCGCCATACACGCCATTGTCTCTACTCGTGAATTCATTTAACGGGTTGCTATTCTGATTTTTTTTGATGTGACATAAATGACAAAAGCGTGGGTCATTTAGTCTTTATGTTATGAACGATCATTAGTATCAAAACGAAGGCCATTTCTGGGTTTACTTCATTATGCTTTATTATCTAAATGGAGAAGTTTGGTCACTTGATCTGAAGAGTCGTATTATTCAGCTGAATCCGGTTAGACAAGAAGCCTACTCCAACATAGTAGGGACAAGGCAAATTGATATACTTTACTTTGTTTTTTTAAGGATGGGAAATCATTAAATGACTCCTTCCGCTCTGGGCGAGCAGAAGGCATTGTCAAACTCTTACTGACGAAAACCCATCCGTGTTCCTCCTATCCTTTGCGTTCCAGGACTGTAGTGACTCGATCGAACAAATTAAGCAACAAATTGTATTAACAAATTGTATTAACTACGTATTAATTTTATATCAATATTGTTATGTAAAAACGACGGTTCGGCACACCTTAAATCGCTGTAGCTGTTTAACAGAGGACCATAATATTGCCATAAATACCTCGCAAAGCTAAGTTAAGGTGCGTCTGACGTCACAGTTCAGGTAGACTGCCCATTCATTCTTATATAAACAAACATATTTGTGTTGACATTAAAACAGCACGTAAGAAGATGGCAAAAACAAATAACCAGATATCTCTCAGGTCGTTTGTGGGCGTCTGTGTTCAAAATAATCGTAAAATCGAGCGGTGCCATACCGTCTATAGAACATCCAGTTGAAAAAGACCTTTAAGCTCATAATAAACGAATAAGAAAAGAGGTCTAGTTATGATGGTTAGTAGAATTTGTTAATTTTGTAAACAATATAAAATTGTCGAGTTTATAAACGCTTTGAGGTCACATGTAGTTTTGTGCATCTAGATTCTACTGTTATTTTGTTTATGAATTAGAATCGGAAAACTTCATTCTGATATTTAGGGAACCGACTATGGTCATAAACTATGTGCCTTCTTTTATTGCTACGAAGATATTCTATTCAGGAAATTAAGCAACCAAAGCACCCTCACTTTCACCCTCTAGGTCTAAGCATCATCTTCATTCACAAGCGTTTTCGTCCCCCATAGAACAACCTTCCGTTGACGCCATTCTTTATACACCAATCCAGTCTAAACCAGCCCAGCAAATTAATTCGCCTCCGCAGTTGTAAAGTCGTTACACTATTTTAGCAACTATATAAAGTGGTTTCTCGAATCTCGCCCACCTTGTTTACACACACGGAGTCAATCTACATCGAAGTTTTTCTTGAACACAAAGTTGCGTTTACGCAGTGCATAGCAAAGAGGATAAAGGTTATCTCACACGGAGTGGCGACGCTGCGCGCACTTAGTAAGATAGCGTTACAATCATCATCATCTGGCCGAAAGACGTCCACAGACATAGCCTCCCACAAAATTTCGTCACATCGGCCGGTCCTGTGCGTCTTGCATCCAGCGGATTCCCGCAAATTTCACCATGTCATCGGTCAACTTTATAGGAATGCTGCATCGTCCAGAACCTTTCTACCCCTTCAACTATCTGTTCTGCGAGCAATGTGCACTACCCACAAGTTTAGCGATTCTTTGGGCTACGTTGGAAACCTTGTTTCTTCTGCGGATATCTTCACTTCTGATTTGATCACGCAGTGAAACTCCGAGCAATAGGTGACTTTTAGCCACGTTTCAGTTTCATATGTCATCACTGGCAACGCATATCGGAAACACCCTAAGTTCGAATTGATACAAATTCTCCTACTGAAATGCGTCGGTACCTTTTTGCGTATTTATAAAGTTCTACATCGCTTTTTCAAAACACGCGCAGCCTCGCGTTTCTTTTTCTGCGTGTGAGTAGACACTTACTGCCGCGTTGGGTGGCAGCCGGAGTGCCGGGCAGTCTAGCAGCCAGCTAGTTGTCGTAATTGCCATGCAGAGGGCGTGCCGATCGGTGCGAGCGAGCAAAACCACGCACACTCTCACAGGCTTTGCGTAACGCCGCTCTATCTGTGTATCTCACTCACCCCGGACTTGGAATACGTTCTGATGACTTATTCATGTGCATATTGGAGACTTTGATGAAGCTGGTGTATTGGTTTTAGCTTTTCAAGCCGTTGGATGATGCAAAATGTCATTTGACATTGATTGATCTCCATAACTAGTATCTGGGTACAAATCTGATCGAAATTGATTCCGAGTTGTTGTACACCTACTTCAGCATAGTCTTTTTCATCCAAAGGTTGACTGGAAGAGAATGCTTTATTGCATTTAGTTCGCCTTTGTACGACTACTGTCCATAAGTTTAAATCAATAAGTTTTTTAGATGTGTCAAATTATCCCCAATACGACTAGCTATGGATTATGCTTCTTACTTCAAGTACTCGTCAAATGGGCGACCAATTCTTATGACTCCTTCATCATCATCATTTAGCTGAAACACAATCACAGCTGGACCTAGTCCAACTCACATTTTCGCTCGAGAGTTCACACTTAAACCACCACTTTCTATAACAAAACCTAACTGAACCATTGTCTCTATCTGACAAAATCGCGACGTTACATCAACCTCTAAATAATCTTTCAAAATAGACGTATGCCCACAGCTTCAGATCAATTAAAGCGACGCACTACATAGCTCTAAATAGGCATGTATCCCACACTAGCCCAGCCAGTCTAGTTCGGCTTCGGCGGCAGCCGAGCAGTCTCCTATCTATAATTGCTATGCACCTTGCGCGTGAGTGCGTGGCCTGTAAAGCTGTTTACACACAAGCTGGCAACTGTTGGACAACTATTGTCGGTAGCAGATTTGTATAGTGGAAATTAGACATGGTTGTCATGTCTACGTGATAAGCTCGGTAGTGTATGAGTCACATTTCATTCGTTAAGTTAGCCTATGTTAAATCGATGGTAAATTATTATGAATAAAAAATATATGACAAGGTTGAGAACTTGTTGAACTATACGGTACGCTTTTGACAATATCTCATTCCTTAAAATTCCTAATTTACATAGAAACCGGAGGTTTAACTTCAGTGGCAGTAGTAGCTGCTGTTAAACCAAACAGCCGTCCAGCTTCATATATATTCGGGCAAAAGTTGCCAAACTATCGGGCAACATGTGGCCAACATTGATCCAATGAGCCCACTATTCGAGCCGCACACTTGCGTAACATGTAACAAGCGACAGTTTGTGCTCGCTGATACATTATGTATGGCCTGTTAAGATATGTGTGAAACGTATCTAATCCCATGCCAGAAGAAAGTTAAGTTTTCAATGAATTCGATGCCCCGTTAATGAATATGTAGTGCAGGTTACATTCCTGAATGGGTTTGCAATTAATGGGGGCTTCGGCGATTATAATGATATTGCCAAAGTTTTGGGAAATTAACATTCCTTGTATAATTATTGGGCGAAACATTTGCTTTGCATTTAGTTTTTTTTGGGAAGCTCAGACTTCATTGAAGATAGAAGAAATCCAACCAGAAGATGCCTATTGACTAGGCTTGCCTTAGATCTTAATCGCACCTGATGGAAAGCAATGATGAGGTCGACGATGGACGCTTGTCTAGAAGTAACCTATTCACTGTTGACTTGAAAGATATCCAGGTTGAACTCGTAGAAGTTCGAAGAAGTACCATCCATTCTTATTTATAGAAGAAAATTCTAGCAGAACACTGTGCCCACTGACAAATAAACTGGCCATTTCAAATTCGTTTCATTTCAAAGACCGACATTCTAGTTCTAAAATGCAGTAGGTACTGGTTCTCACTAGTTCGGTAATGTTCTCATGTATTATTCTATGCCTGTTCAGCCTACATTCACTCCCACTAGTTAGAAGCCTAGTTTTAAACGACGTCTTTTTCGATTGTACTTTAAATCTTTTAATGATTTACCAAATAGATCAATCAGTCCCCTGGCTTTTTCCCTATTTGGGGTCAGCAGAAGGGGTGATGGGGTGCTGATATTTTTAGGCCACTCTTGATGATTTTGCGTCATTTCTCTGGCGTTAAGCCTATTGTCAACATAATTGTTCTTGCTCAGGGGGTGCGGTGCATATAAAGAGGCATATGACGCTCTCAGCCTCTTTATTTTTCTCTTTTTTTTGATATTCTTAAAATATTAAGAGATATATTTGACTTGAAATGGAATACCAGCTGCCAATTGACTCTTACATCATGGGGAACTGCGCTAAATTGTAGAATTCATGATGAATCATAGGATATAAAATTAATTCCATATAAACCTAGGTACTCGTATATTACTATGATACTATAGATAATCACTTCTTTGCTCTATAGCACAGTTACTGTTGTTGAATTGTGTCTTCGAGAAAGCTGAGTGCATTGCACAATGCACGTCTGTTCTGAATGATTTTTGATCAGCATTGTATTGTAGCAGTGAAAGGGTTGGATCTGAAAGTTTAAGGCCATATTCGAGTTTGGTATTTATAATAATTGAATGTCCATTGGGATTGGTAAACCGGAAAGGTCACACAAAGTGCACTGCTGGTATAATAGTGCACATTCGAGTCACAAAAAAATGGAATAGGTAAAGATATTTGAGGGGAAATTGCCAAATGCTTTATTTAATTAGTAAAATAACTTTGCAGTTATTCAAGATCTGCGGGCTGCCCTTATTTTTCAGATTTTTCCTTATTTGATCACCAGCTTTTTATAGATTCGAATACGCTTAACCTTTAATTTAAATCCGGTTTACTTATAAATGCACTGGCTTCTGCCAGCCGCTTCGCAGGCTTAATGTCAAAAATTATTCCAAGGGAACACAGTCCTGGAATTAAACGTACCCTGTCTCCTATTCCAGGACATGCTCTACCCATGTGCCAAGTTTCATTAAAATTTGTTCAGCTTTTAAGACGTGAAGTGGTAACAAACAGACAGAGTTACTTTCGCATTTATACTAAGTACTAAGCATGGATCTTCAAATGCAAGTAGACTCAGCATATAAACTACAATACTTATTCACCAGACTGTAGACTATACATGTTGACAACTGCCAACCACCGGACCACCATTGAACGAGCCCACCATGGCATAATAACTTCATAAAATCGTCCATGAATCACCATTGCCTGGGGCGTCCCTCGTTACTGACTCGTAAAGCGATGCCGACTGCCATCGAATATACACTAAACGTTTACTAAAGAAGGCTCAGTTGTGGTAAAATGAATAAAGAAACTTCGAACGGAAGAAAGTGGATTGAGTGTTACTCACATATTTGTGACTTAGTGAAGCCGTTATATTTGAAAAAAAAAACGCATTGCGTTGTGTGTTGGGGTGATATATGGCTAAGAACATAATAAAACCGACCTTTTCACGATGGTTTACTAAGTTTTGTCACAAGTAGAAACCTTTTAATGTGGCGACTTCCTCACTGCGATGCCGTCTTTCAGCCCGGATAATCTGTATGGCCCTTTTGCATGAGTTTTCTGAAATGAGAACTAATCAAACTGTAATACCTAACTTCGGCAATAAAGTAGGGTTTGACACAGAAACGGGGGTTAAAACTTCTGTGCTTCATTTTGGATGGGACTGTCGGCTCACTTTATACCGATACCGAAGTAAGAACCGGTCCACTTGGCCCAATCAGGAAACGTTGCGTACATATTATGTTTGTTTATTGAGACGGGTAACACTTTATTTAAGTGCGTGCGCGTCGGAGGGTTAAGTAGTGACAAGTTTCGGTTTTTATTAATTTAAAACAATGGGAAATTGTTTTAAACTATTGTCTTTTGAGACAGTCGTTTTTTTTTGCAGATTGTTATTTTTGGTCAGTCGGTTTTACGCCCAGCTACAAAAAACATAATGTCTTGTCATTATAGTTAAGGTACTCAATGACCTTAGAAAGTAAAAATAATTTCACTTTTCATTCGCAAAAATGATCTACTACCATTAAGGTCTGTACTTTCGCACATAAAATTGCAAAAAATAAGGTCAAAAGTGGCTATTAGCATAGTTTAGGACAATCACTTCTTATGAGTCATACGAAGTAGGCTTGAGATGAAAGAACTCGTAATTTAAATGATTGTTTCAAGTGTACATTCACTAAAAGTGCCTTTCGCCTCACATGAGGTGGTATAGTATGACCACTTAATTGACACCTGTCGTTTTTCTACAATGATTACGCTACCATTATTCATCTAATCGTTGCAATAAATATAGTAAAAATTACGAGTGTACTATTAGAATTCGTAGAAGTTTAAAATAAGAAGTCGGAAAGCGATGAATAATTTGAGTAATTTTAATGAGATGAGCAAAATAATCATGACTTGAATAAGTTATGATAATGATTTACAAGAAGAATCTGCATTTAATCGATTCCAAAAAGTCGCATAACGAATCAAATTGACTAACTCTATGCTCATTAAAGTTTATCAATAAACGTGACATCACAAATGTTCAATATCAGAAATTGCACAAGTTCTTAATATCCGTGTTGATTGGAAAGCTAGGGAAAGGAGCGTGGAATATGTTGTAAGTTTGTGATAATTTCCTGTTTCATGCATTAGTAATAGTAGGTCTACAATGGCGGTTGGTGGCATAGATAAAACGCCTATCCTTCATTACCATAGAAGTAGATTAATCACGTTATAGATCATAAACCATAGACTAAACTTATTAAAGCTATCAAAGGGTATCATAGATTAAATAAAAACACTAAGTAACAGATAGACATGATTATGACCCTTTTTTTTTTTAAGGATGGGAAATCATCAAATGACTTCTTCCGTTCTGGGTGGAGCGGAAGGGCGTGTCAGACTCTTACTGACTAAAACCCATCCGTGTTCCTTCTAAAGCCCTTTGCGTTCCATGGCCGCGGTGACTCTTTCTAACAAATTCCGCAACATGTTTATGACCCTGGGGCCTTAATTTAAGCTGCAATTGCCACTTATTTTCAATTTATTTTCTACCAGCCATTATGTGTCTAGATTAGCCCTAGGCTTGGCTTATTGAAACAAATCTATTTCTAAATTAAAACACTAATCGAACAACTTTACGCAACACAGTTTTAGAAGGCAAAATTTATCGGCAAAGCAGTTTAAAGTTACAAGGAGATTGCGGTGCTCTATAATAGGTTAATAATGTACCTATAGATACATGGTGCCTAAAAGTCTGGTAAGCGTTTGCCCTCAAACATGAATAGGCACACATCTGCCTGTGACTGAAGTACCAACTGAACCACAAAGCTCTCTTGTTATTGAATGAGCATTGATCAACAAGCTTGGTGTCTATGATTTTAGACCTGAATTAGTTTATGGTGCTGGCTTTATCCACCCACGAATTTCTCCTTGCCAACTTTCATTTTAGTAACATAAGCCTGCTTAACACTTTTTTGAAGCACATCTTTAGCTTCTTATTTTATTGCCTACATATTAATACCTAATGGGCCACCGTGTTCTTAGGTACACAGTCCACTTTGAGATAATCGCCCGTTCACTTTGCGCTTTAATCTATCGACGTATCGGTTAAGGCGGAGTTAAGATAGAACTGAAGTTTAAGAGTAATTTTATAGCGGTTGAAGGACCAAGATCTTGCGGACTAATTTTTATGGATGGGTAATCATCAAATTACTTCTTCCCATTTACATCATCGGAATTGGATGGCATTAGCACGTCATAGTAGGGCAGCTGGTTGTAACTGGACAGCGAGCCACCCAACGCTCGCCGACCGCAGGCTGTGTCAGACTCTTACTGAGTTACTGACTAAAACCCATCCGTGTTCCTTCTAAAGCCCTTTGCGATCCAGGGCCGCGGTGAATCTTTTGAACAAATTCCGCAACCCTGACAGAAGTTATTGCGGCATTAGTATCCTAATTTTACTTAAAATGAATATAACCACTAGGAACTTTAATTCATAAATTATGTACGTATACAATTTTAACTGTAAAACGGCTAGCTAACCAAAACATCAGGTCCTACTCATACCGTAACTTTAAAATGACAATGGTATTTTATACGTAGACAGCCCGTCTCAACAATGTTATCAAATATGGAATTTACAGCTCATCACATACATTTTTATGTGGTTAATAAATAAAACGGCGGGAAATGATATGCGTATTTCCCTTAACCGCGCGACAACTTGCCTGCGCAGTCGCAGAGGCTGCGTAATATTGCGCCATTTTGCCGCCATCGCTGCTACTCCTTTGATCCTCCTCCCCGTTACGAAATAACGGCCTTTTACGTATTGATAATTTTAAAGTGCGTATTATAATAACTGTAAAACTTATACCTTCATACGAAGGCCCGTTCAATTATAATACCTAGGTACCTTCCCGGTGTGAATAATTTTAGAAGTAACGGTGACCATCTATTTATATGCGTTTAGTTGCAACTTATAACCCAGTAAATAGGTGTTTGACGTAAGGTGCAATCGTGAGTAAGCTTCATACCTAACAGTATAACCTAGACCTGATTTACGAGGGAAATCCTTTTTCAATAAAGAACAATTTAAATACGTTGCAATATAAAATAATATCGTGTGCTAATTGCATCAATCAAGCGGTCGATTGTTAACCACAACTGCCTTTTCCTATCCTGTCTTACATTTATTAACATTATACTTTTTCTTGTTTCCAGATGCATCTAAGTTCGATTCAGTTGGCGTGCGCGGCACTGGTGGCGGTGGCCCTGGGCGCAGCGGCGCCGCCCTCGACGTCGCACCACGTCGCGCGACGCTCTTTCTTCACCCTCGAGTGCAAAGGAGTCTATGACGCGGCTATCTTTGCCCGCCTCGACAGGATCTGCGACGACTGCTACAACCTCTTCAGAGAACCAACACTCTACACCCTATGCAGGTTCGTTGCGTTTTGTCTATGATTCCTTTTTCAAATGTGACGTTTTACAGTTTTTTTTGTTTGTCTATGCCAGTTTATGGCGGGAATTTTGAGTTGGTTGTGAATCTTGAATTAAGTAGTTTAGATAAAATTGTGAATTTTACACGTGTTTTTATCTTAAGCGTGATAAGATCAAATAATATGATATTCACATTATATTGTAGAGATTTTTCGCGTAATAACGATGACAATACTAATTCAGAATTCAAAATCAACAATACTCAATTCCAACCTTAAAGAACATGTTTTAAAATGCATTATTCCTTGTTGGGGCACAGGAAAGACTGTTTCACGACAGATTACTTCAAAGGCTGCGTGGAGGTGCTACAGGAAACTGACCAGTTAGAACAGTTCAAGGAATATATAAGAATATTACACGGGGCCGTCCCCCCGAATGGGAATTAGGTACCAACCGAATTTATTTTGCCTCTCCTTCTCACAACTATGTTTCCTATTTATCTACTTATCTCTTTCAATGCGTCAAGCATTTCTTCAGCTTTGGGGGTTTTAACAGCACGCTATGTATACCGCACTTTTTTGTATTTATTATATTTTAACACGGCTATGCAACAGCACAAATAATAATATTAATAAATTAAACTAAGGACCGTAAGTATGGAATGGTATAATCTTCTTTTCACAGCATTTTTAAAATATCTTCCAGCATTTTTGAACCCGATTTAACAGCATGCCTTTCTTGCCTAGTTTTCAGCGCTACTATACCTAATATTTCCTAACTTTTTTATGCACTATTCTAATACCTACTTAATTTATTACTTATAGCACTATTATAGGTAATAATTAAGGCAGATAACACAATAGATGGAATGGGCTAGTATTCTTTTATTTATCAGATTTCATGTAAAATTCAGAAGTCGGTTCCACAAGTGACTTATCTGTCTTATTTTCGCTCTAAAGGGATTTAAATGCATTATATTGGCATAAATATACTTATTTATTTTCTTACTAATAAAGCTGACTTTAAGCCAAGTTACTAATTTGCCTTTGCAGTCCATAGGACACGCCCAATTTTTTTTTTTTTTAAAGACTTGTAGATTTGTTTTCTTTTTGCCTACAGATTACAAAATATAGATTTATTTTTGAATTCAGAACCTTATCAAAAACAATCTCTTTCTTCAAATCTTCTACCTGCCATTACCTATCTCTTCTACCAACATTCTCAGGAAACTAATTTCCTTTTTTTTACTTTCCAGGGAGAAATGCTTCACATCGCCCTATTTCAAGGGATGCATGGAATCTTTGTACCTATACGATGAAAAGGAACAGATTGATCAGATGATCGATTTTGTCGGTAAACGCTAATCCACCTCGCGACCGATATCTTACCGTGTCACCCACGCAGTGTCAACCAACTCCGCGACTAGCAGATTTTTAGTTGTTCCTGGTCTGCTTTCTTCCTCAAAATATTCTAGTCCTAAGCGACGTAAATTTTATGTTCGCATTATGTTATAGTAACTAGTATTAAGTATTATAAGGTCATTTATTATCTATTTTATGATTTATATGTTATTAAGTGTTGTAAGCTTCTAATGTAGGGAAGTGTAAAGTACATAGAATCACCTCCTAGTATTGAAAATTCGAAAATTTGAGGCAGCCTTTGGTGTTGATGCTGGTCATCTGTTCTGTCTCTCGAGATCCGACTGAGATTAAAGATTACTTGATTATTGTCAAGGGGTCGTTCTGAGATGGCGACGGAGCTTCGGGGTGATACCTGGTCGCTTAACTCGCTTTCAGCTTCGCCCGATAGTCCTCTGGGACTCCATCGCCCGTCTCAAAACGACAACTGATATGCGACGCATTCCAATCACAGTATTTAAAAAAAGAATACTTACGCTTTTTTTCAATCTATAATTCATTTTATCATTTTTTTTTTAATTGTCTTTTGTATTGTTTTAAAGAGCTTAACTACAAATAGTTCTTACACGAATAAATTTCATTTTTTTTTATATGATAGATAGGTTCAGAACCAATATTACTTCTTTGCTTTACGATTTGAACTTAATTACCAAGAATAACTTTGATTTTAGTTTTATTGAAATTTAGTATTCACAATCTGTTGCTAGTTAGTTTGATAAATATGTAAATCACGCATGTGGCTTATACATCACTTAGATTTATTAAAAACTACGAAACTCCGGGAGTTTTTTGTTTTAATTTCATTCACGTTTATTTATTTATTATTCATGTTCATACATTAAGGACCAGTTTCACTAATTGAGAAATCCAAAACTTTCCAATTTTAAAATAATAGATTAGATTTTTTTTACAACACAATTTCATAACCCAGGTTACTTTGGTTAGTGAAACTGACCCTTTATAAATAAAGGTAAGTTTTCATTTGTACAAGTGAATGTAAAGTTCGGCCATTGGTGTCGTTTTAGATAAGTAAGTCCGTTTGTACAAATGATAGCCAAACCGTACACACGATTACCGAAATTTGTGCTCACTTCGCTTTAATCAGGATTCGATTGCCAAGCGAGCTGTAGGCTACGGCCGCACTGACAGGCGACTTGCTGAGCACCCAAAGCCTAGCTAGTCAGTTGTCAGTGTGACCGCAGCCTTCATAATTATTTTTATTAGTTAATTTCACTAGTTAGTAAGTATTTAAAAAAAAGATTTATTTTTATATACTTCCGACCTATTTATTACCTATTGTTACTTTTTATTTATATTTTTTAATAATAAGTATGAATAGAAACTTTTTCGTGCAGCGATAGAGTGTACCAGTGTGAAAACATATTTAACTGTACTCATATTATATTCCTGATTTTTTTTTATTATATTTAAGTTGCGGTTTATACTTATTTAAAAGTTTTCTTTTTGTAAATTCCGCTGTAACTCTTGTCTGTGTTCGAATCTCATCTTTTTTAGTTTATTAGCGTTTCTTATGTTTCATTGACAAACTTATAACGAATATCGACACAGTTAGTGACATAAAGTTTCGACATGAAGGTCTGTCCTGTGACGTAGATAAAATGGTGCCAATTACTGTCAGCAAGACACTAGGTTAAAAAAAATTAGCTAATGGTATATAAACAATTTATAGGACGCGTTTGTAAAAATGAATTAGTAAATTATTATAAATAATTGTATAAATTTTATAAAAACAGCTAAGAAACGCTACGGGTTCCATGAAATATATTTGATTTGAAAATCACACCTGCATTTTCTTTATCCCTAAGTTTTCATTCAAAGTTCCAATATACACTTAATATACACTTAATATACACTTAGGTACAGTTAAAGACGTAAAACAAATGCCTGTAACTTGCAGAAAAGTATATTAGTAGCTTGCATGCCATCGACAAATAAAAAATTGTGACAGCCAAATGTCATGCAAAATCAAAATCAAAAGTCATTTATTCAAATTAGGCTGAGTGCCAGCACTTTTTGAACGTCAAAGTTCTACATAAAGACAGTCCCCCAAAACGCCCGCCCGTCACCAGTCCAGTCCTTCCTAGTGTTTAAGCTGGGAAGAAGTGGCGCAACAAACTGCAAGTACAAGCAAAACAAAGCAAGCAAAGTACTTGGACACTTTAGTGAGTTACATGCATGTGTATTTAGGGCTTAAGGACCTATATCCAAGTCTTGAAAGACATGCAAGCAAATAACTAATCTAAAGCTCGTTCGATAAATGTTAAACGGCAGTGTGTCGTTTATCAGAAGTCGGACCTACTTTACTTGCTATTCAACTTAACTTAATTTTATAAAATTGGTCGTTTGGACCGCATAACTATAGAGTTTCTTGTCCGTTCTTCTCCATAAGAATCTATTTTTTGCGAATGGACAACTAGAGTCACTAATATTTTAATTTCGAACAGTAAATTTGACGTTCAAAAGTGCCTTTTCATAAATGAATTGACTTTGACTTTAACTGACACAACACCTCACACTTAACCCATCTCAACGAGTTTTTCAACATGAACCATGCTGCTATTCAAATTTAAACTTAATGATATACAAAATACGACACAATAAGGGGAGCAGTAGTATTGAAACAACAATATTACCTAATTCATATTATATTTTAACGTAATAAATCTTTGACATTAGATATGACAGCATAGTTCGGGGGATCACAGTACATAAGTGTACATAATTATATTATTATTCAATTCCTTAGAATAATTACAGTAAATTAATTGTTTTAACTTTTTGAGCGCCATTGTCACGTATACACGACAGGCAAGCGCGTGCCCTATACGCCAAACGTCAAAAATATGTGACAAAATGTGCGGCGAATTTGTGGCTTGGCGTCGGGGGTACGCCGATGCGTTTATGCTCTGGCGTTCAAAAGGTTAATGTAATACGTGGCAACATTAGCACGCGAGTTTTATTTAATTTTAAAATGGGGCAATAAGAACTATGAGGATGGATATTGATTTTACAAATTTTGGTTCTTTTTGTAATATTCTTACTGAGCCCTATTTCATAAATACTCTCCAAATAATGTATTAAGTTTGTCTTGACGTGACTTATTGACTAATAAACTGATTTTCATGACTATCATTTGGCACAGAAACTTTGTTTGTACGTCGTATAAAGCAAAATCCCAAAGCTACCAGACGTTATTTATTTTCTCAGTTACAAAATGTGTCGACTAGAGTAGTACTTTGAATGTACGCATATCTGCTAGCTTGGGCAGCGAAATAGAAATATGTAATATGAAAACAAGAATCATCAAAATCAATTTATAATTGACGGAATGATCGCATAACAAACATACAAAACAAAACATACAGACGAATTGAGAACCTCCTCCTTTTGGAAGTCGGTTAAAAATGAGAGAAATGTCGAATTACTTTCATAATTTAACAATGTTGTTTCATTGGGTTCGTTTCCATGGTTACCGATTCCCATACATTTTGTAAAAACAAAGAATTTTGTTAGACATCTGTCCAGTCGAACTCAATACTTTTTTTGGAGAGTAATTCATACCATTACACGAATCTTTAACTAATGTTTAGCCCGTCGCAAACGATACACAGTGGCTAATGAATGCTTTATTATCTCGGTTACCGATTTTACTTGCCTGGCCTACACTTGATTTACGAAAAACTGCTACGTGATAAAGGTGATGTCAAAGTGCTTCCATTAACTTGCGGATTACTGTATATCGTCTCCAACAGGTTTTACATTTAATAAATGGAATGGAAATTTACACAAAATAACTTTTTCTATACAAATGAAATGTCAAAAAATTAAGCAATTAATCGTTTGAAAGGAATATGAATATATAATCAAACCGGCGAGGCGGCCGAAAGGAATCATAATAATAACTAAAACTAAATTTCCTAAATTAATAAAATCCAGTCTCATAATAATCACTCATTCAACATTAAGTTAAATCGTAAGAGGCTGTCCAAATAGCACAACAGATCCGGACTACGCTTTCAAATAGCACAGCGGATCCGGACTACGGTTTAGAATAGCACAGCGGATCCGGACTACGCTTTCAAATAGCACAGCGGATCCGGACTACGGTTTAGAATAGCACAGCGGATCCGGACTACGCTTTCAAATAGCACAGCGGATCCGGACTACGGTTTAGAATAGCACAGCGGATCCGGACTACGCTTTAAAAAATTACCACCCTTGTGCTCATGCACTTATATAATGCACAATTGCACGTGCTGGGTTATTTTAAGCGGTATGTGTACCTGTCAACTGTATTATCAGCTTAGTCAGGCATCGTGATTATGAACTCAACTGTTACATTACAGCAGGGGTTCCCAATAGGTGGGGCACGCCCCACTTAGGGGGCATAGATTGACGGCGAATCAAGTTACTCTACGTCATCATGCTCCCATTCGGCACGTATTATCGGCTTCTTACAGTTTCCCTAACAGCAAAAATAAATAAAATCATTAAGGCCCCTTCGCGTAATGATTTTACTTCTTTATTATTTTTTTTAAAACGTTGCCCCACACTAGGAATTTCTCCTGTATCGTGGCTGCGTTTACAAACATATAAAACTTATATAGAAGACAGTTGTACGTGCGGCAAGTATTGTAAAACATGGCATCGTACTGCAGTTAGGGATGACCATTTAGAGCTTTAGGTCCGCGTAGTGCCACCTTTAGAGCTTTAGGTCCGCTTAGTGCCACCTTTAGAGCTTTAGATCCGCGTAGTGCCATTTGGATAACCACTTAGAATCTTTCAACAGAAGACAGGATGAAGGTACTTTTAGGCGTAAGCCACTTTATCGTGTGAATGAGGAGCATCCTGTCTTCTATGGATCTTAAGCTCCCTTTTCACTATCCCATATCAGTGCAGGAATTTAGACTGTAGCAGTCGGTTTAGACTACGATTTTATGGGCAGCTATTCTTTTAGTATATGGCATGGCACTCCATACTTCCTAATTTATTTAAAAATAAAGATGAAATATTTTAATTAAAAAATCCTCACAATCATTTTACACAACTATTTTTAAAAATGCAACAAAAAGTTTAGTAAATATATAAAACAGGCGTTTTTTAAATTTTTACTTTAATCAAATCTTACTAATCAGGGCGTTCTATATAATATACACCTAATATGAATAAATTAGCTTGGCTAACTACCCAATTTTTGTAGCTATTTACTTAAGCCACGGACAGAATCGCGGGCGGTATTATACTGAAAAAGTATATAGTTTTATGGAAGACTTTGTTTAAGCAGATGACAAAAAATAGGTACCCAGGCTGTTCCAGGTGTTCGCTGATATTATCGTACTTATTATATATGTATTTTAATTCAGAATTCGAGATATTTATAATCTGTCGCGTCCGCCAACTCAAGTATCGACTTTAAGGTTATGTATCTACAAGTAAATCACATTACTGTATTTTTAGCAGAGGTCGACGAACTCAACAGCTTAATCTTGTAATCAATGATAGTTCACTTGTTAAAGTAGATACCTATAAATATTTAGGAATGTGGCTTGATAGCTCGATAAAATGGAGCAAACACATTAATGAGATAATTCAAAAAGTTTTAAAGTTCAATAATTTGCTAAAAGTACTTGCTAGTTCTTCTTGGGGATTACACCACAATCACTTGCGAAGGATATATATTGCTATTATAAGAAGTAGATTGGATTATGGGAGTTTTCTGTATAACAATTGCTCCAAAACACTTCAATACAAATTAGAGAAAGTACAAAACCAGGCCTTAAGAACAGCGGGCGGTTTCATTAGAAGTACTCCAATACATGCTATGGAAAGTGAGCTCTGTGTTCCGCCACTGCACTTAAGAAGAAAATGGTTAGCTTTTAAGTTTTGTTTAAAATCTCGATCTATAGCAAACAATGTAACGAATAACTTGTTAGACGAACTGTGTACACTTAGTCACAATAGATATTGGTCAAATAAAGAAATGCCATTATTAGCTACTACATTCGAGTTAGTGAAGGATGATAATATTGAGTCAAAACCTTCCCTAGACATGTTTAGTTTACGTACATGGGTAACCAATTTTAACATTAAAGAGATGATAGTACTTAATTTAGATATAGTCAATATGCCTAAGAGAACATATAATCCCACCTATCTTCATTTTTCTATAGTCAATGAATTACGTGAAAAATATTCAGAGTACTATACAATTTTTACAGATGGATCCAAAAGTACTGAAGGTGGAGGTGCGGCATATTATGATCCTTTAAAACCGAATCATAGCAATTCTTATAAGTTGAATAAATGTTTTAATGTTATGTCATTGGAACTCATTGCAATTTCGGAAGCGTTATCTTATGCTAAAACTATTGCAAGTAACAAAATTTTAATATGCGCAGATAGCAAAAGTGCTTTGCAACATATAGCTCGATGCGCCTCTGGTATCAGAGGTGTATCGATAGCTTATACTATTATTTCTAAATTGGACGAAATAACTAGTTTTGGAAAAAAAGTAAAGTTGCAATGGGTTCCATCACATATAGGCATAAGTGGTAATGAGAAGGTTGACAGTCTAGGGAAGAAGGGAATCTCAGAAGGCAAAGAACTGAACATCAAACCAGATTATTCCGAACTTTTACCAAAATATAAGGAAAAATGTCATCAGATTTGGATAGAGTATTTTAACTTACGATCAAAAACTAAGGCTATCTGGTATAAAACGATAGTCTGTGAACCTCCTCGTATACCATGGTTCTCAAATTGTAAAATGAGTAGGAAATTGTTGGTAACAGCTCTCAGACTGAGATCCGGACACATGCCGCTTAACAACTTTGCATTCTTAATGAAAAAATGTGCCTCTCCTAACTGTGAGGAATGTGATAAGGTGGAAGATGTTGTTCATCTCTTAACGGAATGTGGCCGGTTTCAGGCTGAGAGAGATATATTGATTAAAGAATTATGTTTAATTAAAAACAATATAGGATTATTTAATGAAATTTTATCTGCTCCTTTATCTGATGCGGCCAAAAAGTTGTATAGCTTTGCAGGTCTTCGTTTTGTAAAATAGATATTAAGATTATTTTGTTTGTATAAGTTTAAGATATAAGGTACAATGGGACTGCCATGTAGTTATGTACAAAAGTTCCTAATTAAATAAAGAGCGAAAAAAAAAAAAAAAAGGTTATGTATTTTCAGCTGATTTTAACCCTAAAAACCGTGGGTTGTAATGGAATTGAAACTTTGTCCTGTATGATATGTTTAATAATCCAAAATTTGATAAATTATCTCGAATTCTGAATTCAAATTATCAATATATTATATAAAACTCTTGCGTTACTGACTGACTGAGTGGCTGAGCGACTGACAGACAACGCACAGCCAAAACTACTGCACGTTAAACTGTTCCTCCCGGCTGTCAGTTGTAGATCTTTGACAGTCTTTACGGGTAATCAGAAAACCAAACATATGACAACCAGTCGTGCCCAAGTAAAGCGCATTACAGTTACTGGGTTGTCGTAAAATAGCTTGGAGCTACTCTAGTTACTTCAAAGAATATTCCTCTTTTTAGCATATTTTTATGTACATGGTTTTACACTATGGTAGATACCAGATAAATGTGCAATAACGGTCATTGACCCACATACATTTATTTACTTTTTTAATATCAAAAACAGAAACGAAGACAAAGCTGTCCTGAATCGACTTCAGTCGTGATCGTTCGTTTTATAGTAATGAAAAACGGATCATAATCTATTGTTCGGTTATCTAAGAAGGGATATTAGGGAAAGGTCAATGTACTTTATTGTAAGTTTATCAGGCGCCTACCATAGATAGATAGAACCGTATTTCACTATGACAACACTTATACAACTGACGTAGCAAAATTTTAATGTAGTATGGAATGTTTTGTGCAAAAATATGTCTTTGTAATACTAAAATAGAGGTTATTTTGGTCACAGATAAATTTCATAGATCATTATTTTACTTAGCATTGACTTTAAATTTTCAGGTAGGTCGAAGTTGAATAAAATTCTGCGAATAAAAGAGCACAAAATCATTACTCTCCTGTAAGGCGTCGCCGAAGTCGGGTAAATAATATAATTGGAAAATATCTAACGGAAGTCATTGTTCAATAATTGTGCTCAAAATGAAGGTTAAGAACCAAATAATTTCTAACAAAATTATAAAAATATATCATCTATATTTCTAATAATAATAAAGTTTACACTATAATAATTTCATAATAACAATCTAATATTACATTAAGGAATAGCCACCGAAATATTTTATAATTATATTTTAAAGGTGAAACATTTAGCCATCGACTTTTGATAAGATAGAATTTTACCATTGAATTAAATAAGGCACTGGCAGCTCATTTATATTTTGAAAAGAAAAAAAACAAAGAAATTCAGTCTCAGACGAAAATGAAGACTGTTGTTGACAAAAAATAAAAGTAATCCATTTCAAAATTATCAGATGAATTCATCAAAAATCCTTTTATTTATTTACAATTATCGGCTAATGCCCGGTTCCTGAGGTACTTTATAGGTCGTTTATCTATGTTCGTTATTTGACATAACGCCATTGGTTAATTAGTGGTTAAAGGAAAGATAAACGACCCATAAAGTACCTCAGAACCGAGCCTAAGTCGACAACTAAGGTTTGCACCTACAGTCAGACTATTTTATACAATGCAAGTCTAATGTATAACGATACTACCATTAGAAGTCATCCAGGCAGAAATCGAAGTGATCTTCCATCACCTTATACTGGTCGCATGAGAACCTCATGCACTTTGGACATGTGAACACCTGGAACATAGAAAAAATATATATTAAAAAAATATTCGCCAATTTTTATTTGAGCACATCCATGCGCTTTCAGTTAAAGAACGCCTAATTAATACATGCATATATATGTATGTCACCGGAAAATCGCAAACGCCGTAAGATTGTAAAATATCGCGTGAAATTGTAAACTATTTTTTCTTAATAAGACACGGCTACATTGGAAACTATTGAATTTGGATGGGATTTATTGTATACAAAACGATTTTTACATAATATAATCTTATAGAGATTTATTACAATCTTACGGAGTCTGCAATTTTCCGGTGACTTATACAAGTTTTATTATAGTACATTGATGTTATGCTAAGGTCTTGAAATGTGGGAGCGTGATGACACGAGACTCAGTATAACGTTTAGTACTAAAACACACAGTCCTCGCACGTTCCATGACTTCAAATGCTGCGAGTCAATTTTCTTTTTTTTTGGAGTTAACACTACGTCAATTCAAAATTGAATTTTATTCTGGTTAGTGTAAAGTAGGTATGTGAAGATCAATCAGTCGAAAACAATTCGAAATAACTCATCACCAGAGATCGGAATTAGGTAGAGTTATTTATGTACTTACACTGATTTCATACAGCGAAAGAATAAAGTGGATATACCTCAAATCGCAAGATTAATTTTAAAGAGCAGAAAAATACCGTGATTTATTAAATAAAAAAGTTACTTTAGTTTTACACAATTTAAACCAATCACGCGCGACGTTGCCAAATTGACATCAACGAAATCGGAAGGCCGAAGTTGCAAAATTCCAATGCGCACACGCGCGATGATGCCACATTTGTAGTTCAGACAACATAGCTTGTAAAAACAAAAGTAAAATTATTATTATTTATTCGTAATATTGTTGGCCACACGGGATTGTCTATTAGAAATCCCGGGAAGATCCATATTAATATCAACATTTCGATGCAAGTACATAAATAACTCTACCTAATTCCAACCTCTGCTCTATCACGCACGAACATCAAAGGGTTAGATAACACCTAAAAGTCAAGATTATTGATTTGAACAGAAATGTTACATCAAAATTAAACAACATAATTAACACCTAAAGAAAGCACACGACACTCAAAAGAACACAATCTCACCTAAATGCAGAAACCTTCAATTAATTTATAGGTCGGAAACATTAAAATAACTAAACAATAGTAGTAAATTTATATTATTATTTATATTAATTTTTCTATTAAAAATTATTGTGATACAATAAAAATAAATGCACGTTAGTAAAATTATTATAGAAATTAATAACCGACCTATCATAATAAGCCCACTTGCTCAATCCAGAGTTATCTTTTAACTCAGACAAAGTTGCTAACAAGAAGTTAAATAACAAATATTCCATAATGACCACTGTTTAAAGACGAAGAAAAAAAGATGCTGGGCAGTCTTTGGGGACTGCCGATAGAAGTGAAAACTAAGCTAAAGCGTTCGGTGACGATGACGCGAGTTCCATGATTTTTGTTCACCCAAAAAGTGCTCAACGCGCCTAAAGAAGTTTTCACCTCAAAAATCGGGTCTCGCAACAACACACTCAGGCGCTTAACTTCTACCACCTGGGGGGCTCTACCTCGCGTTCTTTGAACTCCGGTCTAGCACTCTACTTCTTTGCGGGCAAATATGCGTGCCCAGTGTGGCCCCGTTCCGCCCACGCCAAGGAAGTGGATGTTGCTCCAAACGAGACATGTTGTATGCCATCATCGATTGCCTCAAGCCGACCCCGGTCAGCCTTCTATACCCCACAGCCGTGATAGTGCCTCAATAAGTCAGAAGACAAGCTGCTAGTGCAGTCGAAAAACGAAAACAAGAGTGACACTAGGCATCTACCATTTGGTGCACAACTACCAACTCAAAGACTGAGAAGCAGACACAGCTTCCTCTAATCAGCATTCATGCTGTCAAGAAACCCAGCTGACGCCCGCTGAAATCTGTGGCAGGACACTTCTCCCCTACCCATGAACTATTTACCAACAAGCGAACACCTTCCTGCAGGGTCTGACCTTCCGTGGTCCATTTGGGAGTCCCTGAACCGCCTCAGAACGCAAGTAGAAAGGTGTAATTCCAACCTCGCAAAGTAGGGCTACCATGACGGATCAACTGCAAGGTGTGTGTGTGAAGCCGAGTTACAAACCATGCTCCACCTCCTATCTTGCCCTATGCGCCCCAAAACATGCAGCCGAAGAGACTGTAGCAGCATCATTGCCGCCACATGGAAAACTAAGGAGCGAAATTTTTACGGCAACAAAAAGAACCGCAACGCCATCTATCCTGTCAGCGACGAACTACCAACGAAGTCCTGCATCGCACAAGCAAAGTTCTCCGTGCGATTTGAACATAAACAACAGTCCGAATATCAACTATCGGGCAGTTTCCCACCAGACACAACAACCGTCTGATCGATGGATCCTCCCGCTCTATAAGACCTACATATGTGCTGCCACCAACGATGGCGTGGAAATGGCTTTGTTTTGGGCCATCCAAATTTAAAAACTGTCATGCCAGCGTCACGAAGAAGAAGAATGATCTCGGAGTTAAAAAATAACTCGAGTTCGTGCAAGTGAGCCTGTTTTAGTATTGCTTTGAATCTACATTTCCTGTATAGATAAATGCTTACTTCCAATTAAATACTATTTCTGATATTTTACTATTCTATGGAAACCTTAAAGCATGTATTGTTGAGGTTTGAGCACGAATCGATTGATGCCAAATATTACTACTACTTTAAATGCCAAAGTTTGGATGGATATTTGTTACACGCCAGAACAGTTGAATGGATCTGGGTGAAAGGGGTTCGAACATTTTTCTTTGGGAGCTGACATAGCCCCCAACCGCCATTTTGTTTTTATTTTCAAATCGCGGCGCAGGGTAAAACATTTATATAGGTAGAGGACAGTTAAACAAACAAAAAATGTTACATCAAAATACTAGCCTGCAAAAAATCTTTTAAGAATGCAGGAAAATAAACGAACAAAATCAATAGATTTCCTCTTTTTAGGGTTCCGTACCCTAAGACCAACGGGACGGTATTACTATCGTAATCCGTCCGATCATGTGTCTGTCAGAGGGCTGTATCTCATGAACCGTAATAGGTAGACAGTTGAAATTTACACAGAGGCTATGACAAAAAATAATAAAAATACTTTGTTTTTTCGTTCTCACACATCATAAATCAACCAATTATTTGATTCAATTCGAGCACAAAACTCTTCAATTTCCAACCTATTTTGGCAAGAATATAACCTTAATTCATTTTAAACTATAATTGCCCCTAGTCTAACATCATCCTAGACAGTGTTCGACGTGTTGCTGCAACAGTATTAGCGTTTTGAAGGGCTGGTCGCACACGGGACAGTCGAAGCGCAGCGGTGGAGGTGTGGTCTCCTTTGTAGCGGTGGCGCCTTCCTCTGACGTGTCGGATAGTTTCTTCTTTTTGCGAACCTTTTTGTAGGATTGCTTGTTTAGAATAGGTGATGACAGATTGTTTATCGATACTAAATAGAAAATATAATGTCGACACAATACACAAATGGTACGACGACGCAAATCAAAAACTTCGGGCATTTTTTTTTAGACATGTCCTGAATCAACATGATGCAAGTTAGTTTGGAGCCTCGTTCGCTTTGGAGCGCGCTGGCAAGTTTGCATCACGCCATATTAAATCCCTTTAATGGTTGTTTTATCATTGTTTCATATGGCGTTTCAAAATTCACGGAGACGATTCTAGGTCATTCTGCTTTAATTGCAGTAAAACGCGGCTTAAATGCTATAGTATAGTGTACTTCGTTGAATTTTGTATCTGACTGACTCATACACAAGGAAGCTTTGTCGTATATGTCATAGAAACGAGCGAGTCTTACAGTAGTCCTATCGCTCTTTAATGATATTCATATAACAACACAGAAAGTAGGTACTACAAAACAGAAAAATAGTTATTCGAGTTAACTACCCATGACATTAACAAAGGTGTCATATTCCGTGGGTAACGATAGGTTATTTTTTTTTCTTAATACATTGACAACTTAATTTGGTAGGGTCATACGCGGAGATTTAATATGAAAGTAATGAAAGCTAATTTCTCTTAAAACATAACACTTAGAAATCTGAATTTTCGGTCACTATAACTTACTTTATGAGTACAATTTTTTGTATAAATTTAGGAAAAAATCACGGAATTTTTAATAGGGAAATCTTGAAATGAAAATTTAAATTTAACACCGTGACAACCGCCACCCCACCAATGGCATGGTATATCTCGTAAACTGCTGGAGTACTAATTTTATCTTACAGGGTACTCATTTTCTATGTAGGTTTGAGAAAAGCGGCAAGCTCCTCAAACTTGGGATCATCATTGAAAGTCGTGGTCCTGCTGAACGAGCGCGCGAAAGTTATCATCGTTGATTTCTCGATAAATACAAATGTTTCAGTTCTGATTTTATACGAAATGAATCACATTTAAGGGTACTAATTATTTGTATACCTAGAATACCTGTAGCATGCCCCCTTTTTCGGCACTGTTTGTGTTCCTGCTGAACGGAGCGTGACTACCGCCGGACCACCTTCAAAGTCGATTTACTCGAAAACTAATAAGGTACCAATTAGTACCAATATGGAAGCCATTGGCGTTGGTGGTCCTGCGGTAGTCACGGACATTATACCAAATGGCAGCACTCACCATATTGCCGATAGTGGCGGGCTGCGCGGGCTGCGCGGGCGCCGCGCGGCAGGGGGCCGTGCGCGCGGGGGACAGGGGCGGCGCGCGGGGGGCGGAGCCACTGCTGCGGGACGAGCTGCTCGCGCTGCGGTATACTGACGGGTTTATCTTGCGGACTTCTTCCAACTGCAGGAGAGTAATACTTTGATTAGTTTAGGTTCCTCGTATATGTATGAATCACTGGTTTACTATCACACTAGCGGGGGAAGGTTCGACATAGTTACCACACTCAATCTCGAACGCGATCGACGGAGCAGATCATTAATTTTGATCGTGAATCGCGTTCGAGATTGACTTTGTACGGGCGGCCTTAGGACTTATCGACCGAATTCGGTCGGTAGGCGATCGGTAACTTTTCAACACCACCAGACCCTTTGACAAGAATGGTGTCAGATTTTCTGGCTTCTGACCAAATAACAGCCGGGACCAACGGCTTATCGTGCTTTAGACGCGGAGGAGTCTCGGTATGAAATGGACGGTCACCCATCCACTGACTGACTTCGGGAAGGTCGACCCGTGCGACTGTTATTAGCCACAAACTCCTCTAATTTTATCAAGCCAAGCACAATAGCGTTTCACACGAAAATAAACCATAACTTTATTTATTTAACGTTCAAATTCGTATGACGAAATGGCACAATCTAATCTCTTGAACTACTGAACCGATTTTGAAAATTATTTTTGTATATGATAGCCACATTTATGAGGAATGCTATAGGCTATACGGGAAAAACCACGAAGTCGCGGGCAACAGCTAGTCTCTTATACGATACATATTTTGAACTATAAACTACTATACTATACTGCATATATCTTATTTGAACTATGAATAAACAAAATCTATCACACCGACATTATTTTATCAGCACTACTTTGTTGCACACAAAATTCTATAGATATTTATGAAAGTGTGTATCGTGTGGTAAAATCCGTAGACTTAGCTCAAGCTAAAAACATTAGCTTTTCAAAGGAATATGAACTTTATTTAAAAAGTAATAATGCTCGTATTCGTATGAACCGCTTCATCACAGTCACTTATAGCAAAGTGAACATTAAGGTCATAAAAATTAAGGTCGCTTATCGCAGATAATTAAACACGTCACGTTGAACTAGACCTGCCTTACCCGTACTTCTCTATTTTAATCTAATTTTTGCGAATGGACAACTAGAGTCAATCATTTTAATTCGAGTTAATTGTTCGCCAAATCGTTGAGCTCGAAGTTCTAAGTTTGAGCTACACGATAACTGACAAATGCTTGCACTGTCTGTACAGGTCCTCTCATATCTGTGTGGTACTTTGCTCAAAAGGCCACCTCAGACATTATGCATATCACCTACATGGTTCTCATATGATTTGACCAGTACAGATTGTATGGACTTTAAAAGAGACTTTGACCTCTGAGTTTGTGTTGGTGTTTCTTCTCAGGGTAGTCAGCTAGGAAACACCGGCCTGATCTAATTTAAAATTACCAAAACAGATTGACGTGTTAAAGTGTTATGTTTAACCTACTTGCAAAATAATGATATTTTTTATTTTTAAACTGTAAATTTGACGTTCAAAAGTGCCTTTTAATGGTCTAATTGAAATAAACTAATTGACGATTGAAGACTTTAATAAAATGATAATATTAACCTGCTGTGTTAGTTCCTGGTTACGTTTCTGTGCTTTCCTGAGATCTGTGAGGATGGTCTCTTTCTCACTCGCCATCTTCTCGCGAGATTCCCTCTCCGCTTCGAAGTCGCTCCTGGAAACAAAAATAAATAATCAAGACTTTTTTTAGTAATTCTATAAGTCGATAATCTGTTTTGTATGGTGTCGGAGTTCTGTATGGTGTCGGACGTAAAAGAATAGCACCATCCCATCACTTCCCGTGGGTGTCGTAAGAGGAGACTAAGGGACTCACCAGAGAATGGGCAGCAGCATTCTCAGTACATTGCAACAGCTACACTGCGATCGCCAACACGCCTGCCAAGCGTGGCGATTATGGCATCTAAGTGTCACAGGCAATAGAAATTTCTCTGTGACAGCCCAGAGTTTGGAAGTTGGTGGTGTGCCCCCCGCGTGCCTTGGAGAGCACATGGAGCCGTTACTCCTGCGTCTGATCTCTCTTAGCTGGTGCTGCATTGTAGTCCCTGAGGACTATGAGAGTGACGGAAGAGGGTGGGTATTTGTGTTTGCACATTCATCATTCTCCATCTGTCTAGGTTTTCCCTACTATATTGGGATCGGTTTCCCAACTGCGGTCGACAACCCAGTAACTGGGTACACGGTATTTCTTTTTTTTATTAGATTTTAAGCATTAACTCACTTATACAAATCCATCTGCGCCTTCAGCAGTTCCGTATCGTCTTTCTGCCCCTTGAGCTTGTTGAGCTCACCAGTAAGCATGGTGAGCTCCTGCCCCCTCGCTACTAGGGCTGCGGTGAGCGCCTCCACGTTACCCGAGCGCTCCACGCGGGGCTTCGCCACCGAGCGCTTCAGCAGCTCGTTGTAGTCCTTGAAGATGCCTTCGAATATTGAGAGGGTGCCTCGGACTTGGCCGCTGGAAAGAATATTGTTGGTGAATTTAGGATGGATGTTGTGAACTGTTAATGTACTGCTTTTACGTTAGTTACAGTTCCTAAGAATACTTAAATATTGGGTGTACGCTCACTCAAAATAATTATCACTCAAGGAGCGAGCGAAGAAAACGTCAAAAATCCTTTGTCATAATCAAAATCAAAAGTCATTTATTCAAATTAGGCTGAGTGCCAGAACTTTTTGAACGTCAAAGTTCTACATAAAGACAGTCCCTCAAAACGCCCGCCCGTCACCACTTCCTATTGTTTTAGCTGGGATGAAGTGGCGCAACAAACTCCCCAGCAACACA
This sequence comes from Mamestra brassicae, assembly GCA_905163435.1. Classification (NCBI taxonomy): domain Eukaryota; kingdom Metazoa; phylum Arthropoda; class Insecta; order Lepidoptera; family Noctuidae; genus Mamestra; species Mamestra brassicae. Next base: position 15,728,764 of record LR991006.1, on the reverse strand, counting down.
TCTGTCTGTTGAGTTATAAGAACTATCACTTATACAAAGGTATGTAAGTAGTCAGTATTCTTACAAAGAAAACAATACAACAAAGGTAACACGTAAAACCCTAAAACTAAATAATTCGCTACTTGTAAGTTAGCACACTCCATTATGTCGGCATAAACAGACAAACTCAAGCATAAAAACAATATCAAATCAAACAAAAATTTGTGGTCTCTTTCAGTCACCCATCGATAAACTTAGAGATACAACACTTTTTAAAAGAAACTTACTATTGCTCTTATCGACCCTCTAACTCATAAACAGAGGTCGGAGTTAGGTAGAGTTATTTATGTACTTACACTGATTTCACACAGCGAAAGAATAAAGTTGATTTGCCTCAAATCCATAAATTAATTTTAAAGAGCAGAAAAATCCCGTGATTTATTATATAAACAAGTTATTTACTTTTACACAATTTAAACCACTGCACGCGTACCAAATTTACATCGACGACATCGGATGTCCAAAGTTGCAAAATTCTCATACGCACACGCGGTATGTTGCCACATTTAATGGTGTAATTTGTCTATAATATGTATGTATTTAGAAATATATAAGTAGGTATGTTTATCAGTAGTTGCCATAGTACAGGCTCTGCCTAGTTTGGGATCGGATGACCGTGGGTGAGTTGTCCCAAGATATATTATTTTATTATATTTTATATTATATTTGTAGTTCGCACAACATAGCTTGTGAGAACAAAAGATAAATTATTATAATTTTGATATTAATATGGATCCTTCATATTAATATCAACATTTCGATGCAAGTACATAAATAACTCTACCTAATTCCGACCTCTGCTCATAAAATAATCTTAATTTACTTGTTAGATGTAAGCTGTCTTGCGGACACAAGTTTCATTAAACTCGGTAAATATTTCCATTTCCAAGAACAAGGACTATCGAATTTGTATAAAATACTGTGAAAAGTCAGCACTCTTAACAATAAAACTATAAGTGATAGCAAGACTTTGTCATAACACTAAAGAAGTTTGTAATAATGAAGTAAACTCACATATTATTAAGCGCGGTACTGTGCTGCTTCTCCATGTGCAGCTTGACGTCGGCCAGGCCGGCCTTGAACTGCTCTGCCGTCACCCTCTCCAGCTTGTAGTCGTGAAGGCTCGTTATCAGACCGAAGGTTTCGACTAGACTGTCTGACATACTGGGAACAAATGTAACAGTTTTTTTTTTAGTGGTTTCTCGCAGTTCAACCTATTAGGTTGTCGACTGCTTAACCTTTTGAACGCCAGAGCATAAACGTATCGGCGTGCCCCCGACGCCAAGCCACAAATTTACCGTACTTTTTGTCACGTATTTGTGACGTTTGGCGTACAGGGCACGCGCTTGCCTGTCACCTATACGTGACAGTGGCGTTCAAAAGGTTAACCGGGCTTGCCTGTGGTGGCCTTAATATAAATATTAAAGCCTCCAGCCAGGGCTTATAAAAAACTTACAAACTAAGCGACTACACGCTAAGTGCACCCCAGGGCGTCGCTGGGGGGAGGACAGCTAGGGTCGGGCTGGTGAGGACTAGACAGTAACACAGTTTACAACTGACTTTTATTTATAGTTCGGCTGGCTAAGAGTTTATTTCGCTAGCTACAATTTTGTCACATAAAGGTCTCCCACTTCTCCTTTCAATCTGTCTTGAGCGAGGTCTGGCTAAGAAATTACTATTACGTACAGAAATCTTCTTTCCATCTAATCAAATAACTTTATACAAGTGTCAATTAAGTTAATTGGAGAAAACTAGTTCTGTTGAACAAATTTTGCAAAACTAGAAGTTGTACCGCAAACTAAACTTTATCTGTGGGTAGTAAGGTTACTTATCCAACAACACATTTTTTTGTTCTTAGTTTTTGGTTACTATGGGCAAGTTTGCTCCATCTGTCAAACACATCAACGCTTTCCCTATATGTATATACTCTACATATAAATATAAAAATTAATCCCTATTTCTTTTGGTCACGGCATCACGCGTGAACGGCTGTTCCAATTTCGCTAATTCTTTTTTTGTTGGGTTTTTATTGTCAAGAGAAGGATGTTATGAATGAAAATTTAAATATATATACACCTGGGCAAAGCCGGAGCGGGCCACTAGTCAATAATAAAAAAGATACTCACCCGTGTGTCAATATGTTGAGTAGCTCGGCCAGATGTTTGAGCGTCTTGTCGTACAGCTTGACGTTGGAGGTGAGGCTGGCGAACTCCGAAGAAGACGTCGATTCGGGCTCCGAACTGATCGAGAAACGAACTGGTTGGAACACCTGTCAATAAGAAAATTAGATTAAATTATCATAATTGACAGATTTGTAGTTATCCCCTTATCAATCAATCAAATCATGTAATGTCACCGGTGATAGAAATGTTATTCAATTAATTAAACATAAAAACATAAACTTTGTTAAGGTGTGAGCACATTAGAGTTGTGGTTTGTTGGGTATGTTACATGATTTTTATTTGTAAAAAGTGCATGCGATGGGGACGGTGTCAAAAAGGGATACACACACGCGAACACGTTTTAGTCAGATTATAATAAAATAGGTTGTCAGTAAAGTCGGTTTACGGACGATAGTTTAACGTGACAACGTCATAACAAAACATTGATGAAATGATCGTAACGTTACAATGAGTCATCCTTTTTCGTGCGCGCAGCCGGCGTCCATTGATTTATTAGACGTTGTCACGTTAAAAAAATGTGAGCCGTCATGAGACGCCTGGCAGATATGAAACACCGAAATTATTTTGTACAAGTAATACGCATAAAAGAACAGATTACGACAGGAACTAAATATGGCCTAATGAAAAAATACATATACTTAGACTGTATAATTATATATACCATCGCATACCGTGGCGACGCGTCGCCACGCCAACAATTGGATTTACCCGCGGCTATAGATCAACCCACTTAATTAAAGCTAAAATAACTAACTCCTTGCGGTAACTGTGGTAACACCCTTATTCACATAGATACATGTAGATATATCGGTATCGTAACTTTGTCTTCGATTTATTGTAGGAGAAACAGCCGTTTGATTCTGTAAACATGTTGAAGTGTAGGCTTGGGTGGAGTGATCACGAGGTGAGCTGTCAATCCATATAATCAAGATGGAATGACAGCTCACTCCGTGATCACGTGACATCTTGATTGTATGGATTGACAGCTCACCTCGTGATCGACATGTTTACAGAATCGACCGGCTGGTGCGCTACGGACTGCGGAGCGACGACACACAAACACTGAACATCGGAGCCATCCGAGTACCTCCACTGGAGAAGGTTATCCTTAGTGCGACCGGCCTGAGTGCGGAGTCTATTTAGAGTTTTCCATTATGTACTACAATATATTCTATGTATGGTGTCAGCCTTGCCAAGTAAATTAGGTATATACTCACAGTAGTGGACGCCTCCTTTAGCCTGATGTGCAGATCCTGTATTTGGTCCTTATATATCTTGGCAGCCTCCGATACGCCAGACTTGTGTTTCGTAAACTCCAACTGGAAAAAAACATATTTCCGTAAAGTACAAGTTATCTATACTAATATTATAAAGAGGAAAATTTTGTATTTTTGTATGTAACGAATAAACTTAAAAACTACTGGACCGATTTGAAAAATTCTTTCTGCAATGGATAGCTACATTATCAGCGAGTAACATAGGCTATATTTTATCCCCGTACTCCCACGGGAACGGGAACTACGCGGGTGAAACCGCTTGACGTCCGCTAGTATTAACGGAATCGAAAAGAGTTTCGAGAGACGGACGTAACGCTCTGCTACTTGTACCTGTTGAGGATCACCCGTCGATAACAAGATTTGTTTTGGTCGATTTCATGTTTCTTAACTCTGTATTCCACCGCTTATTTTTATTTATGTCTAACTTTTACCCGCGACTTCGTGCGCGCATATCCCGTTTTTTCCAGTTCCCGTCGGAATTTCGCGTTCCCGTACAGCCTACCTCATGAATGTGGTTATCATATGCAAAAAGAATTTTCCTATATTTTTGTACCTATATGGTTTCAGAGATAAGCGCGTTCAAACAAACAATCTCTTCAGCTTTATTATTAGTATAGATATACTGTCCCACTGCTGGGCAAAGGCCTCCCCATACCTCACCAGGCATTATAATCCCGACCCAGCTCGAATCAAACCTTGCAGTAGGTGTTAACTCTTCTCTTCCTGGACCGGACTCGATTCCAAAGTTGTTTTTTTTTTCTACATTTACTGTTGATTTTTCTTTTTAATACTCTCAAAGGAGAAAGAAAGAATTGCGACATCTTTAATATAAGAGAATTTTCTTAGCACTAGAAGTAGTTCTTCATTGTAGGTACTATAAGGCGACGTCCTAATACAAAGCGATCATAGCGCGAATACGCGATCCTACCTTTACTCCCTCGAGCTCCAATATCTTGAGCTGTGCAGCTTTGAGTTCAGCCTGCAGTGAAGACACCCTGTCTTCTAGCTGACGTAGCAGCTGGTCGCGTTTAGCCACCTCCTCGGATGATATACTTGTCTGAAAGTTGAATGAAAATAAAGATTGAATAATTGATTAATTTATGTTTCATCAAGTGCATAAAAATAACAGAAATTTGCGTGTCTCACAGCTGCACTAAATAGGAAGAAATTCCCTTTAACGTTTCAAAATGTTAACAACAGAAAATTTTGAAATATCACCCATATTAATTTCTTGTTACGCGAAAGTTGAAAGCACATTGCAACCGGGTCACATTGTTGTCCTACTTTATTTTTCTAGATGTCAAGGCACTTTTATAGAAAAGTAAAAATACTCATATACTAAGTAATTGAAAATAATTGCAAATCATTGGCGATTTATTTATTTTTAATAGGGATTTAACATTTTCAATAGACACTCGTTGTCTGACTAAGTAATAAAACTAGCCAAGTGGACTTGCACAGGAAGGGTTCCGTATCATAAGCCGAAAAAAACATGTTTCTTGTATTGCCCCCTTTTATTTTTTATTTTGATTTGTTATAGCGGAAACAGAAATACATCATCTGTGAAAATTTCAACTGTCTAGCTATCACTGTTCATGAGATACAGCCTGGTGACAGACGAACCGACAGCGGAGTCTTAGTAATAGCGATAATAATGAGCGATGGCCGTTTTGCGCAGATGTGACGCATATTTTCTCAACTAGTAACTATATTTGTTTCTTTTTTTATAGTATGCGTCATATTTGGCGCCAACAAATACTTTTATTGACGTGACAACGTCTAATAAATCGATGAACAACGGCTGCACGCACGAAAAAGGATGACTCATTGTAACGTTACGATCATTTCATCAATGTTTGTTATGACGTTGTCACGTTAAACTATCGTCTGTAAACCGACTTTACAGGCAACCAATTCTTTTTTAAAAGCATGAATATTAAATTTATAAGTAGACTTACAAAATTACTGGCTGACTGCAACTGTGCTTGTAAGTCTTGTATGGTGTACCTCAGGTTATTTAGTTCGGTCGCGTGCTCTGTGTCCTTAGTCGATAGTAGAAGCTGTGAATAATATAATGTATACCATTTATAAACGGAGTCTTTATAATTAATACAATAAAGCATGTCACCGGCCCGGGGAATCCATCCGCCACATTATTTCCGGTTGTTCTAGTCTGGCTAACGGAGACTATTTGCACAGGCACAACCTTGTAGCCAGGATTATCCACCAGCAACTTGCTCTTAAATACAATCTTGTGGAATCGGAGGTACCGTACTATAGGTATGTGCCCGACCCAGTTCTCGAAAATGGCAACTGCACGTTGTATTGGGATCGGTCTATCATCACTGACAGGACTATTGTTGCCAATAAGCCTGATATAGTGGTGATAGATCGACTAGAGCGTCGCGCAATGATTGTTGACATAGCAGTTCCTCATGACGAGAACCTCGTGAAGACTGAGAAAGATAAACAAACGAAGTACCTTGACTTGGCTCGCGAGGTTGTCGACATGTGGGATGTGAACACAGCAGTCATTGTGCCGATAGTCGTGACGGCCAATGGCATAATTGCCAAGAGCCTCGACCAACATCTAAAGAGGCTCTCGTTGAGCAGCTGGATCAAGGGCTTGATCCAGAAAGCAGTACTCCTGGACTCGGCACGCATAGTTAGGAGGTTCCTCTCTCAGGGGCCCTGACCACCGGTATCTTGGACCCTGTTCCCGATACCGGTGGGCTACTATTTTTTATATTTTTAAACATTTTATATCTTTGTATTTTAATATTTAATAATGTAATTTATATGTATATACAATGAATAAAGGAAATAATAATAATATCTTGGGACAACTCACCCACGGTCATCCGATCCCAAACTAGGCAGAGCCTGTGCTATGGCAACCAGACAACTGATAAACATACTTATATATTTCTAAATACATATACATATTATAGACAAATTACACCCAGACACAGAACAAATGATCAGGCTCGTCACACAAAGATTTGTCCTGGGTAGGAATCGAACCCACGACCTCCGGTTTAGCAGTCAGGGTCACTAACCACTCGACCAACAGGCCAGTCAGACTCTTTACTTACCTATCTTGTGTAATACAATCACACACACACACACACACACACAAACACCACTCCACAAAAACACACTAACACATACTATTTTACTCTTTGTGTGCCATACAGTAGAATGACACAGTCCACTTGAGATAAGTTTTTGTTGATCATTGTAGACCTAGACCGTTAACTACCTTTTAAAATACAGGTATAACCTAGCTTAAAAGGTAGAGTATTACTCTTGTACAGAATTTGCAACATAAACTATAAATGTAAATGTAAATGTGCTAAGAATAAAGATGAAAGGGAATCTTTGGCTAGGGAGTTCAAATTAAACATGTGGGATGTTGGTCTTATCCAAAATATATTGGCATACCCTAAATCAGAAAGGACTAAACGCATAATTTGTGGATTCATTTCGGGCAATAATTCTCTTTCCTAGTTATAGTTTATACATAGATTCATAATAATAAGATAGAAATATTTGTATAGTGTGTAAATAGAGTACCTATAAGGTACAATCGGGTTGACGTATCCGTGTGGATAAAAACCCCTAATAAATAAAAAATTGAAAAAAAAAAAAAAAAAACCTTTTGACCGCCATTGTCACGTATACATGTGCTTTTATGCTCAGGCGATCAAAAGGTTAAACCAAATATCAAACTGTATTACAAACTCAGTATGTTTTTGGATAAATAAAACATTATTATTATTATTATTATATTCCAACGAACGATTACCGCGGTACTGGTTGTATTGCCGATGCTTGGGAGGACGCCTTTGGTTTTTGAGTCAAAGAGCGCTTACGCACTACGTCCGATCCGAACCCGATCAGTATCCGTGAAAAGACGGTCCGACGCAGTCGTAGAACAATTTGTATGGTACCTAGCTTACGTACTACACCCGATTTCCATCATCCGAGAATCTCCATTCCGGATAAGATATTAACAGACCGAAGTGGCCATAGTATTATTTGTATGAACAGTTGTGCACTAAGTCCATACCGAATCCGAGCTGCGTCCGAGAAAAGAGACAGAGGGGGCGGGGGGCGGGGGGTGTCTGTAGCGGCTCCGCGTAAAATGACGTCTGAATCACGGATTTGAATCGGAGGCAGTGCGTAAGCAATGTCCGATTTCAGTCTTTTTTACGGATGTCCATGGTGTTCAATGACTTGCATAATTGTGTTTCATCATCTTTTTTCTAGACACCCATTCCTATTAATTTCTTATGCCATTAACCTTTGCTTGCATCATTGTTTATGTTCGTACATAATAATTTAAATGTGCTTCACACTCCTTTTTATTTATTTGCCTAACTTTGTAAACTCCGATTCTGAGGGTGACCTTTACACACATTCGCCTTAAGCGCAATAGTACACCATCCGCCTTACGTTTATGCTTACGCTGCCGTGGTCACCGTCAGGAGAGGATTAGCAGAGGGCTCGGTTATTTAATTGCTGGACATAAATTCCAGGGTTTCAAGTTCCGAGTACGTTTGCCCGAGAAAACCGCTGCAGTGACATCTGGTCAACACACGAAGCTGATCTGCACACTTCCATCAACCCTGCGGGTCATCTACCACCCAGGGTCAACTCCTCGGCTCCCGCGTCATCTTCAGCTACGCGTAAAGCCAGGATAGTAGTTGACGCGCCTACCTCCTTAGGATAGAAAGTTATGACGGGCTATCTAGTACCTCGACCCATAATAAATTTATTTGAAAGTGCTTAGTGACTTTGTTTATTTTATGTAATTAGTTTAATAGCAACTCACACGCTTCATTGGCATGGACACGGACAGTATTTTGACGGATACTGATCGGGTTCGGATCAGACGTAGTGCGTAAGTGCTCTAAGGCTGGGAACAGACGCACCGGTTTCTCTTCCGATAGTCGGATCAAGGCTTCCAGACGTACGAGAAATCTAGTGCGTGTTGTGTTTAGCATTATACAATTCTGAGAGAATGAGAGACAATCTGACTTCTACTTCTTTCTGAGGTCAGATGTGGACGATTCATACAAGTGGGTAATATCTAATTATAGAAGTTACGACATATTTTCTATGATGCTGAAGTCTTTCAAATGCGGGTACGGATTTTGTGATTTTTTATTTAGACATCCACGGGAAGTGATGGGATGATGCTAGTCTTTTACGTTCGATACCGTACAGAACATCAAAAACAATACATCATAAATAACACCATGTAAAACCTTTTACGTGTGTGTTACAAAAAATATGTTTTTTAAATTTTTAGTAAGTAGGTGTTCTAAATTCTGCCAGGGTTGCGGAATTTGTTCGAAAGAGTCACCGCGGCCCTGGACCGCAAAGGGCTTTAGAAGGAACACGGATGGGTTTTAGTCAGTAAGAGTCTGACACGCCCTTCCGCTCCACCTAGAGCGGAACAAGTCATTTGATGATTTCCCATCCTTAAAAAAAAAGGTGTTCAAAATTTGTATTTTAAAGACTTACTTCAGCATTCTTAAGTTTTTCTTTGATGTCATCCCTCTCCTTAGACGTGGCGTCAACGATGTGCTCCAACGATTCCTTCTGCCATGTTAGGTTCTCGTTGTCTACTATCACCTGTAACGAAGTAATAAAAAATGTTTTAACGATATAAATGAACAAAATTAAACTTTAGTACATTTTACATGGGGTGACATATTACAAAAATAATTGTTAAAGTTTAAGTGAATTTCATATGAGAGTTTTATTAATAATCCATAATCATTTTGCTCTAATATTATTACTCAAATATTTATTGTAATCCCATAATGTACACACATACAGATGGTGAATATTAATAACTAGCACTTCGCACGCGACTTCGTCCGCGCGGATTTAGAAGATACTCCACAAACTTCAACGCCACTCTACCCTCTTTTAAAGGTTAGATTCCAGGATTTTAGAGGAGGTATTATCAACTCTATGTTACTTACTTCCACGAACATTAGGTAAATAATTATAGTCTACCTATTTCGATCTCTGATTATAAGTTTAAAAAGTTTAGATTTCGAATTGAAACAATTGAGGTCCTGTTACGCATAGCAAAGTTTTAAATAAGTAGGAAAGAACAAGAAAGCTTTATTAATTTTCCTTTTTGCTAAATAAGAATTATATTTCTGTTATTTCCTATCTATCCGTTTTTTTACTAGAGCATACGGAAAAAATAAGCAATCATTTATAAAATTAATCATATGAAATGAAATTGTATGCCGTACAGCTGGATAGGCACTATCTCCCAGATAAAAAATATAACAGAATTTGTTAATTACTTCCGGACAAGTCAATCGTATATGATCGAGAGGTAGTGACTGGTGAAACAGGCCAAACATAAGGAAAATATAAAGGGCCTAATGAAAAAAAATACTAAATTGTTCAGCAACTTTTGACAGATTCTAAATTCAAATTCTTTTTTTTTTTTAATTGAACTAAGAATCTGCTAGTTAAGAGCACATTTATCATCAATATATAAGTCACCGGAAAATGGCAAACGCCGTAAGATTGTAAAATTTCGCTTGAAATTGTAAACTTTTTTTTAAGGATATAGTGGAAACTATTGAATTTGTGTGGAATTTATTGTATCCAAAACGATTTTTTTTATTATACAGGGTGTCCCAAAACTCAACGTCAAGCCGAAACGGGGTGACAGGATTGATCATAACCATCACGAGAAAAATCTGAAAAAAAATCTATCCCATGCAGTTTAAAAATTATGGGCATTTTAAGAAAAACCTAGAAATTTGATCAAACTGTACCATTTTTCGGTTATTGTGGTTATTCTTTTTTATTTTTGTTCATTTGAACTTTGGAAACGTAATCCTAAATAACATTTCTAGAATCCCAATAAAAAATAATGACACAATTGCCTCAAGTTTCCGAGAATTGAGACTATTTGTTAAACTACGAATTTAAAACTTTCAAGATTCGTCGACTTTGACAGGCCCTCCTATAAAAAAAATGTACTAGAGTGCCTTGGCAAGTGGCATTAAAAGTTGGCGCATTTAATCAGAATTCTAAAATGGTACAATACTTGTTAGTTCCATACAATAGAAAAGAGTAAAAAAATTAAAACCTCAAGTAACCCGATTTTTGCTATCTCATTTTACTCAGTTAAAATGTTTTTAATTCACACAAGCTCTAGGTAGGTTCTTAATTTTAAGACAAAATGATGAGAGAGATGGATAATGGGTATGTTCGCCATGAGTGAGCGAGACAGATAGTGACGCCACTTTTACCAAAGTGAAAAAAAGTTAGTAAAATTAGTAAAATAATTAGGTTTGTTGGAATAAAAGTCAGATGATAGAGAAATAACGTTTTTTATTACAATAAATGTTCAAATTGTTTACCATCAGCCTCAATACAAGCCCTACATCTTCTTAAAAAAGATCTACTTATTAGTCGGGCATATCTTCGAGAGTTGATCGCCTCAGCTGCTTGAGAAATGCGTTCACGCAGGTCGGCTACGTTCTCAATGGGCTTTGAGTAAACTTTTTCTTTGAGAACTCCCCAATAGAAAAAATCCAGGGGATTTAAATCTGGTGAACGGGCGGGCCACGAGATAGTGCCCGAACGTCCAATCCACCTTCCCGGATATTCCTGGTCAAGGAAATCTCTTACTTGCACTGCGAAATGCGCTGGGCAGCCATCTTGTTGAAACCACATGTCGCGAAGATCTGCTAGTGGTACGTCCTCTAACAGGGTTGGTAAATCTTCTCTTAAAAAATGTAGGTAATTAGTTCCATTCAAGTTCTCAGGCAGTTCAATAGGCCCAATAATTTTACCGTTTAAAATTCCGGTCCACAGGTTTACTTTAAAACGATACTGGGATCTATCTTCTCGCATTAAATGTGGATTCTCCACATGCCACTCGTGATAATTGTGCAAGTTCATGTAACCATCTTTTTTAAATGTCGATTCATCTGACCAGAGAATTTTTTGGATGAATTGGGGATTCTCATTATGCCTCTGTAGCATTGTTCTACAAAAAGAAATCCTTTCCTGATACGGAACCGTTTAACCTACCTAGAGCTTGTGTGAATTAAAAACATTTTAACTGAGTAAAATGAGATAGCAAAAATCGGGTTACTTGAGGTTTTAATTTTTTTACTCTTTTCTATTGTATGGAACTAACAAGTATTGTACCATTTTAGAATTCTGATTAAATGCGCCAACTTTTAATGCCACTTGCCAAGGCACTCTAGTACATTTTTTTTATAGGAGGGCCTGTCAAAGTCGACGAATCTTGAAAATTTTAAATTCGTAGTTTAACAAATAGTCTCAATTCTCGGAAACTTGAGGCAATTGTGTCATTATTTTTTATTGGGATTCTAGAAATGTTATTTAGGATTACGTTTCCAAAGTTCAAATGAACAAAAATAAAAAAGAATAACCACAATAACCGAAAAATGGTACAGTTTGATCAAATTTCTAGGTTTTTCTTAAAATGCCCATAATTTTTAAACTGCATGGGATAGATTTTTTTTCAGATTTTTCTCGTGATGGTTATGATCAATCCTGTCACCCCGTTTCGGCTTGACGTTGAGTTTTGGGACACCCTGTATATCAAGAAATTAATATTTAATAGTTGTATTACAATCTTACGGAATTTGCAATTTTCCGGTGACATGTATAAAACTATTCCGTTACTGACTGACTGAGTGAATGACTGACAGAAAACGCACAGCCAAAACTACTGGTAGTAGATAGCTGAAATTTGGCATGTAGGTTCATTGGGAAGTGTAGGGGAGCACTAAGAGAGGATTTCCCGAAATTCCTACGGGAACGGGAAATACCGGGATATGCGCGTGTTCATAATTATAGAATACTAAAAATGTCATTGCTTCTAAACTATTTTTCTAAAACGTTTATAACTAACTACTTATAATGAGTTTGCGTACCAAGTTTCATTCAAATCGGTTCATTGATTCTAATAATAAGTACTCGAAGTGAAAGAACATGAGGAGTACCTAAACGATCTATATCGTTTTTCAAAAGTGGTAGAAAAAGAGGTTGGTATCAAAACTCACCTGACGCCTCTGCTTCTCAACAAGTTCCAACTGCGCAGTAAGCTTATTAATAGTATCATCATCGGGTGACGTCACAAACTCCAGCGCGGACGATGGGCCCGACTGTACCGTTGGTCCCGACTGGGTCAACTGACCCGACTGTGCCGACTTGGTGGAGCGCACGGATTCGCCCGTCTCGCTGCTTACGCTGCTTCGTGCGTCGGACTCGGCCAGCCGAGCTATGTCGGTCTTGAGCTTTTTGTTTTCTTGACGGAGCTGGAGAAGGAAGGGTAAGTTGAGAGTTTTTATTACAAGTATCATTCAAGTCCTGAAACCACCTAACAAGATGTGGAGATTATTCATTATGAACACACAAATAATAGGATAAAAAATTATGACTCAAACCAGCCGGTCGATTCTGTAAACATGTCACGAGGTGAGCTGTCATTCCATCTTGATGGTATGGATTGACAGCTCACCTCGTGATCACTTCACCCAAGCCTTCACTTCGACATGTTTACAGAAACGACCTGCTGTACTATCTTTAACTTTCTGTACTACTAATTTAAAAATCTTCGATATACTCCGAGCCAAGAATGGCACAGCGAGCCATGATGATATGCATAATAATATATTGCCAATTCCTAGGCACAGATTATGTCTCCGGGTTGCCACCATGTCTTTCAAAGTGGAAAAAACCCAAAAACACTTCCTGATTCGAGTATCAAGCCAAGGATCTTACTCTCAGCAGTCACTCTAGCTTCTGACATTTTATCAGCGCCCAAGTACTTAAAAAAAAGAGAGAGAGGAGAGAGGTACATACTCGTATATAGAGATCACTTTATATTCATCAAAAATTCAGAGGAGCAAACATAAAGAAGAACAACTACTAATCTTAATATATATATTTCTTGTGTACGTGTGCATGTCACTGAACTCCTCCTAAACGGCTGGACCGATGTTGATGAATTTTTTTGTGTGTGTTCAAGGGGATTCGAGAATGGTTTAGATTCACAATTGGACCCGGTAGGCGGCGCTGCAATCGATTTCTAGTATTTTTCGTCATACACAAAGCAAACATTCGGACAGGACAACGTCTGTCGGGACCGCTAGTAAATTCTATAAGATTTAAACAAATCAAAACAAAAGTACAGACCTTCTCAACCAATCCCTTGGTCTCATCAAACTTCTCCTTATGCAGTACATGGGTCTTCATCATATCCTCCTGACAGGACGCTATCAGTAGGAACTGCTCCTTCATAGACTCGTTGTTCTGTTTCAGGGTCTCCTTGAGAATGACATTCTCGTCTAGAAGCTCTCCGAAGCGCTTCTGTAGTTCCTCTGTGCTTCTGTCATCTGTTATTATAGTACTGGCCACCATCACGCTCGCTGGTGATGGCTGGAAAAGGAAAAAAAATGTGTTTAAAAAAAGAACGTAAAATTTTTTTGTTTGTTTTTTACTGAGTAAGTCATTTTTTGATGACTTGAACTATTATAGAATTGATCATATATAGGGAAATAAGGTGATACTTTAAATATTTTTTTGAATTTTCAGTCCACAGTTTAATCTTATTAACCCAATGGTTTACTGGTCTGGGAGGAATGCCTTACAGCACGAAGTCCGCATATATACCACTATAAATATATAAAATATTGGACAACTTTTCATATGACATTTCCTTAATCTTGTTTACACCGTTTTAAACGTACCCAAATAATAAAAACAGAGCCCAATAACCCCGACACACTTAACGAATTAATTCAAAAAAGTCCCTACCTCTTATTTAGACAAGTCCTCGTTGTCCAGACATAGTTACTCAACAAGGAAATCAAAATTATTTTCAGTGTAAAACCACACCCAAAAATACTAACTTCACCAAAAAAAAAAATACCAACTCTCTTCTGAACTTTCTAACCTCCCACCGACAACGTCTAACACTGAATGAACACTACTAGTGAGGTAACGATATCATGACACTCCACGACCTACAGATTGTATCCTCCATACAGAATTCTATTATCTGAGGTAAATCCCCTTGAAAAACTCGTACTATAGCTAAAGGTGAGCTCACATCTACGTATCGGAAATTAGAAATTATTTACTTATGCAGGCAAACAATTTTTATGAGGCATTTGAAACCAAAAGATGATGGACTAAACATTTGTCATTGACGAAAATAACTGGAAGAAAGAAAAGGTATTTAATGTCACAGAACTGACATTTATACAAATTACTAGCTGCCGGCGGCTCCGCCGGCGTAAATGTCGGAAATTATACGAAAAAAAAATAATAAAAAATAAGAAACGTACTCAATGATAATTCCAGATTACAATCTACCTCTGCGCCAAATTTCATCAAGATCCGTGCAGCTGTTCTGACGTGAAAGAGTGACAAACATCCACCCATCCTCACAAACATTCGTATTTTTTTAAGTTTAGTATGATTAACTTAAACTAAAATTCCTTAACGATAGTATGAGAAAAAAATAGTCTTTTTCAACTATGTTGTACCTGATGTACAGTCAACAAAGCTATTTGGTATGCAGGCAGCTAACTTGCAACTATTTTTAAACAATGTTGTGAGTGTGCTGAGTAGACAATTATTGTACACCACACTGATATGTATGCGAACGTAGGACAAGTGAAACGACGGATAGCTGGTAGCACACTAATTTTATTTGGCAAGCGACATAACTTATATAGGAGTGAATGCAACCACCCTCCTATTAACAATTAATATAAAACATTCCTCCCCATAGCTTGACAACATAAACATGACATGATTTACCTACTTAGTAAAATTGCTTATAATCGACCCTAGGTACAGTTCGTAGTTTTTTCCCGTAACTCATTTGCCTTTTTGGCTGTGGGTTCTGGCCTGACCCTGCCATTCATCATATTATAATGTACACATTAGAAAAAAATATGTGGAAATATAATATTTTTGCCTCTATACCAAATAGCTTTGTTGACTGTAGCTGAATACAAGTATTGCAAAACGATGCAACTGTCTATCCGACCGCCATGCGCCACCACCCAGTTACTGGGCAACACGATACCCTTCGGGCCAATTGTCAGGCTCTCGGACTTCTGTATGCCTGTAACGACTGAAGAGAATAAATGTGACCAAAGTACAAATTCAAATGATTTATTTGTAAAACATAGGTACAATATAATAAGATGTTATTCTAATGTCAGGGTCGCTATGTTTTACCTAATACGCATACAGATTTTGGATACATTTAATACTTATTATAAATAAGTACTTATGATTTTTTTTAATGTAAATTAAAAAGTATTTTGGAATTCATAACTCACAAAATGTAACGTATTTGTTACCTCTATTGTTAAGTTCTAATTCTAACCTATGTTTAATTTTATTACTGTTTGTTGTCCCTAAATAAATAAATCATTTTTTTTTAATACTTTTCGCTGGTATAGAGCTTAATTTAGAACGCCAGAGCATTAAACGCATCGGCGTGCCCCCAACGCCAAACCACAAATTCGCCGTACTTTTTGTCACATATTTGTGAAGTTCGGCGTACAGCGCACGCGCTTGTCATGTATACGTGACAATGGCGTTCAAAAGAATAAGTTCTAACCTATGTTTACACTGCTATTTGTTGTCCCTAAGTAAATAAATAAAAAAAAACCTTTTTATACTTTTCGTTGGTATAACGCCTGATTTAGACTTTTTGACGTGACAACTTCTAATAAATCGATGAACGCCGGCTGCACGCACGAAAAGGGATGACTCATTGTAACGTTATGCTCATTGTAACGTTACGCTCATTGTAACGTTACGCTCATTGTAACGTTGTCACGTTAAACTATCGTCTGTTAACCGACTTTACAGACAACCAATTTTTTTATCAAAATCTGACTAAAACGTGTTCTCGCATATAGCTTATAATATCCCTTTTTGACACCGTCCCCATCGCATGCACTTTTTACAAATAAAAATCATGTAACATACCCAACAAACCGCAACTCTAATGTGCTCACACCTTAACAAAGTTTATGTTTTTATGTTTAATTAATTGAATAACATTTCTATCACCGGTGACATTACCTGATTTGATTGATTGATAAGGAGATAACTACAAATCTGTCAATTATGATAACATGAAAAAAATCCCTGTATCTATACAGATATTGGGTATTTTAATTTAACCATTCGATTTATTAATAAAAGTTGATGAATGGTTTACTGACGTCATGAAAGTCAAATTGTTAGATTATTTAACTGTGTGTAGAATAGAATAGAATACTCTTTGTTATATACACCATATAAGTTACAGTTACACATGGGCACAATGGGCGGCCTTATCGCTAAAAGCGATCTTTTAAAGACAACCTTTGGATGGATTTTAGAGAGAGAAGGAAAGACAGTGCTGTAGGTAGTCTTAGGTGTACTATTTATATATACAATAAATATATAATAGACTAGTTGCCGCTTGCGGCTACGCCCGCGTGATTGTCGAAAATTATCCCAAGGGAACATATTCCCGGGATAAAAAGTATCCTATGTGTTATTCCAGACTATAATCTACTACTGTGCCAAATTTCATCAAAATCCATACCGTAGTTTTTGCGTGAAAGAGTAACAAACATCCATCCATACTTACAAACTTTCGCGTTTATAATATTAGTAGGATAAATACATTTTAAATAATAATTATGAAACAAAAGCAGAGAACACAAGTAAGGACGACTAAGGAGAGAGATAGTGATTTTTCATCATACTTTTAAAACGCCTTACCGACTGAACGGAAGAATATTAATTTATGCAAAACTTATCTACAATTCATGTTAATACTTATTACATAATGGTTTTATTGATAATTACTTGTGATTCAGGAGATTGACAGTGAGTCTAATAAACGGACAGAAGGTAAAGATGTTTTCCTTTGAAGAAGTACCTAACATAAGAAAATAGCTTTTTATTGAGACATGTATGAAAGATATAGTATAGAGTAAGTGTCCCGCACAACTCCACTGAAATGGGAGGATCCTCTGACCAAACGGTTGTTGTGTCTGGTGGGCAACTGCCCGATAGTTGATATTCGGACTGTTTTATATTATGTTCATATTATCGCACGGAGAACTTTGCTTGCGCGATGCAGGATTTTGTTGTTAGTTCGTCGTAGATGGCGCTACGGTTATTTTTGTTGCCCTACAAATTTCGCTTCTTAAGTTTTTCATGTGGCGATATTGATGCCGTTACAATATGAAGAAAAATATGAGTTTTATTTTAATCACTTAAATTCAACTTTTACAGTAGACTTCCGGGTATTAATGTCATCGCAAGCCTGCATATGTGTGCATACAAAGACATATATGTCACACAAATATGAATTTTAAAACCATATACATAAAATCGATTTCAGAATAACAACACATTATTAAACCATTTCGTCTGCAACGCAATCTGAACCTTGTCCCACAGCTATAAGGCATCTTTTTCCAAAGCATATTTAAGTATTCAACATTTCAAGTGGCTAAATGCACTTTTAAGTTTTATGAGTGTGTGTATAACAATGTAAAGTCCCTGCTAAATGGTTTGTTACATATAAAGGCTTGATATTACCTTATAAATACAGCATGATTCAAAGTGTGCTTCAATTGTGCGTGTGTCGCATCCCGGAAAAATAAATCAAATGTATGACAAAGAGGAAAATAATTAAAATGAAAAAGTTACTATTCAGTTTGACTAATTAATTTGGGGAATTACATCCGGAGTTATTTTACGTTGGCGTACTATATTTGAATATATAGGCCAAACAATTTAAAAAGGTAATTCTGGTTTTGACGATGGATCACTGGGTTATTCTACTTATTAATATAATGTAATCTCTTTTGACTGACCAACCTTGACAATTCAAAAGTGCCTGTAAACGGTTTAATTGAAATAAATAATTTGAGTTTGAGTTTGAGTTATATTTTACTTATTAATATCCATCCTTGCTTGTATATTTTTATTCCCTTAATTTTAATATTTTTAATGGGATTCACAGGTCAGATATCACAGCAGTCGACTCAGAAAATAAGTAACACAGCTCAAGAATATTATGAAAGTCTAGTCTGACTGACAAACAAAAGCTTTCCCAAAATAATCCCTATACAAAACCGGCCAAGTGCGAGTCGGAGTCTCACACGAAGGGTTCCGTATCATAAACCGGAAAAAACACGTTTCTTCTATGGGAGGCCCCTTAAATTTTATTTTTTTAGATTTTGTTGTTATAGCGGCAATAAAAATACACACTCTGTGAAAATTTCAACTGTCTACCTACTACGTTTCTTGAGATACAGTCCGCTGACAGACAGACGGACGGACGGCGGAGGCTTAGTAAGTAACGTTCGGGTTCGGAACCCTAAACAGGTAATTCTGGTTTTGAAGATGGATCATTGGGTTATTCTACTTATTAATATAATGTAATATTTTACTTATTAATATCCATCCTTGCTTGTATATTTTGATTCCCCTTCGGATGCCAGATGTCACAGAAAATAAGTAACATACAGCTCAACAAAATTATGAAAGTCTAGTCTGACTGACAAACAAAACCTTTCCCAAAATAATCATCAGCCGCTTATCAATAGATTACGCATTGATTGAGATCGAGAGATTGATAGCAGAGGCACACTTCTATACGAATTTATACAAGGTGGAGACGACGATACCACAATAAATCAAAACACTGGCAATACTAGTTCATACGAATATGTTGTATTTTATCACAATTTGATGTCACTAACTGCAACAGACGCTTGGAATATTTCGTCAGAACAGTAGTCACTATCCTTGACTAGTTTGAGATTTTTTGACGTTTGGAATACACACAATTTTTTTTATCAAAATAGGCTGGACCGGCTGGCCGCTTAGGAGGAGTTCAGTGACATACTGTATACGCACAAAAGAATTATATATAATTCTATTTTAGTCCGTCCGTTACATTTTCAAAAAATTTTGGGCACGTATTTTTTGCCATTTCAAATTAATAAAAAATTATAAACATAAAGTAAAAAGTTCAAGGGGGCTAGTGACGTCACGTCACTGGTAAAAATTGTACTATCGTAGTGACGTAATTTTGTGTTTATTTGAAAAAAGTAAAAATACGTGTCCAATATTTTTTGGAAATCTATATGACGGACTAATTAGATTTTTTCAGTAGAATATCCTATTAGAAGCCTTTACCACTGGGTCTATCATTATGTCTAGTCTTTTCTTAACTATGTTGAAGTTGGTAGCCAGTTCCAGTCTTTCCAGTATACCCGTATGCAGCTGCGTACCAGTATTTTACATGAAGCGACTGCCTGTCTGACCTCAAAAAACTAGTAACAGGTTAACACGATACTTCTTGGGAAGAATAGTGTCAGATTCTCTGGCTTTTGACTATCCGTGACACAGTATAACTATGAATAGTACGGAAACTACCTACAAACGCTCGAAACGGCACACTCACACAAACATGCGCATCGACGAAACCCCTAAGCGGTTGTCGCGGTGCTGTCAATATTGAATGCCGCGTCAAGACGAGTGGTCACGTATAAGTTTATCTCCGCGGTCTTTTTTCATCTTTAGCTGAGATTAACCGACGCCATCAGATTACCTATTTTAATTGTATTTGTAAGCTAGTTATTTCAATTCGATTGACTGATCACTACAGAACAAAAATGTTTTGATAAAATAAAAAATAAATAATATCAAAAACATTAAAAGATACAAACCTATTGGTTCAATGGAGCGTATGTTATTATTTTATCAACTAGGCTTACTTTCCGTACTGTTCATATTTATACTGTGTCTGTGGCGACTGCTAAAGATCTTCAAATCACAGCCGGGAACCTACGCTTTAACGTGCTGTCCGACGCACGGAATAACTTCGGTATGTAATGGATGGTCACCCATCCTCGGATTGACCTCGGCAAATGTCGCTTAACCTCGAAGATCGCCCCGAGGATTCTTATAATTAAAAGAGATTGAAAGTAACCTTAATCGGTTGACGTCTCACATTTCTAGACCGATGACTTTCATTATGCGAATAATGTTTACAAAACATTCGTCTCGTTACTGCTTACTGTGGCGATAAGTTTAATCTATGCTATGCTATTGACGCACTTTCTGATACCTTCCATCAACAGACTATTCATGAAAGTCGGTACTGCTGAAATTTAATGTCAACTTGATATTTGGAATTTTGGCTGTTTTTGACGTGACAACGTCTAATAAATCGATGAACGCCGGCTACACGTTATCTACGCTCATTGTCCCTTTAAAATGTTTTGATATAACGTTGTCACGTTAAACTATCGTCTGTAAACCGACTTTACAGACAACCAATTGATTGATTGTTTGCAAGTGATTGTTTTCTTTTTAGGGTTCTGAGCCTCTACTATGAAGTCTTAAAAACGATCATGATTCCGCTCTAAGAGGGAGACGGAGCTATACATAGCGAATAGCACTATCCCGTTTACATCATCGGAATTGGATGGCATTAGCACGTCATAGTAGGGCTGCTGTATCCGAAGGGTAACCAATGGCAATAACTAAGCCTCCGCTGTCCGTCCGTCTGTCTGTCAACGAGCTATATCTCATGAACCCTAATAGGTAAACAGTTGAAAATTTCAGTGTGTATTTCTGTTGCCGCTATAACAACAAATATAAAGATAAATTTAAAAAACTCCAAAAAAACGTTCCTATTAAGGGTAGGTACTACAACGATTTTTTTTTGGCGTTTTTTGCTCGATCTACTAAATACTGGCAACAGGTAGACACTCGAAATCCTCAGAGTTTGCATTGTTATATTCGAAAAAAAAAATAAAACAAATAATTGGGGTGCCCATACAAGAGACGTGCTTTTGGGTAAAAAGGTTTACGGATCCATCTTTCTTATTTTTGCGTTCATTTGAATGTTTTTTTTGGGACAGGCCTACTACACTATTCCCACCACGGCATTTCTGAACCAGAAACCAGAATCAACATTGGCGACAAACAGAAAAGCCCGGAACACGACTCAAATATGGATCCCGCAATGAAATGAAACTGGCCAAGTACAAGTTGGACTTGCACATGAAGGGTTTTTCGGCTTATGTTACGGTACATAAGCCAAAAAAAACATGTTCCTTGTATGGGAGCGCCCTTAATCTTTAATTTAATTTAATTTTTATTATTTGTTGTTACAGCAGGAACAGAAATACATCATCTTTGAAAATTTCAACTGTCTAGCTATCACGATTCATGAGATACGGCCTGGTCACAGCCACAGACAGACGGACAGTGGAGTCTTAGTAATAGGGTCCCATTTTTACCCTTTAGGTACGGAACCCTAAAACAACGGAGGCGTAACATAATTTCCATCCAGCAGGAGATAGAACAGACCTAGTGCCAATAGGCACCAAGGGACGCTTGACAGTCTTGCCTGCGGGCATTACTGCAGTCATATCCACTATGGGAACCTCGTTATTATAGGTATGTCCTATGTCTGTGTAATTCCCTGTTTTTTCCCGTAACCCAAACAAATATCGCTCAGAAAA
The DNA here is from genome assembly GCA_905163435.1 of Mamestra brassicae. Taxonomy (NCBI): domain Eukaryota; kingdom Metazoa; phylum Arthropoda; class Insecta; order Lepidoptera; family Noctuidae; genus Mamestra; species Mamestra brassicae. The sequence continues at coordinate 15,706,660 of LR991006.1, read as the reverse complement.
ATCCCTCACAAAACGAAAATTTGCGCTCGAGTTACTGTATACGCATCCAGCTGGGTTGGATTTTATTTAGGCCCGTATAGCCCTTGATGTGTCATTCGCCGTTCTTGATTTTATCTTTGATCTTGCCTTTCACAGGCAGAAAACGCAAGTACCTTCTTTGAGCCTGTGAGAAAAACAGGTCAAGAGCAAGTCTCTCGAATCTTTTGTTGCTGAGGAAATCCCTGTTCCCCAGAGTCTATGATATCCTATTGTCTTTCAAGTAAAGTAATCCCTCAACAAGGCAGAGAAAATTAACCGTATTATCAAGACCTAAAAGGTAGGTAGTTACGTAAAACTTGGACTAGGTCAAAAAAGTAAGTTATGCAACGCTTCAAACTTCAGTATGTACTTTCAAACAGATTGTCTTACTTATCGACGTTGAAAGTAAGAACTTTGAAAGTTCCGGTTTTTTGCAAGCTTTTATTTAACTTGTCTTGTTAGCCGGTGGTTATAGGTAGGTATGGGTCACAACGTGGTTTATTATTAAATTAGAGTTTTGGTGGTTTGTAAGTCCAACAAAATACAATAGATTTTTTAAGATGTATATGATTTTTTGTAGATGATGGTGTAATGCGTAACATTACACCCGATTTCTCCGTCATCCGAGAATCTCCATTTCGGATGAGATTATTGACGGACCGAAGTGGTCATAGTATTATTTGTAAGAGCTGAGAAAAAAGCTCGGCCCTGTCAGTACTTAGTTGGATTGACTGCAAAAATCTTATAACAATTTAATTGGACAAGGATAAGGAATCATGACTGGGATGGATGGCAATTTAAATTGTTCTCGGTAACACTGAAAATACGATGAAAGTATAAGAGATAAGAGTAGGGGAAGATCAAAGAAACGAAGGATGGATTGTGTGAAGCCATATCATCTGTATGTCTAGAAGGAGGTCTAGGAGGCTTTCACGGATGTTGAAGGTAGTGCGTAAGCAATATCCGAGTTCTGACCCAGTTTTCTCGGATAGTATTTTGACGGATTCTGATCGGATTCGGATCGGACGTAGTGCGCAACCGCTCTAACGATCAATTTAAGACCTATTTCATAAAAGTGTCAACTAAACTACTCGTATTTTGCATTATAAGTAACTATTGTTCTCCGCCAAGCCAGTCCATCCCTCTTTATCATAAGCCCGATGTGGCTCATCATCAAGAAAGGTGTTTAAACTGCCTCGCTAGCTTTTTGTCCGCTTACTACCTAAATATACACGGCGCATTCCGGCCGTCATCTGATACCATAAACTCCGCAAAAAAAGGTGATACTTACTACACGTGTTGAGCACATGTTGCGAATACTAGGTAAATGTACTTCCAACCTGCAACCATTTTCGCTCTAGCCATGCAAAATAGAACAAATTATACAGAGAACCGAGACCGCAGAATCGGTCGCAAATTTTGGAAAAAAATAGTCAATTCAATTAAGAAATTGAATAATAACTAGAAATACATTTAAAAGTAGTGGTCCGGAGCTTCGCCCGGATGATAATGTTTTTGAAAATTTTCTTTCATAAGAACCTTCTCCTGACAATAAAGAATTAGCGAAAAACACAACAAAAAAAGAATTAGCGAAATTGGTCCAGCCGTTCTCGAGTTTTGCGCTTAGCAACCACATTTAGCCATTAATTTTTATTTATATAGAAGACACATACGGGGGTCACACAGTCACACTGCAATTTTTTAGAATAGGCCAGTCAAAAAAGTAGCCGATGAATAGGTAATTTACTTAAATTTTGAATTAGGAACTCTTCGGGAATCTATAGATCGTCGACCGTAGGTTCAATTGAGGTAAGGGACAAAATACCCAAAATGAGTTAAGTATACAGTTTTGTTCAGAATTTTTCGCTCTATCGAATGGTGTATATGAAAAAATTCTAGCTTAAGAAAAATGTCCCTTACCCTAATGATTTTTGGATCCAAATTTCGAATCAGCCCCATAATAACAATGTATCTGAAAAACTATGCAATATAGGAACTTGAAATGATGTAATTATACTCGTTATTGCCTCGTCCTCGATGATGATAGAAAACTAGTGTAGTCTCGTATTTATAGTCTGTGGCGTCACATAATTTAGAAGAAATAAAAGCAGAAAACACATCCCTATGCGGGTGTGTGCTGCCATCTGTAACAATCTTCATTCGGATTTTATGTCTAATGTCGGCGTCACGTTATTCCTTAATTTTTTTGTTCTTTTGTGTTAAAACTACTCATCTAGCATAAAAATGGCTTAAAGGAAGTCAGAGGAGAAGACTATAAGGTCACATCTACTGAAAAAGATAAAGAAACTCGAAAAACAGATTGTTCCGTTTCCAGGACTTGACGAAGAATGAAAATGGCCGCTATATCTTACAACGAAAACGCCGCCAAAGTTCGTTCGTATGTTATGTGTCATATGCTTTGGATGAATTTGTGACCTACGATTGCACGTGGTAAAATAATCTAATGTCTTTGCATGTGATCTGCAATGGATCTATTGGGAGCAATTTGCCTGACCTTTTTAGGGCGTTCTGTGGGAACGCACGTGGTTTTGTAATGGCTATATCACTGAGCAACTTGCCTTCCCTGACCTTATGGGGCGTCCTGCGGGGACGCACGTGGTTTTTACAATGGCTATGTTGTGAGCTAAGCATCCTGTGGAGTGTTAATGGCTATTGGCTATATCACTGAGCGACTGGCCTGACCTTTTGGGGCGTCCTGCGGGGACGCACGTGGTTTTTTACAAAGGCTATGTTGTGAGCTAAGCAACCTGTGGGGTGTTCTTTAGGGACACACAATGGTTAACATTATAACCTTCAAGGGAAGTTCTGTGGGAACTTACATGGTTATAGAGGGCAATGTTGTTGCCTTTACAGCATGCTTTATACTTTTTCCAGTTACAAGACCAGTAAACAATTCACCTGATATACAGGAAAATAATTAAAATACCCCTCCGGAGTTGGTAAAAGATCTTCAACCAAATGTTGAATGTTGAGGAGAAAGACAAGATTGAAAAGGAAACTTCCACCATTTGCCAATTTACAACTTATGGTGCAACCTAAATTATCCCTGTGGTAAGCGCTGCAATCAGTGAAATGTCTTGAAAGCGAGACCAAATCATACAAAGAAGGCAACAGCAAATTACCACAGCCTTGTCATGTCTGGGCTCAGACCTTTAAATGTGCCTCAAGGGCAGAAGATGAACATAATTAAACATGACACTTCAAGGTTATTATGTGACTCAATATGTCTAGATACAAGGGAACGCAGATCCCTCCTATTATCAGTCATACATAAAGATATTAAAGTTTTTTGATGCAGTTGGAATCAAAAACATACTTGTTTGGTGAAGACCTCACTGATAAAATAAGAACAGCAAAATCAATGAAAAAATTGGGTCCTGGCCCAATTTAGTTGCTGAAGTTAGTGGAAACAAAAAGTTTACCGCTGGACAGAATGCATGGGTGTCTAGAGCAAACAACTCTAAAATATCAAAGCTTTAAACTGGTGGGGGGGGTCCAACACCCGGAGCACCAGCAGTGGGCAAGAGTGGGAGGACAGGAGAAACCATGAACATCGCAAGTAAACCCACAGGTGGGCAATCCAATTAATTTTTTTTTTTTTTTTTTTTTTTTTTTGGCATTGGAAACTAATCATCGCAGATCCTTTAATTCTTGACTGGGTCTACAACCCAGTCAAGAATGGAATTGGAATGGAATTGTAGAGTAATTCCATTTCATACTAAGCCACACCAGAGTTACACTTGGCTTAGTGACAAATTTTCCAGACGAGTCCTCACAGATAAAATCTGAATTAAATAAATTAGGTTCTTTCTTTAAAAGCAATAGAAATTTGTCAAGCTATACATATTCAGTTTTTTTGCTCACAAAATTTTTTCTTTCACGATGGAACTTTTGTTTCATTTTAAATTTAAAAGTTAAATACTTTTGTTAAAACAGGTCATTTCAAATTGGAAGATTATCAACAGTATGTAAACTTTTACAGAAGTATGATTTTCTTGTAACATTACATTTAAAAGATGCTTATTACATGATTAACATAAACAAGAATTATTTTTCAAGGAATATACTTACACTTTTACTTACTTACAAATATACTATGAATTTAATGTTTTTACTTTTTGGCTTATGTACAACCCCATTAACATTTACAAAACTAATTAAACCAGTGTTAGCTTACTGAAAAAGAGGCTTTACATCAGTTACATTTATTTTGATGATTTTCAATGTACAGAAATAATTGTGTTTGGAGAATATACAGTCAACAGTAAATATAGGTAGGTACTAGAAAAATAGGATTTATAATAAACAAAGATGTGATTTTGATTGATTGATTTGATTAACAAATGTGATTTTATACCAAGACAATTTTCAATACCATTGTTATTGTATATTATATTTATTGTTATCAATGTAAATTAATAATCAAATTATTTGCTAAAAGTCAATTTTGGTTAGATTTCTAGCTCAGGTTATTGGAACCTTAATATCTGTTTGCCGGTTTGCCGCTATTAAGTATGGTACTCTTTATACTAAAGACCTTGAACAACATAAATATCTTATTTAAAAGATAATAATGACAATAATTATGATTTAAACACTGAATTGGATGGTGCATGCATTCAAGATCTCAAATGGTGGTCTATAAATATAGTAAAAATCAGGCAATCCCATTAGAAAGAACTTTTTTGAGTTAGAAATATTTACAAATGCCACCTCCACAGGATAAGAGTGTCTTGTGACTCTCAGACTGGCCATGGGCAATGGACTGAGAATGAAGCTTGGCTTCACATTAATTCTTTAGAATTATATGCTGCTTTCTTTGGGTGAAAATGTTTTGCCAGCCATTTAAGAGATTTGTGAAGTCTTATTATGTATTGACAATATGACTGCAGTGTCATACATTAACAGATTAGGAAAAGTTCAATATCCCCAATTTTATGTAAGTCATAAAATTACCAAGAATATTTGGCAGTGGTGACGGAGTACTGTGTTACCCAGTTAATGGGTTGTGGAGGTCTGGTAGGCAGCCGCTCCATGTAAAATACTGGTATTCAGCTGAATCCAGTTTGTCTGGAAGCCGACCCCAATATAGTTGGGAAAAGGCTAGGCAGATGATGATTTGGCAGTGCTGTGAATCTAGAAATTTATTGGTTTTTTTTTTGCTATCTATATAAATACCAAAGATTATGTGATAGCAGATTTTGATACAAGAAGAGAACCAAGCAATACAGAATGGAAACTATGTGACACAAATTACCTTAAATTGATGTGTTTGCATCACGGACTAATACAAAGTGCCATAGTTATGTATCATGGCACCCGGACCCAGGGGCTGTAGCAGTGGATGCTTTTACTTTGCATTGGTCTCAATATCATGTATTCTATGTTTTTCCTTCCATTCTCCATGGTTCTTAAAACCATTGAAAAGATAATAACAGACAGAGCAACAGGTATTGTAGTAGTTCCCCAGTGGAGCACTCAACAATGGTTCCCAATATTTAATAGATTGCTAATAAAGGAACTGGTTATATTTCAACTTTCTAAGGATCTCCTCACTTTGCATAATTCCAGATTGTCTCATACCTTCAGAAATTGACATTGGGGGCAGGAATATTACCAGGAAAATATTTGTAGACCTGAAAATTAGTGATGATGCGGTGGATATTATGATGAACTCAATATCTAAAAGTAAATTAAATCAATACTCCCCTGCAATTGTAGCATGGGCTAAATATTGTAAGTCAGAAAATATAAATATTACCAAGCCCACTATTACTGAGGTCATTCAATACCTCACTTGGAGTTTTTTCAGGAGGGAGTTTCCTATGGCAGTTTAAACTCTCTTAAATCTGCTGTAGCTTTAGTTATAGGACCATATTTAGATACAGATGAAAAAAGCAAAAGACTCTTCAGAGGTCTCTTTGAATTAAGACCTACAAAACCTAAATACTTGGGAATGATTGGCCACCAGTCAAAGGTCAATCTCATTAATTAATGTTATTAATATAGTAATCAAAGAAGACTGCATAATGATTAAAATTGAAAATATAATTAAAATTTTCAGGGCCAAATAGATGCCAACCTTTTTTCTTTTTTAACTGTTCCCTTCTTTAATACTAGACCAAGAGTGTCCCCAGCTACAGCTGTGGTTAATTATTTAAACATAACAAAAGGTCTGAGAGACCACTAATTTGCTAAAAAAAAAAAAAAAAAAAGCCTTATAAAGCTGTGAGCTCCAGAACAATCAGCCGTTGGGTCAAAAAAGGTATGAAAGAGAGTTGAATGGACATTAGCACATTGTCGACGCACACGCATAGTACCCGCCATGCAATAACATCAGCAGAAGGGGTTTAATATCGATGTAGAAGAGCGACTGGTTGGACTGGGGAGTCAACAATTTTTGCAAGGTTCTACAATGGACCTATAATTAATAATAGAAGCTTCTCTGAAGCAATTTTTTCTACCAACATAAATAATTAAAATTAAAGTTTTTGTGATTGTTTCTAAGAGACATTAAAAATAACTTGTGTTATTTTGTTTTATTTCAAAATAAATTATTATTGTTTTTACAACTAATCTTTGAACATCTACACTAGTTTTCTATCATCATCGAGGACGAGGCAATAACGAGTATAATTGAATAGTCAAACGAACTTACCTGTAAGTGAAGTTCGACGGTAATTATACGAAGTTATTGCCTCGTCCGAAGATGATGAGTCCCTCCCGACCCAAACATTTCATGCTATATGAGCATGGACCCTATGTTGTAAAACCAATAAAATTGCTATGAACTTAATGAAGATTGTTACAGATGGCAGCACACACCCGCATAGGGATGTGTTTTCTGCTTTTATTTCTTCTAAATTATGTGACGCCACAGACTATAAATACGAGACTACACTAGTTTTCTATCATCATCTTCGGACGAGGCAATAACTTCGTATAATTACCGTCGAACTTCACTTACAGGTAAGTTCGTTTGACTATTCAATTATTGCCGCCAATCCACTTGAAATAAGGTAAGGGTCTTCCCAATCAACGAATTACCATTACATGGTTTATTTTTGAAGAAACAGTAATAAAACTGGCCTTACACTAATGTCTTTGTTATCTAAAAAAATTAATATCATCCATACTTTAAATGGATTGCACGAGTTTTGACATAGTTGTCCCTTACCTCAATTTGCATTGTCATACTTTAAGCAGTGTCAACGTTACACCAATTTGAATCGAATTATATTTAGGTTCGGTGTCCGTTACACTAATTTGCTGATGAGAAGTATTGAATTGTTTATCCCTGTTACCTTTATTTACACACACTTCTAACTTCATAACACAAGATAGCACGTACTTGCACTATTACCATCCTTTTCTATCTCACAACGTCTTTCTTTGTGCGAAAGAGAGGATGATACCAATGCGAAAGCAGCGCGCGGGCATCAAAAAAGTCGCTATCAGTCTGTCGTTTGGTCGGGATTGTGCACGGTTTTTGACAAAAACAGTGGTAAAATGGAAAAACAAAACCATTTAAACCAATTGCTTGCAACATTTGTGCTAAACATGAAAACAATCCAAAGGAGGCAGAAAAGGACAAGGAAAAGATTAAAGATCACATGGAAGAAAAATATGCTACTAATGAAAGATTTACTAGTCATCAAAACTATTCTGTAAACAAGGAAACTCTAGTGGCAAGTTTTGATTTACAAAAGATTTTAAATACGCCTCATGGTGTGGTGGTATTTTGTTATTCTATAGCAGAAAATACACTGTGTATAACTTTACGATTTATGAAAGCTCTACTCAAAACGGGTTTTGCTATGTTTGGGGTGAATGCGACGGGAAACGAGATAGGGTCTTGCCTTTTCATGTATCTGAAAGATGTTGATGATAGAGGAATAAGAAAAGTTATCCTGTATTGCGATGCTTGCACTGGACAAAATCGTAATAGGACAATGCTGGCAATATTGCATTATTTTTTGTCAATATCCAAGAATGTCGAAACGATTCAGATTAACTTTTTACTGACCGGTCATAGTTACATGCCAGTTGACAGCATGCACTCTGTTATTGAACGAGAAGTGCGAAAATTGACTGTTTGGAGTTACACGCAATGGCCTAGTTACATGGAATGTGCTAGAAAGAATCCTCGTCCCTTCGTCGTAACCGTTATGGAGCACAAGGATTTCATTGACTGGGACCCCGTTACAGAAAAACTGTTTCCACAAAAGACGAAGGACTTGCAAGTTACGAAAATTAGAATAGCTACGTTAAAGAAAAAAGACCTTAAACCATTTGGACTAAACACTCTATGAAGGAGGAAGCGGTTGTTTATGTCATCAAAATAAAATGGAAATGGCAGCAAAAAAGATATCGAGTAATCCAGAACGTAAAACGAAAAGTGGGAAGGGAAAAGGAAAAGGGACGGGAAAGGGTAAGGTTAAGAGTAAAACATCTGTTAGTGTGCCGGTGTGCCGTCACAACTAGCAGACTCGCCTGATATAACAGTGGACAATAATTGCATAGAACTAAGACCTTTGTATAACACCAGGCTACCAATATCGTTCGCAAAATACAAATATTTAAAAAAATTGTGTGTGAATGCTATGCCCAGTAGATTTCATCAAGATTATTTGAAGCTACCATATTGCGCTAAAGTGATTGACAATTTGAATCAAACGGACGAAGAAGATAATGTTGATGAAAAAAACGTTTAATTCTGAAACATTTATTGATCTCAATTTTATTAATATTTTTTTTAATGATTATAATGATTAAACATTGTTTTGATTATTTTAATTTGATTAACAATGCCTTAGAGGCTCTATTAGGATTATTTGCAGCTATTTTTTTATTTGAATAAAAATTCAAAGTAATTATAGGTAAAATTGTTACCATTTCTTTTAATAATTTGATTGCAATAAACATATTAAGTGAAATATAAATTGTTTTATTAAATCTATAAAAATTAGCTACTACAATGTACAAACATTTCATTTCATTGTACTATGTAAGCAACACACAAAAAACAGACACACGGTTCTAATACATTTTCATGTCTCTTAAATGATTTCTTGTAATAACGATTTCCAAATTTATGATATACGTACGTCAAAAGTGTGTACTTCATTTTATGTCAAAAATCTCTTTACACTGTATTTTTTCCATAATTTTTTTCAACAAGTGCTTTACACTATTTTTTCATTAATAAATTGAATCCAACGCAGAGGTCAATTTAATGTAAGGGACGAGACTACAAGATACTTGGTCAGTAAGGGACATTGCTAACAAAATACGTTGTTGTAAGGGACATCTATTTTCTTAAATAGCAACTTTATTTAAATAAATGTTACACGTGTAGATAGAGCACTAAAATACAAGATTATGTGTGAAATCAGACCCGAAAAAGGTTAATAATAAAAAAAGTTATAGGCGATTTAGTCCGAAAAAAAACTTTGTCGGCCTCTCCTGAAAAATCGTATTTTGTCCCTTACCTCAATTGAACCTACGGTCGACGAGATGTGTAATTATTGTTTTTTTTTTTTACAAATTGGCGGTAATTTAAAGTATGTGTCGTGCGTTGAAATTGATTTGACTAGAGAAAATTTTTGCTCAATGATTTATTACGACTTTTTCTAGCTGCGGTTTTACTCAACAAAAATGTTACAATAGACTTCGATTTAATGAGTACAACTGGTTTAATGATTTTTAACGTGGTCGAAGCAAACTCACTGATGATTCGCGAGAAAGACGTTTGTTGAAAAGAGTTGTGCGGCTAATGATAGAAGTTGATAGAAGGGTGAAATATCAACGGATTCGGGCAGCGGCAGTACAAAGTCTTATATGAAAATTTAGGCGTCAGAAAGCTTTGTACTAGATGGATATCTCATATTTGACGAAAGATCAGAAACGTCGTTTGAATTGGTGCCGCTCAATGCTTGAAACGTATGACGGAGGTGACTCGAATGCTGTATATGACATCGTCACAGGTCGTGAAAGCAGATATATTGTTACGAACCCAAAACCAAAAAAAAGCAATCTGCGCAATAGATGGTTTCATTCGAAAATTTGCCGACAAAAGTAAAGAAGGGCAGAATTCAAGGAAGAGAAAGAGAGAGAAAGAGTTGATTGCCTCATTCTTTGGACGGTCGGGTAATTTCGCAATAATTGTCCTAAAAGATAAAAGGACTGTTACTGCAGATTGGTATGTTAGTCATTGTTTACGAGTTGTTTTGGTAAATGTTAGACCGCAGCGCCCAAGAAGCAGGATCCTTCACCATGACAACGCTTCAGCTCACTCCCCCAGACGGACTATAGAATATTTGTCTATCGAAGGTGTGGAGTTAGGAAGTCATCCTCCTTACAGTCTCGACCTGGCACCATGTGACATTTACTTATTCCCAAAAATAAAAGACTTATGAGGAATTCGTTTTATGAACCCTGAAGATACCGTGGCTGTTTGAAAAAGGCGTGGAAGATCCCTAAAGAAGAGTGGGCACACTGCTTCAGACAATGGCTCCATTGCATGCGACGGTGCTTAGAAAGGAACTACTTCAAAATGCAATAAAAATAATTACAGGCTTCTACATCTGTCCGTTTTTTATTTTATAAAAACTTTCAGTGTGACCCAAGTAGCTCATAAGAAACGTATGCCTCGTGGGGACTAAGCCTAAACAAAGTAAGTAGGTACCTAAAAAAACGCTCTAATGCATGCATTCTATGGCGAATAATTAGTGAATCACACGTTCGTTATCGCTATTTCTCAACAAGGGGTAAAATACAACATGTATCATCGAAAATAAGTACCTGCTTATAATCTTACTATGATAAAATGCGTATGAAAAAGATAAGTCCACAATCTCATATTGATTTTTGCATAGGCATAAGTCCAAGGTTAATATTAAAATGAGAAGCAGTATCTAATACTGAATTCCTATCTCCAAGATTGTTCTCTAATCAGGGAGGTCCCAGTCCCATGTAATGGGAGCAGATTGGAGAGGCACACGTCTAGCAATAGATTGTAAATCACCCTTAAAATGCAGAAGTAGGTTTTTTAGAGTTAGTATTGATCGTCCATAGAAAAGGGAGATGTACGGAGAGATTATGAAATATCGAATTTTGATGCCCATAAGGGTAGAGAAAATGTTCATTTCACAATTCATCGAGAGTTTATAATGGAGATGAAATCATGAAAAAAAAACGCATAACGCACGCATTTTTAAAAAAAAAGATAATCAACAGATTTAATACTAAAAATCTATCAGTGCTAAGTCATTCATGAATGATTTTAAGTTTTTAAGATATATGCCCTACAGGGTTGATGTTACAATCACAAATGATGCGCGTGTTGGGACGACTTTCTCGCAAAATCACTATTCGTGGCATCTCTAGTTTATAATTCCTTAAGATATTATATATAATCTTACGGAGTTTGCAAATTCTCCGGTGTCATCGCCATACTGTCACATAAAAATAAATCCGTTTCTTTGTAAACATGCGTGCGCTTAACAAACCGTAGATAATATAACCGTGAATTGATACCAAAAGAATTTACCGACGATTCTTTCCATATTATTATTCGCTGTCGGAAATTATATCGGACACTTAACATAAACAGGACGTGGGGACAGAAAACTACACGGTATATTATGCAGTCAGACGTTTAGAGGTACTTTAGAGGTGCATGCAATCCTTTATTCAAAAGCAAGAGCAGGTAGCCATTAAAATTATGCAAAGTAATCTAAACAAAAAAGAAGAGGTAGGGCGTAATATTAACTGCCAGGGTTGCGGCATTTGTTCGAAAGAGTCACCCTGGAACGCAAAGGGCTTTAGAAGGAACACGGATGGGTTTTAGTCAGTAAGAGTCTGACACGCCCTTCTGCTCCACCCAGAGCGGAAGAAGTCATTTGATGATTTCCCATCCTTAAAAAAATAAGGTAATATTAAAGGAATTGTGGCTGTAACAAACTAAATTATATGTTGACCAGCAGCAAGATGCAGTGTGACATGGCGGCATCAGGCCACACATCTAGAACGCCTGCATTCCGCAGAACTGTAAATCCCATACAAATTCAATAGTTTCCAATATATCCGAGTCTTATTTAGAAAAAATTGTTTACAATTTCACGCGATACTTTACAATCGTGCGGCGTTTGCCATTTTCCGGTCATATACAAAATTCTTCCGTTACTGACTGAGTGAGTGACTGACAGACAACGCACAGCCGAAACTACTGGTCTTATAAAGCTGAAATTTGGCAAGTATATTCCTTGGGGAGTGTAGGGGAGCACTAAGAGAGGATTTCCCGAAATTCCTACGGGAACGGGAAAAAAGGGATATGCACGTATGAAGTCGCGGGCAAAAGCAAGTAACATTTAAAAAACTTACACAATCTCCAAGTTTAAAATGCGCCTTAAATGCCATGTTAGCTTCAACGGAGAGGTCCCTCATAGCCTCTTCCATCTGCTCCTTGTCGAGAGACTTCATCTCCCCGTTCTCAATGCCGTTGCACTTCATGTCCAGGCTGGTCCCGGGAGATGTTCCAAGAATGATGAACGAGTCTTCGTCCCCGTTCTGTAGACTCGTCATGTTCTTACATCAATCTGTAAAGAAAAACTTGATATGAATAGAGTATTTGACTTTAACTACTATAAAAAATCTAGAGAAGGCACTCGGATTTGAAGTTAATCTTCTATCCTTGTCACGCAAAACGTCGTTTGTACTGAATGGCGTACATTCAATATGGCGCCTTATGTGTGACATCACACGCATTAGTCTCTGTTTTAAACACTGTGTACTTATGAGTGTTTTAAAACATTCACAACTGTGAAATTTTTTGAGATAATCAAAAAATTTTTTACTGCATCTCGTCTGTCCTCTAGGTTTTAAGAAATGTCATAAAAATCCAGCCAGATACCATATTGTGTGGTAAAGAATAAGAATGGAGAAGATAGGACGCGTGCTCCGCGTGAGCTAGCGCCGTCAGCTAGGACTGGTCATGTCTCAGCTGCCACAGGTTTATTTGTTCCTTGAATTGTTGTTTTTTTTACTTCGGACGCTTGATCGTGCAAGTCTTTCTACATCGTTCCCACATATATATGTATGTTTGTATAATTTCCAAATCCCATAAAAACTTCATTTTCATCATATTTTCGTGGATTTTGTAACTAATTTAACCCAGAATGCAAACTAGACCTTTGCTGTGTTGATCCCGAAAATCAAAGATTAGCCAAGTACAGTCCCGGGATCTACGGGGCCAAGTTACGGCCGGGATCCCGGGATTGTATTCTCTAGCCTGTTTAAGGGTATGGGTAGGGGGATTATTTTTTATTTAATATTGGTTTGCTCTTGACTCTAGTCTAGGTCATAGATGACAGAGACAAAGTCGACGATGGAGCGAGCTTACCCAGAAGAAGCCTGTTCACTTTTATTTTGAAGAAATTAGGGTTGTATGCGTTCGGAAACACAGCGCAGGCAGAGAGTAGTAGCATATATTTACCGAGCAATAGATCAGTTCCAATAAACGAGTATTTTGAAACATAAAGCGTTTTTAAATCTATGATTCAACTAGAAAAAATAGATCAGTGTGCTACTTTCTAGTCACAGGGTAACAACCTGTTAATAGATTGTTATTTCAGCAAGTGACACATTTTGTAGACAGTTAATGATGGGTTTTTATCATTTTTAGGGTTCCGGACCCAAAGGGTAAAACGGGACCCTATTACTAAGACTCCGCTGTCCATCCGTCTGTCTGTCACCAGGCTGTATCTCATGAACAGTGATAGTTAGACAGTTGAAATTTTCACAGATGATGTATTCTGTTGCCGCTATAACAACAAATAATAAAAATGAAATAAAAATATAAAGGGGCCATACAAGAAACATGTTTTTTGGCCTTATGGTACGGAACCCTTCGTGTGCAAGTCTGACATGCGCTTGGCCGGTTTTTTTTAAGGATGGGAAATCATCAAATGACTTCTTCCGCTCTGGGTTGAGCAGAAGGGCGTGTCAAGACTCTTGCTGACTAAAACCCATCCGTGTTCCTTCTAAAGCCAGCGTCCCAGGGCCGCGGTGACTCTTACGAACAAATTACGCAACCCTGGATGATGGGTACTCGTGTTCAATTGTCGTTTTGCTTAACCAATGTCGATACTAAGGGACGCCTGCTTTTAGTTAATCGCACATCGTTGGCATCATTTTAACCGACTGCCTCAGAAGGTGTTATTAGGTATTCTTAAGCACAAGCTGGCTGGATAGATTTTAACAATAGAGGTATCATTACATTCGTTTTAACCGCCGAAGTGACGTAGGCTAGGCTACACGAATTTTGAAAAAAAGAACAAGATGGCGGCCGTCGTTTCTTTGTCGTGAGAGAAGTCGTGTTTTTTCGGGACGAAGTCTTATGTTGTGGGGTATAAAATTAAAAACCCAAAAGTTGATTTCAAAAATGTAACGGTATAATGCAGTTGGTGGCATTGAAACTGTGATTAAACTAAACAAAATGTCACCAACTGCGTCAGACACCTTAAAAGTCAAATCAGCTTCATTTCCTTATCATGTTTACATAATAATCATTCATGTGTCAGTAAGTAAATTGTATTAATTACAAACCTAACATAAAAAGCAAACATGCTGAATGAATGATATCAACAATTATTATGTACCATTAGAGTGTTTCATTGACCTAGAAGCATATTAAGCAACTTGAATTGTTAATAAGTGTTATCAGAGTTATTTAGATGGTTAAACTTAAGGTTTTAATTGGGAATATTTGTTTATGTTTACTTGAGCACAGAGGCGGATCCGGGGTGGGCGGCTAAGCCCTAACCAGATTTGTTTGGTAGGAATTTACGAAAAGTAATCCAAGGAAGTTTGTTTTGCTAATCGTTAGTGTTTACTTTGATAAAACCTACCCTCAGCGGGGTACCGCAAAAAATTGACTTCGACAATGGAGTACCTATTATCCTGTGTCTATTTTTATTTTTGTACAAATTTCATAAAAAAACAATAAATAACACTAAATGTAGTTTTTTTTTAATCAAATACCCTAAAATTGGGCCTTGTAGTCTAAACTACACATCTAACTATAAGTTTAGAATCCAAGGTATTAAACAAAGAAGACTGGTGACAAGGTTTTCATTTTCCTCTATTGGGCCACTGCAAGCGAATATTGAATGAACCAGAAATGCATTGCAATTTACAATTCCTACCTTAATGCTATTCCACCAATTCGCACTAAGCGTTTCCAAACGTCTTTTATAATGCGCAGAGCAAAGGAGTGGAACTCTCTGCCTGCATGTGTTTCCGAATGTTTGCAAATCTTATCTTCTCGTATCTTTTCATTCCTCAGAGACTTTGTCTCCGTCATCTCTGACCTAGTCTAGGATCAAGAGCAAAACCATCTCAAATAAAAAATGCATCTTTTTTTTTGGCAATGTCATACAGGTAAAGAATATTGTTAGAAGTCATTCAGTAAGACTCACCTAAACTCTTAATGACGTCAATTGATATCTTTATTAAGTTGTGGGCGTTTATGAATGCACGGATGGCTTAAGGCTCAAGGAGTCAAGGCACACTGCAGAAGCGATGCAATATAATGGGTCAAATCACTGCGACCAGTCCGAGTATGTGTAATCATAGTTTACTATGTGTAATCGTAGTAGACAAATGCGCATGATTCTGCAACGGTAATTTTAATTCAAGTTTTTTCCACCACAGTCAATAAAATAGGTTTTTGGGCAAACCACAAGATACTTTATTACTCAATGAAGATATAGTTGTCTATGTCTGAGACTCAAACTCAGCCTCAGGCGTTTTTGCATCAGCCAAAATTCGTACGGGAGAAAGTTGGTTGTTACATAACTGCTACATGTAGAAAGAATCTTAAATAATTACTAATTAAAGGTTTCACATAAATTATGGCTGACAAACTATAAATTATGGCTCAAAATACACTTAACTGAGTAACATAAAATTACACAATTTTCAAAATATATATATATATTTTTGAAACAGGAAATGTTTCTGTCCATGTCCTTTAGAATAATGATGGTTAAACGTAAATAAAAACACCATTTTTTTTTTTAAACAAAGTTAACTGTATTTAATTCTCGCTATTTAAACCGCATATTAATTTCTGCCTTTATCTTTAACAGGTAGGTATAAAAACCAAGCAACAGTCAAATGTTATATCAATTCAATACAAAATATGGATAAACGCACTGTACAAATGAATAAACACATAATTTATATTCAAAATGATTAAACTTCAAATACTAGGAAACAACAGCTGTGCAAATTAAAATGACATTGCTAATTGCTTTATATATACAAGTACTTTTATTTAAATAATTTGTTACTAAGTATTTTTATGAAATGACTTTATACTGCGGGTAAAAAGTTCAGAAGTAAAAAATCAATGAAACCCCATTAGTCTTCAAAGCAAGAGTGAATAGGCATCTGGGTTACTCATTCTATCGCAGGACTCTCAAGGTCTGCCAGGGTTGCGGAATTTGCCAGGGTTGCGGAATTTGTTTGAAAGAGTCACAGCAGCCCTGGTATGCAAAGGGCTTTAGAAGGAACACAGATGGGTTTTAGTCAGTAAGAGTCTGACACACTCTTCTGCTCCACCCAGAGCGGAAGAAGTCATTTGATGATTTCCTGTCCTTACAAAAAAAAAGGACTCTCAAGGTCAAGAGCAAGCTTCAAAAATGTTTGAAATACTTCTACTAATTATGCAAGCAATCAACTGCAATACAGGTTTAACGCCAGCTTCTGGAAAGTAATTATTATTGCAGTGTCAAAAACAAAAAGCGAATCAAATGATGCAATTGAATGCAGGTTTGGTGTGCCTTTCCATGATAAGGATATAAAAATTAATAATCAATAGCCGAATGAGAATGTTATACTTTAATTGCTCAAATAACTATTATCTATCTTTCCTTTCTCTTTTATTATTTCTTTTGTGAATGGGCACACAATATAATGATAATGACATCCTGCAGTCCTTGATAAGGAATACATTATATGACATTAATGTGTCTAGTTGTCTATGACTGAGTTTTACTGAAAAGTTCTAAACTGATCTAGCGGAATGGACAAGCTGAAATTATGAACTATCATTTTCTGTTGCTTTAAATGCCATATACTGAGCGCGCCAGCGATAGCTCGAACCAACATATTGCTGAATGTCCCACAAAGGAGACATTGTAGTAAATAAAGAAAACATATAAAAGTGCCCATGAATTGTTTAGTTGAAATAAATGGTTTAAGTTTGACCAAGCAAGGAAAGATTAAAGAAAACAATGGGTTAAATGTGTGAAAAATTATTATGATTTAAAAGTGTGGGAATTCTGTAATGGCAACTGATAGAGAATTATGAGAAAAGACATGATGAGTGAGCCAACCCAAATAAATAAGGTTACAAGTAGAGAGCATGATACATTTTTAATAGGTTGAATTTTGATCATTTAATTGAAATTTTAAACAGCTTACCAATTTCCTGGCTTTAAAAGTAGCCTCAGTAGCTGCAAACAATTTAATTTAAAGCACTTTGTATCTTTACTATGACTCACAGATATCAACTGAATTTACTCAATACACAATCGAAATTACTCACTTTAACACCTACTTTTTAAATAAGCAAGTCAGTGGGAGATAACTCAAGAATTTGCGAAAGAAAACATTAAATAACCACTGCAATTTATTTCGACACTTGGGAAGTCCCCGAATACAATGAAAGATGAGACGCACTTTGTAAATACGCCGAAAACCTAACTCCTCAATATTTGTTTCCAAAAAGATATCACTTAATAAAAGCACCACCATTCGTTGATTAGCCTGAATACTTGTGAGCCTGAGCCACTCGACGCCGAAACTAAAAATAAATTATGAAATTTGTCATAATATCGCGTGTAGGTAGAAAAATAACACTTACCGGATGATTCAAAGCGATGGCAAAATACAGTTGTTGTGGTCAAACAAAGTTTATATTACATGATATGCAAATTGCACCACCAATTATTTGTTATCGTAGACACTTTAGATAACTGAGACGGAAAGTAAATATTTTTTTGATAGCGGACGACGACGAAATTCATTAGCGAGACCTTGGGATTTTTGACAAATTGAGACTGACAGATGGGATGTGAAAAATAACACAGAATCACATGATTTATATCAGCAATAATAAAACGTGGTATGTTTAAACGTTACAATAATTAAAAAAAAAACAGCAACCTGAAAATGTATCGAAGGTATGTTATGCATAAAATTGTATTAGAATTATTTCATAATCCAAGTATTTATTTTACGGTTCTTTTGTAACTGAAAAAAAATTAGTATACTTTGCTTTTGACTATTACGGTTCCTTAAGTTGACAATGACTGCAGAATACAGCTTTTGTTTTATTCAAATAAATTCCCAACCAACGAAAAATAGCAAACGCTGTACCTACCTAAGATTGTAAAATTTCGCGTAAATTGTAAACTATTTTTTCATAATAAGACACGGATATATTGGAAACTACTGAATTTTAAAAATAAAACAATTTTTTCATAATTTATCAAGGAATTATAATGTAATAAACATACAATCTAATATGGAGTCTGCAATTTTCCGGTGACACATAAAAAAAACTCATTATTAACTAAAAATAAACTAAAATATGGTGTCGAAAAATTTCTACGCCTCTCTGGCCACTGGTAATGTTCCTACAAGACTGGCAGCATTGCCACGTTATATGACAATGCTTATCCTTTGGCAAAACCCGAGATAAAAGCCAGCCCTTAGATCACGCGAAGTGTCAACTAAACGTCTTGACAGGTAATGACTATGAGCACTCGGACCTCACGACCCGAGAGTTACAACCCCAAACGGCTCAAAAATATAACTGAGAATGAGGTAATTACATTTTCGCCACCTGAGGTTCTCCGCAGCCACAGCGCCAGCATAGCACGAAGAGCTCGGAGGATGGGATGGCACAAGAGTATCGACACAAGTAGCCCACATCAATGGCTTAGCCTACTCATCTTCCATGGAAATAACGACATGCCGTCCGCTCCTTGCCATCGTCGCGTGCCATTGGGTTCAAACACAGCTGGAACGCCGACGGTGACGAGAACTCGTCGGATGATGTCGTTAATATGCGTGTGCCGCGCTACGGCTGCATGACAGGCTGTGGTGTCCGAGGCTGTTGACAAATTCGTCACAGTGACAGCGATGGGGAGAACAACAAGGAGCGCCAAGACGCAGGCAAACAGCGAGGCGAAAAGCAGTGTCGTCGAACAAGGTGCCTATGTTCGACGACGGGAATGCGTGAAGCCAAAGTCCTGACTCCCATTGACCCACAGACAGCAGACGCGCATGCTCAGTCGCAAGATGTGGCCATAAGGTTATTTTGAACTTCTCTGCAGAGTGGCTCGTCCCACCGTCTCTGGGATTATGCGTAGTCGCGTGGATTTAGATTCGGGCAAGAGAGACCATCTTGCCCGAATCTAGGCATCCATTGCCTCAGTGAAGCATTATTCATGACAATTTTTTTGAGTAATCTTACTGAATTGTCATTTAAAGTTTTGTGTTTTTCCTCTACAAAATTGGGGAAGGATTGCTCAAAAATTGGAGACCCAAGGAGGTGAAGAGAGCTTTTCTCAATAACTTTGATTTCCGAACTATTCCGTTGAATTTCGGAAGTTTCAGTTGTCTGTCAGTACCGTCATTTTTAAGAATAAATTCAAACTTCTCCTCGTTCATTTCCCTTCGTTTTCCTTCTTCTTTTCACTTTTTTCTTGCAGTCCTATATAATGGAGTTGATTTTCAAAACTTGTTAATCATCCGTCATCAACCGTGTCTACATCACCTTCTAGGGTTCCATCATCTAACAAACATTAAATTTGGAATTTAGCTGTCGAATGATTCTGTGAATGGCTAAACTAAAAATCACTGACCCGAGAGGATCACCTTGTTGACAACCAACAGCGGATTCCAGAAGATTAACTGATGTTGACTTCTTTACCAGAATTAAGTAGGTCGACAATGTCTAGCTGCAAGGGCTGAAATTAATTCGAAATATCCTCACTATAAAATTTACAACAAACCTTGGCTGCCAAACGACGGTAAGTAGTTCCCACGCCAATGAACGAATGCCGTCATCCCTCTTGCGCGGCGCACAGATATTACTACAGAATTATAAAAATAAAATACAAAAGTCTCATCCCTAGACCACAGAAATAACTTGCTGTCAATGTCAAGTTTGTCAATGATGACAGTCTCACTCAGTTTGTGAGCTGTATCGTTTGTGTAATAGTGATATTAAAAAATATTTTTCATTATTTTGAGAGAAATGTCGAACGAAAACGTATTGGATTTATACCATGTCCACCAAAGCTTTCAAAGAAGCCTCAAAGAGGATGATGACGTCGTCATTGAAGCATACATAGACGGTTACAACGAACTAGTAAAGTAAGCTATTTACATTGTTTCCATATGGATTTTAAAATTCTAAGAGCTTAGATAAGATTGGACAATAGGTTTGCGAGGTCATGTAGCGTAAATTGGCGAGAAGAGGTAGAATAAGATTTCGCTATACATTCTATGAATGCATTCGCAATGGATTGATTAGACCAAAGAATTGATTAATTAATAAAAAAATGCTGTTGAGCAGTAGTAGCTAGGTAGTCCACCTTCTTCGTTTAAAACCATGTTTTTTACAATGTTAAGTAATAATAAATGAGGATAATTAAGTTGGAGTAAATAAAAATGCCTCACAAGAAAAGTATTGGTAATATTACATTTAACTTCCCCCTTTATTTCCCTTCATGGTAAATAACAAGAAAACCGTGATTCATTTATAATTGCTACTTGAGATAATGAATTAGTTCTAATGAATTTGCTTTACATATTAGAAATATGTATAACAACAAACAATGATGAGCAGATTCATAGTTAGAAAATCTCTACTGTTTGCTAATTGTGAACAGTAAAAAGTCCAACAATTTCGGAATATTCTTCTTCATCATATTCCTGCCTCTGCTCCAAGCTCCATTAGGTGGGGTCAGTCTAAAAAAACCTTTTTGAACAGACTCCAAGTAATAGGGTTGGTTCAAAACATTTTTTATTCTTCCATTTCCCATCAAACATGTCTTACACTCACAAATTTTGAGCAATGTTAACACAGCCCAATTAACTCAGTACTTTCATCTCTTTTTGGTATTTTTATTTTCACAACTAGTGTTAATTAGAATCACATTTTAGAAAGTAACAAAAGCCTCAATTTTCAGATTTCTTAACCTAATAGGATCAGTATTCTCATTCGTAAGCAGCGATGTCAGAAGTAAAATTAAAATAATGGAGAAACACAGGGAAGGTGAAGACGCAGTGCATTACGATTCTTTTAAGAAGATGATGAAGTATGAAAAGGAAACGAACTTGTCCGAAAAGAACGGTTTTGTGTCTGGTTCAAGAACAATGCTACGTTTGCATCGAGGATTGGGTACGTACATTACTTTATTGATTGTAATGAAGGAGTATTATTTTAATTAGGCTATTGTGCTTTTTCATTCAGTTAATTTCGGTCATTTGAAAATGTTCAGTATTAACAGATCTTTTCAAAGAAAAGTATTCGGTTCAATGATTCTGAGAAAATATAATTAACAAGCTTTATAAATACATTTTTAGTAGAAATTAATGATATAGAAGAATTCACAAATTTTTTTTTTTCATTATAGTATGTTGACCCAGTTTTAGGCAAAAGCCGTACTCTTTGTGTTTTTCCTGCTCCAGCCAATTGGTCAGGAACTATTTCCAAATCTTTATGACAGTGTTTCTTAGGCCTGCCTCAGTGACGTCTGCAGGCACCCACTATGTGATGGTCCTGGTAAATGAATGTGACAACTGCATGAATCGATAATTAAAAAAAGGACCAAAATTGGGCAGTCCCAATTTTGGTCTAGGCACGTGTTTGACCCCTATCTCACCTGACGGTAAGCGATGATGTGGTGGAAGATGGAGCATACTTGCCTATTTAGGGTGCAAAACGTTGTAATCAAAGTATTCCGTTACCTAATGTTTGATAGTAGGCCAGCTAATGACCCAGATATCATACTAAATGAATTGTAATTGAACTGTTGTTTGTAACAATTTATTCTTGATATCAGGCACATGGACTCAATAAAAACTAAAGAATATGTCAGAGGATAAAAAGTAACATTTATTTTTAACAAAACAAATCTTCTATCAATATAATATAACATATAATAAAAATGTAACGGATCGCTGTCTGTACATGGAAGTTATATGAGAAAAAATATTATTGGGACCTTTATGCAAATAGCACCCAAAACAATGATTGTTAGAATTTTTGTCTGTGCGTTTGTGCACGCTAATCTCAGAAACAACTAATCCGATTTAGATGTGATTTTCACTAATACATTGTGGTAAGCTTCACTTAACATTTAGTGTTTGTTTCATGTCAATCGGTTCATATATTATGCCAATTTAAAGAATCACATCGAAAATTTGTTAAACTAACTATGTCTATCTTTTCTTTCTCTGTTCAGTAGCATTGACTGAAACTTTACTAAACTTCATAATCTTAAAATAAAAATGTCTGCCCAAAGTAACTATTCCACGCGGACGAAGTCGCGGGCAAAAGCTAGTTAAATTATAAAATTGGTAAAATTTCATAGATATCATTTTAATTTAAAATTTGGTAGTTTTTTTTTTCGAAAATTTACTAAATTAATTAAGAGTAAATTATATGCTTTGTTTTGTAGATAGAGAAATATAAAAAATAGATTACAAACTTGGTTTTTTCGCGCATCTCTTTCTGTTTCATACAGTCCGACATTGACCGCGTTTTAAGCTTTATCAGCGCCTTAAAATGGTACAAGTTTTGCTAAAATGTCAGAAGTTCAGTATTTATTCTCTATCAGACTTATCAGAAAAAAAATGTGATCACATGATTAGAACTTCTCTATAGAGAATTTGAATAAAGTTTCTACTAAATAGTATTTAAACAAATTAGGTAAATGGTTACACTTTTTACAAGCCCGATAGAATATAACGCATTTCAGGTACGCTCATTGTAATTTAAACGTTATGTCAATGGTCATAGAAGTAACAATCTAAAGCTAAAATATTTTTCATCAAACTGCTACACTAAAAGTGATGACAAATCATGGAAATACATAATTCGTTTAATTAAGTAAAGTGGAATAAATTCGAGGTTCTACTATCCTTAATTGGAGGGTCGGGCTTAGACGTGAATGGCCATAATAAGTTAATTTGCAAATTGTGTTATTTTGGAATACATCACGCAGATAATATTGCTAGGGATAAACTACCTGGGAGGCTCTACAGTTGAAGTTGTAGACGAGTACCTGCCTGGAACAAACGGACCAGTTAGGTAGGCCTAACTTCGAGAAAGAGGTCAACCGTCGAATCCGACTCGGCTGGGCAGCGTTCGGGAAGTTGCGTGGTATCTTCTCGTCTCACATACCACAGTGTCTCAAGACGAAAGACTGTGACCAGTGCGTGTTGCCAATGATGACTTATGGACTCGTAACGTGGACGCTCACAATGGGCCTCATCAAAACGCTTAAAATCACCTAAAGTGCAATGGATAGGGCAATGCTTGGAGTTTCCTTGCGTGATCGAATCAGGAATGATGATATCCGCAAGAGAACCAAGGTTACCGATATAGCCCGAACAATCGCCGAACTACAGTGGTAGTGGGCAGGGCACATTGCTCGCAGAACAGATAGTCGATGGGGCCGAAAAGTTCTGGAGTGGCGACCGCGTACCGAAAGACGCAGCGTTGAAAGGCCTCCCACAAGGTGGACCGATGACCTGGTGAGGGTCGCGGGTAGCCAATGAATGCGAGACGCGCAAGACCGGTTGTTGTGGTGACACTGGGGCCACAACAACAGTGGACGTCTTTCGGCTGATATGATGATGATATAATAAACTACCTTATGCAAGCAATTTCGCCTACCTTTAAGTCAAAAAATATCCCACAGGACTGTACTACCAAGATAAAAGCTATCTTCTAGTCAAAGTAGTCGTAGTCTACCCTTGTTTTGTAAGGATGGAAAATCATCAAATTACTTCTTCCGCTCTGGGTAGGGCGGAAGGGCGTGTCAGACTCTTACTGACTAAAACCCATCCGTGTTCCTCCTAAAGCCCTTTGCGTTCCAGGGCCGCAGTGACTCTTTCGAACAGATTCCGCAACCCTGACAGTCGTAATCTACCTGAGTACTCAATCAAGCTTCGATGATGGAATAACTCACATCTAAACTTAAAAATGTTCACATTTATAATTTCAAGGATCTATCATTTGTAGGATGATCGTTTAAGTTCTCGATTTTCAATTTGTTGAGATCGTTGTAATAGTCTAAGATCCAAAGTAAGATGGACCTTCCTTCTCACATCTGCTTACCGGATGAAAATTTAATTATTTTATTTGTTAAAATATTATTTGTGTCTGAACATATACCAATAGGGTTGCCGTAAACAATATGTTCATGTTCGATTGGCAAGCAAGTCTGGGAATTTATATTTTTTATTAATTATAGCCATGAACATATTTTTACGGCAACTCTATTGGTATATATTCAGAAACATATTTTAATTGACAAAATATAATTTTTATCTGGTAACCAGATGAGTGAAGGTCGATTTGACTTGGAATCCTCTACTATAACTTTTACCTTTAGTTTATTAAACTGCCAATGTTCAGCATCAATACTTTGAATGAATGATGTTTCATCAATTCAATCAAGTAGCATTATGTTTTTCAATTGTTTCAATTGAACAAATGTTACAATGAAATCATCATCTTCCTGCCCTTATCCCATATTACTTGAGGTCGGCGCAACACGTTTTTTTCTTCCATTCAGTTTCATTAGTCACGCTATCACTAACTCCCTTTTCTTGTTATAATGAAATAGTAATAGTTTTTATTTACCCTGCATATTACTCGTATACCTAGTATTTATCGTATCGAACCTATTTATTTATTTTTTACATACTATAAGGCGGACATAATGCAACAAGGCATTACCAGTGAACCTATCCTATCATATCGCACCCCCAGTGCGACACTGTAACTTTTGCAAAAAAGCAATTTTTCAGGAGAAGCATTTAAAACTTTGACATCTCAAAATATAATTATTTTCAAGATTTTGACAAAATGTATATCTTATATTACAACGTCGAAACTATGTGTACTACGAAAGTAACGTTATCGCACCAAGTAAATGGGTGCTTTAGGACAGTTATTACATATTTTACGCATTATTGCAATTTTTGCAGAAGTGACAGTGTCGCGGGGGTGCGAATAATTATTTTCGAAATGTAGATTAGGTCGTTTATAGTAATAGCATATAGTTTATAGTTGCTGCAGTGTCTCAGCGATTGGCAGCTAGTCTACGTGTCGTGGATTCAATAGGGTATTTGAATTGAATGAATACTTATTCGAAAGCTTTCACTAAAATTGTAAGATTTTTGAAATAATAAATAGACGAGTTACAAGCTTTTGAAGTTATTCTTCTAACCTTGTCATGAAACAAATTGTTTGTACTGGATGGCGCAAATTCACAATCGCGATGCTAGTGAGTGACGTCACAATTAGTGCTGTCTCTGTTTATTACAGATTTTAAAACGCTGCCACTACCGCCGTTTTTTGAGATTTTTTAGCTTAATTTTTAGACTGCGTCTTGTCTGCTGAAATTCCCAATTCCTGCGTTGTAGAAATAAATATTTTAACGGCCACAGATACTATCTCATCTGGTTCAAGGTGTATCAAGATTAATAATGTTTATAGACACACCTAC
Source organism: Mamestra brassicae (assembly GCA_905163435.1). Taxonomy (NCBI): domain Eukaryota; kingdom Metazoa; phylum Arthropoda; class Insecta; order Lepidoptera; family Noctuidae; genus Mamestra; species Mamestra brassicae. The sequence goes on along the minus strand of LR991006.1, from coordinate 15,680,795 downwards.
GAAACTGGAGGAATTCCTGGTAAACGCCAACGGTGGCGTCATTTTCATTGTAATCATCTTTACCTAGTCCATTATTAATTTGTATGTAATTTGTCTATTATATGTATGTATTTTGAAATATACATATAAGTATGTTTATCAGTTGTCTGGTTGCCATAACAAAGGCTCTGCCTAGTTTGGGATCGGATGACCATGTGTGAGTTGTCCCAAGATATTATTATGTCGTTTATTATATTTTCTTTCCATATAGATCTACATTTTTAAATATTTGTTTTGTAAAAACAGTTCTAACAACAAAACATTTAAAAATAGTATCCGCCGGTGTCGGTAGCAGGGTCCAAGCTACCGGTGGTTAGGGCTCCAGAGAAAGGAACCTCCTCACTATACGAGCCGTATCGAGGAGTACTGCCTTCTGTATCAGGCAACATCGTGTGAAAGTAGAAAATCATCCCGAAGGAACATATTCCCGGAATGAAAATCGTATAACATGTCCTATTCCACGAGTTCCACGACATGGTCTAACCGTGTGCCTAAAACGTTTAGCCGTGAAGAGGTAGCAAACAAACAGAATTACTTTCGCATTTATAATATTAATAGCGACCCGCCCCGACTAATATTAACAGATTTAAAAAAAAATCTTTTTAAAGGGTAAAAACCCACTCGTTTACGTCAACCCCATCGGTGCGCCCGAAATTCGCTTTTTGAACACTTGACATCGACTTTTCTTCACTATTTATAAGTTTAATTATAATGTACCAGCTTTTGCCCGCGACTTCGCATATCCTGTTTTTCCCGTTCCCGTAGGAATTTCGGGAAATACTCTTTCAGTGCTCTCCTACGGAGAGTAGGGAAGCTGCATAGCTACACTGTTGTTTCGGCTGTGCGTTGTTTGTCATTCAGTCAGTAACGGAAGAATTTTATATATTAGGATTATTATACACATAAAATTTCCGGAAGAAATTGTCAAAATTATAGTGAAAACCGCATTGAAATCCGTTGCGTAGTTTAAAAGATTTAAGCGTACAGAGGAGCAGACGTCGGGAAGTGACTTTGTTAGTACTATGTAGTGATAAGTTAGTATTAACAAAATTTCATCTAGCAATCAATCCCGTCTTCACGACACCGATGACATAAACTTCCACCTACACACATATACCACTTCGTCGCTAACGCAAGCATTTGTTTTCTAGACTTCATTCGCCTGTTCCTGAAGCGCCTGAGCGAGGCAGAAGAGAACATGAACACTTGCACCACGTGCCAGGGCTCGTATAACGAGACCCTGGCAAACTTCCACCCCTGGTACATTAGGAAAGCAGCCACTCTAGCCATGCATGCGTTGCCGTCGAGACCGGATCTATTGAAAAAGGTAACTATTTTTTATTTTGTCAGCCAGCGCAAATGCCTCCCCCCATTTCCTTTTATTTCTCTCTTTGTTGAGCTTCTTCAAGCTTTATAGAAAAAACATTCAGCCCTAAATATGTGATCGATTAATTTATTAATCTATCATGTATATTGTGGACAATTGGCTCCCACCAGGAGTAAAATACGTCCTGATTTTTCCAGATTTAAGTCCGGCTATTTTGGCCCTACTATCCAGACTTGTTCAGTCTTTATCATTTGCCCAAACTTTTCTAAGTAAGAGGACTTCCTAAATACAAAAATATTTTTTTCACATGAGACAATAAAAAAAACTTAATAAAAATAAATTATGCAAAACCTAGTTTTTTACGTTTTTGCATGAATAATTTTTAAGCGCTCATATAAAGCCTGAATTCTCCAATCTCTAAAAACTACGACCTCTGTGAAAAAACTTTTAATTGAAATCATGGCCAACAACACAACAACAATTAGAATAGACCAACTGGCATAAAAGAAAACTATAATTATTAAAGACTAGTTGCCGCCCGCCGCTCCGCTCGCGTGATTGGTGAAAATTATCCCAAGGGAACATACTCCCGGGATAAAAACTATCCTATGTCCTTTCCCGGGACTCAAACAATCTCTATACCAAATTTCATCTAAATCGGTCCAGCCGTTTGCGCGTCAAGAAGTAACAAAGAACAAACATACACACACACTCACAAACTTTCCCCTTTATAATATTAGTGTGATAAGAGGCTTATATTGTATCAGTTAAATATAAACTCTTAACTCTAACAGTCTTATTTCTGCTTGACTTCAAGCAAGGTCGTTGAAATGAAGCCAACATCTGATTAACAATCAATACACAACAATTGGAGCAATTTGTGACGCCAATCAATAGTACTCGATATAATTGCTACTGATTTTAGCATGGCTGTGAAAACTGATACTTGTCTAGTTATTATGCATACCACTCCTAAGGCCTTATTTTTATACAGGGCAGTTATGGTGCAGGTAAATGTTTGTTTAATATAATATGTTTTAATAGCTTTTGCTCGCGACTTCGTACGCGCATATCCCGTTTTCCCGTTCCCATATAGCCTTCCTCATGAATGTTGCTATCATTCACAAAAATAATTTTCCAAACCCGACTCGTAGTTCCAGAGATTAGTGCGTTTAAACAAATTCTTCAACTTTGTTATATTAGTATAGATTTTTATATGAAAGTGGTATTTTGCTGTGTGGACTGTGGTACACATGTATGTAAGTGTATGGAGGAGCTCGTGGTTAATTAATAACTTCCTTAAGGGTCGATCTTCGAGTTTAAGCACCGTTTGCCGAGGTTGGTTCGTGTATGGGTGACCATACATTACATACCGAGACTTCTCCGTGCCTCGGAAAGCACGGTAAGCGGTTGGTCGGTTAAACAATCAGAACAGAAGCCGGGGTACTGCGATTGGTAACACCTCAAAACCCCTTGGCAAGACTGGTGACTATTGTTGCTGGGTTGTGGAGGTCTGATCAGTCTCAGTCACAGGAAGGGCGTGTCAGACTTACTGACTAAGACCCATCCGTGTTCCTTCTAAAGCCCTTTACGTTCCAGGGCCGAGGTGACTCTTTCGAACAAATTCCGCAACCAAAGTGTACTTAATTATAATTTTCATTTTGAAAGATGCTTTCGCCAATGATACTGAAATAGTGAACTCGTCACTTCATAACGGCGATATAGTCACGCCACTTAATAATTCTTATGTGTAATTGAACGATTTCGATTTGAATTTTCCCCATGACTGATATAAATGACTAATATTTTTTGCAATTTGTGTCTGCTGATTTGGTAGTAATACGCTTTCTTTTTGAAATGTTGGCTAGTTTCGAATTTGACTAACACAACTAGGCGTTCTCTGCCAATCAATGTTTGGGACATTGATTGGCAGAGAACGCCTAGGCTCCTAGGCATAAAATAAAAAGATCAGAGTTACTTTCGCATTAATAATATTAGTATGGATGTCATCGGAAAATTGCAGAATCCGTCAGATTGTAGTAAATCTTTATTAGATCATAATTTCTGATATATCATGAAAATATCGTTTTGTATACAATAAATCCCATCGAAATTCAATAGTACCAATATATCCGTGTCTTATTACGTAAAAAATAGTTTAACAATTTCACGCGATATTTTACAATCCGGCAGTAATCCTTTGTTGGAGATCCTTAATAAAGAAATAAGTAAATTACTTTAGGTATCCCACACATTAAGGTAAGGTCTACGGAGGGATCTTAGTCCACATGTTTTATATATATATTTAGATATACCGTACCTAGTAAGGCCATACTAGCTAAGTATGCACTAAGCAGGCAATGTGTTTTCGCGCTATGACGTTAAGGTACAGTAACCCTGATAATTGATTGCGTCAGTGTATTGTTAGCCATCGTTGCCCGCAGCCAGTTGTCCGCAACCAGAAGTATAGAACAACTAGCTTTTGTCCGCGACTTCGTACACGCATATACCGTTTTTTCCTGTTCCCGTAGGAATTTCGGGAAATCCCCTCTTAGAGCCCTACCTCTACACTCACCAAGAAATCTACATGCCAATTTTCAGCTTTCTACGACCAATAGTTTCGGCGTAACGGAAGAATTTTAAATATCGACGGCGAAGTGCCAATACCTCCCAAATGCTGAAAAAACATGTTTCTTGTATAAAAGGGGCCCCCCTTTTATTTTTAATTTTATCTAATTTTTATTATTTGTTGTTATAGCGGCAACAGAAATACATTATCTGTGGAAATTTCAACTGTCTAGCATCAACGTTCATGAGATACAGCCTGGTGACAGACAGACAGTGGAGTCTTAGTAATACGGTCCCGTTTTTACCCTTTGGGTACGGAACCTTGGAAACCCGCCATTAAAGACTATCAAATGAAGACAAATATAATAAATGCATTTCACCTTTTTTACAGATCTTCGGTTCAGACGAAAGCTTAACAGCAGCCCTAACCATCTTACCACAAACGCTCTTATCCTGCGACGAAGTCTACAATCGTGTTGAGCAGCTGTACTCCGACTTCGACTTCCACGGACTTCCTTAATGTATCGTAAGACTTTCAATTAAGTAGGAAATTGTTACAACTGTCTTTTAAGACGGTACGATGTTTATATCAACGAGAGTCTATATCTAATCTCTCATAGTTTGAAGCAAAGTCGTCGGGCTTTATGTGTGTTTGGTACTCATAAATTATTTGAGGGATTTTGATGCGGTTTTTAACATCATTTAGACTTTAAGAGGATTACTTGGAGCAGGCAATTGCTGTATTCAATTAATGGTAACGCTTTGTGATAACTTACGGCTTTAAGGCTACCGGAAAACAGGCAAGCGTTCGAAATTGCAATGCGCTTGAGCTTGTGTTAATAGAAAATGTTGTATAAAAAATCCATGGTTTAAGTGCTTCTTGCTCGAAATTGAATTGAGTAAAACCAAAAAATAATTAAAGTAATAAATACTAGTTTGAAATGTAAGTCGATATTTTACAATCTTACGGCGTTTGCAATTTTCCGGTGACATGAAAACTTAGATATTCAAACTATTAATTATCTTGTTTGTGTGTGTTCATGACCCCACAGGGCCAAAGTTATTTTAAACTAAAAAAAAATATATATTATAATATTATATTTATTTATGATATTTATGTGAACTTTCGCCAGCCAATTTAATGATATCATACATAATGCAAGCTAGTAAGCTGTTAGCAACTAAGGGCGAGCTTTTGATCCTTAGTTAACCAATGGTTTAATATTATGGGTACCTATTTTTCGCCAATGTGCGGTTTTCGATCAATATCTAGCTTGTATAATGGTCAAATAAATAACTATTTGTTAATAACTCAGCGGGTTTAAATGTTATTTATGGATATGTAATGCAAATCATAATAAGTAAAACTTAGGTGCTTAGTTATAAGAACTATTTAAGCATAAAGTGATAATGTCACCGGAAAAATGCAGACTCCGTAAGATTGTAATAAATCATTATTAGATTATAATTTCTCGAGATATTATGAAAAAATCGTTTTGTAAACAATAATCCCATCTAAATTGAATAGTTTCTAATATATCCGTGTCTTATTAAGAAAAAAATGTTTACAATTTCACGCGATCTTTTACAATCTTACGGGGCGTTTGCAATTTTCCGGTGACAATGATAAACTGCCTATCTCACAAAGGCCATATTGTTACTAACTAGTAGTTGTGTTAAACGTGATCTCAACAAGTACTACAATGCGCATAATAATGAAGTTTTAGTTCTTAAATATAGGCCAGATTCTATTTTTTACCAACTTAAACATTTAGATTAGTTTAAATACTGATTGTATGAGTAGATTCATAATCCAAATTTGAGTAACACAAAGCCATCCGTTGATTGGCTGGTTGTCCACCGATAAACCTAAGGGTTCTAAATTCAATTTTACTACTTATAGAGAATTTGAAGATTCATAATTTGAATTAAGAATATTCTTAATTTAAATTACACATTACTTAATTTAAATTAAGAATATTCTTAATTTAAATTACACATTACTTAATTAAAATTAAGAATATTCTGAATACAAATCTTCTTTCTTGATTAGCAGATGCTAATCAGTATTTAATGTAATCATACGGTTAGAGTTATTTTTATAAATACGGCTGTAAATTGCTTTATTTTTCACATGTCTGCCAGCGCAAATTAATGCAACAGCGGGGGCACTGCGCAGTAAGTAGTGCACTTCACAGCTACCATTAAGATTGACGCATGAATTAACGTTTTAATTATTTTGTACTATTGATAAATATTTATTTTTTAATCTCAAACAAAATATTAATATATAAGTAAGTTCATATCTAATCCGTAAATAAAAAATAGCGACAGTCTTAGCCCAGTTAAGTTGGTTCATAAAAGAAACATCAGGCAACTGCTAAAGCAATGCATTTAAATTTAAATGCAGAGTAATTTAACTTTATTTTATTGCTACTTATATAATAGAGCTTTAGAAAACAAAAGATCATAATTTCCATTTCACGTCATATAAAGTTTGCCGCCCTGAATCCAGGCTTTCCAATGCGCATGGCATTTGCCCGCTGCCGTTTTAGTCTGTGGTTCAGTATTGCGAAGCCATTTGTAGCCTACTTCAGAGCGGTCAAATTACTTGGCGCAACTGAGCTGTTCGACATAGTGCGTATCATTTTAAGTAGAATGTATAATATATATAAGTATGCAAATGATTTAATATGACGATTCTGCTGAGTCCTTATTTTAATGTACAGTCATTTAATATTCACATGATAAGAACAACTTATTTATTTCAGTATTTATAGTTAAATATACAAAAAAAAATAAGATACATTTTTTTTAAATCTGCTATTTTATTAGTTGATTCTAAGGACGAATCTTTAAAATATTTAAGTGTGAATTAGTTTTTAAACAGCTAAGTTTTAAAATAATGCCATTTATGAAAAATGTTAGCAACGAAAGATCCATGGAGATATTTTTTCTTAATTATTATTATTACTTTATTATTATTAATATATGAGCACCGTTATTTAATATATATTTTAGTTTAAATTTTATTATAAAGTAGAAAGTAGTGCAATGTTATCCAAAAAGCTTTTAAAATAATATAGGTAGTCACCATTTAAAACGAAATTTGAGATTTCTTAGAATATAATTAGTTACCACTGCCACCAATTCTTATATCGGATACCTACGTATATCAAGAGAATAATATGCTTCCTGTAGTTTCTTCTATGTAAAGTTATATAATATACAGTAACCGGCCGTAAATATGACAAATCGAGTTTTACAATTAGTTCAGTTTTGTAGAGCATTGTTTTTAAGTCAAACTCAATTCATTTATTTCAACCAGACCATTAAAAGGCACTTTTGCACGTCAAATTTAGTTTGAAACTCCATAGTTACTCTTTTCAAATATAAGTTTTACAATATTTTCTTTACAAACATTAATCAATTCATTATATTATGTGAGCACAATGCATTTTATTAACCATAATCATACCTGTGAGAATCTTTCCCTCCCTTCCTAAAGCTCCATGTGTCATATTATCGCACGAGTGCTGTTATTTTTATACGTGCGCAATGAGCTCAATTGTAACGATTGCTCATTCAACAATATTGGTAGCTTTTGATATAACTGTTGTTGTGAAATTGAATGTATTTCGATATCTAATCTTAATGGTGACGAAATAATAAGAAGTATATATTAATAATCATATTTACTTATTAAAAAAAGTTTACCAACGGCTTCTGCATAAAGTACTTATCATATATCTTTATATGCAGTGAGAATTGCCATTAAAAATAAAGAAATCGCATTTAGCAGCCTGTATGACTATTTGACTAACTGTTCATATACATAATGTTGACCGTTCATCATAATATTGCAGCTACATATACACAATATAATAGGTACATTAAAACACTATTTTATGAACTCATACATAAATTACTTTATATGTATGTTATAGCCAGTAAGAAGTAGTATATCATCATGTTTTCATACATAACTTCATACTTAGTAAAAATCATGTAATTTTTTTAATATTTATCTACAGTCAGTTACCACAATTAGCTGACCCATCTTTGCATAAATGGTTATATTTTTACTATTTCAGTAAAGTAAATAAAATATAAAAGAATAATAACATTGTGTCGATTCCTATTCTAATGAATCTCAACCATTTATGCAAAAGTGGGTCAGCTAATAGGGCATATGCATGAACTTTTTTTATTATCTTAACAGTTTATCTACAAGTATACAAAAATATAATACTCACAATGAAAAAATAATCGGAATTGACCGAAACACAAACGAGATATAACTATTTTTAACAAATATATCTGTCCTTCTCGCGAAGACGCTGTTTTCTATGGCAGCTGTATAGGCGTCATAGTATTTGACGTCACAGTTTGTATCGGACTTCTCTTTATAATTGACAACTTTGAAGCTAAATAACTTCACCAGTGATAAAGGTATTTTAAAAATTCTTTCATAATTGTTTACTATAGTAGGCGCCAGATAATCGTGGAATAACGGTCATTGACCCACCTACAATTATTGACATTTTTAATTTGAAAAACGGAATTAAGGACACAAAGCTGTCCCGAATCATCATCTCTCGTGATCCTTAACATTGTCTAATTATGAAAAACGATTCATATTTAATTGTTCAGGTACCTATGAATAGTTATTATGGAAAGGTCAATGTACTTTATTCCACATTTATCTGGCGCCTACTATAGAGATAATAAGTATTTTATTTTGCAAATAAAAATGCATATTCCCTGTTACGATAACTGACTGTACGTTGTTTTTCAATAGCAAACCCAAGGTTCCTTCTTATATTTATAATTTATATTAAATAGATTTTTGTATAAAATAAATAAATGTGTGGATTAATGTAATTGTTAGGTTTTATTGTGAAATTGTATCTTCATAATCATGCTGTTATCTATGTGTAAAATAACTCTTAAATATTTCGTACTCTTGAGGGCAAAAATTCTAGGTGTCCCTTTCTACGAGACCGCGTCAATCTAATCTAATTGGAACTTTATGTCAATGGATATAAGTCTCAGCGACTAAAGACACTATTACTTATACTGTTCGTGCCCGCGCAATGTGCGCTGAGCACAAGATATATTATTCTTTCTTTCTTTTTTTCTTTTTAAGCTCAGTTGTCATAGCCACAATCAGAATTTTAACGGGCTGTCAATATCTTATGACTAAAAGTGGTACTTCACTTGGCGTATTTGTTTACATTAACGAACGTTTGCGTTAATGCGATCGAGTACGTTAAGAAACTCGCACTAAGCCCACAGTTAACTTCACCTTAGGCCTAACCCTTTTTTTTTTAAGGATGGGAAATCATCAAATGACTTCTTCCGCTCTGGGTGGAGCGGAAGGGCGTGTCAGACTCTTACTAACTAAAACCCATCCGTGTTCCTTCTAAAGCCCTTTGCTTTCCAGGGCCGCGGTGACTCTTTCGAACAAATTCCGCAACTCCTAAGGCCTAACCTACACGATGGATTTTAACAGGAAACACTAATAGAATCTTGTCTGAAAAAATGCGTTTAATATTGTCCTCAAGTGTACTGTATGGTTCATACATTCCCAAATCATTCCTAGTTTAGGAAAGCGTTTTTATAATTTTTTGTAACAACGTTTGGAAGAATAAAATGTTTTTGCAAAGCATACTGTTGCCTTTTTTTACGTCTTACGACGTCGCGGTATACCTAGACGTCGATTGTGGGAGGAGCTAAAGGTAGGATTTATTTTATTTAACTTAGTTAATAACGTTACATAAAAACAAGAAATTTATTTTCAAAATATATTTTAATGGCTTTATGTCTAGGATGTGGTAACATAATAACGTTTAAATAACTAATTACCTCTTCGGGTGTACAGTAAATTGGTACCTACCTACGATAAGATATCTACTAAAGGCATATCATTAATTAAATTCGACAGCACAATTATTGGTATCGCTCAAAATACTACCTACACTACGCTCTACGTAGTCTTGGTCTAACTGACTGAAATTATCATTTTTGTATGAAAAATTACAACAGTTCAATTTAATTCGAAACTATCATTCGCATGGCCTTGTTTATTCTCTTCAACAGCTCTTTTAGCACAAGGAAACTCAAAGAACCCTTGGCTTCTGATCAGCTCCTCTGCATCATCAAACGTTTGAGGCATATCTCTTTGAGCAGTCTCGGGAAGAGTTAAACTAATTAAAGCAGCTGTAGCAGAAATAGTGCCAATAATAACCATCGGCAACCAAGGCTTGTATATCTCAAGGTATGCCACAAACGGTGATATTACAGTACCAATGTATCCGCAAATATGTGCAATGGACGTCCCAGAACCTCTGACTGAAGTTGGCAACATTTCCGCTGTCCATTGCATAGCTGTGTTGCACGACATATTCACTGTGAACCTGGCTAGAACTGCACATACTACAGATGCTAGACCACCTCCAACAAACGGTACCATAAAAGTAAATATAGCACATAAAGTTAATGAAACCAACATCATTGGCTTTCTTCCTGTATAATCTAATATGAAAGATAGAATAACCAATGAAGGAAATTCTGTTAAAGATATCACACTGAACGACACATAAAAATCGAACTGCAACTGTCCAATGGTTCTGATGAGAGCGTCGAAAATAATCATACAAAACATAAATTCCAAACATGTGCAGATGAACACCCTGCAGAGTAGTGGCCTTCTTAGCATATCCATCATATTTCCGGGAACTTTTTTACTGTTCAATGTAGAATACTTAAATCCGTCTATTAAACTTTGTGGAACCACTTTTTTATTCACACGAGCAATATTTAGTACCTTGTTCACTGCCTCATCAGTTCTTCCCTTTGACAACAACCATCTCGGACTTTCCGGAATGATAAAAGGAGCTATCAGTGATAACAACATAGGCAAACTTGTTACCAGCGCCACTTTTTGCCAGTGTCCGCAAGCCAATGAAATCCACGGCAACGCAACTGCTCCAGCGGAAAAGAAGACGGCCATTGATAAATTAGTTATCAGTGTTCGGTATTTTGGTGCTATATATTCCAATATTAGGAGGTAAGTCATCATCATGCAGTTGTCGTACGACATTCCCATGAAGAAGCGACAGATCGTGAATTCAGTGAAATTGTTGACGAATATGGTGGCTGTGCCTGCGATAGCTCCGATCATGTTGCTGCACACGGCGGCAGGTATTCTTCCAAAGCGATCAGCTATCCATCCCACCAAAAAGCCTCCCACGATAGATCCCACGAAGAATATCGATTGGGCAGTAGCTTGGTTGCTATCCTGCTCGCACACCCAACCCATTTCACTGGCTATTGTTGGATACGCAAATTCTGTCTTATTAAATTCCCAACCATGTTGGCACGGCACTGTATTCCAAGTTTTATTTGACTTTACTCCTGTAGATATCACTTCGCTCCAGTTAGCTTCATATTGCTGACAACGAGAGTATCCAAACGGTGAATCTTTATCGACGGGTATGGCCAGGCTTCTTCTTTCCAGAATGGTCAAATTCTGCAATTCTGGTACCATGCACCAATGGTTCGGTGACGTTTCCGTTATGAAGACTTGTGAGAAGTAGGCGAATGAACCAAATACGTAAAATGGGAATGTTGCAAAGAACAGGAATATCTGGTAGCGGCCAAATTCACCGGCTGACGAGAGTAGCTCATCGTAGTCAACTTCTGCGGTTTTCTCATTTTCGTCTGTATCACTTTTTTCACTATACTTCTTCGCTTTTCCATCCATTTTTAATTATTACACGAAAACGAATAGAATGCGGTAATAAAACTCAGAGGCGCGCCCACCCGTAAACTGTCATAACAATTTTTTAAACGTACTTTTAAAGAATCTCGGGAGATAATAGATAACGTTGTACTTAATTACTTTATATTAAACATTTTTATAGCTTCAATGTAATCTGTGTGCGCATACGCAACACATTATAAAGATTAGGTATTCCCAGTACGTGAGTATCTCAGTTATGTTGCAATTCCATAAACTCTTGGTCTTCTGAAGTAAACGATCGCTAAAACCCATGATTGCATCATACTCATTGTTAGCTTAGCTATAATGGATCTAAAAATAATTTTAAATATGAACACGTAAACCACTTTGTTCATAATTTTTGACGTTTGGCCTTCAGATATCGACATTGCTGATGGTGATGAATGTTAAAACAGATTGTTTTTCACTTTTCGAAATTTACCGAAATTGCGGTAGGCCCTGTTCCGTAAACTTAATATTGGCAAAACGCGAGCTCTGCTCGGATTGATGCTATGATTGAATATGGGCCACAATTTTCTTATAAGTTTTATAAAGTAAAGAGATAAATTGCCAGGCTTTTGAAGGATTTTGTAAGTCAGTGTTTCTGGTGTTGTCTCTTAATTTTTTGACGACCGACCACCAAAATAAAAGTTATTATGTACTTTGTAGTAGTTTTTATTTGGTAATAACTATTTTATTTGGTTAAACTTGACAGTTTCGGGTAGCCTGATGTGCTGGCGGCTGTACCCTCAATGATTTAATCTACACATTCGCGCGAAGTTCCGTTGCGTACCTACCTTGTGTTTAACCAGGAACAAGAGTTCCTGGTTAATCACTCGATTGTGAGCATTATATCCCATTTCTTGGTTTTCATCGCTATCAGTCGCATCTCGTATACGTAGGTACAGTCAAAGGCCAGAAAGCGCATGCGCATGCTAAGGTTTTCATTGCTGTGTACGCGCGGTACAGGCTGTATATGCATCTGTGTGTGTAAAGAGATGTATGAACACAGAACACACACCTCAGAATTCCAACTGGCGTCGAACGAAATAAATAACATCTCATCTTGATCCGTTCCTCGTATTGCTAAAATTCACAACTTGAAAATAAAATCTGATACACTGACTGGTAACGTATCGTACAGGATAACTAAACACGTAGATAGGTACCTAGGTCTGGCTTCCAATCTTAAAAGATGAGACTTATTTTGTTTTTCAACAGTAATCTTCATCCGTTATTTTATCTAAACTTATATTATAAAGAGGAAAGATTTGTTTGTTACGATTTGGCTCAGAAACTACTGAACCGATTTCAATGATTCCTTCACCGTTAGAAAGCTACCTACATCTTCACCGAGTAACTTTTGTAAATTGAAACTGCACTTTTAACCTGTATTGTACATACCTCAACAGTGGTTCAGTCCGTTCTTTTCCGCCGCTCTTCTTAACGAAGATCCGGCTTTTACATCTTTATAGGCTTGTTTGTAGGTACGTTGATTTTTCCCAAAAAAAAAAAAACAAAATAACATTCGAATTGATAACCTCCTGTTGAAGTCTGTTAAAAAAAAAAGACAATTTATGCAAAAATACAGTCCAAAAAACAATGCTGTTCTGAACAGCTGATTTCTTATTCGGAAATGCATTTTGGTAGACATATTCAACAATACCCCACACGACGGAATAGAAGACTAAATCATACCCAAAGGAGGTATGATTTGACATGTACGTACCTATGGCAAGTTTAAAAAAACATTTTATCACTGTCACCGCAAAATTGCAGACTCCGTTAGATTATAATAAATCTTTATTAGATTAAAATTTGTCAATTATGAAAAAATCATTTTGTGTATAATATCTAAATCCCATCCAAATTCAATAGTTTCCAATATATCCGTGTTTTATTAAGAAAAAATAGGTAACAATTTGACGCGATATTGTATAATCTAACAGCGTTTTCAATTTTCCGGTGACACAACCATGCTAAAAAATTACAGCTTCGTAGCATCAACATGACTTCATCCCTTTGGACAGGGTTATAGGAATATCAATGTATAAAAGAAAACAACAAAATTGGTATTATAAATATAGCATTTTATTCGCTGCACTCTTATTCATATAACATAAAACAATACCTAGAATAGAACAACAATCTAAGATAATATTAACTCAAAGTGCGGACACCTTTCTATAAAAGTTCTATCGGACTCTAAAAACTGGCTTAAAATTTTCCAAGAAAATACATTACTTTACTTGAATAAAGGTGCGTAAAGCACTCATCAGTCACTGAATGACTGAGATGAGCAGGTCATGTCTCAGGTATGTATGTACCTTAAAGGTGGGTCCACATTTGTGGCATGGTTTCGTGACCGCGTCAGCAACGCGTGTCTGTTTACTGTTGATATGAGCGATATCTGTCACGCGAACAAAAGTCACGACATATAATATCGGTGCGTGATAGTGTGGACGGTGCATTTTTTGTCACTAGCCGACCCAATTAAAGTCGGCATTTTTCAATAGATTACCGCGTGACCCTGTACGTCCACACTTCCGTTTTTGTCACGCGTACTTGTCACAGCCTCGATCATGGAGTATTGGTGAAATGCAGCCCCTCCTGCCCCTTCACTGCCCACCGTGCCTCGGCGAGGTGCTCGCAACTCGCAATTATTTGCTTGAGAGTGAATATAGGCACCGGCCACAGTATTTTGTAACGACTGCCATCTACATTTGCTACAAAGGTGTGCTCGTCGACATTATTGTAGCTAGCCCCGTGTCAATTGCCACGCAATTCAGTCCGGGGAAATGTCACAAATGTGTACCCACCTTTAACCTTTTGAGCGCCATAGTCACGTATACATGACAAGCAAGCGCGTGCCCTGTACACCAAACGTCACAAATATGTGACAAAAAGTACGGCGAATTTGTGGCTTGGCGTCGGGGGCACGCCGATGCGTTTATGCTCTGGCGTTCAAAAGGTTAAGCCTCGTATCCACTAGGCAACATTTGACGCGCAACATGACGCATAACATGTCGCTCATTATGGTGTACGGCAACGAGGAACTTTCTTTTAGTAACAATATCAATGTTAGGTCAACGTCGCGGGTTGTTGTGCACGATGATGAACATGTTGAGCGTCACGAGTTGCGCGTCAAATGTTGCCTAGTGGATACGAGGCTTTAGGATACCTAAATTTTGATAAAAAAAAAGTACGCTTTACTTAAGATGGACCAGATAAATGTATTTTAATAACATGCGTTTAAATAACCAACATAATTCCATTAGGGTATTTTGTTATAATTAAATATTATTTCAGCATCATAATAAAAATCTATACTTGAGCTCTTTTTGGTCAAGCTTTATTCTTTTACCAACAAACAATTATTATTTTAACAACAAATTACCGCTATTATTAAAAAAAATGCAAATAAAATAATTTGAAAAATTCTTAGCATCATTAATTAAAAATACATGGAACGCAAAGAAAGCTATAACATTAAAACAATTTTAATATAAATAGTCAGCCGCAAGTTGCACACCCTTAGAAATAAAATATAAGAAAATTAATTTAAAAATTATAATATTAGTCTACTTAGTGCTAACATTGAACCAGATAAGATGGACACTTACTTCATCAAAACACAATGACAACCTAAAAAGCGCGCTGTTGAATTTTCAACGTTCGGCTAAGCGTTCTAAAGTTGATAATCGAACAGCCAACTGCTTTTATTTACAGTCATTTGGGTTTCACCAAATGTTACATGTTAATTTGGACTAAATGACCCAAATGTTAATTACAAATAATATTTATAATCTTGTCTAACTACATAGTCCTCCGTTGAATACACCCGGTTCTTAATATCACAATGATGCAATATATTTTCAACATTCATTTTTTTTTTATTTGTATTAATGTAAGCATATACTATATAATAATATAATCTCTTAACAATACCATTGAAAACTGAAAAACATCTAGCATTTATTCTAAAGCTATGTACAGTGAGGGACATAATAATTGATCTATCACCTTAAACTCGAATTTTACTTGTTGTTATATATACATAATTAATTTACCTGACTTTATACATTGGAAAACAGCAAAAAGGTTATGGTTAACAAATACACATGAACGTGTTTTTACAATATTTTAATTTAATATAATACATATTTCGCCTCTGTCAATAACGTGTTTTTTTTTTCATTTGATAATTGAACCGCCGTAACCGATTAAATTTTTCCATATAAACGTAAAAAAACAGGTCACAGGTAAAGTACACACGGCGAAATAGACAAGCGGTTAGGCATCGTTGGTTAT
The DNA here is from genome assembly GCA_905163435.1 of Mamestra brassicae. Classification (NCBI taxonomy): domain Eukaryota; kingdom Metazoa; phylum Arthropoda; class Insecta; order Lepidoptera; family Noctuidae; genus Mamestra; species Mamestra brassicae. Next base: position 15,664,764 of record LR991006.1, on the reverse strand, counting down.
CGCGAAGATTAGACGGTACTATTCGCGGTCATAGTACAAGTACCTAGAAGTGTGAATTGGATTTCTTAAGACATCCAAACGTCCTGTCTTATAGCGCTCATACCCTAATGTTTAGTTACTGTAACTATGTTCACAACTGGCTAGTACAAAAATTTTATTTTTCCTGTATACTAATCTCTTTTGCCGTTAGTACACAAAATTTGCTACCAATGAAAATGTTAAACTTGCGCCGATGTTCTTACTGCTGTGCACTTTCGTAATAATTCGAATGAAAATATTTAAAAATAAACTTTGTGATATCCTGATTCTCGTTGTGTTCATATTGTATAATGCACTTACTTGAAAATATTGAGCGTCTTCATAATTCTTGGACTACCAAATTTCCTTAAACAATAAGATGGTTTTCCACCACAATTTTGATCGTACTTAGTGAATCGATTTACTGATATTTCATTACAATATTGAATATTGTTACATAGGAATAGTATCCTTATAATCGTGGTTACAATACATTTAATTAAAAACTAGTTTCTATGTAGTACGTAAGCACACGATAACATATTGGAACACACCATTGAATACAAACAGTTATACTGTAATATTACATCTCTATAATTATTAAATTTGACAGATGATGCTACTGCTTCCCAAAGAGAATCGTACCCACAAAGTGGTTTATGGAGGTCAAGTACATACGCTAAATGTAAAATAGTATTCAGCTGCACCCGGGTAGACTGACAGTCGACCTAAACATATTGCCGAAAAGGTTTGGCATAGTCCACAGCCAGGGTTGCGGAATTGTTCGAAACGGTTACCGCGGCCCTGGAACGCAAAGGGCTTTTGAAGGAACACGGGTGAGTTTTAGCCAGTAAGAATCTGGAACTCCCTCCCGCTCCGCCCAGAGCAATAGAAGTCATTTGATGATTTCGAATCCACAAAAAAGTATGGTCCAGGAAAAGTAACACCATCGCCAAACAGCCATCTACTTAAAACTAAACAATATCTAGTTTTCATACATTATTTACATAAAAGTAACATCGTCCACGTTGAGCTTAGACACCTGCCGCTCGATTCTGTAAACATGTCGAAGTGAAGGCTTGGGTGAAGTGATCACGAGGTGAGCTGTCATTCCATATAATCAAGATGTCACGTGATCACGAAGTGAGCTGTCATTTCATCTTGATTATATGGATTGACAGCTCACCTCGTGGTCACTTCACCAAAGCCTTCACTTCGACATGTTTGCAGAATCGACCGGCTGAACAGAATGGCATACTATGACATAATTATTTAATTAACGTGAAGAGAAAGTTAACAAAGAGGAGAAAGCGTTATATCATTATTTCTTGTACAATAATTAACTATTTGTAACTTTAACTTTTTTAAAGGTGTTTCCCAAAGTCAAAATGCATGTCTGATGAACGTGCCAGGGTTGCGGAATTTGTTCGAAAGAGTCACCGTGGCCCTGGAACGCAAAGGGCTTTAGAAGAAACACGGATGGGTTTTAGTCAGTAAGAGTCTGACACGCCCTTCCGCTCCACCCAGAGCGGAAGAAGTCATTTTATGATTTCCCAGCCATAAAAAAGGTCTGATGAAAGTATCTCTAGATATGCAATTGTGGACAGAAATAGCTATTTAATTAGCAGATGAAGTGGAAAGCCCTGATAGGAAAAGTGTGCCTTATAATATGCCATCCTGTTCAGTTTTATTCCTTCATATAGTGGACAGATTACATAGTACATTGATCTTATTTTCGAGAGAATCGGCTATGTTGGATATAATATAAACTGTTTTGTTTTTTGTACCACAGCAGTAGGCTCCATTTTGCCTTTAGTTCTATGTGTGGTGAAAAATATATCTACAAAAGGTACTTTCTTAAGTAATTTCATAGTCAATCGCCACAAATTATTTTATATTTAGCCACTGTATCAACTAACACTTATAATTTCATTATTTTAACAAGTAGAATCTAAGAGCTGATAGAAACAAAAATATCCACAAAATTGTACAGTTCGTATCTATAAAGACACGCAGATGTTTAAAGTTTCGTAAAACGAGTTCAAAATAACACACTTTTCGCTACTGATTTATATTGGAAACTTCAATATGTTCTTATTAAATACAAGAATAAAAGACAAAACTGTGCTTTCAGGGACATAAATATTGTCAGACGTATATTAAAACATATCCTTTATACTTCACTCACAATAACAATTTATAATTAAATAAATATAATTCACAAGATAAATATGTTAACTTGCCATCGTCTGATCGAATTTGCCGACTTATTTCACGACAACTAAAAAATCAGTTCGAATGACTGAATCACTCTTGTAGATAAAAATAATATTAACATCAACATACACCGAGCCTCCATCTGCTACTAAAATTCTCGACCTTTACTCGTCCCGTCAAGTCGTACGACTGGTCGTACGACTAGAACCTGCGGTAAGGCGAGAACCAGCAGCAAGCGAATAACTATAAGAAGTGTCAAGCCTGTGGCGGCTCGTCCATCGGGTTGGCTCGCGGTAACTCTTCGTTCGGCGACTCTTCGCGCGGCTCGGGGAATGTGGCCGAAGTCGATCCGCTGCGACTAGTCGAAGTCGAAGTCGCGGTTGACGCGTCACCCGCTTGTGGACTGGTTGAGTCCCTGGAAAAGTTATTAAGCTATCACATTAAGAAAACGGAGTATTTCTACACTAATCTTTCGGAAAAGGTAACACTTGAGGAAGTTAAGAGAACTGATAGAAAAAATAAATTCAAATATGAATATTACACGACGGGACCTGAGCCACAGTTTCGGACCTACCAAAGAATAACGAAAATTGTAAGAGCGAGACAAAACTCATATTGTGCGCTCTTTCTTAGTCATTATGTATGATCTGACGTGCTATCGAACCCTTGTAGTCAACTGTCTTTATTTATTGCACACAGCAACGCAACATTTGACTGGCCTGTTGGTCGAGTGGTTAGTGACCCTGATTGCTTAACCGGAGGTCGTGGGTTCGATTCCCAACCAGGACAAATCTTTGTGTGATGAGCATGATCATTTGTTCTGTGTCTGGGTGTAATTTGTATATAATATGTATGTATTTAGAAATTGTTGTAGAAAAGTATAACCTCTGTTGTGCGGACTTGTTTTTATAGATATATTGTTTCTTAATGTATTGCCTAGTTACTTGAAATAAACACTCTTGTCATTCAGCATCTTTTTCTAACTCTTATTTTACTAATAAACAGGCGCCAAGAGCTTGGAACAAAAAGTTAAACGAAACGCTTATAAAAATAGGTTTTACAGGAACTCCTTCTGAGCCTTGCGTATATACGAAACTTTTTGGTGAAGAACTCGTTATATTAGGTATTTTTGTCGATGATATAATCGTCTTCTTTAAATCTGAATTGACATTTGACATTGTCAAAAAGGATTTGTCGAAATATTTTTCTCTGAAAGATCTTGGAGTATTAAAATGTTATTTAGGTTTACAAATTGAATATGATTCCGAGAGTATAAAAGTAAATCAGAGAAATTATATTTTATCGTTACTGGATCAGTTTAACATGAAAGATTGCAAGATAGTGGATACTCCTTTAGTTAAAAAGAATATGGAAAGGAGAACCGATGGACAAGTTGGAGAGTCTTATCCTTATCAGAATTTAATAGGAGGTCTAATGTACCTTTCGGTAAACTCTAGGCCCGATATCGCCTACGCCACGAGCTACTTAAGTCAGTATAATACGTGTTATACGAAGGAACACTGGAATGCTGCAAAAAGGGTTCTGCAATACCTAAAGGGTACTGTAAACTATTCATTGGTTTATTAGGAGAAGCGGAAACCCCTTAAAAGGCTATTGTGACGCTGACTGGGCAAACTGCACGATAGATAGAAGATCATATACTGGGTACGCCTTCAAGTTGAGTGGAGGTCTTGTATCTTGGGAGTCCAAGAAGCAACCTACTGTTGCCTTATCCTCGGCGGAAGCAGAGTATATGGCACTAGCGTCTGCCACGAAGGAAGCGTGTTACTTGCGTCGATTTATCTATGAGATAACAGGTAAACTTTCATCAGTTAACTTAGCTTCTGACAGTCAGAGTGCCATTAATCTGGTTCGAAATCCCGTACACCACAGCAGGACGAAGCATATTGATACTCGTTTTCACTTTATTAGGGAAAAAGTATCCGATAACGTTATAATGTTAGAATATGTGAAAACTAGTGATATGCCTGCTGATGTGCTAACAAAGCCACTAGGGCCTATAGTACACAAACGATGTACAGTTAGCTTAGGTCTAGAAACTTAGTTTTATTATATTTTGTTTTCTGTTAGTGTGTTTGTCTTGCACAACTTCGATTAAGGGCGGCTGTTGTAGAAAAGTATAACCTCTGTTGTGCGGACTTGTTTTTATAGATATATTGTTTTCTTAATGTATTGCCTAGTTACTTGAAATAAACACTCTTGTCATTCAGCATCTTTTTCTAACTCTTATTTTACTAATAATATATTTAATACTATTCCAACCAAATATCACAACAGAAATATATATCTATAATATGTTTATCAGTTGTCTGGTTGCCATAGTACAGGCTCTGCCTAGTTTGGGATCGGATGACCGTGGGTGAGTAGTCCCAGGATATATTATTATTATTATTTTGTGGCCTATTAGAGCAAACTAAGTACAAACTTATGAAACCCGTTGGTCTGGCACGTGTTGTAGGCGCCGCAGTGCTGGCACTTCAGTCCTACCACGTGGAACTTTACTGTCGACAGCTGGAATAGAAAAAGAATGTGCATAAGTTTAATTTTATGTATAGGGTAAAAGCCGGATATAGTAGGCGCCAGATAATCGTGGAATAACGGTCATTGACCCACCTACAATTATTGACATTTTTAATTTGAAAAACGGAATTAATGACACAAAGCTGTCCCGAATCATCATCTCTCGTGATCCTTAACATTGTCTAATAATGAAAAACGATTCATATTTAATTGTTCAGGTACCTATGAACAGTTATTAGGGAAAGGTCAATGTACTTTATTCCACATTTATCTGGCGCCTACTATAGTTGCCACACTTTTTATAAAAATATATAATTATTATATATTTAGTTAGTTGTCACTTTATTCATAAAACGGGTAAGTACTTTGGTTTATTATCTTCAAATTTGTGAAAGTAAAGAACATTATTTTTGATATTTCCAGAAAATTGGCTATTTTTGTCGACCTCTAAATTTTGTGACATCTATCCCATATGGGGGTTAGTTGCCTAATCCATGTAAATTACGTTTAGGATAGGTGCCCCGCCGAGAAAGAAGATTTTTATCGCGCAAAAACTTTGATCGCACCTTGCCTTCCCATGCAATCGCACAAACACATGCAACACGGTCTACTTAGTTGTCGTTGTAAAGTCTCTCGATTGATAAATAAAATAACATGTGATTCATCCGCGAAGCTAGAGTAATTAAAATCGAGGCAACTATACCCCTGGGGCAACTATCCTGGTTTTACCCTACTTTGAATTAAAATTTGTCGTACTGGTGTATCCCTCAGGCCGTGCCTTTTGACATTGGCCTCCTCCGACTGCTTCAATTGGAATCTATCTGCTGCTATCCTTATCCAACCATCCTAAGGTCAGGCAGATATTCAAGGCCTTCCAGGGGCCATGGTGTGTACCAGTGGAATCCAGTTGAGGATGCGCATGATTTTAATTTTATTCCGGACTCCTTACTTAACGTAGCAGTACAAACTGTGCCAGGGTTGCGGAATTTGTTCGAAAGAGTCACCGCGGCCCTGGAACGCAAAGGGCTTTAGAAGGAACACGGATGGGTTTTAGTCAGTAAGAGTCTGACACGCCCTTCCGCTCTACCCAGAGCGGAAGAAGTCATTTTGATGATTTCCCATCCTTAAAAAAAAAAAAAAAAAAAAAAAAAGCAGTACAAACTGTAGGCCCCACAGATAGAGTGAAACTTACCTACAGTGTAGGATTTTAGTCGGCTGAAGACCGACATAATACTCCGTTCTCCCCAGACGGAGAGTGTTCTATCAAGATTGTTCCACAAAAAAGGGAGTAGTGTATACCTTATGACAATCCTTGCAGAGTATAGTGGCCTTGTAATCTGCGTATTCCGGCGGCATAGGTGTCGCCGCCACTTCAGAGTCCAAATAATTCCACAACTGAAAACCATAAATAATATAATTAATCTGAGTATCTACCAACCTTCCAATCTCCTTCGCAGGATATGCCCCACCAACCACCTGAACATGGCTAACGACACAGCGGTCTAATTGGTTACATACTGGTCGGACAAATTTTTTTTTTTCTTTTTTTTAATTTTTTTACCTAAAGTGTTGAGTCAGTCGACAAGAAAAGAAGTAGCTAACAACAAATCAACATAAAATAACTTACAGTATCATAGCGTTCATGAAATATCGAGTTTCTAAAACAAACTTTTACACAGGCGTGAGTGAGAGAGACGGCATATTGCGGACGGTATATTGCAAACTGTCAAATAATTAAGTTTATATTAAGGACGCCACAAGCAAGTCCTGCTAAGCAGACGACAACCTCCTAGGTTGACCTGCGACAAGCCACTCATACAAAAAAACTTTTTACAAAAAAATACATCCGATATCCAAATAAAAAACACTACAAAGTATAAAATAACTTTAATTTCGGAAGTCGTTGTCAAAAAACGAAAAAAACAACCAAAAACACCGACTGCCGAATGCGGTTGTATTGTTTTGTAAAAAGTTTTTTTTTTCACTTTTTGATGGTTCACATGTGCTTACCCCTCCACAGCGTACCGGCGTGATGTAATGTTATGAACTGGTGTAAACAATCGACAGACAGAAGATTTCAACAATCCCAGTCCATTTGCTATCATTTATTGAGGAGTTCCGTTGCCTATCTCCGAAGTTCTTCATCAGATCTTCACCAAATTGAAATGGCACCACTCCGAGAAAGTACTCTTCCAAAACCTACCCAAATCGCTCCAAGTGTGCCTATAAAATTTGAAGAGTTCTCTCTATTTCTCCAGTATCCCATCATCAGATCCTGACTTCCACCAGCCATCTTCGAGTATTCGGGGACATTAAAAATTAAAAAGGTTCCGACGAATTGACAACCTCCTCCCTCTTGAAGTCGGTAAAAAACGCGGACCGCAATCGACAAGTATAACCAAAAACCAGCCAACAAGGGGGCAATTTAGAGGCGATCGGCGGCGGCGACCTCTCGCTTTCGGTCCGGGGGCAATTTAGAGGGGATCGGCGGCGGCGACCTCTCGCGTCCGGTCCTGGTTCAATCCATGGTCCGGAGCGAGGAGGCATGGGAAGCGGTCACCTCCTTCTGCGAAGTAATAATGCTAGCGAAGGAGGAGAAGGAAAGCGTGAGGGAGAGGATAAACTCACACCCCAGCCGCCGTAACAGAAGGAGACGCCCTAGACGTCAGGATTCGCAGGGCTCACCCCAGCCACGGCGCGGGCCTGCGGATGGCGAGCATTAGGTGGTCTCGCCGTCTGATCAGAACCAAGCCCGGGTCGACGGAGCGTTGTGTTCCTCATGCGCCTCAAAGAAATGTCAGCATAATAGACGGGGCTCGCTAGGGCTAGTGCCTGCCAGGGTAGCGGAATTTGTTCGAAAGAGTTACCGCGGCCCTGGAACGCAAAGGGTATTTGGAGGAATACGGGCGGGTTTTCGTCAGATAGAATCCGACACTCCCTTCCGCTCCGCTAGTGGGGAGTCATTTGATGATTTCCCATCCAAAAAAGAAAAAAGGGCAACTTCCAAGTTAAGCAATGTTGTTTAACTTGGAAATTGTCCCCTTGTAGCTGTTACTATTAATTGAAATGTCTTCAGTACATTCTGTCTTCTTCGACAATATTATTTTCTAAGAGTTGTTTTTTTTCATAAATCGTGTTGTTTGATACCTAATGCCTGGAGAAAAACTGGGTGATGATTTAAAATCAGGCAAAATAGCTTCCTTCGATAACGGCAGAAATCCGCTGGATGCGAGATGCACAGGTCCGGTCGATGTGGCGACGTTTAGAATAGAATAGAAAACATTCATTCGCCAAGACACAACACAACAGCAACAAACACATAATAAAAAAAAGAAAACATAATGAAACGTAACAAAGATGTAGTAAAATAGTGCTGAGTGTGTCCATACCGAAAGGGTTATCATCTCAGCATTTGCTGGGCGTCAGACACCCAGCGCTGGTTTTCAGTTGGCACCCCGCAGTGACACACGGACGTGGTCGTGGATTTGAGGGATGCCTATATCCAGCAGTGGACGTAGGTCTCATAGATACGGCGATATCTGCTGAAGCCAACTATGGCTCGAGTATGAAGGCAAGTCATAACTTACGTTAGCCATGTCGATCATGCTGGTCTGGCAGGTAGGGCAGGCGTAGTGGCCGGAGTGCAGGAGCTGCTCGAAGCAGGGCCGGTGCAGCAGGTGCCCGCAGTCCGGGATGTGGCACGGGATGCGCGACGTGTGGATGTCCTCGAGACACACCGGGCAGTTCGACCGGGATACGTTCTCTACGCACTAGAGATCACAAAACAAAAGAAACATGAAATAAAGGAAGAAACATTTTTATTGCCAACATTACAATCATAATATTATAACGGTTCTCAGTGTGGCTAAAGGACCGGCTCGGCGGATGTTGAGAACCATAGCCACAACGCTGGTCAACGCTGATTACATACTAAAGCTTACGTAAGCATAGAAGAGGTAAGAGCTTTGCTTATTACCGCTGACAAAGGGGTGAGTTGATTTAAAAGTTACTAAAATTATGCTTACGTAATACTTGAACGGCCCCTAAAGCCTAGTATCGTCAGCAACTCTATTTAAACATGTCTCACCCTGTGTCCTACTTGCTGTAACTGCACCGGTAGACACATGTTGCAGCGTTCGCAGTGGAAGAAGCGGTCCCTGCCACCGACGCGGCAGATGCCGCAGCCGTCGCAGTGGTACTGCCGCTTGTCGTCATCGTCGAACAAGTTGCAAATCAAGCATGTGTACTGTGGGAATAAAATATAGGGTAATTTCGCGAAAAAAATAAGCTGTTCAGTAAATTTTGTCGAGTTATGCGCACAGAAATGTATGGGGTATTCGATATTTTTTCGCTATTTCAGTGTTGGTCCCATAGTAAATGTTGTCTTACTACTTACTACTATTAAAAAAGCGAAAGTTTGGTTGAGTGTTACTCAATCACGCTAAAACGGCTGAACGAATCTGGATGAAATTTGGCACGGAGATAGATTATAGTCTGGAATAGCACATGGGCTTTTTTATTTAGGGATAAAAACTGCTGACAGAATCTAGTATACAAATATTTTGATAGAGTCAGAATTAAATGATCCGTTCATTATGAAGTTGTTTGGGTATATCACGCGTCAAAACTCACTTAAACACCGATGGACACGCATAGCGTGTTCAAATCACGTATAATACAATCAAGGCGACTGCAGTGCACGCCATAACTCTTGTTTATGTGCTGGTAATGATTTTCGCGATAAGATTTATACCTACACATCTTTTGTCATCAACAGTGATCGGAGTAGGTAGATTGATATGGGGTCAATGAACTGGCACGTATATTAATATGGATATGCCTCCGGGATTCTGGGATTTTGTAATAATTAAGATTTTTTAGGAAACTGCTTTTTACTTCATTTTTACCTGTTTTCATATTCATAAAAAGTTATTGCACTGAATGCGAAAAAATATTAAGGAGTATAAAAAGTTATTTTTATATATTTATTCAAGAATACCTATAATGTATAATAATTACAAGCAGCAGATAATAAACTTGCAAGATATAACTACTAAATTAGTCATAATTACCTATGTAAGTTTCGAATGGACGCACAAAAGTAAGATTGACTTTATTACTTGATAAATAAGAAAAATTGGAATAAAATTGTTATTGAATAAATTTTTAAAACGTTTAAAATTGTTAACGTTTAACTATCGCATTCTATAAATTCCAAATGTAGTAGTTTAAAATCTTTACATTCACAATATTTGATTCAATCCCGTATGTAGCAAAATGAAATCCCGGAAAAAAGGCTTATCCATGTTATGATTTCTATGACTATTCATGATGCAAGTACGTAAAATCAATCTGCCTACTCCGATCACTGGGCATCAAAGTATTGATCTTAATTTTTTTTTTTTTAAACTTACCTTTATGTAGTCAGTGGACCACATATGGAAAAAATGCCACATAATTTAAGATATAGTACCTGGATGACCGGTTTTTTTTTTTGTAAACGCGTTCTAAAAATGAAACCTAGCTAGATCGATTTATCGCCCCCGAAACCCCCTGCATACTAAATTTCATGAAAATCGTTGGAGCCGTTTCCGAGATTGAGATTACAGACAACAATTGCTCGTTACAAGCTTGCAATTGCTTGTTTACAAGTATAGCTCGTTGAAAGCTATTAGATTAGATTTAGGAAATGTTAAAATGGCAAATGACTTCTCTTTGACTTGGAAAGCATGTTAAACTGTTGATCCTATAGGTGTAACAGACGGTCATCTGTGCAGAGCATGCATGGAGGCGGAGGAAACAGTTGCGCACGAGCTCCTTGCGTTTACAGGCGTCACCAAAATACGTGAACAGAATATGGGATCATGGGGAATTTTTTGAAGACATCCCGAACAAATTAGGAAGCATATTCTGCTTTTGGAGGGAGATAAGCTGGTTGGAATGTCGGCCACGGCACACGCATATTGGACCACCATAAGGATTAAGTGCGGAAACCAAATCATGATATTCTCAATAACTATTGGTTGCAAAAAGCCCGTAAATCTGACTTTGTGTTACCCTGGTATGGTACAGGGCTGTGGAGCTCAGACAGGCAGTTCGTAAAGTTTAGGCACAATGATTTTGACAAAATGGCTGATAAATTAAAATTACTGATAACAAGCTAGACTTAGAGGAGCTCGTGGCTAAATAATAACAGCCGCACAGGTCGATCTTCAAGGTTAAGCAGCGCTTGCCAAGGTTGGTTTGTGGATGGGTGACCATCTTAACATACCGGTAGTCGTTACGGATAGTCAGAAGCCAGAAAATTTGATATCAATTTTGCCAAGGAGTACCGTGTTAACCAGTAAATGGGTTGTGCAGGGCCGGTAGCCGCTCCATGTAAAATACTGGTATTCAGCTGAGTCCGGTTTACCTCGAAAACTTTTCAGTTTAGTTGGGAAAAGTCTAGGCAGATGATGATTGAAATTGCAGAAGAGCTTATTAAGTATGTATCTGTGTATCTATTATGTTATATTATAATTGAATTGGTTTTTGTCACACCAATGACAGTCCTAGTTCCTTGTCCAGACAATTACTGTCCATCCCAGGTTGTCTGGAAGAGATTGTGATATGCAATAAGGCCGCCCATTGTATATGTTTTAGTTTTAAGTTACCTTTTTGTTTTACTTTTGGTGTACAATAAAGTATATAATTAATAAATAAAGTGATGAACAAGCTAGACTTACTTTCTTGCTTAAATATTCAATATGAATTATCTTGTTTTTTTTTTTAAAACCATTTAAGCATGTAAATTTGTATTTGTCATAGTTTCATGATATCATAGTATAAACAGTGGTTAGAATAGATAACATTTTACAGCATTCCTGTTAAAACAAGAAATATGACTGGAAAAACTAAGTAAATATTCTTATTATTAATTAAATAATGTAAGTGTGCACAAATAAACACCTAAATTTAATCTTAATTAAATAATTTTCAAGGCTATTGCAGAGTTTGAATGGGGTCTTGTTTTTATTTCTTGAATTATTTTATTATGGTATAATGATGTTGACCTGATGATGCAATAAGACCTATGAATGTGTGATAGGCTTCCTATTTATCAAACAAATTACTTATCACAGAATATACTCCTTTATTTTGGAGGTATTTTGCAACGCTGCCAGCGGTTTCACCTGCCCGTTTTTTAACCGATTTCAAAAAAAGAGGAGGTTCTCAATTCGTCGGAATCTTTTTATTTTTTTGTATTTCCCCAATTTCTCGAAAATGGCTGGACCAATTTGGATTTTTTTTTGTCATCAGAAAGTCTCCAGACTTGATAATCATGGGACCACAAAAAAGTGAAAAAAAAAAAACTTTTTACAAAAAAATACAACCAACTTATACAACTATATATATTCTTTCTCAGCTCCTTGCACTTGTAGCATGATATTGGAAATTAATGACTACAATTTTTTGACGACTTTTCTACCAGTGTCATGTGGTATATGACTACAATATTTTGGGGGGTAACCTGATAACATAATAAGATGAGAAAGCTTGAGGGAGCATTTAAATGTGTCACGACATGAAGTAATTATTTTTTTTTCCTTTTATGGTAACTGAGCCAGATCTGACTATTCTGCCAGTGTCACGTCGTGACTGTAGCACAGAGGCAGGCCGTTAAGTTATAATATTCTAGTTTGAATCTGAATGTCTAATCTGATTGTCAAATTCCAATGCACCTACTCAACTGTTGCCTTTTCTATCAAAAATCTACATGAGTTAATACTAATTTGAAAAATGTTACTAATGTAGTATGATTTGTGTAAAATTAAATGAATACGGCGGAAAAACTGTAAAGTTACAAGCTTTTGCAGTTCTTTTCCATTCTTGTCACGCAAAACGTCGTAGTGGATGGCGCAAATTCAATATGGCGTGACTAGCGAGTGACTCTACAAGCAATTAGTGTTGTGTCTGTTTCTTGAGCAGGTTTTAAAAAACTCAGAACTCAAGTTTTTGAGATTTTTAAACACCTTTTTTGTCTGCATTTTGTTTTTTCTGTAAGATGAGAGATAAAATAAAACAATCCATCCAAATACCTACTGTATCGGTATTTGAGAGTCAGTTATGGTGGCATTACACTTGAAATATTTGCTTTGATATTTGGTTAAAAAATGAATTTCATCTTGATGATTTTAGGGCATTTTCCATTATTCAATAGAAATATTTTGACAAATATGCCAAGTGAAGTACTTACTTTAAAAGAAATGTATGAAACCTAGAAATTTTATTGGCTATTTAGGAATTCTATATTATAATTATAGATTACATACATTTCCGATAACATACCTATTCAGACAAAGTGCATAGTAAAAGTTTAAAACAAACCTTTCCAAACCGCACTCCGCAGTTCTCGCACTCCTCCTGCACCTTCTGCCTCTTGTCACACTCCGTGCATATAAGCTCCGTAACAGACTTCCGGTTGAAGTAGTGCTGTTCATTCTCATCATGGCAATATCGGCAGACGTAAACTTTGTTGCAGCATGGTGTCTAAAAATTAAAATATTTGTTTTTATTCAGTAATTTGGTCAATTATGTTGTTCAATTAAATTAACACAACTCATCATAGCATTTTGATTATTTAATAATCTAAGCAATGTTTGGATGAGGCTGAAACTGGCAGCCAAACACATAATCGCAGGGACGAGAAATATCATAGTTGTATCTTATGCTCCCTACTAAATCATGCTCAGTTTCTTACTAGGCATCTACTAGAAGGTCTCAGACAATTTACAGAATTTTCCATCGATGCGCGATGTTAGAAAATAGGAAAAATAAACGAATTTCTTGAATTTCTTTTTTTTTTTAAATATCATAGTTGTATTTTGTGCTCCTTACTAAATTATGACTTAATGTTTAGAAAGCATCTTTAAGAAGTTCTCAGACCATTCACAGAATTTTCCATCGATGCACGATGATAGGAAAAAGGGAAAATCGTCGAATTTCTTGAATTTCTTCGTTTTTTCAAAATATCATCGCGCATCGATGGAAAATTCTGTAAATTGTCTGAGTCCTTCTTGTAGATGCCTACTAATTATTTTGTCATAATTTAGGAGGGAGCATAAGATAGAACTATGATATTTTTGAGAAAACTTGAAGAAATTCAAGAAATTCGTCGATTTTTCCTATCTCCTAACATCCCGCATTGATGGAAAATTCTGTGAATGGCATGAATGAGAACTTCTTATAGATGCGTACTATATATACATTTAGTCATGATTTAGTACGGAGCACAAAATACAACTAAGATTTAAAAAAAAAAAAAAGAAATTCAAGAAATTCGACGATTTTTCCTGTTTTCTAACATCGCGCATCGATAAAAAATTCTGTTAATTGTCTGAGACCTTCTAGTAGATGCGTGCTTTAGTCATGATTTAGTACGGAGCACAAAATACAACTAAGATTTAAAAAAAAAAAAAAGAAATTCAAGAAATTCGACGATTTTTCCTGTTTTCTAACATCGCGCATCGATAAAAAATTCTGTTAATTGTCTGAGACCTTCTAGTAGATGCGTGCTTTAGTCATGATTTAGTACGGAGCACAAAATACGACTATGAAATTTTTAAAATAAAGAAGAAATTCATGAAATTCATTGATTTTTGCTATCTCCTAAAATCATGCATCGATGGAAAATTCTGTAAATTGTCTGAGACCTTCTTATCTATGCCTATTAATTATTTTGTCATGATTTAGGAGGGAGCATAAGATACAACTATGATATTTCTCGTTCCTGCGAATATGTGTTTGGCTGCTACAATTCCGCTGCCAGTTTCAGCCTCATGTTTTCTGGGTTTGTTTTGAATGCCAGAGCATAAACACATTGGTGTGCCCCCGACGCCAAATCACAGATTCATCTTTTTTTTGTCGGCTCTAGCCGACGGTGGCATGTTGGGCCCTTTTTCATTTCGGCTATAGCCGACTGTTGCGGTCAAAAGGTTAATAGATGATAAATTAATCTATATTGAAATGTGATAAAATGTTCTTTTACTATTCATTCAGTTGCATTTATTAAAAGTTTTGATAATGATGTATAGCTAGTATCTATCTAGATAAGGAAAAATTGTATTTGTATTGTATCTTCCACTTTAGTAGTGTGCCTATCCCTAGGCAACCAAGAAAATGAAATATCCAAAACAGAAGTGACTCATTTTCTTCACATATCTACACATTTATCCTTTTCTGCTTTATACTTTAGCAAACAAAGGACTCTCCATCATGAACATTCAATGTTCTAAATTTAAAATCATGTAAGTACCAAATTGCAATACCAAATCTTTGAAAGTGAACTTGAGATAGCTATAAAAGAGGTCAATTGCTGCCAATAATGTATAGCTATCATGCCTATGTAATGCTACATCTTCTAAGAGCATATTAGAAAAACTCCTATAATTCGCCGCAATAATAAAGCATGATGCGCACCTTCCAGTTCGTTGACTTTATCTTTGTTTCGGAAATCCGCTTGTCACCATCTTAGAATGCGAAGTTGTGTTTATATATAGACCGCGACTGTTCCCGGCTATTGCATTTAAAGCAAATTAATCAACGAATATCGACTAAATAACATGTTTATAATTCTTACCACGAACTTTGCGCGACGTTTATAATGAGCGCAGCCGATCCGTTTTTCTTTCGGTTCTGTGTCTACGTTCACTTCACCATTTACAACATTTACATATTCTACGTCATCCGACGACATTTTTCGGCTAATAAACCGATGCACTTCCCGATAACAACACACCAAGGTTTCAGGACGTCATTCAATAGACTCTTTCAATTATTAAATTGGATTATTGAACAACATTTTATATTTGCGTGACATCTGGCTCAACTGCGTGATTTTCCACGGATGTGAAACTGATTATTGCGCATATCGTGCGTGTGACGGAGGTAGCAGAGGAAATTTGACATGAGGAAAACAGAGACAGATGGAAACTTGATGCCAGAAATACAATTTGTTTTTTGCTCCTATGAAATGAAACTTTGTTTGACGTTTAATACGTTTGGTTATTCCATCATGTCAACGTACTAAATAATTATTTTTTTTCACGTTTACTCTTAGGATAACTAAGCGTTAACGTGAAAGTATAAAAAAATAACAAGAGTAGTTCTAGTAACTTTCCATTTATAGTAAAGTCAACAAAAAGGTATTTCACATAAT
Source organism: Mamestra brassicae (assembly GCA_905163435.1). Lineage (NCBI taxonomy): Eukaryota > Metazoa > Arthropoda > Insecta > Lepidoptera > Noctuidae > Mamestra > Mamestra brassicae. Next base: position 15,648,791 of record LR991006.1, on the reverse strand, counting down.
TATGTATCTCACAAACAGACATTCTATGCCTCTGCGAAAGCCGGAAGTGAAAAAAAAGCGAACCCAAGGAGGGGTACGAATTAATTTAATAAGATTTAAAATATCTGCACTACTCTTCTTTGCCGTGTTGATGGTTCCAAAATGAAGTAGGTAAGTCGAATTGGTACCTAATTACCTAGCTTTGACTAGCTAGATCGATAGCATATCTACTACGTAGGTATATCAAGTGCCTAAGCCATTGGCCTCGTGCAATTCTTTCGCCAGTGTTACAGCACAAGCACAAAGAGGAGCGAATTAGGTGAGGCATCGTCTGAGTTATGGATCCTATCGGTTGGCAGCGAGTTAGAGTTCCATTGTACATACTTAACTGCAGCAGCACACCTCGATTCGCTTCTCATACAATATTGATACTTACTTGCAAATCACTCACCTCCATGGCTACAGCTCATCTTCACTTTCTTAACGTAATGTACCCTTTATATTATTATACTCTTTGACGTAATGTCATCAATGGAAATGTCAATAGAAATAACAATGCCATAGTTTTATTGTTGTAGAAATTTAAAGTAAAAAAAGTCAATAAAAATTGTAAAAATAAAAAAAAAACTGTATGCATCAACATGTCCAAATTTACCGTGATTTTAGTTTTTTTCATCTTGTATCAAGCGACAGCGCTGATACCCCCGAAATTCCAATGGAAGGTCATGGACTTTGCATGGGCTTGCGATGACTGCTGCCAGGAAAAGAAATCGGCTTTAGCCAGTGAGACGTATATACCCAATAATAACATGCCGACTGGAATAGCGAGGTGGAAGAACAAACTTTTCATTACCATACCTCGGTGGAAAAAAGGCTAGCTATTTATTTTTGTGTAGTTTTTTTTTTGGGGAAGCTCAGTTCATAAGTAGATGGGAACCGACTGCAATGCAATGAGTGCAAAAACATCTACCAATCGACGACAACCCCGTTATTTTAGAGACATGCGCCCGCCGATGCACCCAGCAGCATGTTGCAGCAGTATCGTGTTATTGTGGGTTTTTTTCGTTAAGGATATCTCAATAGCATCCCAGATATAGCCTTGGCCCGGTTAATTAACTGTAAGTGTACCTACATGATACTAGGCGTACCTCGGTGGGTATCAAAATATGGCAAGAAATTAATTTGTTGGGAATGCACCAAGTGTCCTTACAGCTGTACCATTGAGGACCTAATTAGTGCCACTGATGCTGCTATAAATGTGGCCACCAACTGGGCACAATCTTTTTTAATGGACAGGAAACTCGTAAAGAAGAAGTAGAAGAAGAATACGTACGCCATAATATTCTCCATTGAAAATGATTTTCCGACAGCACATTTAACCTGATTTTTTTACCAAACCAGGCATTCCAGCATCCCTAAATTACGTCTATCTGAACGACACTCAAGATGCTCTTCTACATCCATACCCAAACTGGCGAGAAGGCTGTCTCAGTCGAGAAGGTGCTGTGGTCTCCAACAGGACTGTCGTGTCTACCTTCAGGGTCCACGTGGACAAGTTTGATCGACTCTGGGTTGTCGATAATGGGGTTACTGATATGGCCAGTAAGTGCTTAAACAACATTATCTTCTGCATAGCCTTTCCGTTATTATGTTGGGGGTCAGGTTCCAGGTCCAGTCTAATTGGATGAATGAACTAAGCGCACTAGTATCTCATACAGTTGTGGAGGTCAGAGTGCAGTCACTCAGGGTGCCTATCTGATCTCTACAAGTCAATTACGGACTTATAAGTCGATTGCTGACTTGCCGTTGTTTGGATTCTGTTCTCAAGTAACTTATAATTTGGGTCCTATTTTATTTTCTTCAAATTCTTAAGGTAACGTTGACATCTCCTTTGCGGTCTGCCGCGGCTTAATGTCACTATTTTAGCGCGAAAGACAGGAAAATCTTGACCGTTGGATAGAATGGCCTTCGCCCAGCAGTGAGACAGTACGGAATAGAGGTGGTCTGTCATTTTTCTTTCTTACATTTATTAGATATGTTTATTCCACTGTTCTTTCTTTTCTATTTCTAAAAGTCTTGTGACCTTCACAGCGGATGTGAAACAAGTGACGGATCCGGCCATACTGGTCTTCGACTTGAATACGGACCAACTGATTAAGAAGTACAACCTCGGAGGCGATGTGCTAAGAGACTCATCCATGCTGACTAGCATTGTAAGCAGGAGTAAACCTACGTAGAATGTAGTACAGCCAGTCAGTCCATAGTTGGGACCTTGGAACGCAGTTATGGCAACTGCGTGGTCCCCGGTACTCGTGGCAGAGGCAAGTGTAATTCGGTTTTTCCATCTGGGATTTCTAAGTAGTAGTCTAGAGTCTGGATTTGATCCTAGTTGAAGGCAACAGGCTCGCATGAGACATAAATATACCTGACGAAATGTTGTAGGTAGAAACTTTAGGTCACCTCTGCCTTCCCGAGGCCTTACTCCGTCGGAGAATCCAACAATTCCCATTTCCGAAATGTTTTCTTTTGCCAGACTGTAGAAACAATAGGCAAGAAAGGCAACAACAGCCCTGCCTTTGCATATATAACGGATATGGGGTCGAACGCGGTCATCGTGTACAGCATGCATGACGACGAGGCTTGGCGGGTTGAGAACCATTACTTCCACTTTGACCCCCACGCTGGGGTCTATAAAGTTGGGGGGATTGACTTTTACTGGAGTGATGGAGTGTCTTCTGCTACCTTATCGCAGCCTAGGAAGGATGGGTAAGCTGGTTGTGGTAAATTTAATTTGTTAAACCTGTGAAATTTTAGTTCACTGACCAATTTGATCGGCGTTTCTTACACGGTTCCTATAGGTTTATTAATAGAAACTATAAAACTGTGTAACTTCGTTCCAAACTGCCTAATTGAGTGTAGTGTTGTAATTTTTTGGATTGGTCGAGTCAAAAAACACCCTTTCAGTTCTCCTCTTAGTTAAACGTAGGTACATTAAAAAGCCCTCGAGTTAGATGCAGCCTCGATCTTCGCAGGCCATGGTGGTTGGTAGCAGCTGAGTGAGAGAAGTCATATATCGGTCTTGATAGGCAAGTTTAGGTGCTAACTGCTTAACAATAGGTACCTAATTTATCGGGCAGTTGCCTACTAGGCTCAACACCCATCTGGTTGTTGTCTGGTATCAATCTTATTTAATTCAACTTTCAGTTACTGCGATTTGTTTCTACATCCAACGTCAAGTACTAAACTGTTTAAGATGTCCACTAAGCTGTTGAGAAACAAGAATGCCCCTCAAGAAGACATATTCAATGGAGTTGAGGTTTGTATGAGGACAGGTTTTCTACATTCCTGTTAGTATTTGAATTCAGAAATAGAAAGAAAGAAAAAGAGTTTATTGGCGCGAAGCATGCCGCACACAAAAAAAAAACAAATCAACATTATTATCAATTTTTGGAACTCTACTCATACATTACAAAGTTAGTATTTTAATGCATGTGTCATTGTGTTGCATGTGTACATGGGCTTTCATAATAAAAATGATGCAGTTGCTGGCATCAAAACTCTCTTCTTCATCTTTTCAATTCGATGATTAACTCCTTAGCTTTTTTGGGCCCAGTAGGTAGCCGTCAATTGCAGCGTCGGCGCGGCGGTGGCATTCATCAAATCCCCCAAGATAGATACAGGTGCATGGGCACGGGCACGGGCATGTTTTGAACAGGAGCACCGCACTCACATTGTGTATCCGACGGGTGTATGAAACCCCATTTAGCCAGGTTGGGTCTGCAACGGCCTACCTGGGTGCGCAATCGATTCAGTGCTTTCCATATGCAAGTAGTCGGGTGGTGGTGGACGAAGAAAACTCTTCCGGCTCTTAAACCCACCCGGGACTGTTGTGTAATCTTAGAGAGGATGTCGGGAATCGGATTCTTGGTTCTTTTTTTCAAGCGCGCATGCGACAATCCTACGTACTACTGGTGGTGAAATCCCAATCAACGGGTAGAGTTTATAGAGCGAAGTCGGTTTAAGGCAACCCGATATAATTCGAAGTCTCGTTCAGTGCGATGTCGACTTGCTTTGCATAGGCGGATCGGTGCCACACTGGACTCGCAAATTCGGCAATATTCAGTTTCCTATTTGAAAGACGATTGCGAAAATGGAAAGCGCAAGATTCCGTTTTGGACGAGTTCGGGCGAAGAGCATTACCGTCGTAGTAGGTACCTACCAAGTGACTCGAGTGCTTGTGTAAATGTATTTTCAACATCCGTAAAAGTAGATGATTGCGCCGCCAAAGCTAATTCATCCGCATACAAGAAGTGTTCAGTGTGCTAGGTACGTAGTAGATTGGTCATTGGTATACCTAGATATTAAACAGCGTGGGAACTAACACACTGCCTTGAGGCAGACCGTTTTTTTGGCGGCGCCATCTGCTCTTTTCTGATGGGAAGCACACCTGAAAGCGACGATTGTGCAATAGTTCGCTTTAAATATTGACAAACCCCTGGTCGTTATTTAAGGAACTGACTTTAGCGAGTAAATTTTTAATACCTATTTATTTATAGTGTCGTATGTCGCTTTCAGGCCCACAAATACGACACCTGTCACTTTTTGAGCCTCATACCCGTGTTGAGTAAGTCGGAGGAATTGACCAGAGCAAGACTTGCCGGGTCTAAAACTGTGATTGAACTAAACTAAATGGCACCAGATGCATCAGACTGCTTGAAGTGACTTTTTTGGATCTTTTTAGGCCCAATGCTTGCAAGCAATAATGCATGGTTTCTTTTCTTTTCCAGATTGTCGGCGACAGAGGACCAAAGTCACAAGCCACGGCCTGCGATATAGATCCAACTACGAACGTATTGTTCTATACCCAGGTTATACAACGTGTAACAGAATAAGCGCAATACCTCTTAAGGGGTCACTTATGAACTCATCATTATGAACAACTTTTACTATGGGCCCAACAATGAAATCGCGGAAAAAAATCGACTTCCCAATACATTTCTGTGCGCATAACTCGACAAAATGTCGGTTTTGAACAGCAGATTTTCTTTTTCGTGATTTCGTGGTTCGGTCCCATAGTAAAAGTTGTTCACCCCTTAAGAGGTATTGCATTTATTCTGTTACACGTTGTATAAATTAACTGAATTAATATTAACTACCCTTTGATTGTGGATGCCATAATTGGGATGCAAAAGTCCCGACTCACACGTTCCTTAAGTTACCATGGAGCGACTGCCTATCAGACCTCCAAAACCAAGTAACTGGGTAGGTAACACAATAGATAGGGAACCTACCCTTTGGCAAGACTGGTGTCGGATTTCCTGGCTTCTGAATACCCATAACGACAATAAAAGATCTACAAATGACAGCCGGTACCAACAGCTTGTCTCCGAGATACTATACCTACATAGGAATCTCGGTATGTTAAGATCACCCATCCACAGACCGACCTCGGTAAGTTTGGCTTAACCTTGAAGATTGACCTGTGCGGCTGTTATTATTTAGCCACGAGCTCCTCAATACGACTTAAGTTTTACTTTCATTAGTCGTACTTTCAATTGTCACCTCATGCTACCCATATCACCTACCACAGTCCATCCATCCCCCCCATAATAATAGATTATATCATCATGATTTCAACCGAAAGACGTCGACTGCTGGATATAGGCCTCCCCCAAGTAATAATAATCGCCACTCCATAACTATTCGACCCCATCGATTTTATCGGTGTGATTACGAGCAATGTGCACTGTCTACTCTGTCAATTTAGTTCGGCGATACTTTAGACTATGTTGGTCCGTGGTTCTGCTGCATATATCGTAATTTCTGATTCGGGCATAGCCCTTCCCATTGCCCTATCGGTGACTTATAGCCCATTGATGAGGTCCATCGTCTTTATGGACTCTATTCATACTTACTCACAATTTCATAATTTCCTAAGTGACATCGTATTTAGTATTTAGGGCATCATAATCAAAATAAAAAAAAAAATATATAAATCAAAAGTAATTTATTCAAATTAGGCTGAGTGCCAGCACTTTTTGAATGTCAAAGTTCTAGGTACGTTCAAGTAATTCACGTTAACATTTTCAACAGGTGTGCAAAAATGGCTTAGGATGTTGGAATATGAACAAAGAATTCAACGAAATCAACACTCCTGTGATCCTCAGTGACTGCAATATAATGGAGTTTCCGAATGACGTCAAAGTAAGTATTGTGAGTGGTTACTGAAGAATGCATTTTCATATTCACTTCATCTAAGATATTATAGATTAGGACTACCTACGCTACAGCAGGCCTATTCTGTGACTATCTCACCGTCAAAGGTGAAGTGAGCTTGAAGCGAACTGTCATTCCTTGATTGGATGGATTCACAGCCCACTGCTTGTTCACTTCAACAAAGTTTTCACAATGAGATTTTTATAGAATAGCAATACAGTTTACCACTTCTGATAACTCTCCAGGTCGACCAAGAAGGCAACCTGTGGATCCTGAGTGACAGACAGTCGCGGTTCCTGTACGAATCCATGGACTTCAACCAGGTCAACTTCAGGGTTCTGACTGCGCCCACTGACATCCTCATCAGAGGCACGCCCTGCGAGAAGACTTTGAAATGTGTGTAACGAATGATCTTACTACTCTGTTTGTTAATCAATCACGCCTTAACGGCTGAATGGATCCTGATGATCAGAGATAGATTGGACCCCAGAGAGGGTTAAAGGCTACAGCGGGTCGATTCTGTAAACATGTCGAAGTGAAGGCTTGAGCGATGGAATGACAGCTCACTTCGTGATCACGTGAAATCTTGATTATATAGATTGACAGCTCACCTCGTGATCACTTCACCCAAGCCTTCACTTCGACATGTTTACAGAATCAACTGGCTGGCTTTTACGTAAAGTATTTTAAGAGGTCCGGTTAGAGGAGGGACCATTTGGTTTGACAATAGAGTTCTGTCCTCTTTAATTTCAAAATTTATCGGTTCCACAGTGAAGCTTTGAAATGTAAATGACAGTTTTTCCATACAATATGCAATACCTACCATGCAGTGTCCTAATGAAAGTTTTTTTTAAATAAATTAAAATTGTATTTATTTCAGCTTCGAGAAAGTAAAGCCTGGAAAGACTATATCACGACTCGGCGATTAAATAGAATTGATGGAACGATTGAAAATTTTGCTCAAGTCGCAATCAGAAACTTTTTATTATTTTGTGCGAAATATATTTAACAAAAAAATATTTATTAATCGTATTTTTTACAATGTCAATTATATTCAGTGGGTAACTGGACATTTTGTTTTATTTACTTACCACTGGCTTTTTGTCGTGACTTCGCTACCTGGTCGATGCTACGGGACCCGTGTATAAAATATAGCATTTAAATTAATATTATTTCACATTTTGATATTCTTAGTCGCATTTTTTTTGTGTAAACATGAATGTTCCAAAGTGCTGTTTATTGTTGTAATTGAACTTAATGCTTTGACTCTTTATTAAGGGTATAAAAACTACAGTAAAAAACAAAACACAAAAAATAATTTAATTTTTTATTTAAATATACAACATGGTAGTAATAACTATGTAATTAAATAAGTCTATGTGATTGAATAATTCATAGTTAATCATAATTTTGCGCGTGACCGTCGATTCCGTTAGATTTCGTTCACATTGTCAGTCTTTTTGCTAATTATTACAGTGAACCGACGAACACTGGACTTAGAAATGTGAGCACCTACTGACTAACGTTACGTGAAGTTTAAAGTCCCGTGGACATCGCAGACACGGATGGACAGGGATGAATGTTGCACATGACAGAGGTTAAAAAAAAATGTTTAGTAATATCCCGAAAAATCGCGTTATTAAAACTAGCTACAATGGTGATGAGGCCTATGTTTCGCAATGGAGCTGCGAGTATATTCTTTTGAAATATCATCGTGAAAACTAAGTGAAGTGAGCTTGACGTGAGCTGTCAATCCCTATGGAATCAGTGTTGAATGACAGCTCACTTCACTTGCACCTCACTTTAGGTTTCACCGATGTTTGCAGAATAGCACTTATACTGCTGCATCATTGTGTCTCTTCAACAGTATCTACCATTAACTTCATCATATTTATATTATTATTTGTTTTCTATAGAGACATGGCTAAATCTGGGGGGCTACTCTCTAATTCTCTCGTATTCTACTCCGTATCACCTAACCACTTGTTCGGGTTCGGAACTAATCGTAAGTCCGTAGGTGATACGGAGTAGAATACGCCCGCAACTAAGCCCGAAACTACGGACTTCGGGTTTAGTAGCCCCCCTGATACGGAGTATCGGCGATCGATATAATGTAATACACCCTGCCGTACAATTCATACACACATACATATTGATACTGGAAGTATCAATAAACGTATGAGACGATTCGGCATTTTGGAAAAATGTCCGTTATACTAATTGCCGTAAGGGTAATTTTGGGTAAATGCCCTTGATGTGAATTGACAGTTCCAGTATCGATATTAGTGACGTCATCATGACGTAGCTCTTCAATCATTGATTGTGTGTGAAAAAAATAAAGAGCCGATGTCCAACGACTAAGCTTCGTAGCGCATCGAAACTCTTTTGTGATGATATTTGCAAAGGGGAATGCCGATTTTAGGCCTTGCGATGCTCAAGAAATTTAATTTAGTAAAAAAAATACGTAAATTTTACGTAATTAACTCTTCTATTCACGACGCGATACAAGTCAGTAACATTTTTTAATAAATAATAAATATTGAAACGATACAACGAATTAAACAGACATTTGCTAGGTTGCCAATTTAAAATCCGGGAAAAAATAAAGATTTGTTGCAAAACATTGATTTGACATTTACACATATTGTACTTTATTAATTTGTCCTTTTGTTTATAGAAGTCCCAATGCATTCGATGTTACTTGTGGGCACTCAGGGCCTAAATCACTATGGCGGCTTGGCATCCCCCTTTATAACACGGCGTATTTGTACTCCATACTACTATTACACGAGGATTAACTTTAATATACATCGGGATATTACTTTATAATAGTAGAATCATTTGCACTACATACGAACTACAGTAGCATACAAAAAGTATAGAATCTAAATGGACTCCAATAGATCATTGTATGAAAAAGTTTTGGATAAAACATTTATATATTTGATATCATCAGATCTTTTCCGAAATACTTATTTTTCGAAAACTTTTCCATAGAATATTTCTCAATGATTTCTACGGCGATTGGAATCGACTGACTTATCAATTGCATTAAAACATGAATACATATGTATTTTGCACGTGTCGACGCAAAAATTCAATGGTGAAGAGAATCTTATTTGAAGATTTGTTAATGTACAAATTAGTTTAACCATACCTTAGTTCCCACAACGCTACAGCTGCCGACTAAAACCAACTATTCACTATAATAACATTTCTTTCATAATACTCATTAAATTCGCGACTTTCACACTACCGTACTTCGACCAAAACGTATCTATTTTCTTATTATTTCTAAGTCCATGTGTGGCTCGTCCGGTGCTCATTTCGCTTCCGAATCGAACAGAGTTTACACAAGCGTTGCAATTTGAATTATAACATTATTTACAAGTATTATTGCTGAATCATCTATCATAGGCCATAATAAGATTGAGAATTTACAAGAAAATATGAATTATAAAAAATAACTTATCAAATAGTGTCGCGCATGCTGAAAACGAAAATGTGCCCAATCTTTCTAAACGGGGTGCGCCAAAGTTCACCTAAATATTCAACTCCGATAGTTGGAAATCCGAAAATGTTCTTCCTAACAATCACAATTCCTAACTTCTCTGTCTCTAATGTTCATAATTCCGAAGCATTCAACTTCATAATGTCAGTAGGAATTCACATCATCTACACTTTTATTTGTTTTCCTATATTTTCTCAACATAACCATCTTTTACACTATTATTCAAAGTCGTATCTTTTTTGTAAAGATATCCATAGGTTAGGTCAGAAGTGTGACCAACTACGCGCGAGCCGAGCGAGCGAAATGAGCGGTGCCGCGGCAGCGGCCGGCGAGCGCTACCTCGAAATTGGTCGCGAAATTTTTCTAAGTATTTTTTTCATAGTGCCCCCAAGACGACACTCTGACCTGAATTTCATTAATTTAAGACAAAAATCAGTGAAACGACCTTTTATCATTCTAAAAAGTTGAATTAATATGTTTAGGGATAAAAGCGTTATGATAAAAAACAGTAGGAGTTTAAATATATTTACATTAATGATATACTTACTTACAATGTTCGGGAACATGAGTGTTATGAACATCGCCGGTACTACTAAAAATAGTATGAATGAAAACTTTAGAGTGAAAAATTTTAGGAAGAGTGATCATTCGGATTACAAATCATTAGGAAGAACAATTTCGGGTAAAGAACTTTAAGTGAGCCAATATGGACCCTTCTAAACGCGATGGCATCGATCTCTGGGCTGAAAAAAATGCGGCTCAATGTCAGCGTTTTAGTTGACAACATTATCTCAACCAATGATTCGCTAATTAGTGCATACTTTTTTGTTCTTGTGCAGAAACGATTAGAAAACGCCAACTAAATCATTTACAATTAGTTCATAAGATTGTTTCGCTTCTCGTTTTTTAGTCGAATCAATCGATTGACGTTTAGTAGATACATTTTCAGGTAAATTTGGACATAAACGTTCTCTTGATACCATAATCAGACCACATAATCTTTTTCATTTTTATTTCTATTAATAGGACTTTTTGATACGGAGAGTTTTATTTGATAATTTGAGTGTTTCTTACACATTCACATTTCAACGTTCAAAGACTTGTAGGTTTTTTTCACTGAACCGATTTTGAAAATTTGTTTTTGTATATGATAGCCACGTTCATGGGGAATGCTATAGACTATACGGGAACGGGATTTTCTTTCGGGAACAGGAAAAAACGGAACATGCGTGTACGAAGTCGCGGGCAACAGCTAGTGACAAAATTCGTTATTGCACTATGTTGCGCAACATGACGCATAAAAAGGGCAACATTGGCTATATATGTCTCTGTATGTGTCTTAACTTTTAAAGCAAGGCCCGCCACTTTCTACTAGATCTGGCAATGATGTCAGATGATGTACTCGGGCAACTTAAATTTTTGTTAAATTATTCTGACTACTATCAAAAATCTAGATGAATGAATACTTATTTGATAATAGAATAGGTTAATAAGAGGAGTGACACGCATCTAAAATTACGCAAAGTGCATCTTGCGAGTGACGTCACACACAATTATTACTCTCTCTATTTTTTATACATTTTAAAAAACTCACAACTCGTCATTATTTGAGATTTTCTAAATTTTTTTTGCTCGCGCGCCGCAAATAGTGGTGTCGGCGGTACGGTATGGCCTGCACACTGATTTACATGTTTACTTAATTATTTCCTGTGTAAACTTGACAAGAAGTTTCACGCAAATGAAAGGCAGTGCCCGTAGTTAACTAAAAATTTTAAAAATACTTATGAATAGTTTTTGTATTCTGCACTCTAGTGTAATTTTACGAAATTTAATTGCGTGTCTACTACTTCTTGGTTTCAATTTTAAGAAAAAAATTGTAAAAATATATCAATAAAAAAATATAGTCGAAATGCATGCGCGACGTCCGAAACCGTTAAATTATGGCAAAAGTGACTTAACGGTCCAACTTTTCCGATTTCTAAATCATAAGACACCACACTTTGGCTACTATCTATTAATGATAAGGACAGCACGATATCGCCATCTCTGTTAACCGAAGAGTCCCGAATGTAGCCGAAGTGTGTTGTCGTTGAAACAGTGCGTCACTGTGAACATTGTCCTACCCTACAAGGTCCGTTTTGCTGTGACAGAGGAATTTCTACCTTATTTTTAATAGTCCAAGGTTGTATTTTGAGTAGATTATCTAGTATTTTCGGCGGTTTCTCCGTTTTTATGTTGGGGCGTTGTCTTTGCTGGGGGCATGCGTTTTCTGAGGGGTGTCGTGTACTCCCATCCGTCTTCGCCTTTGGGGTTGAACAACTGTAACGAAATAGACAATCGATAAATCACGTGAGCTACGAACATTTAATTTTATTGAGACGAATTAATTATAAATGATATTTATATTCTAAGTAAATTAAAAATAACACTTTTACACGTCAATATTCATTTCAATAATAAAAAAAAAAACTTTTTATTTCAGTCATTTTTGGTCCATAATATTGTTTGTAGTTCGACTTAAAACTGTTAGATTAAAAAATAATTTAAGTATTTGCCGCCCTCTGGGGCCCCGGGCACACGCATTTGTGCTTGAACCCAATTAGATGAGGCCTTTGTTTCCTAGCTAACTACCCTGAGAAGAAACAACCAAACAAACTCATAGGTCTTCTCTTCTAAACTCTATACAATCGTACCGATAACAGCCCTTCAAAATATTGTCTAAGTTTCGGCGGCATTCCCCACAACAGAATGCCGTATGACATCACACTATAAATCAGTTACACCACGAATTTTTCTAACGACATATGCTGCAGAGCTGAGATTTTTGGACAGTTTGTCTACATGGGGTTCGACTGAAGATTCGCATGCAAAGTTATGCATATCAACTTTGTTTCGTGTAAGTTCTGTATCTTCGGGTTTCAACTCTCAACCCTTTATTGACACAATAGTGTTCACTTGTCTTACATGAGGTAACGTAAACTTTATGCATTAACTTTTTTTCTCGTTAGGAAGATGATTAACAGTGAATCAGTTAACTGCAATTGCAAGGGCACTATTTACATGGTTAGTAACCATCTGCTGATGTATTACTTTAAATAAAAGAGACATCTGTAAAAACACACTATTTTATGTTTATCCTATGGCGGAATGGCAAGTCATTAATATAAATGAGTAACAGGAAGGGGCCAAAAACTGAACCCTAAGGGACCCCCATCCTGACTACCGCTCCAGGGGATCTTTTACCATTGACATCCACTCTCTGAATCCTATCACTCAAGTATGACGTAAGAAGATCCAGAGAGGCGTCCTGGTTTCTGTAATAGTGCAGTTTCCTGATTAATATCTAATGGAGAAAGCAATCGAATGCCTTGGTCAAATCGTCATAAATGCCCAAAGCATCGTATTTGTCCTCCTATGCATTATAAATTTGTCCTAAAAGTTCAGTTGTTGAACGAGGTTGAAATAGCCTTGGCCCAGTTATTTTTGATGTTCAGTATCGTTGAAAAAACGGGACACTTAGGCGGCTCACATGTGTGAACACATCACAGTAATAGCACAATTCATCATATAAAACCTACATTGTTTTCAAGGTTGCTGGCTTATACGAAAAAAAAAAAAAAACAATGCACACACGTTATAGACACAATAGACGAACAAGGAAGTCTGTGCTAGTGTGTTTACAAGCGCCGACGGACACAGGTTGTCTATGCTGGTTGTCGTTCAAACCGGTTCGATTCAGTATATGTATATCTTTGCCAAATTTGGATGTGTTTTGGCGTTGTTTCCTGCAACAGCAACATGAATACACATTTTTTTGGGATGGTTAATCATCAAATGGCTCCTGCTTTTTCGCTCTGGGTGGAGAGGAAGGGAGTGTCAGACTCTTACTGATTAAAAGCCACCCGTGTTCCTCCAAATGCCCTTGGCATCCAGGGCCGTTGTAACTGTATCGAACAAGTCCGCAAGGCTGGCAGATGATTGCTCCATATAGGGTAGTGTTACGTACCAGCGTGGCCCACTTGTCTCCGTTAGCCTCCCTAGTCTTGACGGCGTCGCGCTGCGCCTGCTCCACGGCGCGCTTGGCGGCGGTGGCGGCGTCGCAGTCGGCGGCGCGCAGCGCGCACGTGACATGGCGCCACACGCGCCGCGACTCGTGCGGCTGCTGGCGCGACACGGGCGCCACGCGCTTGCGCCGCGGTTTCATGTGCAATACTTCGAACAGGACTTCTGAACGCTGTGGACGTTTCAATGTGGAATTAGCGCTTGTTTTTGGTATTCAAATTTCTGATTTTATTAGGATATCAGAAAAAAATCGCGGTGTCATTTTTACACTAATATAGTTATGTCACTGTTGACTTGTTTTTTATGTTTAAAAAATTAACAGAAGCGCAGGTAAAAATGTATTCTAAACTTAGCATTAATGGCCTTGATGCAAAAATAAGAATAACGTAAAAAAAAAAAATGTTTGGATCTTTCTAAAATCAAACCTTAAAGGGAAAAGGGGTGTATAGGGGAGGAAAATTGGTTAAAACTAAAAATGGAAACGAATCAAATATTTTTTATAATCAATCCCCACCGGGATGAAAGGCAAAGATACTAGTTAAAGGGGGTGAAAGGGGTGTAGATGTAACAGAGTAAAGTACAAAATCCACGCGAACGAAGTCGCGGGAGAAGTGCCGGTACAAATAACAATATAAATAAAGCTACTTACTCCAGAATCAGTCCACCGCCCATCCATCCTAGAATTCCACTCTCCTTGTGCGGTATAGTAAGGTTTCTTGTCGATGCCCGCGAATATCTCGCAGGTGACCCGATGCTTCTTGCCGCCGTAGAACGGTTTCGTGAGGAACTCAATGTTGGCCTTGTGGCCCGTTTGGACGCACTCTATGCACACCGAGCCGCCCAGTTCTATCCAGGGGACTGTTAGTATCGATCTGGGGATTGAGATTTAAAATTACAGATGTTTTTTTTAATATTTTACACATGCACTGTAAGTTGGACTGAAGAGCGACTTCCTTTATGGAGAATCAATCTAGTCTAGCTTTTTCCCAGCTGTTTGTACATGCCACGTCTTACATGCCGTAAGATTGTAAAATATCGCGTAAAATTGTAAACAATTTTTTCTTAATAAGACACGGATATATTGGAAACTACTGAATTTGGATGGGATTCATTGTATATGTTACCGGAAAATTGGAAACGCCGTAAAGATAGTAAAATATCGCGTAAAATTGTAAACTATTTTTTTTAAATAAGACACGGATATATTGGAAACTACTGAATTGATTTGGGATTCATTGTATGTCACCTGAAAATTGCAAACGCCGTAAGATTGTAAAATATCGCGTAAAATTGTGAACTATTGCTTTTGAACAAATTAAATAATTGTTTCCACGCGTGTGAAGCATAATTAAAAAGAGCTCATTCGTTCATTACGATCGATAATCATGTGTATAATTTTCATTTAATGACGTGCGACTGTGCACGTGCACAGACACGTGAGATGTTAACCTTAATGCATATTTGTTGTTGGTTGTTTTTTTTACAAATCTTATGCTATCCTGGTTTGAAACATGCTAGTGTAGCTTACATGATGCCGGATTATTTTAAACCAGTACCATTATCAGTGATCGGATAATCGGGCGCGTATATACCTAAACTTCCCGTGAAAGAATAATATGGACATTCCTTTCTGAATAAATAAGTAATCCCGGGTTCCCGGGATTGAACAATAAATGGAGCTACACATAAAATTACAATTGTTTCAATTCACTAAGTAGTCAAGGCTCCTGGCCTGTTACTAAACCAGTTGTCATAAAAACTTTCATTGTAAATTAAAATTTCCATTAGAATTTAAATTAAAAAAAAAAAATAGAATGAGAGTTAACAACGAGTTCTCAACTACATTTTGTTTGAATTTTTAGCAATCTCAGAAATTTCGAACGATTCCGGGATCCGGGATTCTGAAAAGCACTTTCGTGAGAATAAAAGTGATGTTTAGGTATATTAGCGCCCGATTATCCGATCACTGACCATTACTGTGACTAATTTAACAACACTAACGTAAAGTAAAATGAACTGTTTTCGTTAAGTACCACGATTTCAAATGAAATACTTTTATTTAATTCGAATCGAATACTAGCTTCGTCTACCACACGAAATTAGTACACAAATTAAGTTAATGTGTATAATTCTGAGTTGAAATTTTTCATAATTTTCATTGTAATTTTATTTAATTATTATTTGTTTTTCTTATTGTTTCCTTAGCAGTTTATGCGTAAAATATAGTGCATGTAGTGCTCTTTTTTAAGTGATGAGGCACTTAAACTTAAGTCTGGAGTGATTTCTCGTAAATGTTATAGTATACTCATTGTTGAAGAGTCAAATAAAAAAAATAAAAAAAATGTATAGCTCCTTCTCCCTCTTAGAGCGGAATCATGATCGTTGTAGTCCCTGTACCTATAATGATGTGAAAATCTCACCTGCCGTATCCATTAGGGAATGTAAGCGTATACTCTTCCCCGGTATCCAGCAGCGTCACCGTACCCTTGCCAATGTTATGGACCCCGATGGACAAGCCTAAGAACTTGCTCTTAGTCCACACCCAGGCCTCGAACTGTATGCGCTTATTGACGTGCTCTGCGTAGAAGGCAGAGATGGGCGGGTGGTGGGACACTTGCTCCGCCACGAAGGAGAGCTGGTCGGGCGTGCACCAGGGGACCGGGCCGTCGCCTACTTCTTGCTGTAAACATGGCTTAATAAGGTTCGTTTCTTGTCTGAGAAGAATGTGGAGTCAGGTTACAGTTACAAAACAGCGTAGAATTATTTTAACTCTTCAGAAACTAAAAAGATCTGAAGTTCCCTTAATCTGAAATAAACAGTGAAGGCTACTGAACTTTAAGCAAGTTTCTTCGTAGTTATTTATCAGCAGACAACTTAAAAATGCAAGCTTTTGGACCAATAAGGATCTTGTCTAATGGCCTGGCTACACGCTCAATCTTATTTGTACCAATGCTTGTTTGTGCAAGCAAACAAGTGCGTAAAGACGGCAAAACAAATGGCTTGGACACCATGCAGTTTTTGCGCCAATGTTTTGCACAAACTGATTGAGCGTGTAGCTGAACCTTAACCATCTGCAGCTGAATACCAGTATTTTTCATGGGTCCACTGCCTATCCGACCTCCAAAACCCAATCTATACTAATATAATAAAGGTGAATAGTTTGTTTGAAAGCGATAATCTCTGGAACTGCCAATCGGATTTGGAAAATTATTTTTTTATATGATAGCCAAATTCATGAGGAAGGCTATACGGGAACGGGAAAAAACGGGATATGCGCGTACGAAGTCGGGGGCAAAAGCTAGTTAGTATTTAGTAGCAAGGCTGGATGTCAGTCATCCAGACTTTTGCTAGCCCTTACGACTCTTAAAGATCTACAAAGACAGATCTAATTCACGGTAAGTTATGGATCCATGTCCGGACCTGGGCAAGCGTTGCTTCCCGCTGTTTAATTTTCGACCAACTCAAGACTTACCTTGTCGATAGCGTTGTTGGTGTCGGGCGGCGCGCCGTCCATGTCCCAGTGACAGCGGAACACCTCGCCCAGGATGGGGTTGTACGGCTTCTTGGCGACCTGCGACTTGCGGCCCGCGTGGTACGAGCTCAGGTACCAGCGGACTACCTGCACCATGCGGTCGCGGGGCGTCGGTTGGTCTACTATCCTAAAATACAAAAAAGCATAATTTGTAAATAAAAAAACAGAAAATAAAGGTAACAGAAACAATAAAAGATGCGTGGTAATCTTAGCATAGTTCTAGAACAGAAAACCTTTTCACAACCTTAATAGTGGTATGCGGAACAAGGTGTTAAGTCCCACAAACCTACATTGAAAAGGGAGGATCCTCCGACGAGACGGTTGGTGGGCAACTGCCTGATGGTTGATATTTAGGCTGTTGCATATGTTCAAATCGCTCAGAAAACTTTGATACCGCGATGCAGGATTTGTGTGACGTTAGAACTTTAGTTCGTATCTGGCGGCACAGATGTCGCTACACCCGCCAAAAGGAAGGGTTTTTTTCAGTTGTCTTTGGATTTGGATAGGAGTACTTTGAAAACCAGACTACGGCAAAGCCAAAGGAAGGATTTTTTTCAATTTTGTTTTCGATTTGGATAGCAGTACTTTTAATTGGCGGAGGTTCACAGACGTTAACCCCCACGTCATTGACATGGATCAATTCATATTGGGTACACCAATAGCAATACAAATGGTGCTATTTATAGGGAACAGTGCTAAAATATAAAGGTATGTATGCTTATAACAGGTATCCAATATTTGAACCTGGTGAAAATGTTATAGTTTGTAAATTCGTAAAAAATACTTACTCAACCTATAAAATACCTACTAACGCTGAATACTAGATAATTATAAATACGACTGCATATAGACTGCATAATAACTCACTTTACGAACTGGTCCGGGTGTGCGAAGGAGTCTGCGTACATCTCTAGAAGGGATCGCCTCTCCAGTATGAATGTTGGTAACACAACCTGAAAAATATTGTTATATTATGACCTTGTTACCCAGTGCTGGGTGGGTACTAGGTTACCACTAATTTTGGAAGGTTTGCAGAATGAATAACAGCTCTTCTATTCTGTAATCATGTCACCATGAAAGTGTAGGTGAAGTGAGCGTGAAGGGAACTATCACTCCTTTTAATAGAGTGAGGTTTCTTGCCAGTTCTTCCTCGTAGGAAACGACCAATTCGAACCGTGCACTGGCTTCTGACGATACATAAGAGCTCATGTAGGCCTATGTGAAATAAAAAAAATTACGGTGAATTTTGAATTTTAAAGCAAGGGGTCTATATAGCTCTCTTCACCTTACTTATCACGGTGAGTTTAATATAGAATAGGACGTAAACGATATGAGTATTTGTAAATCAGTTTAAAATTCGACCGGTATCGATTTTTTTTTTTGTTTAAAAAAACTTTGTTCACACTAGGAATTTCTCCTGTATCGTGGGTGCGTTTACAGACATACAAAGTCACATACACAAACAGACCCGGAACAACTATCTGTAGGCCATACAAATAATTGTTCCGTGCGGGAATCGAACCCGCGACACGCAGCGCAACAGTCAATCGCTCAACCACTACGCCAACCGTGCTGTCAAAACAAATTGGGATCCCACGAAGCGAACCAAAAAAACACAAAAATGAGTTCATTTTCCAATTATATCAGGTTCGAAGTAAAGTTTACAGAATAATACTGCGGATTTGTTTCTGTTTGCTCGAATTACGATAAGGGTCAGTCACTGAAGTGAATGTTTAGCCCTGAATACGTATTGTGCTGTAACTCAATCAATGGATACCTGAACCGGTTCCAATTACTTTACTACACCTGTAGCCGTTTTTAATTATAAACACATGAATATCCCGTTTATTCTGAAACTTGTTACGCAAAATATAGGTATCAGTATGCTATGTTCTTGTTTAATTTGACTACGAACTACTTATTAGTTAGGTATTTGAGCTTTGACATCAAATTAACTTGTATAGGCTTTCAGAAACAGGGGTATAAACTACGTAAACTTTTTGCTGCTATTACGTCAAATTTATTTATTTATTTGGGAAAAAAAAAACAATTGTACAATGTGTGTGTTCTGTATCGTTTCGGACGTAAAAGAATCGCCCCATCCCATCTCTTCCCGTGGGTGTCGTAAGAGGCGACTAAGGGACTCACCAGAGAATGGGCAGCAGCATTCTCTTTGCATTGCAACAGCTACACTGCGATCGCCAAACCGCCTACCAAGCGTGGCCATTATGGCAACCCCTCCTTTGGGGGAGGCCTATGTCCAGCAGTGGACGTCTTTCGGCTGATGATGATGATGATGTACAATGTGTGTTACAATATAATATGGTATGACATATGGATAAATGTACAATCCACAACGTTACCACAGATTACTTGTGTAAATTATTAATTAAGTAGGTAGGTAAGTAAGTTCAATAATTACACTTAAGTTCATAGCGAAGCTTACTCAAGTGACTACAGATGAGGTAAAACCGAACTTACATATCAATTTTGGACCGGTAGGATCCCGAAACGAAGCCATGTTTTTGATGTGAAACATCTATAGCCGCGGGTAAAACCGATTTATACGATGGTATAGCGCGCATATATACAGTCTATCTGTATTTTTTTCACTATGCCATATTTAGTTCATGTCGTAATCTGTTCTTTCACGCATATTACTTGTACATAATAATTTCGATGTGTCACATCTGCCAGGCGCCCCTTAAGGCTCACAATTTTTTTTTTTGGTAAGCCCGCGTTTGACCACAAGGTCACTAAATGGAAAGTGATGATGTGGTCAACGATAGCAACGCTTGTCGAGAAGAAACTTATCCAGTCTCGACTTAAAGACTCCCAACTTGTAGCTATCAGAAAACACTGACTCCGGCAGGGAGTACCACTCCTTATCTGTGTGAGTATAGCTAAGGAGTAGAATTCTCTCGAATGAAAGCATTACCAAACCGTTTTGTGCCGTGTGTGTTTGGTGGGATGTCCACCAATGGATTCCGAAACGAACCTTATGTTTTACAATATAATAGTACTACTATGGGAACAATTTGAAATGAAGGCACTTACCTTAGTGAGATCCATTCCGATCTTGACCTGCGAGAGGAGATGGGTGACCACGGAGCCGTGGTTCTCCATCGAGCCGAGGTCGCTGTCCGATTCATCCTCGTACAATGCTGGAGACAGAAACATGTCGATTATTATTAGTTGGGACTTGATGATGTTCTTCGGGTGTTTTTAGGGTTCCGTAGTCAACGAGGAACTCTTATGGTTTTGCCATGTCCGTCTGTCTCTCCGTCCGCGGTTTAGCTCAGAGATGTTTAGCACTAGAAGGTTGGAATTTGGTATGGGTATAAGGGTATAACTACTAAATGGCGTGACATTAAATATATGATTGAACTAAAATAAATTCCTCCAATTGCATCAGACTGTTTAAGAAGTGACCTGTTTAGAACCTTTAAATATTTCTTTGGCTTACATTAATGCGGCCGAGTGTTTTGATAGAAGTCAATTTTATATCTACAACGACTGATCTTGAATAATTTATGACTTGAAAGAAGGCTAAATTTCCTGTTACAAAAGGAAGCCGAGTTGTGGCCTACCTCCCGCTCGGACAGAAACTAATTTGCCAAAAGCCAGCTGATCGATAGACATTTTTACTAAGCCCCTAACATATTCAAAAGCATAATAAACCAATCCTGCCTGCTCGATGACCTAGAAGAACATATCTAGTCCTCACAAACGACTAGACCAGTATGATTTTCAGCTGACATTAAACCATGTCGAGTCCTTGAGTGGACGCGCCTTCGTTTTACTTGGAATCGTGCCAGAGAGACTGGAAGAGGCTTGGTCGCCCGGATCGAATTTTTTAGGTTTGCAACGAATAACTGTCAGTGTATGTAGTGTTTATTCAAAGTCAAAGTCAAAACGTTATTTCAATTAGGCCATTAAAAGGCACTTTTGAACGTCATCATTTACAGTTCAGTAAAATAATCTAATAATAGTATCACATTAATAAAGTGACTCTACAGTCCATTCGGAAAGGTAGCTGCTTATGGAGAAGAACGGACAAGAAACTCCATACTCTTTTCAAGTAATGGTTTTACAAAATTTGGTATACAAAAATTAATTTAATATTATGTGTGTGTGGACGATGCACCCAGAGTATGCTACTTATAGGAACAATGTATTACTTCTTATTTAATGGTAGAATACCTTCTGCGACTGGATAGGGGCAGCCTGCGAATGGTGGCGGGGACCATCACCGGAAACTGCTCACTGAATAAGCATTTCCACACGATAGGTATAACGGACAGTCTTCTGTGCAGAGCATGCATGGAGGAGGAGGAAACGGTATCGCACGTGCTCCTTGAGTGCACAGGCGTCGCCGGGATACGCACACAAACAATAGGGTTACCGAATTCACTCACAGACATCTTGAACTCTTTAGGAGGACTGCTCTGCTTCTGGGGGAGGTTGACTGATTGGAATGACGGCCGCCAGGGCCCACGCACAATGGTCCAACATCAGGACTAAGTGCGGTAACCATACCCAAATAGATAGATAGAATGGTAGAATACCCATAGGGGCTATTAAGCGTCAAGAGCGAAGAGGCGATGGTTATGTTGAAATATCATGGCTATATTCAACAAAGGGTGGAGGGGGGCAATGCAGATTGTCTTCGATAAATCAGTACTGGTAGGTACAAGGTGTGGATAAGAAATAACAAAACCACAGACAAAACAACTACGGAATGCAATTTGTGTCAGTGACGTCACATGCAATGAGCGTTGTTGAATTTAAAAAAATAACATATTATCGTAATTTTTTTGAGATTTATAAACAAAATATTCGAAGAAGAAACCGTCGTCCTGTGAGACACATGATGAACGTAATATATTCTAGACGTGAACAATCATGGTAACTCAATTTCACATTAAAAACATTTAACTAACTAGCTTTTGCCCGCGACTTCGTTCGCGCATATCCCGTTTTTACCGTTCCCGTTCCTGTAAGTTTCGTTGCCTATAGTCTTCCTCGTGAATTTGGCTATCATATACAAATATAATTTTTCAAATCCGATTGGTAGTTCCAGAGATTAGCGCATTCAAACAAACAAACAAACTCCTCAGCTTTATTATTAGTACTACTTGCCGACCGCGGCTCCGCCCGCGTGATTGTCGAAAATTATCCCAATGGAACATGCTCCCGGGATAAAAAACTACCCTATGTCCTTTCCCGGGACTCAAACAATCTCTATACCAAATTTCATCTAAATCGGTCTAGCCGTTTGCGCGTGAAGAAGTAACAAACATACAGACACACTCACAAACTTTCGCCTTTATAATATTAGTGTGATGTGATATTGATCGATAGATTAACTAGCCATTTATAAACATTAGGTCAGTAGTGGATCATTTTAGTTTTAGTTATTTTAATTTTAATAATTATTTAATTGCTTTTTTTTGTCTTTTCGTTTTAGTATTAAATTTCGCTTTAGTTTTGATAATAGGCACCCAAAAAACAATTAATTGTTTAAAAAATATATGTTTTTTCTTGTTTATTTAATTAAGGCCTTTAGTTACAATCGCATGCTTTGCAAAGATCTTTTACGTGTATTACGTGGAAAATGTTGTTGGTGACACTTTTGATCATTTTCTTTTGTATTGTTTTATAAAACATGTAATGTGTCACTGTTTGTTTTCCCTAATAAATAAAATAAAATAAAATTTAAGGGGCGCTACATCAGTGCGTAACCGCACGATAGTAGCCACTTCGCCAGTAAGCCCCGTCTCGCACATTGTATGCTAATCTTACGAAGCCCCACGAACTCTGACTGTACAGTGTACACGCCTTGTCTGATGATATTTCTTGTAGAACTATCGTGAGGGGAATAACGTAGTGACATATTGTTTTCTTTGAAATTGTTTTATGTACGTGCGTATGGGCACGAGACATTATAGGTCTGTTATGACATGATCAATTGATCAGTGATCGGATAATCGGGCGCTAACACCCACACTACTAAGAGGGCTGACTCTTCGGTACTGTGGGTGTTTTTATGTATCGCCACTAGTGAAAACTATTTACCCCTTTTGAAAGACATTGCCACGTATACATGTCGAACAAGCGCGTGCCCTGTACGCCAAACGTCACAAATATTTGGCAAAAAGTACGGCGAATTTGTGGCTTGGCGTCGGGGGCACGCCGATGCGTTTATGCTCTGGCGTTCAAAAGGTTGAATGACCAAGCTCAAGTCATCATCTGTCTAGCTTTGTCACAACTATGTTGAGTTCAGGGGCCCTACACTATGAAGTCTTAAACCGATCAAGATTCCGCTCTAAGAGAGAGACGGAGCTATACATAACGAATAGCACTATCCCGTTTACATCATCGGAATTAGATTCAATTCAATTCAAATTTATTTATTGTTTGTCACAGGTGGAAAAGTAGTTCTTATCATAATAATATAAAGATCGCTGTAACATACCCATTGGGCGTACAATATCTAATAAATATAATATTATTATTATAATTTTATGGTGGTGTTTTGTATGATGGATGGCACGTCATAGTAGGGTCAGTTTACAGTTTAACCAGCTGAATACCATTATTTTAAATAGATCGATCCCCTATCCGAATAATATAGTTCTTGTCTTGATAAAAATATTTTCTACCGAGGTGGAGGCGAGGCTAACTTTCCTGGGTGTGCCGGACGTACTACTCAAGTAGCTTCACTCGTGAAGGCTATTTTTAAGTCACTCTCAGTTTACCAGCATCGTATACCAAATAAGTTAATTTTCTCTCATCCAGAGGCATCACATTAAAGTTTTACATCAATGAATGAATTTATCAATTATTCATTTATTTCGGACTATTAAATCCATATATGTGTTAGTATATGTGTTAGTTATAAATCACCGAAAAATTGCAAACGCCGTAAGATTGTAAAATATCGCGGGAAATGGTAAACTATTTTTTCTTAATAAGACACGGATATACAGAAAACTATCTATTGAATTTGGATGGGATTTATTGTATACAAAACGATTTTTGACGTGACGTGTAATAAATCGATGAACGCCCGGATGCACGCACGAAAAAGGATGACTCATTGTAACGTTACGATCATTTCATCAATGTTTTGTTATGACGTTGTCACGTTAAACTATCGTCCGTAAACCGACTTTACTGACATTTTTTTTTTTAATAATATATCGAGATATAATAATCTAGTAAAGATTTATTACAATCTTACGGAGTCTGCAATTTTCCGGTGACATATACATGCGACGACGAGTAGTCAGTCTAGGTCATATTTTTACCCTCTTAATTCAGAAAAAACTTACAAGTCTCTGAAGTAGCAAAGAAGATTTTGCTCTGCTTACCATCGTAGTCGATCTCTCCATCTCGAGTACGGGGCAGGTCGACGGGCTGCGACGAGTCTTGCTCCGCCGCACCCTCCGCCTGGCAAGTGCGACTGGCGCTGTAACAATACAGAATACATTTAGTTGTGTGGTCATTCGAATAGGAAGAAGGTCGTCCATGGTTGGACATAAGGGAGCGTTCAAGTATTACGTAACGCAATTTTTGAAGATTCTTGACCCTCCCTCCCCTCCTGGTAACGCGCCGTAACGTTTATCTGCACCCCCTCCATAACCGTTACGTATCATCCAAGTGACAATTTTTACCTGAACGTCACAATTATGTCTACAACTCTCATGTTGCCAAATTTTTAAATTAATAAATGTCATTTGAAGAAAAATATTGATGTTTATTTTTGTTTGGCAAAATGACTACTGTTTAGTGACTGTGTAACTCGAAAATATGTTTAGTGAGCTAGCGTTAAATAAAAAAACAATGTTACGTAACGCGTTGTTCGAACACCCCTCCCGCCCCTGTAACGCATCGTAACGTTTTACAAGACCCTTCTCCCCCCAAATTGCGTTACGTAATACTTGAACGCCCCCTAACCCAAAGTTCAAGCGTTTATTTCAAGTGAACCATTTAAAGGCACTTTTGCATAGTCGAGATCGGTCAGTCAAAAACATAAAGTTAGTTGCACGTTCCAATGCGTAGATCTCTATGCAGAAGAACGTGCAAGAAACTCCATGGTCAATCTTAAATCAGTAAATAGTTACAAATACCTAATGGTATCATGTTGAAATTTCATAAAATTATAAAATACTAAAGAGGTGGGTGTGGACCTGCCCAGACAGTGCAAGCATTTGTCAGTTATCGTGCAGCTCAACTCAGAACTTTGAGGAGCTCAACGATCCGACGAACAATACCAAGGTAAGGACATTTGGGCAGGCCGCATAGTGTACTCAAAGTGCCAGACAGCCATGAAATCAACCCTTAAAATAACGACCTACATAGTCCTCATATTTAAACTACGTCATTTAAGAACCATGCAGATTAATGTCTGAGATGCACTTTACAAGCAAGCACGGTCTGCCTGGGTGTGGCTTTCGCATCCAGCATATTACAGCATTCTAGGAGAAGACCAATTTGCCTATATTATTCCCAACTTTAATTAAATTCAATTCAAATGTTTATTGCTCAGATGTCAAGTGAATGCGCAGTCCACTGTGTTGTACCAATTCAGGCATGCAAGATTTATCATTAAAATTATACAATTTCATAAATTCCAAAAATTCAAAATTGATACCTTAAAAAATGCCATAAATTCAAATCAATATGCTACAAACAGTCACAAATTAAAAAAAAATACCCTTTATAATGTCATAAATTCAAATTTAAAAAAGTATATACTATGTCATAAATAAAAACCGGCCCAGTGCGAGTCGGACTCGCGCACGAAGGGTTCCGTACCATTATCTACAAAAACGGCAAAAAAACACGTTTTTGTATGGAAGCCTTGAATATTTATTTTATTCTGTTTTTTTTTGTTCTTATAGCGGCAACAGAAATACATCATCTGTGAAAATTTCAACTGTCTAACTAGCACGGTTCATGAGATACAGCCTGGTGACAGACGGACAGAAAGAAAGCGAAGTCTTAGTAATTGGGTCCCGTTTTACCCTTTGGGTACGGAACCCTAAAAAATAATAATTATTTGGGTTATTGGTTTGGGCTTATTCGGATCGGCTTCCAGTCAAACCACATGCAGCTGAATCCAGTATTTACATGAAAAAACTGTCTATTTGACTGATTACTCAGTAACTGAGCAACATGATATCCCTTGGCAAGACGAGTCAGATTTCCTGGCTTCTGACTATCCGTAACGTGTCAAAGATCTCCAAATGACGGCTGACCAACGGCTTCACGTGGTTTGCGAGGCACGAGGAACCCATCCACTGACCAACCCTGGCAAGCATTAGCCACAATCTCCTCTGCCTAGCAGAACCATTAAACTTTGGACGTAGTTTACACATGTGACGTCATTACAGCTTTACCGTGACAACCTTATTTCCGCCACAGTGTTCCCTCATATCCGATATTAATCACACATATGGAGACAGTTCGAACTTGATTTTGAAATTGCCTCCATGCGTCGTGTAAAGACGACATTGACGACCATTAAGGAAAATAAAAAAAATGTAATAAGCCTCCTGCTTAAAAGAAATTGCCGTTTTCTGAGAATTGATGGCTCTGGGGAGGAAAGGATTTGTGACTGCAGACCTTGTATTATACAGGAGTAGGACTGCGTATTTTAGAATCTATGTTTTGAATCCATCGTCACCGAGGCAAGTATCGACTTTATCATTGTTTATGTAGGTATGTCACCGGAAAAGTGCAAACGCCGTAAAATTGTAAAATATCGCGTGAAATTGTAAACTATTTTTTCTTAATAAGACACGGATATATTGAAAACTTGAATTTGGATGAGATTTACTCTATACAAAAAGATTTTTTCATAATATTGATGTCAAGAAATTATTATAGATCTGTTAAAGATTTATTAGAATCTTACGGAGTCTGCAATTTTCCGGTGACATGTATAATTTGATTTTTAGGGTTCCGTACCTCAGTTGGCAAAAACGGAACCCTTATAGGATCACATTGTTGTCAGCCTGTCTGTATGTCCGTCTGTCAAGACCTTTTTTCTCAGGAACGCGTGGAGGAATCAAGCTGAAATTAACATCTAATACTGGAGCAGTGAAAAAATAAAACTTCTAAGTCAACACAATCTAAAGATAAGACCGTTTATGGCGCATTATTTGTCGCTCGCAAGGCAATCAAAACCTACAGGGTACCTCCGTTGACCTTGAGTCATGAAATTTAGCAAGACGATAGATCTTACAGTAAAGTACAGGGAAAAGTCCGAAAATTGTTTTTTTTTTGTTTTATCATTTAAAAAAATCATTTTTTGCGATTACAAACTTATATTTTCAGACCAACGAGGCATTGATTGGATTTAGCCAGTATTTGGCTTAATAAATAAAGAAGTCGTAAGAAAAGTAAAATCAACAGATTAATCTTCAAATTAAGGCCATCGAGATTTTAATTAATTTATGCCTTTACAGGTTATTTTTGATCCTAATGAACTTTGTATCCTACATAAGTAATATTGAAAACATGTTGCAAAAATATTAAGATCACAACAAGAATAATTACCGGTTTAGGTACCTACATGCTATTTTAATTTGCACGATGTTAATTAACTTGGAAACACGTAGTTATAGTACACACAGCATGCCTACAGTAAGTATAGGTTAATTATACTTGAGTAAATAACAGGAAGATCGACCCATGCAGGTCTATTCCAGGTTTAAAGCAAGCACCATCCCATCACTTCCCGTGGGTGTAAGAGGCGACTAAGGGACTCACCAGAGAATGGGCAGCAGCATTCTCTGTGTTTCTGTGCATTGCAACAGCTACACTGCGATCACCAACCCGCCTGCCAAGCGTGGTGATTATGGCAAACAACCCTTGGGGGAGGCCTATGTCTAGCAGTGGACGTCGAAAACCCCTTAATAGGGAAGGACGTTAGCCGTTGGTTCAGGCTGTCATTTCTAGATCTATCACCATTCATGTCATAAAAAGACCGTGGTGAATCGATAAGGAAAAGATTGAGTTGCTCATTCGTAGATCTTGGATAGTCGCTCCGTTTTTTTTTACCGTTGATAGGCACTCGTTTGACCACTATCTCACCTGGTGGTAAGCGATAATGTGGTCGAAAATGGAGCACGCTGGCCTAGAAGTAACCTATTCATTCTTAACTTAAAGACTCTCAAGTTTTAGCTATCAGGAAACACAAGACTGGCAGGGAATTCCACTCCTTAGCTGTACGCACAATGAATATGTTCCCAAAACGTTTTGTGCGTGTGGGTGGGATGTCCACCATGTACCGGTGGCGCATCGTCGTACGTCTTGTGGTCCGATGATGGAACGGGCTTGGCTTAGTTAAACTATGCAATTTTGTCGCACACTCCCCAAAATGCAACCAATAGAAAACCGACAAGCTAGCAACTCGGCGTCGATGCTCGAAACTTTGGGAGCTTCGACTCGACGAGCCTATCATTGCCGATGATCCTCTTTCTTTGATCCGTTTACGGAAACCCGAAAAACCCGAAGAGAAACCCGAGATTTTGACACTTTACTGACAACCAATGGGTACCGTGTTTCCCATCCACTGAATATAGAGGTCAATTAGACAGACGCTCCATGTAAAATATTGGTATTAGAAAGAAAGATAAATGTTTATTTGGGACTCGCACAAGACAGACAAAAAAGTTAATTAATCGAGCTGTATCTAGTTGGTCAAGAATAGGCAGATGATGATACAAGTTAATTAACTTCAAATACACGAAGTTATGGCTCAGTATAACTTCTGAAGTACAGGTTTATGACACTGTTAAAACCTTTTATGTATCGGACCTGCTTTATGGGGAGGTCAAGAATGGAAGCGTATTGAATCACAGAATATTACATTCCCATCTTATACCTACATAGGGATTGACTCAAAAGTATCGATATCTACGCTTCAAGTTCATGTCAAGGTCCTAATTTTGGGCAGACAGCCACAAAACATTACATTTAGTTCATCTTTGCTTGAAAACAATCATACATGTTCATCATATAAGGCGTGTCGCGCCTAGCAAACGGTCACTACAATTTTATTGCCGTAAAAGATTAACATACAATCATATTATTTAAAACTATATTTTGTCATTCATCGAATATATGAATGTAGCGATATAAATACTCATTTGTCAGTGATTTAGGTAAGGGATGATTGACAACCGCCTCTAAGACAAAAACGCCTCATGTCGCTGCCAAAATACCTCGATCGATACTCAAACAACAAATGTAAAATATTACCATTTGCAGACTTATCACAGACAAAGCTTTTTACCACGATGTAACCAGTCCTCAAAAAGCAGATAAAGTGACGAAACAGCTCGTCAAACCGTCGACATCTAATGTTTTGTTCAGAATAAAGCCTATTTGGGGCAGTCTGTCGTACATAACGACGGTTCCCGTTACTTATCGCTACCCGGAGAGTAACCCGAATTTATTATTAAAAGGAAGCTTCTGTTGTGGTTTTGTTGGGACATGTTTTTTTAAGAAGTGTTTCAGGCTAATGTTTGAAAGGGAGTAAATGGTAGAATGATCGGTGGATCTGACCAAGAAAAGCTAACAATAGACAGGTATGGAAACAGCTGGAAGAGGCTTATGTGACACAGGCCACCTTGATCACTAATCCGGGGAAAGTTAAAACAATTCGTTGGTAAGTATAAAAAAAAGTTAAGCGTCAGCAATCATTAATGTTTCATAATAAATAAATGATGACCAAAAAACATGGGACAGGGCCAGGAAAATATTGATGACGGATGTTTCAGGGTAAATATTCTGGTAAAACAATTCCGTGCATCGCGGCCGATCGCAGCGGCGTACGATCTTTCGCATGCTACAACAGTCAGAGGTTGAGAATGTATGGCGCCGTTTCCGAGGTGCCGGAACCTCGGAAACGGCGCCATACGGACCCGCGCGCGACATTGACCGGTCTTCTGCGTCTCACATACAGCTGTTTTCGCGGGTTTCCGGGTCATCGGTCCAACTTCTAACGCTGCGTCTTCCGGAACGCGTTTCTATCGATATCAAATTTTCAAGTTTCAATTTTTCCCAGACCTTTGCTAACTAACCACGACGATACGACATGTGCCATGCTTATTATCATCTTCAAACGAACAGAGATGAACGACTATATTGGACTAGATAACAGAAGATAGAACGTAAAATAGTGAACTCTTATATGAAGGTAGGTTGATAAAATTATAATAGCGTCCAACAAAAATTAAATCTGAAAATCGCGTGGGATATGTAAAGGTCACACTGTGGGTGGATTGCGATGAAGTTGCTATGGGATTGGGTAGGTATATCTGGACCTAAAATTAGATTAGTTAGTGTAACCCTAGGTTTGAAATCGAAAATGCAGTGATATCGCTCTGCCCAAATGTAATCTATACTAATATTATAACTGCGAAAGTTTGTATGTTTGTTACTCAATCACGTCAGAACGGCTGAACTGATCTTCATGAAATTTGACTTAGAGGTAGATTATAGTCTGGAATAACACAAAGGATACTTTTTATCTTGGGAGTATGTTCCCTTGGGATAATTTTCGACATAGACGCGGGTGGCAGCTGGTTTAAAATAATATTGTTTTTTTTTTTTATAATCTTTATTTATTTAGAGGCTTTTACCTTACAAAGGTACGTCAGCCTCATCGTACCCTTTAAATAACTAATATCTACTTATAATATAATTACTGATTACACGTACCTACCTTTAATTCTACAAATGTTATTATTGCGTAAGCGAGGGAGTTAGTGATGCAGCAATCATTTCATAAACCAGTTTCGCTTCTCCCGAATTTGGTGTAGATAATATTCTAATAAAAGCCCCAACATCATACAAATTAAGTTTTAACTCCCGCATCACTATCTCCCTCTCTCTCCGGTTCTTTTCACATTCCACCAGCAAATGTTGGACGTCTTCGACTTTATTACACACTAGACAGTTAGGGGAATCGACTTTTTTCATTAGATATCCAAATTTCCTAGATGGATAATGACCGGAACGCAATCTGTGAGCCATAACAACATATGACCTCCTTGTATGACTCTCAGCGAACCAAGGGATTCGAGGAGGCTCACTTTGCATAGTCTATTGTTTATTTGGAAAAGGTAATCTCGGGAAGTACTGATCTGAATACGAAAGTTCATTCATAGAATGCGTAATACATAGGCTACTTTTTATACGCGAGATGCGAAACCACGGGAACAAAGCAGCGTGAAAAGTTCCTTAGTTTTAAAAGGCCTTTAGTAAAAAGCTGGCTTTATAGAATTCATCATCATATCAGCCGAAAGACGTCCACTGCTGAACATATTTTTTTGGACGTGACTCCTCGCTGTTCAGCGCACTGAGGCTGGTTACTGCTCAACCGGCTGGACATAGGCCTCCCTTGGCAGGAGGGTTGCAGTGTAGCTGTTGCAATGCACAGAACCATAGAGAATGCTGCTGCCCATTCTCTGGTGAAGGGAATCCTTTATGCTTGGTGCTATGGCCTTATGGTGCTACTCTTTTACGTCCGACACCATACAGTACAATAGTATAACTTACTACAAGCAAAAAATAAAATAAAACCTGAATTCCGGATCTTCCACTCATATTTAAACGCTATGTTAATTAATGAAACTCGTGTTATTTAATTAAATACACAGCACAATTTAACGTGTTATGAATAAAATAAGTGCCTCGATTTCGTTCCGTTGAGAAATATTAAATGTTAAAGTAGCATGCGTGAAAATAATAAATACAAAGAGAATTAATTATTTAATGTTTTCTGTTCTTTGTAATTCCTGAAAGCACTGTTTTATTTCTGACTCTTTATACTAATTTAATTTAACTTTTGCTCTGAATATGGTAGTGTAATAGTTAAAATAATTATTCTTCGTTACAACGTGTAATGAGATACGATTGCGGGCTATTTTATATCGCACGGAGAATGGGCTGACTGGCAGTTCACTGCTAGGAATATTTATCCACCTAGAGCAAATTAAATAAGGTTCATAAACCGCAGATACAGGAGGTAAGGTAAGATCTTAAATTTTCATAAACTATTTCCAGCAGCTTAATTATCTCTTTGGCGTACCTTTTTAAACGGAAGCTTACATGTATGCTAAACGTCACAAATATGTGACAAAAAATACGGCGAGTTTGTGGCTTGGCGTCCGGGGCTCACCGATGCATTTATGCTCTGGCGTTCAAAAGGTTAATAGCACGACGCCCGCGGCTTCGCTTCCGCAGCCAGTCCTACGGAATCCACATTTTTATTCAAGAATAAATGAAGTCTATGACACTCGGCAATACTAAAATATTCTATCAGTAAAATAAATTTGAAAATCGGACGAGGGTTTACAGATATAACCTCTTTTTTTCAAGGATGGGAAATTCTCGGAGTGTCACACTCTTACTGACTAAAACCCATCCGTGTTCCTCCAAAGGCCTTTTGAGTTCCAGGGCTGCGGTGACTCTTTCGAACAAATTCCGCAACCCTACGTCCAAACTTACAACTACCTCTTTAAAATATTAGTAGTTATAAATGCTGGTAGAAGTAGGTACCACAAAATAGACTAAGCTGTTACTATTCAAATGGCTTGATATCGTATTTTTCATTAGTTTCGTTCATAACTTAGCTTGACCTCGCATTTAGGCAGAAGTTAACCTCATTGTAATTTAATAAACATAACCTAATTATATTGCCAAGGCTAGAAGCAAAATATAGGTTTCTAATATAAGGGAAGGACTTTCATTTTGTAGGTGTAACAACAATTAACTTTTACTTATGAATATTTACAGAATAGCCATACTTTGTGTATGAAGTAGTGACGCATGCACGCATATTCATAAATTGGATAGGAGTGGGGGCAAAGTGTATAAGGTGGGGATGAATGCTCACTTGCAAACTGTTAGCCGGAGCGAGCGGACGTGCGACTATTTTGTGATTACAAGAGTGTTGTTTAATTTTATGTTTAGCAATTTACTGTGTATTGAGGCAACATGTATGTGCACTCTACCTCGTAGGAGCAAGACATAACCACATACCTCGTAAAGAAATAACGAGCAGAGTCATAAAGGTCGGACTTTGTCGTTAGTAGGTGAAATTGGACGATTTCGGGAGTTATTACTTCCTTAAACCCTTACAGAAACAAACAGCAATTAGAACAGTAACTACTTAATTGCAATTTTTTTTATCAATATTTTAATGAAATTATAATACAGAGCCAACTAAAACAAACTTGCCAAACTTTTACGTTTGATGGCGAGAGGCACTCTTTTACATAACAATAAACCACCTTATGTACATACTTACTACTTATATATTATATCGTTATGATTTAATCTTATATAATGTATTAATTCTGTTTGCAATTCCGTATAATGTTTTTTTTTTTAAATTTTGTCTTAAGTGATCCTTTACAAATGTTTAATCTATCTTAATATTTTTTTTTTGTTTAACACTTTAGGTACCAAATACTAAGATGTTCTCTTACCATAATAATTTGTTGTCTGTGGTTAAATAAGTTTGTGACCCTACGTCTGTTGTACTTGTTCTAATGATAAGGACCTAGAAAAACTATTAATACAGATGGACAAACAAATCCTGTCTTTATGTATTACAGCAAAGAGATGAATTTACATTCCACAATTCATAGCATAACATACCCGCCACCATTCCAGCGAAACATGCAAATCCTAATATATAACATAACACATTTAGTGGGTAGTTGTAAATAATACTTTTTGGCATCTAATGTATAAATACAAAGGTCAGGTTTCGGCCTTGTGTCCAATACGTACATTTGGGATAATTATTCGCCAAGCCACGCGCAGTCAAATCTAAGCTTTTGAGGCTTAATAGGGCTGTGTCCTGATGGACACGCTGACGGAATTTGCAATCACACCGTTAGAACGGTTCCTAATAAACTGAACCTTATAATATTTATGAGGAATGCTATAGGCATATACGGGAACGGGAACGAAAACAAACAGGATATGCTACTTCGTACACACGAAGTCGCGGGCAATATTTAATAAAAATGTAAAGGTGGTCCCATCTAGCTGATTTACCATAATTCCTTTAGGTATATTAAAAAAATGCTGTCGTGCTAAAACGAGAGAAGAAGCAGGGGGGCCTAAGAACTCATTCGGATTTTAAATCTACCATTGCAATGAAAAAATAGGTTTAGGAGGAGTTCAGTGACATACACACGAACAGAAGAATTATATTTATAAAGATTTATTTATTTTGTTCGTTACTTATAGCTTACTTTGCTATGGACTCGCTAGTCGCGTTCTGGGCATGAACAGAAGTCATCAATAGCTACATATGACGACTCGGATGCGGGTTGTACACGGACGAAGTATTGTTCGACCCATATTCAGTTCTGCCGGTCGATTCTGTAAACATATCGAAGTGAAGGCTTGGGTGAAGTGATCACGAGGTGAGCTATCAATCTATATAATCAAGATGGGATGACAGCTCACTCACGTGATCACGTGACATCTTGATTGTATGGATTGACAGTTCATCTCGTGTTAATTTGCAAGGCTCAAGTTTGACAGGCTCTTATCTAACCAGGTAGTAAGCAACGATGTGATCTAAGAGCATTTACGCTCGACTAAGTTAGGGAGGGTGGAGGTATTACCTATTCACTCGAGAGTTAAAGCACACATTATTGTAATTGAAGAGTCTGAATGGCAACCCTGAATGTGAGGGTATTTTGTGTTTTGACCTGATTACGTATTCTATAAATAAGAGGGAAGCTGTTGGTGTATTGTTAAACTTATCATCTGCCTAGCTTTTTCCCATAATATTGGGGTCGGCTTCCAGCCTAACCGGTTTCAGCTGAATACCAATATTTTACGTGGAGCGGCTGCCTACCAGACCTCCAAAACTCATTCACTGGGTAATACGGTAGTTCTTGGCAAGGCTGGAGTCAGATTTACTAGCTTCTGACAATCCGTAACGACTGCCAAAGATCTAGAAACAACAGCCGGGACCAACGGCTTAACGTGCTAGACGGTAACCCATCCACAGACCAACCTTGGCAAACGTTGCTTAACCTTTAAGATCGACCCATGCGGCTGTTATTATTTAGCCATGAGCTCCCATTTAAAATGATGTCAGATTATGTCCAGTTGTAGTCTTGGATTGAATACCTTTGTGTTTACGCTTTGTGAGAAGTAATAATAGGCTTACGTTGTGGTTTTAATTATCTTGTCGATCTAGTTATTATGAAGTTTACGAACTACCTAATGGTAAATGCCAATGGGTTCTTAGTCACAGATGAACGTCAACATTTAAATATCATTACAAAATTGGCGTTTGCATTGACACTGTATTTAAAAATATATTGACTTTAGATAATGAAAAAAAAAATGAAATACTTACAAGCAACTCGGTGTTAAATGAAGGTTATTAAGGTAGGGGATGTTCTGGGCACAACCCATCGGCAAAGTTTGCATTTCTTATTTTTCATAAGAAATGCAAATTTTTAGGCTGATTCTCATAATTGCAGTTTGCAATCAAATAGAAGACGTGCAACATTTACAGAGGGAGAATGCTCGAAACGGAGTAGAACGCGAGTTTTCGTAAAGGATTTTAAAACAAATAAATTTGATGTAGGCATAATCCAATCCATCTTATCTGTACCATCTTCAGAGATTATTAAAAAGTTGTGCCATTTAATTATGGTCCTCCACGAATAACTCTAATTCATGAACTATTAAATTATGAACTAACAAGCTACCGCCCGCGGCTCTGCCCGCGTCAATATCGAAAATTATCCCAAGGGAACATACTCCCGGGTTGAAAAGTCTAATATCCTATGTTTTATTCTAGACTATAATCTACCTCTGTGCCAAATTTCATCAAGATCTGTTCAGCCGTTCTGACGTGAAAGAGAAACAAACATCCATCCATCCATACTTACAAACTTTCGCGTTTATAATATTAGTAGGATATATATAAAGTAAGCCAATGAATGAAAAAGGGTGCGAGGAGCTGGCATATTTTTGCCCCCTAAACAAAAATACATATATAACAAAAAAAAAAAAGGTAGGAGAAATTATTTACTTTAGAAAGATATAACACTGATTAGCTTTGACAACCTTATTTTCATCTTAATTCTGTCTGCATGAATAAGTTTACTAGAAGTTATTTCTAAAGAAATTAGCGTCACCTAGCTAGCAATTCTTTATGTTCCTTCTAACTTTCTGTTTATTATTTCTGTTACATAAATGAAGTAAGAACTTCATCGCACTTCACTTGAGAACAATGTCATAGCGAATTACATCTGCCTGAAAAACGTACCTCTCCTGAAACAAAGTAAGGAAATATGACTTCCGAGACCTTTCAAGGTAATTCAGTAATATTAAATCATATTATCGTTCCGTTGGAGGTAGGGTCGGCAACAAAGATATTGTATTATCTACCTGTTTTTACACAGTACTAGCTTTTACCCGCGACTTCGTACGCACATATCCTGTTTTTCCTTGTTTCCGTAGGAATTTCTAGTTTGGCTATCATATACAAAAATAATTTTACAAATCCGACTGGAAGTTCCAGAGATTAGCGCGTTCAAACAAACAAACAAATTCTTCAGCTTAATTAATTAATTTAAACTTAATGTACAATAGTGGTACCTGGGCGGACTTAATGCATCAAGGCATTCTCTACCAGTCAACCATTGGGATAAAAAGACTACACTGTGGTTGGTGTACAATAAATAAAAATAAAATTTAAAATAGAATTACATTTGTAAAGAAGATAGGGAAAAGATAAAACTGCATAGGATATTGCTGATATATTCAGCGGATTCTGACTGGTAGAAAATGCCTCGTTGCATTAAGTCCGCCCATGTACCACGCTAAAAAAATCTGTCAAATTTCTTTAATAGATTTTCAACTTAATCGCCAAATTATTAGGTTCAAGGTTGATTGGAAAAAAAATCACAGTTTCGGGTAGCATGATATGCTGGCGTCTGAAAAAAGTACAAATAAATAAATACATGAAATTCATGGACCGTATAGCGTGTCTGGTAGGCTAGTGTCAAGCGGATATTGTAGTTTTTTTTTGTACGGTATTCGGCAAATTCTGACATCGTGATGAAGGAGAATGTGACGTCATTGGTGTTTTCTTAGTTCTGTGTTATTCTAGGCGCATCTTCCTCACATTTATATTAATTAATATTAATATGAGTGCGATTTTTTTTATTTTTATTAATCAATCTACCAATACAAAATACAGCAAACATATTATTTTCTTGACAATGTACCGTTGACAATTGACAACTAGATTCACTTTTTTTACCTGGATGACCTTTTCTCGATCTTTTTTATGGTAAACGTTTTCTAAAAATGAAACCTAGCTAGATCGATTTATCGCCCCTCGAAACCCCATGCATACTAAATTTCATGAAAATCGTTGGAGCCGTTTCCGAGGTTCAGATTATATATATATATATATGTCACCGGAAAATTGCAAACTCCGTAAGATTGTAATAAATTTTAATTCGATTTTAATTTCTCAATATATTATGAAAAAATTGTTTTGTATACAATAAATCCCATCAAAATTCAATAGTTTCCAATATATCCGTGTCTTATTACGAAAAAATAGTTTACGATTTCACGCGATATTTTACAACGTTGCGACGTTTGCAATTTTCCGGTGACATATACATTTATACAAGAATTGCTCGTTTAAAGGTATTTGGTGCAATTCATATAAAACAAGTGGCTTGAACTGAGTGCGAAAAAATGACACCACAATATATTATTTTTTTCACACAACTTTTTCTGCCAACCGTACATTAAGCCAGTACTTTCCGCGCCCCACTTTTTTACACTCTACTACTTTACTACTACAGTAGTTATATTTCTTATCACAGCCTTCAAGGTAAATTCAGTCACGAATCGTGTGTTAATACAGTTTTACAGCATAATGCTACCTTAATATGTACTTTGTTGTTCGAGAAAGTTCGTGGAGTTTTAATTCAGCCATGTTTATTTTATTTTTTTATTTGAGATGAGTTTGCTCTTGATTCTAGTCTAGGTTATATCATCATATCAGCCAATTGCCGTCCACTGCTGAACGTAAGCCTCCCGCAAAGATCGCCAACCATCCCGGTCCTGAGCGGTCCGCATCCATCCGCTGCCAGCCACCTTCTTCAAATCATGAGGTTATATTTATGTTTCTCAGAAATTTTCCTGAAGCAAATTTTGTGCTACTGTTGTGGCAAGTTCTCTTCTCGGGCACTTGCTTTGATGTTACAGCTGTGGACTCGGCAACGGAAAACTTAGCTACCAGTTCTCGATATTCCAAAGCAGACTCGATCTTCCGTCGCGTACCATCGGCGACCTGGATGACAATCTTCCCCTCAGACGTCCAACACTTATGTATCCCGTAGTACTTCCGAGCACTCATAAATATGTCATGCCTGGGCTTAGTGAGGAACTCGGACAGCGTCAGACCGGACCCTTTCAATTTGGTCTTATTTCGCCACATCTCATTCCGCACTAGGCGGCTTTCAAGGCGAACCAAGAGGGGACGAGGCTTGCTGGTGTTGCTACCAAGGCGGTGACAGGCTGTTATGTCTTTCAGGTGGACATTTTTCATTTCCAGATGCTCTGATAATATTTTAAGGAGACTAGTGCTAGGGTCAGCGTCCTTGTCCTCTTTTAAGCCATGCAGTAGGAGAACTTTAGCACGGGAAGCCATTTCATGTCTGTCCAGCCCCACAACAAGCAACTCCATCTGGGCTTTCAATGCACTCAAAGTTTTCCACATAAGTCCCTTGAACTCGATGAAGTCCTTGGAAAGACTGGCTACTGACTTGTGTGATACTTCTCCACTGGCATTCTTTAAGTCTTCCTCGTACTGTGACATCCTCGAAGCAAATGTTGAAGAGAGTTCTTCCACACAACTTGACAATTTGGCGTATAAGTCCATGGTAGTGAAGTGCAGTGCTGGCAGTGGACCGAAGTGATGTGAAGGAGAGTTGATGAACTGACTGAGTGCACCAGAGGTTAATGTACTATGTTAAATATTTTTTTTTCATTTAAAAAACGTTTTTATAATTTTTTGAATTAATAATTTAGGAGCTCAAAATTTTTTGTGTCTTACTTGGGACTACCCTCAACTTTTTTTTTTTGACGTTGATATTTAAACAAACCATTTTGCCTATTTATAATAGTTGGATGAAATTTTATAGCCATCTATTAAATTGTAAACTAATTTTATAAGTTTGTCTGGACTGATTCCAAATATTTATGAAGTGAAAACTTCTTTAGCGGCGTTGTGCACTTTTTGGGATGGGTAAAAAATGTTAAACTCGCGTCAGGACACGTGACCTGATCGAAAATTCGTAAGACGGAGGTAGAGTAGACCACCGCAAAATGAATATAATTATTTTATATGTGCAAAATATCAAAAATGCACAACGTTAATGTTCAAGTTTTCACTTCTGCCGGAGTGCAACCCTTTTTTTAAACTGATGAATACTGATGATGGAAAGTAATACTATCGCTGTTTGCCATAGGCTACTTTATATCCCGAAAAAGGACACGCTGTACACATCAGGAGTCACGTTATAGACCACGAAAAAAAAGATACATATTTCATAAGGCATATGCAGGATAATTATTAAAGCCTTGTTTATCCCTTAATAAAAATTACATAATTTGTTTTTTTTCCTTAGCCTATTGTGTCCCACTGCTGGGCAAAGGCCTCCCTCATATCCTTCCAGACATTATTTTCTTGCGCCACCTCGAACCAGCCTTCGCGGTGTGCGTCCAAGTCATCTCGCCACCGCTTTCTGGGCCGTAATAAATCTTTCATAATTAGATGTAAATTAATTTGTTTTAAATTACGACAATAAAAATACACGAATTAACATTAATAAAATACAAAAAAGTGCAAGATAATAAAGCAGTTGTTTTTCTATCAAAGTTAGCAACTCCGGTCAGTTTCCCTGAGCACTGTTTATTCTTCTCTAACGTGGAACTAAGTTAAAATGGATAAGGAATTCTATCTCTTTGAACGTACTAGGTAAAACATAATTAATTATTTAAAGCACCTCCTGTCAGGTAAACGTAATTGATGTCTGTGATTAGGGTCTAACTTTTCAGTCTAAAACATTAGGTACGCACAGACCTTTGAAATATAATTCCGTCCAACAGACTAATTAATTATTCAAAATCACCTTTTAAAACAACTGAAGGAGCTCATGGCTAAATAATAACAGCCGCACGTGTCGATCTAGAGGTTAAGCAACGCTTGCTGAGGTCGGTCCGTGGATGGGTGACCATCTTTTACATACTGAGACGTGCCTCGGAAAGCACGTTAAGCCGATCTTCCCGAAAGTAATTTAGAAATCTTTGTCAGTCGTTACGGATAATCGGATGCCAAGAAATCTTACCCCAGTTTTGCCAAGGGTATCGTGTTGCCCAGCTACTGGTTGTGGAAGTCTGATAGGCAGCCGCTCCATCCAAAATACTGGTATTCAGCTGCATCCGGCTACACGAGTAACCAAACCCAATATAATTGGGGAAAAGGCGGCAGATTGAAACCATTGAAACATAACCGCGTCCGACAGACTAATTATTCAAATTCATCTTTTAAAACAATTAGTATTAATCACAAAGAGAGTATCCATTAACGATTGTCATTTAAATTGCCAAAAAGATACTTCATGAAGCCATTTTCTTTTAATAGCTTCGAAAATGAATAAAAAAGCGTTTTAATGAAGCTTTGTCGGCAAAAAGCGGAGCTTTGCGAACAACAAAAGCTCTTGAATATTGTTTGTTTAGAATTTTAGTTAACTAGCGCGATGTTTGTTAAAATGATAAAAGAGGTTTCGAATATGAATACACAGTTAAAGGTTATCTTATTAGGCAAAAAAGCTGCCAGTCTGAAATGGGACTGGGCGGGTCACACCAGCCGCATGCATAGGTGCCAGAGGACGGACGGCGTCGCCGAGGCCAGCCCAGAAAGCGGTGGCGAGATGATTTGGATGCACACCGCGAAAACTGGATCGAGGTGGCGCAAGAAAAGAATGTCTGGAAGGATATGGGGGAGGCCTTTGCCCAGCAGTGGGACACAATAGGCTAAGGAAAAGAAAAAAGGTTATCTATTAATAGCGTTGAAGCGTTCTTATTAAGTTAAAGGCTAAAGTTTCTATGTTAGAAATACACAAAAAGAACATTTCAGTACATTATTTCGGTGTAAGTATGAGATAACCTAAAAGTATCCTAGTTATTTACTACTGTTATAAACATGAAAGTTTGTGAGAAAAGATGGACGGATAGATGTTTCTTTTTCAAGCAAAAAATACAAAAACGAATCAAACTCAAACTCAAAGAATTTATTTCAATTAAACCATTACAGGCACTTTTGAATAGTCAAGGTCGGTCTGTCCAAAGAGATTAAGCTAATTACACGTTCCAAAGCGTAGATCTCTATGGAGAGGAACGTGCAAGAAACTCCACGGACACTCTTTTAAATCAATGTTTTTTACAATGATATGGTTACATCATTCGTGTGAAAATTATACATACATACATATATGTGAGAACAATGTCGAAATAATTCAAGGAACAAATAATTAAAATAAACCAAAAACCATGAATCTTGATTTAACTTACAGTAATGTAGCTAATACATCAGAATAATAAATGGCTATGATTTATAAAGGGCGAAGCACTAATCTCGAACGGGCGAAGCTGCGACAGCAAGTCGTGAATATTTGTGTAGTGCGTGAATTATTGAAAGTTTCAGTAATTCACGCGTTGAAATTTCAGTCTGAAACTTCAAAAATAAATCTAGAATTTAAAAGGCAAGCAGATATACTGAAAGCAAGTGCAGAATATAACACTTAAAAGATTTTCCCAAACGTAAAGAGAAATCACACTAATATTATAAAGGCGAAAGTTTGTGAGTGTGTGTATGTTTGTTACTTCTTCACGCCCAAACGGCTGGTAAATGGTGCTGAAATTTGGTATGCAGGAAGCTGACACCCTGGATTAACACCTAACCTTTTTATATATATACTAGCTGCGCGGGTAACATCGCGGGGCGCAGCTAGTGAAGTCAAAATTCCAAGAGAACCACTTACAAACGAATATGCTCGACAAACAATTAAAAGATTGCAAACCAAACAACATAAGAATCGAATGTCCATTGCTATCCACAGTGGCACCTCTTACCTAAGGACCTTCGACCTCGTCCTTGAACCTCACCTTGTGGCTCCCCGTGACCTCCGCGTGGCCTTAGAGCGTCAGTGGTGGCGGCAAAGCGGAATGTAACATATAATTGATCGCTTGTGGTTCTGCCGATCAATAGTGACCGGTAAATTACTGATTAGCTTTGAACGTGATTGTGATGGTATATTAGAGTGCATCAGGATTTCCCGAATTTCACTTAACCGAACATCAATCATTCGGCCGAACGCTCTTTAGGCGACCGGACGATTCGGAAGAACGAGTGCGATTCGGGCAGTTGTGACGCACTGGAAGACTAGTTTAGGTTTCGGTTTAGTGCGGAACGATTTCTGCGTCCTTAATGTACTTCAATAAAACACTTTAAATCTTTTATTTCAAAGTCCTTGTAGGCGGTTTTGTAACACGAAATTAAAACAGAAAACAAACCTAAAATCCTTTAATCACATTTTACGATGACTACGATAACTCAGTTGATATTCATTGTGAGAAAGAATATGAGTCAGAAAATCCTCTGAGAGACACTGCTACATTCTTGAGAAAAACTAGAATAGAAACCGTTTTGCACTTTTTGAGAATAGCGCTTTTATCCAAAAAGACAATACGGCGGGCGGCGAGCAGACTCAACATAGTATGAAAACTTCGTCTTTTACTTAAAACTTTCTTGAACGGTTTACAGACATAAATCTTGCATATATACATATATTCTTTTATTCTGTTTTATTATCAAAATAACATTCACAAAAAAGCTAGGAAGCGTCAACATTTCCTACCCTAAGAAAAAATGGCGAAGCAGTTTTTTGAAGATCAAGGAAATGACCACTAATAACGACATAGCTATTCACAGCTTAATGCAATAGGCGATGACGATTTATATATAGCCTTATCTATGTATGTAATGTCGCGTTTACCGCTCTATCTGCCTTGGTGATTGATTGCACTAGCTGTGTAGATAAGGCTTAATCTGTTTGAACGTAGGACTGGAGTACATAGAGCCTAGGGGGTTCAACCTTGTAGTTCATAGTAGCTATCTGCCAGGGTTGCGGAATTTATTCGAAAGAGTCACCGCCGCCCTGGAACGCAAAGGGCTTTAGAAGGAACACGGATGGGTTTTAGTCAGTAGGAATCAGACACGCCCTTCCGCTCCACCCAGAGTAGAAGGAGTAATTTCATGATTGCCCTTCCTAATAAGTTAAAAATTGTATCTATATTGTACTCTCCTGCTCTCTGTGCCCAAAGCACGCAGACAAAGCGACGGTTGCCGCAGACGATGCCGCGAAAGTGGTTAATTATTTTGCCAGCAAAGTTCAACTTTACGATTGAAATGAAGAAGAACATTACTCTACGAAAGTGACCATAGCGGTTCGTCAATATCATCAGATAAATGAGACGAAATTTTGTGGTCTGTTTCAACTGATATACCAACAACATAATCTAAGAATAAGTTTCCAGTTGTAGTTATACGCTAAAACTAATAATTGGCATTTTGAAGCCCCGAGCTTACAATATCTGGAAAGTTTCATGATTTCTCCAGTGGCTAAGTCTCAATTAGTGGAAACAATCCGAAATTCTCAAGTGTTTGGACACAAAATTATCCCAAAAATCCAATGACGTCATTTCTATATAGCCTCGATAGCCAAGGCCACGCCATTGCTGCAGTGACCCTCAAATGTCAGCTAGTAGTAATTCGACGCAATATATCGGGCGTGGGTACAGGAATCAATGCTAATGTGATTCTAAACGATTTGGCTTTGAACACTAACGAGCTGGAAGGAGCAACCATTTGAAGAGCTAGGATTTCCTGATACCTAAAGATAAAGCTGCCA
The DNA here is from genome assembly GCA_905163435.1 of Mamestra brassicae. Lineage (NCBI taxonomy): Eukaryota > Metazoa > Arthropoda > Insecta > Lepidoptera > Noctuidae > Mamestra > Mamestra brassicae. Next base: position 15,604,423 of record LR991006.1, on the reverse strand, counting down.
ATAAAAATACTGAAGAATCGTCTAAACCACAGCCTACGAGTAAAGCTAGGAAAAGTTTGTAAAGAAAACCAATCAATCACAGTAAAACAAGAATAAAAGATCACCCAGAGCCTAAAGTTACAGAAACTTTTGTTGCCAACGGCCCAACAAAGGCTGGAAGGGAAAAATCATTACAATATGTATTCATACCCCGAGGTTGTGACATGACACGTCCTCTCACACACGAAAAAAAAAACAAGGTCTCAATTAGACTCTTGTATTTTAGGACCACAAAAAAAAAATGATAATTCCAATTGAACCTCAAAATCGAAAAATTCGCTTATATTTCCCACCCTTGTTTCGCCAATCAACGACGAAACATGGCTACAGGGATATTACATTCCCCTTTTAATTACGACGTGGTTCAGCTTCTGGCCATGTGGGAAATAGTCAGGTGTGCCACCAGGGTCATTGTAAAAGTATTGTATATTTTATTGATTGCATTCGTTTGTGTAGGCTAGAAGATGACGTGGCTACAAAGGGCGACTGACTCCTGAGCGTAACGGTGGCTACAAAGATGACGACTAATTAAAAAAGTATGGAAGAACAAGACACGTTGCACAGACCTTCAACAAAATGGGATGAGTGCAGGGGAATGATGAAATAAGAGGAGGTAGATGTGTAATTGCAACGTATGGCTGTTGTAAAACTAGGTGAGTTACTTCCTAGTGTAGATGGTCAAAGTTGAGGCCCGGATTGGCACGTGTAAAACTAAAGACCATTGAATCAGCTAAGAAGAATTATTTGATCAAAACTATTTACAGGCACTTTTGAATTATCAAGGAGATGGCCAGTAAATCACAAAGTTGAAGCTATTAGCACATTCCAAAACGTAGATATCCTTTTATCTCCCTTTATCATACTGAATTTAACATTAAACGCAATTTCATCGTACTATACAAGAAAAATCCAACCAACACCCTTTTTTGCGACACTTTTACACCCATGATAATGGCTTTAGGAATAAAAATCACCTGTGCTTTTCATACTACGTCAAACATTATGGAAAACTGATGTAGTTTCTCACGCTAGTCAGTTTGTATCAATGTTGTTAACTTCGATAGTGTACCAGCTTGAACCACGTGGGAGCCAGCAGTTGTCAGACAGGGTCACTGTCAACTTACATTATAGATGGATATCGATTGAACTTGACTCGTGCCTGTGACGTTCATGTTTAGTGTTGCCACCTTGCTACTGATGAAACGGTGAGTCACGTTGGATTCAAGGTTTACTTCTTTCAAATGACTTTTGTTTAGTTTAGTGTTACTTACTTCTTTTGAATTATGTGCTTTTGTTTTATATTTATTTTTGTGTTTCTCATTTGTTTTATGTTATGTACATTTCTATTCATTTTTGTGTTACGTTTTGCTTTTCGATTTTAAGGATCTGGATATGTTTCGATGTATTTGACTTGGTTTCCATCGTGTCAGTTTTGGGAACGTGTATTAAAAATAAAATAAAGTGATAGACACATTACTGCCCAAGAAAGAGTTTGAAAGATGGAACCTAAACATAGACATTATAATCATTGTAATAACTTAAAAGAAAACTAGTTTACTCATTGATACAAAAAGTAAACAAGGTACTCCCTTACATAGACATTACGAATTGGATACAACCAAATCGAAAAACATCATACGCAATAAAGAAAATAGATCCGAAAGAGAAATGCTATAGCGAATTCTATATTACATAAGAGGATCATGACATAGCTACCTACTGAAACCGCATACATACAGCGATGAGATATTTATTATTTACTACGCCATCGCCATCCTACGCATTCTATTCTCCTAGATTTAAATATTTTATGCTTTTGTAGTTTATGTAATGCAGAGATACAGTTTGATGTTAACGATTTTTTGAAGGTACAGCCTCTATCTATCTATCTATCTATTGGGGTATGGTTTCCGCACTTAGTCCTGATGTTGGACCATTGTGCGTGGGCCATGGAGGCCATTCCAACCAGCCAACCTCCCTCCAGAAGCAGATCAGTCCTCCTAAAGAGTTCAGGGTGTCTGTGAGTGAATTCGGTAAGGTACAGCCTCGTGAGACAAGGGATTGAGCTCACTGGCATTCAAAAAGAATACAAAATTCAGCACTGGACTGCTTTAGGTTGACAATGTAACAACCATCAAAGATAGTCAACTAACGACGTTTATACTATTAGAAGTGTCTAAACATGAAGTGTGAAAATTTAAAACAGAAACGAGGAAAGCTGTCCCTACCATTATGTGAGCTTGAAGCTAGAAACAGAGAGAAAAAGGATATATATAAGGAAATGTCAGTTTGAAATGACAATAGCTTGATCCAATAAACAGTTCAATAGAACAATATAATAATTTATTTCGAGCAACAAGACTGTTGTTGAGTGGTGTTGTGTTTGTGTATTTAGTGTCTTATGGTTCCCATTTTCCTCGTTTACCTACTACAAAATACACACCAAACTTCTTCACTATAGACATTAACTAATTATTTGCTCGGTCAATTAAACATGCAAGGTAACAAAAATTCGCATAGAGCTGAAACACCAATATAAATGAAATGTGAAAAGTCCCCATCGATACATTTGCAAAAAAAAATTCTAGGTCAAAGTTCGCAAAAAAAACTTTTTTTTTGCGTTTTTCAGCCAAACGGTAAGTTTTATTCATAAAAATAGCTCAGACTAAAATTGTAGATCATGCGATCAATATAATATAAAATTCTTTCGTTACTGAGTGGCTGAGAGACAACGCACAGCCGAAACTACTGGTCGTAGAAAGCTGAAATTTGGCATGCAGGATCTATAAAATTGTCTTTATACTTTTTTCCCTAAGAGTCACCATATGAGCCAACTTGACCGGATTATAGGTAACTACTAATACCCCCAATAGGTAATTAACAAACCAGACCACTCAAGCGCAATAGCAGCTCCTCCACTGTTTATTTACTCGCGTCATGCCAAGAACATACGCTTTCAGCTAGACAATATCGTTAGCTGTGCCAAATGTACTACTATAAATTGTGTACGAATTGTCTGTGCAGAAGACGTCATCGGATACAAATTATTATAAGACGGTTTGGGAAATAGGCCGTGGATTACTTTCTCCGTAATAATTGTCAGTTTTATTGATTTGGAAAGGAAAAAAATATCAAAACTGAAAACACAAGGATCAGTTGAAAACCAGCGTCAGGGAACTACTAGTTGTCTGGAATTTTGCTGAACTGGACCTATTTGGCGCAGGCGCGGGGCACACAATATAATTGTTTTATAAATAAATTTCCTTTTATTTGTACATATATTGTGTGTATCTGTGTGTGCCAAATAAACTACTTTCTATCAACATTTTTGAAAATCCATCAGAAGATTTTTTTTTTCTTCTAATTATTATAATGATCACCAAAGCAAGCAGGCTGCCAGGGTTGCAGAATTTGTTCAAGAGAGACACCGCGGCCCTGGAACGCAAAGGGCATTAGGAGGAACACGGATGGGTTTTAGTCAGTAAGAGTCTGACACTCCCTTCCGCTCCGCCCAGAGCGGAAGGACGTTAATGTTCAAGTTTTCACTTCTGCCGTCACTCCCGGAGTGCAACCCGTTGTTTTTTCTTCTAAGAACTATTACGCCCTTTTAAGATCTCGTACTGTCTGCAAACCTCCTTTAAGGGGTTCAAAATATGTAGATGTGATATAAGTTCACTGTAACTGTACGTGGGCACGTACCACAGTAATCAGTAGCTAGCCGAGTAATAGGAGACAGTAATAGAGGTCGTTTCGCTTCAGTGACTGTATGCAAGCCGTAGCTAGGTTATAAGTTCAATACACTGAGATAACTTGATAGTTGAATTCACACTTTCGAATTTGGCACGATCCGAGGAAAATCGTTGTTCTTGAAAAACTAAATTTTGCTTGAAAATTCGATCAAGGACTAATTTGATCGAATTTTCGAGTATGATTCAGTTTTGTTTAAGTCACTGTTAAGTCTCATGCAAGCAAAGAGAAGGTTGACTCCAAAAAACTAACCAAAAACTTAGATCATACAGGCTGAATTTATAAAGGGTGCGTGGATGGCCAAATCCGAAACTATGAGGAATATCGAAAAACACTGAAAGGAGTCTCGAAACCGATTTTAATGAAAACTAAAAATGCATCATACGATTTTAGAAAAATTGAAAAAATTGTTGAAAAAAAAAAAACACGTACTGAAAGATCATTTCATACATTTTTTTGAGAGGATTGACTTTAGAATGTGCCTATATTAGTATTTATACTAAGCATTTGGTTAAAACGTTTTTATAAATAGAGCTGTAGGCATAATGTAGCGATGAAAGACTAAAGAACTTCTTAAAATTAGGTGCACTTTGTGATTCCGTTGGTTAGCTACCTACTGAAAAATCTTCCAGAAAAATAATTTCTTTTACAAGTTTTCACCTTTTGTATTATAAATAACTCAAGCCACGAACTTATTATTAAACCATCGAGTTATTTATAGCCCTTTATAAATGGCTCGCTTTTAGGGCGTCGTTGTGATATTTCATATTAACTATCCAAAAAGTCTGCTTGAAAATATTATGTCACTTGTTCGGAAAATAGCGGTTACATAAATAACGTTAACGCTAATTATGATTATCGTTAATTCTTTCATGGACACTGAAATACCAATAGCAATAGAGATGTATGGAAGAACGAAACGTACTGTTTCGACTTCAATTTAGGACATGAGGACGATGGAAATTGCACTGAATTATATATATATGTTTGAACGAATAGGTACAGGGAAAAAGTAACAATTTCGACTTAAAGAACATTATTATCTGTAGACATACAGTAAACACAAAATGTAAACACAGATGGAACACATCTGAGACAATCGAGGTATTCAGTTTTTTCGATATTACATTCAGTTAAACTGCAAAAAATGCGGAAAATTGATTCCAATATGCAACAGACTTTCCATCGCTTACGAATACGCTATTTATATGAAATATTCTTACACCAATAGAATAGAAAACATTTATTCGACACAGACACAAAACACTAGCAAAAGTAAAAGACAGAGTAAAAGAGAAGTATATACAGTAAACTTACGTTGAGAATGGCTCATACCACGACACAAAAACAAATAATGGGCCAAATCCACAAACATTACACCTAATGCAATTCACTAATGGTCGAACACATACCTTCAATGGACTGTACCACTGTCTAAAATGACTTTAATTACCCATAAATTACCCTCACAGAAAGTGCCAATAAAGCCCTCTTAATGATCTTAATATTTTGTCGAGATCCCAAAGGCGAAACAACGAGGTAAAAAGAGAAGTTTATTAGTAACGAGAAGTTATAACGGAGCTTGGATTAATTAAGAGTTAAGCTCGACTTTGTTAAGACAGCTATTGTTACGTGGTTAACGAAGAATTAAAATAATGGTATTCGGCTTCAGGATAAGCCCCCAAGATCCCACGCCTGAGCTCGCTAGCTACAGTTAGTCGAAGTACAAACGCATACTAAAATAATAGATGCGAACGTGGCCTATATGTTACGTTTTCATGTTTAAACCACTGAAGACATTGATGAAACTTGGCACACGGATAGACTGCGCAATATTGCAACGATCTCACGTTGATAAACTAGGTGAGATGTGAGCTTGTTGCGGAATTTATTCGAAAGAGTCACCGCGGCCCTGGAACGCAAAGGGCTTCAGAAGGAACGCGGATGGGTTTTAGTCAGTAAGAGTCTGACACGCCCTCCCGATTCACCCAGAGCGGAAGAAGTCATTTGATGATTTCCATCAACATCTTCCTACCCTTATTCCATGTTACTTGGGGTCGGCGCAACACGTTTTTTCTTCCATTCTGTCCTGTCAGCCGTCACGCTATCACTAACTCCCTTTTCTTTCATATCGCTCCTAACACAATCCATCCATCTTTTCTTTGGCCTCCCTCTCCCTGTCCATCTTTCCACATTTATATTCATAACTAATTAATAACATAAAGGTGAGGTGAGCTTTAAGCGGCCTGATACATGAATCGGAATGACAGCTCCCTTCATGTTTTTTTCATCTAACTTTTCACGGTGAGTTTTTCCAGAAAAGACTGGATGTATCAAGACACGGAACTTTTCATTGCGGTAGTAAGTTCCCTTGGGACAGTACAACACTTTACGAGGAAAAAAACGCGGACAGAAGCTGGTAAGTTTATAGATCATGGCCAGGGTTTGCAAACACTCACGTCTAATCATGACGTGGGGTATCCAAGTGTGGCTCTACTAGTCAACTCATGTGAGACGATTATCCAGTTGAGTTATCTACTTGCCGGCAATTGGTCAGGTACGTCAACACACGTATAAGCAGAGTATGATCTAACACGCTACAAAATTGTGGCTTGAGTTTGTGGAAGCAGTAATTGGGCGGATTTTTGAATAAAATTGAGTATTTTGAGTTCAGAACATGTCGAACACTATTTTACGCCTGACAGGTTTTCGGGCTAAATATAGTTTCAGAAATAATCAACTTCAAATGCTTAATTCAGAAATAATGGAATAGTTTTGATTGCTTTCTAAATAATAAATAGGCAAAGGAAAGTTTGGTAGAATAGACTTGCTATTATCAAGGGATTCTTACAAGTTAGTGTTATGGCGCAGTAAAATTACGATTTTCAACGCTCGGCTTACCGCGGGGAGTTGTAAATCCAATAGAGCATCATATTTGGATATTCGTTGTGGTGTTCTCGAGTTTTAGTAAAAATGGGCGTAAGTTACTTCTTCATCAATTTAAAATTTACTTGAACATCTTACTATGTAACCTACGGATAGATATTGAAATTTAGAATTTTCTTCAAATATTTCAACATCTTCATTAACGACCATCAATCTATTTATTACAATAAACACAGCTTGCTGCATTTTGCATCATCAGAGGGAGTGACAGACACTGACCTAAAACCCACCCGTTTTCCTTCAAATGTCATTTGCGTTCCAGGGCCGCGGTAGGTAACTCTTTCGAACAATTCCGCAATTTCAGTCTGTCAGTTAGATTATCCAGTAAAAAGTGTACTGGTGAGTGACGTCACAGGAGTTTTCAACGTACTGTATCATCTACATATTTTGTTAACGTAACAAAAGAAAAAATACGTGTCCAATATTTTTTGGAAATCTATCTGACGGACTTATTAGATTTTTTTAGTTAAAAAAACTTGAGAGGTGTCAAGGGCCACCCGGATGGAACGAAGTTCCAAATAAATATCATTTATCATTTAATATCTAAACTACTCATCGGATTACCAACTCTTCTGCAGATTGAAAGCTTCAGTATCGCTGTGTCATAACTCATAGCACTCATTCTCGTAGCCTACTTGTTATCCTTGAAAAAAACACCATCCCTATTCTGTTTCTTGATAGAGAAGTGAAACCGCTTGAAATAGTATTAAATCAATTAAAAAGTATTTCACAACAAAAAAAAAATTAAAAGTTTTAAAATATTTGTATTGTTTTCAGCTTCAATTTGTTGCGTTCGAACGATCGCCAATTAAGTCTATTACGCTAAATAACTGATACGTTTCATAGTTTTAAAACTGTTTGTTCATAAAATAGAGCAGATATCACGCAAAAAATTTTTTTGATTCGAATTATTCGTTTGTAGTGTTTGAAATTAATACCAACTTTATATTCTGGATGGTGTGTACCTGAGAAGTTTTTGGGAACCTACTTACAATAACATATAAGTTACGAGACTCCTTTTTTCAAAATAGTCAATACTAATAATTATTATAAACGGTAAAATTCTTTGTTCCGTTCTACTGTAGATACAGATCCGATTAAGAAAACTCATTCATGAAGAGGATGTTTTTTGTCTTCGAAAAATCATCATATTCCAATAAAATCTTCTTGGATAGAATAAAAGGATAATAGAATAAAAAAATTTCCCGCGGCTCAGCTAGCCGCGGGAAAAATTAGTGTCTAATCAATTACTTTTATCAAAATATTTGTATCTTATATTCTGGCGCTTTATTTCGAAAATAAAACCACATTCTTCTTCGAAATTCAAACATAAAAGAAACAAAAGACACTCAAAAAAGTGTCGTTACAACTTTTCGTATGATTTTTTTCCGTCTAGCCCCCTTTCACAACGCGCGATAAGGAACTTCGTTCCAATACCCTAGTCTGCAACCCTGGGTTCTATACACCTAGGCCTTTTCTTTTGGGAAATATATCTAGTTATAGTTAGTTATTAACTTGATCAATGACGTCAACCTCTTCGAAAACTACAGAATATTTCGCCTGCTTCATTATTCCGCAAATAAACTCTTTTTCTTCTTCATTCAATAACCCTCTGTTTCTTCAACTTTCTTTCCTCCGGTCTTCAATCAACCGTGTCGCATCCGTGTCGTATTAGTGTCGCGTCCGTGACGAGCGCGTGTTGTCAACGGTTGGACGCTCTGTTCAAGACCAGTAACCGTGAAGCGAAGCCATTATGTTGACCGATCCGAGTGATGCACTGTTAAATTGTGGAGCAGATGTGTTAAGGAAATGGCTGGAAGTCTGATGATTGTTAATGGAAGAGGATTAAACAAATTGCCGGGTACTAGTTGGAGAAGTGTCTGGATAAAATTTGAGAATCGGATAAAAGGTACTTCATCATCAGCATCATTTCAACCGAAAGACGCCCACTGCTGGACACAGGCCACTCCCAAGAGTCGCCACATCGACTGGTCCTGTGTGACTAGCATCCAGCGTATTTCCACAGCCTTCCACTGCATCGTCTTCCGGTATGCGGTCGCCACTTCAGAACCTTTCGAACCGATCGACTATCTGTCCTTCGTCACTTAAGAATGACATTTCAGTCATGACAACACGCCTGTATTCTTCGAAGGGCTAGGTCACATTGTACTTTGGTAAGTTATACTTAACTCCAATAAGTTAGTCTATGAACCCGGCACAAATCTAGATGAAGTAATTCCATATTAGGTGTGTAAAACATTAATATTATCACATCAGCTTATCGATACGATGTATCAAGATGTTTTAAAATTACTACACCGATCGTGCCAAATGTCTCTTAAATGAGAGCGCCATCTTTGTGTCCCATATAAATGTTAACATACGTCAAATTAAGGTAAGGGCGTAGGTACTATAAAACCCAAACGGTTACGCAGAATTGACCCTGAACTTGGGATAAGGCTTGAGAAAAGTGTTTCAAAACAAAAACCCTCTTACGTCAGTATTTTATATTGGTTGTAAGAGTAAGGAAGGTCCTAAAGGAGGTTCCTAACGTAAGCGATCACTTGAAAACGTTATCCCTGAGGTGTGAACCTTTTCAAAGGCTTCTCTTATTTACGTGCCTTCACAATGGAATGTAAAATTGAATAGAATTCACGAAAAACAGTATATGTACGTAAAGGTTTCAGTTTAGGTTCATTGTAAATAATTGTGTTAGTTTAGGATTAAGCAAATGTTGCGTTAATAAGGGTTACAGTTCAGATTCTGCTAATGAATAGAAAGCCTCTTAGATGTTGTAAGTAGGGTACAGACGTGAATAAGTAAGAAGGTTTTCGCTCGAACCTGAATTAACACTCAACCAAAAATAGAACAGGTACAAACATGAGAAAAGCTTTAGCAGGTACAAACGTAATACTAAATACTGAAGGGTCATTTCGAACAGTTCAGGTGGAAAACATCGAAGAAAAACTTACTCCTGAGTTAGTTCTAACATTTATTCACAGTACATAGAACTTTATAACGGAACATGACAAGTCGACACCATGGAACAAAAGAGTAACAGCCGAGTACCGTCCAGCTATTGTCAGGCAAAGGTCTCTTGACAAAAGGAAACAGTACAAGCTGGAGGGCTCACCTTTGACATTCAAACCTGTAAAAATAATGATGCTCTAAAAAGCAGAAGGCACAAGACGAAGGAGGATACTCTTAAGAGAGAAAATGTCGAATTCATGCACGAATACTTCCAGACGGATTTTGCGAGATACAAGTATTTTCGAGACTAAAATTATGTAAGGTAGCGATTTGCGTGCCTTGGGGGACTTAATTAATTCTCTTGGAGAGACATGGTAATTTTCGTGAAGGGACATGAACTAGGTATTTAATTTTACTGCCCCTTTATAGCTAGAGAAGGACGTAGACAGCTTGTCTGGTAATGTAAATCTCAAAGAGCAGTGAGCGGTTTTGGCAGTATATTAAAGGCACTGCGCATTTCAGAGAGAAGAATTAAAAAAAAATTCAATCTCTGAATCACTTTTATCTCGTTTCGAGATAAAAGTGAAGGCAATGTTGCAATATTTACATTTTGTAATGACTGTTTGTTTTTCTTCTTTTTGACATGGTTTCTTTACTGCTCAGAGAATATTAAAAAAGGCAACCGCCATATTTTTTTTGCCCTTTGATTTCAGCATCATGGTTATGTCGACTAATCTGTTTTGCGTTCTTAACATTATACGGGATTGGCTGATGTATTCTGTTCGCTTAATAAGTTATTAAACTAAGCCTACCTGGCATGTTTACGCGGATTGAAGCATACATAATGTTTCATTAATTAAGGTTTACGTAATTAAAACAATGAACAACGACAGTAAAGGGTTAATTTGAATAAGCTCTAAAAATTCTCCGTTAGAAACCGCAATATTTCAACTTAAATTAAATTTTTTTCAGGTAAAATGAGATAGTAAATATTCATTGTTCTCCTAGCCAAAAAGCGGCGTTGTAAAAACTTTGGGAAACACAGGTCTAGTTAATGGCAAAACTTTGTTGAAATTAACAATAACGAAGCATTCCGTTGGATATCAGAACGGTTCATGAAATTTTAGCACAAACAAAGGAATCCTCGGAGGTAAAAAGTGGGGGACGTGAAATTAGTTTTGTAGAGCGGCAAACGAGATGAATACCAATTACACGAAGGTACGTTCCTTTTAGGCAGATTGAAATTGGAATCAACACGGAGGTAATTGCGTACATGCCAAATCAAAACATTATGGAAATTAGTTCTCTAGAGTGAGCATCAAAAAGGTTGTAAATGTTTATGAAAGAAGGCACGAATCGGAAACGCAATGTACAACTGGTATGTTAATAACAGTTTAGGAAATTAAGCTTGAGAAAATGAATGGATTGTGTGAGGAACGAAATAAAAGAAATGGGTGTAAATGGTAGCGTGACAGTTGACAGGGTAAAGAAAATGTATTGACTCCAAGTAACATGGGACAAGGGCAGAAAGATGATGATGTATTTTAAAAAGTGTATGAAGACATTACTGATAATGAAGCAGACTCATACAAGATTGACAATGAATCCTATCTATTAAGTTTCAAGAAAGTTTAACAACAAATTTCACCAAATTCACGTGATCTTTAGGCGGTTTTACCTAATACGATAATTCCATTAACATTAACTGAATAAAGCAACCACAACTTTAATAATGTTATATATAAATTTTGGTAAAGCCTATTTAATCCGATGGATTTTGGGAGGAACGGGATTATACGAATAGGAATGAGCTCGACTTATATCGGGAGAACTATATGGAATTGATTATTCTTATTTATTGGATCAGTTAAGCGGTAGGAATATTAAGTTTGTCGTTGTCTAGTAGAGTCAAAAGCATGTTCTGATCTTGCAAAATGTGCCATTATCTACAGCTATGGATATTGAAAACCGAATATTGCTCAAGTGTAAGCGTGTAGCGTAGAGATAAGTATAGTAATTAAATGTTTATTGTAACATTTGTAACGTTCAAAACCAGAGCTGTGATGATCAGCTTAGAACAACCCCAAAATAAGCAGTAATTAGTTCTAATGATAACAGTAATGACCAACTGTGAGACGCAAATAAGTAAGTAGCTACATACAAAGCCACGAAATTATTAGGAACTTCACGTGTGGCCATTAGTGCCAACAAGCCATGAAACCGTCTCCTATGGGTGTCATATAATGCGGCCAGACATAAAAATTGGCACTTACAACAACATAACTTTACAGCGCCAAGCTGTCTGCCAAACTGAGTTGTTACATCGGACTCATTTATTTAAACAGTCTTTGAGAAAGTTGAAAAACGAGAGGAATATACGGCGGTTAGAGAAGTTGACATAAACTGAAAGAAGAATAATGAAGCAGATACTACTCAGAACGATGATGTGGGAATCCTATGGCACACTGGAGCGATTAGTGGAGTATGCTCAACCAAATTGATCTTAAATCCAATGTACTAACTGCACTTTCTTCGAGCAAACTTTTTAAACGTTTTAAATATAATTAAGCAAGATGACAAGTTGCAAAATTGACTAATCTATCGTCTACTGATTATTTTACTGATACTGATATTGAATATACTGAATGACATATACTGATTTTTTTATTATTTTTGCGTATTGTATTATCTTCTATCATTGATTTAAAACAGTTGTTAGTCAACTATCCAAATAAATCTTAGTTGTAGAATTAACAAAACACTAACTGTAAATTCAAAACAGGCCAACTCCATCTTGTGGTCGTCGTAAAAGCCGACTTAGGGAGTGTTGAGTAAGACCAGAATCCAAGATACCTACTGGGAGTAGTGATTATGGCATGCTGCCAAGTTTTTTAGGTATAGACTGTAGGGCAGGCTTCTGTTCGGCAATTAAGTTCAAGGCTGATAAGTAAATGCTTTTCAACAGTTAAGATAGTTAAGAGAGCCTCTCTCTCATAAATTTTCTAAAAGGTTTCGTTATTTAGGATTTAGGTTATATTAAAAATTTAGCTTATAAGTCTTATATCAAAAACATGACCACCGAATATAATGAACTAATGATTTTGTTCGTAAGGTTAATTGTGCCCATCATCGATTTTATTCTCACAAAAGGGTTATTAATTAAACATACAACTAATTGTCTTAAACTCATTAGTGATGAAACTTGTTCTGATATAATTATTGATGTTGATATAGAAACTGGTCTTACGGTTGATATCGATCTCCATTCTTATGTTTATCTTAGCTTAGTGACACAGTCTATCTCAACTATCCCTGCAAAAACGAATAACAAAATATTGAACGAGACGGAGGAAGCAGTTTTTCTCTAGCTGAGGCAATGCATGTTTCGAACATCTTGATAAGAATAAAAGCTCCTACAGTAATTTAGTTGCAGAAAAAGCTGTAGAAGAGGAAGACAATGCTGACAAAAGGAATATTAAAAAAAAATTGAAGATCAAGCGTTTATTATTAACAAGACCTCACCTGCCACTGTCCCGGCGCAACGACCACCGCCTAGAAGTCAACGCACGAAACATTGTCCACAGTTCAATACACTACAGTCAACATCACAGTATCAAGTGAAACTTAACAATCATAGTATAAATGCACTTTTCTCACTTTTTGTTACACTGCTATTATTCCGTTTGGAAAGATTTACATTATCACACTTCAGAGGCACTGAGTTTTAGTTTCAAGTTTTTGTATTAGAAGAAGAGGTTTTAGGAATGATCTAAGGGCAATAGAATTGATGAGGTTGGCTTAAACAAGTAGACTACAGCGTATATAGTTGATGAAGAATCTTGCAATGCAGGGTTCGGTAGGTCCGCCATATTCAAATATCTCTATAAACCTACCATCACTATTTGCATCGTGGAATAAAATAAATATTTTGAATATTAAGAAACTTTCTTTGTATTTCAAGAAGTTGAAACTACTGCTACAATTCAAAGTATTTCTATTATGAATGTTGCTTCGACGCAAGCGTGTGCTTCGATATAAGCAGAGTTACAACTAACAACATTTATTTTAGTACTGTTTTCAAGTATTTTATTTCAAGAGTGTTGGGTGGTATATGCAAGTTTAAAAACATTAGGAAATTGAAGTCCATTTTTGTTTGGTTCATGATATTGGTTTACGTATTATAGTTTTGAATCTAGTAATAATATTTTCTTGCATCGGTGTCCTACCGTTCTCTTATATGAATTCTTCTGTTAAATCCAGGTAGGATTTTGAAGACTCTAATATTAGGTATGGGGCATCTAGATATATCTTACAAAAACAATTTTGTTTATTGTAAGTGCATAATAATAACGTCACTATGAATAACAATAATATGTATTTTATTATCTTTTTCATGGAAACACTAAAACGTAGCTAAATCTTTTGAAGTCAGGTTAATGGGTCGATCGCCATTTCTTTAAGAGTTTGTAGACAACTACATTTATTACTAATCGTAAAAGTATAGACAACCAATTATTTCACACTTTGGCACGTGTGGAGAAATATTAGCGTCTTCATCGGTATAATCAATAAATAATTCTTCATAATGATACTAAATGGCATCGTGCATCATTGCCGAGGAATGGGCGAGCGTGTGAAAGTGCCCGCGAAGACAATGGCCGATAGAATGACGTCACCGTATAGAAATATTGGACCAAACGTAAAGAAAGGAACGACGGATTTTCCAGTAGATAACACCACTGTATTTAATTTTAGCTTGGATTAAGGATCTATAACTGAAGAGACGGATGTCTTTGTTATAGAAGAACCGGTAATGAAGGGATTGTTAAAGGAATCGCCAAGAACACTGACAGTATATGAATATGAATTCAAGTTTTCCGCTGATACTATTATTCTATCAATAATAGTATCAGCGGAAAACTTGAATTAAAAAAAAAAAAACGATATTAGAGCTTTAAATTTCTTTTATGGGTTTTAAATATTTAACTATTTATAGTTGAAGATTTCGAAGTTTAAATCGTGGAACTGATTGTTCATAGATATTGTATAAGTTTTGAAAAGAAAGATACGATACATAAATAACCGACGACCCACGATAGATCATCCAGTTATAACCTATTAATAAAACTTGACATTGCTCGACAATTCTTATCTTCTCACGGACAATTTCTTTTATAAAGAAAATGACAATGGGTATAAAGATTTTAGTGACCATTAAACGTATTATTAAACTGTTATGTTAGGTTCCTTTATTTACGATGGCTCTCGGTTAAGTAGCGTGTACTAAGAAGAGAAGAGGCATGTGTAATCAAAATCAGCTTCTTCAAATAGGAACAGTCCGAAATTGCGATTGATTGAAATATTGTCAGCAGTAAGCATCGAATTGTATGTAAACGAGGCACCAAAAAAGCTCTACGATCAAAAGACTTTATCGTTAATAATATTAAAGCTTCGATTTCCCCAATAAAGTTATTCCATCCACCCCAAGCAGTACTAATACAAATTGCTTTATCGTCACTTAAAACTTCGTCTCCATCTCCGTTTTTAATACCGCGCGGGATACCTGGCAATTTTATCGATATCTGAAAATCGGTGTACCTCTATAATTTTATAGATTACTATAATTTGGTTTGGTATATGGTTAGGTGGTCGAATAGTTTACTTTGTATTTAATGAAACTTGATGAAGACTGGTTTAGTGCCCCGGTTCCGAGTTACCAATCACTGTTGCTACATTCTTTCGCTACTGAATTTTCGTGTTGCTTACAATAAATCTTTTTGGTACTCTTTAAGATTTTTTTAGATATTAAGAGGATGCGTTTGAGAAACCGTTCAATACTGTTTCCTTTATAAACCAATGAAATACTTAGAAGAAAATGTTGGGCCTTTCGATTGAATGTTATCTTTTTATATGTAATCTTATCCCAATAGGGATTCTTCTAATGTAAAACCTGCCACTCGTGGGACTCAAATTTGGGAAGCTTTCGCCTCCCTGTGTGTTAGTGGGCCAAATAGTATATAGGTAATACAAGGAGTTTTATTGAGGGTTGTGGAGGTCTGGTAGGCAGCCGCTCCACGTAAAATACTGGTATTCAGCTGAATCCGATTTGCCTGGAAGCCAAACCCAATGTGGTTGGGAAAAGGCTAGGCAGATGATGCTTTTAACCGGACGATAGAAAATGATTTCCAAAACGATACAAAGATCTTATTCTTTTAAGTCATAAAAGTTAATTTATTACAGTGAATTGATGTGAATTCAAATGAGTACGTAACAAAGAACCAGTCGTATCAAATCCTTTCAATTACCAACATAGTGTCAAGGACAGTCAAAATATTCGTTAAAATTAATTAAAATTCGTGTTTGTACGCTTCTTAATATTACGAATTTCTGAACAATCAAAAAATAGTTCTTCCATGCGGCAGGTTTTTTTTTTAATGATTAAATTTAGAGGATGTCAGGCTTAAAACAGATGTGGTCGATATAGAAGCGTCTGGAAATTTGTTTTGCTCTGGTAGACTTGATGTGGCGATGCTTGGGGATTCTCTATAGGAAACGACCAATTAGAACGGTTCACCTAAATTCGGCCTTTTCATCTTTCTTTAAATGGTTCATTGATCGTAAGCTCTTGTATCTTTCTATGTGGTAGAATTGAGAGTTTCCTTGCTTCAAATGTTTATTTTAATTCGAATTCGGAAAGGATCAAGTTCAACAAATATTCGTTTTCATTTTACTATACAATTTCTTTTCTTAATTTATGTTTTCTTTGTTTATCCAGTTTATCTTTACCAAGTCCATGAGTTATATTTTAGTTCAAACAATTTCAGATTAAGTATTGCTGAAATATTCTTTTGTATCGTTGTTGGGATTTCGGTTTCAATGTTTGGTATACCAAATTTCATTCCATTTGGTACCTTTTGTAGAATTCTCAACAATAATATCTGGTAGTAGCAACTGAAATAGCGTTTTTACTGCATCAAGTTTATGAAGACTTATCAGAAACGCTATGGTACAGCTAGGAGCATCAACATATGTAGTACCCAGACTCTTGTTACCATATATTTTGATGTTCTAGATTCTAGAGCATTACTCTGGAATGATTAGTGTCAGTAGCTACATGCATCGTAACATTTTCAATGATAAGCGTAACCGACCAATTAAAGACTAGGCGAATTAATGGAATGGGGTTATAATGTTGCAGTGCTCCTATATTATCCCATATCTGATATGATCCTAGTTTTTTTCCATATAATGCTGTACAGCTGGTCGATTCTGTTAACATATCGCAGTGAAGGCTTGGGTGAAGTGATCACGGCGTGAGCTGTCATTTCATCTTGATTACATGGATTGACAGCTCACTTCGTGATGACTTCACCCAAGCCATCATTTCGACATGTTTACAGAATCGCACTGCAGATGTATTCTAGTATTATTATTTGAAAATGTTCCCTTCGTTGAATATTTACTTCTACCATATGAATACCCTTGCCAGAACGGTTGACTTTTCCGTCGAACATTTTCTCCCTCATCCGTTTCCATACCCTTTTAAATGGAGCCCTAAACATGTGAACCACCCCTCGAACGAAGGGTTTATTGACCTTGTCCAAACCTCTGCCTCTTCCGGATTTTTTTAAAGGCCTCTTCAAACTCCCCAACACACCACACCACAAAATGTTATTAAATTAAATCCCTATCAAGTTACACTTTCTTGAAATAATAGCTAACAGACAGCAATCTATGTAATAAAATATTTTTGTAATGAAATTGTCAATTTGTAAAGTAAACATTCTTTTCAGGACCTTTTCAGTGGCGTGCGGATAGAGGTTTACTTAGGTAGGGTTCCAATAATATTGACAGAAAGGGTTTGAAATGATTATACAGGGTAGCCCCAATGTTTGTCGCTAAAGATATAACGTAGAGCGCCTGACTTGAATATAAAAATTTCGTTGAATATGATGTAAGAGTACTTGAAACTTGTTTAATCTTTAACTAAGTAAGAAAATATTGTGGAGGTTATGTTTATTTCAGGGCCTTTCAAAATAAACTTCACAATATGAACTGACAAAAAAAATATCTCCACTTATAAACCCGACAGTTGGATGCTGAAATGGAAGCATTTTCCTCACTAATGAGCCCGGTAATCGTTTAACTACCACCATCCCCAAACCAGCCTTACCAAACAAAGAATAAAGTCGAAAATCCTCCAAAACATGCACAACCCGCAATCGGAAGTCGCAAAAACAAATCTAAACACGGTTTACGTTTGCAAAATCTATGATAAATAATTTTGGACTGTTGAAACGTAAACTTTTAATTATAAGTGAAAAATAACACATCACACACAAACACAGAACATGCGGTCCAAATAAGTGATGAGGTGAAAACTCGCGATTACAAGTAATAGTGCGACGTACGTAATTTTGCCGTTTATTGTGACGAGCGGTAGTACAGTCGCGTACAGTTGTCGTGTAGCGAGTAGCGTGTGTTGAGCGTATCGATCGCGCGTCGCTGCGGAGCCGAGTCGCAGAGGTGTGCCGCCCGGCGCGTACCGTCGGCCACTGAAGTGCGACCGCTCGAGATGAACGTAGACCAAAATAGAACAGAGGGGCAACCGGAATCGTATGGATTTCGGCTTGTTTGTTTCGGAAGTCTTTTGACTGAGAAAAACCTGCTCTATAGAGAAGAAATGAGACGATAGATAGAGTACAAGTTTGCATAGAGTTCATAGGTTAAGCTATTCACTGGGGTCGATCGATATCAATATATATACAACTTTTGGGTTACTGAGCGACTGACAGACAACTCACAGCCAAAAGTACTGGTCTCGGAAGCTGAAATTTGGCCTGTAGGTTCCTTGAGGAGCGTAGAGGAGCACCAAGAGATGATTTCCCGAAATGCCTACAGGAACGGGAAAAACAGGATATGCGCGTACGAATTCGCGGGCAATAGCTAGGCCACGCAATTGTCGCCAACAATAAATATCAGTAAGGGTCTTAGCGATAACTAATTTCAAAATATTTGACTAGTTGTAAAACCAATATTATTCAGTTGTTGCCAGGCAAATATACAAAACTAGGTAAACAGACGGGAACGATATTCCAAACAACACTAATAGACAGCGTTAATAGTGTTGACTTTTCCTGTTTATTGGTTTGTTTGTCATAATGTTAATATGAATTAGGTAATTTTCCTGCTAACGTGATGTTAATCATGTTCAAAGGCGTCTAATTTGGTTACAAACTAGTTCATTAAAATGTGAGTTTTAGTAACAAAACCTGTTCAATAATAGGTTTCCTGTTGTTTCTATTTCGCTAGTCGATTTTCCCATTGAAAAATACAATATGACGACTATATTCCATCTTCGCCTATATTGTATCTGTTAAGGTGTTAAAATAATTAAATGAGTAAATAATAATAAATAATTAGTATACCTTGAGTGCATCAAAATTTTTTTTTAATGTTTAAGTTCCATGTAATACGGTGCGAGTTTATTGGTATCAACCGTGCACAAAATTAGATACCGGGCTGCAACCAACATTTTACTGTAACGTTGGTATATAATATTACTCTTCTCTTTTTATGTGATTGTTGCTATTGTGTTGTGTACGTTTCGAATATTTTTTTTCTATTCTTACTTAGAAATTCCAGAAGGAAAACCCCAAACCCACTTTCCTATCCAGAAAAACCAGAACGAACGAGGCGATCATTCAAAATATTCTTAAAAGTATTATACCTACATCGAACAGACACTGTCTACATGACATACTCTTTGGCCGCTGACTGTATCGCGTCGGCGCATCGCTGCGGCGATCGACGGCAACGCACGGACGCATCCAAATCCTGTTTATAAATAAAGGGCAATGTGCGTTCGCATTTACAGAAAAAAAAAACACTTGTTTCCTTGACTGTACTGATTGATATTTTTAAAATTAACTTTATAGCTATTCGGTTTAGGTGGCAAATTACCTAGGCAAAATCTTCTAAGAACCCTTTCGTTTTATTTTTTATGGAAAAATAAAACGAAAACGAGGTATGTTAAATTGTCCAGTTTTGCTGACAAAAAGGGGGAACTATTAAAAATGAACCTTATTGCTCGGTGGCAAATCGACTTAATATTTTTTTTTTAAGAAATGTTTCGTGGAGCATTTGCTAAATTGGATATGAGTATTATCTTATTTTGCAAACAAAAAGGGGTATAAATTACTAGACAGGCCTGCAATATCAGTCATCGGACTAAATAATTGTCTCTAAGAAATGTTTCGTTTAATTTGATCTAAGAAAGGAGATCATCTGCGCGATGGGTTATGAGTATTATCTTATTTTGCAAACAAAAAGGGGTATAAGTTACTAGACAGGCCTGCAATATCAGTCACTGGTCGGTATGCGTTGGCTCAGCGGTCACATGCCCTCTTATTCAGCTTTTCAATATACGTAGGAAAGATGGCTGCCATTTTTGGGACAACACTAAATCTATACCTACCTACTTATAAAATTATTCGTGACATCAACGCATAACCAAAATGACTAAGTGTAGAAAACTGAAATTTGGAATATAGGTTTATTTTATAACGAAAGTGTCTACTAAGAATTACTTTTTGAAATTACAACTTAGAGGGAAATGGGGGGGGGGGGGAAGGTTGTGTAAAAGTCTTTGCTCTTTGAAGCAATAATTTATACTTGAAGTCGTAAGCTTCAGCTAGTGTCGCATATGTTTCAATGATTTGGCAACCATAGATTGTGTTTATCCGAAGATTGTACACGATGGATGGATTTTGATCCCTTTCAGCCCAATACTTGTTAATTCTCGTTTCACTATTATCGTTTTCCGCCGATTTTTAAAGTGATAACTTCTTATGGGAGGGTGAACTTCGTAACGTAACGCGTTACGGCGCCAGTCTGTCTGGCTTCCCTTTCTCTCACGCATACGGCAGCGGTAGGCAGGCTCTTCCTTTCTCACTCTAACCCACAGTACTAGTCGTATTTCGGACAGACGCTTCCCATATTAAATAGTTCAACTTCACTTTTGTCGGGCGTTTTATTGTTACGCTCTCCTTTGACCGCAATCTCACCTGGTGGTTAGTGATGATGTGGTCGACGATGGAGCACGCTTGCTTAGAAGTCACCTATTCACTCTTGACATAAAGACTACCAGTTTGTAGTTATCAAGAAACAGACTCCGGTAGCGGAATCCACTTCATAGCAGCTGTACTGTAATACTTGTCGATTCTGATCATCGTTTTCCTCATTGGAGTCGTAAAATTAAAAAGTGCAAAAAAAAGCATTAATGGAAGCAGTGGGAGCAAGCTAAGCCTGATTGATTAATGTTCTGTCAGACCGAATGGTGTTTCCTTCGTTGGAAATCGAGGATCACAATTAATGGTGCGTAGCAGAAACTAATGTTTTAGTCACTTTACGGGCTGCCCACCGAGGCTTGATCGACAGGTAAATGAGACCATTCGACGTAAAATCATGGAACGAAAAGAAAAATCAAGTTTAAATTAAATAAGTTAGCGAAATTTCGCCAATTCAATGGGTTTTTAAATCTAATGGCAGTGAGCAAAACAAAAAAAAAATATCTTGATTTCAAGTATTTTGACTATCATTGACTGTTAACTCGGCAGTTTTTGTTGTATTTGTTATAAAGATATAAGAGTGAACAGGCTTCTTCTGAGTACGCTCGCTCTATCGTCGACTTTGTCTCTGTCAGCTGACCTAGACTCTGACTGGCTCTATCAAGAGCAAACTCATCTCAAATAAAAAATATATATCATACTAACTTCTTTAACCGACTTCAATAAAAGGAGGTTCTCAATTCGGTTGTATTTTTTTAATCGAAGTTTTGCCAGCTTACTTAATGTGACACTGCATAGATTTGAAGAGTGAAACCTATTTTTTGAGACAGATCGAAAATAATGAATATTATGTAGGTATGAAACACCTGCCACACGCACGCTTTTTTTTTATGAAATTCATCTCGCACTTAAATACCATATTAACAACTACACGAGACCTTCCGTTTTCACCGATCTTCCTTCAACCGCATTGTTTCCTTACCCGAGCCATTTCAGAGGCAACAATAAAATTAATGTTTTGTTGTTACTTTAATGTTCCTGTAACGCCTGAAACACAAGCCTTATTGCTAAATTAAACGTTTTACGGACAATTTATGTTACAATTATTACAGCTCGGGCCTGAACGGATAACTCAATTCACGACACAACGTCATAATGTTTATCGCTGAAAAACGGTGAATTAGTTTTGAGAAGACATTTTTTTTAAACGTTGCCCCGCCCTAGGAATTCAAATGTTGGTTATCTTCATGACAGCATGAAACATACAGACAGATTCGCGTTTCTTTTATATTGTAAGACAAAAGCTACGAGAACCCGATCGACGGCCAAAACAAGCGTTGCAAGTTGAGATGGCTTCAGCCTCTGAAGGATCCCGATCACATATCCAAGCAAGCGTGAGATTGGAATCCCCAAGGGGAAAGAAAGTGTGGCTGTCTCATCAAAGTGTGTCAGTCTGTCTGTTACCTCTTCACACGATTTAGATCAAATATGGTTCAGAGTTATATTTGACCTTGGAGAAGGACATGTCGAAAGAAAAGGGCTTGAAGGGGATGGATGGGCGCTGGAAATAGGAGATTAAAGTGTGTATGGGAGTCCGTCATTATTGAAGATAAAACCATGAACCTTTGTATTAAAGATACTTGATAAAAAATATATAAACATATGTTCCAGCGTTTTTCAAAATATAGTATCTTAAAAATGGCTGCCCAAAGTAACTATTCCACGCGGACAAAAGCTAGTCGGACATAACTTACATTCCAGGTTGCTACTGCGACATTCCTCATGGAAAAACCCTATAACACTATGCCAGACCTGGAAAAAAAATAGTAAACGTAGAACTGGAGAAAACCGAACTAACATTGATCTAGGATAATTATACTAAGGAAGAACGTAAATTTTGTCAGCCGATGGTAATTTGGGATATCCACATGAGGACATACAGGCAGGTTCGTAAAAAATCATATTTTTAGAGTACCACCTCTAAAGGAAAAACAGAACCCTTATAGGATCACTTTGTTGTCCGTCTGTCTGTCTGTCAAGACTCATTATCTCGGGAACGCGTGGAGGTATCGAGTTGAAATTAAAACCATACACTCAAGTCTACAGACTCTTGAAGCTGTGAAAAATCTTCAATCAATCTTCTAAGTTAACGTAAAAAAAAGATACGGACGTTTATGCTCCGATTATTGCGCATTTTTTGACGCTCACAGGGAATCAAAACCTGCAGGGTACTTCCCGTTGACCTAGAGTCATGAAATTTGGGAAGAAGATAGATCTTACAGTACAAGTACAGGAAAAAGTCCGAAAATTGGGAATTTGTTGTTTTATCATACAAAAAATATTTTTATGCGATTAAAAACTTATATTTTCGGTTAAAGAATTGACCGTGACGAACATTGATGTATCCTTAGGTAATGTATACTCGGAAAAAATCAAGACTCGATCGGAACCCTCGGCGCGCGAGTCTGACTCGTACTTGTCCGATTTTTTTGCTAAACCACACCTATTGTCTTTGTAATAATACTGAATGATATAACAAAACCATACAATGATAACAGTCGCAATCAACAGATTCACTCCAACAGTTCTAAAGATAGAACCCAATCCGCCTAGATAAATTCAGTATCTAAGATTTAACAACAAATGTATAGGATTTTGGCAGGTGGGAAGACAACAAAACTGAATTAAACATAATGACGTAGGTAATCGCAGACCGTGGCCAGGGAAAGCGTTATAAACAACATATTCGCGACACAAATAGACTGTGAGACAGTCTCTATGTCTAGTTCGTGTCTGTGAATTAGATTTTAGTGTTACTATCTTCTATATACATATGTATATGTATAGAAGATAGTAACACTACAAATCTAATACGCAGACACTGATCGAGATTCGGTAAGGAGGGTTATCTCTCCATACCGAATCTCGATCACAGTGGCCAATCTTAACAGAGAATAACCAGGAACACAGGATGGTGCACAAATAGAGGTGCACTCTCTGTTCCTTTACGCTTAAAGTCCGATGACCAATCATACACGACCAGGGAGCGATCAGGACCAACGGCTTCACGTGCTTTCCGAGACACGCGGGTGTCATACTATCAAATCTAAACTACGAGCTGCTACTGAGAAAGTCCTAATAGAAAAGCCAATAACACTTATTGCCCGACCTGGGAATAGAACCCAGGGCCCCCGTTCAGCAGCCGCGCTTATGACCATGAGACCGACTAGAAAATTCTAAACACATAATACTAACATAACAGCACATCTGCATTCTCGGAAGGGTTAAGCAGAAGCGTTTATGTACTACCGGTGTATGCAGCGGGCATGACTCCGGACTACTATAAGATTGTACTATTTTATCGGTGACTGAAAGACAACGCAAGTATAATTTGGTATTAGAATTTATTATATGTTTTGAGGAGGCTTTTAGCTGGTCAAACGATGTTATTCTACTAGGTTTCCATATAAAGGTACCATCAGCTAAGTATTTGAAAATCATGACGAGATTCTTAACTACACCTTTCAGGCTCCATGACGAAACCAAATAAAACAAACCTACTCATAATTCAGAAGAAAAACATCGGTCTATGAATAATACACCTTTCAACGTAAACACAAATACTGAAAGTGCGTCAGTCTGCCCAAACAGAGCATTTCTTTTACGGACACAATGGCGGCCCTACCCATATTCAGCCGACCAGAATGGGCCCAAAAAGCCTACAATGTAAAGTTCAATGAACCGATTACTTCATGACATTCGGAGACCTAATACAAAATAAATTTTGTCACTGTATTTATTGTGTAGAAGTATAGATCAGATATTATCTTCTAAAATGTGACGATGGCGATATGAGATATGGAGATGAAAGTAGGTCTAAAGATCCTAAAACTACCGAAACGGAACGAACAAGCATTCACAGAGATTACTAAACGAATGTAACGCTCAAGGCAAGTAGCAGGATCAGACTTATGACGACCCTATGACAATGCGAACTAGGCTTTAAAATTGGTTTACTTTGAAGATGATATCACAACTTGTCTTCCAGTACAAATGTAATTAATTTCATATCTTTTTCTTCTTCTATAGGTACTTCTCTAGTAGTCGTCATTGCAGTAGTCACTCCCTTTCTAAACGTTTCATGTTTCAAACCAATTATTTGGTCTTCTACTTTACAAGTAATATTGTAGAATACTCAGTATACTAACTTACCTATAGACTATTTTTGATCAATTAGTTTAGAATTCTAGAATTCGGCCTTTATCCGAACGTTTTTAGACCGATCAATACGGCGACATTGGTGTTCTAAAATAGATAATTTTTGGATGAGCATTTATTATTAAGGGAGACGAGACGTCAATGTTAAAATATTAGTGGCTAGAGGTTAAAACTATCAAAGGAATTAATACCATAATCAACAGGTTTGGACATGAATATGCGTGCAAGATAATATAGCTAGAAAGGGGGTGAATTTCGAAGTGTGGAAAAATATATTTTTTAACACTTTACGCACACAAATGTACAGAGGAGAATTTAATGCCATGGGCATTCTCTTCCAGTTAACCATAAAGAAATTGGAATAAGAGAAGAAGGATGATGGCAGGATAGTAACCAAAGTAGTTTGTTATAAACTGAAGGGGAGACGCAGAACTCCGAGAGGATAATGAAGGACTGGCTTCTTGTCTAGGATGACTTGGCAGAGATAAATACCAGTAACTGTTAAAGAAGAAATAAAGAGGTGCTCTAAAATATTATTTTTCAGCATATTATCTCAAATACCATTTAGTCATTAGGAATCAATGAATGGTTAAATCAGTGGAGCTGGGCAGATCATTTCTGCAGGATGCCGTCAAAGCTATGGGCTCGTATATCGCAAGACTGGAGCCCGGACTCAGCTACTCAGGGTGGCGGCAGACCGAGAAGATTGCGGGACGCCTTGAATGGCACCCTAGTGCATTAGCATGAAGAAGCACAAAGGGAACAACTGGGGGCAGGCTTTTAGCCAGAAGTTCAGACTAATGAAAAAAGGTTCCTTCCATATGGAAACTGTGTTGTATGCATGAATAACCATTTTTTCTAAACATTGTTTCAGTACCTACAATTATTTTAATAAGTATCTTGCATACATATAGAGGTAATAATACCTTCAGTGTAAGTGCAGAGTGAGTCAGTAATTGTTAGAAAACTTGGCACGGAGTAACGAGACAGCGTTAGCAATGTTTATGTTGGTGAATCAGACATTTGAGGGATGCTATGCAACTTGTGTGTGGATATCTAGAATGGAAAGGATACCTACATGTATTCTTAATCTATAATACTAAAGCTGAAGAGTTTGTTAGTATGAACGCGCTAATCTCTGGAACTACCAAGCGGATTTGGAAAATTATTTTTGATAGCCACATTCATGAGGAATACTATAGGCTACACGGGAACGGGGAAAAACGGGAAATGCGCGTACGAAAATGGAAGAATGGAAGTTGTTGCTGCCTATTCATTTCCATGGAGAAGTGGACAAGGGCGTTTTTGTGTTGGGATTTACGAAATTGGGAATACTATAAATTGCTCAACAAACAATGAAAGGTAAGCGCGAATTCGAAAACAGGATCATTAGTAGGAAACCTTCGAAAGGTTTTGTTACATTGCTAATTTATACACTTTCTAGATTTTTTCAGTAACGACACGAATTTCAGCGGCCAGTCATTCAGGCGTATAAATTCGACCAGTCACGCAATATTTGGCGAAACGTAGGTAACCGTGCCTATGTAGGTATCTGGCTAGGTCGTAAATATGACAAATATTATTACACAGGCTGAAATTAAATAAGCTAGAGAAACTCCCCACTATTTTTCTTTCTCCTCTCTCCTACTTGATCTATGCTGTGCCCGACAGGGTTCATAATTGTGACTAATACAATTATTTCCCTACTACCAACTATATACACTGTGGTATGCAACAAAAAAATTAGATAATATTGTGTCGGTACTGGTGACTTTTGAGGAATTGCTTCATCTGGAGTCCACCCATGATGGAGAATCAGGCCAAAGTTATATTAGAGAAATTAATTGTCATAGGACCTAAACTTACAAAACTTGTAAAATTCCAATGCTACAGGAAATGGTTCTAATTGAACTAGCAAGATTCTTGCGTATAAAAAAAAAAAGCGCTTGTCTCCAGGGTTGCGGAATTTGTTCGAAAGAGTCACCGCGGCAGTCACGCAAACGGCATTAGGAGGAACACAGATGGGTTTTAGTCAGTATGAGTCTGACACTCCCTTCTACTCCGCCCAGAGCGGATGGAGTCATTTGATTATTTCCCATCCATAAACCATCAGCTGCTGACTCCGTAGTCAACTGTTTTTTATCATTACATAATTATCAATATCCAATACGCCTAAGGAGTTTTTCTAAAGAATTAACTGTCTATCACTCATACCTGTCTTTCTGCTGCTATATAAAATGTAGATGGGCTATTTTAATGCCTGAGACTGTACGTGTTTCATGTGCCGTGACCGTTACCATTTGGTCTAGCCTAGGTTCGTGGCTAAATATTTGGCTAAAACTAGCCACAAATCAACACAGTTGAGAATGGGGCTAGATTTTGTTTGTAGATAGCTGGATATGAGTAGTTCTGAAGTCCGTGTCGACAAATGGACTGCGATTAGCGACGTTGATCTAGGATGACTTGATGCTTGAGGCCAGGTCAGTGAGTATTCCATAATATATGCATCATATCAGCCGAAAGACGTCCTCCGCTGGACATAGGCCTTACCCAAGGGGGGGGGGGGGGTACCATAATCGCCACGCTTGGCAGGCGGGTTGGCGATCGCAGTGTAGCTGTTGCAATGCATACAGAATGCTGTTGCCCATTCTCTGGAGACTTCCTAAGTCGCCTCTTACCACACCCACGGGAAGTGATGGGATGGTGCTGTACTTTTACGTCCGATACCATACAGAACATACTGTAGACAGTAAAATAATGCAACACAGTGTGTTTGATAGGTCTCCCAGCACCATCTTATCCTGAGAACGTGGGCTCTCTAGTGTTATCCAGAGCAAAACTATAAGGGTTCGAAAATCCGACGAAAAGCTTCGAGAAAATTTAGACAGTACCCTGCTTCCTTTGGCTAGGCTTGACAGGTTCACTGCTGTGCTTCCAAGTATCTATGCAAGGGAGACTGCTGACATGACGACTAATACAGAAGTTTTGCGCTGACCCCAAATGGTTCTTGTTTAAAAAAAAAAACGTTGCCCCACTCTAGGAATTTCTCCTGTATCGTGTGTGCGTTTTTAAACATACAAACTCACATATACAAGCAGCCAGACCCGGAACAACTATCTGTGGACCATACAAATATTTGTTCCGTGCGGGAATCGAACCCGCAACGCAGCGCAGCAGCTAATCGCTCAACCACTGCGCCAACCGTGTCGTCAAAAACTATTAGGGATAAAGTAAGGAGAATGATGATAATACAAGCATTTCAAGTCATCATCTGCCTAGCCTTGTTCCAACTATATTGGGGTCGGCTCCCAGTCAAACCGGATTCAACTGAATACCAGTATTTTACGTGGAGCGACTACCTATCAGACCTACACAACCCAGCATCTGGGTATCACAGTACTTCTTGACAAGACTAGTGTCAGATTTTCTGGCTTCTGACAATCTGTAACAACAGCCTACAAACGAAAGCTGGGACCAACGGTTTAACGTGCTTTCCGAGGAACAAGTCTTGGTATGTTAAGACGGTCACCCATCCACAGACCGACCTTGGCAAGCGTTGCTAAACCTTTAAGATCGTCTCGTGCGGCGGTTGTTATTAAGCTACGAGTTCCTCTCACGCATCTCAAGTAATGACTTAATTTTATTACATGTTGAAATGATTAAAAAAAAAACTAAGTAACTTGTGAATTGTATCGTTGAGCTATTAGATTATTATTTTTGAATTCGGAAAGCGTTCGGTGACGATGACGCGAGTTCCATCATTTTTGTTTACCCAAAAAGTACACATATATACACAGTATACATACATATAGCTCATGGAAAGCGTTCGGTGACGATGACGCGAGGTGATGATTTCTGTTCACCCAAAAAGTGCTCAACGCGCCTAGAAATCCCCTTCAAAAATCTTATACCTACAGAACAGATTTTTTGCTTACAAAGCTAAAGATTCATGAACAAAACTGTTACTGCCTAAAAGCTGTATTGACCAGAAAATTAATAAGAAACCTTATCACAATCACAAGGAACCTTGAAATAAACTATGTTTCTTTTACCGGTACAGCTAGTTTGTAAAACTGAAAAGTCACAAAGAGGTATGAAAAAGTCAATTCATTGTTCTCAACACCAATTAACCAAGGCTCTCAGTGCATTGTGACTGAAAATCATTTACACAAAGGAAATATTGCCTTGTTTATATTAGGCGCAATTGGCCGTTTGCGGTTGACCACTTTCCTCGCAAGCTACTACTGAGTGGACTAATATGGAAGTACTAGTACTTCGCTTGCGCGCGTTCAAACATACAAACTCTTTTTTTTTTCTTTTTTTAAAACGTTGCCCCACACTAGGAATTTCTCCTGTATTGTGGGTGCGTTTACAAACATAGAAAGTCACATACACAAACAGCCAGACCCGGAACAACTATCTGTAGGCCATACAAATAATTGTTCCGTGCGGGAATCGAACCCGCGACACGCAGCGCAGCAGTCAATCGCTCAACCACTGCGCCAACCGTGCTGTCTTAAGGTTTATAATATCAAGTTAAGATGTAATGGACCGTCCACACGTTATCAACTTTTGTCTGCGCAGACATACGGCTGTATCGTGTGGACGCATAAGATAAAATGTTACGCAGACCACTAATAAGGAAAGAGGATAATAATGTACACATGAGGTTGTCAACTTTTTTACTAAAGTCATAGTAGACAACTTTGTTCAATGTTTTTAATAGCAGTAAACTTAGCAGTTTGAAATAGTAAATAGACAATTGGATTATCCTGGTTTATCCTTTAAAATTTTTAGAAGCAGTTTAGAGTTCGTACTTTTGGTTAATCGGAGTAATAGACGGGCGCCCCTTATAACATAATTAACCCGGATGGAACTTAAAACATACACAAACTACAATGTGGGTCCCAGAAAATGTTTGGCGATATTGCGGCAGACCCAGGCGAAGAATACGGGAAGAGCTTGACGCCTACGGACAGGATTGGTCTGCACTTGCCCAAAGCTGGGAAGAATAGAAGGAAGAAAGGGAGGCCTTTCCCTGCAATGGGACAGAATAGGCTAAAAATAAAAACAAAATACAACACGACCTTTCGAGGAATTCAAGCTAAATATTATTCGTATATTTCCTTTGCGGAACCATTAAAAGTAAGGCGAGTATTATTGTATCATGTTATTGGATATTCTGTACCGTGTGTTTGTTGGATAAGAAGAAAATTTTACTCTTAGAGTGCTGTGAAGGCGGGTAATGCCGGTTATATAACGTAGGGTAATACCGTGCTATTTTGTCTTAAGTGTGTGGGCTGTGTTAAACCCACATCCTTTTAAGAGCTCTCAACATTTATACTGGAGTTACAAGGAGAAAGATAGATAACATTCTACTATCTTCTGACAGCGGTTTCACCCACGTGTAAAACATCAAATCATTCCAAGGAACAAAGCCCGGGGATAACAAATATACTATGTCCTATGGTAGGCGCCAGATCAACTTACAATAAAGTACATTGACCTTTCAAAACTCAAAGCATTTATTTCAATTAGACCATTTACAGTCACTTTAGAATTGTCAAGGTCGGTCGGTCAAAAAGATGAAGCTATTTGCTATTTGCACGTTCCAAAGCGATCTCTATGAAGAAGAACGTTTTTTTTTCGTTTCTTTCCCTAATATCCCTTCGCAGATACCCGAACAATAGATTATGAACGATTTTCAATACTAGAGAACGTAAAGGATCACGAAGTCAGGACAGCTTTATGTCTTCATTTCTGTTATTAATATTACGAAAGTCAATAAATGTATGCGGGTCAATGACCTTTATTGCACATTTATCTGGTGTCACCAGGACATGTTCTATCCGTGTGTCCAGTTTCATCCAAATTCATTCAGCCGCTAAGAATACAGAGGTAAAAAGCAATCAGACAGACAGTTTACAGGAACTATGGATTGTAGATCAAAATTATAACATTTCTTTTTGATAACTATCCTTGATTTTATGGGTACAGTGGTGGCATTGCGCAGAATTTGTCAAGAAGTTCAGTGTCCTGTTTCTCAACCCTTTGAACGCCAGAGCATAAGCGGCGGCGTGCCCCCGACCCAAAACCTCAAATTCGCCGTACTTTTGTTACGTATTTGTGACGTTTTGCGTACAGGGCACGCGCTTACTTGTCATGTCTACGTGACAATGGCGTTCATAAGGTTAAAACTTTATTTTTAAAGACAGTAGATATGGATACTTATCGCGTCTACGGATTTAGCTCTAGAACCGAATATTTTAGGGCTTTTTTGTGTTTAGTGAGAAAAATGTCGGTTAAGTTTTTAATTTCGGGTTATTTAACTTGTTTGGTTTAAAGAATCTTCAAAACTGTCATTTTAATAACATTTGAATTTGAAACGTTAATCTAAATCGAGTTTTGATTTTATTAGATAACAGTTAAAAAATATAGCCACATTTAAATAACAAAGCGAGGTAACCTCAGCTCTCAATACCTATATAAACTTTTTACTATAGTCGCCAATTATTCAAAGGGTCTGCCCTAAAGCCGTATATCAATACAGGACCGTGGAGGGAATAGTTATCAGGCTGTACCTTTTAGATGTTAGGCCAATATATTTATAAGGCATTTGGTTATACATGTGGAAATTGTATTACAATATCAAAAAGCAACTGCTATGATTTATTGTACGATCTATGCGGAGTGGTCTCTAACGTTTCAATGTGAAATCAGTAGAACTCCAAAGTGGTATATTTAATAGGATATTTGAAAAAAATCATTTTTTTATTCGTGAGAACCGAAAAATATTCAGTAATATTAAAAGACAACAACGGACAACCAAGTGATGCGGAATTGTCACGAAATGACGTCATTGTTCGAAAGAGGCACCGCGGCTCTGGAATGCAAAGGGCTTTAGAAGGAACACGGATGGGTTTTAGTCAGTAAGGGTCATTTTATACTAGCGCAGAGTCGAAGCGTCAATGTGAAACTTCACATAGCAAATTCACTCATATTTCCACAACGTAATGCATATATTTCTACTGAGATATTTCTTCCGCTCCGACGCGCGAATTCCTTCGAATTCGCGCGTCTTCTTTTTATCTCAAAAAAAAATGTGTTATGTTGTGGAGATAAAGGTAAATTTGCTGTCAAGTTTCAGATTGAAATCAAAATCAAAAGTCATTTATTCAAATTAGGCTGAGTGCCAGCACTTTTTGAACGTCAAAGTTCTACATACATAAAGACAGTCCACCCTCACCATTGACGCTTCAATTCTGCGCTAGTATAAATTGACCCTAAGAGTCTGACATGCCCTTCCGCTCCACCCAGGGCGGAAGAAGTCATTTGATGATTTACACCCTTAAAGAAAAAAACAGTATCTCTTTATTCTTAGTTTTCTTTAATCTCCAGATTAACATTAGTCTACCCAAAAAGTACTTACCTACAATAGGTACTTAGAGCGAAATTACAAGAACCCGAATATCCAAATACATACCTAAAAATAAAAGGTACAATATCCAATCCAAACGTATACATTAACGTAGAACTAGGTCCGCGAATCCAATACAACAACGCTTCCATGCGACCGCAAAACGACACACTAGTTCATTGACCGATTATTTTAGGAGTAGCCACCGACAATTGACCTGAAAACAGTAATGCATGTCGAACTTACCCCTTAACCCGAATACGGGTAATGGAGTGGTTGGATTATGTTAGGAGTGTTTTGTTTTCTGTACCTTACAGGCTGTTTTAGAAGATCGTGGTGGGTGGTATTAAAAGGACGATGTTATGCATCTGTTCAATACACAGTCAAGAAAAAATGTTGCAAAAAATTATATTTCTTTTATAATTATCACACTAATATTATAAAGGCGAAAGTTTGTGAGTGTATATTTGCTACTTTTTCAAGCGCAAACGGCTGGACGGATCTTGATGAAATTTGGCCCAGAGTTTGTTTAAGTCCCGGGAAAGGACATCGCATCGTCGATCGCAGTGTAGCTGTTGCAATGCATACAGAATGCTGTTGCCCATTCTCTGGAGACTTCCTAAGTCGCCTCTTACCACACCCACGGGAAGTGATGGGATGGTGCTGTACTTTTACGTCCGATACCATACAGAACATACTGTAGACAGTAAAATAATGCAACACAGTGTGTTTGATAGGTCTCCCAGCACTATCTTATCCTGAGAACGTGGGCTCTCTAGTGTTATCCAGAGCAAAACTATAAGGGTTCGAAAATCCGACGAAAAGCTTCGAGAAAATTTAGACAGTACCCTGCTTCCTTTGGCTAGGCTTGACAGGTTCACTGCTGTGCTTCCAAGTATCTATGCAAGGGAGACTGCTGACATGACGACTAATACAGAAGTTTTGCGCTGACCCCAAATGGTTCTTGTTTAAAAAAAAAAACGTTGCCCCACTCTAGGAATTTCTCCTGTATCGTGTGTGCGTTTTTAAACATACAAACTCACATATACAAGCAGCCAGACCCGGAACAACTATCTGTGGACCATACAAATATTTGTTCCGTGCGGGAATCGAACCCGCAACGCAGCGCAGCAGCTAATCGCTCAACCACTGCGCCAACCGTGTCGTCAAAAACTATTAGGGATAAAGTAAGGAGAATGATGATAATACAAGCATTTCAAGTCATCATCTGCCTAGCCTTGTTCCAACTATATTGGGGTCGGCTCCCAGTCAAACCGGATTCAACTGAATACCAGTATTTTACGTGGAGCGACTACCTATCAGACCTACACAACCCAGCATCTGGGTATCACAGTACTTCTTGACAAGACTAGTGTCAGATTTTCTGGCTTCTGACAATCTGTAACAACAGCCTACAAACGAAAGCTGGGACCAACGGTTTAACGTGCTTTCCGAGGAACAAGTCTTGGTATGTTAAGACGGTCACCCATCCACAGACCGACCTTGGCAAGCGTTGCTAAACCTTTAAGATCGTCTCGTGCGGCGGTTGTTATTAAGCTACGAGTTCCTCTCACGCATCTCAAGTAATGACTTAATTTTATTACATGTTGAAATGATTAAAAAAAAAACTAAGTAACTTGTGAATTGTATCGTTGAGCTATTAGATTATTATTTTTGAATTCGGAAAGCGTTCGGTGACGATGACGCGAGTTCCATCATTTTTGTTTACCCAAAAAGTACACATATATACACAGTATACATACATATAGCTCATGGAAAGCGTTCGGTGACGATGACGCGAGGTGATGATTTCTGTTCACCCAAAAAGTGCTCAACGCGCCTAGAAATCCCCTTCAAAAATCTTATACCTACAGAACAGATTTTTTGCTTACAAAGCTAAAGATTCATGAACAAAACTGTTACTGCCTAAAAGCTGTATTGACCAGAAAATTAATAAGAAACCTTATCACAATCACAAGGAACCTTGAAATAAACTATGTTTCTTTTACCGGTACAGCTAGTTTGTAAAACTGAAAAGTCACAAAGAGGTATGAAAAAGTCAATTCATTGTTCTCAACACCAATTAACCAAGGCTCTCAGTGCATTGTGACTGAAAATCATTTACACAAAGGAAATATTGCCTTGTTTATATTAGGCGCAATTGGCCGTTTGCGGTTGACCACTTTCCTCGCAAGCTACTACTGAGTGGACTAATATGGAAGTACTAGTACTTCGCTTGCGCGCGTTCAAACATACAAACTCTTTTTTTTTTCTTTTTTTAAAACGTTGCCCCACACTAGGAATTTCTCCTGTATTGTGGGTGCGTTTACAAACATAGAAAGTCACATACACAAACAGCCAGACCCGGAACAACTATCTGTAGGCCATACAAATAATTGTTCCGTGCGGGAATCGAACCCGCGACACGCAGCGCAGCAGTCAATCGCTCAACCACTGCGCCAACCGTGCTGTCTTAAGGTTTATAATATCAAGTTAAGATGTAATGGACCGTCCACACGTTATCAACTTTTGTCTGCGCAGACATACGGCTGTATCGTGTGGACGCATAAGATAAAATGTTACGCAGACCACTAATAAGGAAAGAGGATAATAATGTACACATGAGGTTGTCAACTTTTTTACTAAAGTCATAGTAGACAACTTTGTTCAATGTTTTTAATAGCAGTAAACTTAGCAGTTTGAAATAGTAAATAGACAATTGGATTATCCTGGTTTATCCTTTAAAATTTTTAGAAGCAGTTTAGAGTTCGTACTTTTGGTTAATCGGAGTAATAGACGGGCGCCCCTTATAACATAATTAACCCGGATGGAACTTAAAACATACACAAACTACAATGTGGGTCCCAGAAAATGTTTGGCGATATTGCGGCAGACCCAGGCGAAGAATACGGGAAGAGCTTGACGCCTACGGACAGGATTGGTCTGCACTTGCCCAAAGCTGGGAAGAATAGAAGGAAGAAAGGGAGGCCTTTCCCTGCAATGGGACAGAATAGGCTAAAAATAAAAACAAAATACAACACGACCTTTCGAGGAATTCAAGCTAAATATTATTCGTATATTTCCTTTGCGGAACCATTAAAAGTAAGGCGAGTATTATTGTATCATGTTATTGGATATTCTGTACCGTGTGTTTGTTGGATAAGAAGAAAATTTTACTCTTAGAGTGCTGTGAAGGCGGGTAATGCCGGTTATATAACGTAGGGTAATACCGTGCTATTTTGTCTTAAGTGTGTGGGCTGTGTTAAACCCACATCCTTTTAAGAGCTCTCAACATTTATACTGGAGTTACAAGGAGAAAGATAGATAACATTCTACTATCTTCTGACAGCGGTTTCACCCACGTGTAAAACATCAAATCATTCCAAGGAACAAAGCCCGGGGATAACAAATATACTATGTCCTATGGTAGGCGCCAGATCAACTTACAATAAAGTACATTGACCTTTCAAAACTCAAAGCATTTATTTCAATTAGACCATTTACAGTCACTTTAGAATTGTCAAGGTCGGTCGGTCAAAAAGATGAAGCTATTTGCTATTTGCACGTTCCAAAGCGATCTCTATGAAGAAGAACGTTTTTTTTTCGTTTCTTTCCCTAATATCCCTTCGCAGATACCCGAACAATAGATTATGAACGATTTTCAATACTAGAGAACGTAAAGGATCACGAAGTCAGGACAGCTTTATGTCTTCATTTCTGTTATTAATATTACGAAAGTCAATAAATGTATGCGGGTCAATGACCTTTATTGCACATTTATCTGGTGTCACCAGGACATGTTCTATCCGTGTGTCCAGTTTCATCCAAATTCATTCAGCCGCTAAGAATACAGAGGTAAAAAGCAATCAGACAGACAGTTTACAGGAACTATGGATTGTAGATCAAAATTATAACATTTCTTTTTGATAACTATCCTTGATTTTATGGGTACAGTGGTGGCATTGCGCAGAATTTGTCAAGAAGTTCAGTGTCCTGTTTCTCAACCCTTTGAACGCCAGAGCATAAGCGGCGGCGTGCCCCCGACCCAAAACCTCAAATTCGCCGTACTTTTGTTACGTATTTGTGACGTTTTGCGTACAGGGCACGCGCTTACTTGTCATGTCTACGTGACAATGGCGTTCATAAGGTTAAAACTTTATTTTTAAAGACAGTAGATATGGATACTTATCGCGTCTACGGATTTAGCTCTAGAACCGAATATTTTAGGGCTTTTTTGTGTTTAGTGAGAAAAATGTCGGTTAAGTTTTTAATTTCGGGTTATTTAACTTGTTTGGTTTAAAGAATCTTCAAAACTGTCATTTTAATAACATTTGAATTTGAAACGTTAATCTAAATCGAGTTTTGATTTTATTAGATAACAGTTAAAAAATATAGCCACATTTAAATAACAAAGCGAGGTAACCTCAGCTCTCAATACCTATATAAACTTTTTACTATAGTCGCCAATTATTCAAAGGGTCTGCCCTAAAGCCGTATATCAATACAGGACCGTGGAGGGAATAGTTATCAGGCTGTACCTTTTAGATGTTAGGCCAATATATTTATAAGGCATTTGGTTATACATGTGGAAATTGTATTACAATATCAAAAAGCAACTGCTATGATTTATTGTACGATCTATGCGGAGTGGTCTCTAACGTTTCAATGTGAAATCAGTAGAACTCCAAAGTGGTATATTTAATAGGATATTTGAAAAAAATCATTTTTTTATTCGTGAGAACCGAAAAATATTCAGTAATATTAAAAGACAACAACGGACAACCAAGTGATGCGGAATTGTCACGAAATGACGTCATTGTTCGAAAGAGGCACCGCGGCTCTGGAATGCAAAGGGCTTTAGAAGGAACACGGATGGGTTTTAGTCAGTAAGGGTCATTTTATACTAGCGCAGAGTCGAAGCGTCAATGTGAAACTTCACATAGCAAATTCACTCATATTTCCACAACGTAATGCATATATTTCTACTGAGATATTTCTTCCGCTCCGACGCGCGAATTCCTTCGAATTCGCGCGTCTTCTTTTTATCTCAAAAAAAAATGTGTTATGTTGTGGAGATAAAGGTAAATTTGCTGTCAAGTTTCAGATTGAAATCAAAATCAAAAGTCATTTATTCAAATTAGGCTGAGTGCCAGCACTTTTTGAACGTCAAAGTTCTACATACATAAAGACAGTCCACCCTCACCATTGACGCTTCAATTCTGCGCTAGTATAAATTGACCCTAAGAGTCTGACATGCCCTTCCGCTCCACCCAGGGCGGAAGAAGTCATTTGATGATTTACACCCTTAAAGAAAAAAACAGTATCTCTTTATTCTTAGTTTTCTTTAATCTCCAGATTAACATTAGTCTACCCAAAAAGTACTTACCTACAATAGGTACTTAGAGCGAAATTACAAGAACCCGAATATCCAAATACATACCTAAAAATAAAAGGTACAATATCCAATCCAAACGTATACATTAACGTAGAACTAGGTCCGCGAATCCAATACAACAACGCTTCCATGCGACCGCAAAACGACACACTAGTTCATTGACCGATTATTTTAGGAGTAGCCACCGACAATTGACCTGAAAACAGTAATGCATGTCGAACTTACCCCTTAACCCGAATACGGGTAATGGAGTGGTTGGATTATGTTAGGAGTGTTTTGTTTTCTGTACCTTACAGGCTGTTTTAGAAGATCGTGGTGGGTGGTATTAAAAGGACGATGTTATGCATCTGTTCAATACACAGTCAAGAAAAAATGTTGCAAAAAATTATATTTCTTTTATAATTATCACACTAATATTATAAAGGCGAAAGTTTGTGAGTGTATATTTGCTACTTCTTCAAGCGCAAACGGCTGGACGGATCTTGATGAAATTTGGCCCAGAGTTTGTTTAAGTCCCGGGAAAGGACATACAATTTTATCTCCGCTCCGCCCGAAATTATTAGGGAACATGGAGTATGTTCCCTTGGGATAATTTCGGGCGGAGCCGCTGGCGACAGCTAGTATTTAAATTTAGTAAAATTTTAATAAAGTTCCAAATAACTTAAAAACAATAAATTTTAGATTATTTAAAAATGCTAACTAACTACATACATGGTTAAGCACTCATATTTTTTACTGCTTAAAAGAATTTTTTGACATGTAAACTACTGGAAACTTTTTGTAATATTACCTATAATATATATTTGCATGCTGTGATATAGGCAAAACATGTATGCTCTAATAATGGCTGTAAAACAACTTTTTACACCATGTTTTATGCAAATAAAATTGATTGATTGATTCAATCGAAAAACCCTACCGTAAAAAACGACAAAGAAGTTCCA
This sequence comes from Mamestra brassicae, assembly GCA_905163435.1. NCBI lineage: Eukaryota > Metazoa > Arthropoda > Insecta > Lepidoptera > Noctuidae > Mamestra > Mamestra brassicae. The sequence continues at coordinate 15,565,678 of LR991006.1, read as the reverse complement.
AACAAACCACTTTTCAAGCATTGCGATGCAGTTCATGGCATCAAATCTGTGATTGAACTCAAACGTTTCCAAACGTCTTTTATAATGCGCACAGCAAAGGAGTGGAACTCTCTGCCTGCGTCTCTGTTTCCGAACGCATACAACCCTAATCTCTTCAAAATTAGAGTGAACAGGCTTCTTCTGGGTAAGCTCGCTCCATCGTCGACTTTGTCTCTGTCATCTATGACCTAGAGTCAAGAGCAAAGCCATATAAAAAAAAATCCAAGAGCCTGCTAAAATACTGCGACGTCCACTTGGCAGTTTCGATTTGTCATTAACCCTTTACATATTCATCAGTATAGCAGAACATAGTTATTTAAACTGAATAAAAAAACGGACTTAAAGTAAATTCTTGCCCGCTGAGGAGCCAGCGACTTTCGCTTCAAAACTTGTACAGACATTTAGCCAGCCAATACATCAATATCGCGTAGTCCATCAACAAAATCCTCGTCACTCAGTACATTAGTATGCACGCGATTGCATACAATATGCATCGGACTACACGTCGGAATCAGGTCGCGGGCACGGGTCGACGACACAACCACCCTTGGGTCGTGAACTTTGCGTAATGCAAGTGAAACATGACGAGAGTTTATTAAGAATTGAAGTTGGTGGGAATTTTATGGAAGATTGGTTGGTTCTTGGAAACCTGGGACTTATAATATTAAATACATATATAAACAAGTCTTCGCTTTTGCTGTTCGAAGACATAGAAAATTAGTTTATTCGTTTGTGACGCTACTTTTTTATTATTGATAAGCTCGCGTGTGACCGCTATCTTACTTGATGGTAAACGATAATGTGGTCGACGATGAGAACGTTGGCCTAGGAGTAACCTATTCCCTCTGGCTCGGGAGAAGGCACGGCTCCCTGTCGTTTCGTGCGACGCAGGTCCTCTCTGGGCATGGCTGCTTCGGTAGGTTCTTGTGTCGTATAGGCAGGGAGCCGGACGCTCGATGCCACCACTGCGTCGACTGTCGGGAGGACACGGCAAGGCATACGCTGGCAGAGTGTGCAGCTTGGGACGAGCCGCGACGTGCCCTCATCTCTTTGGTAGGCAGAGACCTCTCGCTGCCGGCCGTAATTCGTGCTATGGGCGGCGGTGAGGAGTCCTAGGACGCGGTGGTCTCCTTCTGCGAGACAGTTATCGCGCAGAAGGAGGCTGCGGAAAGGGAGAGGGAGATCACAACCGCTCTCCCGGCCCGCAGCAGGCGCATCGGGAGTCGGAGGAGGGCATACGCTGCCCTCTTCTGGCCCCCCTAACTGGGTCCAGGGGCGGCGGACTTGGGGATGTCCGTCGCCCCCCATTCATCCGGACCCGAGGTGGCGGCGCGTGGTGTTCCCGTGCGCCCCTCTTTGACGTAGCGAGGGGAGTCAAACACCTTACTCCTCTCGCCGACGCGAGGTGGCCCGCAGTGGAGGGCCGGCACCAGTTGGGGATTGCGAAAGTCGTATACGTTCCCGCGATCCCTGGCGTAGGTGGAAGATGGAACACCGGGGTGGTTTTAGTCAGTAAGAGTCTGACAGACCCCTCCACCCGCCCCAGGGTGGAGGATTTCTACGAGGATTTCACCCCGACATAAAAAAAAAGGAGTAACCTATTCACTCTTGCCTTAAACAACCACAGGTTGTAGCTATCAGGAAACAAAGTCTGGCAGGGAATGCCACTCCTTAGCTGTACGCATGTTCCCAAAACGTTTCGTGCGTATGAGTGTATGTACCGGTGGCGCATCGCCGTACGTCTTGTGGTTCGATGATGAAACGGGCTTGGCGGAATTAAACTATGCAATTCCGTCGCACACTCCTCAAAATGCAACCGATACAAAACCGACAGGCTAGCAACTCGGCATTGATGCTCAAGACTTTGGAGCTTCGATTCGAGGAGCCTATCATTGCCGATGATCCTCTTGGCTCGTTTCTCAATTGACTCAAGGGCATCAAGCACAATGGAAGCATTCCTTAAACATTTTTAGCTGTCTTATTCCGTTTACAGCTTACGATTTCTTAAATCCAAACAGCAATGAACGGATCATCACCTTCCTGCCCTTGTCCCTTGTTATTTCAGGTTGGCAACACGTTGCCTTCTATCCTTCTCGTGTCAACCGTGACGCTATCAATTACTGCCTCTTCCTATATATCATTCTTCTCTCTTCACCGATCGCCATCGAAATAGTATCGACTGGGTAAGACTTGATTCGTGGGTGGGGCAAAGAAAGAAAGTTTGAACGTGACTTCAGTTTGCCCCACTCGCAGTAAAATTGACAATCAAATATTCACCGGGACGCATAACAAATAAGTTAATTAATTAATTTATTCAGTTACACATACAATTTTTTTACAGGCAGAACCCAAGGTACTAAAAGTAGTCATACAATGCGACGCCCCTCATAAACTGATCACACACCTACTCGCGTCCATGATTAACCAGTCCCACCAAACGGCTCCGTGTGCCGGCACAACTTACATAGAGGACAATACACTAACTGTCACTCTCTGGAATTCCGCCAATGAGCAGGAAAAAATTGTACGATAAAGCAACCTAAAGATTTATAAACTGTTAACATTAAACGAATAATAATGGAGTTTCTTGCACGTTCTTCTCCATAGAGATCTACGCTTTGGAACGTGCAAATAGCTTCATGTTTTTGACGGACTGACTTTGACAATTCAAAAGTACCTGATAATGGTTTATTTTAAATAAATGCTTTGACTTTGAATGCTACACTGGTGTTCGATTAAGATCTATTTAGCAAGTTCAGCTTCGACTCAGTCTCAATGGAGCTATTTACAAGTTTGGTATTATTGACGAAGTTATGTCGTTATAGAGTTATCAACTGGTTCTAGTCACGGAAGAGTAGTCAAAGGTACATATTAGAACGATACACAGGAATTCGTTTTTTTTTTTGTGGTTTGAGGTGTCATAAAAATTTGTAATAACAGCACGACCATATCGTTCGGCTGTTTGGATCCAAGTTTAATCTTCTTTTTTTCACTCACTTTCATTTTCATCCCCATTACTCCTTTCGGGAATTGGGTTTTGAACATCGTTTTCACTTTCGTTATACAAGGTACTCTTGTGCAAAAAAACTTCTAGACCCAAAGATAAGGCAGTGCACTGTATGTTTGTTCTGTATGGTGTTGGACGTAAAAGAATAGCACCATCCCATCACTTCCCGTGTGTGTCGTAAAAGGCGACTAAGGGACTCGCCAGAGAGTGGTAGCATTCTCTGTGCATTGCAACAGCTTCACTGCGATCGCCAACCCGCCTGCCAAGCGTGGCGATAATGGCAAATCACCAGGAGGCTTATGTCCAGCAGTGGACGTCTTTCGGCTGATATGATGATGATGATGATGACTGAATGTCAATGAATTATTCGAACATTTCAAAAAATCATCATTTTTCTGCTCGAAAAACTAAAAGAAACGTTCTTCGAAGATCGTTTCTTCGTCATAACAAAAACGAAAGACGGCTTACCCCAGGTTTGAGAAAAACTTCATTAGACTGAAACCCGGGGTTACGGATTTGTTCGAAAGAGTTACCGCGGTCCTGGATAGCAAAGGGCATTAGGAGCTACATGAGTGGGTTTTAGTCAGTAAGAGAGTAGTAGTAGAGTAGTTTAGTCTGACACTCCTTCTGCTTCGCCCAGAGCGGAGGGAGTCATTTGATGATTTCCCATCCTAACAAAAAAAATGCCTGGAACCCTGCCAAACACAGACATTCAAGTGGGGTTTCACACTTTCTTAATTCCAAATTCCGTATCAAAGTTTAAATATTTGAACAAAATCGTAACACAGTAATCAAGACAAAAGCTTGAATACCAAAACACAGCTACATCCATTACAATGGACATAGTTTAGCCAAAGTCTATAATAGTCGGGTTAGCTCTGCATATTTAAGGCGGGAACTGTAGCCAAACTTAGCTCGGGTCGATAGCGAGTCGAGCTGAGACCTTTATTTAGTTACAGTTCAGGTTTACTGTATGTTTGCACTTACCTGCGATACATGTGGTTGTGTTGTGGCTTGCAGTCCGTGGGATGATTTTAAGTTTTAAACTTTCATGTAACGATGCATTCTTGATATGTTGTAGAACAAAGTACCAATGATGTGTACCGCAATATTCACGGGTCATTCATTCATCTGTACACATCACGTTGAAAAAGTTCTCGAGACACACAACAATTGGGTACGTTCCTAAATAGAAAAGTAATAATTCTATTTAGTCCGTCTATTAGGTTTTAAAAATATTGGACACGTATTTTTTGCCGTTTCAGTTCGATAAAAATGATAAAGATAAAGCACATCAAAGTTCAAGAGTGAGGGCTGGTGTCGTCACAATTTCGTAAAAGGATACTAAAAGGTGCCGTCACGCGAGTTTTCAACACACTGTATCGTCTTGATTTACAAATACGAGCTCAATAGTTTTTGGGAATCTATCTGACGGACTAATTACATTTTTTTCAGGAAAATACCCAAAATTAACAAAAACTGTTTCAGACACACTATTGACTATCAGTTAGTGGTAGGGTAGCTGTGACCTAAGCCTGTGGAATAAGATTTGATGTTGGAATTTCACTCAGTTCATTTTGCGCGTTGAGTACTTTTTGGGTGAACAAAAATAATGAAACTCGCGTCAACGTCACCGAACGCTTTTCATGACTTATATGTAAACTGTGTATATATGTGTACTTTTTGGGGAACAAAAATCATGGAACTCGCGTCATCGTCACCGAACGCTTTAGCTTTCGCTTAGTTTTTTTTTTTATCGCAGTTGATCACACAAAAATTTGCTACGAAACTGTCGAGTAATCTGATTGGCTGATTTTATTTAAGTTATTCAATTACAACCGTTGATAGTTGAATTCGTCACTTTATTAGCCTTATAGAACCCTAATGCTATGTCCGGATTACACGAGGTTAGATTTTTGAAACTTATCCTGAAGAATGAATGAATGAAGTAATATCCTGAACACTGGGTAGTTCTGTTTACACGGAGCTTGTGTCGCTAACTGGCTAGCTTATAATGACAATCTTGTTATTTGAAAAACGGTGCTTTAGAATCTCACTTTGTGCAACTTAACGCGGTTTTGTCTCTCTTTGGTTTCTTTGATTTAGGCTGGCTTTATTCCCACGTGGGGACTTTACCACCAAATATCTCGGCAACGTAACACTTTAGGGCACCATTTTGCTAACATTTTTTTTTAAGTGTCCTCTACTCATACCTGTTTAATCGCCAGCCGCAAAAAAAAACAAAATGGCAGCGAGTGGCTATGCCAGCTCCCATACAAAAATAGACGCATCCGAGAGACAAAAATGCAACAGAGGAACAATATTAATTTAGGCAATTCCTTGTGTTCCTGAAAACTGGCATCAAGGTATTTAAAACGAAGTACGCAATAAACATTATGATTGTACTAACCTGGGTCCCGGCATGGTATCAACTGGCTCGTCGTCTGCATCGTAGAAGTCATCCTCTCCCTCTGACGAAGAGTACGACGTGTCCGGCACCAGCAGGGACATTGCTTGTCATGTAAGAGAAATATGTTGTTAATTCGTGAACTATAAGAGAATGAGGAGCGAGGCGTATTTATCAAAACAGTTAAATGGAACAGGTTTTTAAAACTGATATCTCAAAATCGAAAAAACAGTTCCTGCCTGGTTTCGCCTGTTACACAACCTACAACCGACAGCCGTAACTGGTGTGTGTATCTGATCTGACTCTGTGTAACATAACAAGCTCTTCTCTGTCTAGCGTAAGGATGTTTACTTTGTGAGAAAGAGATACAAACGAAACTGACCTGGAATAGTTTGGAACAAACTCTTTTCTCTTCTGACTTATTGTAATAGAAAGAGATAGCATCTATTCTCTGCCTGTCACTGTTGCTAAGGCGGTTATCACACTGCACTGGACACCGCTCCGGTGTGCGGTACTGCGGTTTTAACTTTACACGGAATCTTAAAAACCGCAGGGAGTTGCGGTGTGACTGTGTTATACCCTGCGGTTTTTGTATGCAAATCAAGATACTCACACAAATTATGAACTCGCCTTGAACAAAAAAATGCGTACCTCATCCATCGATTTTATAATCTTTTATTGGATTGGTACAATATCATATATCTATTGTAAAAAAGGATATTGATGAAATATGTATTTTAAACCCTGACAGACATCATTGTTGTGCTAAGAAAAAAAAAGAAAGAACTTAATAACGACTGTAATATTTATCTTATGTGTATTAAATATCCACATAAGCATGTAATCAAGCTGTCAGTCCTAAGCCTGCAAAAGCATGAAGGGTGGTTTTCATTTCAGAAACATGTACTAAATGAAACTAGGTGCTATAATAAAAATCTGTTGCAATCAAAGTGTCTTTGGTTGCAGTGTAACAGGCTGTTATTTTGGAACAGGACTTTGAAACTGTTATTTCCTTGGAACTGGAACAGGTTTCTAATTTTACCTGTAACAGCCCACTTCTTAGGAGAATAATGAAAAGCAAACGAGGGTTCACTCTAGTGAACTGGTGAGCCGGAGCAAAATATTTAAGTACTACCCGACCTGGCTTAGCCCGGGTTAAAAAAAATGTCTATACAAGAAATATAGGTAATATCTTCTTTATTCTATCTAGTTTTTGAACGCAGCTTCGCTCACGTTAAAGAATGCTATAATCGTCTCCAGTACCAAAATTTATCAAAAATCAGTTCTGCGATTTAGATGTGAAAGCGAAAATAACTGACAAACTCACTTTTGTATTTATAATATTAGTCAGGATGCCCAACTGGAATCATGTACCTTTGAAATGGCGAAAGATTAAAAAAAAAATGCATTTATTCCGGAGATTACCTTCCAATGTACACGAACTCACAAAATGCGTACTTTCTTGTCTATTATAACTATAAATTCGTCAACAATTAGTCGTCCCGGACGCTGGCAATCGAGTAGTATGGGCCCTCTGGTCCTGCCGCCTAGCCTATTCCCAACAGTCCCAGTGTAATCCGATGCAACAGAGTTCCACTATTTTACGTAGACCTGCCTATTTGAACTTCACAACCAGGTAACACTCAATATGACAATAGGAAAACACACACTAAACATTATTTTAGTAGGGCTGGATGCGTTTAAATATGTTTACATACGGGTAACATCTACATTGTAGTACAATACCAACTAAATAATAGGTAAGTATGGGAATTATCTACATATTTAATGACCTTTTAGTAAACCTCATTAGAGAGTTTACATAAAGAGAGCAGTTTAAATGTTAACGTTTTGACGTCATTCAAATCTCTCAATAGTATATTAAATCAATGTCGGTCTGTTTGTCCACTTACTTCTTCTAAACCACGCAACGGATTTTGATTCGGTTTTTACTAATAGAAAGAGCGATAAGCAGGGAAGGTGTGTATATATAATTTGCACGTGCAAAGCCGGGGCGGGCTGCTAGTTACTCAGAAAATAAGAACGTCTGGGATTTTGCTGTGTTTACGTATTCACTAGATTCTGACAGCGGATTCGCCCGCGTAAATGTCCGAAATTATTCCCAGGATAAAAAAAAAAGTTATGCCAAGATAGGTTGAACTCTGAAATATAACGTATACGTTCTATTTCAGAGTTTAACCTATCTCTGTGCCAAATTTCATCCCAGATCCGTTCAACTGTTTTGGCGTGATTGAGTAACAAACATCCATCCTTCCATCCAAACTTTGGCATTTATTATAGTATTCATTTAAGATTATGAAGTTTAGTCAAGTTTCAGTCAATGCTACTGAACAGAGAAAGAATAGATAGATATAGATAGTTTAATAACAAATGTTCGACGTGATTTTTTAAATTGGCATAACTTTTTTATTTAAGAACCAATTGACATGAAACAAACACTAAATGTTAAGTGAAGCTTAGCACAATGTATTAGTGAACCACATCTAAATCGGTTCTGTGATTAGCGCGCACAAACAGACAAAATTCTAAAAATCATTGTTTTGGGTGCTACTTGCGTTGATAAAGGTGCCAATAATATTTTTTCTTATATTATTTTCCATGTACATGCAGCGACCCGTTACATGTATAGATAGTACTAGCGACCCGCCCCGGCTTCGCACGGGTGCAATGTAGATACAATATATATGGGGCAGTGTGGAGTTTATTTGTTACGACATCACATTACAAATCATTGATTTTTTCGGCTTTTCTGTACTATATGTAAGTGTTATAGTTATAAACCTTCTTCTTGAATCACTCCTGAAAACTGCATTAAAATCCGTTGAGTAGTTTCAAAGATCTAAGCGAATAGACAGCGGAAGCAACTTCATTTTATACTACGTAAAGATAAGTAAGTTATGATCAGTGATCGGATAATCGGGCGCTTATATAGGTACCTAAACTTCTTCCCATGAAAGAATAATATGGACATTCCTTTCTGAATAAATAAGTAATCCCGGGTTCCCGGGATTGAACAATTATTAAAAACAACTATAACAAACTTAATTAAATTATAGCTGTGGTTATTTTGATTTAGTATCTTTATTTTATTCAAAACAAATGGAATACCTATAAAAAATATAATGTACACAATGCGTTGCATTTATTACACAACTGCCCATGAAAAGGAGTGTAATATTTTTTATGTTTGTATGTAATGCCTGAACTGACTTAAAAGCATGTCCGTATTATACTTTCGTGGAAATTAAAGTGAAGTTTAGGTATATTAGCCGTTTATCCGATCACTGGTTATGATATATTGATGATATAATGGGAGTACTTACTAGGAGCGTCGAGGTGTTCAAGCGACGGCAGCGGGTGCGTCGGTGTAGCGAGCTCGCGGCACTCGGCGCCCATCTCCACACGGGGCGATAACTCCGCATCTAGGAGGGAAAGTTGGGATTATATTATATTCACTTTTGCTACATGATATGCAAGGACAATTGACACTTTGATCGCACCAAACTCAGCATTTATACTGCCCTCCCGAACCTTTAGTGCAGCAAGCCACTAAGGACCAAAATTTTCGTGTTTTTCTTGTGAATGCACTTTAGGTACGGGAGGGCAGTATAGATGCTGAGCCTGGTGGGATCAAAGCGAACATTCATTCATTCATACTTGTTTGATATGTGTTTGTGAAGGTTGACTGGTAGAGAATGCCATGTTACCACTATTGTACATTAAGTTTAAATAAATAACATTAACCTTGCATACTTCAAATAATATCGGCATGTCTAGCGTTCCCTAACGGCTCCACATGCTACAGCCCAGTTGATCAGTTTGCTGAACGCCCTGACTGCTCAGCAACCGGACGTTTTTTGTGTACTCATATAACTATGATCAAAGTTTGTATAAAGCTATTTAGTTTATAAATGTTACGAGTATGTTGTTGGCTAGCTATATGCGTTTGTTCTAAAATGAGCCACATTCGTCTGGTACTGACTAGACACTCGAGCCGAAGGCGACGCCGTTATAGAGCCGTGAAGGCTGCAATGACAAATGCCTATGTGTCAAACAATGTTTTTCAAAATACTCGAACAAAATAATACAATTTCATCTACTAGTCTCGCAGTTTTTTTCCCTGGTTCGTGTTCTTTCTCTGAAGGAGAGGCAAGTAGCAAGAGCCTATTATTATAATTTTAAGGTTCCGAACATCCGTGAAAAACGGAACCATTCTAGGATCACTCTGTTGTCGGTCTGTTTGTCCGTCTGTCTGTCACAGCCAATTTTCTCCAAATCTACAGGACAGATTCTGTTGAAATTTGGTACACATATGAACTTTTGTCGCCCAAACCTGGACGCGTTACTTAAATAAATAAATCTCTTTCTAATTCTCTTTCTAATTGTCAACTTTTAAGCTTTATAACTTCATCGCTGATGAAGGTAATTTAAAAATATTTCATAATTGTTAACTACAGCTAATTAGTATTTTATTTTGAAAATAAAAGAATGCATGCATAGTCCCTATTAGAAAACAAAGTACTTGGAGAGATAAATGGAAGAAAACCCATGTGTGTGAAATACACTGAATTCTGAACCTAACGGTAAGAGCCAGTTTTCAACTTAAAATCACCCACTCACTGTCTGGACAGGACCACTCAAATCTGTGTGGTACTTTCTTCAAAAGATCACCTCAGACATTAACCTACATGGTTCTCCTATGACTTGACCAGTACAGATTGTATGGACTTTAAAAGAGTCTTTGACCTCTGAGTTTGTTTCGGTGTTTCTTCTCAGGGTAGTCAGCTAGGAAACACCGGCCTCATTTAGTTTAAAAATGACCAAAAAAGATTGACGTGTAAGTGTTATGTTTAACTTACTTACAAAATAAATATAATGTAACATTTACCCGTTCAGTACATTTTATCGAGTTATGCCAACATAAAATGAATGTTGCCAATTTTTTTTTTCAGTTTTCGCTATTTTAGCCTGTATGAGTTATCTGCAGACTTAAGTTATAATGACTGATATAACCATGATGGTGTTTCAGCATACTGTCAAAGGATTCGTTCATGAAATGTTCAAAGATCTCAAATACCTTGTTTGATATGTGTTTGTGAAGGATTTGTAGGTCCCTGATATACTCCGTTTACTGGATTAACTGTGTTCTGCAATAAAAACAATATTTATTTAGAAAAAAATATGAATTCCGAAGAAAATGTAGTGTGCAATAGTGCAAGACTTTCAATGTTCCCTAAAATTAGAATAACAGTGTGAATTAAAGTGAATATTTGTAATTTTGTTAAATTTACGCTGTTTAATTTGATAATGTCTTACCTTAGCTATTTGTAGCAGCACAATGGAATGTTTGATATGGTCCAACATGACCTGTAAATAAATAAAACATGTTAGAAAATAATTTTGTTAGACACCGGAGAGATTTTTTTTTTAAACTGTAAATTTGACGTTCAAAAGTGCCTTTTAATGGTCTAGTTGAAATAAATGAATTGACTTTGACTTTGACTTTGAATATTCTTATAAAGAAGTTTTCACTTCAAAAGTACGGCGAATTTGTGCTCTGGCGTTCAAAAGGTTACGACTTACATTGGAATGATCTAATATAACTTGTCCTTTGCTCTTCTCCAGTGGGTCAGCCAGCTCTGACACACGAATGCCCATTTTCTGAAACAAATACAAAAGCATATTTATTATTTACTAGATCAAATTCGATTGTTTCTTCATGTTTTTGAATATCGATAGTAAATGTACTCTTGACGAATAGTTTTGAGTTACATGTTTAAATAAGGGAGTATATACATATGTCACCGGAAAATGGCAAACTCCGTAAGATTATAAAATAACTTGACAAATTGTAAACTCTCGTTAAATTGTCATTTGGAATTCTTTTTTACGCATCAAAATTTTTTATTCTATAATTGTCCGTGCCGATCCGAGTAATTGTGGACTGACATAAACTGGCGACCAATCAGCACTCTGGTCTACAATTTATCTGTTTTGGTGTGATACTTAAATTGGAAACTTGGCCTGAATCTGAACAAACCAATGAGAGCCTTGTTTCCAGGTTTACTATCACACAAAAACGGATAAATTGTAGATTTGTGCTCTGATTGGTCGTCATTTATGTCAGTCCACAATTTCTCGAACTGACTTCGAGTTATTAGACTGTAAAATTTTGATGTGTAAAAAAGTATTCCAAATGTTCAGTTGACAATGTATCGAGAGTTTACAATCTCTCGAGTTAATTTATAATCATAAGGACTTTGCCATTTTCCGTTAACATATACATAGGTGTGAATCGCAAATTTAAAGATGACATTAGTAGATTCGATGACGATTTCTTATGAAGGATAGATTTTTGACAAGATTGAGTAGCTCAGGGTCATGATGGATAGCAGTCATAAATAGGTCTATGTTTACTAACAAAATAAGGTCAGGTAATGCCATAATTCAAGAGCATTTAGTTAGCTGCCGTTCAAGATTTTAAACTAATAATTTGGTTGGACAATTTCCGACTTGAGTTTTCCGCTGACTCTGTTGCCCTTCAAGACTCCTCCCAGAGTCTTGGAAAGAGGGATGATTCCTGAGTAAAAAAAATATGAGTCAATGTAGTCCGTAAGTTAGATTATCGAAAAATATTGGATAAGAATTTTTAGCTTTAACAAATCAATAAAAATTTACGAAGATAAAACGCATAAAAATCAGGAGTGGGGGGCTTGTGACACGCCCTTCCGCTCATTTGATGATTTCCCATCCTTAAAAAAACCCGATTGGGTCAATGGTGCAACAATAGTAGCTGAGATCCAAGGTTTTAATGCTCCTGGCAGTCTGAGTCCGAAACCTATCAGTGAGTTTAGTTAGGGTGCAACGGCATCTATACCGCCCGATACGAACTAAAGTCCTGACGTCACAAAAATCTTGCATCGCAGTATCAGAGTTTTAATAATAATAATAACAGCCCAAATATCAACAATTTTGCAGTTGCCCACCAGACACAACACCCGTCTGGTCGGAGGATCCTCCCTTTTCAATGGAGGTCTGAGGGACTTTACACCCGGTTCCGCATACCTCTACAAGCGTAAAAAATTGAAAAAAATTATTTGTCCCAAAACAGTGACATGGATTATAAATGAGACATCCTCAGTAAGTTATTATTTATACTTGTGTTAGGGTTATCTATCGACTATTATTTACAAAAGGTGGTAATCTTTATTGATCTAATAACCACTGAGCTTCGGTGTGCGTATCATCTCTACGCTGACGATCTACAGCTCTATTGTCAGGCAGGTGTTGACAAATTATCGGATGCGATCGAGGAGCTCAACCGGGAATTGAGGTTAGTTAAAAGCTGGTCAGACCGATTCGGGGTGGCAGTTAACCCTTCAAAATGTCAGGCTATCATAGTTGGCAGTTCCCATAGCTTGAGAAAGCTGAATGGCTTAACTGTACCACCCTTAATCTTTGACAACACAGTCATTCCGTTTGGTTCCGAGATTAAGGATCTTGGTCTGCATGTCGACACCTGTCTTGACTGGCGAAAGCAGGTCACGAGTGTCAGTCGGAAAGTTACCGGAATGTTGCGGTCTCTGTATTGGCTGAAAAATCTCCTCCCAGCTCACATAGAGGCAATGCTAGTACAGTCCCTAATTTTCCCCATGATTGACTATGGTGACGTGTGCTACTACGACCTGAATGCAGATCTCCTCAATAAACTTGACCGCCTTCTAAATAACTGCATTCGATTTGTCTTCAATCTCCGTAACTATGATCATGTATCCGCGCATCGCTCACTATTAAAATGGTTACCCATTCGTCAGCGGAGAGTGCTGAGGGCCTTAACTAGTCTGTTTTCTTTTCTTAATAATCCTTCGTCTCCCTCTTATGTAACTTCACAAATTCAATTCATTTGTTCTGCCCACAGTAAAAATCTTCGCTCTACCAATAATCGCCTTCTACGATGTCCCTCTCACCGCTCTGGGTTTATCCGCTCCTCTTTCATTGTTCAAGCAATTTTCCTTTGGAATGCGCTCCCTCTGAACATCAGGACGGCAACAAGTCGGTTGTCCTTTAAGGTGAAGGCACGTGAGCACATTCGCAAGAAGTTGGTAGAATCATCACAGCGTTAATTCGTTGGATTCGTTTTTTCTTAATAATTTGTTTAAGTGTATGTATGTATCTATGTATTTATAATTTTATTTTATTTTACTTCTCTCTATTTTTAGTTTTTTTTTTTTAAGTTGCACCTGCCATGTTGTCTCTGCACCACCCTAAGGTCGACTGGTAGAAAATGCCTAAGGCATTAAGTCCGCCTTTGTACAGTGATTTTACTTGTGCATAAAGTTTTAATAAATAAATAAATAAAATAAAAGGTGACTAAAAATTAAATTTACGAAGAAAAGATAACAGTATGAATGTAATGTAAAGAAACTATTTGTGGGCCTGGTGGTGATCGGACAGCGAGCCACCCAATGCTCGCCATCCACAGGCCCGCGTCTACGGTGGCCGGGGATCGCCCTGCGACTCCCAACGCCCGGGGCGTCTTCTCTTAAACACGGTTACTTACAGACACCAGCTCGATCATGATCTGCAGATAAGCGTCGGCCTCGGATATCCTGCGCTCCAGGTCGCCATGGCGGTGGCGCGGGGCTGGCATGCTGCGCGACCATCGCTCTCGTCTGCCGTGCCGGGATATGGTGTCCTCTAGTGCACGCACCCAACGTTCCCGTTCGGATCCGTCTCGGGCCTGGAAATAGAGAAAATATGTTTGTTCGGTATCGAGGTACGAGCGTGTGTCTTTAAAATATCGCTTTTAGTGATGAAGCCGCTCATTTTGACATCCTATGTAATGTTTTCTGCTTCTATCACTTGACATAAATAATAAAGAGTGTTATATTCTATTCTTTTGAAGTTTTCGAAAAACTACAGTGAAATATCAGGTATGAACAAGTTTTTGATAAAACACAATTTTTATTAACCTTTTGAACGCCAGAGCATAAACGCATCAGAGTGCACCCAACGCCAAGCCACAATTTCGCCGTACTTTTTTTTCACATATTTGTGACGTCTGGCGTACAGGGCACGCGCTTGCTTGTCATGTATACGTGACAATGGCGTTCAAAAGGTTAGTAAAGTTTTGACTGATAAAGCCAATAAATACGAACACATAAAGTCCAACTAAATAATTACCTGGAAGTGAAACGTCTTGTGGTCTACGGTGATGGTGAAGGTGGAGTCGTCCTCATCATCGATGCCTATGACGGCCGCCCTCAGTCGCACGCAGCCTCTTCGGACACCACGCGTCATCTTCTCTTTAGACTGAAACGAGGAAATAAGCTTGGTTAAACCGAGAAAAGTCTTACATTTAGGTAAAAACATCTAAAATGTAAATATTAATTGGTCATATAACATTAATGCAAGTAGTAATAGTTTAATCAAAGCGTCGTCGCGTCGGTAAACTGCTAATTTTATTTAGTAGGTACTATGTTTGTTTGAGAGGATTTTTTGTGTTGGAATTAAAAAAAAAAAGCATTTTATACCATGGGGTCTTTGTATTTCGACCGCTATATTGGATCATAGAGGAACGCGATACACCTCCACTGAAATGGGAGGATCCTCCGACCAGACGGGTGTTGTCTGGTGGGCAACTGCCCGATAGTTAATATTCGGACTGTTATATATGTTCAAATCACACGGAGAACCTTGTTAGCGCGATGCAGGATTTCGTTGGTAGTTCGTCGCTGATAGGATAGATGGCGTTACGGTTGGCAAAATATATCTTCCGATAACACTATATCATTTTTTTTCAAACGTATGGCTCGCGACGTAGGGGTAAACTTGAGTAGATTTGTCGTAGCTAATGGTACGTCTAACAAAGCGCGGAAAGGGAAGATAGAAACAGAACACCTATCATCTTAATTAAAAAACATACTGTTACATAAACATTAACAAAACAAAGGCCTTGTATTTAACATAACATAATGAATCGAATTAACTTCAATGCAGGTTCAAAATCCTTTACAGTTTCGATTGTCACACAGTGCAGAGGTGTTACAAACTTATAAAACATGGAGACTGTTCACAGAGCCTACAATATAGTGTTTTACGAAAGAGCAGGTAATAAAATAAACATTATTCCGTGTTGCATGATGGTATAAAATGTAATGAAATTTGCTGGTGCTGTGATGCAAAAAGTAAAGTGCAAATGGTCAGCGGTGTGGAAGGCGGATCCGAGATGCGTTGAGATAGATATTAAATTCGCGTTCATTCGGCTTGGGTTCCGTGTAGAATATGTTTGTTTTTTAAAGAACCTTAGTAATATTGTATTAGACTAGCTTTTGGAATCTGGCGTCTCCGGGGTACAGCAAAATTGGTGAAGCGACTGTAGTTGGGATGTAAAAGGCTGCAATAGTTGTTGATCCACGCCTTAAAGGGTGGAGGACGAGTTTCGGTTTTCGGATTTCGGACTACGGGGAAGATCATGGCTTCGATGTGGCGACCCATGGAGAAGGGCTTATGTCCAGCAGTGGTAGTGTTTCGGCTGTAAGGTTGATGATAATGGCCTGGATATGAATAAATAATATCCCGGTAGTACGTTCTCGTTAGATTATTTTATTTTGGGTATTAATTTGGGCGATCCCGCTGGCAACGCATCCAATCCAGTTCAAAAGAATCTTCTCATACAGAGAAGATACACTTGTGTCGGATTGGATTTTATACATCCGTTTCAGTTTGGACTATTAGGACCATTTGTTTTGGTCCAATACAAATGAAAACGGACATCGGAAATCGTCAACATTGTACGATGTTTTCACGGATGCGTAAAAAATAATTCACAAAATTAAATATTAAGACGATGATATTCACAAAATTGCTTGTCCGGAATGGTTAAAGCTTCAAAACCCTGTTTTCGCATCGTTATAATCGAGCAATAACCAGCGAATATTCCAATAAACGACATTATTGTGGGGGAAATCTGTCATTTCGCCAAATGGCTCAACATTTTTGTAAATGTCAGCAATATGAACGTTTTTAAATGACTTCGAAAACTGCTGACCTCTCTTGGGTAACATACTCGTCCGTATTTTGTGGATATGCAACAAGTTTATTAAGGGTGTGTGTTATTGTTTCATGTCTAAATCTGACACACAAAATAATTGTTTTAGAATTAAGTTTCCTTTTATTTGTACCTATATTGTGTGTATCTGCGTGTGCCAAATAAATTACTTTTCTTTCTTTCTAACTCTACCAAGAGAGAGAGAGAGTGTTTATTATTCTAGTCTTAAAAGGCAATATTCACAGAAATAAGAATAACACCATCCTATCACTTCTCGTGGGAGTCCTAAGGGACTCACAAGAGAATGAGCAGCAGCATTCTCTGTACATTGCAACAGCTAAATACACTGCGATTGCCAACTCGCCTGTCAAGCGTGGCGATTATAGCAACCCCGCCCCCCTCTGGGGGAGACCTATGTCTAGCAGTGGACGTCTTTCGGTTGATGTTTGTTTCATAGAAACAGTAATGGTTACTAGCAAAGTCGATGGCAAGTGTCCAAGAGTTCGCAGTGCATTTAGATGGTCGGACCAAATTCGCTGGACGAAAAACTCCACCATGCTTGTCACAATGCCAAGGATGGCAAAACCTCCTTTAGAGACGAGAGATCACGACCCTTTTTAACCTTTTGAACGCCACTGTCACATATATGTGACAAACGAAAGCTTACCCTCTACGCCGAACGTCAGAAAAATGTGACAAAAGATACGGCGAAATTGTAGCTTGGCGTCAGGCACGCCGGTGGCGTTCAAACGGTTGAATAGAACGAACTGTCATAAGTTTGCCGACCTTTGGTAAACGCAAATGCTTGGAACCAGCTACCTACAACAAAGACAACTAACGTTCAATTACCATCACGGTGTTACTGGGACCCACGAACAGATCACGGATCACCGCTGGTAGCGAATACAGACGCCCTAACTAAAAACCAAGCCTTTTTTCAACGAAGTTGGAGTTGGCTTCCAATTTAAGTTGCTGCTGCTGAGTATTTTACTCAGCCAGCCAGTATTTTACTTGAAGCGACTGCCTTATTGACCTGCCGACCTACTATGACGTGCTAATGCCATCCAAATCCGATGATGTAAAAAGGATAGTGCTATTCACTATGTATGGCTCCGTCTCTCTGTCTTAGAGCGGAATCATGATCGTTTTGGGTAACACGAGACTGGCTAGACTGGTGTCAAATTTTCTGGCTTCTAACTACCATTTACCTCTATCAAAGATGTTAAAATGACAGCCGGGACCAACGGCTTAACGTGCTTTCTGAGGCACGGAGGAGTCTCGCTATATTATGAATGGTCACCATCCTTGGACCGAAGTGTTAAGCGTTGCTTAACCTTGAAGATCGAACCTTGCAACTGTTGTCCCGTACCTTCTCGGCCGCCAAAGTCAGAATTTTCTCGGGCTGTTATTTTCTATGATAAAATGGAGATACTGACACACTTGATTTGTATGGGAAGTGTTCACAATGCAGTGGCCGCAGAGGCATCTCGGTGCTCTGTGGGGACCCACAATAACGGGGCATAATAGCCTGAAAACTTTTCCGTGTCTACCCACAATCATGACAACACGATCGTTTATCTGGTACATCAGACGATATAGCTTTTACCATGGAAACTAACGCAGAATAGGGACAGAAGTCCCACTTAATACTAGGGCATCGAGAGTTCAAATAGAGGCGCTATTATCAGGAACCTGAGCCAATCAAACCCGGTTGTATGTAGAGTAGTGACGTCTCGCAAATATGTAGGTAGATTACATTTTATTCCCTACACATAAGGTACACTATCCCGGCATCGGAACATTAAGACTCAGTATCCTGTCAGGGTCGGGAAACTAGTTCGATCCAGCCAATCCCTAGCTGTCCTCCCCCCAGCGACAGCTTTAGCCGAGGCCCGTACCCCACAGGGGGTGCCCTTAGCATGTAGTCGCTTAGTTTGTAAGTTTTAATAAGCCCTGGCTGGAGGCTTTAATATTATATTAAGGCCACCACAGGCAAGAACTTTTTAGTCGTTTTTGGCGGTTGGATTTTTTTAATTTGAGATGAGTTTGCTCTTGATTCTAGTCTAGGTCATAGATTTTTTGACAAAACTCATTTTTTTTTCACACACTACTCTCAATCATCATCCTATCGCTTTTAGGCTAAGTAAATCTGGAGTTGATCTTCTGTTATCTATTTCATGTGGTTCTTCAAGACTACCGTGTTAGACAAAATTAGTCACGATTTTAAGATGGCAAAATAAAGTAAATGGAACATATGTTGTGTAGCGTGTTGCTGAAACTAGGAAGTGTGCGATCACGTGTGTCATTCGTTGTATTTGCATAATTCAGTATGTTTTTTTGTATTCAAATTACATACGTCTTAATACACGAACACAACCCATAACTTTAGTAGGGTGGTAGAGAAAATCTTGAATCCTCAAGCTTCTATTAACACTTTCAGTGCCCAGAACTCAGCATATGGGTCGAACAATAATTTGTTTCTTGTGCCCACGAGTCGCCGCTACATATAACGACGACTCGTGGGCACGAACAAATTATTGTTCGACCCATATGCTGAGTTCTGGGCACTGAAAGTGTTAAGACCTCTTTTCTTGCAAATCCAGATGTTTGACGGTCATGAGCGACGTCAGTTTGCCCTGGCTATTCGTTACACTCGGACAATTTAATTGGGGCCTCCAAAACTCAATAAAACCCATTTATTCCGTTTCTAGGTCCTCTCAATCACGAAGCAGTACAAAACAATGCCAAATTAGAGCTCAACAACAAAAGACAAGACGAACGTCCATTATATCATTAAAGATCCTTTCACCTAAGTAACACGTTGCAAAATCACAATGAATATGATTTAATATTTCTTTGTTGTGCCTGATGCAACGATAACGGACAGTGGAGATTAATTTATGCCAATACTAGTAACGGGAGTAAATCGTGCGTTTGCGCATTGGCTGTAACGGGGGTCCGTGAGGTTGGGTAAAAACGGTAGTGATTGGATGTCGGAGATTGTCTGTACTTTTAGGGTGTTTCCGATTTGAAATGAACGGTTTCAAAAGTCGTAAAAATGTTCAGAGGAAATATTCCGTGAACGATGTCTAAAAGTGGATACCCATTTACGGAAAATTTAAATCAATGGCATATGGCCCGAAGATATGGATAAAGAAGTTGACCGTTAGACAATTGGTTCGTCATATATCATTTTACATTTTTTTTTTATTTAAGTTGTCACTATTTTAAAAGGATATATCGCTTTAAAGCCAATGGTTCCTAAACGAAGATTTATGGCCTGTTTCTAAAATGAATATTTCGAATAAAGAACGTGTCAAATCCTGAGTTTGACAGATTTTAAGGCTACAGTAGAGTTTGACAATTATTCGACAATAAATTCTAAATTCAAAAATTGGGGGACCTAACACCAGAATGAAAAATATAAATACCCTATAATACCCTATAATAGATCACGGAACCCTCACCTGCACTTAACACTTCATATAATAAAGCTGCAATTTGTAGTATTACGAAATCTAGGTCAGACAACTGAAGCCATCTTGTTCGGTTAAAAAGTGAAATACTTCGTCATAATGTTGCTGATCTGCTGCACTGATTAAATTGTCAGTTGTTACGCTTCTTCCTCGATATTACGGGTATTAAGAGTCTGGAACGTGGATTACTGAGCTGATTACTAAGATTACTTATCAATATTTAATTAAGTTTTTGTTTATGGTTTTTACCTTCCTCCGTGTGTCACTGCGGGTGCCAACTGTAAACCAGCGCTGGGTGTCTGACGCCCAGCAAATGCTGAGATGGTAACCCTTTCGGTATGGGCACACTCAGCGCAATTCTGTGCCTACTATTATTTTTGTTACTTTGTCTTTGATGCTGTACATTTCTATATGTGCCGAATATTTTTTTTGTTGTGTGTATCTTCAATAAAATTGCGGATGTTTTTCAATATTTTGATTATTAAAATTAGAGATGAGCAATCAAGGGGTCTCAAACCTGTGTTGTTTTTGTTGTGTGTATGTTCAAGATTATTGCGGATGTTTTTCAATATTTTGATTATTAAAATTTAGCTTTTGACTGATCTAATAAACCTAAATCATATTATCATTACCGAGACAAAACGCTATAGAAAGAGGAAAGATTTGTATTGTTGTATGTAACGAATAAACTTAAAAACTACTGGACCGATTTGAAAAATTCTGTCAAATTTCATCTAAATCGGTCCAGCCGTTTGCGCGTGAAGAAGTAACAAATATAACATAATATTTCGCCTTTATAATATTAGAGTGACTATATCAACAACAAATTGGTTGCGGATATCTCAAAGCACATCCTCTTTGTCAGATAAATCAATTCTAAAAACAGAACCATACAGACATACAGTGGTTAAGCGCGATCATATCATTAATAGCACTTGATTAATGATATGATCGCGCTTAACCACTGTCTCACCAATTAGTACGACAGAAATTACATCGATCACTATCTTAAAAGTACCCTATTCAATTTTGACTTAACCTTTTGAACGCCAGAGCATAACCCATCGGCGTACCTCCGACGCCAAGCCACAAATTCGCCGTATTTTTTGTCACATATTTTTGACGTTTGACGTAGTGTAAGCTTTCGTTTGTCACACATATGTGACAATGGCATGCAAAAGGTTAAAGACCCCCGTTTTAACTACCAATGAAATGTCGTAAAATGCCAAAAACAAATTGGTTGTAGACATCTCAAACCACATTTTCTCTTTGTCAGATTACTAAATACTGAAGACAGAATCAAACAAGAAGCCACTGATATAAAAAGATAATATAAATACTTATATAAAATTCTCGTGTCAAAATGTTAGTTACCATACTCCTCCGAAACGGCTTGACCGATTTTTATGAATTTTTATTTGCATATTCAGTAGGTCTGAGAATCGGCTACTATCTGTTTTTCATAGGTTCACCCTTGTTTGATAGAACAACGTTTGATATAATATTACTAAATCGAATTTTAGTTGCAGTAAAGTCATTTCGAAGAATTATTCATTTGACCGAATAATTCATTGGTAAATTTTTATTTAGCGTAATTATTTATTTGAACTAATTTCATTTGAACTAATTTCATTTCGCCGAATTTTCAAATGCACTAATTTTATTTAAACTAATGTTTCACTACACTAATAATGATTTAGTCGAAAGATCGTATCGAATATTTAGTTCATTAATAATTCGTTTCTTTCATCGTCTATAAACTAACATTGTTCTTCACCTATCGAATTAATGGACTTTAGGGCACCCCGACTCGGATAGGTTAGGTTAGAAGGGGATGGAGGGGTCTTGTGAGCGAGCGAAGCGAGCGAATAGACCCCGCCATCCCCTTTTAGAATTTTCAAATGCACTTATTTTATTTAAACTAATGTTTCACTACACTAATAATGATTTAGTCGAAAGATCGTATCGAATATTTAGTTCATTAATAATTCGTTTCTTTCATCGTCTATAAACTAACATTGTTCTTCACCTATCGAATTAATGGACTTTAGGGCACCCCGACTCGGATAGGTTAGGTTAGAAGGGGATGGCGGGGTCTTGTGAGCGAGCGAAGCGAGCGAATAGACCCCGCCATCCACTTCGTGGTTATTTTTTTTATAAACCACCCAGAAGTAGGAGCCCCGCGAAGCGGGGCTCCGTCGACCAAGTAATTTGTTTGGTAGATCGCGCTAATCCCAAGACCTACTGGTTCGAATTGAAAAAATATTTTAGTGTTGGGAAGCCTATTTATCGAGCAAGGCTATATAAAATCACGCTACGGCCAATAAGAGCCGAGCATTCATGAAAAATGTGATGCGGACGAAGTTGCGTGGGTCAGCTTGTATATTATATAATCATAATACCTAATTTAAATAGTACGAGACTCCCATTATGTTATTACGTGAAGTATGAGAACATATCTAAAGCCTTCGTGACGCTGTGACAGGAAGCTAAATATAGATAAGTGAAGACTACACGAGGTGGAACGCCCTGGGAAAGCGATTTTAGAATTTATTTTATTTTTATTTTTTTATTTCATTTCTCGCCACAATACACATTAGATTATACAGGTTTTCCAAGAAACAATAAGTACACAAAAAGTATATTGTGGGAGACTGGTCCCTAAACTAGGCTTGGGGACTGTATTTCAGAAAACCAGGTCACCACCATTTAGGACATACATAATATTTTTCTTGTACTTGTTCTTGAATAGTTTTTTTTTACCTGCGCTAGGAGTATTTTAAAGTAATGAAACCGGAAAATGACCTATGCATAATAGGAATGTTGTCTGGGTTCAAAAAATATGATTCTATTTAGTCTGTCAGTTAGATTTTATCGAAAAATATTGGAAACGTATTTTTTACGCATCAAAGATATGGAGTGGGGGCTTGTAACGTCACTTTCCAGTAAAAAGTGAACTGGTAAGTGACGTCACACAAGTTTTCAACGCACTATATCGTCTTAATTTTTTGTTTACGTGACAAAAGAAAAAATACGTGTCCAATATTTTTTGGGTAAGTATCTATCTGATGGATTAATTAGATTTTTAGAAACAGGATTTTTCTAAAACCGAAACAATATGAAAGCAAATATAATATAATATTATATGGAAGTATGGATTAATATCTTTCTCGGCATTTCATCGTTTTCCCAATAGCTTGTAACTACGTCATGGTTTCAGAGTCACTTATATTTTAATTTTAAACTGTAAATTTGACGTTCAAAAGTGCCTTTTAATGGTCTAGTTGAAATAAATGAATTGACTTTGACTTTGCCTTTGAAGACCTAACTTTGATAATGTTTCTCTTCTTGCTCCTATATACAGCAACATGACCTATCTCTTTACTAAAACTGCCAAATAAACCCGTAGGTCATACAGCTATGCTACACACATTACTGAAAACAAGTGCTGAGTACTTCTACTTCTTAGCCATCTCAATTGTTCCTAAGTCATCATCAGTGATCGGATAATCGGGCGCTTATATACCTTCTTCCCGTGAAAGAATAATATGGACATTCCTTTCTGAATAAATAAGTAATCCCGGATCCCGGAATCGTTCGAAAATCCTGAGATTGCTAAAAATGCCCATACAAAATATAGTTAGAACTCGTTGTGAACTCTCATTGTATTTTTTTTTAATTTAAAAGGCCGATTCTCATGGGAATAAAAGTGAAGTTTAGGTATAATTAGCGCCCGATTATCCGATCACTGGTCATCATCCAACATTATCTTGCCCTTATCTCAATTAATAGAGAAATAACGCAGTACATATTCTCCCCTTCCTCTCTAGACATCTAACAAAGTAAAAATGACACTTCATCCTAAAAATCTTCCAGATCAGCGCGTAAAAGACTGGGCTCTTATGACGTCACCAAAGCCACTGGCTGCCATCATAGCCACGTACCTGGTCATCATCAAGCTGGTGCTACCTTCTTACATGAAGGACAGGAGACCGTATGAGCTGAGGAGCCTCATCAAGTGGTACAACGTGGTGCAGATTGTTGCAAATGCTGTAGTGACTTGGGGGGTAAGTTCGTTTTAATTTTAAACCAGTGTTAGTATTTTGTACTACATCGCACCTATATGCGTTCTCGTAATGATAAAATCTTTGTTCCTCAACCACGCCAGAACGGCTGAACGAATCTGTATGAAATTGGCACAGGGATAGATATAGTCTGGAATAGCTCATAATATGCTACTTTTTATCCCGCGACATGCTCCCGGGATAGAAAGTAGCCTATACCTCCCTCGGGATAATTCACGTGGGAAAAGCCGCTGGCAGCAGCTAATAGTTGTTCAGGGTGCGTTTCCACCAGAGATGTGCGAGGATGCGTAGCGAGGGTATGTAAGTCAAGAACCCATAGAATCGCTGCGCTGAGCGAGGCTAGGTAAATGAAGTGATTCTATTGGTTCTTAACAAACGCAACCCCCCCAGCAACGCAACGCCGCCTCGCTCATCTCTAGTGGAAACGCAGCCTAATATTGAGAAACCTCTTCAAACTGTTAATTATGACTATTCTGTCAAGTTGCCAAAGTCTAAGTGGGCTCTTGTTCAGAATACCAAGCCCGGAATTACTTATTACTTGAGATTCAGACCTCAAGCTATGCAGTGCTTATGAGACACGATCTTGGGTTCTTGCCAAATATTTTGGCAGTTAGTTGAAGATGAACGGGATATTTATTTAATGTGACTAAACTTTCACTGCAGATTCCAGACACGTACAACCATGTTGCATTATCTATTGTTATCACAAGGGGTTAATCTTTAGCTTGCCGTCCGATAGGAACCAGGGGGGCTACTCTCTTAGCCCGAAGTCCATAGTTTCGGGCGTATTCCCGTCCGTATCACCTAACCACTAAGAATGAATGACAACACGATTATTATCAAATCGTGTTGTAATTCATTCTTAGTTCGGGATCGGATCTAATCGTAAGTCCGTAGGTGATACGGAGTAGAATACGCCCGCAACTAAGCCCGAAACTAGGGCCCGGGCCCCCCAGGCCCGGGTCGACGGCGCGTCGTGTTCCACGCGCGCCTCAAAGAGATGTCAGCAGTCATTGGGCCTGCTAGGGCCAGTGCCTGTCAGGGTTGCGAAATTTGTTCGAAAGAATCACCGCTGGGTTTTAGTCAGTAAAAGTCTGACGCTCTGGGCGGAGCGGAAGGAGTCATTTGATGACTTCCCATCCTTAAAAAAAAAGGTTTATATTTATGATGGGCCTCCTTATTTTGGTGGAAAAAAACCCACCTGGGTTCCGTTCATCAGGGAAGACACGAGGACTATGTAATAGCGGACAACTAACATCGTTATAATGAGCGGTTCAGATAAAATATTGGCCCTCGTTTTTGGGGGGATACCCCTCTGGATTACACTCCATCGGTGGAGAACCAGGGGTTATGACGGACTACTATCGAAGTCTCCACTGTTGCATCGTAAGCTTCAAGAAATTTTGACAAGACCCTTTAAAAAAATAGTAAGATTTAATGATAAAATTACCTTTTATTCCATTTCTTTATCTAAACACATATTGTTTACATTTTTAAATATTTAAATAAAAAATAATGTACTTCTGTTTTGCATAAAATTCTAATAAACAAATAAATGTCAACAGAAACGGTCTTGTCTAGTCCGCATTCTACTCTTAAAAACATTTAAAAATGTTTATTATTAATCTTTTTTGTACTTCCGTGTTGCATAGTTTTAATAAATAAATAAATGTCAACAGAAACTACTCTTTCCTCATCTTTGGATAAGTACCAATACTTTATCTAGAGATAGATACGTATTATCAAGATGAGTAGAGTACAAATCGAATACCCAAGCACTTAACGTTGATTGGTCACCATTAAGATCATTAACGTTGGAGCTATGCATAAGATTGACCTCAGTTTCCTCATTAGAATACCCTACGTTGCTCAAGGTATGCGAGTGAGAGGCAATTAATACGCCTAATGGATTCAGTCAGTACCAATTTTTTTTTTTGTATATATATTTGATTGGGTTTGCTCTAGGTCATAGATGACAGAGACAAAGTCGACGATGGAGCGAGCTTACCCAGAAGAAGCCTGTTCACTCTAATTTTGAAGAGATTAGGGTTGTATGCGTTCGGAAACAGAGACGCAGGCAAAGAGTTCCACTCCTTTGCTGTGCGCATTATAAAAGACGTTTGGAAACGTTTAGACATGGTTTATAACAAGAAAATTTGTACCTTTAGATCGCACTTTTGCCTTAGCTGTTAGGGAATATTAAATTTGGGGTAAATAAACACATTTTAAAAAAAATCGAGAGTTTAAATGATGTTCTTTAGTCTCTGCCCGCGGCTTCGCCAGCGTGAAAAGTATTTTCAAGGGTTAATTTTTTTTTTGCACGTACCTTAATCCTTTAAAAAAATGGCGGCCGGGTAGCTTTGCCACAAAAGTTCTATCCCCTTTTATCATAATGCGTGTAATTAATTTTAATCAACAAACAACGCATTTTATTTGCTAAAATTATGAATTTATTAGCAGACTATATTTGCGTATAAATTATATTGCAGTATTATGTTAATGTACATGAATAGAAAAAAATAAATAAATCGTCTCTTTGCTTCAATAACGAGATAAGTCCGACGGTTAATTTTATATTTATTTGATAACTGAAACTGCCGCGACCGATATAATTAATCCAAAAAACGTCCAAAAAAAATTAGTTATTCAAGCTAAGAAGCGAAATGCTGACGGTACTGTTGGCGCATTGGCTGAGCGATTGATTGCCGCATGTTATTTCCGCACGATGCAGCAGAATTAATAACTAGTGAGAAGCAAAGTAAAAAAAACAGTACACTCCAAGACTCCAATACCTATTTGATTTGAAACCCCTTTCGACAGCTTCACTAAATACAAGATGACTTAGACTTAACTTATTGGGCTATCTTTCAAAGCGTGACAGCACTTACTTAAAACGCTTTACTGGCCTTCTAACTATGACATAAATCGCATAGGTAACTCGATAAAATTACTCGTAACAACACAAAATTCCCAATTGCCAGGGTTGCGGAATTTGTTCGAAAGAGTCACCGCGGCCCTGGCACGCAAAGGGCTTGAGAAGGAACACGGATGGGTTTTAGTCAGTAAGAGTCTGACACGCCCTTCCGCTCCACCCAGAGCGGTAGAAGTCATGTCATCAGTTAATGATTTCCCATCCCTAAAAAAAAAAAACACAAAATTATCGCAATTTTACAAATCTAACGTGTGGAAGTGCCCTGTTGCTGCACATATATTATAAACTATGTATGTACATATATAATAATTATTATACTTAAATCTGTGTGTCACACCGGATGTTCCCGTGCCATCCGTGTTACGTGCGGGTCACGCAGTAACAATTTGATTAATTTTATACCGCCCAGTGCGTGTATGATGTCCATATATCGGGTGATACATGGGATAGTATGCAAAAATTTAACTTAAATTTATGTTTTTTTTTTATTTCACTGTTTTTTAATGTGCGGTGGTTTGTAGTTGTAAGCCTTAGCTTCATGACATATTTTTTTAAGATCCTGTTGTTATCGTTATGGGACGCAAAAAGTAATAAGTTTAAATAGTTTTGGTAAAGCTTAAGTTTACACGACTAGGAATCAAACCTGGTTATTAAAAAAAACCGTTACGGTTTTATTGTATTTTTTTTTATGTACCTTAAATAAAATAGATACAGGGAGAATAAAAATAAAATAAATGCTGAATGCATTTTAGCAAGATTCTTGCGTATAAAAAAAAAAGCGCTTGTCTCCAGGGTTGCGGAATTTGTTCGAAAGAGACACCGCGGCCCTTGAACGGAAAGGTCTCTAGGAGGATCACGGATGGATTTTAGTCAGTAAGAGCGACACTCCCTTCTGCCCCGCCAAGAACGGATGGAGTCATTCGATGATTTCCCATCCATAAAAAAGTACGTGTTCCGAATATATTTCACCTCTGATATCGAAGACGTAATACGTATGGGCAAACGTAGTGTGGGACGCCCTGCGGCACGATGGATCGATGATTTGAAGAAGGCTGGCAGCGGATGGATACGGACCGCTCAGGACCGGGATAGTTGGCGATCTTTGGGGGAGGCTTACGTTCAGCAGTGGACGGCAATTGGCTGATATATGGAATACGTATGGACCCTGTGTTGGTAATGGTATACAAAAAATCCCCACCTTGCAAAAGTTTAAAAACCGTCCACACTGACTCATCTCAACGCATCCACCCTGTATACAATTTCAAGCGATTGTATATTCTTCCATTGTTTGTTCACCTCGCGTTTGCCCGGAGATAAAAAGGTCTCTATTATGCGCCAGTCGCGCGGCTAACCGTTTGATATCTGTTATCTGTATAATTTGTAAGAGCTGGGTCAATTTGAATCGGTGCTCATTCACGAATGTTGATTTTGTTTTTATTTGTATAAGTCTGTAAGCAAATTGATTTTGAGTCCTTTTTTAGGTGATTAATAACATTTTGGTTTGGATGAGAGAGATAATTTAGTTTTTTTTTTTTCGAATTTTCCCTTACAAAGACAGCTCTATTTGTTGATAGGTACTTAGTTACTTGGTCTTTTTAAATAAAAAAAAAATATTGTATGCTTTATTGTACACCAAAAGTAAAAAAAAGGAAACTTAGAACTAAAACACATACAATAAATAGAATAAATGTGTTTCTATGAGAGTAGGGGAAGACCAAACAAACGATGAATGGTCTGTGACAAAGATTATAGAAAGTACTATGGGGGCTCTAATATGGTTTTATAAAACCATCACAAACCCGGTGTGAGAGAGAGACGGAGCTATTCAGGACGAATAGGCGATTTCTTTCTAACGACGGAATCATGATAACAGGACAATTCGTAGTACGGTCGCTGAGATGACGACTGATAGAGAAGTATGGAAAAATAATACAAAATATGTCGAGCACAAATAAATTATGATGAGGAAAAAAGAACAAAGAAGGTTAAGTATTGAAATACCTTGAATTAGAAAACTTTCAATAAAAAGCTCTATGCTACTTAATCTTTCAATTACAGACTAAATAAATATTCAACACGCAATAAAACATATCCATCATCTCATCAACCGGATTCAGCTGAATACTAGTATTTTACGTGGAGCGGCTGCCTACCAGACCTCCACAACCCATTAACTGGGTAACACGGTACTCCTAGGCAAGACTGGTGTCAGATTATCTTGCTTCTGACTATCCGTAACGACTGCCAAAGATCTACAAATGACAGCCGGGACCAACGGCTTAACGTGCTTTCCGAGGCACGGAGGAGTCTCGGTATGTTAAGATGGTCACCCATCCACAGACCAACCTCGGCAAGCGTTGCTTAAAACAACAACAAAAAAACGACAAATGAAGCTGGAGCACTGGGCTATTGGGTGTCAGCTTATTTATTGTTTGTATGTACCGATTATAATTTTTAATTTTTTTTTATTATTTATATAATTATATATTAATAATTGTTGCATTTTTTTACCCATATTTATACTTATTATTTTATTTGTATATTTCTGTTAAATATGCTCCGTGAATGTATCCGTGGCACCACTGACTGGCCCTATCAGAATACCAGCGCTGCGTTATTTATTTTTTAGATATCGCAGCATAAGCTGAGATAGGGACCATTTTGGCCTCGCACAGATAATTATTTTATTATACTGTTTAGTTTTTAATTTTATTTTACTGGTTTGTTAGTCTTGTGCGAGTCCCAAATAAACATTTTTCTTTCTTTCTTTCTTTCATTAAAACATATCCGTCAGACGTATATTGCAAACATCCCACGTCTTCAAAACGTATGCTCACTCTATTGCGTTGTCATCGCAATCACAATGCAGTGATTGATAATGACGGCATGATACAATACTATTACGGGGCCCAGACGTTTATCATCTGCGCTAACATGTTTATTCCATTCTAGTTTATTACTTTCGTGACGTGATAGTGTGTTCTGTGACTGATTGGTTTATGTTAATGTGTGGTCTTAGGCTGTAGCAAAATATTCTGTTCGCGGGCCTATTTCAGATCCCGATTCTAAAACTTTCGAGTCTCTGACAGCCTAAAGCACTTTTTTTTGCGTGAATATGGAAATCTATGTTTAGTCGGCATAGTTTTTTTTTTTTTGTTCTTTATGTACTACAATCTGTCTCCTTCGTGGGACATTCAGAAGTATGTTGGTTGGTGCTATCGCTGACTCGCTCAGTATGTGAGCTGTGTCACATCCTCGTTGTTTAAACAGTAGTTATATTTACTGTGATTGGATTAGGTCTTGGGGTATTTTGCGCTTTAATCGTCGCGCTTTGTTGTGATTCTCCATTAGTGACCGAGCCAGAGTATTTGGGTGTTGTTGGATCCGTTCTTTATAGGACTTGGTGTGGCGTACGATTTCCTACTTCACGGTGGGTATTCGTAGGTCATGGTGTAGTAATTCGTTGGGTACAAACCAGGGCGCCTAGAATGAAGCCTCAAGTTTGCTGTCAGTAGCGTCCATCAATTGCAATTTATTAAGAGACTAGCTTTAGCCCGCGACTTCGTACGCGCATTATCCCGGTATCAGATTTTTCCCATTCCCGTATAGCCTATAGCAACCGTACTCAACCTTTTTTCTCTCTGGGCCACTTTACGTTTCAAATACTGTCATGATGGGCCGCAATAATCTACAGTAAAATAAAACACTACATATTTTTATAGTATCTACATTAGACTTTTGAATTTGTGATAAATGGACCGTTTTCATATGACAAAGACCAACTATTTCACGATAATAGTGGTTGAGGAATAGTCCCAGCACATCCTCAAGGATTGAATCAGTACAGTATAGCTACATACAGATTGATACACTGACTAAATATAGCATCAATAATGTATTAATGTGCTAGGCTACAGGGCCACACGGAAAAGTTTGGTGGGCCACATGCGGCCCGCCGGCTGCAGGTTGAGTATAGCGGGCCTATAGCCTTCCTCATGAATATGGCTACCATATACAAAAATATATTTTTTTATCCGACTGGTAGTTACAGAGATTAGCGCGTTTATACTCTTCAGCTTTATTATATTAGTATCAGAATCAGACTTTATTTGTGAAACATAGGTATTTACATAAAGGTCTTAGGTTTAAACATATGGGCGCTATGTTTTGCCGTGAAGCCGTACAAATATTGAAAAAAATAACAGCAAATTATAAACTATATATAAAACAAAAAAACTAAATGAAGTACTTACAAGAAAGATAATATTTTAAATTTAATAAATATCTTAATGAAATCTAAAATTATAAATAGGTAGTATAGATTTTTTTCATTAGAAATAATCATGACCTTTGTACCTGGCTCTAGCCAGGGCTCTAATGCTACATAGCACAGTTGTAACAAAGGATCTTGAGATGCCATTGCTTTGATTGCATATTATTATTAAGATTTTGCCGCGTCACACGACGTTTTCAGCTCACCCACGATATTGATACCTATCTACATACCGTCATTATTGCAATCGTAGGTAAGCCCCAAGAATCTTATCACGTATGCAGTTTATTATTATCCATTCAGGATTACACCGTATATATTGATATCAATTTTAGCGCGCAGTGTAATGACTCACTGGCTTTATCGGTCAATATTCACGATAAGTTTTTGTATTATTATTTACTTAGACTTTACATACAGGCAGCCATGAGTTGAATATTTTTGCACTGACTGCTGAAAATCATGTCGATAGAAAGAAAACGTGGACAAAACACGGGTTCGAAGCGTTTTTACGACTTACATGCTCACACCAAATAGTTATTTTTTGGCACCTGGAGAAAACGACGTAAAAGTTTTATTGTGGTTTTTGCGAAAAAGGAACAAAAAGTGGACCGAAACCGAACTGAAATAATCATATGAACCAAACAAATGACAAATGAAAACGGAAAAATAAATATTTGGCGAACTTTGTGGGCGAATCCGGAACAAATCTATCCTGAATTTGGCATCTATGGTCGACACCAAATACATTTGCAATAACGGTCATTGACCCACCTACATTTATTGACATAGGTACATAATTCCGAAAACAGAATTAATGACGTAAAGCGGTCCTGAATCGACATCTACAGTGATCCTTCACTTTTCTTGTAATGAAAAACGATTAATTATTTATCGTCCGGGTACCTACGCAGAGAAATTAAGGAAAGAGCAATGAACTTTATTGCAAACTTATCTGTCGCTTACCATATCCGAAAACCACAAATCTTTACTTGAAGACAGTCGCAAAAGCCAACATTTTATTTTGATCCCCATTTTGTAAAGATCTAGATCTTTCATCACAACTCAAGTTTATTTTACTAACAGCAGTAAACGATTTGCGAAGCTCATAAATTTTCTGTTTGCTATTTCTAGATCCAACAAAAAACAAACTGTTTACTTTTTATACAGCTCTGGCAGGCAAAGACTGATGCGCACAACTTCATAAAAGTTAAAATAAACGTATAGGGTAAACTAGTACTTCGTCTGCGCAGATTCAGTACAGTTAGTTACCGCAATTAGTTGAGCCACCTTTGCATAATTGGTTGAGATTTATAAAAATACGAATCAATAGAATTTTATAATTGCTTTTTATTTTTATCATTTCAGCAAAGTAAATAGTTAATATAAAAGAATTATTAAATTTTATAGATACGTTTTCTAAAAAATCTCAACTATTCATGCTAAGGTGGGTCAACTAATTGTGGTAATTGATTGACAAGAGATTCTCCCTCTATTTGCCTCCTTAAAGATTTTTTTTTGCTTTATTTATTTCAATGCGCATTTAATTTAAAAATAGAAATTAAAATTCGAAAATCCTTCGTGCTCACCTAGTTATCATAAAAAGAAATCTTGTCCAAAATTTTATGTTTCTAGTTCCAGTAGTTTTGGCTGTGCGTTGAAAAGTCAGTCAGTCAGTTTATCTTTTATGTATTTGTGTCATCGGATAATTGCAAACTACGTTAGATTAAAAAATATCTTGAGAGATTGTACTCTCGATAAATTGTCAACTGAACATTTGGAATACTTTTTTACGCATCAAAATTTGTTTTTTGCCTAGCCTAGTAGCGGAACACAGGGCACTGGGAGCTTTGGGCACCCCGACACGGATAGGTTAGGTAAAACCCTGCAGACAGAAATAAGAACCCCGGGGCTCCGTCGTCGAGGTTAGCATGTTGAAAACATATTAAATACTTATCGTTTTGTTACTTGCTTTTTCACAATTTCTCGGAATGACTTCGATGCGTAATAAGAATTCTAAATGTTCATTTGACAATCTCTCAAGATATTTTTATAATCTTACGGAGTTTGCCATTTTCTGGTGACACATACAAATACACTTCTCATCAAAAAAATCGAAACACCTCGCAGTTTATGATTTGATAAGGATTATCAGAAAAATGTGTATATTTAGGAATAAATGTAAAATGTCATTTAATAGTGAGTAGTATGAGGTTTTTAAATCCTAATGTTAATGTTCTAAATTCAAATTAAGTCTTCATAGGTTTCGTATTTTGTATAATGAGTAATTTTTACCCTGTATGGAATATGAAGGAAATGGGTAAAACAACACGCGTAAATGAAAAAAAATGTAAGAAACGTTTATTTAATAACTTGTATTCCCTCCGCGAGCTCTTATTACTGCTTCCATACGGTTCTTCATCGATCGGATGAGAGTCACGATCACATGTTGTGGTATATTATCCCATTCCTCTTGGATTGCATTTTGCAGCTGGCTAAGTGTTTCTGGGGCTGGATCTCTTGCTCGAATTCGTCTCTTTAATTCATCCCATAGATGTTCAATGGGATTCATGTCCGGGCTTCTTGCTGGCCATACCATAATGGAGATACCGACTTCGGTAAGATAATCTCGTACGACGCCCGCGGTGTGAGCTCTAGCATTGTCGTGTATGAATATGAAGTCGTTGCCAATAAAATGTGCATAGGGCATCTCATGAGGTTCAAGACACTGTTCGATGTACCGATGAGAGTTTAGTGCAGGCAGCCGTGGCCCAGATACAAAGGCAAGTTCTGTCTTACCGTCGGCGCTGATTCCTCCCCAAACCGTCCACGAACCGCCACCATAGCTGACCTTTTCTTCAATGCAGCATTGTGCAAAGCGTTCTCCATCTCTTCTGTAGACCTTGTTCCTTCCGTCGTTACCATACAGCATAATTTTACACTCATCAGAAAACAGTACTTTGCTCCACTGAAGGTATGACCAAGTTAGGTGCTCGCGTGCAAAGTTAAGGCGCGCTCTTCGATGGTCTGCAGTTAATTTCGGCCCATTCGCTGGCTTATGCGGTGCCAATCCGCGTTCCTTCAACCTTCTTCTTATTGTAGAGTCACTTACAGCTACTCTTCGTACAACGCGAAGCTGCTGCTGCAGTTGAAAAGCGTTAAGGCGTCGATTTCGTAAAGAGGTTGTTACAATAAATCGATCATCTCGCTCAGAAGTGACCCGATTCCTGCCAGATCCTGAACGGCGCGTGAACGAACCAGTCTCCCGATAGCGTTTGTAGACTCTATGAACAGATGATAAGCTTAGATGCAATCTTGCAGCCACAACACGCTGACTAAGTCCAGAATCCAGCAATGCCACCACTTGGGCGGCTTCTGCGGGCGAAGTATCCATATGTTTTAGAAAAAAAAGTTTTTTCAGACGTCCCAAAGTCACAGTAAATGAAATAAGAAACAAAAAGTTTAAAGACAAGCGCTAATTTTAGTTTTTAAACGAGAAACGTACTCCAACCCTAAATACACATTTGTCTCAAAACAGTCATTAATTTCATTTATAGGATAAACAAATGAAATTCTAATTTCGAATTTTGATTTTCTTCTTCTTACTGTAATGACCAAACTGCCAGCTACACAATAATGTTTTTTTTTTCATGGAATTAATTCTCTTTTGTAAAAAATTAGGACAAAAACAATAAAAACGAAAGTGTTTCGATTTTTTTGATGAGAAGTGTATATTTTCTACATATTAAAGCCTTTGCCCTGTGAAGGGGAGTTACGGGATTGGAACTTATGAGGCTTGACCGCCAATCAATGCTGTACCTCCTCGTCTCTGACCTTTGTCATGCATATTGTATGCTGCAAGATATGAGGGTTCGAAAAAACAAGACAACCCTGGATTGAGGGATAAATAGGTACCTTAGATTTTGGTCCTTTCAAATGAGTCACATGCGAAGTCCAAGTGTTTGTTGAGCTAACTCACACGCGAAGTTATTCATAATTTTAGAGGTTATTCTAATTTTTTTTTTAGCCTGCCTTTGTGTCCCACTGCTGGGCAAAATCCTCCCCATTCTCTTTTGAAATCTGTCTGTCTTGGGCGATCTCTGACCAAGTTATACTAATCCTACTAATATTATAAACGCGAAAGTTTGTAAGTATGGATGGATGGATGTTTGTTACTCTTTCACGCAAAAACTACTGAATGGATTTTGATGAAATTTGGCACAGTGGTAGATTATAGTCTGGAATAACACATAGGATGCTTTTTATCCCGGGAATATGTTCCCTTGTGATAATTTTCGACAATCACGCGGGAGGTGCCGTGGGCGGTAACTAGTACTAGAATAAAAATTGTGGGTTTAATTAAAGAAAGAAAGATAAATATTTATTTGGGACTCACACAAAACGAACAGAAATATAACTTAACTTTTTTAATTTAACTATAAAAGTTTAAAGTAACATAGCTCATACTACGTATTGTTAGAATAACACAAATACTAATACAATTCAAAGACACTGGGGAAGTATTAATTCAACGCGGGCGGCAGCTTACGAAATATAATTAGATGAATCGGAACAAATAATGATACAATGAATTTAAATACCTATGACGAAAAGTTACAAATATTTCACGTGTTATACAAAACGTCAACTTTCTTTAGCCTATAATATGTATTCTAAACATACAATTAATCGTACTTATAGCCCGTTGAGTTTAACATTGCGTGACCCTAGAAATTCCTTGGAAATTAACTTAAAATCTTATGAGTTACGACTTATGAGACGAAACGTGTTATGGCCTTAAAGCCACACCCGTACTTTCATTCAACAGAATGTCGGAGGCCATAAGAACAGCGGTCGAGGGAGCGGAAAGAAACAATTCTAGAAAACGTATTTCAATTGATGGTGTTGAAATAATAATAGAATAGAATATCTCGCTTCTTTACTTCAATAAGGTGATAAGTCCGACAATTCATTTGTTTTTCGGTCGTTTTTTGAAAAAGTAAAATCGATTGCGGCGGTTTTGCTTCAATAACGTAATAAGTCCGACAATTAATTTTTTTTGGACAAATATATCGGACGCGGCGAGGCGGTGGTATCAATTATAAAAAAAAATACCGTCGGAGCAAACAGGTGTACTAATATAATAAAGCTGAAGAGTTTGTTCTAACGCGCTAATCTCAGGAACTACTAGACGGATTTGGAAAATTATTTTTGTAGGTATATGATAGCCACATTCGTAAGAAAGGCTATATGGGAACGGGAAACAACGGGATATAAGCGCGTACGAGGGCAAAAGCTAGTATAATATAATAGGATAGGCTTTATTATGTACACCATATTAATTACAGAAAAAATAGACGAAGAAAACAATACATAGGGTGACACAATGGGCCTTATTTTTGGTGATTATATTTAATGCCGAAACCACAAAGTCTTCATGATATACCTAATTATTACTTTAACTTTTTTGTTTAAGATTAATCCGAAAAGATTTGCACTAAAACAATCTGGATTTCCTTCGCAGGCAGTGCGCAAAAATACATGTAAATATTACATGTGTTTCTAAAAGTCTTACTTATTTTGCCTTTTTTGCCGAAACGAAAAAATCTCAGGGGCTCAAGTTGTTTTATTTATTCAGTACCTTTTCTTGCAGTTTTCTCACAAACCACAAGTTTTTTTGACGCTAAAATTTTACAACCTGGTCTTTCCCAAGCATTTTCGCTAGAAAATCCACACGCCTATTAAATGAAAGAAGAAGAAAAAAAAAAGTATTTATTATCAGTATTATCACAGAACTGATATGCATACAAATTATAAACTAATACAGACCTGAAATGGCATATTTATACATATAATAAAATAGTATTTTTAAATTGGCGAGAAAAGTACTGAACACATTCTGTTTAAATTTTGCAAAAATAATCCTTATCTATAGGTACGGTCAGGTTAAGGTTAAAGTTATATTCTCATAAGAACTTAAATAACAATTCACGAGATACATCATATGTAGTAGATACGATACAGGCGTGAACGGCTGGACCAATTTCAATTTTAATTTTCCTGATAATAACAAACACAATAAAAAAAGATTTAGAAGGTTCTTATGAAAGAAAATTTTGAAAAAAAAATATACATCCGGGCGAAGCTGGGGTAGGCCACTAGTTTGAAATAAAGGTCGATTTTGGTTATTGATACTTAACTTTATTTAAATCGCTGTTTTCCTAGCCCATAATCGCGCTCGGCCATCAATAGATTAGTCATTACTGAGTCATAACAGCGAGCGGTTTTGAAGGCACTGTCCACCGGTTTATATGGCACCCTTAGTGACCACGTTTATGGTCTAATTGAACATTCAGACCATAAACTGGGTAGGTGAAGAAATTAAGGTGATAATGGAATTGTTTTTGGATGGAAGTAGTCGAATTATTGGTACTTTTTTTTTTGTTTAAGGATGGGAAATCATCAAATGACTTCTTCCGCTCTCGGTGGCGCGAAAGGGCGTGTCAGACTCTTACTGAATAAAACCCATCCGTGTTCCTTCTAAAGCCCTTTGCGTTCCAGAGCCGCGGAGACTGAATTATTGGTACTTACCGACTTATTTAGAAAAGGACTTTAAAACGACTGATATACAATTAAGTTTGGGGGATTGTCAATCGACATTCGGAAACATAAACTCATCTCTTTTCTCTCAGAATTAAGCAGAAATTACAGAATGCCACTTGCTATGTTCCTTCCATACTCGTTTTGCTTCGTGATCATCAATTTCGTCCTGAGAGCTATGTTTGAAACCGGTTGTCTTTATATTTTGTACATTTATTAGTTATTTGTGCCTAGCTGTGACCCGCCCAGGCTTGACACGGGTTCAATTTTATATATATACTAGCGGACGTCACGCGGTTTCACCCGCGTTATTCCCGTTCTTGTACGGGAGTACGGGGATAAAATATAGCCTATTTTACTCGCTGATAATGTAGCAAAGTTTTTGTTGTTTGTGTTTTTGTTGTATTTTTTTTTAAGTTTATTCGTTACATACAAATCTTTCATCTTTATAATATTAGTATAGATGCCATCGGAAAATTGTAAACGTCGTCAGATTGTATAATATCGCGTGAATTTGTTAACAATTTTTTCTTACACGACACGGGCATATTGGAAACTATTGAATTTGGATGGGATTGATTGTACAAAAAACGATTTTTACATAAAATATCGAGAAATTATAATATAATAACAGCCGCACGGGTCGATCTTCAAGGTTAAGCAACACTTGCCAAGGTCGGTCTGTGGATGGGTCTTGACATGTCGAGACACATTCGTGCCTCGGAAATAACGTTAAGCCGTTGGTCCCGGCTCTTATTTGTAGATCATTGGCAGTCGTTACGGATAGTCAGAAGCCAGAAAATCTGACACTAGTCTTTCCAAGGAGTACCGTGTTACCCAGTTAGTGGTTTGTGGAGGTCTGGTAGTCAGCCGCTCCACGTAAAATACTGGGATTCTGCTGAATACGGTTTGACTAGAAGCCGACCCCCATATAGTTGGGAAAAGGCTAGGCAGATGATGACAGAAGAGATAGAGATTATATTTCTTTACACAAACTACGAACGAATATAACTAAGACATAACGTTTCTAATGAAATATTGCTCCAACAATTCAACGCTGAACTAAAACAAAAGGCAGGAACAGCAATTAATTAAACTAACCACAACTATTCAAAACTTCTACATTGTCAAAATAGTAACAAGCCGAACTATTCATTATGCTGTAAGGCCCGCATTCGCCGCAAACGACTAAATACGTTTAGCGGTAAACAGATTTTTGTCAACTTCGAACGATGTATGGTGTCGGACGTAAAAGAATAGCACCATCCCATCACTTCCCGTGGGTGTCGTAAGAGGCGACTAAGGGACTCACCAGAGAATGGGCAGCAGCATTCTCTGTGCATTGCAACAGCTACACTGCGATCGCCAACCCGCCTGCCAAGCGTTTAAGCGATTATGGCTCCCTTGGGGGAGGCCAAAATATATTAGTCCAGCAGTGGACGTCATTCAGCTGATATGATGATGATGAACTTCGACCAATTGATTAGGTTAAATATCTTTATTTAGTAACTAGCTCCATCCCGCGACATCGCCTTCGGAGTTTATCCCGCGAAAACGAGGAATTTTCCGTGAAAGGACATAGCCTACGGGCACTCGGTTTCTATCAACGAAAGAATCTTCGTAATCAGAACTGTCACTTCCAGAGATTACTTCTTACAAACATATTAACAATTTTACCTCTTTTTCATATTATTCTGTCTCCGACAGACGTTGTCCTGTCCGAACTTTTGCTTTGTGAATGACGAAAAATTATAGAAAGCGATTGCAGCGCCACATACCGGATCAAATTGTGAATCTTAACCATTCTTCAGAAAACTTTAAAAAAAAGATGAACAAAATCGGTAAAGTCGTTCTCAAGTTATGTTATTGTCCTGCCCGAACAGCGCCACCTACCGGATTCAATTGTGAATCTAAACCATTCTCGAATCCCCTTGAACACACACAAAAAATTCATCAACATCGGTTCAGCCGTTTAGGAAGAGTTCAGTGACGTACACAAGAAATATATTATATTAAGACAAAATATATTATTCTTTATTGCACATTGATAGCGCACAAAAGCGAACTTAACTCTGATTTGGGCTTTTAGCTTAACTTAACTTGGATTTCTAACACCAAACCTCAGTGCTCATTTGCAAATAAGTGAGTATTCTAACTGCACAAGAAAAACTTAAACTTACTAGTATTTAAATCCTTACTTGTACAAGTAACAACTAGACTAATAATCGCGAAATTATGTACAAACGCGTATACAAACATAATAAATCATTGGGCATCAAAAAATTCATCCACATCGCTGCCAGTGGCACAAGTGCCCAGAACACTGGCAGCATTGCCGCGTTGAATGGCAATGCTGATCCTTTGGCCGAAGAAAAGCCCAGCCTTGTGGTCGCGTGAACAGTCGACGAGTTGTTTGCTGATGTCCCGAAAGACTTGGTGAGCACTCGGACCCCATGGGCCTAATGTTTCAACCCAAACGGCTCAAATATATAGCTCCCAATAATGTTGTTATATTTGCGCCGTTTGAGATTTTCTTCACCTGCAGTAGCCGCCCCAGCGCAACCCGCCGTGTTAAGAGCATGGGATGGCGCAAGGGTGTCGACATATGTACTTGGATAAATAATAATAATAATATAATAATATATCCTGGGACAACTCACACACGGTCATCCGATCCCAAACTAGGCAGAGCCTGTGCTATGGCAACCAGACAACTGATAGACATACTTATATATTTCTAAATACATACATATTATAGACATACTACACCCAGACACAGAACAAATGATCATGCTCATCACACAAAGATTTGTCCTGGGTGGGAATCGAACCCACGACCTCCGGCTAAGCAGTCAGGGTCACTAACCACTCGATAAATAAACAAATATGTGCACAGCACACAATGCAAAGAAATATTTTTATGCAAGTGAGTTTTGATACGCAGATATAGAGGGTCCATAATGGTTTTTTGGGTATTTTTTTTCTTGCGAAAATCTTTATCAAAGCGATCGACCAAAAGCTAGAGTATAACCAAATAGAATCCTATAATATTAATACATACTAATATGCAAATTTATTTATGGGTTGAATGGATATTAGTTCAGACTAGCTTTTGCCCGCGACTTCGTACGCGCATTTCACATTTTTCCCGTTCCCGTAAGAATTTCGGGACGGATTCTACACCTAAACCTTCCTCATGAATAACCCCATCCATTGGTGAAAACCGCATGAAAATCGGTGCAGTAGTTTGTGAGTTTATCGCGAACAGACAGATGCGGCGGAGGACTTAAATTTATAATATGTAGTGATTAGTAGCACAAGCGAGCCCACGTGACTAAACTGTAGACCAAGTAATTGTGAAACGAACTGTAATACCTTGAAAGAATCTTCGTTCGGGACAAAATAGTTGTTCTGTCTCAAAGACGGAAGTTTCTGCGGTTGACTCGAACAAATAGGATAGAAACTAATTACGGGCCGGGACGTAGCTTCAAGAAACTATTAGTGGCTTTTAGGTGGCCTTTTCTGATAAATAAGTAGAATTTTTCTGGATCATTGGCTTGGCTTGGCTTGGGTTAGAGAATAAGCCACCTATTCTAGATAGGTGACAGTAAAATAGAGTTAAGAAAATTATATTTTGTACCATAAATGCTAATTAGGACGCCAGATTTTTATCCGCTTAATCATTTAGAATTTTGGACTGTGTCTACAACAATTGTAAAACGTCTATTTTATGCCAAGGATTAAAAAAAAAACGGGCCTTAGAAACCTAATTGTGAAGCAGCAAAGATATTGTACTCCTTTATAGTAGTTAAGAAATTAGACTAAGTTCAGTGAGTTAAATTATTTGTAGTAGCACGATGGGACTGACATCGTCATTAAGTGTACAAAAGTCCCTTAAATAAATAAAGATTTAAAAAAAAGAGCCGTTTTTTCAATCATTAAATAAGTTTTAACTGAATTATTAATATGGCCGTTTGTCAAATTTTCTATAGAAAATCAGTGACAACTATATAATTTATTCCTCAGACAGCTCAGGACAATTAAGAAATCAGCCCTTAATTGAAAAAAAAAACTACTGTTCTCTCCAGCCACGTTAAAGATAAACCATATATCAAAGATCGAGAGTTCGGGACTTTCATAATTTCAAAGCACAGACATTTCTTACCTCAGTTAACTTATAAAGTCTCAAACTTGGCACTTCACTCATATCTGCTTAATACTCGTATATTCACATACTCAGTAGGTCTTAAATTTTCGACCACCTGGCTGGTTTTGGCACCCATATATTTCGGGAAAATTATTCTCTAAGTGCGTTAGCCAAGTAGGGTTCCGTACCAACATTGACTCAGCAGAGAACCTCATTAAAGAGCCCTCACTTCATGTGTTAAATGGATACGCATTAATCATTCAAGCTTCCTTAGAAGCTATTAATAAATCCGAAATTCAAAGGTCTGGTAATTTTACTCGAACTAGCACTTCACCCGCGGCCTCGTGTGTGTAGATTTAGTACTAACGATGTTCCCTTTTCACCCCATTTAAGGTAGAATTTCCAAAAATCGCATCTTAGTGCTCACCTACATTATACCTTTTTTCTTCTTCCTCTTTTTTTTATTCCTGTTTTCTTCAGTGGGTATCTTTAGACTGAAGTGACGTTTTAGCTGCCTAGGTATTCATACTTTTTTTTAAGGATGGGAAATCATCAAATGACTTCTTCCGCTCTGGGTGGAGCGGAAGGGCGTGTCAGACTCTTTACTGACTAAAACCCATCCGTGTTCCTTCTAAAGCCCGTAGCGTTCCAGGGCCACGGTGACTCTTTCGAACAAATTCCGCAACCCTGGCAGGCTCTGGCCCCGTCTTCT
Source organism: Mamestra brassicae (assembly GCA_905163435.1). Classification (NCBI taxonomy): domain Eukaryota; kingdom Metazoa; phylum Arthropoda; class Insecta; order Lepidoptera; family Noctuidae; genus Mamestra; species Mamestra brassicae. The sequence goes on along the minus strand of LR991006.1, from coordinate 15,522,929 downwards.
ATGCTGAAATCTCTTTGAGGCGCGCGTGGAACACATCGCGCCAACGACCCGGGCCTGGTTGTGACCGGACAGCGAGCCACCCAACGCCCGCCGTCCGCAGGCCCGCGCCTACAGTGGCCGGGGATCGCCCTGCGACTCCCGGCGCCCGGGGCGTCTTCTCCTGTGACCTGCGTCATACCTACAAGGAATCCTTGTAAAAAATTTCATGTTCCTAATTCCAGTAGTTTCAGCTGTGCGTTGACATGTCAGTCAGTCCGTTTCCATTTTACCTATATTTATAGACTAGCTTTTGCCCGCGACTTTGTACGCACATATTCCGTTATTTTCCGTTCCCATATGAATTTCCCGTTCCCGTATAGCCTATAGCATTCCTCATGAATGTGGCTATCACACACACAAATAATTTTCCAAATCCGACTGGTAGTTCCAGAGATTAGGGCGTTCAAACAAACAAACTCTTCAGCTTTAGTATACTAGTATAGGTCTGTATCTATCTTTAGTGTAATTTAAGCTAGGGATTTTATTAGCCTCGTCGTACCTAAGCCGATATAAAAAACGAAATAAAACCGCTACGGTGATCAATCATGTCCCTAAAGAATAGACACTTTAAATTCACAATTTTAGTATAACGAGAAAAGGCGTAATTGATTTATCCTGTGAGCTAAATTCGTGAAGGCTAGGTAGGCTATTTTCGGATCAAATAATCGAGACAATTTATTATGTACTCCTAATAACTCCATTATGATACCTCTGCGTTCCGAATGATTAAAATCGAGCGCCCGATATGAGTTTTGTTTCAGTAGTGATATTCTGTAACAATCTCTAAGTTATATTTTTAGATGAACTGACCGCAAAGCAGAGATCGGAATAGGTAGACTATATTTACCTTATGTTCGTGGAAGTAAGTAACATAGAGTTGATAATACCTCCTCTAAAATCCCGGAATCATAAACATGATGATTGTATCCCAGGATTTTAGAAATTGCAAATTACTTATTGCGCTTTGAATACATTTGAACGAAATGATTATATTGAAGTATCTTATTATGAGTATCTTATTAGAGTTCCGTACCTACTAAAACTGTTAAATTAAATAGCTTTGTTTTCGCACAACTCTTTTTAATTTTGATTCTCCAAATCAAAAATTTGTAACTATACTGAAAGTCCAGTTCATGTTTTATAATCCCGGATTTTAATTCCATTTATGATTCCGGGATTTTACAGGAGGTATTATCAACTCTATGTTACTTACTTCCACGAATATTAGGTAAATATAGTCTACCTATTCCGATCTCTGCTTCAAAGTGAGCTATCAATTCCATCAATAGGAATGACAGGTGACTTCATGCTCACTTCACATAACTTTTCACGGTGAGATTTTTCCAGAAACGACCGGCAGTTTATTTTCGCCATCCCTTTTCGATCATTAACGTAGGCTTCTGTACCTTTCAGATAATGACATCAGGATGGACCACAACGTACCACTTCGGATGCATGCTACCAGACTACTCCATGAACCCTGAAGCTTTGAGGATGCTTCGGTTTCTCTGGTGGACTGTGATGCTGAAGCTTCTGGAGCTGTTTGAGACGGCGTTCTTCATATTGAGGAAGAAGGACCGACAGGCTTCGTTCTTACATGTCTACCATCATGTCAGTACGCTGATCATCGTGTGGTCTGCTTTGAAATATGTTGGTGGTATGTATGTTAGATAATAAGGATGACTTAGTCAGTTTAACACAATCTTGATGGTATAGAGGTGTATTTGCATATCTACGGCATCAAATGAACCAAATTGTTTACGTCACTTATGTGGTTTTGTTCTTTACGACTTGTGACTAGATGCCGAGGTTAAGCAACACTTGCCGAGGTCGGTCCGTGGATGGGTGACTATCCAGTACATTCCGTGCCTCAAAAAACAATTGAAGCCGTTGGTCATGGCTGTCATTTGAACGATTCTAACAGTCGTTCCGGGTAGCCAGAATATAGAAACATTTTACACCAGTCTTGCTGCTTGATTATAGAGGATTCATAAATAAGGTTATGCTATTTATTCGATATAAGAGAGCGAAAAAGAATGTTGTAAGCAAGTTTTTCTTCTTTTTGCGTCGATTGACTCAAGTTAACAAATGACGCCGAAACAGCGTGTCGCTAGATGGATCGCTTTATCAATAGCCACGTTCAGGTCCTAGAAGGCGCAGGTGGGCATGATGAAAGTGGCTCATATCCTGCCAAGGGTGTTTGGGATGGTCTACTATACTATGGGAGTATCATAATATTGTAGCGGCATCAATGCCGCCGAAGCAAAATTTGTACGGCAACAAAAAGAACTGAACGCCATCTATCCTGTCAACGACGAACTACCAACGAAATCCTGCATCGCGCAAGCAAAGTTCTCCGTGCGATTATACAAAAGTCCAAATATCAACTATCGCGCTGTTGGCCACCAGACACAATAACCGTCTGGGCGGAGGATCCTCCCGATTCAGTGGAGGTGTGCGGGACTTTACTCTCTGTTACCTCTATAATATCAAAATCTCTAAACAGGTTGACAACAGTTTAAACATACAGGCGCCGACCTGTTAACAGAAACAAACATTCTAAAGCCCTAATTAAGTCCGCGCAAAAACGCGTCACTAATCCATCACCCCAGAGAATGAATGCTAAACATGTATGTTTCGAAAAAATAAAAACGGCACGTTACATTGTAAATATATTATTTACCAGTTTTATTTACGGTTGGCGTGTACACAGGTCGTTTGAGCACAGTGCGGGCAAACCAATCCCAACGGGTGATTTTCGCAAATTCACCGCCAACATTTATCGAAAAAAATCGCATGCAATTTATTCTTGCATGGAGACGTTTAGCTAGTTTATTGAGGTTAATTTTGTAGGGCAATTTGTATGTAACGTCGATTAGCCTATATCTCTTTTAAGACGGATTATTTCCAAAGGCGTCGTCTTTAGCGGACTGATGAATTAGGCGATTTAGAAATTGGCTTCTTAAGCTTGAGACAGTTACCGAGGTTGTGGAATTTGTTTGAAAGGGTCACCGGGGCCCTGGCACGCAAAGGGCTTTAAGAGGAACACGGATGGGTTTTAGTCAGTAAGAGTCTGAAATGCTCCACCCAGAGCGTAAGAAGTCATTTGATGATTTCCCATCCTTAAAAGCTAGTGACAGTTATTGCCGAGCCGCTGACATTGTTTAAGCTGAAAGATTGTTCATCAAATATGCCCCAGCACCTTTTATTTATATTCTTGATAGGTTCGCGTTTAACCATATTCTCAACTGACAGAAAGTGATGATGTGGTCGACGATAGAACGCGCTTGCTTTGAAGTTACCTGCGCACTCTAAATTATGACTCCCGGGTTGTAGCTATCAGGAGTCACAGACTTGAAGCCAACAATGCGACAAGGCCGTGGCGACGTTTTGTGCTCTACAAAAGTTAAATTTTATGGAGGATACAATACGTCGCCACGTCAGGTACCCATCACTTCCCATGGGTGTCGTAAGAGGCGACTAAGGAACTCACCAGAAAATGACCACCAACCATTCTCTGTGCTTCTGTGCATTGCACAGCTACACTGCGATCGCCAACCCGCCTGCCAAGCGTGGCGATTATGGCTCCCTTGGGGGAGGTCTATGTCCAGCAGTGAACGTTTTTCGGCTGATATGATGATGATGACCAAAAAAGCACAACTTAGTTTTCAAATATTGACGATCCAACACTCCGCTTTTTCACTAATGAAAACAACATTTAGATTAGGAAGTCCAGAAAGATAAGTTTCTATCTTGAAACTCGATTAAAGAAAATCATAACAAAATACGATGTCCTATTAAGACATTATGAAATTAAAACGAGCCTGTAATAATTGGATTAACGAACCAGTAAATAGGCGATTACGGACCATGAAATAACTGTGTAATGGGCCTTAAGAAATAAAGTTTGTACCAGCCAGTGGGGTTCCTATTGATAAAGATACTAGAACGGCGATTATTATGAAAAAGATAAATGCTTTACGATATGAATGAGACAGTTTCTATAATGGAATTTTGAGAACATTTATTCGAAGTGAAAACAATATTCTTACACTATCGTGTGCCAGATGGGATTTCCAATTGACAAGAATCACGAACTTCCAAATAATGTTGAACCCTGTAGCCTCTGTCCTACAATATATTAACTTTGGCGGAATTGATATTTGAAAACCTCTCCTTAGTTATTTAGCTCACCTCTGTTAAATAAAAGAAACTCATGCAAAATTAGATAGGTGAGTGAACTAAAGATTTTCATTTAGTACCTAGATGCCGTTCACTCAAGTTCTCCAGTATTTGGATGCACAAAACAACAAAGAAAAAAACAAGCCTGTTATACTAAACATTGCGAAATAATAGTACCTTAAATCGCCGTAAATGTGGAAATGGCATTTTTACGATAAGTTTCATTCAACCATTTTAATAGCCCATAAAGTCAGATGTCGCCCCGAACGAAAAGCTAGGGATGGCACCCTCTATGATATCTTTTATTGTTGCCTAGCTCACCTGACAGACAGTCATTTTTTTGGAATTTTGCGAGCATGTTTGCTCGGAAAATTAAATTAAAACTCTGAAACTGTTTTTCTCTGAATAACTTTTAGTCTAAATATAATTAAGAGAAGGTTGAATAGTAAAGAAAGCGTTGTGGCATAAAGTCTATTACCACTACCGCACATAACATATAAATAAATAAATAACAAATCATCATCTTCCTGCCCTTATCCCATGTTACTCGGGGTCGGCGCAACACGTTTTTTTCTGCCATTTTGTCCTGTCAGCCGTCACGCTATCACTAACTCCTTTTTCTTTCATATCACTTCTAACACAATCCATCCATCTTTTCTTTGGCCTCTCTCTCCATGTACATCCATCCACATTTATATTCATAACTCTTTTAGTTACGTGCATTTTATCCTTCCTCTTCACATGACCATACCAAGATAACTAAACATGACAAAAATAACTTTATCAGTTCAGCCGTTCTCAAGTGACGCGCTTAGCAACGAACAATATTTCATTTTTAATTTTATAGGCAGATATTTGTAATCGTTCTGTCATCATTTGCCTCGCCTGTCCCGTAAAGAATTTATTCAGTTTCGCTAAGCAGTTTTCATTTTATGAGTTTTTTTTGACTTGTTGCTTACTTGGATGATGTAATTTCGTCGTCCAAATAAGCAATAAATAAATAATTAAGTAATTGTCGGGTATCACCACAAATGAAGTGAAAAATAAAACTTTAATAAAAAAAACAATACAACCGACTTCCAAATGAAATCACTACCAAAGTCTAAAATAACTTCAATTTCGGAAGTCGGTGTCAAAAACGAAGAAAAAACACCGACTTTCTTCTTACATTTCCTCCTATCTTCTATCAATCTATCTTTTATTCCTCACACAATCCATCCATCTTTTCTTTGCTCCATTGAAGTTACAAATCCTTACTAAAGCAAATATTTCCAGTTCGGCTAGCAAATCAAAAATCCGCGTCAAATCTTCGCCAACCCTAGCCAGAGATTTACCATAAAACATTTTTTGCGTCACAAATGTAGCCGAATAAGCTTTTTGGGCAAACGCGACTCGATTTTGACATATTTCCATAATGGCAATCAAGTGAACTGTTACAAGCACTGATTGAATTCTATTGATCGGTAGGGTGAACGATGTCATTGATACAAGAACCGCTGGGTTTAGTTACAGAGCTTGTGTGAATTTGGATCGAATATTGGTGTATTGGCGGTTAATGTTCACTTCTTCAACTCCAACTTCAAGAACAAGCACCAAATAAAATAAAATAAACTGACCAAGTGCAATTTGGACTTAAATTGTACACGAATGGTTCCGTACCGTATAAGCCGAAAAAATATGTTTCTTGTATAAGGGGCCCCCTTTAATTTTAATTTTTTTATTATTTGTTGTTATAGTGGCAACAGAAATACATCTGTGAAAATTTCAACTGTCTAGCTATCACAGTTCATGAGATACAGCCTGGTGACAGACAGACGGACAGTGGAGTTGTAGTAATAGGGTCCCGTTTTTACCCTTTGGGGACGGAACCCTCCCTCTTTAATTTTGTATTTATTTTAATTTTTATTATTTGTTGTTATAGCAGCAACAGAAATACATCATCTGTGAAAATTTCAGCTATCACGGTTCATGAGATACAGCCTGGTGACAGACAGACGGACAGTGGAGTCGCAGTAATAGGGTCCCGTTTTTACCCTTTGGGGACGGAACTCTAATGATATAGGAAGAAGGCTTGGCGATAGTCATCATTCCCAACAGAAGGCTCTTTGTGATGACGCTAATGACAAAAAAGATGTGCAATATTTTGTAGCGGGAGTCTCTAGAGGTTGCTGGTTTTGCCGAATGCGACCATCAAAGGGATTGCTTAAAACCCGACAAAGCCGAGAAAGCGGTGGCTGAAAATACTGTACCTACCATCGATACGAAGATGAATAATAAATACATAAAGCAACTTAAGAAATATTTAGTGTTGAACTTATCTGCGATATTTTTGCTTGGAACAGAATAGTTATATATAAACGGTGGACGGGTGTTTAAAACCTACGAATAAGTGTTAGTTTCGACATTCATTCGAGGTTTTCACATCTTGACAACGATAAAATCCTGGTGACCTGCATTGATACCGACAACATGCTAGCCTAGCATTCACAAAAGAATCTAAAATGCCGTTTGCTAAGCGCTTCTCTAAAGAGTCGGCACTGTTCCAAGCCACACCAGGGTCCAGTTAAAATACATAACTCAGCAGAATCTACCGTATATATCTAAGGCAAGGTCGCCTGCCTCTTACATAAGATAACTCCCCGATATATCGGGGCTCGGTTACTCGACACAGATGACTGACTGTCTGGGATGAGGACATAAAGTTCATTGGTACGACGTTCGTAAACTCTCAAGCGGCATGAAACCATCCATTCGTACTGAATAAAACACTGCCTTTCAAGCTCCCATTTGCGTATATAAGTTAGGTATTCTTGCAGCTGTATTATGGACAAAAGAAAAGGTAATAATACGATTTAGCTACTATGCAAAATGCTATGAAAAGGCTTAAAGTTTCGCCGCAGAGCCAACAAAACCGCGAGTCCGCGACAGCTTTGTAGGTAAAGCACAAAGCGATTCAGTTATCTTGAGTAACAATACCTCTGTGATCTGGTTCTATCGTCACAGTTGTTTCATAATTCCTTTTACGTTATAAGCTTGGTTTAACGATTGAGTTTAATGCTGTGGTTTCATTATACGATATTGTTATAGTCTAGTGGTCTTTAAAGCGTCGATCTTATAAGCTCCATCTTTTTATTAACTTGAGCAATCTGTTAGCCTAAGAAGAACGTACTTAACCCTTTGAACGCCATTGTCACATATACGTGACAAGCAAGCGCGTGCCCTGTAAGCCAAACGTCACAAAAAGGTGACAAAAAGTACGGCGAATTTGTGGCTTGGCGTCGGGGGCACGCCGATGCGTTTATGCTCTGGCGTTCAAAAGGTTGAAGCTTTTTACTATGTCGAAACAAGAAACGGATTTTCTTCTTTAAACATTTTCAGAGTAAAAAAATAAAGGTCAATCGTTTCCCACCTTGCATTGCAGTAACAAAATCAAAAGACTCACAGCCCCATAAACTTCAACAATGATCTTGTAGCAATTAACGAGAAATGTAGATCATTAAGGCAAACATGCCAGCATGAAACTTGACCTTTAGCAGCGAGCGCGAATAGCGTGAATAGCGTGAACTCGGAGGGAGAAATGCAGAGCTTGAAACGAAACCATACATACATAAAATAACTACATGCCAACCTTCAGAGAAATTTTAAAATGTTCGCCGTGCCTGCGTGTTAGTGAAAACTTGTGAAATTTTGTTTTTAACGTCACTACAGAGTTTTCTGTACGCAAATAGCTTGAAGCGGTTTTTCAGGGTTCATTTGGATATGTTAAAAAAATATTGTTTAGCTAAGCCTAATTTGAGTTCGCTCGTTACATGGTAGGCTTTTTCAATCGCTTTTAATCAGGCGAGACTAAGTACAATAATTGCCATACTGACACCGTTTCACAAAGGCAATTATTTTTTTTTTAAATTGCTTCTAGAGGTATTTGTCTTCATACTGGTTTAAAAATCAAGCATTTTTAGTATTAGTCCTAAGGTCCTAATATCGTAATTGCCTTACTGACACACCGTTTTACAAGGGTAATTATTTTTTTTCGTAAATTGCTTCAAGAGGTATTTGCCTTCGTACTGGTTTAAAAACCAAACATCGTTAGTATTGGTCCTAAGTTCCTAAAATAGGTATATTGTTATAATTTTTCATGACGGCAGTTAAAATTTTTCACAAATAACTTCAAGAGGTGCCTTCTTAGTTATTCTCAAAACCAAGCGTTTTAGTATTGGTCCTAAGTTCCTAACAAACGAATACTATCTGAACTTGTAAACGTCAGTTGAAATTTTATCATAAATAGCTTCAAAATTGTTTAAAAATCAAGCATTTCTTGTAGCGGTGCTAAGTTCCTAACAAACGAATGTCACCGTACTGTCACAACTTTTATAACGACAATTTTAATTTTTCGCAAATAGGTTCATGAGGTATTTGCCTTCATAATGGTTTGAAAATCGAGCATTTTTAGGATTGGTTCTAACAAACGATCATAGCTTGATCCAATGCCGTCTGTCACTTGTCAAATTCTTGAGCTTGACTGACGTTTGCGGTAGAACGCCCCGCGTGAATCAAATTAAGGTTGACTATCAGGAGAGTTGGGAACATTTGAATGTGGAATACATTCAAATGTTCCCAACTCAGAAAATGTATACTTCTATACTAATCTATATCTATACTTCTTTCTTTTTTTTTTTTAGAAATCAACAAATGACTACTACTCTGAGTGGAGCGGAAGGGCGTATCAGACTCTTAGGTACTGACTAAAACCCATCCGTGTTCTTTCTAAAGGCATTTGGTTCCGGGGCCGCAGTGACTCTTTCGAACAAATTCCGCAACATCTATATCTATACTATTATTATAAATGCGAAAGTTTGGATGGATGGATGGATGGATGTTTGTTACTCAATGACGTCAGAATGGCTGAAGGGATCTTGATGAGATTTAGCACAGAGGTAGATTATAGTCTGGAATAACACATAGGATTCTTTCTATCCCGGGAGTATGCTCCCTTGGGACAATTTTTGACATTCCCGTGGGCGAAGCCGCGGGCGGCAGCTAGTACTTTATCCAAGTTTTAAGCAGGCGTTTTCCTATTGTAGATCTCAGACTAGAAAACACCGAGAAAACTTCGGCTTTTTAAGAGAGAAAAAGGTGAATTTATCAATGCCTACGACGATCAAAATCCTTTCGAGATAATCCGCTGTTTCTTCAAGAATACTCTCCGGGAAATAGTTCATCCAACCGCTAAATGCCGTTAAGTCCAACCATTATCCAACTTTCTTCAATACCTTAACCGCTCACAAATCTTCCGTAGGTACCACTTTCATTGAATTACCTATAACTGGAAGTCGGTAAGTACTCGACTTCCTATTACCAATGACTTATAGCTTTTGCCCCCGTTCCAAGGAACGTTAAATATTGGTCTATTAGCTGGAACCGATAGGGCGGTACTGGGTACCCGATGTGGGCTGTATAAACATTTCTGGGATCTAGAAAAGCTTATAGCGAAGTTTTTAAATGTCTATGATAGTGCAGAGGAGGGGTGGGCCAGATTTAGGTCACACGTGGCGTCTATTTATAGCCCAGTGGTCTGAGCATGTGAGGTGACAATTCCTTTATAAACAGGATATAAAGGGCAAGGAAGATAAAAGATCAAGAAAGAAAGAAAAATATTTGTGTTCGTTTAAATCGTAATTGTGTTTGGAGAAACTCATTTCTAAATTCGTTTTGTGGGAGTAAATAATAAACTTGATGATATAGCCAGAATGGCTAATGCATATGTTTGACAGAAGAAGACATATTGCGCCGACCTTAAGGAAATTGTGATAAGGGAGAGAAGTATAATAAAGATATGTATTTGATAAACTAATCCCGGCTGATATTTAAAACACAGAAGTAAGTGAATAATATAGTGTGAAGAGAATATCCTTGGCTCCAGGTCTCTGGCAGACAAGGTAGCCTTTGGAAGCGTCTGACGAAAACTAAAAGGATTTGAAATAGGAATGTAAAAATATGTTTTGTTTTCTTTTGGCACTCCGGTACCAACGTTCTTTGAAGGCAGACGCCTAATATATTAAAGTTCAAATCTCAAATATAGTTTTATTTGATGTCTATATAGATTCTGTTGGTCTGCTGGTGCTACAATAGGCTCTTTATTAAAATTTGACTGTCAGACAAACAACCAGCCAAACGAGCTCAGTAAAGAAAATCTAGGTCAATCCAAAAAGTACTCAGAACGATATTCATTTGTCACGTGTTTCCAACTAGTGCATCATAAGCGGGTTAGTGCAATTAAGCCCTGTCAATGGCGCATGTGTGTAGATAATAATGGCCGATGCGAATAGAGGTAAGCCTTCATGTTACATAACTCAGATTTGTAACCCTGGTTTATAAAGATATTTTCCTATTCTATCCTAACTTTATAATAAATATAAATGCCTCCTCCTCCTGGATGTTTAGTACAATTACGCCTCAAAAGCCGAACGTATTTAGTTAAAACTTAGGCACACAGGTTTAGGTACTATTTTCGCCCCTGTCATGTTCTCCTTGGGATAATGTCCGACATCTACGCGGGCGTATCTGATGGCAAAAGATCCTAAAATAACATTATATTTTATTTTTCTACCATTTAGTAGTATTCTTTTATGATTGTGATTTTGTAACAGAAAGCCCTTAAGAATGTTAGGCCTTTATTCACAATTTGTTTTGTTCAGAAACAAAAATGCGCGTATTTGAAATACTCCGAGCGGCCTTTGCGACCCAAAAATTTGTAAGCCCGATGATAGGACGCGGTAAGCGGAAAGAATGTGCGCACTAGCCATTACTTGTTACTATTTTATTATTATTTATCCTTTAACGGAAACTAAGGCCGATAACACAATACATATACAAGTATAAAAACAATAACTTAACAACTAAACTACAACGAACTTAAAAGTCCAAAAGACTGACCAGGAATTGAGAAGACGATAGAGGTAAAAATAGCCATGAACCTAAGCCCAAGCTAAAGTCCGACAAACACTCTTGCCTAAGAATACCGTAATTGTACTCAGTCAGTAAAACTGGGTAGCGGAGGTCAAAAAGGCAGCCGCTCCGTGTAAAATACTGATATTCAGCTGCATCCGCTTAGATTGGAAGCTGACCCCAACTTAGAAAAGGCTAGATAGCTGATGACCCAGCGTTGCAGAATTTGTTCGAAAGAGTCACCGCGCCTCTGGAACGCAAAGGGCATTAGGAGGAACACGGATGGGTTTTAATCAGTAAAAGTCTGACACTCCCTTCCGCTCTGCCCAGAGCGAAAGGAGTCATTTGATGATTTCCCATCCATAAAAAAGGCAGATGATGTCAAAGTGCAAGATTAAAGCAGTAGGTACACCGCACTTGACCCTGTTTTTTTTTTAAATTTTATTGTCTTCCGTCCATAAAAAGGTTGTCTTGTAGATATCGCTGCCAGCGATAAGACCGCCACTGTACCCGTAAGATAAAGTTTGTGTAGAAGAAAGAGTTGTGTAACTATTTTTGTTGTACAATCAGGTATATTCTATCTTTCCATCTATCTAACAAGCTTTGATTTTTTTTAATATGATATAGGTTTGCTCTTGACACTAGTGAGTCTAGGTCACAGATGACAGAGATGTTAAATTCGACGATGGAGCGAGCTTACCCAGAAGAAGCCTATTCACTCTTATTTGGAGAGATTAGGGTTATATGCGTTCGGAAACACAGACGCTAGCAGAGAGTTCCACTCCTTTGCTGTGCGCATTATAAGAGACGTTTGGAAACGCTTAGTGCGGATTGGTGGAAAAGCAACAAGGTAGGAATGGTAGCTTGCAGTGCATCTAGATGTAAATTGCAATCCATGTCAGTACTGAGATGACTGTTAATGTGACAAGGGCTAACCTTAGCCCAGAGCCACACGTTACTAAGCCAGTGTTCTATAAATATAGCAATCGATACACGTTAGCAGAGTCAACTGGCTCAGTTTGCGGAACGTTGTTTGTTTTTATAATGAAAGTGGGCAGAAACGGGAGAAAATTGTGGGACGCCTACATGGTCAAGGTAAATTTGAACTGACTGGGGAATAATGACAGAACTAATAATGAAACAATATATCACATCAGGGCCGTCTATAGCAGTCAGCAAGGAATTTTGATACTTGAAAGGTCTCTCTCGAGATTTTTGGTTTCACCAGAAAAATTAACTTTTTTATTACCTACTATTATAGGTCCGCGTTTGTCAACGATATCACCTTATGGTAATTTATGATGTGGTCGATGGAGCACGCCTGCCTAAAAGTGACATATTCATTCTGGACTCAAAGACCAGGTTGTAGCTATCAGAGAGAACACAGACTTCAGCAGGGAATTCCAGCTGTACTCAAAACGTACGTCTTCTAGTCCGATGATAGAACGGCTTGGCGGAATTAAATTGCGCAATTTCAACGCAAACTCCCCGAAATGAAACCGATAGAAATCCGTCAAGCTGGCAGTTAGCGTGAATGCGGAAAATAATCATTATCTTGGTAAAACTAAATAATTTGGTGCAACCAGGTGTTCCATGTTTTAAAGAAATCTTTTACTGGAACAAAATCTGGGTGGGTGATGTCTTCGTGGCGTGGTTTTGGTTTACGCAAATAAATTTCTAAAGCTAAGTTGTGTTGTGTTGTTGTGTGTGTGTGTAGGTATATTTATGTATGATTAAAAATGTAGCATTGTAAAATTTGTGCACTGGATCCTACCCTCTATTGTGATCTCTCTCTATCACTCAAAGGTTTGCTGGTAGAAAACTCATTTTTGAGTTAAGCTCGCCTTTGTACATGAACTATTTTTAAATGTGAATTAATATAAGCTGTTATGGTGTACAATAAAGAATTAAACACTGTCAGAGCAAGAAATCCCCACTGGTTCTTGTCAAAATGTTTACACATTAGTTTTTACAAGCTAAACAAATACAATTTGATAACGGCATCGCTACACCTTCGATTGGTACAAAATGAGTTAGCGTTGTTAACTCAGGGCGTGCGCTGTTTCTGTAACGAGACACTCGTGCTGTCTGTCTTCTTTATACAATTGTTTTATTGTAAGGAACGGAACTATCGTAAGTTGTTATTAGTTAGTTAATTTCAATAGTGTTTTTGTATCGCCCCGTTTTATCATCAGCATTCACATCGGCCTTCAGCTAATGTATCTGACTAAGAGAGTGAATAATACAAATATTGATGGACGGGAAGGAGAGGAAGATCAAGGAAAATATGAATAGATTTTCTGAGCAATTACATACAAGAAAAGGGAGTGAACGATAGCGCGACGGTAAACAGGGGAGAATGGAAGCATATAAAGTGTTGCGCTGAGCCCAAGTAATATGGGATAAGTGAAGGAGAACGATGATTAGTCTTTCAAAAGCAGTCCACTGAACTCTTCAAGTGGATTTCACAATACCGGAATAAGCTTCATCTTTAGCCACCCATATTTTTCTATTACATGCCAAGCCATACTGTTTATTCCATCATTACTAACGGCCGGTCTCACCTTTGACCAACTGTCAAATTAGCTATCAACAGTAGCTGAAATGTCATGTCTGAAAGGCCAAAATGACGTTTCAGCTACTGTTGGTAGCTAGACGTTATTGAAACCGGCCGTTAGACTATCTAAAAACAGTATATATCAAATTCGAAATCATCATAGATCCCAAAACCGAATGCCAATACCCAGAACTTTTTAGGGCCAACATCAAATTTTATTGAGCGTTTTTATTAACACCCCGGGTAAACCGGGACGACCTTTTCATAGCCTGAACTCAGACAGTACAAGTTCAATATCTCAACAGAATGTTGTATCACTATTATTCTATCCAAGGGCAACAATGCCTTAGGCATCTTAATATCAAACAATCTATCTGCCACAGTGACAGACAGCTTTAATCAATCAAGTCTAGTCTGCGGAATTACAGGATTATCATCCAAGTACGCTTACCTGTCCAAGACTCAAGTTCTATCATCAATCATCCGGCTTTCTTACTTCTAACTTATTAAAACTTTAGGGACATTGGCGACATGATCTCGTTAAAGTTATAATTTTGTAAAAGCCTGAAACCATTCACTAGTGGTGTTTGTATTCGCAATTTCGTTTAAATTATAGTTGCCACGAATAAATATCACATCACAAGGAAGCTTATTGGGTAATCCCTCATTATCATTCGCTTGCCAAGAATCTCAATTAATTTAGTATTGGTGCAACATGTTGTGTTCTTCCACTTTTAGACTAGTTGTCACCTCAGTACCTACTTTTCCTACCGAAATCATGTTTCAGACGGATTAGAAATCTATTTGTCGGGTTGAGATTTCATCCACCGTCGCGTGATTTAAAACTGCTTATAACTACTATCTAAACCCACTGGTTTGGGATGGTAGTTATACCGAGGTTTTCCTTGACCCAATCAGATTTATTCCGAAGTGGGATATTCACTCAAAGCAGATTTTTCCTGGTCTATTACAAATCTAATAAAATATTTATTCTGTATCTTGTTACCAGGGTAAAAGAAGCGAACTAACGTTATTTTAATATTACCGCCATTTACGACCTATAAAAGGTTATAACTTTATGATTCTGCTTCATATCTAAGTTAGATCCACAGAACAGCGAGACGCCACGGCGGTAACTGAGGGCTTAGTGCGAGTTTTTTAACATACTCGATCGCGTTAACGTCAACGTTCGCTTATGTCAAATTGTATGAAAAAAAAAGGTTTTCCATTATTGTCACCGGACGGCGCTTATTCAGTTTCATTACAAATTCACACTTACGCTAATGCAATCGAGAACGTTAAAAAACTCGTACTAAGCCCACTGATAAAATGGCATTGTAAGAACTTGTCACACGAACCATGCGTGTCAGTGAGTGGCACCGTTTACTCATAGAAATTGGCGGCCCGTGAGCTTGGCAATTGGTGAAATAACTTGGGATGTTTCGTAGATGAAAACATCATGATTCTATTAAGTCCGTCTGATCATCAAAAAATATTACACAATATATTTCTATTGCTTTATAAAATTAACAAAAATTGTCATTTCGTAATTTTTTCTTGATTTTATATTTATATAAAACGCATCAAAGTGCAGGAGTGGGGGCTCGTTACGTCACTTGTAGCTAAAAAGTGGTGAACTTTTTACGTTATACTGACGTCACACAAAATTTCACCGCACTATATCGCCTATAATATTTTTTTACTAAGTCTAACTGACATACTAAATATATTTTTTTAGGAACCTAACCTATTGTGACAGTGACTATGACAGCCGAAACATGGGCATCCACGGCGGGTCGTTCGTTGCTCTGTGGTTAGACCCAGGGCTGATATTATAGGGTTTGGCGTCACTTTAGTACAAGTGATTGCCACAATCTATCATGTAATGATTGAGGCTATATTGGCTATCAAAGATTTGATTGCTTGGATCGTTATGAACTGAACAAGGACCACGCCAAACCACTTTGGCTGTATAAGGCTTATCAATTCATGAAGCTTTCAACAGATTTTCTATAATCACCGTAGTTACGAAAGAAAAGAAAATTGGACTAGGTACCTTTAATTATTTTCTAGAGTGATTTTTGACGTCGCCTTGTCTCAAAATACATAATAGGGGCCCTGTTAAAGCCGGAGTTAAGTACCTAGATAATTACTATTGATAGAAAAAAAAAGGAATATTTAAAACATTTTCGCCCTCCAAGTGTCCTGTGTAAACTTTTTAACATCAACAAGATCTCAATTAGATAAATTGCGGGTATCCTCGTATTACGTTGTCATAATTACCCAGGACCTTTTCATTAACTCATTATTATCCAATTACCTCAGTGAAGAGCTTTGGAGTACATTCCGAGGGTCCCTTTTGAAGATCAGGCATGTTCAGCAGAGTGAATTTAATCTTATGATCAAAGCTGTGTTAGATTGAGGATAGCTTTCAGGTCCATACAGTTGAGTAACTTTAATTGATTGAAAAGTGAATAAGTAATGGATTCGGGAGGACTGTTTCCGGGTATTCTTTGGTATATTTTACATGTGGCTACGCTCCTGTGGCCTATCCTTAAGGGACTATGTTTTTATTTCGGGATGAGGACCCTGTGGCACTGAGCGGCGGTGTGGCTTTCTATAGATAACATATTTTTCGTATTGGGAATGAGATAAGTACAGTGAGGTATATATACTAATTAGCTGACCCACGTTTGCATAAACGGTCGAGATTTATTAGAAAACGAATCAATATAATTTTTTTATTTTTTATATTTTTACCATTTCAGCAAAGTAAATAAAATATATGTAAGTATTAGCTTTTGACCAGCGGCTTGGCTATCGTTAATTTTTTTTTTTAAATCTATCACCGTCTCGAGGGTGCCATCTATCTATGTACAAAACAAATATCAAAATAAGTTCAGCGATTTAAGCTAATAGCGTAACAAACAAACAAATCAACACACTTCTTCACTTCACTAGGATATTATAAAGAGGTACCTTAGTACTGTTTGTTTGTTCTCGCAAAAGTCACGTTTGCTGCAGCCTTGGCTTGAAACAAGCAAAATATTCCTCTGTACGGTACAGGGTGCCCTGTATTATGTGTATATGGGTCACAGCGTTTCATCTTGACAGCGAAAACGTGGGCATGATGCCTATGCATTACTCTTTGCATACAATTTTCTGAAACTTTTTTTTATAAAGCAGTCTTTTTATATACATTTTGTAACTATCTTCTGTCACAGGCTTCGCCCGCCTGAATATCGGGAATCATCCCAAAGAAACATACTCCCGGCATAAAAAGCTTATTGTGCTTTTCCAGACTATAATCTATCTCTGTGACAAATTTCATCCGTCATCCATCGTTGCCATCATCATTCATCGCCGTCCATCATTGGTTCAGCCGTTCCGGCATGATTGAGCAACAAACATCCATTCATCCATCTATCCAAACTTTCGCATTTATAATATTATAAGATTTTTATTTTTTCTGATTTTTGTTTTGACGTTGGTTTCAAAGCCAAACTAAACTGATATTATAAAGAGATAAAATTGTTTGTTTGTTTGTTTTTACATGGCTGTAAAATGATAACCTCTGGAAGTAAGGTAATAGGATTACTAGCAAATAAAAAATTAACTGAAAAAAGCTACACTATTGCTAACTTGTCAAAGGGCTCTTTTCAATCCCGGAAAAAGGAGGATTCCTGTGGAATAATCCAGCGAAACCACAGAAAAAACTAGTTAATACTATCAAAGGGCTGAGACATTATGTCCTCAATTTCTGATCGACGCAAAGGGGAGTTTGATCGATGGCTTATTGTAGACAGCAACATGACACATAATAGATGAAACAGGTGATGATAAATTAATCTATTGTTTTACACTCAATAGGTTATCAGTTTATGATAGACGTTGAGTAGCAATAAGCTAAACACCTGTCAATATACATGTCGGATCCCCTACAAAAGGATCGCAATAAAATTATAGTATCTACAAACTAGAAAAATTATTAAGCTGTTACTGAATTATACGAAGTAAGTAATAGCTTTATTATTTCATTTTCCTCCTTGAAGGCCCCTGAAATGGATTCAGGGATCCTTCAAGAGGGATCCGGTCTTCAAGTCAAGAGTGAATAGGTTACTTCTAGGCAAGCGTGCTCCATCATCGACCACATCATTGCTTTTTATCATGAGATAATGGTTAATCGCGAGCCTATCAACTGTAAAAACAACTCTTTTTTTTTACATAGCGTCAATGTGATCGTTTCAGGTGAATTGCCTATCTACGTCAATTTTAGTATTTAAGTCATGGATTTTGTTACTTAGGTATTGAACTTACATTTTCGATCTGGATTTTTTTTTGGCCCAAGTTCATTATTTGGGTCTTTTCAAGATTAATTCTTAAATTATTATCATTAAGCCAAGAGATAAATGAATTTACCGCGCTATTGACATCTATCTCATAAAATTCAGGTTTATTGCAAGGTATTGTTACCGTACTATGATAGTATATAGTTAGTATATAGATAGCATCCAAGAGTGTTATTGGGAAGTCTAAGGCTTTGGGCAGATCATTAATAAATTAAGAACAGTAAGGGACCCAATACTAGTGTATTGGGTCCCTTACTGTTGCTCCCCTGTGGTACTCCAAAATACACTGTACGTTCTTTACTAATAATAAAATAAAAATACACTAAAACTCGGAACTGCAAAAGGCAACACTGAGCAGTTCCTCGGCCAGTATGTGCAGCGATCATGTCCGAACGATCACTGGAAGTCCATGATCCATATCCACACCATACTCTAAGACTCCATGCGACGCTGTCAAACAAATCCTAAATCGCGCTATCAAAATTCTGCGCGCGATTTGAACAGCTCGACAACAACCTTTAGGCAGTTGCCCACCCCACTGGTCGAAGAACCCTCCCTTCTCAATAGAGGATCCGGTACTTTACACCCTGTTCCACATATCGCTTAATCCTCATAGCAACAGATCAGACATAGTATTTTATTATTATTTTATCCCACTTCTGATACAAAATGGAGTTTGTGGAAATACAAATTAACGCTAGGAGCAAATTAACCGTTTTACCAGTAAATGTTTATTGGGTATGTGAACAAACATTACTTTATGTTGTAAAAGCTGATTGGAGTGCTAATAGCTACCTGTGCAAAGTACCGGCAACATTTAATTAAGTGCAAACATTAATTTATACACGTACAACCGCTGCTAGAATAAACAAACAAACGCGTTAACTTAATTCAGGTTAATTCGGGTTTCTAATGTTTTGTTAGAAGTTTTGTCGTTAAATCAATAAAATCCACTACACTGTCTGAGTTAAGAACTGTATTCAGCCATTTTTTTTAATTTTTTGTAACGTATGAAGGCAGTTTCGCATACTCCCATATATTTTGTTAGAATGAAAATAAGGAATGTCTGGTGCTCTGGGATCTCAGTCCAGTATATTTCTACAGCGATCTGCAGTTAGAATAAGAATTGTTTAGTTAGCTCTTCATATAAGACAAGTTGTAGTGACGGAAAAATCTAGAAAATTCATTTGCATGTCAAACGCATTCTGACTGAGACACCTCTAATTTCCATATATTAAGACAAGTTTTTGAAATTTGATTGTCGCAAAGGAGAGACGATTTGCGACTTGAATAAGCTTTGATATAATTTGTATCTAAGGCTAAAAAATTGTAACACCCTATTCCCTTATAGTACTTAGAAACATGTGTACCAAGAAAACACTTGAAAAAATACCAACGCCATTTCCATAATTTAACCATCCAGCTAAATCCAAACCAGATTCTTCGTCAAGGTCCATTTCAAAACACAAATCCACATCGCTTAAGAAACAAAAAGAATACTTAATACCGCTTCTATATTTAGCACTGGTGCAAACGAAAGCCTGGCTTTCATGTTTTTAAATAAAACGTCCATGTTTTATTTAGAAGCCGTCCGTTGAGCGAAAACATTCAAATGCTTTTCAAATAAAATGGCATTCAGTGACTATATGGTATTTGAATTTGATGTTGATTAATGTAAATTAATGGTGGTCATTGATGCCTTGGAAAGGAAATGGTAAATAGGTGTTGTTGTTGACTTTATTTGTCCTTTTTTCATCACTGATGAGGAATAAGAGATTCTTTAATAAGCTGTCACAGAATGAAGAGGTATACTTTGTAGAAGCTTTTTGCTACAGTGTGTGATGTATGGCTCATCAGTATCTGCCGGTCAATTCTGTAAACTTCACGAGGTAAGCTGTCATTCCATCTTGATTATATAGATTGTCAGCTCACCTCGTGATCACTTTACCCAAGCCCTCACTTCGACATGTTTACAGAATCGACCGGCTGTACTAAAAAGTTAAGATATCCACTTACAAAATATAGTGACAAACAGTTTTCCCTGTTGTCACTATAATTCCCGAGTCAAGGAGACGTACTTAAAGAAATATTCAAGAAGGACCAAAATAATATGGCGTACTATACCAATTCAATTGAAACGCTTAAGGGCTGGTAACTTTTTACATTCTTGTTGGCACAAAAAAAAACAAATAATAAAAGAGAGAGACACAAAAATGTCTCCAACATCACGTACTTAGTTGAAGTGTTCGCTTTGTTTTGCAATTTTCTCGACAAATTTCCACGCAAAAGCATTAAAGTCTTAAGTTTCCGAACAAACTGGGAGCACAATTTCGTAGTTTGGGCGAAGTTTGACGTTCAAGGTTTTGTGTGGCGAGAACGGCAATTATGTGGGCTAAGTGGCAATACCTATAGTGCTCAATTATGTTGGGATAGGGTCTATTTCAGCCTGGTTTGGATTGGTCCTTTAAAACTTATTTGGTCCTTTAGGATAATTAGCTCTGTTCTTGTTTTGGAGCGGCAAGAATTAAACTTGGGTGGAAATTGCTATTACCTATTTACATAATTTGCACGAATTAAAAACAAGGATCTTATCGAAATACAAATAAACAATGAATAGTTTTTTGAAGTTTTATTTACATTAGCTTCTGCCAGAGGCTTCGCCCGCGTTTTAGTGGGAAACCCAAGGGAACGTAGGTACTCCCGGGATAGAAAGAATTCTGTGTTACAAAGCCGGACATAAAGATCCAATGCCTTCGGAAATATCCACAACCAATGATGAGGGAGCGATAACATGGCAGGAGTATGAAAAAATAGTATTACTTTAAACATATAAAGTAACATACAAGTATAAATAGGTCAAATTAACAGAAGGTTCCTGCAGCCGCGACGCGACAACGCATTTTCATAGGAATCTTTAGAGCCTTTAAGTTGACACGTTTGCGATTTGAATAGAAAGCCGACGAGGCGTTTCTTTCAAATGTCGCGAATATGTTAATGCTTATTGTATCACAGCGTTATTAAAATGCTATAAATAAGCCTTTTATTTTGTCACACAGGTGTTACCATTTAATATTCTGTTCGATGCACCTTTTTACAATAACGACTACTATGTCCTCATCATTTTCGCAATGTGATGCCATATCCATTCACCGATCTTCCTACGACGTATATAATAACATTTATAACTAGGCTGAGGTAATCCAGCTTTGTCATCTAATCTTAGTTCTGTAGAAGTACCTAAATGCAATACCACGTACGTCCCTATTTCAACAATATTTTGATCTGTATCTGAATTAGGAACAG
This sequence comes from Mamestra brassicae, assembly GCA_905163435.1. Classification (NCBI taxonomy): domain Eukaryota; kingdom Metazoa; phylum Arthropoda; class Insecta; order Lepidoptera; family Noctuidae; genus Mamestra; species Mamestra brassicae. The sequence continues at coordinate 15,501,554 of LR991006.1, read as the reverse complement.
CCCTTACAGGGTGATCAATCACTTTACCTCTTCAGAAATAAACAACTTTCCATTCATGAACTCGTGCTCCGATTCGCAAGTTCCGTAATTCTGACAGACGATTACATCTCGATGTTATCGCCAGCCATACATTCACTGATAAAACTGACCCTAAACAATGTCTAGTAGTTTATCGTTGGACAAGCATTGCGAAGATAGCGATGGCCAGCCAGTGAAAGTGATGGGCTGGGCATTGACCAGACGGCCGACATCGGAAAACAAACTCTACCAGCCAAAAGCGAGAGTGTGTTTTTGAGTGGTCGTGGTTTCGCGTGAGACCTTTCAGTCGGTGATATCATATTAAATGTTATTGTATAACACCGTATAATGTGTGCCTTGGATACTCTTCGTGTTTGTCGACTGGCTCTCATAACACTTAATTTGCAGAGAAGCCGGCAAGTCAAATGAAAGGTTTCTAACCGCAGCGTCAAGTCCTATAATTGAAAAGAAACAACTTGACTCAATTACTATGAATATAGCGGATTTCGCGCTTCTTTTAATATGTTATGATGGAGGTGGGTGAATGTAAATAGAAATACAAGATAAGGTTGACGTAACCTATTCATAAGATAACGATATATGCGACAGTTATATTTAGAATAACAAACTACCAAATCACGACTAGGAATGTGCAATCAACCGGTTTAAACTGGATTCTATAGATGGGCAATCAGACAGGCTTAAACCTGATTATTGAATTTTAACCCATCTCTAATCACGACACATATGGACGCAAGTCGCCAAATAGACCCATTGTACAAATTCTGTGGTGAACCGACGTGGAGATAGATCTCAAACACAATCTTTGGGAAACAAAGGTACTTTGTAACAACAATTTCAGTTAACAAACCCTCATCCCTGATACGAACACAGATATGTCACAAGCAGAACATATCAAAGATACTAAAGCAGGTGACTGCGGCCCACTCACGTAAAAGGAGTGACAAGCCAATCTCAGACACGGAGCGCACGGAATTTCGGAGAATGCAAATTACTGACTAGACGTGCCAACGGCATAACAAAGCGTAGCACACAGCATTCTACTGGCGATCTCAGTGTCCACATTTTATGTGCTGAAGACGGCCATGATACTCCAAAAGAATTTGACTTATTTTACCCAATACGGATAGTAGATGCTTAAAGATTCTATTTGACATTGTCTGTCAAAGCATTTCAAGTTACATAGAAGAAACCTCTAAGAAAATGTAGAGTACTACAATATTCACGAGGCTTCGCTCCTGTGGTCTTTTTAACAGCCCAAAAAAAAATTTTAAGATTACATTTTAACTCCATAAAACATAAGATTTTCATTTCAAAAATATTTTGTTTATCGTATGTGAATATTTTGACGTCGCTATTGTTGTCAACATGATCACAATATATTTAGCGATACTCTTATTATAGACCCTAAAGCAAATCAAGCGGCAATTTAGGGTTGCAGGCACGATTTGGGACCAGTTTTCTGATAAAAAAGGGTCAGGTATCGGCTTGGATTGGAAACGCGTCCGATTAATTCATAACTCCCCGTTGCGTTAGTACCCAAACGTCGATTTTTGTCCTGATTGCCGAACGTTGTCTAACAGAACTAAGCCACGCTTGCTGAGGTCGGTCTTTGGATGGGTGATCATCCATTACGTATCGAGACCCTTCCATGCCTCGGAAAACACGTTAAGCCTTTTTTCTGGATATAATTTTTTAAAGCTTTGACACCCGTTGCGGGTAGTCAAAGCCAAACAATTTGAAATCAGTTTTGTATTTTTGCCCAGTTACTGGATTGTGCAGATCAGATCGTCATGTCATCAGTCGCTTCATGTAAAATACTGGTATTTAATCGCATCCGGTTAGAATGGTAGGCGACTCCAATATAGATGAAAAAAGACTAGGCCGAATTTGAATTTCGGAATCTCATAGGAAGCTAAGAGCATTGAATCGTCAGCTAGCATTCGAACATTGACCGATACTTCCAGGATCCTACTTTCCACAACGAGGTCACCGTCCTGAGGTTTTTTCAAATAGGACCAAGAACTAAGTCAAGCATAGACTACTAAATCTCCAAAACTAAACCACTCTTCGTAGCAGTTTGACATTTAACAGTTATCGTGGGAAATGTTCAAGCAGATGCTTCAATCAATCAATTTACTTTCACTGTGAATGTACTCGGCCTTCCGCCACAAGTATGTACTTGAGCACCTCGTGCAAAAGTGAGTTGGGACTTCTTTTGTCGCTTTGTGATGAGCGAATATTGCTTTTACAGCAATATGCGTATCATTCCTATCATTAGTAAGGTTTTTGTTCCCTTCGTTGTTCAGTACGATACTTTAATCATTAGGGACGGCTAAACTGAACTCCTTAATGTTCAAGTTGTGCTATCCGATAGCTGACAAATGCTTGCACTGTCTGGACAGGTCTTCTCAAATTTGTGTGTGGTGTTTCTCAAAAGACCACCTCACACATTAACCTACATGGTTCTCATATGATTTGACCAGTACGGATTGTATGGACTTTAAAACAAACTTTAACCTCTGAGTTTTTCGGTGTGTCTTCTCAGGGTAGTCGGTTAGGAAACACCAGCCTCATCAAGTTTAAACTGAACAAAAAAGGTTGACATGTAAGGTTATTTTTAAATCATTTACAAAATTAATACAGGTAATTTATCAGTATTATTTACTGTTTCTTTTTCCAGCTGTTTTGTCTGGCAGTCCACTTAACGATCAGAAACATTATAAAGCTAGTCTGCACCTTTGCGATTCTTGTTTTGTTTTCTATTTAGCATTATTTATTCGTAAGGCCATAAAGTTTATCACGAAATCTTCTTTAATCTGAAAGTTAATACAAGTTTTCATAGTCTGAGGCTTTGAGCATGAATGACTAATCTTAATATATTTATATTTCTTGTGTACGTGTGTGTGTATGACACTGAACTCCTCCTAAACGGCTGGACCGATGTTGATCATTTTTTTTGTGTTTGTTTAAGGGGATTCGAGAATGGTTTAGATTCACAGTTGGACCCGGTAGGTGGCGCTGCAATCGAATTATATATTTTTCGTCAAACACAAAGCAAACGTTCGGATAGGACGTCTGTCGGGACCGCTAGTCTGATATAATAATATCCGTTTTGCAAGTTTTTCTTTAAACTATTTGAATATCTAGACTTAGCTGACGTTGCTTGCAACGGTTTTCAAACATATACTCTGCACCCTTTTGTGTATGGTAGTTAGATGTTCCTGAGTAGCTGAAAGCCCGTGATTGGGTTTGAGATTATGCCTGATAACATGATAACACGGCCGACACCTAAATGGACACCACTATACTAATGGAATCGCGATGACAGCATCCATTAGATGGATTCCGAAAACCTACTTCAATTTATCTGACAGATCATTCCAATGGTCTTTGTTGTTCCAAAATATCAGTCCTACCTTTTGCCAAATGTGTTTATAGAAGTATGCGGAACAGGGTGTAAAGACTTACCTCCATTGAAAAGGGAGGATCCTCCGACCGGACCGTTGTTATGTCCGGTGGGCAACTGCCCGATAGTTGATATTCGGACTGTTGTACATGTTCAAATCGCACGGTTAACTGATACCACGATGCAGCATTTCGTTCTTCGCTGGCAGAATAGATGGAGTTGCGGTTCTTTTTTTGCCTTATACATTTTGCTTCGTTAGTTTTTCTTGCTACATGATGTTGGGTCAGCTTCCAATCAAACCGACCGCAGCTGAATACTATTATTTTTCATCAAGCGACTACCTATCTGACCTCCACAGCCCTGCTGGTCGATTCTGTTAACATGTCGAAGTGAAGGCTTGGGTGAAGTGATCACGTAATCCATATAATCAAGATGTCGCGTGATCACGAAGTGAGCTCTCATTCCATCTTGATTATATGGATTGACAGATCACCTCGTGATCACTTCACCCAAGCCTTCACTTCGATACGTTTACCAAATCCCCTAACCAAGACTGATGTCAGATTGTCTGGCTTCTGACTAGTCGCAACGACTGTCAAAGATGTATAAATGACAGCCGGGACCAATTTTGCTTAAATGACCTCAACATTCCAGTTCCTATTTTATAGAAAATATGTACCTCATAACATGTTTTCTGTTTCCAGGTGGAATAACATCATTCTCCCCGATGATAAACAATTCGGTACATGTCATCATGTACAGTTACTATCTCCTATCAGCCGAAGGCAGCCCAAAGATGAAGGCAGTCCTTATCAAATATAAGAAATGGCTCACTATTATGCAAATGGTATGTATCTTTGCTAAAGAATTCTAGGAGAATAATGACCGTTATCTGTATTTATGGACCTGAGGAGTTGTAATTGAGGACCAATCAGTTTCAGGTTTTGGTCCTGAGATACGAGGATAAATCCTAACTTATACTATAAATGCGAAAGTTTCTTTGTTACGCTTTGACGCCTAAATCACTGAACCGATTTTGATTAAATTTTGGTACAGAAATAGATGGGACCCTGGAGTCGGTTATAGGCTATTAACTCGAGGGAAGCCGCGGGCAAAAGCTAGTAGTAGGATAAAGAGTATATAGAGGTATGCGGTATAGAGAGTAAAGTCCCGCACACCTCCACTGAAAATGGGAGGATCCTCCGACCAGACGGTTGTTGTGTCTGGTGGGCAACTGCCCGATAGTTGATATTCGGACTGTTGTATATGTTCAAATGGCATTGTGAACTTTGCTTGCGCGATGCAGGATTTCGTTGGTAGTTCGTCGCTGACAGGAAAGATGGCGTTGCGGTTCTTTTTGTTGTGGTACAGATTTCGCTTCTTAGTATTACAAGTACTTATAGTAAGTTAGGCCATACCCCAGACTAGAGGGCCTAGACAAGATTGTATTCTATCAGCGATAAAGTCCTAAATGTATCAGATTGACATGCGCTTCAGAAATGTCATGGGATCCATATCACTAGTTTTAACAATCGTTAAGCCTATCGTAGAGCCTATGGATTCATATTAACTGGTCATCATCTGCCTAGCCTTTTCCAAACTATATTGGGGTCGGCTTCCAGTCAAACCGGATTCAGCTGACTACCAGTATTTTACGTGGAGCGGCTGCCTACCAGACCTCCACAACCCATTAACTGGGTAACACGGTACTTCTTGGCAAGACTGGTGTCAGATTATCTGGCTTCTGACTATCCGTAACGACTGCCAAAGATCTACAAATGCCAGCCGGGACCATGCTTTCCGAGGCACGGAGGAGTTTCGGTATGTTAAGATGGTCACCCATCCACAGACCAACCTCGGCAAGTGTTGCCTGACCTTGAAGATCGACCCGTGCGGCTGTTATTATTTAGCCACGAGCTCCTCTAATCTCGGTTAATATTAACTGGTAACGTCCTAAAAACTATACAGGGTGACGCTGTGGTAGTGTCCCTCAGTTATCGGGGTCAATTTCGTTGCAAATTAGCTCTCGAACATGCCATTTGAAGGAACGCACTCGTTTATCACCTTATATACGTAGAGAAGCCATGGGGTATGAGCTGGATTCGTTCACTATTTCAAGCAGCAAAATCTTTCCTACAATATTAAGGCTGCTATTTGAATTCATATTGATGTATCCGTAGGGAAGTCGAAACCCAATTTCCTGCCAAACGGCTAGCAGAAATAGCAAGGTTAGAACGTGTACGATTGACACTTTTGGAGCACTGAGGCGATATCGTACGATTTTAATTCCCTTTCGTGTTTGGGAGCACATAATCTATTGGTTGGGATTCTCAGAGCATGTGACATTTACTTCGATTGTTCTTTTACAACAATTTTAATAATTAAAGAGTGTCAGTGGAGTTTCTTGTACGATCCTTTCCATAGAGATCTGCGCGGCGAACGGAAAGCTAGTTACATCTTTCTGACTGACCGATTCCTTGACAGTTTTACGGCCGGTTTCAATAACGTATCTATCTTTTTGACAGTTGGTTAAAGGTAGATACGTTAATGAGACCGGCCTTAAGAGTACCTGTCAACTGTTTAATAGAAACAAATGTTTTACACTTTGATTAATAACTCAATGAATTTTAAGCGTGATTGGTCTCTGTATTTGAAAGAGTTCATTAGTAATCAGTGATGCGCTAGATACATGACCACATTAATAAATTGTTTGGTCCTTCAGACCGCGCGAATCAAAGGACGTCTTGATTTTCACAGCTACAAGGTTGTGATTAAAGGTTTGACTTTGCACATTGATTTTGTAATGTCAGATGGCCTAGCGCCTTTTAAGGCATGGCGGATGTCCGCATTGCTTTATTGAAAATAGAGGATTACTGTACTTCTAATTTACCGACCTACTTAGATAGCGCTCCACGTAAAAATACTGGTATTCTGCTTGAATCTGGTTTGACTGGAAGCCGACCCCAATGTAATCTGGAAAAGGCTAGGTAGATGATGTTTACCAACCTTTTTAGATAAAATCACAACATGTACGAAGTGATTCGAGCTATTTAAGTGAAGTTCTTATGAATGGGTTTTCGGAAACGCATAAAGTACGTAATGGCAGTATCTAAAAGATCACCGGTTTGGGATACTTTATAATATTTATTATAAGTTTACAAACATATCGCATTCCGCGATATCCTCCAGGCATTTTGGAGTAGACAGTAATGGCCGGGACATGAAATAGGGCTGTCATTGGTGTGGTCGTGGCCTGTTCATGTTCCAAACATAGCACAGCTCTATAATCCCTCGCCAATGGCAAGGGAGTGCTCCAATGCCCCAAATAAATAATTATTCTTATTCTATTCATTAGAATAGAATAAGAATAATTATTTTAATATAATATATTAAATATTCATTATTATTTATTTGGGTTATGCACCAACATCACAGCTGTAAAACAGTCATTCTGATTAAAAACGATATGAGAAACCTAAAAACGATACCCCACTCGACATAGTTCGTCGATTTTTTTTTTTTTTTCTTTGTGGCGTCCAAAATCGACCATTTTGATTTTTCCTAATTTTTATGTGACATTCGCGCCGTCACGACGAATCAAACGACGTGTCATTTATCAAAATCGACCCACGCGTTTGGTCTAAATGGTGCCACTAAGGTAAAAACCCACATATATACATACCTACATAGGCTGATAAACACATTACCCTCTTTTGCGTCGCGCAGTCGGGTAAAAGCAGCTGCCTAGCCTTTTCCCAACTATAACTAACTAATACCAGTATTTTACGAGGAGGGGCTGCCTATCTGACTTCCACGACCAGGGGAATTATAACTGGGTAACACGGAACTTCTTGACAAAACTGGTGTCAGACTATCTGGCTGCTGACAACCCGTAACGCAGTCGGTACGGATTCATTATCATCATCATCATCATCATCATCATCATCATCATCACCATCATCATCATCATCATCATATCAGCCGAAAGACGTCCACTGCTGGACATAAGCCTCCCCCAAGTGACGCCACAACAACCGGTCCTGTGCGTCGCGCATTCACCGGGAGGCCTTCCAACGCTGCGTCTTCTGGTACGCGGTCGCCACTCCAGAACTTTTCGGCCCCATCGACCATCTGTTCTGCGAGCAATGTGCCCTGCCCACTGCTAGTTTGGCAATCCTTCGGGCTATGTCGGTAATCTTGGTTCTCTTGCGGATATCGTCATTCCTGATTCGATCACGCAAGGAAACTCCGAGCATTGCCCTCTCCATTGCTCGTCCGGGATGTCTTCGGTATAGTGCCAGGTCAACCTAGCTCTTGGGTCGTTATCTAGGTTTGCAGTGGGTTTAGTTATTAACGTGTATAACTGTCTTTAGAAGGTCTCAATCTCCCTCAGAAACTCCGATAGCGCTATAAGCTTCCGATAACGTTACGGATTGTCAGCAGCTAAAAATTCTTTGGCAGTTCAAAGATCTACAAATGATAGCCTGAACCAAAGATTTAACGTGATTTCCGAGGCACGAATGAGTCTCGACATGTTAAGATGGTCACCCATCCACAGACCGACCTCGGCAAGCGTTGCTTAACCTTGAAGATCGACCCGTGTGGCAGTTATTATTTAGCTCAAGCACAAATGGTATGGGAGTGCTTAAGATAAATTAAGCATTCCTCCAAAGACTAATGGATGGCTTCATTAGCATTTTATTACAATTAACAATGGCTTTGAAATAGTTTAACTGAATGTGCTGACGTTTATACATATACCTCATTTGCACATCTGATTGAGTTAGATTCGAGGGGCATTTTATGGTGGGAAGATTAATAATGCTGATGGTGTATTTATATAAGGTTGAGATTTCAGCACTGACATTAAGGGTTAGAATACAATACCTAATTTGAATAAATGACTTTTGACTTTAGATATATTTCTTCTATGAGAGCCCCCTTTAATTTTTAAGTTAATTAAGTTTATTATTTGTTGTTATAGCGGCAACATAAATACATCATCTGTGAAAATTTCAACAGTCTAGCTATCACGGTTCATGAGATACAGTCTGGTGACAGACAGACAGACGGAAGGTGGAGTCTTAGTAATAGGTCCTGTTTTACCCTTTGGGTACGGAACCCTAAAAATGTCAAAACAATTATTTAACATTTTTTTTAATATTACCTGGAAGTTACACAATAATATATACCTTAATATTCATAAGTTATATTATAAATGTGAAAGTTTAGATGGATGGATGTTTGTTACTCACGTGAAGAAGCTGAATGGCACTTGATGAAATTTGGCACAGTGGTAGACTATAGTATGGAATAACACATATGATACTTTTTATCCAGTGAGTATGTTTCCTTGGGATAACTTTTGACAGCTAATATATAATGTTTCGTCTTTTCAGATCCAGTTCACATTCATGTTAATTTACTCCGCACAAGTCTTCTTGCCAAGCTGCCCCGCACCCCTAGGCATCACCATCCTATACTTTCCTAATGTCATATTTGTATACTACATGTTTTACGATTTCTTCAGACAAAACTATTTGAAAGAGAAGAATACGCTGAGTCACGTTAAAAATGGTGTTAATAAAAATATTTAGGTATTGTTTTTATTATGATAAGTATGTTAAATGTAGATTAGATTTTTATTTTTTATTTTCTGCTTAATGATTGCAATAATGTTTCCAATGCTGGGAGTCGGGTATTTTCGCTGTGAAAGGCTGTTAGCCTGAATCTGTCGAGCATGAGAGTCAGTGTTTTGGGGGTAAATACAGAATGTAAATACATAGGTAGTATTGAGGAAAAACTAAAAAGCAAGAAAACGGTGATGTCAAAATTATTGTTCAGACAATGACTATGAATAAAATGTATAAATCAATCTAGGCAATATTTAGTGTTAATCTCAAACAGATAAAAATGTTATACATAAAAACACCTGCATGTTCCTATCAAATGCATATCAGTTATTGTTTTCAACGAAACACAATAAAGTAAGTTTATTCCAATTCAATATGATTCAAAACTAATGGACAATGGTTTTTATAAGAATTTAAAGTATGTTATGTTAACTCTCCCAACACATAACAATAGTTACGAGTATCATTCATTCTATGTTCATAATAAGATCATGACATCATATTCCAGTGGTGAATTTAAAAACATGGACATAACATTAAAGGGTTTTAAATAAAAGTGTTTTCTAGGTGTGGTACAGATTCATAACTACAGTTCAAAAATGGTTACTATGTAGTGAACCAAAAGAAATGATACCTGAAAAAGTTAGGATTTTAGTACCTATTAGAATTGTGATTTTCATGTTAAATCACAATTTTACTACCATGGCTCAAAATGCTTGACGGCTAAACCAATCCGATTCCATTTATTTTAGCTAGCTTTCAACCAAAGCATTGTAAAAATATTTTCTTTCATTTATCACCAAGAAATCTTTGTATTGGCTGAACATACACGGCCGTTGCCTCACCTTGGCATCTATGGTACACATAAACAACTCTCAACCTTGACATTGGCACTAAAGAGTTTCTAACTCTTTACAAATATTTTTATTCTGAAATCTCAGTTCTTTAATTCTAAGTTTGTATACTAGGTCACGGTATTGAGCAGTGTCCAATTTAATGAGTATTTTTATACACTTTAAGTGTTTGTGCTGTTTATCTCATGAGGTTTAATCTTGAATTAAAATTTCGTGGACGTTGCTATGAACTTAGCGCATTTTAAAAATATTTTTAAGGTAAGTGAATATTATGTTGAGAAAAACCGGATAGAAATTACAGTTTTAACGCCGAATAATTTGATAATACGGTTAGTATGAAACGTCACTTACCGTGTAATAAGAAAGCAGGCCAGCATTCTCGTCCAACACGAACCACCGGTACTGCCACCCCTTCATCACATTCGTCCATTTACTTAGGGAACCCTCCATCATGATTACAAGTCAAAAATTATAGCAAAATACATGAAAATAAATAAAGACTGTGAATTTTACACTGCGGTATGAACCTCTTCCACCATAAATAATCCATATGTTTGACAGTTCGAATTTGTGTTGCTAGCAAAGAAAAATTAAAATCGTTTATGTAGAAATCGATTTGCTACGATTGTTAATCGATTCTAATGCAATGGAATAAGCAATTAATGTTGAATTAATTTTTAAATTAACTGTTCGAACTGTATTTGGTGTATGTATTTTTGATGAACTAAAAATTTAAAACTGTGAATAATTTATAGTTTTATAGAAACTTGTGTCAAAGCTATCATAGAATCCTATTGGATTTTTTAAAATGAGTAGGCAGCCAATTTTGAATCTACTAAGTACTAAAATAAACAGCTACGCGTGAGATAAACAGGGATTAAATGAAAGCAAGTTTAATAGGCAGTTATTTTATATTGTACAACCATTATCACTTTTGTAAAAAAACAATTACGACTACACGCAACAATCGCGTTGAATTTAATTTAGTAATACTAATACTAGACTATTTACAAGGATCAGACACCATTCGGCATTTGCTTATCAATGTCTCCTAAACGATCTGCCGGTTTTCGTTTTACTGTAACCTGATGATATTGACACTTGGTTTGTGTTTCCCTGATCTAAGTTTAAGCCTGATAAGTCTACATATAATGGCACATTTTCAGAACCTTCCGCAGCTACGTCATCGCTTTTGTCCTTATTAAAATTTTCTGGAGTACCCTCTCCTTCGATGGCTAGTGATTCAATGTCTTTGCTTAGAGAGTTGTTCTCTGCAGCCTCAACGAATGCGTTTGATAGGTCACCGTCCAGTTTGTTCACGCTTCCTGAAGCAATGTCGTACATGAAGATTTCTTTTCCATCAGCTGCTTCATCATTCCTGTAAACAAACATGTTCAATTAAAATGTGTCATGAAAGTGACTGTTTTGATTTAAAGTTGCAAAAAATGGAGACTATAATTTCTTACCCAGTCACAAGCAAGACGACGGATTGCAAGTCAGTGGCAGTTTTCTTCTCAACCTCCAACCACTTCTCGAAATTGTCCTTTGTTGGTCGTTTCAGTACTTCTTGCAAAGTCTCACCAGCGACAAATTTAATTCCTTTTAAGTTTTCCTCAGCTGCTCGCTCTGTCCTTGCATGAGCACCCAAAGCTTCAGTCTCAACGGGAGCCAGAACAACGACTGACGTTACTTTCCTGCCCTTCAGGACATCCGGTAGCGGGAACTGATTGCCACTTACTTTCAATGGTAAATATCTGTTATACCTCTTGTCGTTTAATGCTACGGGATCAACTTGCGTGGCATTTTCTTTGATGTATTTCTCAGCCAGTTGCTGTCCTTCTGCAGTATCAGGGTTAAAGTGAACAACTTTCATTTCAACAGCTTGGCCATTTGGCGAGGGAGCAACGTAACTGGGAACATTTTCTGAAGCAGCGAATTCCTGGTCATCTTCGATGTCTTCATCAATTCTAGATTGAATAGAATCTCCGTTAGGCTTGACATAGACGGGTCTATTTTCACTAGAAGCAATCTGTTGACCACCACCAGCACTAAAGAAGTTAGCCAGCTGGTCTGGAGGCAGAGAATCTAAAGGAGTTTCTCCTACTTTATCGTAATCCAATACACTGATGTCAGCGTTATCAAGAATGCCTGAAGACAACAGCTGTTGACGAAGATCATCTGGTACTTCATCGGGAAGTTCAATGCTGGGCTTCTTTTTCTTCTCTTCATTTTTAGTTTCTGGTGCCGAAGTTATGGAGTTCTGTGTGGAAGATACATATTTCGAAGTTGTTGGTCTAATTTCTACTGTCCTGGATGTTGATTGATAGTAAGGAGGCGACGCTGTGCTTGTGGCGTATGTGGGATGTGGTCGTGACCTTTCTTGGATGTATTGCGATCTTGGCGATGTAGCTTGAACTTGCTGCTGGTAATTGCTCTGGTATTGTTCTTGTTGTTGCTGCTGTTGATGTTGTGAATGCAACAGTTGCGCTTGTAAACGTTGGATTTCTTCTTGTTGTTTTTGGACGTTATGTGCTAGCTGTAACCTAACTTGTTCCTGTTCAGCATCTATCTGTTGCTGCTGTTGTTGGTATTGCTGTTGCTGCTGTTGTTGTTGACGATGTTGTTGTTCTTGCTGGTGACGTTGCTGTTGTTCTTGTTGTTGACGCTGTTGCTGTTCATGTTGTTGATGACGCTGCTGTTGTTCTTGTTTTTCGTTGCGCTGTTGTTGTTCCTGTTGTTGGCGACGCTGATGTTGTTCCTGACGTTGCTGTTGTTCCTGTTGCTGTTGCTGTTCGTGTTGGTGGCGCTGTTGTTGCTGATTATGCTGTTGCTGCAGTTGGTGATACTGTTGCTGTTGACTAGGTGTTGGTGTAGGTTGACTAGGGCTAGACTCTCCAAGGCCACTGAAGGGTTGAGATGTAGGTCCATTTACAGTAATGTGCTGTTCATATTTAGATATAGCTGGTACCAGCTCACCTCCCCCAGGAACTAGACCACCAATGTTTTGTTGGTGATCAATGTTTGATTGGTGGTTAAAAGGTCTTTCCGATGGCGATCCTTGGTGGAAAACATCAGGCGTTGGTGAAGGTTGAGGATGGAAATTGTACAAAGGAGCAGCAGAAGGAGATGGAACAAACTGATTTTGAGGAGACGGAGATGGTGAGGGAAATGAATGTTGGAAAGGAATCTGAGGAGATGGCCTAGGAAGTCCTTGAGGTCCTTGATGGAAACTAAATTGTTGTTGGGGTTGAGGCTGCAGGGGATGTTGGTGGAAAGGTTGGCGATTATCTTCAATCAGTGGTGGAGAAGGTTTCAGGTTAAAGAAGGGTGAAGCGCTAGGGTTTATAGCGATGGAGGGTTTGTTGTGAATTGAGTCGAATTGCTGAGCTGGTCTCTGCTGAGGAAGTTGTTGGTTAAGAGGAACAATAGGAGGGCGGCGATGCTCTTGGAATTGTACTGGACTTGGGCTAGGGCTTGGGTGACCGAAAGGCTGCAGGGGTCTGCTAGGCAACTGTTGCTGTTTTGGTGGATCAACTTGTTCGGTGGTGATCGTGTGATAATTCTCTTGTAGGTATTTAGGATCATCGAAATAAGTATTGGGCTTGGGTGGGAAAGGCCTCTGTGGTCCGGAGTGGAAACTAGTTCTTGGAGGTCCGTTGAACTGTGGTCTGGGGGCAAAAGAAGGTGGACTATTTATGCGTGAATGGAAGCTAGGTCCATTGTTTGCTCTGGGGAATGAGGCTGTAGGGAAAGCAGTAACTGGGCTGGGAGCAGTTGGGCTACCAAAATGTGGGCCAATGGGACCGTTAGAGAAAGCTGCATTGAAGGTAGGACTGGGTCCGAATGGAATTCTGGGAGTTTGGGGCTGTTGCTGGGGTCTGAACGGTGACACTGATGGTCCTTGTCTTGGCAGCTGTTGTTCATTTGGCAGTGGTTGAGGTTGGAATTGGATTCGGCTTTGAGCTTGTGGAGGCCCAGGCCTGAAGAATTGTGATTGCTGCTGGTGCTGATGTTGGTGTTGTAAGAAAGATGGCCGGGTACTGGATTCTACAAACTGTGGTTTGGGAGAAGCAGAACGCTCTAGTTGCGGGTGACTTTGATGAATTTGGACAGTATGGTGGCTCTGTGGGGAGGGTTGCGGTGGAGGAGAATTGGGAAATGCGATAGCCGGCTTTGGTGCAGTTTCTTCATGGTGTTCAGAGTGACTGTGGCTTTCACGCCTGTCACTGTAATGACGGCCTTCATTACCGAAAGTAACCTTTACACTGCTGTCACTGTGATATACTTCAGATTCCGGCTTAATAATGGCTCGTAAAGTGGTAGTCTTAGGAGGTAGGTAAGGCTCAGGTGTCACCGTTACGTATTCATCTTCATGTTCATGGTGTTCGTCTTCATCGTTAGTTGGAGGAGTAATAGCTGGGATGGGTTTCTCATAAATGACCTTGTCCTTAGAATGAGGGTCTTTACTGTATTTTACGTAGAAAACATGCACGGGTTCCTTCTTTTTCTTTTGAACTGGTGGCGGGGGAGGAGCTGGCAGCGTCTCATTGGACTCCTTGATAATGATTTCGATAATAGGTTCAGGCTCTTCGTAGTAATGAGGACGCTGACTATACAAAGGAGCGGTAGGTAAAGTGCCATAAGGAGGACCGTAGCTTTCAGCACTGGACTGGTCTTGTAAGTTCAAGATTTTGGGCTGAGCGTAGATTTCGTTCTTGTTCACAACCGTCTCTTCTAAGTTTTCCTGGTTGGGGTCATACAGGGGATCCTTTTGCGAATACTGCACGACTGGCTCCATCTGAACCGCGTATGGTGGCAGCTTTCCTTTCGTTGGTCCATGAGAAGTGCGTCGGTTGTTGCCCAGTGCTCTGTAATGTTGAACCCTTGAATGTGGGAGCACCAGTGAGTATTGTAAGTTTTCATGCGTTCTTATGTTGTCTAATTGTCGTTTCGGTTTCGTTTTTGCCGTCGAATTCTTTGCCGTTGCTATGCTGAGCACAGCCAAGGCTGTGACCTGAAACAAGACAAAAAAATAATGTTAATCGTTTGGGTATTCGAATATTTTATCGATACAATATTTTTTGCAACGGGCAACATTTTATTATAACACTGGCTTAATTGGAGGGAGTTATGGGTATGAACAGAGATAATAATGAAAATCTATAGAAATAGAAATCATTTATTTATAGTCCTGTACTTAATACACTTAATTCAAAGAAAGTTTTATTATTTAACAGTCGTACCTACCTAAGCACTTGTTAAGCAAACAATAACAAACAAAACCCATTGTTGTGTCTATGGACATAGTCGCCTCCGCCTCCCATAGTGTTGTATCAGACACCATGGTCTATTAATGTTTATACAGTGAGAATCGATTTCATGGTGAATCGCTTGAGTGGGAAATCATGTTTTTAAATTGTTTACATTTGTCGTAATTTGTTTACGTTATTAAATGTTGTTGTTACATAACATTTTTCATGACTCCCTAAAAATGTTGTTTTTAGAATAAATTGACGTTATGTTGAGTAATGTATGTTCTTGATTACGATTATTATTACGTGCTTAGTTAATTAAAATATTGATTTCCGCCTATCTGTATCAATTTACCTACTAGTAGAAAGTAAAAGTTATTGACAAGATTAGAGAAGTGGATCGATTACTTAATTATGTAAATTGAGATAGGTGCTTCGAAAACAGTTGTTTGCCACACACACTGGCCAGCCTAGGTTTGGGAGGATAATTATGTTTATAGGATGATGTCTTTGCATTTTGATGCATGTGGGCAATTTTGTCATTGCAGCCGAGGCAGAATAGATGCCGTTTATCAAACTACATTTTTCAACACAAAAATAATAATCGAATTTCATAAACATAATATTTGATAACAAATTGCGAGAAATAGACTATGACGTGCCTAAACCATGCCTAATTCTGTTGTGAATTGGGATACTACTATGCGTCTTGTAGAGCTCTGTCTCCCTAACCCAACGGAATCATGATAGTTTTAGACGTCGTAGTAGGGTGCTGATAAAAATGAATCCGACAGAAGTGATCTCACAAGAATCATCTTGCACCGAAGCTCCAAATTCTAACACCCGGTTAAATCATCAAACTGACAAAAAAAAAAAAACAAAGAAAGCAAAGCAATATTCAAACACGTCATTATTACGAGGAAGATGCCAGCAAACAAACACACTCACGACGACGTAACGACGGAGAAAGTGTTTTGATGTGAAAAGGCTCGTGTTCGCCCACTTTGGGACCAGCCCGCCGGCGCCTGCGACTGAGTCTGTGCGTATGCGCAGGCGCGGAAGCGATTTGTAAATGAGGTGTCAACGCACTTTGTTTGTATAGAAATCGGTTGGGTTGATGAGGATGTGTTTAATTATTATCTCGAGGATGGTGGAGTGAAATATGAATCCCTACCTTATATATACCTAGGTGCAATTGGTTAGGTACTGATCAGTAAAAACTGAGTTCCAGGACGTGTACCGTGTTGCGGAATTTGTTCGAAAGAGTCACCGCGGCCCTGGAACGCAAAGGGCTTTAGAAGGAACACGGATGGGTTTTAGTCAGTAAGAGTCTAACATGCCCTTCCGCTCTATCCAGAGCGGAAGAAGTCATTTGATGATTTCCAATCCTTAAAAAAAAAGACGTGTACCGTGACTAAGCATCTGAACAATGTACTTGGCATATAGTTCACTATATGTGATGTAGGTACCGGTCGTCATAATTATGTGCTGTGCAATACCGGCGAAAATTTCACAGATGCAAGGTTGCCTGCCGATTAATCGAGAATCAACTTTATCTGATCAGAGACTCGTGCTCTACTTCTTCTATTAATTGACGCCCTAGGTACCTAAACTAACAAATTGCCTAAAAAGTTTACAGCAAAGTACGAAGGAACATCTGGTCCATTCATAATGCTATTCTTCCAAAACCCGCTCCTCGTGTGCGCTTGCGCCGGTAGCCTCAAGGAAATTTGGTAGGCTGTCGGTTGACCCGTTGGTCGGCATTCCAGTAAGATTAAAAGTATACCACGGAAAGCCAGCAACCACTTTTGATTCCGACACTCCCTTTGACGGGACTTCGAAATTTTGATAGTCATTATCATTTTCTCTTTTTGTTTCATTGAAGAGATGCGTTAAATAAAGGTGTTGTGAGATGAAACAGGATTTTTTGTTGTCAGGTTTTGAATTATGTATTTTATACTTTGGCCTATTGTATTGTACTTGCTCTGAAATGTTAGGTACAGGCCTATTTCAATCAAAATAGTTAAACAGGTAAGGTGCCATCAATTTAAGTCGATGAATGGTTCTTCACATACAAAAATCACTGTTGATGTAATGCTGAAATAAAGTTATTTCTCAAATTCGCTTGTAACAAAAGCAGTGAATCACTCACTTAGCATCTGTAGGTTCGCAAAATCGTACCTAATTCACGTTGCAAAATGCATTTTTTGTATCTCGCAACATCGTCATTATGCACGGTGTTGCCAAACTGAAAAAAGTAAAAGTTACCGTTTTGGCCGAACCCGCGGCCGTCATCCCAAAAGTGGAATAATGGGTGTTAATGTTTATAACGTGGGCAGAGAAAATTCTTGCAAAATTGAGTCAAACAACTGTCAATGTGGGTCATAGTATACTTAATTTACACAAAATTGTCATTTTCAAAAATGGCTGATGTAGACATTTGAAAAAAGAAGATATTTTGTGCCAACCCCAAACAAATTGTGATTAATAGAGAGAGGTCAAGAAAAAATATCTAATGGTGATGATTTTAACAGCAACTTCAAAGGAATCAGACAATGTTGTTATCAAATCATCAATCCTAATAATAATATGATTTTTTTCGTTACTACTGACTGAGTGACTGACAGACAACGCACAGCCGAAACTACTGGTCGTAGAAAGCTGAAAGGCATGTAGGTTCCCTGGGGTTTAGGCTCCCCTAAACCCCAGGGAACCTACATGCCTTTCACTAAGAGAGGATTTCCCGAAATTCCTACGGGAACGGGAAACAATGGGGTATGCGCGTACGAAGTCGCGGGCAAAAGCTAGTACTTTGATAAAGTTTTAGGCGCTACATATATGAAACTTCTTTTGACAACCCGTTCTGCTGATAACCAGTCACTCAAACTGAGTTAATAGTTATACAAATGTTCTTTTGTACAAATGTAACTGTCAATAGATAGGATCAATAAATTGAGTATCTATCCGATGTATGAAATTGATGGAAAGCCACATGGTCTTATGAATCGCGAATTTCAAGACTGCAACCGAGATCCGGGATTTGGAACCAAGACCTCATACTCAGCGCTGGCGACCAAATAGACCAACAATTCAGCGAGGAAGCTTCAAGACCTTGACAATATAGCCTTGGAGAATTCCAAAAAAAGGTGCCAATAAGAGTATTTTATTTGTATATGTCACCCGAAAATGGCAAACTCCGTAAGATTATAAAATAACTTGACAGATTGTAAACTCTCAATAAATTGTGTCAACTAAACATTCGAAACACTTTTTTACGCATCAAAATTTCATAGTCTATAATATAATCTCTCGAAGTCATTCCGAGGACTTAACTGACACAAAATACTGGTATAATAACGACCAATCAGAGCACAAGTCCACAAGTTTTCCGTTTTTGTGTGATAAATCTGGAAACAAGGCTCTCGTTGGTCTGTTTAGCTATGTGAGCTCACACCAACAAAGACCAATGAGGGGCCAATATTCCAATTTAACTTTCAAACCAAAACAGATAAATTGTAGACCAGAGTGCTGATTGCTCGCCAGTTTATGTCAGCCCACAATTTCTCGAAACGGCACGGAGATATGATAGAATACAAGATTTTGATTCGTATAATTGTAAAACAAACGTTCATTTGAAAATTTATCGAGACAACTATCTCTAAAGATATTTTGTAATCTCACGTAGTTTTCAATTATCCGGTGACACATACATAACACTTATTATAAGGTGTTATTAAATATAGGATTATGAGTGTGTGAGACTGTCGTGTTTCGCCATTTACTGGCATACAAATATTCTAACAATATCTTAAACTTTTGTCCACCAATTTCAGCTACCTTTACAGAATACATGAATACAACAAGAACGAGCTTAAGAAAGTACGTTTCTCTGTTCCTTTGTGTATAATTGCCGTGTTTAACCTTTACGTCTGAGGCTGCGCTTGCGCAATAAATCTGACCACTCTCCTAGCTTTGCATCACTTTGTGTATTATTTTAATGTTTTCCCATACCTACTGTGCTGTTATTTAGCGCCTTGGGAACATTGCAACGTCTTGCAAAATTTTAGTTTGAACTTAATAGAGCGAGAACGTGACTATTGTCCGGTTCCTGTTTCTGAAAGCTTCGGTTTTAGGGTTCCGTAGCCTAAAATGACTAGATTTAGAAGAATCCGTTTACGTAAACCTACAGAAAGCTGCCATATTAAATACATGTAGAATAATTCGAAAATTCATGCAGTTGGAAGATGAAAATACACTCTCATCTTGAATAGGTACACATTACACGCTACATTTACTTGGCTTTAACCCGTAAATGTAGTCGAAACCAGCCAAGAGCTGAGAAAAAGAAAACATCCGAAAATTATATAATTATATATTATTATTCAATATATAATTATTAATAATAATTTATATATTATTTATATATCTTGGGACAACTCACACACGGTCATCCGATCCCAAACTAGGCAGAGCCTGTGCTATGGCAACCAGGCAACTGATAAACATACTTATATATTTCTAAATACATACATATTATAGTCAAATTACACCCAGACACAGAACAAATGATCATGCTTATCACACAAAGATTAGCTGGGTAGGAATCGAACCCACGACCTCCGGTTTAGCAGTCAGGGTCACTAACCACTCGACCAACAGTCACTTAATAATATAAATATCTAATAAATTTATTAAAGATCATAATTTTGTAAAGGCAGGTCCATGATGCAACTAACTACTAAATACGTTAGCTATCTATTGTTTTCATGAACACGTGCATCTTAACTAGGTATTAAAAGTACCTACTAAAGAATACATCTTAAGCATCTGTTAAGTATTCCTTAATAGGCAACTTAACCATGTAAAAGGACTCTAGTGACCAGCTTTAGCAGATTAACGCAAGCAAGTTAACCATTTGAAGGCCTCGGTACAGCTGCATCGTTTAACCTGACAGTTAAAGATAGATTTGCTACCACAGCTGCACAGCCCGGTTACTCAATGATTTATTTGCTAATCTCTGGTAAGCTAGCATCAATAAGCGTTTACGATTTTAGAGTGCATCTTTTAGACTTGCAACCAGTACCTACTCAGCCTGGTTACCCAATTCTAATCTCTGGTTAACGTTGGTAGGACCAGTTAGTATGACTAATATTGAAAGTTGAAGAAGGTTGCATAGGTCATACGACCTACATTTTGTAAGCTTTGCATCTTCATATATTTGTAAGATTACTTAGTTGGAGTCTTGGAGGTAATCCGTGTGCTCACGTTTTCGATTGTCAAGAAGATTTAGTGTTAACCTTACAAATCTCCAACCTACTCGTTAATTTTAACTTAAACTAGCTTTCCAAACGCGTAGACATTGTACAAAATGTTTTTGTGTAAATAGAAATAGAAGGTACTTACAGATTTTTAAAAGCAAAGATTTTACACAGATCATCATAAAACCTCAACAGTGTATATTGTTAATTTACAATGGCCAGCTGAACTACTGAACAGTTTTTCGTTTTTGAGAGTGTAAGTATTTTTTTTAATAACTCATCTGCCTAGCCTTTTCCCAACTGTATTGGTCGGCTTCCAGTCAAACCGGATTCAGCTGAATACCAGTATTTTACATGGAGCGGCTGCCTACCAGACCTCCACAACCCATTAACTGGGTAACAGGATACTCCTTGGCAAGACTGGTGTCAGATTATCTGGCTTCTGACTATCCGTAACGACTGCCGACCGTATCTACAAATGACAGCCGGGACCAACGGCTTAACGTGCTCTCCGCGGCACGGAGGATTATCGGTATGTTAAGATGGTCACCCATCCAAAGACCAACCTCGGCAAGCGTTGCTTAACCTTGAAGATCGACCCGTGCGGCTGTTATTATTTAGCCTCGAGCTCCTTAACAATTTTTTTTTTAATAACTGGTGATTAAAAATTATCTCTACTCTCTACCATTTGAACAATGTAAAAAAAAGTTTTCAATCGTTTCTGTTAATAAATAGATAATCATAGCTTGACCTATGCAGTGGAAAGGAACGATCTCCTAACACCCACAAATTCAAAACACCAGTTTAAACAAATCACTACTTAGCAACGCCAAAGCATCAAATCACAAATCAACTTTTCTTTTTAAAGAATCACCTGAATCGCGCAACATCGTTACATGGATTGCGTCTGCGCACATCTACTTCATATAAGACTGTCATTAGGTGAGACACGTAATAACAACTGGCCCATATTGGAGTACTCAGCCAAATGACGGGGCAATTTAGAATGTGGCCGTGCTTACGGTCACCATTTGACAGCTAGGGCAACTACTTTAAAGCTACATTTAATACAGCTATATATTTTAAGATTGACAGGTGTGCAACTGGATGGGTGAAGTACAAGACCGGTCGAGGACCCGAAGCTTGGAGGAAGCTTATGTCTAGCAGGTCTATTAGGCTCAAATAATGATTAGCGAAAAACGGGCAGGCATTGCAAAAAAAAATCCTATTGCTTTTCTTAAAATAGGGCTACCTGTTTTCCTTTTTGTCATAGTTTT
This sequence comes from Mamestra brassicae, assembly GCA_905163435.1. Classification (NCBI taxonomy): domain Eukaryota; kingdom Metazoa; phylum Arthropoda; class Insecta; order Lepidoptera; family Noctuidae; genus Mamestra; species Mamestra brassicae. The sequence goes on along the minus strand of LR991006.1, from coordinate 15,479,832 downwards.
TAGGGTTCCGTAATCAACAAGAAACCCTTATAGTTTTGCCATGTCCGACTGTCTGTCCGTTCGCGGTTTAGCTCAGAGACGCTTAGAGGAAGTTATATAATTATATTAATCATGCCGACAAAGTCGTAGAATAAAATTTATTTATTTATTCACTCTGAACATAAATATCCTTACAGGCTAGACTCAATGCGATATTGTAGCACACTTAAAATTTAAAAAAATTAAGTAGTTCCTTAACCATAAGAAATTCCATAGGTTTCACCCAAAGCGCAACAGAATTTGTCTATGTCATCAGCAATGAGGTTGAGAAAATCTTAACATACTTTTTTTTAGGGTGGCCCCACTACAATGATTTTTTTTACTGTCTACCACATGTTGTGGGTCATTGGATAGGTCGTTTAAAAATATTGAGGGTTTGCTAAAACTATTTTTCCATCAGAAAATTCCAAACAACTCCATAGAAATGACTTAAAACCAAGTGCATTTGTAATCTAATAACAGTGAAGTACATTAAAAAAAAAACTGACATGGTTTAGGAGACGGGTAACTACGGAACCCTACACTGTGCGTGGTCCGACACGCACTTGGCCGTTTTTTTTTATTTATCTGAGTCCAGTGCAGTAACCTCAGTATGCCAGATTGTGTTAAAAGGAACCATTGAGCAAGTGTGCCAAGTCCTGTAGCGCACTAACGCCATTACTTGGACTATAGGTATGGTTACCTGAAGCCAATGTAGCCATTAGTGCCACTTTTCTCGTCAATATCATAAACACAGGTATCTCTACTAGGAAACTCTACGTCGAAACCCTGAGGCTTGCGCCCGCGCAACACTGAGTCATTTAGATTCATAGACCTATTAGATACGCCCTGGTTGATTCGCAACGAGTGTGTCACGGTTCGTCAGGTGAAAGGTTAATTGATTATTGTCAAATTCTCAATTTAGAATGCGTAGATTCTGTTCCGGTTTGACAAGGAAGCTCGTCATGCTTTGATATGGAGGTAATTGTGGGAATTTTCCGTGGGTTTCTTCAAATTACTTTTGTGAATATATTTATCAATACAATTAAGGAATCCACGGGCCATCAGGGTAGTGCAGTACAACATGAAAAGGCCTCACCAATATTTTCAGTTCAGTCAAAAGATTTGCACCACAGGGCTTAAAGAGTCTCCAAGGTTTGAAACAACAGCTGGTCCAGCGCTGTACATGCGCATCCTGGGGATTCCTGGGACCTTCACCAAGATATCGATCAATGCGCGCTCTTGTATTCCTAGTCATCATCTTCCTCTCCTTTTCCCATGTGACTTTTGATCAGCGCAACACGTTTCCTTCTTCCATTATTCCCTGTCAACCGTCACGCTATCATTGTCTCCTTTCTGTACCTCTTATATAGTACCTAAGTAAAATACTGTTACCTTTTTGGTTAAAACAGTTTTGAGCCGTTTGGGGTCGAAACGATTGGGTCATGGGGTCCGAGTGCACGTCTCCTTTTCAAGAACATTTTATCGTGTATATGCGTGATTAGAAAGCTGGCTCATTCTTTGCTCAAAGAATTATCATTGTCATTCAACGTGGCAATGCTGCCAGTCTTCTGGGCACGTTTCCGGCCCAGAAGAGATATAAATAGTTCAAGTAAATAGTTTTCAGTTAGTTATGTACCTACATTTTAAAAATAAATTAGATTTAATAGTAAAAATTATCAGGTATTAATTTCGTGACCTCGTTCACTTTTCGTCGATCTATAGAAGCTGAAGACTACCACAAACTCGACGCGTGAGGATTGCATAACATCAAGTATTTGTGTAAACTCTTGAAATTGAAAGTCGTTCGCCATTTTATACTTAGTGCCGTCACTGGCGACTTGAATATGACGAAACTTTATATTTCAGTTGTTCTTACTGTAAATGTTACAGCAAATATTGTACTACAGCTTTCTCAATGCGTATGATAGTTTCGTAACGTATGTTCGTTAATTTTATTTAATGTGTAATTAAAGCGTGGCAATGAGGTAAGATTAATTTATTCCTCTTGTGTGATTCGATAGTTCACCTTTTGAACGCCAGAGCATAAACGCATCGGCGTGCCCCCGACGCCAAGCCATAAATTTGCCGTACCTGTTGTCACATATTTGTGACATTTGGCGTACAGGGCACGCGCTTGCTTGTCATGTATACGTGACAATGGCTTTCAAGAGGTTAATGCCTTGCGAAATTGGCTTTTTTAAAATGTTAGTAGCATTAAAAGCAACATTTTAATAGATCAACTTGAATACCGTATTTAGGTCGCATCTATTAAATGATCTATTGGTGTGCTTTAATTGTGCATACTGATTTTTTTTTAAAGATGGGAAATCATCAAATGACTCCTTCTGCTCTAGGCGGAGCAGAAAGGAGTGTCTCTCTAACTTATTATTATTTTTTAAGCCAACAGTGTCGTCGAACACAGTATGTTTTCCATCAAATGAGATTATGGTCCACGGGAGCCTACCGCTAAAAATAAGAAAAAAGAGGCCAGAATTAATTGTATCTGAATGGACCTATTTACCTCGTCATTTCCTCAATCCAACCTGCCACTGTACTCTAATAAATCAGATCTTTCTACTTTCCTTAACATCATCATAACGTAACCATCATTTTAGCGTAATGGCTTCCTAGTCGGTCACTAATCGTAGTCTGTACTGTTGGTACTACTAGGGTGCGTATACACTCGCGTGCTAGTCTTGCGTGTCTGCGTTGTCGTTAACTTGCATCACGCATTTTGAGACACGCAAGTTACTTGTGAGTTTTCTTAAGTGTGTATTCTGTTATTGTTATAGTCTTTGCTTGGACCAGAGCTTCTTTGTGTTACTTAAAGCAAAAAAGTTGAAGATAACATTATTTTTGGTAACGGCTTTGCCTAATTTGATTGGTAGTATTTAATGATTTTACCTAATTTTGGGTGGTATAGCTGCCTCCCAAAACTACTTCTAGTAAATAAATAAAACCTCGTCACTTATTGGTAGACCAGAAATTGAGTTTCTGTACATACCCATAAATTATCTTTTTATCCGACTAAAGCGAAGCATAAGGAGTGTTATGATTTATTAAGGACCTCCAAAAAAGATGTCCTACACATAAAACTACAATTTTTGAAGTTCAAATGTTTTAGCTTAGTGCAATCCTTCAATGACAGAAGGTTATATTTTGCTAACATCGGTAGTGCATCTTGCAAGTTCCACCTCAATCAAGCAACATCAAATACAAATGCACGAGATGGTGAGAACTTGCACATTTCTCAATGTGCACTGCTCCTTACCTAGACCTGAAGTCAGACATTTGTGGCAATTTGCCAGGTCGTGGGAATGGGAGGGACGGGAAAAAATATAGCAAACATAATTGTGTAGTGATCTTGTTTACACGGGTTTAGGGGGAAGCGGGTTAGTGCAGCAATGGTTACTATGTGGTAACCTGTAGTTAGCTGATTACTGAGTGCGGATCTATGGGAAGTAGTCTGGTTTAGTTGCCTTCATTTTGTAAGAGCTACTTGGTTTGTCTTTGTTCCGACGTTTGCAATTTTAGTTTTGTTGTCTTTTAAGTCAAAGCGTGTAACGTATTGCAAACTAACTGTGAAGATATTAGTATTCTTTTTTTGTTGAATTTAATTTGGATTTAAGTTTTCGCGTAAAAACGGTACCATCTCTAAGAGAGGAGCCTGTTCGTGCCCTATAATAACTCACTGATAGAAGATTAAGCATTACCTAATATTTTATCTACTTACGGCCGGTCTCAATAACGTACCTACCTTCAACCAACTGTCAAATAAGCTACCAACAGTAGCCGAAACGTCATGTTTGCCTTTGTAACATGACGTTTCAGCCTGCTACTGTTGGTAGCTAATTTGACAGTTTGTCAAAGGTCATTATTGAAACCGGACGTTAGTAAGCACCAGAATTATTAAATAAAATGGTTGAAAATAACACAGGAATATAGAAAATACATTGTTACAACCTGACAAAATCACGACTATCTTTAATCATAAACACAAGATACAAAATCTAGAGAAATAATTAATTATTCAAATCTAATTAAGATCATTATCAGACTGTGGGACAGGTGAGTTAAAAATCTCACAAAAACCTCGATCGGCCACAATGACACAATAGCATCTTCACCAGGAAACTGATAAACAACACCAATTCATTGTTTAATGGTAGAAGCTTCCTTTCTTTTTGTGACTTTTGTCTATTTATTCATACCATAAAAATTTGTTCCGTTTGTTCTTGGTTGTCACTTCCGTTGATAATCATTTACATCTGCTACCCGGTTTTGACGATAATTTGATAATTTACATCTTTCCTTTTTTGAATCTTTATCTATCATTGTCTTGCCCTTTTTGGCAATTTATTTGTGGTTGGAGTAACATGTTTTGATCGGTTCTAATAATGCCATGTTTGAACGTTACACTTGGTGTGAAGTGTTATGATATATTGGAAAATGAAGCAGACGGATTCAAGGACAGAAATAGGAAATGTTTTCTTCTGGATCAACTCTTATTTGACCGCAGTTGCTAGATCTACTAAACACGTCCCAATAAGATCATGACATACAGTGGCGATTTTAGTCAGGAAAATTCAATAAATAATCAAATAAAGTCCATTGTGCAGTTTTATTCAGTATCCAGTCATTGTCTTTTGTTTCCATATTATTATTCGAGTTTAAACAGTTAATAATATGATTTCTTACCAGTACAGGCTTTAAAATATTGATCATATTCCAAATTATAATTAAAAATCGATCGTCGATGTCTCCTCCTTTCATTGCATTCCTTTCTATCCATGTATTTTAAAGAGTCCATTTATCATTTATTTTATCTTCCCTTATTCTTAAAGCCACGATATCATCATCACCATCATATCAGCCGAAAGTCGCCATTGCTGGACATAGTCCTCCTCCAAGTGTCGCCACAAATGGTCCTATGCGTCTCGCATCCATCGGCTACCCGCGACCCTCACTAGGTCTTCGGTTCACCTTGTGGGAGGGCTTCCAACGCTGTGTCTTCTGGTACGCGGTCGCCACTCCAGAGCTTTTCGGCCCCATCGCCCGTCTTCTTAAAACCATCCACATTCATTTTCCTCAGAGTAATGTTATATAATACCATCTTCACGACAAGTCAAATAAACTGATACCTACACAATACGTTACGGCGAGGTCCTGACAGAAAGCAAACATTACGCGGTAATTTGTTCGGCAAAACCGAATAGCGCCCTCTGTCGGCACGACGACGCGATCGGGTTCGTAGAACAAATGAACGCCACGGTCGCGTATCTGCGCGATGATCGTTTTGCTGTTTGTTTGTTTTGTTTTGTTTTTTTCATATTTCTATAATCGTTTTTTTTTATTTAATATGGGTTTGCTCTTGATTCTAATCTAGATCATAGATGACAGAGACAAAGTCGACGATGTAGTTAATTCAACTGGCTACATTACTAAAATTCAGATAAAAAATAATGCAGATCGTCATTTTATCTATAGACAACAAACACTAAAAATACTCCATCAACGCGAATTCCTTCACAAACACGACCTTTCAAAGCATATCAGATTTATATCACACAAGTATAAAGGTTCTATGCTCTAACATCAAAGGATATGAAAGGTCAGCTGCCGGCCGGTGTCAATGCACCGCCACGCCGTGTTTAATGGCTGCCTCGGACATGGTTCTGGCGCCTTTGACTATGGTCACGGTAATTTTCACGCCCACCTACGTTTGGGTGTGGGTTAAGGGAGGAGCGAATGGTGATTCTATTTATTTTGATGGTAACAGGGTAATCAAATAAGAAATCATGCTGTGCAACCCCGAAAAGGTTAATTAGAATGGGATGGGAGGATGATAATGATGGCCGAAAGCTTGGTCAAACAAGTGTGATTAAACTATATCCGAGTACTTTCAAGTTCTATGAGAAAGGTTGAATGAAAAGTGAACGTTGAAGATGGAGGGATCTACCGACATAACCTTTAAACTTGATCTCATTCATGGAGCTTTGAGTGACTTTGATAATGGCAGGTCAAATTCCCTCAAAGAATTTACTTATTTTTCATAACAATTATAATAAAATAAAAACTAGAGGATCATAAGATGCTCCTTCGAAACAAACAGATAACGAGACAGGATCCGTCTTCTGGTTATCCACTTCTTATATTGTCTGTTAGGACCGACTCTATGATCCAAACTTCAAAATAGGGAATAGAAAAGGTCATCATGCTTAGATGGGTTGATCGTGTTAAAGGGATGAATGAAAAGCGACTGAAAGATATAAGGAACGTGCAGGAACAGAAATGTCATTGCCAAGTATATTTAACTTATAAGTTTTGAAATTGCAACGCTAGATGGCACAGTCTACTTCGTGCACGTTTTCCTGAACGGAGCGTGCAGGAACTATAGGTGGCAGCACAGAAGCGTCAATGTCAAGGATTCTTAACGTTAAAGTTTCGAATATGCAACGCTAGATGGCACAGTCTACTTCGTGCACGTTTTCCTAAACGGAGTGTGCAGGAACTATAGGTGGCAGCACAGAAGCGTCAATGTCAAGGATTTTAAACGTTAAAGTTTCGAATATGCAACGCTAGATGGCAGAGTCAACGTCATGCACGTTCCCTATTTACAAAGCAGACGTGAGTAGAAACGCCGGGAGTGGACGCCCTAGAAAGAAATAATACAGTACACGGACCTTTTTGGTGATGTTCTTCAGAAAAGCCAGGTGCGTAGTACTCACAAGAACGTAATTGCGAAAGGAGTATGTACCTACGTGTAAGGATCATAGCAGGTGGCATTCTGTAATTTCTTCCGGATAGGCATCAGGCACCATGAGTAAAATATGCCAGTTATGCCCGCCATATCTTACAATTTAATAGCACATAAAAGTAATGCCCATCGCATTAATTCCATTACATTATCTTACGTTACAATCATCTGAACGTTTTTAAAGCGAATGATAATCAAATCATAAGTCACGAAAATGAAAGTAAAGTCTTGATAGTGATGGTGTTTTGTATGGTGGGTTGATATAATTGAAAGTGATGAGCGGTGTGATGGGGAAGGCTGATGTGACAGGAGGTAGAAAAGAACTTATGATTGAATGAAAGGAGTTTACACATGAACTGAAGTAGGTACAGACGCCAGCACATCAAGCTAAAACAATCTGTCAAATTTCTTTAGTTGATTTTCAACTATATCGCTACAGCATTAGGTTCAACATTGATTGGGAAAATTTGACAGTTTCGGGTAGCTTGATATGCTGGAGTCTGTACAAAGATAGAGACAGAATTCTAGATGGCAGACTTTGATAATGTAGGGGAAAGTAATCATGTATTGTTTAGTAAAATGATTAGTCTAGATTAAATAAGTTTTTTAACAGATGCTACTTAAATGCAAACAGTTATGAATATAAACGAAGGTATGATAGTGTACCTATGGAAAAGTTGAAACTGCATAAAAGTACCGCTCGTAGTAAATATAGGTCTATCTGATGGAAACAATCACAAACGAAGATAAATGTTGCAGCTACTAAAATATTAAGGGGGTACCTCTGCTGACATAAGAAAAAATCAAAAAAAAAAAACGATTCTAAAATGTTAACATTCCTTAATTTAATAAGTTGGATAAGGAAGATCTCAAGTTCAGGATAGTTCAATTATATGTATTATGAAACAATAAAATTTCAAACATTATTTAAATCTATTTATACTAATATATAATAAATCAAAAGACTTTGTTTGTTTGAACGCGCTTATCTCTGGAACCACCAGTCGGATTTGGAAAATTATTTTTGTATATTATAACCACATTCATGATGAAGGCTATAGCCATACGGGAACGGGAAAAAACGGTATATGCGCGTACGAAGTCGTGGGCAAAAGCTAGTAATGACATAATAACTTATCAATCAACCTCCCACTGTGTTCTTCATTCACACAATAATTCAAAATTCCTGAAGGTACCTCTAAGTAACAAACCGGCCTATAACTCACAAAGATCACAATGGCCTCACTGACTGGCTGACCGGAGCATTTGATTGACTAGAGCATCAATTTGATTGACGACTTGACGCTATGCTTGACGTGGTAATCACACGTTTTGGACTGACCGTGACGTTTTGACATAATGATTGTTACGTCATCAAGACGAAAGTACCGTAATTATTATTATTACTTTTCTTTTATTATTATTTTTGTGTGGGATGTGTTCCTAAATAATATGTGGGTGTTAGGAATAAAAGTTAATTGTTATATTATTGTTTTAATTGAGCAGGTAAATTAACGCTGCGGGGTCGCTTTTGTCGGTACCTATGTAGGTATATGGTTATGTTTTTTAAGAATGACAAATATATTAACATTTTGAACGCCAGAGCATACACGCATCGGCGCGGAAATTCGCAGTACTTTTTGTCACATACTTGTGACGTTTGGCGTTCAAGGCATGCGCTTGATTGTCATGTATACGTGACAAAGGCGTTCTAAAGGTTAAACTAATTTTTGTTAACCCGCTAGTTGAAGTAACCTCCTAGATTGTTTCCAATATGGGAGGTTGGGTAAGTACCAATCTACTAACACGAAATAAGCTATGGAATATATAACGTAGACCCGGACTACCTAGACCAGTGTTTCCCAAACATTATTTTGCCATGGACCGGTAATTTACACACTATTTCTTCGTGACCCACTCTATACATTTAACCCACCCACACGCCCGCTGGTTTTAAAAATGTTTTACTTTACTATTAAAAATGTTTTACAAATATTGCGGTATCGCCTATTTAGTGCTATTTTTAAAACAGCGGGAATTCTGCGACCCGGTATTTTATTTTGATGGCCCGGTACCGGGTCGCGACCCACCAAATGGGAAACACTGACCTAGACCATAAGATACCATGCCTTGAAAAAAAGAGAGACTATTCGATAATCTACATCTACATCAACCCCTAATTTATTAAGAGGAAAAATTTGTATTTTTGTTTGTAATGTATAAACTCAAAAACTACGGGACCGATTTGAAAAATTCTTTCAGCAATGAATAGCTACATTATCAGCGAGTAACATAGGCTATATTTTATCCCTGTACTCCCACGGGAACGGGAACTACGTGGTTGAAACCGCGTGACGACAGCTAGTATCTTATAATCTTATTATAAACTTATCGTTTCAAATGTAAGTACCTACGTAATTTAGGAAAAGTTAGATCACTGATTGTAAAATGTCATTAACGTACAAAGGCCTAACTAACACAAATTGCATAGTAAGTAAGTAATTAGTCCATTATATTAGCAGCCTCTTTCACTTTCATCTTATTACTGCAATTAATTATAATCTTTGACATCAACCGTCATTGTTCTTGCAACAGCCAACAGTCGAGAAAACACCACCTAGTTGCTGTTCATCTCTGTCTTAATACGAATAAAATTATGCACCTGCTTAACAAAAAACGCAATATAAATTGAACAAAATGGAATCATCTGACAACATCTGAATAACACAATTGAGTAACGGCATTTTAGCGTTACACAGATGCATTTGCATACGTTGCCAGAGCAAAAAAAAAAAGAATTTCAAATCAGTGTTGCCAACAATAAACATTCTATCTTCATCGTGAGAATAAAAAAAATAAAACAATAGATCCGATTACCTCACTTTCCGAGATCCACTTTCATTTAAATCTGTGTTCTTTATGTTAATGATATAAGGTTGAAATTGGCAAATCATTTTGTAATGGGATATTCTAATGAGAATATTATGGTAAATACATTTCACTCATAGGTGTTATGCAAATATATTGGAGTTCTTCTCGTATCTTGTGGAGTCCGCTTGAACATAATGGTTACGTAAAATGGCGACAGGCCAATTAATAGAAACTGAAGGTAAACTTTTATTGGTCCATGCTGTGCTGATCTTTGGGTCAGAGTCTCATATAAGTAGAACTGGGCAAAATAAATACTTTGCTTTAATTAAAATACAAATTACATTATATATATTTAAAGTACGAAATACAAAATAATTTTAAGTCGTGTATTTAAAATATAAAATACAAAATACAGTATTTTAACTATTTTTATTTAAAATGCAAAATATTAATTACAAAATACTGTGGGTGTTAGGTTAGACTAGCCTTTTTGCTTACGAAAGCTATCGAGCGATATTTTCTGCAGAACGCACCCATTAATAAGATTGCTAAATGTATTGATGTTCAAATATATTTTGAAGCCATAAGTATTTGAGATACTAACTACAAAATACCACAGCGTCATGTATTTCAAATACCAATTACAAATTACATTTTTAAGAAGTAATTGAAATACAAATACCAAATACGTATTTGTATTTCAATTACGTATTTTAATTACAAGTTTTCAAATACTGCCCAACCCTGCAATGATAGATACATATAGCCTTCACAAGGAGACCAACTTCCCAAATTAAGAAAAAGTTCTGCTCCACTTTAAAGTAGGTACCTACCTACTTAACTAGTTCCAACCAAATCCTTTACGGAATCACGTCCGTGTTTTTCTGCCAACCCAAAGGTTACAGTTCTGTCTTTATAAACCTTTTGAACGCCATTGTCACACATATATTATGACAAGCACCTGCCCTGTACGCTAAACGTCACAAATATGTGACAAAAAGAACGGCGAATTTGAGGCTTGGCGTCGGGGGCAAGCCGCGCCGATGCGTTTATACTCTGGCGTTCAAAAGTATAAGCACTATTTGGCCAGATACTATCTGATAACTGCAGGAACCGCAATTATTTTAAGTCACCGTCTACAAAACAGTTTTCATTATTAGCTAGGCCAACAGCCGGTCTATTCTGTAAAAATCAAATCGTGAAAACTTAGGTGAAGTGAGCTGCCCACTTAAGATTCTAGCATCAACACACACACACATGATGAGATTCGACATGTTTATATCACGTCACGTACTAAATCCCCAAGAAAATTTATTTCTTAGTGATTTATTTTACAGAATAGCACAACAGGTACCAACAACTTGTCTTGAAACTAACCTAGTACCTACCAATAAAGCAAACACATTAGGTCTACGTGACAGTCACCACTAACACCGCAAGTGTCGCGGTTTGCATAGTAATGGCCCGCTGTGTAGACGCTTATAGACCATCGTCCACACGAATGTCCATCAATTTCGCCCATCTCTCTTTGACTTTCTCGACACTTCATTTGTTTTTCCTTGGTTTTCCAAAAGAGGGAAATGCAACGAGAATGCTAAACAACTAAGTTGGTTTCAAGAGAAATACATTATCCTAAGTACACTTTTCCCTTATGATCTCCTGAGCCAATAGAGTCCTAAGCAAACTGTGCAAACTTGTCACTTTGAAAATGTTTAATGCAATATGTTTAGCTTTCCGCTGGTAATAACAATATCTATGATGATTTTCATCACAATTTCAGCCGTTAGACTGATCATCATCATCTGCCTAGCCTTTTCCCAACTGTATTGGGGTCGGCTTCCAGTCAAACCGGATTCAGCTGACTACCAGTATTTTACGTGGAGCGGCTGCCTACCAGACCTCCACAACCCATTAACTGGGTAACACGGTACTCCTTGGCAAGACTAGTGTCAGATTATCTGGCTTCTGACTATCCGTAACGATTGCCAAATATCTACAAATGACAGCCGGGACCAACGGCTTAACGTGCTTTCCGAGGCACGGAGGAGTCTCGGTATATTAAGATGGTCACCCATCCACAGACCAACCTCGGCAAGCGTTGCTTAACCTTGAAGATCGACCCGTGCGGCTACCATTATTTAGCCACGAGCTTAAATTTCAGCGGATGGACTGATACTTCTGAATATAGGCCTCACCCAAGAGCCACCAACAACTACGGTTCCGAGGTTCTCATACGCAACCACCTCGCAGGTAAAAAATGCAGATGACATTCATGTTTGATTAAAAAAAACGAAGTTATTCAGCAAAAAATGTATTTACAACGCGCTATTCTTGTTCTAACACTTGTAAAAGCCGCAACGACTTTTAACTACCTCAAAAAGACCACAAAGCGAAATCGCATCCTCTAAAGCCTCTAATCGTTGTCGCCATTTAAAATAGTCTTAAAAAAAACCCATTCACGCTTGTCGGTAGCGTACCTTCCGAAATGATTCAAAGATCAAGTTCACGACACTTTCTCCACGGCTATGGCAGGCGCCATGTTTTATTTATCAATACGGACGTATAATGAGCTCCTACGCATTCACTGTGCGAGTAGCGAGTACATCCGCGACAGGACTAGGTTACAGTGATGGCGGAGAGAGGTGTTAAATCTTTTGTAGTAGACGCTGACGGATAGAAACTTGATGGAGAAAACTTGGAAATTCTTCTTTTGATTGGGGAAAAATTAGCGCAAGACATTATTCAAGACCATGATCATGTTACGTCTACAGATGTTGTCATCATTTGCTTAGCTTTTTCTCTTATAGGTTGTGAGAGAGAGACAGAGCTATAAAACTCAAGTGGCACTATCACTTTTTGACATTTAACTTTTGACATTGACATTGACAGGGTAAAACGATACCCCTTTTATGAAACTAATTTATGAATCTTTCGGGCTTCAGGTTACCCTTAACGACTGTACATAAGATATACTAACGAGCTTATCGCTCGCGGTAACACCTCGTCTCTACATAGCGATTGTTCAGCTCAGGTTTAGTGAAGATAAATGATTGTTTAGACTCACTCTCGTTAGCTATACATTTGACAGCTCAATTTTACTCTCTACTATTCCACTAGACAGACAGCGAGATGTAATTTCCGAGTTTTGGCTAGCAGCTGTGTAAACAGGGTGGTTGAGGAAATAATATTAGTAGCCTTGTTCTTTATAGTTTTGAAGAGAAAAATGTCGTGAGAGAAGTTTTGAGTATGAATGGCTATAAAACTAGTGGAAGACGATTGTATGAAATATTTTTTGTCGAAGGGGGTGACTATTGAAATGACTAACAGAGAAATATGACAGAAGAAAATATGTTACGCCGACCACATATAATTTTGATTAGGGCAAAAGAATGATGAATGGAAATTGATGATGTGATGATGAAACAAAAAATGATGGCTTTCTTCGGTCTTCAACTCGAGCAAAGGATTAATTTAACCTAGGAAGAAGCTGTATATCCTAATCTTAAAGCCAGGTACCTAATTTCGTTTCCATACCTAAGTAATTGAAAAACCAGCAAAAGTCTGATAGTTCCCTCCGACTGCTCCTTGATGTAGGGTGTCCAGGCATTATAAAGAGGAATGTAGGGAATTCTACAGTTCTGATTAGACACATTATATTGGAAAAGGGGCAATATAATATTGCCCCAAATCAGGAACATGATTTTACGATCTTTGTCAAAATTACGAACGGAAATAGAAGACTATGTTTTACATAACGAGAATAAGCTTTCTACAAACACTAATGCGATATGACTGGATTTCTTTAATTAACTAGATTGGATACAATACAGTGCGGAAAGGAATATTTACAATACAGTTAGAAAGTATGATATAATCTGTTCGTTAGTAGAAGTGCAATCGTCAAATTTATCTTAATTATTAAATAAAGCGTTCTGCGTTACAAGTTATTTGATTTTCAAAATTTAATTCCGTTTGTAGTAAATCTTTATTCAATTTCCTCCTTGGTATATTGGCAAAATCTTGAGAATTAGGCCGTTTTTGCGTATCTTGTACCGTATACCGGACGAGTTTGTAGATGGAGAGTGGTGTTGTGTTTGTTAATGTCAGAAAAAGGTTTTTAAGAAAGATAATTTTGAAAAAAATATATACATCCGGGCGAAGCCGGGGCTGGCCACTAGTAATTTAATAAATTTTATCTGCCTATACATAATTACATATGACTAAACTCGAAACTTTAGGCTCAAAACACATACCTTCTAAAATACTATAGAAATGAACCTACTTGACGTGACAACGTTCAAGCTCAAGGCCACAGTTAAACTTATAGAGCAGTAGGTCAACGCATTGTGGCGATAGCGATACAGCGATCACTGACACTGATATACTTCCATTCATTGTACAATGGATCACATTTCACATCATCCCTAAATTTTATTCTTCGCTTGTACTTTTATTTTTTGTTCATAGGCTTGATTTTGGCCACAATCTCACCTGATGGAATCCGTAGATATGCTATATATTAGCTGCTTATATAATATCTTTCACACAATCTTACAGTATGAAAATTTTAATATTATGACGGCAAGTTTATGCAATAACAAGTTATCAAACTATGACATTTATCACTTCAGTATCCATCTCTTCTTCCTTTCAATATCAAACAAGAAAAAAAACGTTTTCACTCACAAACGTTCAAATTCAAGGCCACAGTAAATAGTGTCAGAGCAGTAGGTCAACGCATTGTATCGATCGCTACGGCTGTCACCGATCCACTTCTATTTGTAGCACATAATAGATCACGTACCGTAATAAAAGTATAGTGACTGACTATCAAAACGATCGCGAATCCGCCGTTAAATTTGAGGTTAGAATGGCTGTCAACTGTCAAGTTGACGTTTATTGCGGAGTTGAGTTTATTGGTGGCAGTTTTATGGGTGCAGGTGGTAACTGGGTTAAGGACTGGATATATGAATGTGTTATCAACGGTTTGACATTCCATGGCAGAGCATGCCAGGTTAGAATTTAGTTAAGACATAAAGGTAAGTTATGGTACTGCAGGTGCCGAAAGCTATTGAAGCCTCAACTTTGACGGAGGTCCATTCAGTCCATTAATAAAACATCTCTTGTAGAAAAGCTAAAAATGTAAGCGCCGACTTGGTTTTTAATTAATCATATATTTCGATTTTAATCAATAGGGTATTTTACTGAAAAAATCTAATAAGTCCGACAGATAGATTTCCAAAAAATTTAGGACAGGTTTTTTTTCTATTTTCACGTTAACAAAAATGGAGACGATACAATGCGTTGAAAACACGCGTGACGTCACTATGATGGTACAATTTTTTTAATACCTTTTTATCAGATGTACCATATAGTTGGTAGTTACATATATCAATAGATTAAACCTGCAACATAAAAAAACTTAGTACTTAAGCACTTACAGAAACACAACTCTACCGGCCCTTCAAATCAATTAGCGTTAACTTAAAGAGAGAAAAATATTCGCATGCACACCCATCACTGAAGTACCAAAAGTAAATGCAAATGCAGGCGTTATGACGACAGATGATCGGCTTTCTAACGAGCTGCGCGTACGCATCCACACTTGATATTGACGTGTGACAGTTGTATAGAGAAGGTAAAAGGTTTAGTTAGGATGGCGTTGGCTTTGATTGATAATAAAATTGAACTAGCTATTGCTTATAGTCAGTATAGTGTACTGGTTATAAAATTTGGAATAAAAATGATACTGGACCCTTTAATAATCCAAGAAAAAAAAATCTAATTGAGTGAGAGTAATTTTAGGTCTAAGGTTTATACATATATTGTTTTAGGTAACCACTTAATAAAGAGCCTGATTATTAAATTGCGTCAATATTTAAATTAACAGGTGCTTGCTTCAAATAACTAATAATCTCTCCTGGCGACCACTTTACTGTCTCAATTCTATCACGATTGAGAATGTACCCATAAATAAACCCAGTATATTTAATTATTAAAACTGTATGCACCAGTAAAAACACAGTGCAAAGGCGGACTCAATCCCTTAGGCATTTTCAAGTCGACCTTAGGGTGGTACAGAGACCCATCACCAATAAATCCTGGCAGTATTTCTGCCAAGTTGCAGATATTTCGAGCGGCCAGTGATATTGCAAACATAACTTAACAGTGGCCAGCCCCGCACCGGTCGGGCGGGAATGTAGAAAGCTGGCCGCGCGGCGTGCGCTGGCGCATCGTAATCAAGCGGTTTTGGTGATCGCTGTGCTCTCTACTGTGTGAAGTGAAGAGGGTGGACAGTTATTGATATAGTTCTTTTGTAAGTTTGTGACTATGTTTCTTTATTTACATGAGGGCAAAGAGAGAAAAAGAACGACTAGCTAGGAGCAAATAACTTTTCCACTGTCATATATTTGACGCCAAAATAAATGGGGAAAAGCCTTGTCAAAAAAGGCTACCGCTCTGCATGATTCTGCATCTCTTGTAGGAGACAGTACCACAGCGCTGGTTTTCAGCGACAGGACATACACACAGACCACCGAGAGATACCAGACAGTCGACTCACATTTCAACACTGCAGGTCATGGTTACTGTCCCATGGGCTAGCATATTGCCATCAGCCGTATGCAAATCCAGAATTAATTCTCCCCATGACTCACGTTTACTGTGATTAAATATGCGTCGTATGTAAAAACCATCAATCGTTCTGCTTTGAGATCTTGGAGCGAGGCCTATGTCCAGTCCAAATTATTATTGACAGGCTCGGATTCGACCTAAATCTCGCCTGATGGTAAGTGATAATGTGGTCGACGATGCAGCACGCTTGCCTAGAAGTAACCTATTCACTCTTGACTTAAATAGCCCTAGGTTGTAGCTATCAGGAACACAGTTAGGGAATCCCACTACACTACATTGAATGTATTCCCAAAACGTTTTGTACGTTATGGGTGGAATGTCCACCATGGCGGCATACTGGTGGCGGCCTGGGCATACTGGTGGCGGTTTGCCATAGATCGATTAACAGATAACTCTGTCAGTTTTAAGACATAATTTTATGCGCAAACGACGACGTCAGAGTTTGATCGACATTGCCAAATCTTTTGGCATCTAAAACTGGTTGGTCATTAGAAAGCGTCCTGTCAGTTAGGTGATCTGCTTGTCTAGTTTTACATGGGCTGATGATCGCCTCTGGCTTGTAAAGTCGAAAATAGAAGTACAGGCCATTTACCTGCCTGCCAGGGTTGCGGAATTTGTTCGAAAGAGTCACCGCGGCCCTGGAACGCAAAGGGCTTTAGAAGTAACACGGATGGGTTTTAGTCAGTAAGAGTCTGACACGCCCTTCCGCTCCACCCAGAGCGGAGAAAGTCAATTGATGATTTCCCATCCTTAAAAAAAAAGACCATTTACCTGGGCCATAAATACTTGGACTTATTCATGTTTAAGATACTTGAGTCTAGCAGCTGTCTAAAACCAATTTGTGAAACCATTCAGGAAGTATACTTAAAGCAATTCGATTTCTACATAAATCAGCATACATTTTGAAGGAAGCTTTGTTATAGATCGATGTCTAAACAACAGATGAATAACCAATAAATTCTTGTACTGAAAAGCGTTAAAATTCAAGTCGCAATATCAGCTCAGCAGTGTCAAATATTTGCTAAAATGTTGGGAATTTGTAGGTGGTTTTGGAAGTTTGCGATTACGATGCGAATTCGAACGCTTCTTAAAGATATTAGAATTGCCGCTAAGATACTAAAGGCGGGTTTCAGAAGTGAGTATTTGGGGGTTAAGAACGTGACAAACCCTTATTTTTAGACTTCCGTACCCGGAGGGTAAACATCGGAAACCTATTAAAAGCCTCCGCTGTCCGTCCGTCTGTCTGTCAGCGGGCTGTATCTCAAGAACCGTAATAGGCATAGGTACAGTTGAAATTTTCACAGAGTGTATATTCCTATTGCCGCTATAACAAAAAATATAAAAACACGAAAAAAACACGTTTCTTGTACAAGCCACGTGTTTTGTTCGGTTTATGGTACGGAACCCTTCGTGTGAGAGTTCGACTCGCAGTTGGCTGATTTTTTTCATTGGCATTCCTCCCTTTAGACTTTGCATCACCCGTAAACACATAACTAATACAAGTCCCACACAAACCGCACAAACAAAACACAACATTACATAACGCAAACCAGCAGGTTTAAGTTAACCACAGCGGATAAACTAACAGTAAGTAGCAGTTTCACAGTTTTCACTCAAACCGGGTCTCCGTGGGAAGCCAATGCTGGTGGAAGACTGCAATGTCGACTAGTGGTTGAGCTGTTAGTCTACATCGACACCGGATCATAATTAACTGGCTACAGATCGATGGTTTCACTTTAATAGGTATTTACTTGATGAGAAAGGTAAATAAGAAGTAGGTACCTTAGTAATAAACTGGGGTAAAGAGCTTAAGCTACCTTACCTACCCTACCTACTTCTTCTACCCAGCTATAACACTAGGAAGTGGTGACGGGCGGGCGTTTTGGGGACTGTCTTTATGTAGAACTTTGACGTTCAAAAAGTGCTGGCACTCAGCCTAATTTGAATAAATGACTTTTGATTTTGATTATACCCAGAATATTTCCAACCAGAAAAGAACCGAGACAATGAGACTTGGTGCGTCGTGAAGTTTTAGAATGTTGCAATGTTTGAAAATAACTTATTATTCCCAATATCTCCGAAATTAAATTGACAGGATACTCACATAAAATAAGAAGCCATATTCCCAGGGGCAAATTATAACTGGATTGATGACTGATCGAAAACGCAACGCAAAACGCAGAAACCAATCGTTTAGCTACTGGACCTCCAATTCATAGAAAGGTAGCAAAAAATATTGAATTTCCCTAGATACTGCAATATTATATTTGTTGATCTGACAGACGACCTTGAGAAGTGAAGATGATTCGCAAAAAGAATGTTGTCTACTGCTAACCGAAGCGAATTTGGAATTTATTAGTTACAACACTTAAAAGTTACAAAATCATTGCGATATTAGAAGGTAATCTGCTTAGGTATGTGTAGCCTAGAAACAGCCTGACATGACCGTAATAATTTCATAATGAAAGCATCTCATAATGAAACTTATATTTATTGGGCATGAATTTTGAAACTCAAGACTTTTTGTCTATGGAATTGACCATGTCATTGTCACCGGATTATTGCAAACACCGTAAGATAGTAATTCAACACATTTTAAATTTAAAATAACAATGTCGAATAAAATTAATCAGTTGTAAAATTTCGATAGTTTACAAGGTTTCGTTTAAAGGAGAAATAGTTTTCTATCTAACGCGATTTATACTTACCACAACTTAAGATCCAATCCATCATCATACCAGTTCATAACATGGACTTATAAATTACAGCTTTTATAACGAATGGTTCAAAATGTATGAGATTGGCTTGGGCTTGCGCTACCAAAGTGGCACGTCAATCATAAACATTTTGAACCTTGACAATCGCAGTCGCAGATAAAATGTAACTTTGTCTTGCCCGTAATCTAGGTTTTACACACGCAACTACATTATTTTATGACGCCTTCCAAAGCCTACTGCCAATGCTTTTCCACGGGCAGCCTGTGGATGAACTTTATGCAAAGGGCATATAGTGGCCTGCGCACACAATAAACAACACGTTCCGGCTACTCTCTAAGCCCGAGGTCTTAGTTTCGGGCTTAGTTGCGGGCGTATTCTTATCCGTATCGTTCAAGCCACCGGTGGTTAGGGCTCCAGAGAAAGGAACCTCCTCACAATACGAGCCGTATCGAGGAATACTGCCTTCTGTATCAGGCCTTTTATCCAACCGCGCGACGACGACAGATGGTCGTCGAAGCTTTTGGCCATCAGGCCATTGGCCGTAACGACATTTATTATTATTATTCTTAGTCTCATCAACTTTTTAAACTCCGCCATTTCCATAACAGCCTCCTAGTCAAAGTAACCCAAGTGGCCTTGTCTTAACCTCGTAAAAGGAAAAGTTCAATCGATATGCCGACTTTCTATAACGCCTATCGAAACGGCTTGTTTATCAAAATTGGCTCAGTGGTTTACGAGATCATTGGGACTTACAATTACCGGTGGTTAAGAGGAAATCGTGGATAACTGGCTAAGTTACTGCTAAGTGCGGCCTTGGCTTATTTATTGGTTAATTGGTAAGTACTCGTACATATGTAATCGTAGTGCTTATTCTATATAATTATCTCTTTGCTTCTAATAGGTTTAATTGCTAGTCTTTGAGTGTACTTGTTCTTAAGCTAGTGTACAGAGACTATGCTTTGTGTAAAAGATATTGTTTTATGTTTAACTAGCTGCCGCCCGCGGCTCTACCCGCGTGAATGTCGAAAACTATCCCAAGGGAATATACTCCCGGGATGAAAAGTATCCTATGTCTTATTCCAGACCATAATATACTAGGTACCTCTGTCCAAATTTCATCAAGATCCGTCCAGCCGTTTGCGTGTGAAGAAGATACAAACACAAACACTCACAAACTTTCGCCTTTATAATATTAGTGTGATTCCCGCTGTGGAAGTCCAGCTATATCGAAATTAGTAAGTCGATTTTTAATGTGGGTGTGTATTCAGAAAACGCTTAATGTACCTACGTGCAACCCACAATCATAATTGTTTAGGAGATGAAGACACTGCTTTTTTTTCTAGTCGACTTGTTTTAGGTTATTTACTAACCTCCTAACGCATATTTTTTATTTACGTTTTAAAGAATGTGAAAGTATCTATCTGTTTATTGAGCCGTTTTATGCCTAAACTGCTGAACTCATTTTTGTTAATTTGGTATAGAGATAGAATGGGCTTTGGAGAAGGACAATGAGAGTATTTATTCCAGGATTTTCTTTAGGAAAATTTCCGGCATCAATACATCCTCAAGTTTCAACCTTCGGATCACAAAGGTATAATTGACTTATTTCAGTTGACTTATGTCAATCGACATAAGTCAATTACACAATACCATCTTTCAAAAACACATTAATAGCCGTACATTACTATAATACCAAAATAAATACAGACATCAACAACAATCACATCGACTTTACATATTACCAACATTAGAAACGCAATTAGTGGGTAATATGGGCATAGTTTAAGAGAGCCATTATATTTTGTAATATCGTTCAAATTATCATGTTGAATGTTTGTTTATGGAGTTGTTATATTATGTAAGATATGTCATGGCTGGTCTTAGCGGTGAAGTATTGAAGAAAATGTTATGGTTATGGCCGGAATTACGCTGTAATGGTTTCATTTTTTTTTTGGTTTATTTGAGCTGTCATTTAAGGGTCGGCCATGTGCAAGTTACACTGATTAGCCCCGGATTTCTGAGTTAAGCATTTGAAGTTGAATATTTGCCAACTTTTTCGTCTGAAATCCTGCCGAAATACTCAATTCAGAAATTTTTGGTTTCTGTTATTAGTAGTATTTTGAGTTGCCAAAGAACATGATTTATACTTAAATAATACATACCTAGATGTAAACATTTCCTCTAAAATATATCGCACACTTAAATAAAGAGTAGCACAACCCCAAATACCTAATTCAAATTCTAGATATTACTGAAGCCAGTGTTGAAAACTAAAATTCCAAAGACAAACGTTTAAAAACTATATTAACAAAATGTAAATGGCAATTAACAATATTTTTTGTATATAAAAAATGTATCGCTTAATGTGCTGCTAAGCGCAAAACTCGAGAACGGCTGGACCAATTTCGTTTGTTACTGTCAGGAGAAGGTACTTAAAAGTTACTAAAAAATATACGTCAGGGCGAAGCCGAGGCGGACCACTAGTATCAAATGAAAATAGAGTAAAACGTTAATGTCTATTCTTGAAATAAGAAATATTTTGAGTTGTGCTACTCTTTACCTATGTGTGCAGTTTTTTCTTACATTGGGCCTTTTAATAGGCGGCCAAAAGCATTTCAAAGAAATTAATTAATTACAGCAGACAGCTTGTCACCGACAGATATTATGATGATGAACAAAAATGTTTAATTCTCCATGACTTTTCATTCTCCTTTCAATGTCTTGACAATTTAAATAAATGGTACATACACATACGTTATATTTATTGTGTCTTCAGACTAACCATTCCCTTTCTATTGAGCATAGTGATGCGACTCATTTAAATATTTTATCGACAAAAACTTGACTCGCTTACGAAATAAAACGACATATACTCGTACATCACAATTTACATTTCACATACCATTGAACAAGTAAACATCCAGTTTTGTCACCATTTGCCTTAACCCGTGGCGGCCTTCTAAGAACTTTCTAATTCAAATAGACATATCAAACCATAAACCACGTGCATTTATCATATGTAGACACCGACTAGAGATAGCCGTATGGTCATAATTTACTTTATTATATCGATATTCGATTGTGTTGACGTTAGAGTATAATCAATAATTTCTATTTTATTGACATGTTAATGGAATACGATGGTGAAAAGATGGATGGTGGAAATGATTTTACAAAGTAGCCAATTTGTTAAGCGTTTAAAAGTCTTTCTCAATTATTGTTTTTATTGTATAATTAATGCTATGAATTGGCTACGTTGTATGGTTTCTCTGTTTCAATTAATTATGTAAACTGACACAATATAATGCAGTTAAATGTATATGAACTTTATTTACATTGGTATTTGGACTATGAGCTTAAAAACTCAGAAACTTCGGAGAATTATTACTTTATTATAGCTGCCACCCACAACCTGCAGATGCCATCTTAGATAACGAAAAACATTTCAACATGACAACTTTATCGATATTTAAAATCCTGCGAGCATAAATCACATCACTTCCACTTGATATCTCCGCCATCCTTCTTTTTTTAAAGTCGTTAAGATGAATCAGGGACGTATGTTATGTCAAGAAATTACTATTATAAATCTGTGGTTCAGCCTAACGACTGTAGCTACGCGAGTGATATAAAAAAAGTCAAGCGTTTTTTTGTAATGGCGGGAAAAATAGATTATGTAAAAGAGATTATGTTTAATGAGATAAGACGTGGAACTTAAATGTTGAGTAAGAGAAATATGATGGAGTTATGAAACATAATATCTGGGATTAGTTCGTAAGGTGCTTATTTATTTTATTCATGAATTAGTCCGATATTCTTAAGAATGTGTTGTGTGGTCACTGATCTGTACAATTTGATTAATATTTTCACAAGAAATACTCAATTAATATTCATAAATGTTTAGTGATATAACACTACTTAATAAATGACGTATTTCTTTCATTCATAAGAAACCGACAAAAAATAAACGAAAGTGAATCTTTGGGTATCCAACTATTTGCGTTCCTCTTAGCGATTTATGAAAAAGTAAAAGTTGGAATAGCCATGACACTTAACGTTAAAGTTATACGGTTCATAATTGAATGGCAGTTTGGTGCCGAAATAGCAATTTTCTGTTACGTTGTATGTGTCAATTGTACCTGCACCTTCGAACTTTCTCTGAAGGTCACACGAAAACGCGTGGAGACGTTATTGCGACTAAAAGATTATTGTTTGTTTTACGTAATCTTTGTATAATTTAATTAGCGTTAATGGTATGTTTTTAGCGCTTTTGGAAGTTTTAATTGTGATTTATAAGAAGATATTTGAAGTTTTTATGACTCATTTTATGTTTGTTTATTGTAGAAATTATCAATGTTATCTAATGTTTTTTTATAGCAGTTCTGACTGACAGACGAGATAATATAAACACATCTTGGCTGGACCATTTTATGAAGCAAAGAAAAGTAATAAAAATAACTAAGATAACTTTGAAACTAAACTAACTAAAAACTAAAAAAAAAAAAAAAATCCTCCCCCCCTTCTTCCTTTATCCTTAAGTCTCTTAGTATCAAACTTGACCTTAATTTGCTTAACCTTACATTTCATAACTGTAAGTAATTAAAATTAATTCGAAATTAATTTACCAAAAATATAAAATTACTAGTGGTCCCGACAGACGTTGTACTTGACGTTTGCTTTGTGTCTGACGAAAAATTATAGAAATCGATTGCATTGCCACCTACCGGGTCCAATTGTAAATCTAAACCATTCTCGAATCCCATTGAACACACACAAAAAATTTCATCAACATCGGTCCAGCCGTATAGGAGGAGTTCAGTGACATACACACGTAATTAATTTGTAGTCAAAGTCACACTTGACTTTTTTTGCACTCACACCTTCCCACAAGAAACCATTCAACACGATAGTTCCACATACGTTACACTATTATCGAGTAACAATAGCATCGTTATACAGTTATACCAGCCATTATCCAATTGGCTGAACAAAT
Organism: Mamestra brassicae; assembly: GCA_905163435.1. NCBI lineage: Eukaryota > Metazoa > Arthropoda > Insecta > Lepidoptera > Noctuidae > Mamestra > Mamestra brassicae. Next base: position 15,455,840 of record LR991006.1, on the reverse strand, counting down.
CTACTTATTAGCCGTACCATTGATTATACACGCCTGTTACGTTACTGTGTTACTCTGTGTGTTGCTTAGGTATTAATTTTATTAGATACTAGCTGCGCCCCGCGGTGTTACCCGCGGTTTATCAGGTAATGCGCGTGAATGTAGAAAATTATCGAAATAAAGCATGCCTATGTGTTAATCCAGGGTGTCAGCTTCCTGCACACAAAATGTTATCAAAATTGGTCCAGCCGTTTGCGCGTGAAGAAATAACAAAGTCAAAGTCAAAACGTTTATTTCAATTAGGCCATTAAACGGCACTTTTGAACGTCATCGTTTACAGTTCAGTAAAATAATAATATTACATTAATAAAGTGACTCTACTGTCCATTCGGAAAGGTAGATTCTTATGGAGAAGAACGGACAAGAAACTCCATAGTTACTCTTTTCAAATAATAATTTTACAAAATTTGGTATACAAAAATTCATTTACACACTCACAAACTTTCGCCTTTACAATATTAGTGTGTAGTGTGATGTGATGTGGTTATATTAAATAGTGTGATATGCACGGTTTGTTGGGCATACGGTGTGAGCAGATCCAGGATTATAGTTTGGGGGGCTTGACCCCGCTGAGGCTGATGTGTAGGTTTTAGCAAAATAAACACTAAAAAAGCACGTTACATTTTATATCGCTCATGCATAACAAGCCTCCTTGGATTACTTTGCGTAAATGGCTCTATGGCTTCGTTAGGGTATAGGCTATCAAAGATAATATCTCGTTTTTGGGGGGGGGGGGGGGGGGGGTCTTCAATCCCGACCTCATCAGCTACTGAGAATGAGGATAGTGAAGACCAGCGGACTAGAGTAGATCAATTTATAAAGGAGCTTATTTCAACATTTACGAGTTTTGTAGAATCTAGATTGCCATCTTGATGGTCGTCTTTAACCTTTTCTCCTTTTACGTACTTGTGATGATCGGATGTTACTACAGCGTGAAGATGAGTGAGGGCGAAGAATAAACGTCGAATTGAAAGATTTAGGCGACAATATTGTTTTACAAACGGTATTAATTTTTAAATCTTAAAATCATATTTTTTATTGTCTTTGTAAAATAAAAATAAAATAAAGATTTTCCAAGTTACACAATCCACTCAGGATGCGGTAAGTAGAGATGACACATGTTTACCGACCTCCTTTTGAGCCAAGCTACCCGAAGCATAGCTAAGCTACCAACCACAGCAAATTCTTGTCATACCAACATTAGCATAAAATCAAGCGTATCATTGATTACGGTTTTATAAACTTTTACTAAACATCGGAAGTGTTAGGCAATAGGTGAATAGTGATGTAACCCGTTTTACTTTATACAAGGAAATGTTAAATGTATAATAGAACATTATACAGAGAAAGTTTGACGTTTGGGAAATATTTTGGAGAAACGGTTTTGTTCAAAGGATATCTATATGTAAATTAATAATAAAATCTGTACATCAATATATAAAGCTGAAGAGTGTTTGTTTGTTAGTCGGAAATTAGTTTTTTTTTTTCTATATTGAGTCACATTAATGAAAAATGCTATATAGGCTATGCAGGAACGGAAAATTCCTATGAGGACGGAAAAAAAAGGATATGCGCGTACGAAGACGCGCTGAAAATAAGCTAGTACTTAATACAATAAAGCTGAAGAGTTTGTTTGTTTGAACGCGCTAATCTCTGGAACTGCCAGTCGGATTAAGAAAATTCTTTTTGTATATGTTAGCGACATTCATGAGGGCACGGGAAATTCCTATGGGAACAGGAAAAAACGGGATTTACGCGTACAAAATCGCGGGCAAAAGCTAAGTAATGAGCTAAATTTGTTTGTCAGTTTATATTTTTGCAAAATGGAGAGGTACGCTATGTCCTGATCTGATCCTTAAAGTTATTTCACTGATAGAAAGTAAGAAGAATAAATGGACGACCCGTATAAGAAATTTCACAGAAAAAGCTAGAGTTAAATTGTATTTGTTTGGTTTTGTTTTGAGTTGTCTAGTTTTTTTCGGTACAGCAAATAATAAGCTATTACCACCTCGTTCTATCCTTATAAATAATTGATAGCTGAATAAAAACTTTTTATTGTATACCATGCTCAAATAAAATAATCTAGGTTTAAATATAAACTGAACACTGAATAAGTCAGTTAAGGAAACATCAGTAATAATTAATTAATTTCGTAACAGCTATAAACATCGGGGTAATAGCTTTTTCTAATGTAAGTAATAATTTGACGATGGCTAAATGAGATTTTAAATGAAAGTTGGCAGAGAAACCGAAAGGTATATCTACATTCATGTTCTCTACAGTTATAAGCCTGTTGGTAAGCCATTATATATACCTAAAATAAAAGGTTCAAGTCCCTATCTCAGATCTTAAGGTTTGCAAAAAAACAATGTTAAAAGTTTTAAGTTCTATCAATGCTTCGAAATCGTATTTTTAAATAATATTTTTTTATTATTTATTGTGATTAAAAATTATAATTTGCAGATACATATAAACTTATAGATAAGATAGTAAAAAAGGGGAGGGGAAGAACTCATAGGGAACTTAATAGTTAAGATTTTTAATAGACACCGCGTAAATTAGTAAAACAACATCTATTGAAAATAGATTTCTCCTCTGTTAAATAAAATTAAGATCTGTCGTATTCCAAATAAGATTCATCGTACAACGTTTTGAGGATACTTTAACTGTGCGTACAGCTAAGGAGTGGAATTATCTGCCAGACTCTGTGTTTCCTTATAGCCACAACCTGAGAGTCTTTAAGTCAAGAGTGAATAGGTTACTTTCAGGCAAGCGTGCTCCATCGTCGACCACATCATCGCTTTCCATCAAGTGAGACTTGGTCAAAGACGAACCTATCGATAATAATCCAAGAAGACCATAAATGAAACTCATAACCCGACGTCTACACCATGATCGTGTAAAAGCACGTGTATTTAAAACCAGCTCAGTGACGCCAGACCACGTGTTCACGGTTGTCACAGCCCATTTCACGCAAAGTCAAGGTTGCAACCAGCCAACCGTGGCGGTACTGTTAACCCTTGCTTACGTCACGGATTCATAAGGTATACGTAATAGATAAGTGTTTTGTTGGTAATTAAATTATGTTTTCCACTTTGAGTAACTTTAGCTGATATTATAGCCTTTGTTTTTTAGAGGTTTGAGATTGATGTCAGCATAGAAGACGGGGCCCGCTAGGGCCAGAGCCTGCCAGGGTTGCGGAATTTGTTCGAAAGAGTCACCGCGGCCCTGGAACGCAAAGGGCTTTAGAAGGAACACGGATGGATTTTAGTCAGTAAGAGTCTGACACGCCCTTCCGCTCCACCCAGAGCGGAAAAGTCATTTGATGATTTCCCAGCCATAAAAAATAGAAGGGGTTTGAGATTACACTTCAGGCTTACCTCAACGCTAGTCCATTTTTTTATCGGTATTCTAAAACGCCTCAGACACGATTTTGAACTGGCTGCTGTGACGCTTTGGAGCAATGAAAGGCTTCTTGGGTAAAAAGTGGAGTATAGTAGAATATTCTTTATTGTAAGTACATCAAAATAGTTACAGCCACCACACAAAAAGACTTAATTTTAATGGTTATTGCTGCAACGATATCAACCAGACAACTTTTGGATGACCTGGATGGTTTAATCGAAATGCATTTTCTCAGAATGTATTACAGAAACTTAAAGGCCAACTTTTAATTATGACCTAGAATGCAAAAAAAAATTCAACATTGAATTATTAAATGTCACCTTAAATTCGAACGATTTTTGACAACCGAACCAGTTACAGTTCCGAAGTAAAAGGGACGGTAATGACATACATTATGTAGATACATACACTCATATACAGCGGGTTAAAATAACCTTAAGTTTTTAGGAAGCAATTATCTGATAATTATCAAGTTCCTAATCAGAAAATAGACTTTGGACCATTGAAAATATCAGGTAAATGCGGCATGGACAAAATTTACCATTGAAAGTGCTTTACCTGTTCTCAAATTATACAGATTTTGGTTAATATGCTAACTCTTAAAAAAAAAACATTATCTATGAAGCTATGGAAAACTGAAATTTTAATAAGATAGCTGATGTTCTCTTCTTAAAATGGTTCATCCATTTTTTAAATGCCCTTCTGAAGTGCTTCTGAATATCTGTTATGTATTATACAGTTATACACCCTGTATACTAACTGTACACACATACATTTTAGTTATTATATTATTATACATTTATATACATGCGTGCAAGTCCTTGTATAGTGTTAGGTTAAGGTGGACTGGTTAACATTGCAAGCATGTACAACCTCATTGGTGGTCGGAAACCAACAGATTTCACTAGCACACTGCCCGATTTAAATCTATAGGATTTATATTTAAATGCGGAAACGCATGCCTTTTATATTTTAAATATGTACTCACATAAATAAGAAAGCTTTTGGATGGATATTTAAATATGTACACAGGTTTTCTATGCCTTTTACCTAAAGCATGTTTACGATTAGAAAATATGGACCGTAAAACTGTACTTGCTTAGGTTTCTTGCTATATTTTTTAAACATTGAACTTTTTTAGGACAAACCCCTCCGAAATCTATTCCAATGTTTTACATGCAGCGACTGACTGTCTCATTTACCGGGAAAAGCCCTTAACTGGGTAACACGACACCTTTGGGTTAGATTAGTATTGCCGCCCTTTTATGTCAGTGTTATTAGAAACAGTTATTTGACTTACATCGTCCTTAGAATCCAATAATTGTACAGTCTCTTTCTATTTCCCTATTTCAAAGACCACCGCAGTCAAAACCTCTGCCACTCTTTTAAATCATTGTTTCCCACATTCACAATCTCTAATTTCAACCAATTTCCCGTTTCATCACCAAACTCAAACCAATGTATCTCTCTTACTCACGTATCTGTCAAAATATTCATCGTTATTCTAATCTTTTACTACACTATGTTCTCCGACGCTTTACAAAACAAACTCGGCATCGGACGAGTCGTCCCATTCACTGCGGCCAATCGTGCGTAACTTTCGACTCACGGTATAATACGCGACAATAAAGGTCAGAAGTTTCAATCCTTTCAATATTAATGTACAAGGAAATGAAAGGTGAACTAAGTAGCTCTAAAATGCCTTGATTTTTAATGAAGGTAAAAAGCTTACAGTCACGTGTCCTTTGGGGCAAATTTGGGAAAAATTTAAAAACTTTAGTCTCGATATCTGTCAGAGCACTGAACTTAGTTGAAGTCAACCTCGGTAATAAGGTCCAAAGTGGGGGGTTTAGTTCAAGTCGTATAACATAACCAAAGAACAAAAACAACCAAATCAAAAATCAAAATCCTATCAGTCTGCATACTTTCCATGAGACTAAAAATAACTAAAAACAGTTTTTTTATTGTATGATTGGCTTAATTCACTGTTCTTCATACGAAAATTCCCTGTGTCGTGAGTTCCTGGATCTTATAAATCTATATCTTTTATACTATCTTTACTTATCTAGATATACCAATAATAAAGCTGAAGAGTTTGTTTGTTTGAACGCGCTAATCTCTGGAACTACCAATCGGATTTGGAAAATTATTTTTGTATGTGATAGCTACATTCATGAGGAAGGCTATACAAGAACGGGAAATTCCTACGGGAACGGGAAAAAAGAGACATGCGCGTACGAAGTCGCGGGCAAAAGCTAGTTATAATATACACACAAATAGTAACAATAAACCCACAGCCTTACTATAAAAACTCTTATCTTATGATTGGTTTAAATAATGAGAAGCAGATTCTTAATTCGAATTCGATTGGCGGAAACCCAAACGTTGATTGGCAGACAGTGCCTAGGCTAGACATTCTCTACTAATCACCTTGTTCAATATTTAAACTATTCATATGGTTAATTTTTATTTAATAAATAAGGCTGATTGACTTTAAATCTTAATACCTTGCTGTAGACTCATATTGGACTTATACTTCTGTATACCCTGTAATATATCGAGTGTCACCGCTCGCCGGTCACGACTCGCACCTGTTAGTTCCTGCCGTTGTGTCACTCAGGTAGACTCATTTATACCGATGATAGTGTCATTTCTTATGACAGTTTTTTTACCCAAATGTAACTGTGAGAAACACCGGTTTGGTATAAGTTTCTCCTATATTTTGCCGAGAGAAAAGAAACTGAGATACAAACTGAGGTGATTTTATAGAATTCTTGATTTATTCAGACCATAGTTTTAATAGATTATTGCTAAGTTTAAAAGGAAAGTTCAATGAGTGAGAGAAATGTTCGTTTTTTAAGTGCTTCCCTCGTAAACTTTGGACTTCTCACTACCTCTATTTATTTCCAATACCATAAAAGCAAAACACTTCATTTATTTCAATTTACCGGAGCAGTAACACTTACATTAAAACCATAATAATACAATTTTAGATTAAGTCCTATTTCTAATTAAACAGTAACTTCAAATTATTTGCAATAAAACATTATATTATTACTTCATTAACTGTCATACATAACACACCCATAATAAAACATTTTACTTCGATATGTATTTTCTAGTATACATTTAATTTTAACTTGTATAATTTAGAATACTAAATGTATTTTAAATTATACAAGTTAAAAAAAAAATGTTCTTAATGACTTTTTTGTGCAATTATGATATAATTGTATACTCGTACGTCTGTTAAATGCAAAAATGAGTGATGTTAATTTGGAATTACACTTTCTCTACTGTAAAGTTACATCATTTTAATAGTTTGAACTTTATCAAATGTGTGAGATTCTGTAATTAGCTTTAGTATTTTTTTTACTTGTAAAATGTGTCTTGAAAAGAGAATAATGTTTTGACTTGTAATGTTATATTATGGCAATGTAATTTAAAAAAAAAAACATTATAATTTAAGGTCATTGTCATTATCATTAATGTCAACTGCTGCTATTAAATTTTTGACTATTTGTGTCAATGACTTGACAAAATTACTTTAAAAACACATATCAGTCAAAATGTTGCCACTGCCAAAGCACATTGCTTAATATGATTAATTTAATTAATAATTAGTTTGGATAGCCTTAATGAATCATCAACGCTCACTGCACCATTGCGCTAGAAGATACACAAAACACAATTTCGTAAGAAAGAGATGGTAACCGAAGCATTGCATACATCTGCCTACGACCTTGGCATTTCATTAATTATATTAAAAAATACATACAATCTAAACTTCGACCAAAATTTAGCAACTTTCGCATATATTGCTTTACTTACTTTTACTTGTTTACGTTGTTCAAGGTCTTGAGTTCGATTCCCGGGCTGGACGATATTCAGATATTACTCAATGTTAAGTAGAACATTTTTAAAGTCACTTAAAAGTAAATGTGTGTGTTAAGTAATGCATTGTATTGGTTGTTATTGATTCATATATTACGTAACTATAAGAGAAACACTCAAGAGGTCACTAGAATAAATCGTATATCGTTAACTTTACTTTCATAACGTACAAATCAAATTTAGAGATTTCACCAAAAACTATTCACAAAAACTGAAACATTATATTTCAATAAATGAAATGAATCTCAGAATGCACTCACATTTCGTTACATTAAATAATAAACGTCAATTAACGTAATTATATTTATGCAAACGGTAGCCTTATGCATTTCTGTTGCATAAACCTGATGCCGGAAGTCTGAAGCTGTAATTATTGACGTCTCTCGCGAGGCGAGGGGATGTTTGGAGGTTAATGCCCGAGTTTGTCCCAGATTTTGAAGAAAATGGGAGTTTTAGAGTGATCACGTGACTGGTATTAGAAAATTGGTTTAAAATAGTCAAGATTACATCTTAGTGACATACAAAGTTTTAAAGACACGCTTAAACATTTCATGCTCTTATTAATTAACATAGTTTTCGTGATGAAATCGGCAAAATTTATCGTAAAAACATATTTCGAAAAAATATTTGTATTCCACATGTCACATCCCTAAGATTTCAAATACACATTTGTAACATTATGACATCGTTTCCTATCCGTGTATTACATTAACAAGCAGAACCAGACACTCTCTAGCTAAATAAAGAGAGTGGACATTGCATATTGTATAATACTTGTATTATACTAATAAAGTAAATACGTGAAAACTGAGCACCTTGCGAGCGCGCGCGTCGATGTCTTTTACTCGGAGGAGTTCCGTCCGCGAATCTGACCGAACGACGAGTCGACCTACTTTTGACAGACATTCTGTACATTTTACGTAATCATCAAAGAGGATGTAATGTATAGAAATTATACATATACACATTTTGGACAACATTATGCAGGTGAAATTTTCGTCTTCGATGATTTACTCGCACATTCTCTTGAATTTGAAAACTTTATGGTAATATTTTTATGGATTTGTATTTGAATGTTTAATTTAATGTTTTTTAAATGTATAGATTATGTCAGTCTATTATATTAATAATATTTCTCTATTTAGGTACAAATTGATTTGATTGAAAGCTGTTTGGCGGTGACTGCTTTATAAATAGAACCCTGTGTATAGAGAGAAATTGTACGGTCAAGCGTTATTTTTAAATGCGCAGCCTTGAGGTTTTCTAATACTTATCATGTGTTTTATTTTGATAAAGCCTATGTTTTTTGTGGTAAACTACTATTATAACCACCTTATTTTATTTGTAACATTATTATTTTTATTTGCCAATTATATTTAAAACTGTATGTATGCCTAGCAGGTACGTTAATTTAATACGATCATCACATAATAATTAATTAATTATTTCTCGCACCAACACCCGCAGCTAGATTATAGAACTTCCACAAAACAGAAAATAGAATTTTCGTTTTTTATCACCCATAAACAACGATGGGTCACACACAATCCAAACATAATAAACCAATTTGACACAACAATTTCCCACTTTTACATTTAAATCGAAATCACTTGGATACGAAAATCTTCCTTCAACTTTCACTAAGAAAAAAAAATGTCCGAAAAAAAATGAGTAAGCAAAAAATGTACGCACTGAATTTCAACTTACCCAAAATATTAGCCTCATTTTATCCATACACACAGCACTATAGGAAAGTTTAAAAAGTGGAGTAACTGTCACTACACATGCGCGAGCGTGCGCGCGGCTCCTGCGACTGGCCGGGCCGGCCGCCGGCGAAGCCTCCCCGCTCAGCAATCTACAACCTTCACATTATATATTATGTAAACATGAAAAAGCGCAAGTGCATTATGGCTATGAGAAGATTTTTTTTTAATGGTATTGTTTATGACTGGTATTATAGAGTGGCGACCCGCCCCATGTTGGATTTCAAACTTACATATATAAAATCTTCATGAACAAAATGCTTAACAGCATGGCCTGTATTCCCCACAGATATTAGCCGCTGAAAACGGGGGAGGTTCTTATAAGATATGTTTGGTCCAGTAGGGGTTGCTGTGGTAAATCTACTGCAGCGTCAGTGTTCATCAGGCTCTCAAAAAGCAGGTGCAGCATATTTGGTATACCAGTTTGGTTTTTGGATATAAGTCGAAAGCGAAAAGGGTTAGCCAAGTATAAAAGGTTTTTAAAATGATTATTTATGAGCTTTAATTATGCAAACGATCTATTCAATGAAAAAGTTGAGTACCCACAAAAACATATGTATTTTTGGTCATTTTTAAATATACCCAATATATGAAATTGTTTATTCCTCTTAGGGACTACACCGAAAGAGACATTTCATGTTGCGTTGAAGCGGAGTTTAGGCTCGGTGAATGTTCCGACATAATTCCCGTTTTTTTTTTTTTTATAACACATTAAATAAAAAATAATGAGTTTCGATTGAAAACAAACTAATTCCATGTACACTTGCTCATCACTTTGCATTTACTATCCATGGTACCTACTTATTAATTCCATGGTATTAAATTTTGACATAATTCACAAAAATAAATACAACCTAAATACTGGCACTACACAAACGCATAAAACTTTTTTAGATTTTTTTGTTTGGCGAAATATTTTTCTTCTTTTTGAATTGAATGACACTTTCGTATTCACGAAAAAATCACTGAAAAAATGCTGTAACACAACCATAAATTTTTCAACATTTTGCTTTAACTATTTATTATGTCTAGAAGATTAAAATTAAATGTGAGAAATGTAATATTAGGATGTCATAATTTTAGTGATATATTAGCAAGAAACGATTATAGGATTCATACGGGTTTTACGCCATCGGTTGGTCCGAGAGCTATAACCCTCAATAAACCCAACTATGACTTCTACAAGCAGGATTATGTGAAAAGTACACACAAAATATTTTTGAAACGCGCATCTTCGGAGATCCCAGTTACTGGCAAATGGCTTGATGAGGTAATGAAATTATTCGTTTCTTTTGTTTGACAAAACCCTTCAGAAAAAAAATTCAAAGCCTCAACTTTTTTTTTTCTATAGTTTATGTTGTCCGAGGAGGGATGAAATGCACGTAACTAAAAGAGTTATGAATATAAATGTGGATGGATGGACAGGGAGAGGCCAAAGAAAAGATGGATGGATTGTATTAGGAGTGATATGAAAGAAAAGGGAGTTAGTGATAGCGTGACGGTTGACAGGACAGAATGGAAGAAAAAAACGTGTTGCGCCGACCCCAAGTAACATGGGATAAGGGCAGGAAGATGATGAGTTTGTTGTCCGAAAATAAAAGCTCCGCCCTTACACCGCTGGGTCGTTTGAGGCTCTTGCACCCTCACGAGATACATGCGCACATGTACATATCTCACGCTGGTAGCGTGTGCATGTATCTCGCACTTGTACATACACATGCTCATCTATGGTGTTAAAATTATCTTTTGGCGAACAATTGGTATTACCAGAGGTCGTTGTTGGTAAATGCTTGTGATGTTATCATGGGTGTATGTAAACAAGATGGCGAATTTTCGATGTTGGCCTCCCGCCAAAAGTTCCTTTAACAGCCTGGAATTACAAGACCCGGGCACCTTTGACGCGGTTGTTTACACGTTGCCTGCGCATTTGCCCGGTCATACGCATGTTAAATATATTATTTGTTTAATATTCAAATATAAAATAATGCAGATGTAAATAACTCTTACGATAATGGTCTTATTGGAACTCATTAAATTTTTTATCTCGGATAATTTATGTAAACAGAAAGTTATCGCGAACATAACACGTCACACAATTTTTTTAGCAAACCTCAAATGGATTCAATCGACTGGGAAAGGTTAAACGTAACGAAAAGTGTTTCAAGAAGTAGGTAGGCATAGCACACCGGGGTCCATCTCGACATAGTTACCGATCGCATTCCGACCAAATTCGGTCGATTAGTCCTAAGGCCACCCATACACAGTCAATCTCGATCGCAATTCACGAATCTGATAATTGATTTTGATCGTGGATCGCGTTCGAGACTGACTGCTGTTTGATACTTCAAGCCCAGCTCATTAATGTTAAAGTGAATAAGAAGTGAGCAGTTGCAGTATGGTGACATCGAAAATCGTGAGTGATAATATTCTTTTGAACGTAATTCAGAAAACATTTCAACCCTTGCAGCATTCCAGTATACTTAAATATTTTGCAACATACTTATTAAATACTTATTAGCAGAGATCGGAATAGGTAGACTATATTTACCCAATGTTCGTGGAAGAAAGTAACATAGAGATGATAATAAAATTCTCTTTCCTTCTGTAACATCCTAGAATCATAAATGGAATCATGACAATTACAACCCGGGATTATAAAAACATGAACTGGACTAGTTACAAATTACTGATTTGAAGAATCAAAAAAAGGAAAGAGTTGTGCGAAAACAAAGCTATTTAATTTAACAGTTTTAGTAGGTACGGAACTCTAAAAACATAATTTTGACTGGTCTGTTGGTCGAGTGGTTAGTGACACTGACTGCTAAACTGGAGGTCGTGGGTTCGATTCCCACCCAGGACAAATCTTTGTGTGATGAGCATGATCATTTGTTCTGTGTCTGGGTGTAATTTGTCTATAATATGTATGTATTTAGAAATATATAAGTATGTTTATCAGTTGTCTGGTTGCCATAGCACAGGCTCTGCCTAATTTGGGATCGGATGACCGTGTGTGAGTTGTCCCAAGATATTATTATTATTATATTGTTATTATAATAAGATTCTTTAATATAATAATTGTATTCAAATGTATTCAAAGCGCAATAAGTAATTTGCAATTTCATAAATCCCGGGATACAATCGTCATGTGTATGATTCTGGGATACATCCACGAACGATATACTTCCACGAACATTAGGTAAATATAGTCTACCTATTCCGATCTCTGCTTATTAGGCCGAAGATAAATGCGGTACAATCATTTTTAATTTATTTTTAACAGCCACCTTTTTTTCAGTGATTTGTCGTTTAGAACCTTCAACTACTATCCCTAATGTTTACATAAATTATCTTAGATTCAAATATGACATTTACAAAATCTTAGTTTTATTTTTCAGGTACAAACCGGTTCCATCTGCACTTCAGGCCATGGGTTCCTTCGTAGGTTGACACGGTATCTCTATTATGACCGAAAAAGTCTTCAGCGTCTACCTTCGGCGCCACAATCAGTTTGCGAGGATTCTGAGAAGACAATATACCCCTCTTATCCACCATGTCTCTTTTGTCCCCCGATGCCGAAACGCTTCCATTGCAAAGACCTAACAAAATCCGATTCATGTACTGACACTACACCTTGTACTTTCAAAAGTCCTGCTTTAAATATCATTAGACTTTACTCTTCTTATCAATGTCAAACCAAGAGCCTTAGAAAGAAAACAGAAGTATATAACGCTAAATCTTGTCCACCACGACCGCCGCAATGCAAGCCGTTGCTAAAACCTAAGTTTTGTCAGCCGCAAAAGAAAAAGACTTGCAAGCCTCGCAAATCAAATGATCCAAAACCTGGAGTGTGTCCAGACCCATGCAAAAGCAAGCCGAACTGCTGAAAGACATGAAGAAATGTATTCACAATGTTCTGTATTCAAAAAAGTGAGTTTGAAATAGTTTTGTTCGTGGTTTAATTTTTATTAAATGCATGTTTCAAATTGTTATTTATCTAATTACAAGTTTACACGAGATTATGTCGTTTCCACTCGGGGCCCGCTAGGGCCAGAGCCTGCCAGGGTTACGGAATTTGTTCGAAAGAGTGACCGCGGCCCTGGAACGCAAAGGGCTTTAGAAGGAACACGGATGGGTTTTAGTCAGTAAGAGTCTGACACGCCCTTCCGCTTCACCCAGAGAGGAAGAAGTCATTTGATGATTTCCCATCCTTAAAAAAAAAAATATGTCGTTTCCACTATGCGACACCTTATAGGTAAGTATATATATATATATTAAAGCTGCATCGAACCAAATTGTTTATTTAAAAAAAATGCCGGCGCGGACCGTCTGTAATATTTATTTAAAATATACGAAAGTGATGAAGGAGGATTTTTACATTGCGGTAGGTCCCAAATTACTAATACTCCTTAAATATATCTTAGACACAAAAAGTTCGTAGTCGATAACATAACACGCGACCATTATTTTAAGAGTTATCGATATCTGCATTCTACTTAAAAGAATCAATAATTAGTTAAGCTGTTTACACACGATGCTTCTCACGCACATGCGTAGACCATGGACTTCGTCATAAAGTCCATGTGAAGACCAGTACTGATTAAACAGACGTGCTGCATTTGAACTGCTCGCCAACTGCAAATGAACAAACTGATTCAACTGCATCCAAATTGCAATTTTGCAGTGAATGTGCAATTCTAAACAGCTAGGGCTTAAAAGAGACGAGCTGTTTAGTCTGCATCACTAATTTATTGGCTAGACTCATAGATCGTACTTTGTCTCTGCTTTTATAAGAAAACATTGCATAACAATTTGAACTTTAATCACCTACTAAGGTTAACATTTATAAGAAATGCTTGTTTTCACTGGATTGTGCATAAATATACTCGCTATTCGTTTGGAGAGAGGTTTCAATTTGGCGTGAATCCCTAACTTAGAAAATTATAATGGAAATAGGATCTACGGATCTAGCCTGTGTCAATAACTCTTAAAATAATGATGTTCTCAGAACCCGCTCACCATTGTCTTCTTATGGAAGCTGCTCTGCTCTCTCTTATTTTCTATCGTGTCAAATATAAAATAACCGACCTTTAACAAGATTTTTACGGCTCAAATTGTTTTTTTCAGGTACAAACCGGCCCAAACTGCACCCCAGGTTATGAATTACCTTGGGAATCGTTGTGCAGTTTCTGTGATGACCGAGAGAACCCTCAATGCCCGCCTTTGGGTGTTAAGTCACAATCAGCCACTGAAAAGGCCCTTGTGAAGCCAATATCTCTCTCACCGATATGTCCCTCTTGTCCTCTGAAGCCGGAAAAATCCAATCCTTACGCAAGTACACTATGTACTCCCGAAACTGTTTTATTAAACAACTGTCGATGTTATTGCGCCAGTCCATGCCAACCTAAGCCTCCAAAAAAGAAGAAAACTGCAGGGCCATGTAAACCCTTTCCTTGTGGACCAAATCAGGCCCTGATCAAGCCAGTGCCGAAATGTAGACCGATGCCCCACAAAAGGCCTATCCTCAATGCGAAAGATTGTGGCAGCGGACCTAAGAAATGCGAACCGAAATTTAATGTGGGCAAAAGTCCTGGCTCCAGTGGCGGCTCCTCCCAAGGAGATCCATGTGCTGGAGGGAAGAGAGAAGCAAAAAGGGATTGTTATGGGTCCGACTCTAAAGGCTCAGGATCCAAATCAGGACCAGTTTGCCCACCACCCAAGTGTAAATGAATTTAATTTAGTAAAATTTAACTGTTGTTGTTACAAGAAACTCAACTCGAAATATTTTTGTTTGATGTTTGAATTAAATTCTTGTTTAAAATATTTTTACCATTTTTTTTTCAAACTTTTTCTCATGTCGAACATGATATGATAGATAATGAAATATGCAATACTGTGCGCCTAGTTGAATATTTTAATGTCTCCGATTCTGAATTCCTTATCAGGAAACCTAATTGGGAAACCGTACGTATGTGGCCCGCCTATACTAGTCAATGGGACTTTTGGTCTAATACACCGGCTTATACGGCTCTTAAACACAGTTACTTGAGTATAAGTATAAAGATGCTAGATATGTTACCCGCGAGACACATTTTTTTTTTTTTTTTTTATAATCTTTATTTATTTAGAGGCTTTTACCTTACAAAGGTACGTCAGCCTCATCGTACCCTTTAAATAACTAATATCTACTTATAATATAATTACTGATTACACGTACCTACCTTTAATTCTACAAATGTTATTATTGCGTAAGCGAGGGAGTTAGTGATGCAGCAATCATTTCATAAACCAGTTTCGCTTCTCCCGAATTTGGTGTAGATAATATTCTAATAAAAGCCCCAACATCATACAAATTAAGTTTTAACTCCCGCATCACTATCTCCCTCTCTCTCCGGTTCTTTTTACATTCCACCAGCAAATGTTGGACGTCTTCGACTTTATTACACACTAGACAGTTAGGGGAATCGACTTTTTTCATTAGAGAGACACATTTGCAGAGCGTAAGTTCCTGGGTCTCGCACTCGTTTTATGCGTATGCATCGTGTACAAGCACCGTGTATTGGTAGTTCGGGCTGGTATCCGCAACTCCACATCCAAGCGCGTTTATTACGCATCTTTTATGCCGATATTAACTACTGTTTTAATAAATACTTAACTAAATATATCCAAAAAAATAAAAACTTCTAACTAAAATATAGCGTCAAAAAATTCGTCCGCATCGCTATCGACTGAAAGTGAGCCCAAAAGACTGGCGGCATTGCCACGTTGTATGGCAATGCTTATTATCCTCTGTCTGAGGTAAAAGCCCTTGGGTCACGCGAAGTGTCAACTAGGCGTTTAGCAAGTTCTTTATATAACGCATGAGCACTCTGACCCCACGGTCCAAGAGTTTCAACCCCAAACGGCTCGAAAATATAATTGTCAACTAGTTTATTATATTTCCGCCGCTTGAGGTTCTCCGCAGCCGCAGCAGCAGCACCAGCAGATATTAATTACATCTAATAAAAATGGTCTCCGGCGAAGCTTTCCAATCCACATACATTCGGGCCGTGCCCGGAATGTGGGCGGACCATGGTCCGTCAGGAACTCAACAACCTATCGGTGCGTACATTTTATATGAACTCGTTCACTCACGTCCGTGCCCGGAACGTGGAAGGATCGTGAACCGTCAGGAACTCAACAACCTATTGGTGCGTACATTTTATATGAACTCGTTCACTCACGTCCGTGTCCGGGCCGTGTCCAGGACGCGTCGGGCCACGTTGTGACGGGCTACCGTCCGGTCCCATCCCGGGTACCGCCCGGATATAAGTGGATCAACCTTTAAGAAACTGTCCTGACTATTCATCGTGTCAAAGAAATAAAGAAAACTAGTATTATATTATATTATATATTTGGCACACACACCGATACACACAATGTTGGTAAAAATAAAAGGAAATTCAAACATTGAATTAGCAAGCTTGAGTCAATATTGTTCTTAACAACAAATTCTTAATATATTTTCAGTTCCGAACCTTTCCGATCGCCACTCCAGCTGGATTACTTTGGGAGTCACCATACAGCTTCTACTACGATCGAAAGAACCCTGAGTGCCCGCCATGTTCGCCTAAATCCCGATCTGACTGCAAAGAGGAACCTTTGAAACCAATACCTCCTCCACGGAAACGTCCCCAATGTCCTTCGACGCCTAATTGCTACCCTTGCAAACAGCCCACGAAATCAGACCCGTGTGCTAAGATAACACCGTGGATTAAAACTTTTCTTCCACTAAATAACTGTAGATTTTATTCTACCAGCTCAATCCTACCGAGAAACTTGAAGCCAAAGCCGTGTGAGCCGAAGCCAAGACGGCTGGCAGCACTGAAATGGGTCACCGTCACGGCTCGATGCCTTTGTGACGATAGTGGACCGAAGAAATGTGAACCGAAAACGAAGAAAAGTGAAAAAACAAAGAAATGTGAACCAAAAAAGTGTGGGGAAAAAGATACTTCTTGTAAGCCGAAAAAGTGTGAACCGAAAAATAGTGGATGCAAATAAAAAAGCGAACCAGTTAACAAGTGAATTAACTTTAATTGTTCTGCAACCAATTGAAATATGAGTTTGATATATTTTTGTTTGTGGTTTGAATTAAATGCATTCTTAAAATGTCATATTTGTAATTTATTGCGAGAAGCGAACCAAAAAGCAGGATCCCTGTTTAGTGGACATCTTTACACTGAAGTGACATTTTAGCTGCCTCGGCAGGTATTCATACTTTTTTTAAAGGTTGGGAAATCATCAAATTACTCCTTCCGCTCTGGGCGGAGCGGAAGGGAGTGAGACTCTTACTGACTCAAACCCATCCGTGTTCCTCCTAATGACGTTTGCATTCCTGGGGGGGCTACTCTCTAAACCCGAAGTCCGTGGTTTCGGGCTTAGTTGCGGGCGTATTACACACGATTAGTATACAACACGATTTGAAAATCGTGTTGTATTAATTCTTAATGGTTAGGTTATACGGACTATAGAATACGCCCGCAACTAAGCCCGAAACTACGGACTTCGGGCTTAGAGAGTAGCCCCCCTGGGCCACGGTGACTCTTTCGAACAAAATCGATCGATCGAAATTCCGCAACCCTGGCAGAGGTATTCAAACTAAGGCCTACCTGCGCAAAACAATAATGGCCCCGGGTGGGGAACTAACTCGGACTGGGCCCAATAAAAGTACTCTGTTTCAAAATAAGGCTGCGTTTCCATCAGAGATGTGCGAGGATGCATGGCGAGGGATGTGTTTGTTAAGAACCAATAGAATCTCTTCATTTATCTAGCCTCGCTCAGCCCAAGCGATTCTATTGGTTCTTTACAAACACATCCCTCGCAACTCATCCTCGCACATCTCGGTGGTAAAGTAGCTTTATACTCCTTTTCAGCTTTGTCGCTGCCAGATTACAAGGCCTGTAGACATTTCTATCACGTTTTATTCAAAGGCTCATTAATAAAATACAACGTTTTGTATCGATAAACAGGTTCTATGTTATTTGAACGCAATACGATTACTTTCTAATTTTGCATTACGTAAAATTCTATGCCAGTGTCTCTTATATATCTAGATTTTTAGGAAGAATTTAAGATTCTTTTTTTGTGGACTATTTATGCTTACACTTGCATGGCTCATATTCAGGGTATTTCAGAAGTGTGCATGTGTTTTTGTCTTCATATTTTTTCCCACATGTATATCAGCACATTGCTCGAAGAACGGACGGTCGTTGGGGCCGAAAAGTTCTGGAGTGGCGACCTGCGTATTGGAAGACGCAGCGTTGGAAGGTCTCCTACAAGGTGGACCGATGACCTGGTGAGGGTCGCGTATTTTGTATATGGATGGGACAAGTAGCTGATCCACCCCAGCTCCTCAAGGAAAGCCAGCAATGTCCCAGTGTTACTGACTAGCAACACGAAGAGTACCTGCCGGTCGATTCAGTACACATGTCGAAGTGAAGGCTTGGGTGAAGTGATCACAAGGTGAGCTGTCAATCCATATAAACAAGATGTCACGTGACCACGAAGTGAGCTGTCATTCCATCTTGATTATATGGATTGACAGCTCACCTCGTGATCACTTCACCCAAGCAATGGAGGGATGGTATTGTCAACATTTCTCGTGCAAATATGGGAATCCTAATCCTAAATACAATATTATAAATGCAAAAGTGAGTGGGTTCGTTTGTTAAGATTTGACGCTTAAATTGCTGAACGTTTGATGAATTTTGGTTGTTGGATTGTTTTTGCAAAAATCTATACTAATATTATAAAGAGGTAAAGTTTGTAAGTTTGTATGTAGGGGGTAATCTCTGGATCTACTGAACCGATTTTGAAAATTCTTTTTGTATATCGCACCTTTAAAGTAAAACCGTTACTAAACGAAAATTTTCATGAATTGAGGTATCTATCTATCTAAAAACAGTGACTATTTTCTAATATTGGCTCCCCTATAAAATTTCATAAATTTCGTTTAGTAACGGTTTTACTTTAAAGGTGCGATATGATAGCTGAAATGGGACTAGGCGGGTCACACCAGCCGCTTGCATAGTGACCGCTGGGCAAAAGTCTCCACGCAATGGGTCTAGAGGATGGACGGCGTCGCCGAGGCCGGCCCAGAAAGCGGTAGCGAGATGATTTGGATGCACACCGCGAAGGCTGGTTCGAGGTGGCGCAAGAAAAGAATGTTTGGAAGGATATGGGGGAGGCCTTTGCCTAGCAGTGGGACACAATAGGCTAAAAAATCAATCAATCAAAATCAATATGATAGCCACAGTCATGAGGAATGCTAAAGGCTATATGGGAACGGGAAAAAACGGGCTACGCGCGTACGAAGTCGCGTATAAAAGCTAGTCTATAATAACGCGGGAGATACCGCAGGCGAGGGCTAGTTGTTGATAACGCCGGTCTAGCAACGGCCGCCGACGCTTCTCCAAACTCAGTGTAAGGTTCCGCACCGGTCATTACTTCACCCACATCAACTTCGATTTTCACCACAACTCTTCAATTATCGAGTTTTCTAACCTTCGATTAAATCTCAACGTGATGAATCAATCGATTTCTTTATTTTTATTCACGTAATGGTTTACGTACAGATGGAAGTTTTTTTTTAGAATTGATTATAGTTCTTAAAATAACTAACAGTAAATGTCTTCGTCGAGTCCAATAACCTCGGACAGAAGAAGATATACAACAAATTACTGATGAAAATCATTCATTTGTTGTATGTTTTTATTTACAGCATAACTAGCATCTGCCTTCGTTTAATTATATCAAGGGAACGTACCTACTGTCAAAATAAAAATTGAAAAATCTATCTCTAAAACAAATCTCATCAAAATTGCTTCAGCGTAATAGGCGTAGAACGTAAAATACATTTAGGCAGGCAGTGACAGTTACTTTTTTAATTTATAATTAGACTAGTGGCCCGTTCCGGCTTCGCCCGCGTGTATACTTTAAAAAAAAAATCTGTTTCAAGAACCTTCTCCTGACAATAACAAATACAACAAAAAAATAAAGAAAAAAGAAAATTCTTTTTAAAATTAATTAATTCGATTTTCTTTTTTAAACGCGTGATGCCGTGACCAAGGGAAATAGGGATTCTTTTTTATTTGCAACCTGTAACAGAATAAACGCAATACCTCTTAAGGGGCTTGTACTCATCATTGTGAACTACTTTCACTATGGGACGAATACTGAAATATATTTAGATATATGATGGCCAAACGTTTTGCTTCGAAAGGACATGCACAGGCTAGCACTTTTGCCTGGTTCTTTAAGTTCCTTTAACAGGGTGTCTGTTGCCAAACTATTTAATTTTTCACAAATCCCGACTCCACTCTGCTGCTGAGATATAAGACAATCTTCAGATAATTTCTAAAATTCCATAGCATTTTTACCCGACTCCGACATCAAAACCACTCACCCGCACTCATCAGTCACGCTTACAACCACTAAACCAATGGCCCAGTGATCATTATTTATCAAACATTCATATTTAAGATGAACATTAAATTAATAACCATATTTAAACAAGGACGCAACACTATCTAATTTTTAATTTAATTTGTTTCACGAATTGAAAAAGAACCTTGCGAAACATCTTCATGCAATTGGAGTGTAAATAACGAAGATGTTTTATTATATACTCATGTATTATTTTGTTATGTACTAATTTAGTCGCGCGACTTCGCTCACGTACCACGCAGAAAACGTGCATTTTTTCCGATAAAAAGTAGCTTTATGACTCTTGGCCATAGTACAGGAGCTCGAGGCTTAGTAATGATAGTTTCAAATGGGTTGATCATCAAGGTCAAGCAACGCTTGCCGAGGTCGGTCTGTGGATGAGTTACCAATCGTCATCATCAATATATATAAATCTATTCTGAGTGACTGAGTGAATGACAGACAACGCACAGTCAAAACTACACTGGTCGTAGAAAGCTGACATTTAACATGAAGGTTCCTTGGGGAATGCAGAGGAGCACTAATTAAAAGAAAAGGTTGTCTCGACACAGGGATTTCCCGAAATTCCTACGGGAACAGGAAAAAAATGGGATCTGCGCGGACGAAGTCGCGGGCAGAAACGTTTTAATGTACCGATACTCCTTCATCCCTCAAAAACCACGATAAGTCGTTGGTCCTGGCTGCCATTTGTAGATCTATGGCATTCATTATGGATAGGATAGTCAGATGCCAGAAAATCTGACACTAGTCGTGAAATACTTTATTCAGCTGAATTCGTTTTGAATGGAAGTCGACCCCAATATAGTTGAGGAAAGGCTAGGCAGATGATGACAACTAAAACACTAGGAAATGTTGACAGGCGGTCGTTTTAGGGAGCTGTCTCTTTGTAAAATTTGACGTTCAAAGAGTGCTGGCTCTCAGCCTAATTTGAAAATGACTTTGTTTTTTTTATTTTTGACACTCGGCGATAGTGTGGCTTTCTATCAGTGAATAACTTTTCGAAATTGGAGCAGTATTTCCAGAGATTGTATAGTAGGCGCCAGATAAATGTGGAATCTTTCCCTAATAACTGTTCATAGGTACCTGAACAATTAAATATGAATCGTTTTTCATTATTAGACAATGTTAAGGATCACGAGAGATGATGATTCGGGACAGCTTTGTGTCATTAATTCCGTTTTTCAAATTAAAAATGTCAATAATTGTAGGTGGGTCAATGACCGTTATTCCACGATTATCTGGCGCCTACTATAGCAGCATCAATGCCGCCACATGCAAAACTAAGAAGCGAAATATGTACGGCAACAAAAAGAACCGCAACGCCATCTATCCTGTCAGCGGCGAACTACCAACGAAATCATACATCGCGCAAGCAAAGTTCTCCGTGCGATTTAAACATATATAACAGTCCCAATTTCAACCATAGGGCTCTAGTTCGATCCAGCTCGTCCCTAGCTGTCCTCCCCCAGCGACGCCCTAAGCCGAGGCCGGTACCTCTCAGGGGGTGCCCTTTGCGTATAGTCGCTTAGTTTGTAAGTTTTTTTTTTAAGCCCTGGCTGGAGGCTTTACAGGAGGCCACTCACAAAAAAAAAAAACTATCGGACAGTTGCCCACCAGACACAACAACCGTCTGGTCGGAGCATCCTCCCTCTCCTATGGAGCTGTGCAGGACTTTACTCTCAGTTCCGCAAATCTCTATAAGACTACATTTTACAAGCGTACAAGCAAACAATTTTATTCCGTTTACTTTATCAGTTATGTACCACTCTCTTATATTAAAATAATTGCAGCTTCCGACCAATTTTTAATTTTAGCACCTTGACACGATTTATTAAAATACTGAGAGGAGTTTGATTTGGTTTTTATATGCGTGTTGTTATTTTGCATGTGTTAAGTGTTTGCTCTTATTTTATGATGATTTACTTTGTCAACAAACTTTGCATTAAGTTTTCAATATATTGAGCGACCTGTTCATATTTGAGCAGCTTTTATTGATGAATATCAGCTGTAAGATATTTACTGCTGGATAATGGACATAGGCCTCCACCAAGTATCGTTTGAAATATCCAGTCTGGACTGCCTATTTAGCTTTCGGTGTGGTCTCAGTGGATGCAGCTGAGTACCAGTATTTTATATGGAGTCCTATCTGACCTTCACAACCCAGTAACTGGGTAACATGATACCCCTTAGCAAGATTGGTGTCAGCCTGGCTTCTTACGAACCCCAGGACCGACTGCTGAACGCGCTTTCCGGGGCCAGTAAGAGTTTAGATATCTATGTAATCGATGGTCAACCATCCACGACCGGCCTCGGCTAGCGTCGCTTAACCTCGAAGATTGACCCGTGTGCCTGTTATTATTTAGCCACGAGCTCCTCCAGTCAGGGACAATATTCAGTCTGGACTTAGTTTTTAGGGTTCCGTACCCGAAGGGTAACGGAACCCTATTACTAAGTATATACACTGTCCGTCCGTCTGTCTGGCAGCGGGCTCTATCTCAAGAACCGTAATAGGTAGACACTTAAAATTTTCAGTGTGTATTTTTGTTGCCGCTATAACAACAAATAAATTAAATTAAAAATTAAAAGGAACGGGAGGCATACAAGAAAAGTGTTTTTTTTTTCGGTCTATGGTACGGAACTCTTCGCGTGAGAGCCCGATTCGCACTTGGCTGTTTTTTTAATAAAAGTATCTAGGTATCAGATAAATTAACCATTACGTTATGGTTAGTTAATCTGACAGATTCTTAGAGGTGGTGAAACAGGACAGTCGGTAGATAAAATAATATCTCTATCTTAAATGAATTTCATCCGCCGATCAAAAGATTAAAGTAGGTATTTAGCTCAACGGGCGATCACTTACATTGTTGTGGATCTTGTAATATTGAAAGGTATTACAGATTATATCGGACGGATATCGCTCAAGACTTTGTTGTAACAGATAAGTGAACGGACTACCTACTTCATTAAGTTCCAAGGAAATGAATCACTTATGTAATATTTTAATGTATTAAAATAATAAATCTTTAAGACTGAGAAGAATCGATATATATATATGTCGCAGGGAAATGAGATATCAGGGATTTCACGAAATCCCGGTAGATGTCGAATATTCTTTTTTATTACCTCTTCTTACTAAAAGTATCTAGTAATATGACAAAATACCAATTTATCGTCAGTGATATGTCGTTTCACTGGCGCTGGTGCACAAGTGTGTGCGCACACACAGGTGCACTCCCTCTTCCATCACTCTCATATTCCGACGGGACGGCAACCCGACACGACCGGAGACAGATCTGGCGCAGGACCAACGGCTTAACGTGCTTTCCGAGGCACGGGGGTGTCACACCACCAACTTCCAAACTCCGGGCTGTCACTGAGAAATTCCTATTGGAAAAGCCCAATGACTCTTTTTGCCCGACCTGGGAATCGAACCCAGGACTCCACGCTCGGCAGTCGCTTGCGACCGCGAGACCAACGGAGCAGTTGCAGTTGTTTGCTGTACCTGTAAGGTTAAACTGAACTCACTTAATACCCATCAAACCAAATATAAACTCTCTGGCTCTTCTTCACCGGTTTCTCACTCCTGAGAATTGTGTCTCCGTTTCAATTTGGCAACGATATTTCTTTACCTGTTACGATCAGCAGCCTGATCGACGCAGCTGCTCAGATATTTGCTCCGATAACCGTTCAGGGCTTCGGCCTCTAGTTCCCAGTAACCATGTTCCAACCAGTATTCCATGTTGTTGGATCCTCTGCGAGCAATGTGGCCGAAGTATCTCACACGTATCAAACCTAATGCTTCCTTTACTTTTGCTACGTTTCCTCATCATCAATTCAGCGTAAAGACGTCCACTGGACATAGGCATTCCCCAAGTGTCGGCACATCGACCGGTCCTGTACTTCTCGTAACCAGTGGTCTCCCGCGGCCCTTGCCGTTGGTCCACGTTTTGGGAGACCTTCCAACGCTGCGTCTACTGGTTCGCGGTCCCTACTTTATAACCTTGTTTAACTGTACCGAGTAAACTATTTGTCTACTGTTTATGTTTTTTCTAAAGTAATTACTAGATATTTATCAAACTAACTAGAAAGTTAAACGATCACAACTTAATAATTCTGGGAATTTTGCAATTTAGCAGTTTAGGTAGGTTCCTAACTGATTTGTAATGTTTAAGATCGACGTCGACTAATTGATACCTATTCAATTTATTTGAACTGAAGATAGTTTTAAATCTATAAATCTACAAGGTAAATAAACAATGCAAAACCGAATAGAGATAATTGCAGTAGCCACTATGAACGACTAACCCTGAAATCGCGAAAAAAAACCAACACCCACAGCTGTTTTCTTCGCGATTTTAGCAGTTGATTTTACAGTCCCTACCGCTAAAAGAAATTTCTGGTGAAAACACCCTTATACAGTGTATTACTATTAGCGCGACCTGAGAATCAGCCCA
Source organism: Mamestra brassicae (assembly GCA_905163435.1). Lineage (NCBI taxonomy): Eukaryota > Metazoa > Arthropoda > Insecta > Lepidoptera > Noctuidae > Mamestra > Mamestra brassicae. The sequence continues at coordinate 15,430,804 of LR991006.1, read as the reverse complement.
TGTTCAGCATTTGCGATTGCGACCACTACACCAAAGAGGCAGTTGTTTAAATATCCTAAAAATATTGTCAAACGTATTAATTTAATTCATTTAAAACTTTGTTCAAGGGGGCTCAAGATAGCCCATAAAATAAAATACATAAACATAAAACAATCACTATAAATAAATTAATCGATATATAAATAAAATGAAAACTATACAACTTCTGCACACGAAATGACGGCGTCGTGTTTCGCTGAATGGTGCCGCGCAGCTGGCCGCGGAAACGTCCATACTCGTGTACCACCCTTCGGCCAAAACTCTGCTTTGAGGAACATCTCGATCTGATTAGTGACCCGCACCACAAACGATTTGAATTGTGCTATTGCGCGACTTCAATTTCTCGACCTTCAAAGTCCAGTTGGTCTTTACTCTCATGTACTCCACGATCAACCTCCGTGGAGTGATGTAGGTAATAAAATAAAAAATAATAATATAGCAAAGTGAAATTTATTTATAGTAACATAAAATAAGTAGCAAGCATACAATAAACCAAATTCGACATGCCTGTAAGTCAATGATGCCGCAACGATCTGCCAAGAGATACCGGTCACACTGTATTTCTCGTTGCGGTCAAAGTTAAAAACGGCGCAAGTGACACGTAGCCTTATAAATATAATCTTTTGACCTCCAGACCTCTGGACTTCTGTTAATAGTACTATTCTGTCTATTGATTTGATTTGTTGGAGTGGATACAGTTGTGATGCAATTTGAGGCCTATAGTAGCTTTCATTGGACTGCGGTAGGCAGAATCGATTGATTGATTGTTGTGTTACGAAACATGGGAATTGATTGGAGTATAAAGAGTTTGGAAGACGCAAAGGCATTCAGCAATATGGTACACTGGAGGGATATGTTGTAAAATTATCGATTGTATATTTTTATTTTATCTTCGTGTCGCTGGCACGATAGAAATTTAGATTTGGGTGGCCCTAAACATTGCCACTTCCACGGCATCGTTGGTGGAAGCGTATTGGTTACTAGGTACATGTTTTGGGGCACAGAGGCCAGCATGGTAGAGCATGGTTTGTGACTCGACTACACAGATACATCCTGCATTTGAACCGTCCCGGTAGCCCCCCTCGGCGAGATTGTAATCACACCTTCACCTTTTTTATTAAGGATAGGAAATCTTCAAATGACTTCTTCCACTCTGTGTGAATCGGAAGGGCGTGTCAGACTCTTACTGACTACAACCCATCCGTGTTCCTTCTAAAGCCCTTTGCGTTCCAGGGCCGCGGTGACTCTTTCGAACAAATTCCGCAAACACCTTCTGACTTGCGTTCTGAGGTGGTTTAGGGCATTCTGTGGGTATCGAAAAAAAAATTTTTTTACTGGAAATATTAAGTTGCTAAAAGTACAAAGCACATCATCATAGGTGCTTATCAGCGCAAACAATCTGTAAAACAAAACTTGTAGATAGTAGGTATTTTTTTTCACATTTCCTTCCGTTCATCAAAAGGTCGAACCCTATATTTATTACAATCTAGCCTTTTACATAGACTAATATAATTGAAATCTAAACTGTTAAATCGTCTTAACTAAGAATGAGCCCAATAGCACTTTTTTAATAATTGTCTCCATTAAGGCGAATACACTTCGTTCTTGTGTTTATTTGATAATAACACTTGTGATATATTACACTATTCACTGACACTAAAGACTTACCTACTCGAATAGTTTTTTTATTTTTCGGTCCACAATAATACGTAAGATAAACAGGGTTATATTAAATTACCTTGCTAAACTCGCTAATGTTAAAGGTAGGTAGGTATGTCTTATTCTTTATTAATTTATTTTTGTATGAAGACACTTTGTCTCTGAATCTTCATCCATACCTACTTCGATCTGCAATTAAATGTATCACTCTATTTCTACCCACTTGAAACCTACAAAAACCGGCATAAATACATAAACATAAACGTAGCTCAATAAACTGCATGTTTCTACTAAGCTAAATGTATTTATGCATTAACGACATACCCAATTTGACGGCGGCATACAAACCTCGGTGCTATGAACCCGATCGAGTTCACTAGTTCATAGAGAAGGGACCAGTATCGCATAATATAGTAGCCGTATTTAAAATATTCGTTGGGCTATAGAGTGAGTTTTATAACACAGATGTGTTAAACTTCTTAAACTGTCGCTCAGTCAATTAGCCTAGCTTTTTTTTTTTTATTTGAAATGAGTTTGCTCATGACTCTAGTCTAGGTCATGATGACAGAGACAAAGTCGACGATGGAGCGAGCTCACTCTAATTTTGAAGAGATTAGGGTTGTATGCGTTCGGAAACACAGACGCAGGCAGAGAGTTCCACTCCTTTGCTGTGCGCATTATAAAAGACGTTTGGAAACGTTTGGTGCGAATTGGTGGAATAGCAACAAGAAGGCTATCATCCCTGGTAGCCTTCTCTCAAATTGGCAATACTTGATGCAGCAACCTGCGGTCTAAGGTCCAGTATTTGACGTGGGGCGACTGCCTATCTGACTTCCACTACCCATGTAAATGAGTTAGTCGATGCCCATTGGCAAGACTGGTGTCAGATTTCTGGCTTTTGACTACCGTAACTACAAAGGCTGTCAAGTTCCTTACGTGCTTTCCGAGGCACGGAGGATTCTGGGTATGTAATAGACGGTCACCCATCTATCTGTAATAAGTAAAAGAATTATAAGCAATTGTTGTTAATTCAGGATGTCATTGCAAATTAACATCATCAATTCAGCCAAAAGACATCCAATGCGAGACAGACACGTTGCCATATGAACCTATGCTTCTCGACACGTTTCCACATTTATTTATTTATTTACACATTATTATTATTTACACACAAATGAACAAAGGCGGACTTAATGCCATAGGCATTCTCTACCAGTCAACCTTTGGGTGATGCAGAGAATGGTGGTAGGTGCAATATGGTGAATAAAAAGCGACTGATATTTAATTAATACATACAAACATTTAAATAAATAATACGAATATATAAACTATACTTACAATATAAATATATAATAAATACTCAAATTAACAAGATAAATAGGTACACGAAATACTTAAACAATGAACACACATGAACCTATGCTTCACGTTGCCACATGAACCTTTGATACAGAAGAGTCCTGCGGCCTAACCAGGCCACGGGTTGTCGGGCCATCTTTTGAAGGCCTTTAAACCAGCGCCTTGCGGAAGGCCGTCGCCACTCCAGAAGCTTATGCCCCCAACGGGTGTGGCAACACATTTAAATTTAGATAAATGATGACGCTGCTGTGTTTCGCCAGTAACGGACCTTTATTGTTTGCCTATACATATTGACTTGCTATAAAAGTTTATAGTTCCTCCTCTCACCAATCCTTAGATAAACAAATCTATCGTGAGTCTTGCTACGCGAAAAGTTGCACAAATTAAACAGATGCACAAAGTTGCATAAACGAAAACACTCTTCAATATTCATGATACTATTTTCATTATTGAATGTTTATTCAAGTATTATTTACATAACCTTTTACTTGCTCATAGGAAAGGTCAAGAGTATGCAAGAATGACATTTAGGAGAAAAAAACCGGCTAAGTGCGAGTCGGACTCGCGCACGAAGGATTCCGTACCATTATCTATAAAAACGGCAAAAAAACTCGTTTATTGTATGTTTGGAGTCCCCTTAAATATTTATTTTATTTTGTTTTTAGTATTTGTTGTTATAGCGGCAACAGATATACATCATCTGTGAAAATTTCAACTGTCTAACTATCACGGTTCATGAGATACAGCCTGGTGACAGACGAGCAGCGAAGTCTTATTAATAGGGTCCCGTTTTACCCTTTGGGTACGGAACCCTAATAAACAAGGTGAATGACCCAGGTAGGATGTCGAGATGAACTAGATTATTTGTCTGCTTCCTAAAGATTGACGTATTGATGTATTGAGCAATACATCCGTGAGTTACCTCCTAAGATGTTTCAAGTCAAGTTCTTCTCTCGTGTTAACAATACGAGTTATTCAAGGGTGGTTCTTCAGAAGAAGACGCCCCGGGCGTCGGCAATTGCAGGGCGATCCCCGGCCACCGTAGGCGCGGGCCTGCGGACGGCGAGCGTTGAGTGGCTCGCTGTCCGGTCACAACCAGGACCGGATCGATGGCGCGTTGTGTTCCACGCGCGCCACAAAGAGATGTCAGTGTAGGAGACGGGGCCCGCTAGAGCCAGAGCCTGCCCGAGTTGCGGAATTTGTTCTAAAGAGTCACTGCGGCCCTGAAACGCCAAGAGCTTTATAAGGAACACGGATGGGTTTTAGTCAGTAAGAGTCTGACATGCCCCATCCGCTCCACCCACAGCGGAAGGTGATTCTTGTTATAGAGTAAATTAAAATATCGAGGCTACTAACTAGCCATGAAGTTATGCATTTAACTTTTTCTATACCTATCGCCTCTCAAATTGGTAAGATTTCAAAGTCACAATTAATATTTGGTATGTTGTCCCGGTACTGCGGGGCAAGGACTCCCTCCTTTATGGAATCAAGGTGGTGAAACAACACAATTCGGTCGATAAGTCCAAAGGCCACGCGATCCACGGCTCAGATCATTGATTTTGATTGTGGATCGCGTTCGAGATTGACTCAAGCTCAACTCAAACTCAAAGCATTTATTTCAATTAAACCATTACAGGCACTTTTGAATAGTCAAGGTCGGTCTGTCCAAAGAGATGAAGCTAATTACACGTTCCAAAGCGTAGATCTCTATGGAGAAGAATGTGCAAGAAACTCCACGGACACTCTTTTAAATCAATGTTTTTTTACAATGGTTACATCATTCGTGTGAAAATTATACAAACATACATATATGTAAGAACTACGCAGAAAAACTTGCAGGATCAAGCGTCCGAAGTAAAAAAAAGCAACAATTCAAGAAACAAATAATTAAAATAAACCGTGGCAGCTGAGACATGACCAATCCTAGCTGACGGCGCTCGCTCAGCGATATGACGCCTGCGCTAGCACCATTCGGCTCAACCACTTTGAAGAGTGCCAGATGATCCAGCTCCATCAGCCAGACTTTTAAGTGAGTATGACACTCCTAACCGCCAGGGCACTTTCAATTCAAAGAAAAAATATAGTTTAGGGTACACAGTACTCATACATTTGCCATTAATTAATGCAGGAAATTATACATTAATTGAATCATTGAGCCAAGCATTTTTATCTTCATTGACTGTGTAACTATCGCGTTGTGAGTATCCACAGATCACGAAATTACCCACTCTATTCCATCGCGATAAATATCATAATATCCAAAAGTAACATCGGTGAGCCAATCGTCCTACTGTTGTTACGGCTGGCATCACCATCACATTCATGACATAACTAAGGGAATGTACGGGAATGTTGCGTCACTTCCTCATTGATAACTTATTCAAATCGCTCGTATTAATATTGTTTGAGATAGTTAGAAAATGTTTTAAGTTATTCATGGTTTTGTTATTGAAATTAGGCGCCATGGTTTCGGCCCATTGGCACAACCAGAAAGTGCGGTCAGGCTTTTGTCTAAACTTTCGATTGCCTATTGGCTCCGTTACTTTTCTGTGTGTCGACAAACTTTATTTTTTTATTTGGTACCCTAACCTTTGCTCCTTCCCTAGAAGATACAATTCGTTTTCCCAACAGTGGGACTATTAATGTCTAATTTAATGACTTATGTGCATTAAACTAACAGACTGCCTCGCTTGTTAGTGGTATCTATTAATGATTTTTGAGCAAGGTCCTGATATAATTCACTGGCCGGGAAATAGGTTTATTGCTTACTAGCGGACGTCACGCGGTTTCACCCGCGTAGTTCCCGTTTCCGTGGGAGTACGGGGATAAAATATAGCCTTTGTTTCTAGCTGATAATGTAGCTATCCATTGCTGAAAGAATTTTTCAAATCGGTTCAGTACTTTTTAAGTTTATTCATTACATACAAAAATACAAATCTTTCCTCTTTATTATATTAAAATATAGAAGTATAGATTACATTTAAAATTTCTGAGAACCTGCCCGTTGTCTGAATGTATACCCGATTGATGACAATGAGCCCCTATTACATGGGTCTTCCACTTCTCCTTTACTCTTCGAGGAATACAGGCGTAGTGATATAATATGATACAATAGAAATCTTAGCGGATTCAATTGAAACATTAACTTACCTAATTCATTAGGAACAATATTTTTCCAAAGCTTCTCTTCATCAGTTGCGGTTAAGAAAGAGTTCTTGATTTCATCTCGTTAATTTGATTCGCTAGAAATCGCTGACTTTCATCTACGTTGTGGAGTTACCCATATTTTATTTCACCAACATATATATATATTTTTTTTTATTTAATATGGGTTTGCTCTTGACTCTAGTCTAGGTCATAGATGACAGAGACAAAGTTGACGATGGAGCGAGCTTACCCAGAAGAAGACTGTTCACTCTAATTTTGAAGAGATTAGGGTTGTATGCGTTCGGAAACACAGACGCAGGCAGAGAGTTATGGGAAATAGGAAAGGAATAGGAGTTATAGATTATGGGAATAGGTATATCATATGAAATTATTCCGTTACTGACTCAAACGAGTGACTGACAGACAACGCACAGCCGAAACACCTGGTCGTAGAAAGCTGAAATTTGGCATGTAAGTTCCCTACACTCCGCAGGGGAGCAGTAAGATAGGATTTTCGAAAATACCTACGGGAACGAAAAAAAACGGGATATGCGCGTACGAAGTCGAAAAGGGGGAAAGCTAGTTATTAATAATTTCATTGTTATAAAATTTTCCTTGCAGCCAATTGGAATATCAGCCTGGCCTTTTCTCTAGATACCAGTATTTTCATTGGAGCAGCTATCCATCTGACCTGCACGATCCAATACCTGGGGATACGATACCCCTTTGCAAGACTGATGACAGATTTTGCTGTCTTCGGACTGCCGTAACAGCTACAGGTTCCATCACGATTTCATGTCACTATTCACAATAGCAAGATCATCATTCCCTAACCGCAGTCCACTACTCAACAGGGTCACCTCCAATCGCTTATCATCGAACGACAACTATAATCCACCTGCTACCAGCCACACTGCGTAGATTGCAAGCATATAAGCATGTCAAATGTACGACAAAGTCATTTATTTCAAGCATGTATAGCACCAGTCATCTCTATCCGGTTATACACATACCAACTTCGCACTCTGTGGAATACACATTTTAAGGCCCGTTTATACGGGACGGGTTACTCGACCGTGTACCTATACGAGTCGTCAGAAGCCAGTAACCTGACAGAATTCTTATTAAGGGATATCGTGTTACCCTTTAACGGCCGGTTTCAATAACGTATCTCCGTCACGTAGATATCCACCTTTGACCAACTGAAACGTCATATTTGAAAAGCAAATTTGACGATTCAGCTACTGTTGGTAGCTAATTTGACAGTTGGTTAAAGGTGGATATCTACGTTGTTGAAACCGGCCGTAAGTTGAGTATACAGGGCAGATAGGCAGTTGTTTCTTGTGATATACTGATTTGCAGCTGCCTCCTGCTAGAATGGAAGCCGACGACAATGACGGCTGATGTAACTGGGAAAGACAAGCTCGCCACACTACTCCAAATCGATGTCTCTCCTGAAAGACAATCTATAGTGGCGATCACCAGCAAAACCCGCCAAATCAATGAAGTTTGGCGAGTCCCGGGGAAACTTTTCAACTGTATTGTATCCCGCAACCAAATTAATCAGAAAAGAACAGCGTAGGACTAATAAAAAACATAATTTCCGCTTTCCTCAGAATATTTACGTGTTCACTTATCTTTTAGGTAAACTAAATTATGCATAATCACATTGAATGCGATTACTCGCCTACTAGTCTCGCCTGCTAGTCTCGCGGACAGTAAAGCCTGTCACCGGCGAGCAACTGTCCTTATGTGAACGAGGCTTTTTAGTAATGACAATTTCTGTAGGTCCAAGGTTAGCACTCCTGAACCTGATCAACTGGTTTAGTTCCGATTTCCCTAGCTAGGGCATGGGTTCAAATCCAATAGTAAGGATCTATTCATGGATAGGTCCCTACCTACCTACTAAGACAAGTTTTAGGTAGGTAGGTGCTTCATTAAATAATTTTGCAATCTGTTTTATTAATATCACCAAGATTTTTTGTATCTATAAACAAGTGACTGTTCCAGTTTCGCACGTTGTGTTTTCCAGAAAAATTGTTCACACTTAAGTTAGTGTGAACAATTTTTCTGGCAGTACTGACAGCTACGAACACAACAAAAAAAAAAAGGTCGTTTGGGCCCAGTCGTTCTTAAGTGATAATATCTCTCTCATACACGCGGCAATTGATTGATTAAATTTATTGAATCCATTTTAAATTGTCAGTATCATCAGCAGTGATAGAATAATTGGGCGCTAATATAGCTAAACTTCACTTTTATTCCCACCAAAGTATAATACGGACATGCTTTTAAGTCGGTCTAGGCAATTAGAAGTTACATACAAACATAATAAATATTACACTCCTTTTCTTGGTCAGTCGTGTAATAAATACAAGACATAAACCACATTGTGCACATTATAATTTTTTATAGATATTCCATTTGTTTTGAATAAAATAAAGATACTAAATCAAAATAACAACTGCTATAATTTCATTAAGTTTGTTATAGTTGTTTTTACAAAATTGTTCAATCGCGGGAACCCGGGATTACTTATTTATTCAGAAAGGAATGTCCATATTATTCTTTCACAGGAAGAAGTTTAGGTATATAAGCGCCCGATTATCCGATCACTGATCTTCAGTCATCACCAATTAGTATTTTTCAGTCTTCAATTTTGTAACCAACTATGATATTACATAAATAGGCAGCAGGCGTAGGCTGCGCTGGGCACGCCACAATTGCGGCGATAAGACCCCTCTTTGAGGAGTGGCTGGAGAGGCGCTACTGACGGGTCTGCGGACGGCGAGCATTGGGTGACTCGCTGTCCGATCACCACCAGGCCCGGGTCGATAGCGCGTTGTGTTTCACGCGCGCCTCAAAGAGATGTCAGCATAAAAGACGGGGCCCGCTAGGGCCAAAGCCTGCCAGGGTTGCGGAATCTGTTCGAAAGAGTCACCGCGGCCCTGGAACGCAAAGGGCTTTAGAAAGAACACGGATGGGTTTTAGTCAGTAAGAGTCTGACACGCCCTTCCGCTCCACCCAGAGCGGAAGAAGTCATTTGATGATTTCCCATCCTTAAAAAAAAAAAAACAAAAAAAGGGGTTGGCTGCCATAAAATGTTTTATTAACCTTCAGATCACTAGAAGACCCTGTGGAACGAAAAGGGTATGAAAATACGCTCTCATTTATTTGTCTTTCCATATTTCAAGTCAACGCGGAAGTAATAAAAACATTCACCAACGTCCACCATATTACATCAATCATGTCAATACAGCGACACGCAAGAACATAACAACACAAGTAGGTAGTACATAGGGTGATTCAGAAGTGCGTGGTTACATCTTAAGCTGGGTACTGACCGGTGTAACGGGCCGTAATAAAACATTCGCAGCGAGCATGATATGTTACGCTGTGTCCTAAAATCCGTGTAAAACAAAATAAATACGCACATGTCATGTTCGTGCTCGTTTCACGTACTGCCGGTCAATTCTGTAAACATGTCGAAGAGAAGGCTTGGGTAAAGAGATGGAATGACAGCTCACTTCGTGATCACGTGACATCTTGGTTATATGGATTGACAGCTCACCTCGTGATCACTTCACCAAAGCCTTCACTTCGACATGTTTACAGAATCGACCGGCTGACTGCACGAATGCTCGCTTTGTAACATGTTAAGGTGGGTACTGACCGGCGTTACGGGGCGTATGTAGTCAGGGTACACACAAAAAAATGCTTGAAAAGTGATTTTAAAGTTTGGAACTATTTGGTAGCTTTTTGGCGGTTACGTTTTTTGATGCAACAATTTTTTTACAACTATTGTTCCTTTACTGTATATCAAATAAAGCACATTGCCTCAAAATATTTATTTATTTATTTAAACTTTATGTACAATAGTGGTACATGGGCGGACTTAATGCATCAAGGCATTCTCTACCAGTCAACCTTTGGGTTATAAAGACTATACTGTGGTAGGTGTACAATCAATAAAAATAAGATTCAAAATTGAATTTTAACATTTCGGAAAGAATATACAGGTAATATATATAATACTAATAAAATACATTTATTTGCTAAAAAAAAATATGACTGCGCACTTTTGAAACTCCCTGTATATAATTTCATAAATTCGTCTTTTTGTAGCGAATCATAACATAACTCCTTCTCGCTCTCATAAGCGGCAATTAAGTAATTTGTCGCAAATAATACAAAACTTTTTAATTGGCACAATGCACTTCATGTAGCAACTGTTAGTGTGGGTGTATTTTATGTATATATAAGAGTGTATGTAGGTATGTATGTATTGAACACGTTCACCTGTTGATGAAACAACGGAGTAACGGTCAGACGAAGCCGCGATGGTAGCCGTTTGTGCAATTCTTATTGGCTGCATCCACTGTAGATTTTGCAGATTTCAAACGATTAATTTTATTCTTATCCAGTAAAATTATTATATATCACCAGCTGACCCACGCAACTTCGTCTGCGTCACATTTTTCATTAATGATCAATTAATTATATTATCGACCACCGAGAGTAGAAAATAATATCGCTATTAAAAAATAGGGGTTGGTGACAGAAGGGTGAAAATTTAGGAGTGTATGTATTTTTAAATGCCACATTATAAAAAATAAAAATATTGTCTAAAAAATAAAATTAAAAAATTTAGGGGTGGACAACCCTTATCACTTAGGGGTATGAAAAATAGATAGTAGCCGATTCTCAGACCTACTGAATATGTACATAAAATTTCATAAAAATAGCTCAAGCCGTTTCGGAGGAGTATGGTAACTAACAATGTGACACGAGAATTTTATATATCAGAAGATATTTATTAGTTTATTATTTTAGCATATTTATATGTATTTTATTAGTGTAATATTTGTGTATTTTTTCCGAAACAAAATTTTATTAGAATTTTTATTTTTATTTGTTGTAAACCAACCACAGTGTAGTCTTTTCAACCCAAAGGTTGACTGGTAGAGAATACCTTGATGCATTAAGTCCGCCCATGTACCACTATTGTACATGAAGTTCAAATAAATAAATAAAAACACAAAACATACAAATACAAAAACAACATGACAGCTTATTTTAAAGGCGAGCTCAACCCACCATTAGGTTTTCAGCTGATTACCAGTATTTTACATAGAGCGACCGTCTATCTGACCTTCACAACCCAGTAACTGGGCAACCCGATACCCATGGCAAGACTGCTGTCTGATTCTGACTACCCCTATCGACTGTCAAAGATGTACAAATGATAGCCAGTATCAACGGCTAGACCTCGTCCAGAAGGAGCGAATTCAACGCGATTCTCTCGCGCGTATTACTCGCTTACGTTGCATCCAGAAAGAGCGTACCAACGCGCGAGCATTAGGGGACGAAATCAGTCAGTAGTTAGTCAGTAGACGTGCACTCGTTCTAAATTTCGCGCGTAAACTGGACGCAACCAAGGCGTCCCTAGTATCTCTAGCGCAATACGCGCATAACACGTGCGAGTCGAGAGTCTGGCGTAGTGCACGCGAATTACGCACGTAATTTAAATACGCGCGATGCTTGTTGACGCGATGTATTGACGCCCAGTACCTCGCAAACGCGCTTAGAAACGCGCGTAATGTTTCGCGGCGAATTCGCCCTTTCTGGACGAGGTCTTACGTAATAGATAGTCACACATCCACGTACCGACCTCAACAGGCGTAGCTTCACCCCGAAGTTCGACCCACCTGTTACTATTTAGCTACAAAAAACGACAAAAATAATAATAAAATAAAAATAAAATATTAAAATATTTTATTGACAGAGAAAAACGTTTTACAATCCAATAGAAACCCTGACTCCTGTGCTGTTACAGAAGTCAGTGTCTTCACCCGGTTTTGGTACTAGGGTTCACATCATTTAGCATCAGAAATTTAAAAAAAATACAAAAACTAAGCTAATGCATGCATGCTCTTCAGTGGTGTGTGTTGTGTGTAGTGTATGTTGTGTGGTGTATGTTGTGTGGTGTGTGAGTGTGGCGCGTCTATGTGTGTGTGAGTGTGTGTGCGTGTATGTTTGAGTGTGAGTGTGATTGTGTATGTGTTTGGCATGTGGTGTAAGTAATCACGGTGGTGGCTGAACTTGGGTTATGAATAGGTATATGTTTGCTGACCTAACAATTAGTCTATCAAGTATTGTCTTTAATTAAGTTTTCCGTCTGTTGGTAATCCAGTGTTTGAAGCCAAGAATTTAGTTTCATCTTTGTTTTATGTTTTGTAAGTGGGTTGAAGTTGAGGATGATATTAGTCTTATTATATAAATAGGAAGATAAATAGAGACTTTGTCGCCGAGCGGATGCGGTCTTACATTTGACTGTGCTACATACGTTGCCGATAGTTCTCTTTGGTTTGGTTGCGAGATTTTTCGGTGTCTTTTCGTGCTGCTTCAATATAACATTGAGCAGGTATAGTTGTCTTACTGTAAGCACTTGGCAACATTCATACAGGGGTCTTGTGGGGGACCGGTATGTCTTGAAGGTCATGACTTTTAACAGGGAACGCTGGGCTCTCTCGAGGCGTATCATGTAGGTTTTACAAGCACCTCCCCAAGCCGTAATGCAGTACCCTATGATTGATTGTGCTAGTGCCAGATAAACCGTGCGGAGAAGTTGGAACTCAGCTACTTGTCGTAGTTTTTTAAATGCCCATATAAGTTTCCTAACTCGGGAGGTGGTCTGTTCAATGTGGGGACGCCAGTTTAGTCCCTCATCCAGAATCACACCCAGGTACTTCATTGTTTTTTGTTGTGTGATTGGAAGACACGTGCATGTAGTTCTGCTGTTTGCGCCGTCACAGGAATGTGCTTTGAGGCTTATTGCTGTTGGTTGGGTTTTGGCGAAATGAAATTGCAAAAATGAGGTTTTCAAGATGTTAAGGGTAAGTAAGTTGGCTTCCAGCCAGTGGATTACTTTACGTAAGCCTGTTTCAGCAGCTTTCCGTGCCGCGTCCCAACACTCACCGTGGAATACAAGTACGGTATCATCTGCATAACTGAAGATTTTTCCATAACTAAGAGACTGCTGGCATAGGTCATTCACATAGACCAGGAAAAGACTAGGGGATAGGCAGCTACCTTGAGGCACACCGTAATCAACCCTGGACTCGCTGCTAATGACATCCCCTATCTTTACTTTTTGTGCCCGGTCATTGAGAAAGTCTGTAAAAATTCCCAGAGCCCTTCCCCGGATTCCGGCATGCTCTAACTTGGTGACAAGGGTTGGAATACAGACTGTGTCGAACGCCTTGGCTAGGTCCAGGAAAACACCAAGACATTTCTGCTTTGCGTCGAGTTTCCCAGTCACGTAATCAACGAGCTGATTGACTGCATCTGCGGTGCTTTTCCCGGGCCTAAATCCAAATTGGGAATCCGAAATAATTTTGCTGTGCTCTAAGTATTTAAAAATAGTTCTTCCATTCGCAATACGGATCAAATAACTCGGTAATCAGTTCTATCGCTGCCGCAGCATTGGCCAATACCGCCAGCTAGCTCGTCTTACAGTCATCTTCCTCCGATACGAGATACCTGTATCATTACATTCATTACGTAAATAATATATTATACACATATTTGTAATGTAACGGTGGACTGATTGTATCGCGTGTCTCGGTTATTAGGTGACGTAAAAGAAAATGCATAGTATTATGCTGGCTGATATAATATACGTCTTGTCTAAGACGGTCAACTGTTTGATAATCTTACTTGGTATATTTTTCTCAGTGTTAGGTATTGAAATATGACGACACCTTCCTATGTAATTTATACAACGTGTAACAGAATAAACGCAATACCTCTTAAAGGGTCATTTACAACATACAACTTTTACTATGGGACCAACCAAATCGCAAAAAAACATCAGCTGTTCAGTACTTACATTTTGTCCAGTTATGCAAATACACATAAATGAACAAAATGGTAACAAGGTTCATTATTCGGGCGGACTCTTGCATGTCAGACAGGGGTAGAAGTATCACGAACCATCGCCACGGATATTTTTCAGGAGGTTTTTGCCCTAACCTCTTGAACTAATCCAACAACCTACTGTGGGTACCGAGGCCGAGGTAGCAACCATTCAAACCGTTTAAAAACTTAATTCCTAGATATTCTTACTCCACCAGAGATATTGGATACAACTCTTAAGCGTACGGTATCTATTTGTTTCAATTGCAGCAACATTATTACCTATGTAAACGACGCACGCCTCGTTAAAATGTCAAGGTAAATGATATTATTGTTGGTGCCATCTGTCGGCGGAGAGTGAAATTTGTTTTCCTTTTAATAACAATAAAATCACTATGTTGAAAGGTGCGAATGGACTCGGTTTTAAAAAAAATAAAAAATGTTGTGGTTGGCAACACTGCTCGCGCGCAGAAAACGAGCACCGCGTCGCTCATAGTTATCAAAATATAATTTTTATAGTTTCTGAAGCCACGCACCACTTGCACCTTCCAAAAGTTTCTTCCAAAGTCTTCCGTCTGTGTTTTATTTCGCCTCCATCCGTAATAAACTGGTCTTCGAGCACGGATATAATTGTGATGTCTTCGACTCGCGAATTAACGAAAATGGCGGACCGGTCAAAAACACCGACAGTGCAGACGCGTCGCATGCGCAAAGAACAACTGGAATGTCTTAAACTGGAGAGTGCACCGATGAAGATTGACCTACGGACTATTCCTCATGGCAGCGATTGTGTCATAACGCCACGGGAACTTAATTATTCGATGACGCCGGCGACATTTAAACAGTCACCACGTGCTACCGTGCCGCAATCTACGTGCGCTTCAAAAACTACAGTGCGTTCTAAGAAATCAACGGCTTCTTCTATAGTACGGCGTAAACAGCTTGAACTACAGGCTGCTGAAGCAAAAGCGAAGATTCACTTAGAATTAATTGATAAGAAATTAGAAGCGGACCTTGCCCTTGTCGACGCCGATGACGAAAACCACGCCGACATCGAGGGAATTCATGATGAAGATCAAGGCACGAACTGTTCTGTATCCCTGCCGGATCAACAGAAACATGATGATGTGGAGACGTGGCTGGACAATAACTGTCCTCCTGTTCAGCCTCCTCAGGACAGCATTCAACAGCTGGCACATACTTTGAAAAATATGATGAAACAGACAGCCACGCAGCACGAGGATCGTCTGCTCAGCCGGCTCGCTACACCGCGCGAACTGCCTATATTTAGTGGTGACTGCATTGAGTGGCTACATTTTAAAAATGCTTACGAAGACTCAACCCGCGTATGTCGTTTCAGTGACTCTGAGAACTTGTGCAGACTCCGTCGTGCACTACGAGGTGAGGCCAAAGAAGCTGTAACTGACCTGCTGATCGGCAACACACAGCCGTTGGCAGTACTAAATGCACTGGAACTAAGATTTGGGCGAGCTGACACAATTGTTTACAATATAACGACCCAACTGAAAAAGTTACCATCGTTACATAATTATTATCAGCACGAAATAAGCTACTTCGCTGTGAAGGTCAACAATAGTGTGGCAACAATACGCGCACTGGACCAACATGACTACCTACGAAGCCCTGAGCTCGCTGCAGCTGTTGTATCAAAATTGCCGAGCACGCTATTAGGTAAATGGACAGATTTCGCTTATAATCATCACGGAGAAGGTACATCGAAGCTGGAGCTACTAGCTACATTTTTGAAAACTGAGGCGGAGATGTTATCAGTCGTCGGATGCACTCTGCCACGAGAAATGAAGAAAACAGTCGACACAGGTAACACTCGAACAGCTGATGACAAGGCTCGACACCGCTCTGTGTTTACTTCCGTCGCTGTTGAAGACACGAAATGTCTGTTTTGTGAGAAAGGGATTCACACCCTACCAGAATGCCGTATATTCAAACGTGCGATGAGAAGAGACAGATGGAGATTCGTCAAAAAGCACAGACTATGCTATTGTTGTTTATCAACTAAACAACACAGTAGTAAAGTTTGCCCTGCGCCTATATGTGATGTCAACAGCTGTGGTATGGCTCATCACCGCCTTCTGCATTGGACGAAATCTACAATGACGTCGCAATCAGCTGATACGCCGCAGTCCCCGACCGCGACGACCCGAGATAGCTCGGAACAAGATTCACCTAATACCTCCGACCGCGATGCATCGATAACGCACGTCGCACGCGACAATGACGTCATTCACGCATCTACGGGCTCGACGACGGAAGACTTCGCGCTGCTAAAAGTAATTCCCGTAAAGGTGCGCGGACCTAAAGGTGTAGTGAGTACCTACGCGTTACTAGACGAAGGAGCTGCAGTGTCAATGATCGACTCGGAACTATCGGACAGTTTAGGTTTAAAAAGTGAAAATTCTTGCGCTATAAAGTTTACTGACGCGTTCGGCTTAGAACTTTATCAATCGGAAGTGCCAAAAGTGAAACTTCAAATTTCTGGACAGGACAATGCTTTCTATGAAATTAATTTACGGAAATGTGATAAGTTAAAGTTAAGTGCTCAAAATATGTCACTAGTAAACCAAGTTGAATGTGCCCACTTAGCTCATATAAAACCATTAATTGACGCAAAAAATGTTGTGCCACGTATATTATTAGGTCAGGATAATTATTTTATCATAGCTCCGCTCGAGATTGTTGACGGGGGAAGGAACTCGCTGTATGGATCACGCTGTAGGCTGGGATGGACCATCCATGGCTACCACAAAGGTCGTACTCACTCTTCGGTAAGTGAACTTAATGTCTTCCATCTCGCTCGCTCTTCTGATAGTGATAAGTTTGATAACTGTGTTATAATTAGTGACCTTAATGACCTTATCAAAAATTCATTTAATCTCGATTCCGTTGGAATATCGACCTTATCTCGTGAGAATAAAGATCATGTCAGAGCTATAGATATTGTTGATAAAACTGCACGTCAAGTGGGTACTCAGTGGGAGGTAGGTCTACCCTTTAAAAAAGACAACTTCGATATGCCCGACTCGTATAATAATGCCTTATCACGTCAACAAATGTTGTTACGCAAATTTCAAAAAGATAGTTACTACGCGAGTAGGTATAAACAGGAAATCTCTAAGTTATTTGACAGTGGTTATGCTCGCGAACTACTAAACGAGGAATTACTTTCCGCTAATCACGTTTGGTATCTCCCGCACTTCGGTGTGCAAAATGTAAATAAACCAGGAAAACTGAGGCTAGTATGGGATGCTGCCGCGAAGGTTAATAATGTTTGTCTAAATGATTATTTATTGACTGGACCTGATTTGTACAATTCCTTGTTCGGTATTATGCTAAGATTTAGAGAAAACCAATTCGTAATAGTAGGCGACATACGCGATATGTTCTTACGAATTAAGATACGGTCAGACGACCAACACGTGTTTAGGTTCATATGGCAAGAGTCGGCAGATACAGTTATTAAACATTGTGTCATGCAGAGCCTAATCTTTGGTGGAACAATGTCTCCTTTTATTGCACAGCATATAAGGAATAAAAACGCGCTTAAATACCAACATGTTAATTCGGAGGCCGCGGACATAATATTAAAAAATCATTATATGGATGATTGTTTACATTCGACTAGTGACGAGAGCAACGCTATTAAATTAGTAAACGATATAACCTCCATTCATAGGAAAGGTGGATTCGAGATAAGAGGTTGGTCGAGTAATAGCAAACGAGTTTTAGATTCTATACCTATAAATGCGTTAGCCCACAGCGCTATACAGTTCAAAGATGGCGTAAACAACACAACTGAACGCACTTTAGGATTAATATGGCATCATGCGGATGATTCGTTCGGTTTTAGGATTAATTTAACCCGTATACCTAAAGATATTCTAGAAGGAACCGTACCACCTACGAAAGCAAAAATGCTTAGCATTATTATGTCAGTTTATGATATTCACGGATTTTTATCACCGTTCCTGATAAAAAGTAAAATCATTTTACAAGACGTACATAGATCTAGTGTCGACTGGAAGTGCCAGATTCAACCAGGCGAACAAATCAAGTGGTTAAAATGGCTTGGTGAATTAAAACAATTGGAATTGTTACGAATACCGCGTTGGTATTTTAATGCAGGTACATGGACTCAGTGCTACTCAACTGCTGTAGGCACACAAGACGTGAACACGGTTGTAGATACACAGATGCATATATTTTGTGACGCTTCCATTAAAGCTTATGCCGCGGTTGTCTATTGGCGTTTGACCCGGGTAGACGGGAACGTACTCGTATGTTTTGCAGCTGCGAAAAGCAGAGTGACCCCACTCCGCCCTGTATCCGTACCTAGATTAGAACTACAGGGCGCACTAATAGCTTCACGTCTTGCTGATATTGTTCAACGAGAACATTCAAGTTTAAAGGCCGACAAGCGCTTCTTTTGGACGGATTCACACACGGTCCTCCAATGGATTCGTAGTGACCCTCGGAATTATAAACCCTTCGTCGCTTATCGTCTGGGTGAAATTGACGAATTAACTAAGATAACGGAATGGCGGTACGTACCGACAAAATTAAATGTAGCTGATATAGCTACCAAAGAAGAAGCGCCACCACTTACGTATGACAATATTTGGTATCAAGGACCTGGATTCTTACGGCAACCAGAGAATATATGGCCTAGGGATCTCAAGTCTACCAAGTCATCAGATGACGCGATATGTGAGATAAGGAGCATTAACGTAATGACGTCACAGGTTATTCAACATTCTTTACCTAAGGAAGACGATTTCTCGTCTTGGACGCGACTCGTTCGAGCTACCGCTCGAGTATTATTATTTATAAAACGATGTCGACGTATGGATACTCAACTTAATGTTGAATTAATTTTAGAAGCGGAATGTCTTTTAATTAAAAAGTGCCAACAAGACTCGTTCGCGCAAGACATTGAATTACTCAAACAAAACAAACACTTAATGTCTTCTAGTCGCTTGTTATGTCTGACGCCCTATATTGACACTGGCGGTATTTTACGAGTTCATGGTCGAATTGACAAAGTTCAAGGTGTTGAACAGTCAACAATGAGACCAGCCATACTCGATGGTCATCACAAGTTGACGCGATTGTTGGTGGAATACTACCACAGGAAAGCGCTTCATGGAGCGCACGAATTGGTCGTAAATGAATTACGGCAGCGATACTGGATCATAAAAATACGGCCGACCGTACGCGCCGTAGCTTCGCGCTGTTTATTCTGCCGGTACCGTCGCGCAGCGCCGCAGCCGCAGCGCATGGCCGACCTTCCCGCCGCGCGCTTGCAACACCACCGTAGACCTTTCACATTTACGGGAGTCGACTTCTTCGGCCCCATGGAGGTTACAATAGGCCGAAGGAGAGAAAAAAGATACGGTGTAATTTTTACTTGTTTGACGATACGCGCAATTCACTTAGAATTAACCGACAACTTAACTACTGACTCGGCAATTATGGCTCTTAGGCGGATGATAGCTCGTCGCGGTACGCCCAGCGTTATTTACTCTGATAACGGGACAAACCTAAGAGGTGCCGATAATGAATTAAAACGTAGTTTATTAGAACTCAATCGGAGTAAACTTCAGGAAGACGGAACTGTAAAAGGTATAGAGTGGAGATTTATTCCTCCTGGTGCACCTGAGATGGGAGGTGCCTGGGAACGAATGATACGGACGGTGAAGACGGCATTGAAGGTCGTGCTTAAGGAACGCGCGCCACGTGCGGAGACGCTGGCTACATTGTTTGCGGAAGTAGAAGCGTTGGTAAATAGTCGCCCTATTACTTATGTATCTTGTGACCCCAACTTTCCTGAAGCCCTAACACCCAATCATTTTTTAATAGGTACATCGTCTAACGGTCCCGCTTTTGGTATATATAATAATGACGACCTATGTTTCCGCAAGCAATGGCGCATAGCGCAATGTTTAACTGATGCTTTCTGGGGGCGGTGGATCAAAGAATATTTACCTACTTTGCTACCTAGATTTAAGTGGAATAAAGAGCAGAGAGCGTTGCAAAATGGAGACTATGTTCTTTTAATTGAACAGAATTTAGAGCGCGGTTCTTGGCGCCACGGGGTGGTGAGTGCGACCCATGGCGGACATGATGGCCGCACCAGAGTGGTTGATGTGCGCACACGTACTGGGGTGGTTCGGCGTCCAGTGACGCGCGTCGCCCTACTCTCTCCAGCGGAATGTTAGTGCTGAGCTAAACTAGTTGTTTTGTTAATTAATTTATTTGATTGTAGATCTGTATTTAGCTTCCAAATTATTTGTTTATTGCGCTTAAATTATCTCAGCTCAGCACTAGGGGGCGGATTGTAAACGACGCACGCCTCGTTAAAATGTCAAGGTAAATGATATTATTGTTGGTGCCATCTGTCGGCGGAGAGTGAAATTTGTTTTCCTTTTAATAACAATAAAATCACTATGTTGAAAGGTGCGAATGGACTCGGTTTTAAAAAAAATAAAAAATGTTGTGGTTGGCAACACTGCTCGCGCGCAGAAAACGAGCACCGCGTCGCTCATAGTTATCAAAATATAATTTTTATAGTTTCTGAAGCCACGCACCACTTGCACCTTCCAAAAGTTTCTTCCAAAGTCTTCCGTCTGTGTTTTATTTCGCCTCCATCCGTAATAACCTATTTACATCTTTTTAACCAAATTCAGTTATATATTTCATAAAACATTTCAATTAGTTAAGTTTCAGTTACATAACGATTAGGTAACGAAGGTTAACGCAAAATAACTTAACCATAACGTTTAACGATTGCTAACTA
Source organism: Mamestra brassicae (assembly GCA_905163435.1). NCBI lineage: Eukaryota > Metazoa > Arthropoda > Insecta > Lepidoptera > Noctuidae > Mamestra > Mamestra brassicae. Next base: position 15,409,851 of record LR991006.1, on the reverse strand, counting down.
TGAACTAAAAGAAGGTTATGTGAAAACATACGGTTCATTATATCTTCTATGACTGCTGCGTTTTGTAGGTACAGACGCCAGAACATTAAGCTATCCGAAACTATCAAATTTTCCCAATCAACCTTGAACCTACTGCTTCAGCGATAAAGTTGAAAATGTAATAATAAAATTTGAAAGATTCAGAATCAGAATCAGACTTTATTTGTGAAACATAGGTATTTACATAAAGGTCTTAGGTTTAAACATATGGGCGCTATGTTTTGCCGTGAAGGCGTACAAATATTGAAAAAAATAACAGCACATTATAAACTAAGTATATATAAAACAAAATAACTAAATTAAGTACTTACAAGAAAGATAATATTTTAAATTTAATAAATATCTTAATAAAATCTAAAATTATAAAGAGATCAGTTGTCTTAAAATATTTAAAAAGTAAGCACATCAAATGTTTATTGCACATGAAATATTATTTTTTTTCATTAATAAAATCCTCTACACTACTCGTATAATAACATTTTTCAATTAATAGCGAGTAGAGACTTTTCTTAAACTTTAATAAGGGCAATTTTTTTATATTTCCGGGAATATTGTTGTAAATTTTTGGAGCCATGCCAAAAAAAACTCTTTTTCATTAGAGCAGTTCTGCATTTTCTGTGCACAGTTTATTCATATATTGAGAACGCATCGGAGTCTTTTTTATTTTAGCTTGATGTGCTGCCGTCTGTACTTCGAAATAAACGTTGCGAAGTATTTATTTTATTCTATCTGGTGGTCCCAAAAATTATAAAACCATTATTGTAGAGTAAATCTCACTTAACAAGAGATTACAAGCCATTTGCAAAAGAGTAGAGAACTTTAAAGCATTGTTGTTAACATGCCCTAATAGATACGAATGCTTCGAGGAAGATTAATTTTGTTCTATGCAATAAGGTTAAACTGAAAATTCAAGACTAACCTAGGTACCAATTTTTGTAAGGTCGATGGGAAATATTACTTTATTTCGTTATCACATAAGATTAAGTGAACAAAATATGAGATTCATTCATCGATACTAAGTAATATAGCTTGGGCTTTGGCAAGCTTTTAATTTGACAATGCAGAATCGGTCTAGTTGATTCGCCATTCATAGCAAATTGGCTGTGACATTTGAACAGACAGAAACATGGGGAATCCTATAAGGGTTCCGCATTTCCATTCAGGGGTACGTAATTCTAAAAACCATTCCGAAGGAACCGTCCAAAGCAATCACCCGTATATACTCTCTCACCTTCTAATTAATCTCACATTAACCTACAGGCGAGATGTTCCGAACAAGAAAATAATTAACGATTTTAACACGCACTGCGTGAGATGCTGGGAGGTGCGTTATCTATCATGAGCTCGAAATAATTGTTGTAGCTTTGCATATGTTACAAATGCGCGTTTCCATTATATCATCTGTTTTTTTGCTCTGGGCGAAGCGGGGCGGTATCAGATTCTTACTGACTAAAAACTAACCCTTGTTTCTCCAAATGCCCTTTGCGTTCCAGGGCCGTGGTCACTCTCACTCGGTTGTCTGTCTGTCCGTCTGTCACAGCTGATTTTCTCAGAATCTACTGAACTGATTCAGTTTCAGAAAATTAGTACACATATAATCTTCTGTGACCCAAACACGGACGTGTAGCGAAAATTAATAAATTTTCGAAAGTGGGGTTACTTTTGGGGAAAAAATAAGAAAATTAAAAAAAAAGTGATTCCTTCTGTACCATGTGACATATAAAATGAAACGGTGTATTGTGAGAGTTTAGATTTTTTTTTCGTAAGTTTACAGTTAATGTTTTATTCAAGTGGAAGTTATTCAAGAAATTAGGTGAAAAATGATCATTCCCACACCCCTTATCTCCGAAACTATTGAGCCTAAAATTAAAAAAAAAAAACAGATAGTAGTTCCTTCCCCATAGATACAGGAAAACCTATAAGAAGTCTATGGTTTGAAAGTAATATGTTACAAAAATGGGATATGTTCGGAACCCTTTGCATGCGAGTCCGACTCGCACTTGGCCGGTTGTTTTTTAATTGTCATTGTTTACTCACTCCTTACTGGCCAACACCTTCTGTTACCTATCCTTTAGTATTTGTCAAGTCTATCTCGCCATTTAAGGATTGAACTAACTGAAGTATGATACTAATAATAGGTACTTTTTACCCGAATGTTTATTTTTGTATAAATTTATTTTTAGTTTTTATATTTTTAACTTTAAGAAATAGCTAATATTAGTAGTGGTAACAATATTTTTTGCTGTGCCCTTACAGGGTCTACAACGGCTCTTAGCTCTAAACTTTGTAAACATCTTATTTTTACCTTGTGGAACGCAATAAATTAATATGAATATGAATACTTACAATAAGTTTCGATACGTAAGTCATACCTAGGATCTCCGTAAGTACGCTCCACCTTTATTGAGTTTTTGATCACATTCCAAGCATTTAAGAAGGTTGCAAATTGTATTGGAAAGCTCCACTTAATTGTAAAAATTCAGTAGCAGTTTTCGAACGACTGAACAACATTTAAGTAACTAAGATGTTTATCCAATAGTTCAAAGTCAGAACTATAATATTGTCGTAACAAACTAAGCTATGGAAACGAACTCGTGCCAAATTGGATGATCCCATAAACCCGAGTACATGCTAATGAAGCAAAACTTATGAAAGATACAGTACCATCACTCATTGCGAAGTTTTGTTACGTAAATGATGTTTTATATTCTATTACGGGATTGTAACATAGGTAGGTAGAACATGTTGCGGACAAGTCAAGTCAAAGCATTTATTTCAAATAAACCATTATCAGGTACTTTTGAATTGTCTGAAATATGAAGCTATTTGCAAATTCGAAAGCGTAGATCTCTATGAAGAAGAACGTGCAAGAAACTCCACGGACACTCTTTTAAATCATTTTATGTTTACAAAAATCCTGGGTACATTAACCTTGTTGCTTCTATATATGAGAACATTACTGAAAAGAACTTACAATCTTATTAACTCCTTCCTTCATTTTTTTTTAAGGATGGGAAATCATCAAATGACTTCTTCCGCTCTGGGTGGAGCGGAAGGGACTGCTGAGAACGCCGTAATTTCATAATATACCACGTGAAATTGTAAACTCATTTTTCTCTATAAGAAACGGAAATATTAGTAACTAGCTTTTGCCCGCGACTTCGTCCGCGTGGATCAGTTACTTTAGGCAGACATTTTTATTTTAAGATCTTGAAGTTTAGTAAAGTTTCAGTCAATGCTACTGAACAGAGAAAGAAAATATAGATATAGATAGTTTAACAAATGTTCGACGTGATTCTGTAAATTGGCATATCTTTTTTATTTATGAACCGCTTGACATGAAACAATCACTAAATGTTAAGTGAAGCTTACCACAATGTATTAGTGAACTACATCTAAATCGGATAACACGTTTCTGAGATTAGCGTGCACAAACGCACAGACAAACAGACACAAATTCTAACAATCATTGTGTTGGGTGCTATTTGCGTTGATAAAGGTCCCAATAATATTTTTTCTCATTTGTCTTCCACGTACATACAGCGATCCGTTACATTTTTATTATATGATTAGAAGAAGATGTATAGATGCGGGATTTTTAGCAATCTCAGGAATTTCGAACAATTCCGGGATCCGGGATTCTAAAAAAGAATGTCCGTATTATACTTTCGTGAGAATAAAAGTAAAGTTTGGGTATTTTAGCGCCCGATTATCCGATCACTGCTAATCACACAAATAATGCAACCATAATGAAAGATCTTAGTTAAATCAAAATCAAAAGTTATTTATTCATACTAGGCTGAGTGCCAGCACTTTTTGAGCGTCAAAGTTCTACATAAAGACAGTCCCCCAAAACGCCCGCCCGCCACTATCAATGAAACCAAATAAGTTTGCCTTACAAATCTTCACTTATGACCACATAGCAAATCAAGGTACCAAGGTACCTATTAAAAAATTGACCCCACGACCTTTTTCGTAACCTCAACACATTACCAATAACCCTACAATCATTACAAATAGGTTACATAACCAATTAGCTAATGATCCGACAATGGCCGCCATAATGAATATGTTGGCACCACCATATAAATGAATCTATTGTGATGTCCGTCCGTAACAAACTGGTCTATAGACCCTTCACCAGTCCCTTTGTTGGAAGCCCTTCAAGATGACAGCTGGATGCTACTGATTTTGTTATGTTAGTGTGCAATGGGTTATTTCCAATGAAAAGCTCGTGACTAAATAAATAACTACCGCACAGGTGGATCTTCGAGGTTAAGCGTCGTTTTCTGTGGTCGATCTGCGGATGGGTGACCATCCATTATATACCGAGCCTCCTGCGTGCCTTGGAAAGCTTGTCAAGCTGTTGGTGCCGTATGTTATTTGAAGATCTTTGACAATCGTCAGAAGCAAGAAAATCTGACACCAGTCTTACAAAGGATATCGTGTTACCTAAATACTGGGTTGCAGAGGTCATCGGCCGATATGGAAACGGCGACTGTTGCAACCCAGCGCTGGGCACGCCACTATTGCGGCGATAAGACCCCTCTTTGAGGAGTGGCTGGAGAGGCGCTACGGCGTCCTCACTTTCCGCCTGACGCAGGTACTTACCGGACACGGCTGTTTCGGGAGGTACCTGTTTCGGATTAGGCGGGAGGACACGCCCGGGTGTCAGCACTGTGAGGATCGCCCGGAGGACACGGTGGAGCATACGGTGGAGGTCTGCCCTGCTTGGGCTGAGCACCGCCGTGTCCTCGTCGAGGCGATCGGCGGCGGCGACCTCTCGCGTCCGGCCCTGGTTGAATCCATGGTCCGGAGCGAGGAAGCTTGGGAAGCGGTCACCTCCTTCTGCGAAGCAGTAATGCTAGCAAAGGAGGAGGAGGGCCGCGCGAGGGAAAGGCAAGGCCTTCGCCCCAACCGCCGCAACAGGAGAAGACGCCCCGGGCGTCGGGAGTCGCAGGGCGATCCCCGGCCACCGTAGGCGCGGGCCTGCGGACGGCGAGCATTGGGTGGCTCGCTGTCCGATCACCACTAGGCCCGGGTCGATGGCGCGTTGTGTTTCACGCGCGCCTCAAAGAGATGTCAGCATAAAAGACGGGGCCCGCTAGGGCCAAAGCCTGCCAGGGTTGCGGAATCTGTTCGAAAGAGTCACCGCGGCCCTGGAACGCAAAGGGCTTAAGAAGGAACAAGGATGGGTTTTAGTCAGTAAGAGTCTGACACGCCCTTCCGCTCCACCCAGAGCGGAAGAAGTCATTTGATGATTTCCCATCCTTAAAAAAAAAAAAAAAAAAAAAAAAGAGGTCATCGGCGCTCCGCGTAAAATACTGGTACTCATCCAACGCATCCTAGGCTCACCATTCATCTATCACCTTTCATTCAGACAGCATCGGGTACCCTGCGAATATCATCGCTTGCCTAGCCTGAAAGCATTCTGTTCAAGTTTACACGGTGATATGATGTGTTGCTGGGGAGTTTGTTGCGCCACTTCTTCTTCCCAGCTAAAACACTAGGAAGTGGTGACGGGCGGGCGTTTTGGGGGACTGTCTTTATGTAGAACGTTGACGTTCAAAAAGTGCTGGCACTCCGCCTAATTTGAATAAATGACTTTCGACTTACGGGATCGCACTGCAGCTGGCCTCCTTGGCTGGCCAATCTCCAAGCTTCTTTTACAGCCTCTTCCGATATATGTTTTTCTAGTTTTAGTTATTTTCTTGACAGACATTGGCATCTCCAGTAGTGGTTTATGTTTGCCAATTCACGTTGTCCACATAACACAAGAATACTTCTACTGCAACGCTTATCGATGCTAGAGCTAATACCAATTTTGCATACGAATTTCATATTTTGCATTTTTCGGGACTTACCGCATTCTTAAAAAAAGTGTTTTTCATAGAAGAGACAGCAGTTAATTGCTTCTTTTTCATAATTTCATTCATTAACTTAACCAGTATATTCTTAGATCATCTTAAAATAGCCAAATAGTAGCGCAGACACGATGATACTTCGGCCAAGGACGCGGGGAAAGTTGACCCAAAGCGAGTTGCATTTCCTGACTCGTCACGTAAGGCTTACGTCATGATATGTATGTCCACTACAATAATATGAAATGTTTAATTTATCAGTTATAGCTACTTAACAATGACATGAGGTACGGTGCCAATGATATAACGGCCTGCTTTTTGTTTTGTAATATTTTTGTGAGTTATTTTAAGGTGTTTTTTGGCAAGGCTTCTCGATTTGTTGCTTGTGTAGATCGATTGATGAAGTGAAGATAGAAGCTGGGTATTTCAAAATGATCAAAGAGCAAGAGGTTTAAGTGACTTAAAGTGACTTCAAGTTAGCCTTACCAATGTTATAAATGCCGAAGTGAGTTCTTGAGTTTGTTTGTTTGTTACTTACCTCTTCACGTCGTTAAAGCAGAACGGATTTGAATTATCTAAACTGGTACGAAGGTCCCTTAAAACGAGATAGGATACTTTTCATCCGAAGATCCCTTGGGATACCTGTCGACAATCCCACGGCCAAAGCGCTGGCAGTAGCTAATAGAATCTATTATGTATTTATTGTATATATGTCACCGGAAAATTGCAAACGCCGTAAGATTGTAAAATATCGCGTGAAATTGAAAACTATTTTTTCTAAATAAGACACAGATGTATTGGAAACCATTGAATTTGAATGTGATTTATTGTACACAAAGTGATTTTTTCTTAATATATCGAGTTATTATAATCTAATCAAGGTTTATCACAATCTTTCGGAGTCTGCAATTTTCCGATGACATATATAAATAGTACAGCTATCACCACCTACAGCACTGTCTTTCCCTCTCTCTCTAAAATCCATCCAAAGGTTGTCTTTCAAAGATCGCTTTTAGCGATAAGCCCGTCCATTGTGTCACCCTATGTAATGTTCTTCTTCATCTATCTTTTCTGTAACTTGCTATATGGTGTATACAATAAAGAGTATCTATTCTATTCTATATAGCAATGTCATTCCTAGGCTGGCAGATGATTTATTTTACGGTCTATTTCTCTATAATTCTGTGAAACGCTCATCATTAATTTTCTGACTATTTTTCTCATTTCGTAGTCATTCTTAGCCGATAGTAATAATACAAACGTGTGTTAATAACAAAGTACCTGGATGACTCGGTTTTTTTTTGGTAAACGTTTTCTTAAAATGAAAGCTAGCTAGATCGATTTGTCGCCCCCGAAACCACCTGCATACTAAATTTCATGAAAATCGGTGGAGCCGTTTCCGAGATTCAGATTATATATACACATATATACAAGAATTGCTCGTTTAAAGGTATTAGAAAGAAAGGCGCTTTTAGTACAAAAGTAGGTCCTTCTTAGTAGGTCGTAGGTCATTCCAATTTTACCCAGAGTTTGTCCTATCTTGTAGTACTTACATAGGTACATACCATGTCGACGGTTTTCTCCGAAGGACTAGTATATAGAAGACTAGTATCCGCAGTACTGTAAGTCAGTTAAGTATGTTTAAGTCCTGTAAAGAGCATTTGCTATAAACTAGTTATAAATCCAGACTCCAAGCTGTTACTCAGAAATTCCAGTTGGGAGACATAACCCAATCACACTTTGTCTGACCCAGGAATTGAACCCGGGACATCACGTTCAGCAGTAGCGCGTACCGTACATCCTCTAGCTAGAAAAACACACTTAACTCAAGGTAATTATTATGCAAGTAATACATACAATAAGTACTAGAATAACCCACAAACAGTCACACGAGTGCAGTCGCAAAGCTAACTTAGTTATTAGCCGGGCATCCTTTCACTAGCCAACACAGTGAACACTCTATTGCCACCTCCTCCGATAAATTGCCACTTGAACGACAGGAGGGTTTCGTAACCACCACTGTGTGTAGAATGTACAGTGCTTTGATATAACTTAGATAAGAGCTCTATTATGGAGAGACCATTATTTTATTGTTGCATCTGTGAGTATTTCAAAAATAGTAGCTAGAAGCCCGAAGAAGTAGTATGAAGGCTTCCGCACACGGGTCCACGCAAACAATGCGATAAAGACGTTTTTTTTTTGAGTGGCGTCTCGCAGTTCAACCTATGAGGTTGTCGACTGTTTAACCGGGCTTGCCTATGGTGGCCTTAATATAAATATTAAAGCCTCCAACCAGGGCTTATAAAAAACTTACAAACTAAGCGACTACACGCAAAGGGCACCCCCTTTGGGGTACGGGCCTCGGCTTAGGGCGTCGCTGGTGAGAGGACAGCTAGGGACGGGCTAGATCGAACTAGGTGATAAAGATGCTGTTACGAACCCTTTTTATAGATTGTCCTATGTATTATTATATCACAAGAATATTTTCTTTGAAAGAAGAGCAATGGTGGCCCAGTGGTAACGACACCGACTTACGAGTACTAGGTTATGGGTTCGAACCCAGACAGGCGAATTTACTTTGAAAATTTGTTTTAATCAACACTGCACTAGTCAAAAATCCGGCATGTCCTAGGACCAAAAGTGAAAAGACATAATGTGATATCCACCAACCCGCATTGGGCCCGCGTGGAAGATTACGGCCGAATGTGCGTGGGAGCACAGTGAGGAGGCCTGTGTGCGGCCACCACTGGGAATTTATGGGTCAATTATTATTATGTTATTTTCTATGAAAAAATTGTCGCATTGTCGCCTCATTATCGCATTGTACATATTATATAGTGGCCCCAGGTTCTAAATATTTATTTAAACAATAAATAAATAATTTTAATACAAATAATAAAAAAATGTTTAACTTAAAAAAAAATTGTCTTGCCTACAAATAGTTATTCCGGGTCTTGTGGGCTACTCTCTAAACCAGAAGTCCGTAGTTACGGGGTTAGTTGCGGACGTATTCTACTCCGTATCACCTACGGAGTTACGATTCATAGTGGTTAGGTGATACGGACTAGAATACGCCCGCAACTAAACCTGAAACTACGGACTTCGGGCTTAGAGAGTAGCCCCCCTGGCTGTTTGTGGATTAGTGAGTTTATATGTTTGTAAACGCACCTGCGATATTAAATGGCAAGAAAAGACGCTATGATGCAAACCCGTGTTTTGAACCAGCAAACAAAAACCGACCCAGACGACGTGCCAGATTTTGTGGCGAAGGATCTGCATAAGCTGCCTCCCGTTACATTCGATCACGTCGACGTCACCAGGTTGCTAAAGGATATCACTTCGCTGAAAGCGAGCCTGGCCGAAGTGCAGTCAAAGTTGGAGGTGTCGAATAACACCATAGGTGAACTACGTGCCGAGGTTGTTTTGCTGCGCAGCGCTGTTTCGGTAAATAGGTCACCTGACGCCTCTCGTATGAACACGCGTCGTGAAGCGCAAAACGCTACTATCGGCAGTTTTGAGTCGGCGAGCCCAACTGCGTCACCAGCTGCCGAAATTGCTTGCGTTGCATCGTGTTCCGTCGCCGCTGCTGTCTCTGCCTCGTCAACGGTAGAGCAAACGACTCGTGTAGGTACGTCGACCCCTAGACGTGCATACGCAGACATCGTCACCGCTTGCAAACCTGCTGAGTTGCAAAAGTCGCAGTCAATTCAAGTGACCATAACGACGAAAGGGGGTAAACAGAGCCGCTTTGCATCCATCTCGGGTTCGAAACAGCGGAATCCGAACAAAGAGACGTGTGACAAGGATGGCTTCATCGTGGTAGAGAGGGAAAAGAAGAAGAAGCCATCTTGTCGGAACCAGTGCGGCACCGCGCTGGCAGGACCAAACATGCTGCTGCGTCCAGCAACACCTACGACGCAGCTGTACGTGTCCCGGCTACATCACTCCACGAAGGTTGAGGAGATCGTGGAGTACATGAGAGTGAAGACCAACTGCACTTTGAGGGTCGAGAAGTTGGAGTCGCGTCACAACACAAACTTCAAGTCGTTTGTGGTGCGGGTTCCAACTCATCAGCTCGAGGTATTTCTCAAAGAAGAGTTTTGGCCGAAGGGTGTCGTTTATCGACGTTTCCGCGGCCAGCTGCGCGACACCAGTGAGCGAAACACAACGCCATAAATTCGTGTGCAATAGTTAAATAAGTTTTATTAATATGTATTAGTTTATTATTGTTGAAGATTATTTTGTTTAATATGTCTATGGGCCTCAGCAGCCTGATAATAAAATGATTATTATTATTATTGTCTTTATCGCTGACCAACAGATATATGAGATACAGGTCAAACTCGAGCATAAAAAACCAAAAAAAAACTTGTGCTATTATTTATTTATTTATTTATTGCACACAATGTACACACAGTTACAGACTTAACTAAATTTTGTGAATACATTACCCTGTTAGGGCGCAGCAATCAACCTATAGCTAATCATAATATATTATTTGTATCACCTTCAGAAAAACCACTACCTGACATGGAAAATACAAAAGTTAAGAATCAAAAAGGAGTCTGAGAAAGATATTTTATTTTTATTACCTTTACACGCAATTTCGACATCATATAGTGATTTATTAAACAGACACTTTAAGTACCAAGTACGGAGTACCAAACACATATCAAAGTAGTAAATTATAGACATTTATTTATGGCAGAGAAAGTTTAATTTCTTTATGTCATTTATAAAAAACAATGAGACGCTTCTTCGCACATTCCAACATTGAACAAAATTGATGGGCTTGGTTTCGATAGGCCGATAAGTTTTTATTGGATAATGTTACATTGATAAAAGTTATTTCTAGCCGGTATCAACCAAAAACAAAAAAAAGCCGGTATCATCGCATGTAGCCTCATCTTGCTTTAAATTGCCAAAAAAGATATAAAAGTGTTAAGTTTAACCTTCTTTTTTTTAAAGGATGGGATGCCATCAAATGACTTCTTCCGCTCTGGGTGGAGCGGAAGGGCGGCTCAGACTCTTACTGACTAAAACCCATCCGTGTTCCTTCTAAAGCCCTTTGCGTTCCAGGGCCGCGGTTACTCTTTCGAACAAATTCCGCTACCCTGGCAGGTTATGTTTAACCTACTTGCAAATAAAATATCATTTACCATCATATAAACCTAAAGCTACTTTCGACAACTGTAATCAGTTTTTGTGTTTTGAACCTTGTAGGTACTGAAATAAACACTTATGTAAATCTTAAAATAAGATATTTATTTTGTATAAAAATCTGGCAAAAAACCTCCGCGTCTGAGCAACAAATTAAACTAACATTAAACTTCATGCACAAAGGCGCATTTAATGTCCTACTCATTATCTATCAGTCAAACAAGCGACAGTATAGCAGATCGTCACTGAAATAATTTTTGTAAACACTGAAATAATTTTTGTAATCGCTGAAACAATTTTTGTAATTACTGATATATTTTTTGTAATCACTGAAATAATTTTTGTACTCACTGAAATAACTTTTGTAATCGCTGAAACAATTTTTGTAATTACTGATATATTTTTTGTAATCACTGAAATAATTTTTGTACTCACTGAAATAATTTTTGTGATCACTGTAATATTTTTTGTTATCGGGTCAGTACTTCCAGAGTTTACCGTTTACAAACATATAAATAAACAATATAACCGTTTTAGTAACGTTAATTTAGAATCAGACTAGATACTTAAACTACTAAGCATCTGGCAATTCAACCTAGTGTCCAAAATAAGTAATATTGACGTAACATTAAAAAGTATGAGTGTACTAGTGTACTAGAGGTGTACCAAATTGTCGTTACGTAACGTAATAGAGAGGTGATGATAGCTGTAGCAGATTCACACGTACCGCGACAAAATCTGAACATACCTACTGTTTAAGGCGAAGTTATCTTTAAACAACTTACGCTGAGCAGTAGCTGCTGTTTTAGTTATACCTAGTGACACTATAGTAGGGTCAGAAGTATTGAGATTTCTGTCATATGCAACGGTGCGAGTTTCAGTGTTACAACTAACTACAAACTGACTTTTAATTCATTCATTATTTTTAGACACGCTGTTACTTGAAAACAAATAATTTAGTAATAAAATTGCTGTCTGTTTCGATTTTACCCTGTTTTATCCCGCTGCAGAGCCTTACTCCAGTTTTTCACTTCCATTCGTCGCTCGCCCTACTAGTCTATCTTTAAGTAGCAGTTCCTGGCTTATTCCACTAAACCCCAAAGCTATTGTTCTCAAAACTCTACGGTCCATACATTGATTCCACCTCAAATCCCAAAATATTTCCATTCTAAGGTCCAGTAGCAACAGTATTATAAGCGTGTTCGCAGACAGGTGGGACTCTCCACTGCTGCGCAACAGTGCAGTATGCAAACGTATCCTCAATGACAGTTCCTCCTCGTCCTAGTGTTTGTAACTGTGTCCTTAAATGTTTTTCTTTTTGTACTTCGGGGAGAGTGTCCAGGAACTCCACGATCTCATCCCACCGGCCCCCTTCTACCATCGGACATCTAGACGCACTGCAAGTTACCATCCCTACCTTGTTGCTATTCCACCAATTCGCACTAAACGTTTCCAAACGTCTTTTATAATGCGCACAGCAAAGGAGTGGAACTCTCTGCCTGCGTCTGTGTTTCCGAACGCATACAACCCTAATCTCTTCAAAATTAGAGTGAACAGGCTTCTTCTGGGTAAGCTCGCTCCATCGTCGACTTTGTCTCTGTCATCTATGACCTAGACTAGAGTCAAGAGCAAACCCATATTAAATAAAAAAAATAAAAAAAATGTGTTTATTTTTATTTTTTGTATTTTTTTTTTTGTTTAATGTGTGTAACTGTGTCCTGAACTGTTTTTTTTTGTTTGTTATTATTTTTTTTATGTCATTTAATTGTTTTTTAGTGTGTGTATGTGTGTGTGTGTTGAAATATGGATTTTATCTGAAATAAATGATTATTATTCTTATTATTAAAAAGTTATAATGTGCACAATGTGGTCAAAGTTTTATTATTACACGACTGCCCAAGAAAAGGAGTGTAATATACTGTTTTATGTTTGTATGTAACTTCTAAATGCCTGAACCGACTTAAATAAAAGCATGCCCATATTATATTTTCGTGGGAATTCAAAATGAAGTTTAGGTATATTAGCGCCCGATTATCCGATCATTGCTTATAAGAAACATACATTGGTATATAACAACGATTCACTATAAAATATAATTAAAAACTATGCTATACTCTAGAAATAAAACGGGTCAAAGGTTTAAGTGGAATTGAAGTATAGATTTTGAGGTTTAAGGTGGAATGAATGTATGGAACATAGAGTTTTGAGACAATGGCTTGGGGTTTAGCGGAATAAGCCAGCAAATCATCAAGCCAGCCACGCCTAGATCCGCCAAGGTGTGCAAACCTAGAAAAAGATGATAAAGATTTAAAAATGTAGAGCATTCAAAAGAGAACAATTTAAACGCGACTTCCCCTTAACGAACAGGTGACCGGCCATGCGGCATTCCAAATGAAAAAGAAAGGGTTTTCTATCTATATAAAATATCTTTTCACATCGAAATAATAAAAATAACGTCAACTATTACCATAATAAAATGTTATACAACTAGACAATATAATAATGAAGATGTCTTCTGGTTACGAGAAGAATGCTTTTTATCTGCAGTTGTACAATTAGAGACTGTTATTTAAAAGAAGATGTCGGCCATTTGTAGATTAGATTGTACTTGTGTAATGTAATTAATTATTTGAAGCTAAAGATACCGCTTGAGATTTTTTGCAAATCTTTTTTGTTACATAACAATGTCAGTATGTAAATACGAATAGGTAGTAGAACTATTTATTAACAGTAATAAAACGTTAATGACCCGTAGAGTGAAAAATCTGCAATTTGTAGCAGAGTTTAGCATAACACCGCTTTAAAACAAACATATAATTTGTAGCTAAGTCTGCCAGGGTTGCAGAATTTGTTCGAAGGTCACCGGGGTCCTGGAACGCAAAGAGCTTTAGAAGGAACACGGATGGGTTTTAGTCAGTAAGAGTTTGACACGCCATTCCGCTCCACCCAGAGCAGAAAAAGTCATTTGATGATTTCCCATCCTTAAAAGGAAAAAAAAAGAAAAAGGAGAGCACTACGAGAAAATTTCCCGAAATTCCTTCGGGGACGGAATATAGTTACGCGTACGAAGTCACGGGCAGAAGCTAGTATACTAACTACTCCTTAAAGAATGCGTATTTCGACGTATTACATAAAATTTTGATAAGTCTCGCACGCAAATCTAATTTGCGCACGCATCTCCACTAACAAGTCTAAAAATCTAGTTGTTGAATTCCTACGTAATAGGTGGAAAAAACATGTTATTTTATGTAAGTAATTAATATGTCTCATAATATTGATTTGACGTCATCGTAGATATATTGAATGACGTCTGTATCATCATTAATAATCATGTATTTATTTGTCAAAACTATCTTTGATTTAAAAATAAGATTAGACTTATTTCTCTATTTGAGGTTTTGCTTCCGCTTTTGTAAGAAATAGTTGCTCTCTGCAAAAACTTTTTTTATTATGTCACTAGCTTTTGGCGGTGACTTTGTCCGCGTGGAATAGTTACTTTAGGCAGCCATTTTGATTTTTCAAAAACGCTTAAAAATATGTTTATTTATTTTTATGAAGTGCCTAAGAACAAAGGTTCATGGTTTTATTTTCAATAATGACGAACTCCCATACAAACTTGCACCCGCCTTTTTACCACCTTACAGAATGATTTCTGGGATAAAAACTACCCTATGTACTTTCCCGGGACTCAAACTATCTCTATACCAAACTTCATCTAAATCGGTTCAGCGGTTTAAGCGTGAAGAGGTAACAGACAGACACACTTTCGCATTTTTAATATTAGTATGGAAGTATGGATCCACAACATCGTCAGTCCACTGAATCTGAAAGCTTATTATCATAAAAGAGCTGCTTCGGAAACAATTGCAGATCAACTTGCTACAAACAAGAATGAGGGTAAAGACCTGTAGCTTTAGTGCATGTTTTATACGTATTCAATCGCGTTAACGTAAACTTCAATGTGTATCGAAACTGGATGACGTCTGCCGACAATAACAGTTTTTGAAGTGAAAACTTCTTTAGGCGCGTTGGGCACTTTTTGGGTGAACATAAATCATGGAACTCGCTTCATCGTCACCGAACGCTTTCCAAATTCAAAAATAATAATCTAAAAGCTCGACGATACAATTCACAGGTTACTTAGTTTTCACTTCTATCGGCAGTCCCCAAAGACTGCCTTGCATGTTTTATGTTTTCTATACAATTTAAAGTTTACCAAGAACGTTAACACATTCACGCAGGCCTCAGCACACCCCCGCTAACTACCTCTTATCCTGACCTCTGTGCCTCAGCCCCAACTTGCAGCCAATGTGACCTTTGCAATGCCTCCAACGATGATGTGGATGTTTGGCCTTACAAAATCTGAAGCACAGTCCTGCCAGCCACAAAAAAGAAGAAATCCAGGATCCAACCTGCCGATATAAATTTTCAACATCCAAGACTTATTACCAAGGGCCCGCTAGGGCCAGAGCCTGCCAGGGTTGCGGAATTTGTTCGAAACAGTCACCGCGGCCCTGGTACGCAAAGGGCTTTAGAATGAATACGGATTGGTTTTAGTCAGTCTGACACGCCCTTCCGCTCCCCAGTCATTCGATGATTGCCCATTCTTAAAAAAAAAAGACTCATTACCAGACAGTAAAATACAGAAGTGTATCCGCGCCAAATTGTCTCGCAAACACTATAATAACCAAAAAGAAGAAAGGCATCACATAAGTAAAGTACGCATTTACATACGTTCGCGAATTTCTCCGGCATGCCTTCTCGTCCAAACGCAGAAATTATTCAAAATGCCTATATACTTAGTTGTGCTTGTATGTTATTATATAAATGTTATGCTTAACCTTCCAACAGGACATTATATACGGTAGAATGTTGGCCAAATGTGACATACGGATCTTAAGAATGAACAGCTAATCTTTTGGAAAAAACTGACTTGTATTTTTCTTTCTTGCATGTACAATATCCGTTAACTCTTTCTCGATCTTAAGTTTCCTCTGTAGAAATTAGGTTGTATCTCTATAATTGCCAAAAATATGGCACGAGTTTAGTTACAGGCATTCGAATTTCTGCGAATTATTATTCACACTTTAATGAGTGTGTATAATAATTGCATACTGAACGCTTGGGTCAAAAACTTAATTTTATAACTTGTGCGAGTTAACTTGGCACCTGGCTCGACACATTTGGAATGACGTTTTAATTTAAATTGAACAATTCGATTTCGATGAAAACAATATAAACGCGTTACTGTTGCGTTTCAATTATTTTCATCGAAATTGATTTTTTTAATTTAAATTAAAACATCAAAACGTTATTTGAGTCAGGTGCATTTTGCCAACACGATGATTTTCAAATATGTCATACAACATAAACCTATTCTGTAGAATAGGTTTATGTTGCAAGTAACTCAGAGATAAAAAGATCAACCTGATGCAAAAAGGCCTAGCTCGTATCTGCCAGATAAAAAACAGGAAGAAATTACAGAATTTGTGTCCGAATCTGGCACATTTCCACCTAGAAATTGTCCGGGTTGGTCAAATAGATCAAAATATAATTTTAAACTGATTTCTTTGGTCACGACGTCCTTTGCAAAACTAAATTGCTCATCAACCTCATCTGCCATGTATCTCGGTCCGCTAACAAATCCGCATAGAGCGACGCGCGCCGAATAGAAAGGCGTGTGCAGTGAAAGCGAGCGATTGTGTCCTTGTAATAAATCTAGCGCTTCCTGCTGCACAGCCGTATTGTTTAGTTGTATGGTTCACTTCTAGGCTTCTCCACTTCTCCACTTATCCAATAATCATTATCATTATCAGTCGAAAGATATCCACTGCTAGATATCGACGTCCCCAAAGCGTTGCCTTTATTTCTCGCATCCAGCGGACTCCCGTGACCCTCACCAGTTCATCGGTCTGCCTAGAACATGTTCATTTCAATAATTAGTTTGAATCTAGGTCAGAACTCAGAAAAAAAAACGCTACAAAGTATAAAACAACTTTAATTTCGGAAGTCGTGTTTTTGACTGTTTCTTCGTATTTTAACACCGACTTCCGAAATTAAAGTTATTTCATACTTTTTAGTGCTTTTTTTTATTTCGGAGTCGGATGTATTTTTTTGTAAAAAACGTTTTATTTGACACAATTTTCCGAACAAAACAAGTTTAGTTGACTGTGGAAAAGAAGGTAAAATGGTATTATCTACTCCAGAGTCCAGACAAACAATTTCGCAAGAGGCCCAAAGACTACCAAGTTGCAATTCTAATGCAAAGATTACCCAATCCTCTTCTTCAAAAGGCTATCGAGATTAGCACAGCTTGATCAGCAGCAGTTCAGGAGGAAGCTCTCGACGCGGTCAATATCGTGTTAGGTCGAAGATCACGCGTATGTGTAATGTCGGTAACTCGGTGTTGAATAAATAACTTTATTTTATAGTGCGAGATGATTTTTATGGCTAATTTGCATTGGCGTGCAGTAGGCTACAGTAAGCATTATGTATGGTCTGGCCTACCCTTACTGTAGCCTACTGTGCGCGCGCTCGGAACGTAACTGCCAATTAGTAATTGGCAGTTACGTTCCGAGCAACATGATAATTTAATTTGATACAAGCTTTTTCACGCGGTGAAGCTCTCGTTCACAGGAACCGTGCAGTTTTTTAGGATACAAAGTGCCCGATTGAGGAGCTCGTGGCTAAATAATATCAGCTGCACGGCTCGATCAAGGTTAAGCAACACTTGCCAAGGTTGGTCTGTGGATGGGTGACCATCTTAACATACGGAGTTTCCTCCGTGCCTCGGAAAGCACGTTAAGCCGTTGGTCCCGGCTGTCATTTGTAGATCTTTGGCAGTCGTTACGGATTGTCAGAAGCCAAAAATCTGACTCTAGTCTTGCCAACGAGTACCGTGTTACCCAGTTAATGTGTTGTGGAGGTCTGGTAGGCAGCCGCTCCACGTAAAATACTGGTATTCAGCTGAATCCGGTTTGACTGCAAGCCGACCCCAATATAGTTGGGAATAGGCTAGGCAGATGAAAGTGCCCAGCGATAGCGTAGCTTTTAGTCAGTAGCTTTCATCGGATCACGCCCACTACTTTCGTTGTATATATCTCCGTCTGTTTTTCATAACGAAAAATGGCATCGGTAAATGAAAACGCCATATTAAGCGGCAGTTCTTCCAGAAATCAACTCTAAGGAAACAAATCATTAATTCTCTATACATTGAAATTATAAGAACGGGAAGTCTCGACATAGTTACCGATCGCCTTTTTTTTTAAGGATGGGAAATCATCAAATGACTTCTTCCGCTCTGGGTAGAGCGGAAGGGCGTGTCAGACTCTTACTGACTAAAACCCATCCGTGTTCCTTCTAAAACCCTTTGCGTTCCAGAGCCGCGGTGACTCTTTCGAACAAATTTCGCATAGATCATTGATTTTGATCGTGGATCGCGTTCGAAATTGACTGTTTTTTTTTTGACCGAGCTTCGCAAAATGACTTGTAAACAAACGAAGATCGAAAATGTCAATGTTTCCAGACCTCTTTAGAAAGCCTGAAACAGTTCTCTTGTAAGGTTATGTTTTACCTTGATTTTTTTTATTATCTAAGGTTTCTACATTACCAATAGAAACAAGCATTTCTACAGGAGTGAGACACTTTCTGATAATGTTCATACCCAAAACCTCGAGATAAAAAACTACAAAATGAAGAATAAAAAGTTTATCTATCTATTAGAAAAAATATAAGCAAAAGTTTCAACTCCGGAACACAACAAATTCCTTTCAGTTGCAAATGTGGGCCAGGGTATGACTAATTATACTTACCTAGAGTATTAGTTACCGATCTTACCTAACTGTGAACGATACGTTTAATGACCAGGAGATAATTATGTGTTAAGAATAACATGAAAATGAGAAAATATTCAAAGACTAATGATTTTTGGGGACAGGGACACTTGCATCATCGAGCGTCATTGTAGTGAGACGTATTGATTGATTATCATTTTTTTAATTCGTCGTAAACAAAACACATGTGAGTTACCAAGATTTTATTTTCATAAAGGTGTTTTTATTAAATAAAACCTGCCTGATCTGGTTACAATTATTCTATTAATACATACTATCACTTTTAAAGTTTCCAGTGATGACTTATGGAACAGAAACGTGGTCGCTCGTAACGGCCTCATCATAAGGCTTAAAGACGCCCAAAGGGCAATGGAGAGGGCAATGCTCGGAGTTTCCTTGCGCGATCGAATAGAACTAAGGATAGCGATATAGCCCAAAGGATGGACAAACTGAAGTGGCAGTGGGCAGGGCACATTGCTCGCAGAACAGATGGTCGATGGGGCCGAAAAGTTCTGGAGTGGCGACCGCGTACCGGAAGACGTAGCGTTGGAAGGCCACCCATAAGGTGGACCGATGACGGTTGTTGTGGCGACACTTGGGGAGGCCTATGTCGAGCAGTGGACGTCTTTCGGCTGATATGATGATGATGATGATCATTTTTACGTATCAAAACAGATATAACTACAGCAGGTGGAGGGATGAAACATTTTAATAGTGGTGACATATCAATAAATCTACCTACCGTATTCCCAACTGTGTTAGAGTCCGCTTCCAGTCAGCATTTTACATGGAGTAACTGTCTAAGTGACGTTCACAACCCAGTACGGGGTAACACGTTACTTTTCGACGATTTTCTGGCGTCTGACTAAGTACTCATATTAACAGACTGTCAAAGATTTTTAAATGACAGTTGTTGTTACACGTTTTTAGTTTAAAAAAAAACGTTGCCCCACACATGTAATTTCTCCTATATCGTGGATGCGTTTACAAACATACAAACTCACATACACAAACAGCCAGCCCGAAACAACTATTTGTAGGCCATACAAATATTTGTTCCGTGCGGAAATCAACCCGCGACACGCAGCGCAGCAGCCAATCACTCAACCACTGCGCCATCCGTGTCGTCCTTGGAACTTTTCCGAGACACGGCCCCTCCGGAGTCCGTACCTCGAAAAGGTCTCAACTTTCGGTATGTAATGGATAATTACAGATTACCCATCCACGAATCCACCTCGGGAAGTGCGCCTGTTGTTATTTAGTCACGAGCTTTCCTTTCGCAGTAGTTTCGAATAAAATAAGAAATAATAAATTAACGTGTTTAAGATGTTCCATCATCATCTGCCTAGCCTTTTGAGCTGCCTACCAGACCTCCACAACCTATTAACTGGGTGACACGATACTTCTTGGCAAGACTGGAGTCAGATTTTCTGGCTTCTGACAATCCGTAACGACTGCCAAAGTTCTACAAATGACAGCCGGGACCAACGGCTTAACGTATTTTCCGAGGCACGGAGGAGTCTCACTATGTTGAGATGGTCACCCATCCACAGACCGACCCTGGCAAGCGTTGCTTAACCTTGAAGATCGACCCGTGTGGCAGTTATTATTAAGTCACGAGCTCCTCATTATTTAAGATGTTTCATTGTTTAAAAAAAAAAGACTAAATTATAGATCTACTAACGTAACATCTTCTCGTGTACGTTTTTTTCTGTCTAGCATATTATCTGACATCAAAAACCAAGCCATTCATTGTCTTGCCGTTACGTGTCTCAAAAAATCAATGAATGAATGTTTTCTGTATGAAACAACAGTCGAATACGTATCGAATGCTGTTAGATAACTCGTGATACTTTTGTTGAAAGTTAAACACAATTATTTTCGTTTATTTGTCTCACTTATTTATCCTCACGCGAACTTACGAGTATCGAATGAGGACACGATTTTGCGAATAACAAGATTTTAATCTTTTTAGAACTCATTTTATTTTATGTAATACGAAGGCATTCAAGTCGATGGCTTATCTATATATATGTTTGTCACCGGAAAATAGCAAACTCCGTAAGATTATAACATAACTTGAGAGATTGTAAACTCTCGATAAATTGTTAACTGAAAATTTGTAATACTTTTTACGCATCAAATTTTGATAGTCTCTAATCTCTCGAAGTCATTCTGGGAAATTGTGGACTGACATAAACTGGCGACCAATCAGCTCTCTGGTCTACAATTTATCTGTTTTGGTGTGATAGTTAAATTGGAAACTTGGCCCCTCATTGGTCTTTGTTTTCTCTGAAAAGACCAATGAGAGCCTTGTTTCCAGGTTTACTATAACACAAAAACAGATAAATTGAAGATTTGTGCTCTGATTGGTCGCCATTTCATTAATAACTTCAATTTCTCGGAATAACTTCGAGAGATTATAGATTTTCAAATGTTGATTCGTAAAAAAGTATTACAAATGTTCAGTTGACAATTTATCGAGAGTTATTTTATAATCTCACGGAGTTTGCTATTTTCCGGTGACTATATCAGATCTTTGATGACATCTGACAGGATTGTCATATTATATACCTAAATAGAAGGGACTGGTTAGCGTAATGGAAGACGCTAAATGGCTGCTTTGTTTTGAAGAAACAAAATAACATACACATTCTTAATTCCCTGAGAATTTACGTAACGGATCTGATATGGTTGTTAAAAGAATAGTGATTTTGAAAGCTTAAGAAGCACTACTCTTCTTAGATATCATTATATAGGTAAACTAGCACTTCGCCCGCGACTCCGTCCGCGCGGAGTAGGTATACTCTACAAACTTCAACGCTTCCTCTAATCCGGAGGATCTATCTTCATATCACAATTATCACTTTTTCTTTCCAACTGGGCTTTGATTGAATAATTTAACAAAAAGCGGTCATTGTGACTTAACCATAATAGTTAGACAATAGCCTCGCGAACTTTTTGTAGGTAATAATGAGTACTTTAATTATGTAGTACATTATTTTTATGTATCATCAATAGTTTTCTCAGAGCATGCGATGAAAGAAATTTTATGTCAATTTTGTTACACTTTGGGTGACATTATTCAAGTTTTAGTAGGGATCCCTAATTATTTCTGGAAATAAATATAGCCTATGTTACTCGGTGAAGATGTAGCTTTCCAACGGTGAAAGTATTTTTTAAATCGGTTAAGTAGTTTTTCACTTAAATCGTAACAAACAAACAACCTCCTCAAACTTTCCTCTTTATAATATTAGTTTAGATAGATAATACTTCACGTAACCTACCACAGACAGCAGTTCCCAAAAATGCTAACCTATGTATACCAATAGGAATTTGGATGTAGGTAGTAAGCGGGTCTTCTTTCTAATCCTAACTTACCCGTATTATAAATTAGTGACTTAATTTTAGTATTGTTTGTACGCTTTCTCACATAAAGCGCTGTAACGATTGTGAAGACTTTAGGTACACAGATAGATGAGACCCTTGAGATGGTTATAGGCACGGGTTATAGGCTTCTTTTTTGCCAAATAAAACTTGAATCCGAGCAAAACCTAGTCTTTAGATAAACGATATTGTTGCGTGCCTGAATTAATACCGGGTACATAACAACATAACACAAGCGCCATCTCGTATCGAGTAGCAGAAGTAGTAGAGTCAAGTACCTTCTAGTATTTTCTATGCTAGAACCTTCTAGGGTTCTCGACATCTGGTCGGTAGGGACCGGTATTTAGACGAACTTTCCAGATGTTTCGACAATAGAAGGTTCTGGAATTAACTGACCTATGTAAAGACCGCATAGCCCGCGACTGTGTCGGTATTGGATTTGCGATACAAGCGAATACTTCGGAAGCGATCTTGAAGTGCGATTAAAGTGATCAGTAGTGAAGTTGTATTTATATAATTAGTGAGTTTAAAGTTGTAATTAGTGTTGTTAAATTAAAGTGTCATTTTGGTTATTTAATCGGCTGTTTTATTGTCACGAGAAGCTCGTAACAATAACCTCTAGATTAGTTATCCTTCAAAACTTCAGCTGAAAGATTATCCACCACTACACCCACATCATCTTTGTACCTAAACTAAATGCTAGACGGTGATCAGACGAGAGTAATGATATAATAACTCCTTATGTAACTGTGCATGCCAATTGATTACTATAATATAAGAGCAGGTATTACCGGTTGCAGTGGATA
Organism: Mamestra brassicae; assembly: GCA_905163435.1. Lineage (NCBI taxonomy): Eukaryota > Metazoa > Arthropoda > Insecta > Lepidoptera > Noctuidae > Mamestra > Mamestra brassicae. Next base: position 15,386,766 of record LR991006.1, on the reverse strand, counting down.
TGAGGATTGTTATGGACAGTTACTGTTTGTTTGTAAGTGGACCGGTCTTTACGGGGTTCGGAAGTGGAAGAAAGATTGATAGTAATAAAACACAAAGAAAACAATTTTGCTAAAGTTTTCTTTAAAATATAATCTCAGTAAAAGGGGTTAAATACACTTGCTGTCTCAATTATAGAGGTAATTTTTAGATGTTATAAGAGTCTCGAATATTTGGATAGTGAATTTGTGCGAAGAAAAACTTGAATAATTGCTTTTTCGGATCATTAATTAAAAAAAATACACCTTTTAGTATTTTTTAAAAGTTCAGTCCACCCAAGGTTGATCTAGTTAATATTGCCACTATAATTAGCGATAAGACCTCCATTGTACCTGCAGAATTAGCTATATCTATTGCGAAAGAACTTTCAACCTATTAAATTATTTTTAATTAAGGCAACAATACCTTATCTCTGATTTTTTATAAGAGTGTTTTTCTTAAGAAAATTCACTAACGGATTCACACCATCTTAGAAACTGTATTGTAGGATCTCAGGCAACAATCTTTAAATTAAATCAACTCAATGAAATTCTTACAAATAGGACGCCACTTACTCGTTGTTATAGCAAGCACAGTAAATTTAATATTCCTATCTTCAGATCATCCTCTCATAATAACTGAAAATCTCACACTGAGCTTAAACTAAAATGAATGAAACAAAAGAATGTTAAAGCATAAAAATATGCATATAGGTAATACTAGCGACTCGCCCGGCGCGGCCTCCTTCACACGGTTTTCGACTTGACAAAACACGAAGATTGATTTATATGTTTAATAATTGAATACTAAAGGCAAAAACCTTCTGGAATCATCATCGGCTGAGCTTTTTCCCAACTATATACTGTAGGTAATCGGCTCCCAGTCCCACGGGATTCAGCTGAATGCCAGTACCTATTTTAAGTAGAGTAGAGCGACTGCCTTTCTGCAGCCCTACTATGACGTGCTAATGCCATCCAATTCCGATGATGTAAACGGGATAGTTCTATTCGCTATGTATAGCTCCGTCTCCCTCTTAGAGCGGAATAATATATAATAACATAATATAATATCTTGGGACAACTCACACACGGTCATCCGATCCCAAACTAGGCAGAGCCTGTGCTATGGCAACCAGACAACTGATAAACATACTTATATATTTCTAAATACATACATATTATAGACAAATTACACCCAGACACAGAACAAATGATCATGCTCATCACACAAAGATTAAAATTTGTCCTGGGTGGCAATCGAACCCACGACCTCCGGTTTAGCAGTCAGGGTCACTAACCACTCGACCAACAGGCCAGTCAATTTGAATCATGATCGTTTTAAGACCCCTGACCTGCACAACCCAGTAACTGGATGACGCAGTACTTCTTAAAAAACCTTCTGGAATACATTTATCTAAATATTGAAACCCGCATTAAAATCCATGTAGTTTAGAAGAACAAGGCGATCGCAAAGACTCGAAAAGCGACTTTATTTTATGAAATTGGAGAGCTATAAAAGAAACAGACAGAAATAAAGTACAATACATTATGAGGCGTATTAAATATGAATACTTAATACATAAGCGGCTTAGGAACTGCCTACGCCTATTTCCGAGGTGACCTTAAATCATTATCTACAATAAATATACAAAATGAGATCGAACACTTTCACTATGAAAGTTGTAGTAAATAAAAGGTTTTCTATTCATATTGTTTGTTTATTATAACACTACTTCCTAACTAGAAGTTAAGCTGTACTTACGGTGGTGTGTGAAAAGTGACAATAAGGGTCAGTCACCTATTTTCCAATCAACTGTCGCTGAGAACCAGAGTTATAGCTTTCCCTCATACGAGCGATGGCCGTTTTGCGAAGATGTGTTTTTGGGACTTGATATATAAAGCGGATAGGGCGCGCGGCCAGGGCGCTGACAAGATAAAATGTATGGCGTCAAAGGAACGAAATAACTAGTTCGATCCAGCCCGTCCCTAGCTGTCCTCCCCCCAGCGACGGCCTAAGCCGAGGCCCGTACCCCTTAGCATGTAGTCGCTTAAGTTGTAAATTTTAATAAGCCCCGACTGGAGGCTTTAATATTTCAATTAAGGCTACCACAGGCAAGCCCGGTTAAGCAGTAAACAATCTCATAGGTTGAACTGCGAGACGCCACTCAAACAAAAAAAAATAGGAACGAATTATACTTAGCGTCGCGGGCGCGCAGACAGGTCATACATTTTCGTCACAACGCGCAACGCCCAAGCCGCGCGCCCGCCGCGCACCCGGAACGCTTTTTAAATGAAGTCCCTACCCCTATGTATATTAGTCACTAATTTTCTTTTTGCTTACTTACTTCGTTTTTTTACTTAAGTGACTTAACACCGTCCATTATAGAACATATTGTATTACGAAATGTATATGGACTTGCGTCCTTTTACTGTACCAACCAGAGTTTTGAAGTCCACTTTGCCTGATGCTGTACACGATTGTTTAAAGGCTGTTTTGGAAAAATATTGGGTATTTTCTTTTTAAATTGCCGTTTTTTTCGGGCCACTTTGAACTGTAACAATTTCGGTTGGACCTGCAATTTTAAATTCAAATTTAAGTAGGTACTTTATATTTAAAGCATGTTACTTTTTTCACAATCAATTATAATAATGTATTTCTTTGAGTTCTGTTTTTTCTGTAATATCCTCATATATCATAGGGAGTGCCTTGTTTAATTTTTATGATGATCACCTGTTGAGGTTCGTGGAGTGACAGCCACTTTTGTTATTTAACCTGACTACCAATAGGTACCTACAAGGTTACTCCATGTGCTTAAGAAATCAAGTAGACGATGTTTAACATGACGGCTCATCGAATAGTCAAAATAAACATAGATGTAACGCTACCGTGGGAATATACTTGAATATTAGTGTTACAAGATCTCCATGGGGAACATTGACTGTTGGCTGACATTAAAAGCTGTTAGTTGGTAAGTGACTATTCAAGATTCAGGAGCGCTGAAAGGATGCGTGATTAGATCATTAATAAATCGTCGTTTTAGGCGCTGTGCGGGCGCCATAACGACGATTTTCTTTAAAAACCCCCAATCAGAGAACGAATATTCAAAAAATCTTCTTCAGCGTTCATCTTCGTATGATAACACTAGTTTACATTAAATCTGTTGCCGGAAAAATATTTAAAAAAAAGTAAACATTATCTACTGCAAAGTCCACGGCAACAAAGGAATAGTTAAATTTTGTAAAATAGTGTAAATGTCATGTATCCTAGGGTCTAGCCCCGTCTAGCCAGACCCTGTGGTTTAGGCTGTGCATCACTGTGATTTTCTAAGATGTTGTTAGCAAGCTTGAGGTGTCGCCACATAAAATCAAATATCTCTTGATCAAGAGTTTTTATTGATTTATTTAAACTTTATGTATAATAGTGGTACATGGGCAGACTTAATGCATCAAGGCATTCTCTACCAGTCAATCTTACCAGTCAGTCTTATCTTATTTTGAACAAACAATTCTCCTGTATCGTGGGTGCATTTAAAAGCCAGAACCGGAATAAATATTAAAAATTACCCAACATATTGAAATTTTCCGAGCACCGCGCAGTTAACACTCAGGACTTTCGAAGTTGAAAAATCGGGTGTAGGTACACCATAGGCATCTATCCTAATAAGATCCCAAAAAATCAAGACTAATTAATAATTATTAGTAATTTATTGCAACCTTGGGTGTTCTAAATGACTGACTGGCCTAAGGTTTTTTTTAAGGTATTTCTAAAGAGCGTAGTAGGAGGAGATCGTGGGACAAGTAATAACAGCCGCACAGATCGATCTTTAAGATTAAGCAACGCTTGCCTAGGCCGTTCTGTGGATGGGTGACCATCTTAACAAACCGAGATTCCTCCGTACCACTGAGCACGTTAAGCCGTTGGTCCCGACTGTCATTTGTAGATCTCTGGCAGTCGTTATGGATTGTCAAAGCCAGAAAATCTGGCAACAGTCTTGTCAAGAAGTACCGTGTTACCCAGTTAATGGGTTGTGGAGGTCTGGTAGGCAGCCGCTCCACATAAAATACTGGTATTCAGCTGAATCCGGTTTGACTGGAAGCTGACCACAATGTAGTTAGGAAAAGGCTAGGCAGATGATGTAGCACCAGGGTAACTTACCACCAATCAGCGTCAGGTGGTATACCTTGTGTTGCCATCTGGCATTATGCTGAGCTGAGGCCCTTCGACATTGTTGGTTTTCATTATTTATTTAATTTAATTTTAAGGTGTTTCTGTTTTAATTATATTTTAAATTTTATTTTTATTTGTTGTAAACCTACTAACCACAGTGTAGTCTTTATAACACAAAGGTTGACTGGTAGAGAATGCCTTGATGCATTAAGTCCGCCCATGTACCACTATTGTACATTAAGTTTAAATAAATAAATAAACACAATTGTCTTTCTTTCTTTTCTTTCTTTTCTTTCTTTTCTTTCTTTTCTTTCTTTTCTTTCTTTTCTTTCTTTTCTTTCTTTTCTTTCTTTTCTTTCTTTTCTTTCTTTTCTTTCTTTTCTTTCTTTTCTTTCTTTTCTTTCTTTTCTTTCTTTTCTTTCTTTTCTTTCTTTTCTTTCTTTTCTTTCTTTTCTTTCTTTTCTTTCTTTTCTTTCTTTTCTTTCTTTTCTTTCTTTCTCTCTTTCATGAGAAAAAGGCTTGAGTAAATGCTGGTAAATGTAAGTAGGTACCTATTTATTTAAGTAAGTAGATTCTATGACAATTACACAAAACATCAACACTGTTTACAGTTAGTCTCTATATTATTCTGTAGGCTTATTGACAAGTTGTGCAGATAAACTGGTTAGGATTGCGTCAGCTGCCTTTCACGAGGCGATCCTTAGGTCACGAGTATGCCCCAAACTTTTGCGTTTTAGTAGTTGGTTGTTACTTAACTCAGCTCACTACACACTAAACTTTGTAACGCTATTGGACAGGCATAGTAGTATGTCTGTCTACGCAACGTGTAACGGAATGTGTTCAAGACCTGAAAAAGGCTTATGGTATTGGAACAAGTATTACTCTGGAAACCGCGAAATAAGAATCAACGTGAATTTTTCGCGATTTCGGGTGTCGATGACCCCTTAAGACGAATTGCGTTTATTCTGTAACACCTTGTATATAAAAATGAATACTTACCTGTTTCCTTTGGTCACGGCATCACGCGTGAACGGCTGGAGTCTGAGGGGGCTACTCTCGGGCGTATTCTAGTCCGTACCACCTAACCACTAAGAATTAATTACAACACGATTTGACAGTCATTCATTCTTAGTTCGGGTTCGGAACTAATCGTAAGTCCAGGTGATACGGAGTAGAATACGCCCGCAACTAAGCCCGAAACTACGAACTTCGGGTTTAGAGAGTAGCCCTCCTGGACAAATTGTAGACCAGAGTGCTGATTGGTCGCCATTGTATGTCAGGCCACAATTTATCGGACCGGCACGGAGATATTATAGACTATTAAATTTTAATGCCTGTTTTTATTTTATTCTATTGACAATTTGTCGAGAGTTTACAATCTCTCAAGTTATTTCATAATCTTACGGAGTTTGCCATTTTCCGGTGACAAATTCTCTTGGTTTTAGCTCATCCTACAGCTAAATAGCTATTTCTTGTAGTATAATCAGTCATAGAACGTCAGAACATAATGAAATACGTAGGTACCAGTTGCCAAACGCGTATTGTTTCCTACTCGTTCGGAAACTATTAAAGAAAATGTTTAAACCTTTGTCAAATAAATGTTTCCAAATTCTTGCGTGTTTTTTGTTATGGATATTGCCGCCTTTTTGCTCATTAACTTTTTAAGAAGTAGGCTTTTACAAATGTGTCTTGTATTTCTTAATTTAAGTAGGTCTTCAAAAAGAATAGTCCCATCCCGTCACTTCCCGTGGGTGTCGTAAGACGTGACTAAGGGACTCACCAGAAAATGGGCAGCAGCAGTCTCTGTGTTTCTGTGTATCGCAAAAGCTACACTGCGATCACCATTTTTAAAGGACTCGTTGTCAAGATTTTTTTTCTAAAATATCTGCAGCTATAAAACGCAATTTCTATGAAAAAGCCTTGTAGCGTTGCATATGTTTGCGGAACCTTATAACTATGTACATATAACGTTTACACGAAATATGTCATAATGTGCGATGCAGGTAATATTTCAGCATCACATCACATACTTAGATAATTAAGTTTTTAGTATTAAACATAAACATATTTGCTAACATCTGCAATTCTGCATGATCTGCATCGTTGCTCCATATTCTAAGTTTTTTATCGTCTTGAAATGCAATATCTGAGGCGTTAGCTAAATTAAGAGTATAAAAACTGCACAGCATTAAGAAATACGTCATTAAGTATACCTTAGTAATTTCTAAACTGTGATGTGATGACTCAATTGGTTTTAAAAACCGACAGTCAGTAATTAATAACTTTATTTTTTTAATCATAAGATTGATGATTATTTTATGATTATAATTTATAATGTTTTAATCATTTTATAATGGGATACTTTAATTATTACTACTTTTAAATTAATTATATTGTTTATCTTTCATTGAGAATGTTGTGCATAACCTATAAATGATGTATTTACACAGAAATTTGTGATTGAGGCAATCACAAATTTCGCGACGTGGGCCTTCCAACCAACCCACCCACCTGCCAAGCGTGGCGATTATGGCAACCCCCCGACCCCCCCGGGTTTGCCATAATCGCCACGCTTGGCAGGTGGGTTGGCGATCGCAGTGTAGCTATTGCAATGTTGAAACTTGATAGACTTGTATTTGACCATAATCTCACCCATAGATATTTATATATTTCTACTCGCTGACCCACACAACTTCATCTGCGTCACATTTTTCATGAATGCTCCTATTGGTCGTAGCGTGATGTTATACAGCCTTCCTGAATAAATAGGTTCCCAACACTAAAAGATTTTTTCAATTCGAACCAGTAGGTCCTGGATTAGCGCGTTCTACCAAACAAATAGTCAAGAATTACTGATTGAGTGGTAAATGATCAATGTTATCGACCGCCGTGAGTTTAAAATAATTAAAGTATCTACTAATATCGCTATTAAAAACAGGGGTTGGCGGTAGAAAGGTGTAAATTTAGGGTTGTATGTATTTTTAATGCCAAATGAAAAAATAATTATTTTTTTGGGGTATGAAATATAGTTTACGTCCTTTTCTCAGACCTACTGTCATTTTGCGAAAAGGACGATTTGCTAAAGGTCATTTTGCGAACACGTACGTACGTTTTGATACGGAGGCAAAATGAGCCTCCGTTATGCTGAAAAATAACTAGGTAACGGGTTTTTAAAATTCAAACGAAAAGGAGATATTATATCTCTGGTGTGGACACAACCTGTGTCGACAGCATTATAGGTACATACAATCTCATGTTCCAAATACATTTTGCGAATAGGGCGTTTTAATGCGGAGGCGTCATTTTGTCTAGAGCTTCTCATTTAGAAGTGAAAATTCCGAACTAAAATACTTAATAAAAATAAAAAAAATATTAAAGAAAACCGGCCAAGTGCGAGTTCCGTACCAACTATAAAAAACGGCAAAAAAATAATTTTTGTTGTAGGGGAGCCCCACTTAAATATTTATTTTATTCTGTTTTTTTTGTATTTGTTGTTATAGCGGCGACAGAAATACATCATCTGTAAAAATTCCAACTGTCTAACTATCACGGTTCATGAGATATAGCCTGGTGACAGACGGACAGACAGACGGACAGCGGAGTCTTAGTAATAGGGTACCGTTTTACCATTTGGGTACGGAACCCTAAAAAAACCACAACAGCTCAATCGTTCACAACCTGAAATAACAAGATAATCATAATAAAAGTGAGAGCTACTGCATCGCAATTCACCGAAGCTACAAAACAGCATGCAGTGTGTTGCAACTAATGGATTCACAGCTCAAGATCCATTGAGTTATTTTGTAATTCCACTCTAAACGACAATAATGTGCGTACATTTGCCTCTTTTAAAACACGACCTTGTTCGTTAGAGTGAGGATACCTTTCTAAGATCGTAATAAGATGCTGGTTAGATGACCTCCTCTGTTCTCTTTGACATCATTGCTTATAATGATGATGACGTCGTTATTACACTGTGTCTCTAATGTTTTAGTTTTTGCCCGTTCTGTCATCGGACAACAAGACGTACGGCGATCGCTATCGGTATGTATGACATTCGCACAAAATTTCAGAATACTTTCATTGTGCGTAAAGTTAAGGAGTGGATTTCTCTGCCTGTGTTTCTTGATTGTTATGACCTGGGGTATTTATTTATTTATTATTATATACTTTATTGTACACCTCATTACAAACATAGTAAAAACGTTTAAAAAAAAAACAAGTGTACAATGGGCGGTCTTATCGCACAGGGCAATCTCTTACAGACAACCTTTGGATGGACTACCTACATAATACCAGTTAAAAGCTTTTCATTCCAATGTTTGGGGTCTTTAAGTTAAGAACTGCTTTATTCTAGGCCAGTGTGATCCATCGTCGACCAATCATAGTGGCCAAGGGAATAAAACAAGTGGTTGCTGTTAGGTACACGTATATTCCGACTGGCAGATGTTTGTCCAATTTACTCCGTTACAATTTGTAGCCCTACCCTATTGTGTCCCACTGCTGGGCAAAAGCCTCCCCGATATCCTTCCAGACATTCTTTTCTTGCGCCACCTCCAACCAGCCTTCGCGGTGTGCGTCCAAATCATCTCGCCACCGCTTTCTGGGCCTCGGCGACGCCGTCCATCCTCTGGCACCCATTGCGTGGGAGACTTTTGCCCAGCGGTCACTATGCATGCGGCTGGTGTGACTCGCCCAGTCCCATTTCAGCCTGGTTGCTTTTTTGCCTTTTTTGATACCTGTTTTGGAGGGCAGCGTGGTGTTCCGTACTCTATCAATTCTTAACATAACTTATTTACTTATACTAGTTATGAAAGTGTAAGATCTTCATACACATACATCACACATAGCGTACCATCAAGGGAGATAGTGATCAAACGCAAACAAATTAGTAATAAAAAAAAATGGGTCAAGTGGTTTGCCCATGCGTTGATTTAAAAATGTTTGAGATAAAGTTGAAATAATGTCGCGAGTGAATGTGTAATTTCGTTGGCATCAATGACTTTTAGACTGGAACGAGCACAGTTCTGCTTGGTGACAGAGCTTTAGAGATAGTATAACAATATCACGCGTATTTCGCGAAAGGATAGGCAGAGGCATACCGTGTTCCTATAGTAGGTCCATTGATATCATATAAAAAAGAGGTAGATATCGCACTAGCGCTCACAAATTGTTCCAGACAAAATCAGACAATAGTTGTAATTTGTCATATAGCTATCTCTTTCGGTATCATACGTTCCGTATTATCTATCGCAGTCTTACAGTAACTAAGAACGCAACGATATCTGAACGCTGCTTAGTATGAACGTAGCATATATTTCCTTTAGGTATAATATCATTGAGTAGGCCCACAATAATTTCATTTAAGGGCGAACTTTTTGCCATCAACCGGGTAGAAATCCTGACTCCAGGATGCTACTGAACGTTGCGGAATTTGTTCGAAAGAGTCACCGCGGCCCTGGAACCCTACTATGACGTGCTAATGCCATTCAATTCCGATGATGTAAACGGGATAGTGCTATTCGCTATGTATAGCTCCGTCTCCCTCTTAGAGCGGAATCGTGATCGTTTTAAGACTTCATAGTAGGGCCTCTGACCACTAGACCAATAAGACTTTAAAGAAAGTTCAGTACTGGATTTACATCCCTGAGTGAACGCTTTCGCAAGCAGCATTACTATTAGATATGTACCATAGAGTTATTTGACCTTGCTGACTCATACTTGTGATTAGGTAAGCCACGAAATGAGATGCACTCTTGCATTACCTGCGAATTACAAAGTTCTATCAGAGAGTTGCAAAGTAGGGTTTCCCACTATAAGAATGAGTCAAGTTCAGTAGTGTTTGTATCCTGTAGTTTAGGCACATGAAGTAATCTTGTAGTCATATAATTTCGACAAAAGAATAGTGCCGTGGAAAACGGATGCAAAGAAAGACTTACCCCAGATTTCTGAATTGAGATTTTGAAGTTGTGAATTTGTCAAACTCTACTTTTGTCTTCTTATTTATTTATTAACACTTTACGCACACAAATGTACAGAGGCGGACTTAATGCCATAGGCATTCTCTACCAGTCAACCTTCGGGTGATGCAGAGAATGGTGGTAGGTGCAATATGGTGAATAAAAAGCGATTGATAATTAATTAATACATGCAAACATTTAAATAAATAAAAGTAATATATAAAATATACATACAAACGGCTACTTCTTTTTCTCGAGTCGATGGTGACCCTTAAACAGCTTGTGCCCAGTGGGTGGCCATGTTTAAAGGGGCATCAGTGGCATTTATTATGTCCTCAATGGTGCAGGGCACTTGGGGCACTTCAAAAAGTGGTCCGTGCTTTAGACAGGGGCACCTGGGGCATCGCTCTCACATTTGGTGTCAAACGGTTCAGTATAATCTCATTTTTCAAAGTTGTATTTTACACTTTCGCCTTAAAATCTACCGGTCGATTCTGTTAACATGTCGAAGTGAAGGCTTGGGTGAAGTGATCACGAGGTGAGCTGTCAATCCATATAATCAAGATGGAATGACACCTCACTCCGTGATCACATGACATCTTGATTGTTTTGAACAGAATCGCCCGGCTGTCAAACACATTATAGTAGGACATTAGGTCGGGTTTGAAAAATTCTTAACCCCAAATTAATGAGTCAAAATCGGCTCGTTATTACAAATGCAAAACGGATTTAAACGAACTGAAAACTGACACCACAATCAATAAACCAGGATCCCAGTATTGTTAAAGAGTCTACCAATTTACACAAAGTTACGAAACGGCCTTGTTACATATTTCTGTAACATATTGTGTGAATCCGGGGTTATCGCGATCCGCCGTACATTCTGAGATTCACGGCGGAGCGATGAGAGATCTGCTAAACGTATTTCTTTTGAAATCCATTGTTGCTGTGCTCCAGTTTTCGTGAATAAGACCAGTAATGACCAGGTGCCATGTTGTATTGCTTTTCGTAACGTTTTAAAAATATTGGTGCAGTGTTTATGTGGGCTCCTTGAAGTATCATTGTTAAAGATTTTATCAAACATCTCAGAGATTCAATTTTGCAAGTTTCGATTGTTTTAAATTAGTCTACGGCTTGTTAAATTTTAAATCGTGTGTTGTCATGCGTGTGAAGGATTTTTAACTAATTTTGAGACTATTTAACTGGTCAGACCAGATAGAGTTGTTACACGTACACATTTACACATCCTTCTAACACCTAACTTTCAAAATAGGTTTCGAAGAACGACTTTCGCAAATAAATTCTTTTGACATCCAAATGTATTCTGCATGCCTGAATCTTTTCAAAAGATGTCATGGTTTGGTACTGATGTCCTTTTTGAGAACTGTCTCGTACATGCAATAAAAGCTCAGACTTTTCAACAATTGAGCTTTCTAACTTATTTTTTTGCACGACTGTAAAATGGTTGGTGCAGAAACAATCTGATGAAACCTAATTGCGTAATAGATAAAAAAATGAATGCCATCGGTTGCATATGCTTTCATTTTGACATTACAACCGTATACTATTGCGTGTTTTACTTTTTTGAGTAGACGAATTTAACATATGCAGCAAATGGATCTGTGGTGCTATTCTGCCAGTCGATTCTGTAAACATGACGAAGTGAAGGCTTGGGTGGTTGTCAATCCATATAATAAAGATGGAATGACAGGTCACTTCGTGATCACGTGACATCTTGATTATATGGATTGACAGCTCACCTCGTGATCACTTCACCCAAACCTTCACTTCGACATGTTGACACAATCGACCGGTTGTAATAATGACACCGTGAAAACTTAGGTGAAGTGATTATGAAGTGAACTGTCAATCTATCAATTCATAGTGGAATGACAGCTCACTTCAAGCTAAGTCCACCATGTGCAATGTTTTCACGGTGAAATATTTACAGAGTGAACCGGCTGGAGTGACTTTATTTCGATTATGAAAGAATATGAGATTTTATGAGTCATGCAATTGAGGAGCTAATATAGCCAACATACTTACAACATAGATTTATATGACAATGGACTCTCACTGGCTGAAATGATTAAGTTACAAAAAGTGATAGTGTAGGTACCTAATCGACTTGTGACAAAACGCTTTAAAACAAAGAAGGCTCTCCGATAACAATGAAAAAAGCTAATTGGATTACCAGTTGACTTTCTCAACGGTCAGCAGTTCAGATTATAATCTAGGAAGCGTGGAATAACAGCGCTAAATACGACGCTTGCGCAACCGCGTCGTTTCGTCTCCAGTCGCCATTGTTCGGGTATTTCCGGCCTTCCGGAGCCGTTTATTCTTTTTAATTAAGTCGTTTGTCGAGTGTGTGGAAGTATGTCAGTGGATTGTGTGTTTGTTGTATTGGTCATTTTAATGTAGGTTTTGGGATTTTAAGCTAATCGACTGAAAGGTTTTTTTTTGAGGTATTCGTAAGGAAGTCTTTTGCAGGAGTCGTACTATGAAGTGCCAATACCATCATGATTCGGTCGTGAGAAATGGATAGTGCTATTCGTCCTGTAGGTATAGATCCCTCTCTCTCTCACAACGAAATCTTTCTGGTTTGAAGATATAGGGCCGTGAGTCTCTTGTCCTAGAAAACATAACCCAAGGCATTTTAGCATAACTCATATTCTAAGTTCACCTTCACCAATCGTCTCAACACAACTCAGAAGAAGTTTCCTCCAAAAGGAACTCAAAGCACAGGCCTTAGAATATAGATGCGTGTCGTTTTGGAGTATACTTCCTCCACTCCTCGCGACTCACTCTCCATGACAACTCAAAATAACTCTCTAGTTAACGGCACAGCGTACCACTAAGAGTAAATAAGACGCTAAAACTTTAAATTTGAATGAGGAACACTGACTCAAACGCAGGAATTGAAATGATTATGAAATTCAAAAATAAAAACATATTTTAATACCTATCACATATTTCACAATATTAAAAATGTATCTTTTCTCATTCAAAATGACACAATAACAAGTCCGCCTGTGTGGTAGCATTGACCTCAAGAACTGCTCTGCATATTCGCGTGACACTTTCACCACAGGGACGCACGTTCCTTTCCGGAGGAAGTTTTGAGTGTGTCATCAAGACCCGGATCGGAGGTGGGCCATCCAATTTTGGGTGCAGCCAATGACCTGCATTGTGTAAGTCATATAAATGTTACTTATTATTATTTTTAGCTCGGAAGGTAATATCTGCCTGCAAGGATTAACTGTATTTCTTAGAATTTGCGAATAGGTAGTGTATCCTTCAATTTCATGCAGGCAAAAATCAAAATGTTTTTTACCGACGGCCCTTTTTTTTAAGGATGGGAAATCATCAAATGGCTTCTTCCACTCTGGGTGGAGCGAAAGGGCGTGTCAGACTCTTACTGACTAAAACCCATCCGTGTTCCTTCTAAAGCCCTTTGCGTTCCAGGGCCGCGGTGACTCTTTCGAACAAATTCCGCAAATTTACCGACTGCCCCAGAAGTATGTAATGGTAATGTTATTCACAAATCGCACACCGGATATTTTTTTTTTACTATTGATAGGCACGCGTTTGACCACTACCTCATCTGATGGTAAATGTTTTCGCTTTTTAGACTTAGGTAGATTATTCAACATAGAGATAGCTCGAAAGTGGACGATTTCCTTGCTTACGCATAAAACCACATTCTTAGACCTGTTTAGGCGCAAAATGTACGAATTTGAGCGGGTCATCAGGTCGTTGAACTTACTCACTTTTACTTCCACTTGTAATGGCCTTACTCAACATTATGTTTAGTGTTTAGCCAACGATTTCTGAATTAGGAATTTTAAATTGAGTATTTGTCAAACTTGAATAGACTCAAACTTTGGCATTAAAGTAGATTGGGTTTTACTCGATTAACTACAAATAATACGAAAATTGAGAAACCGGTAAGTACTAAATCTAACACCGCAATAATGATAATAATGAAGTGTTTTACAAAATGATGTCCGTAGGTAACATATGTATTTACTTTCAATGTTAGAAGTATCAATAAAACAACTTTGTGCAACACACTTTTGTATAAAATTAATCACAATACAGTCAACACATTACTGTTGCGACCTCAATCATAATTATTTCTGAACATAAATAATTTTGATAGACCAGGCATTAACATGGTTTATAACATCGTTATAATCTTGTTAGCGTCAAATGTTTAACAATCATATCGCAATAAGATGAGCACAAAATAACAGGCCAACACCTAGGGTTGCCAGGTAGTACCTAAAACTGGGAAGCCGAACTAACCAGCCAGTAGCCTACTAAACAAGCGAAGGATGGGTGCGAGAGATGTGTAAAAGGGATGGACGCAAGCAAGAAACAGCTAACATCGCATCTGAAAAAGTCCACTACACATCCTCGCACCGGTCATCTACGCACCGTTTTACAGCGTTGCTATGCATCCTCGCACCACTCAGCTACCTCGCACATATCTGGTGGAAACGCATCGTTTCACAGCTTCGTTACGCATCTCTGGTGGAAACGTACCCCCTAACACTTTCCGGCTTCATCCGGACGCCTGGCAACCCTACCAACAGAAATGATGTAATAAACTTATTATCCGATGTAGATGTACAAATTGGAAGTGTTGAAATAAGTATGAGTATGACACGTTACGTGCAAAACGTGAATAATTTGAGCGTTTACCTCGAACGGACTACTTAGGTTTTTTGATGAGAATTTTATACCGGTAGGTATTGGCATAAATTCTCGTTCATTTTGAGAGGATTAACTAGGTAAACGCACGTCTCGTAGCGTTAGGATTACGTGTAACTGTATGAAGTAGGTAAGTAATTATTTAATGAACAATAGGTACGGTCAATTAATAACACCTCTTGTTACACTCTCGACTCGAAATTTAGAACGGCCAAATTTTCTATCGGTTTGTAGGTCGCTTAAGGATTTTACTAGACAACTAGGTGGCAGATCTTCATAAATATAATCCTGTAAATACGTTGCCTCGTAGAAATATAGGCAGGTAATTCTACAAATCTTATTTATTACTGTGCACCTGGTGATCACTCTTAAAATTTTATTATGGCAAGATGGCCAGGACCCACACAATTCTAGCTTAATGTCCAAATATTCCTTTACCCTTTTCCGGAGAACTGCTATGAATGTATGGTCTGCAATCCAGAACAGATGACGAAACGTCAAACAAGAATGAATCTAATCTATATTAACATTATAAATGCGAAAGTGTGTCTGTCACTTCTTCACGCTTAAACCGCCAAACCGATTTAGATGAAATTTGGTATAGAGATAGTTTGAGTCCCGGAAAGGACATAAGATAGCTTTTATCCCAAAAATCATCCTTTAAGGGGGTGAAAAGTGGGGTAGAAGTTTGTATGGGAGTCCGTCATTATTGAAGATTAAATCATAAACCTTTGTATTTAGGTACTTGATAAAAAATAAATAAACATATAAGTCTTTAAGCGTTTCTGAAAAATTAAAGGGCAGCCCAAAGTAACTATTCCACACGGACGAAGTCGCGGCAAAAGCTAGTGAACCTATAAAAGACGAGTCCGGACATAACCAAAATTCACTGCATCTCATACATATCTAAGTAATGCAAACATGCAACTCCGACAAAATTTAAAGTAGGCTGAGCAACCATCTAAATATGGCATATACATGTTTTTAACTAAGAATTTCGGAGTGGGCCTTTACAATTTAGTTCATTTTGCTAAAGTTTACAAACCCACATCTTTATAAGTCGTGTGAACATCGTTTGGCATCTGAATTTGGTAGCTAGGTACGTGTTACCAAAAAGATATGTGATTCAGATAAGATGAGACAAAAAAGGATGATTGCAGAATATGTTCAAGTGTGTGATTTAGTTAGTGAACTAGGTTTCTGGGGAATTAGTTTGATGTGTAATGCTGTGAATATTTATTTTAATTAGTTACGCAGTACGCCAAACAGCTAGCTACCTACTGCTTAAATTAAACTTGACTGAAACATTTAAATTAAACATTTTTCTTTTGCTGAAAAAAATGGCCAAGTGCGTGTCGGACTCGCGCACGAAGGGTTCCGTACCATTATCTGTAAAAACTTAAAAACACATTTGTTGTATGGGAGGCCCCTAAAATATTTATTTTATTGTTTTTTATTACCTATTTGTTGTTATAGCGGCAAGAGAACTACATCATCTGTGAAAATTTCAACTGTCTAACTATCACGGTTCATGAGATACAGCCTGGTGACAGACAGACAGATGGACGGACAGCGGAGTCTTAGTTATAGGGTCCCGTTTTACCTTTTGGGTACGAAACCCTAAAAATCACTACATAGTATAAAACAAAGCCGCTTCCCGCTGTCTGTCTGTCCCTATGTATGCTTAGATCTTTAAAAGTACGCAACGGATTGTGATGCGGTTTTTTTTAATAGATAGAGTGATTTAAGAGGAAGGTTTATATGTATATACATGCATAATATAGTAGAGAAACACTGATAATTTTAAAGGTTTCTAATGTGGTGTCGTAAATAAACACATTTTTTTGCGCTTACATTGCAAACGCTGGCTGAACCCTACGATATAGATCAAAATAATGTACTACAGTATTGTATACCTTAAAAAGGTCTACAAAAAAGTCCGCGATGGTATACGTCTATCTCTTAGGGATAACCCACAATAACCATTTTTTATCCTTTACTTTTTACGAGAAATAATGGCTTATTTACGAAGCGATTTTTAGCAATACATCATTAATCCTTATCTAATTAAGTACCTTAAATACATTGTGCATTTTATGTAGATCAATATTGCTCTTTACAACATGTAGTTTTAATGAATATTTTCGAAGATATTACAGTTAAAATGCAGGGACATAGTGGTTGCGGCGGTACCGGCCAGGGTCCCTATAAATAACGTTCAAGTTATGTTCTCAAGATGATTTCGCGAAAACACTGACATATGGCACAGTTTCAAGTTACTATGCATTAAACCAGTGTTCTAAAACCGTGGTATATTTATAGTATCTTCATTGCACCCGTGCGAAGCCGGGGCGGGTCGCTAGTAGATTATAAAATTACGTAGGAAACAAGGGGGGAAGATGACTAATTGGGCATCCCGTTTCCCCGCATCGCTTTCAATAGGAATCCTATCCAGAACGCTGGCAGCATTGTCAATGCTGATTGTTTGGCAGAAAAAAAGGCCAGCCCTCTGGTCATGTGAAGAGTCGACATCAGTTTGCTGATGTAAGTAACGAGAAACTGGCAGTACTGGCACTCGGACCCCGTAGCCCTAGTGTTACAACCCTAGTAGAAGGCTCAAACACATAAGTAATTCCCGATAATCTCAACCTGCACCTGCAGCTCCTGCACCTAGAGGTGATATCGTTTTTTTTGGCTAATCTCTGCCCTGTATGTAGGTACTGATCCGATTATGAAAATTAATTTTCTGATAGAAAGCTACTGCGTTAATTAAGTAGGTACCTACTTATTGCTGAGTCTTCAGCCTAATGCAAAGTAAATATATTATATACGAGTTCCCTGTAATATTACAAAAAATGACAAACGCAGTAAGATTGTAAAATATCGCGTGAAATTGTAAACTATTTTTTTCTAAATAAGATACGGATATATTGGAAACTCTTGAATTTAGATGGGACTTATTGTATAAAAAACGATTTTTACATAGATAGATAATATATCGAGAAATTATAATCTTATCAAGATTTATTACAATCTTACGGAGTCTGCAATTTTCCGGTGACAGACCCATTGATGAAGATTGATCTTCAACCGCACTACCAAGGTTAGTCTGTGGACAGGCGAACATCCATCCATTACCTACATACCAAAAGCAAGTTAAGCCTTTGGTCCCTGGTTTCATAGATCTTTCTTCCAGATTCTTTCTCTTTCGCGCCAATCTTTCTTCCAGATTCTTTCTCTTTTTCCCCTGTGACCGACCCTGAGATTCTCAGAACATTCAACGCAATTAAATCCAAGGCTGTTGGCTGTGATGGGGTCAGCAGAACTATGTTATCCTTCATAATTAAAAGTATTATCCCTATTATCACACACATAATCAATGCCTCCTTACAGACTGGGGTATTTCCCACAATCTGGCGTAAGGCCTTCATAATCCCCCTTCCTAAAATATCCAACCCTAGTTTATTAAATCACTACAGACCAATCTCCATTCTCCCTTTCCTATCTAAGATCCTGGAAGCAGTTGCTCCTTTGTGTTTGGGAATAATCTGTTATCCCCATTCCAATCAGGTTTTCGGCCGGGCCACAGCACAGCCACAGCTTTGCTGAAGGTTACAGAAGACGTTAGGAATGGCCTGGAGAGGTCGAGATTAACGGTGTTAGTTTTAATAGATTTCTCCAATGCTTTCATTACCGTTGATCACGACATTCTCCTGGCTATTCTGTCTCAAATTGGGGTTTCTTCGTTGGCACGGGATTGGTTTTCATCATATCTTCGTGGTCGCCAGCAAGCGGTTCGTGCTGATCAGAACTTTTCTGACTGGTGCGCCCTGGAAACTGGCATTCCACAAGGCGGTATACTATCTCCACTCTTATTTTCTCTATTCATAAACTCTATTACCAACATTCTAAATTGCTCTTACAATCTGTACGCTGATGACTTACAGCTCTACGCGCAAACTGACATTGACAACATGGACAACTGCATCGCATTGCTAAATGCTGACCTTCTAGCTATCAGCGATTGGTCAAGCAGATTTGGGGTTACTGTCAATGTCGGTAAATGTCGGGCTATCCTCATTGGTAGTTCATATTTTCTGCGTAACTTGGACACCAGCCAACTGCTGCCGCTTACTTTCAACAATACCGTTATCACTCTCTCGCCACACGTTAAAGACTTAGGTCTATACATTGATGACCGGTTAAGTTGGAATAAGCAGAATGCTCAGGTTAGCCAGAGAGTAACATTCACACTGCGATCTCTCTATAGATTCAAGCATTTTCTTCCTTCAAGCACTAAAATCACTTTGGTCCAGTCACTAGTGCTTCCTATAATTGATTATGCTGATGTTTGCTACTCTGATCTATCCCAAGAACTTCTCAACAAACTGGATCGACTTCTTAACAACTGTATTCGTTTCATTTTTGGCATTCGTAAATATGATCACATTTCTTCCTTCCATTCTCAGCTTAAATGGTTGCCTATCCGTCAGAGGAGATCCCTCAGATCCCTCTGCATGCTCTTCACTATCATGAACGATCCTTGTGCTCCTGATTATTTAAAACAATATTTTAAAGTGTTGGGCAGTTCTCAGTCTCAACCTTCGAGGATCTAAAAGCTTACTTCTTCATATCCCTTCTCACCGCACCGGGTTTTTGTCTAATTCCTACGCTATTTCTACAATTAAACTCTGGAATATGCTACCCCTCGACATCAAGAAGGCGGAGTCAAAATTTTCCTTTAAGCGTAAAATCCGAAAACACTACTTAAAAGCTTGTCATTCTTAGTCGTTCTTCGTCATGATTACTATGAACTCTCTTAATTGGGATGATTATTATATATCATATTTATTCGTTTATTATTTTAGCATAATTATATATGTATTTTATTAGTATTATATATAGAGATATTATCAGTATATTCTTTCCGAAATGTTAAAATTCAATTTGAATCTATTGTACACCTACCACAATATAGTCTTTATAACCCAAAGGTTGACTGGTAGAGAATGCCTTGATGCATTAAGTCCGCCCATGTACCACTATTGTACATAAAGTTTAAATAAATAAATAAATCTTTGACAGATGTCAGAGAATCTACCATCAATCTTGCCAAGGGGGGTATCAGTGAGTTATATTATCTATGGATATGGATTTTTTTTTTCGAAAGTGGTAGTCTAGATAGGATATTAGATAAGACTTACGGGGTATCTAAAAGTAGATATGTTAGTGCTTGACATTACACGCACATAAATAACGAGTGAGGAGCAATCAATATTATTTTTATTACTTCCATATCCGTTACATTCTAAAATACTAATAATATCTGCTTGTCCATGTTTTATTATGAAATATTTTTAATGAAACGAAGGACGTAACAAAATTATATTCTTTCGAAAGTTAGGAGATACCTACCTTTAGGCAAATTGTGAAATATATTTCATAAATAATTTGGGACTTATACGGTCTACTTACTCTATATTTTTTTCAAAGAAATACAATTAGTTTCTTCCTCTAGATCTCTCTACGTTGTAGTGGTGTTGTTATAACGATACTTAATAATCTCACTTACCTATCCAGGCTTCGCAATCTGCAGGCCGTCATTATATATTATCCACCGGGTAATCGAACTCGCGACATGTATCTAAGTAATAGCGCACTCGCGGAGCCACTGGAGGTAAGCCAACCTCCTAAGGGCTCGGTATTAGCATCTAATATTTGTGTGGATAAATTCGTATCCATTTTATTTATTTATTTAAACTTTATGTACAATAGTGGTACATGGGCGGACTTAATGCATCAAGGCATTCTCTACCAGTCAACCTTTGGGTTATAAAGACTATACTGTGGTAGGTGTACAATAAATAAAAATAAGTTTCAAAATTGAATTTTAACAATTCGGAAAGAAAATACAGATAATATATATATAATACTAATAAAATACATATATATGCTAAAATAATAAACTAATAAATATGATATAATAATCATACCGATTAAGAGAATTCATAGTAATCATGACGAAGAACAACTAAAAATGACAAGCTTTTAAGTAGTGTTTTCGGATTTTACGCTTAAAGGAAAATTTTGACTCCGCCTTCTTGATGTCAAGGGGTAGCATATTCCAGAGTTTAATTGTAGAAATAGCGTAGGAATTAGACAAAAACCCGGTGCGGTGAGAAGGGATATGAAGAAGTCAGTTTTTAGATGCTCGAAGGTTGAGACTGTGAGAACTGCCCAACACTTTAAAATATTGTTTTAAATAATCAGGAGCACAAGGATCGTTCATGATAGTGAAGAGCATGCAGAGGGATCTGAGGGATCTCCTCTGACGGATAGGCAACCATTTAAGCTGAGAACGGAAGGAAGAAATGTGATCATATTTACGAAGGCCAAAAATGAAACGAATACAGTTGTTAAGAAGTCGATCCAGTTTGTTGAGAAGTTCTTGGGATAGATCAGAGTAGCAAACATCAGCATAATCAATTATAGGAAGCACTAGTGACTGGACCAAAGTGATTTTAGTGCTTGAAGGAAGAAAATGCTTGAATCTATAGAGAGATCGCAGTGTGAATGTTACTCTCTGGCTAACCTGAGCAATCTGCTTATTCCAAATCAACCGGTCACCAATGTATAGACCTAAGTCTTTAACGTGTGGGTAACGTGGGGGGTTATTGGTAAATAATCACGAATGTACCTACTTAAAAATACGAATCGAATACGAGTAGGTAACAATCAAATTCTGAATTAAGAATGTGAAGTTTAGTTTTTTTCAAACTCTTTGTAGGTACTGTAAGGTAATCAACTCGGAAAGGGATCGTCACCGTATCGTCTTATTGCCACGATGCGAGGCGATTACACTACGTTTCCGATCAGTGAGCGTTGCAATAGGGAGTTTCATACAAAGAATACTGCACGGCTGAGTTGATACGGTGACGATCCCTTTCCGAGTTGATACGTGTGCTGTGCATTTAGCCTTAAAACTTGTCAAACTGTTAAGCATTAAAGAAGGGTTTGAGTTTGACACACTCTTAACTCCAAATCCCTAATCAAATCAGAAATAGACAGCCCAAATGTGGCACTGGATGACCACATACGTGCGTCCTTAAGTTATGTCCAACACTGTTTTGTATGTATTTTTATATTTCTTTTTTAATTTCGTATTGTTTGTGTTTAGG
Organism: Mamestra brassicae; assembly: GCA_905163435.1. Classification (NCBI taxonomy): domain Eukaryota; kingdom Metazoa; phylum Arthropoda; class Insecta; order Lepidoptera; family Noctuidae; genus Mamestra; species Mamestra brassicae. The sequence continues at coordinate 15,364,729 of LR991006.1, read as the reverse complement.
TATGTGTATGTGTGTAACTTAGTTTGTAATGTTTTTATTTTACAATGGACACCAGTCTGAAATAAATTTTGCTATTATTATAAATCAGGAACTGGCCCTGTGCACACACGCTTTAACGGCCGGTCTCAATAACGTATCTACCTTTGACCAACTAACTGTCAAATTAGCTACCGTTGGCCGTAAACAAATTCATCATACACAGAGATAGATACGATACCTGTTTACTTTGTTTATCATTAGGGTAGAAAAAGTTAGCTAATAAGAAGTAACAGGTAAGTCATAAGCTGTGAATATTTTATCACAATGCAGCGAAGAAAGTTCTTTTATTTATTGTGGAAAAGAAAGACTGAAGCTATCCTACCTATTGTTATAATATTTTTAGTAAGTATTAAAATTTACTACGAGCCATCATAATAAACAGTTTGTCTATGTACTTTCCATTTTTTTCTCACCTTTTTATTAAAATTAAATAAGTAACAATGGATTGCCAAATTACTTTTTTGCCAAAAGTAATACTTAGGTAACTTAAGTAGGCACCTACTTGATTACGTAAGTAGATAATATAGGTACATACTTTCTTTGCTTGATTTTGGATACTTTATAATTGGCTTTCTTTTGGAAAGAAAGGGATAATTGAATAAAGGGAAGGAGATGTAAGCACTCAACATAAAAAAAATACTCGGTAGGTATACAAACAGTTTACGGACTTACGTAAGTATCTGCTACATAATAAAAAAACAATATCAAAATAAAAAAATGCCTTTTTTTTAAACCCGACCTCTTAACAAGAAATCAATAAAAATCACTTTTCAGGAAGCTTGATGCAGTTAGTGGCATGAAGTGGCATCGAATCTGTGATTGAACTTAAGTAAACGCCATGAACTGCCTTAAACTTTTTTTTTACTTTTTAATCGTTTTTCGCCATATTGTTTTTTGAAAAAGTCATCTGCCCAGGCTTGTTCCAACTACCTTCCAGTGGAGCCGGATTCAGCTGACTACCAGTTTGTTTTTAAGTCAATATTTTTATTTTGATATTTTTTCTTTACGTAGGTACATTTACGGTCTTATACCTACAGGTGATTTTTTTTCGCGATTTTATAGTTGGTCCCATTGTAGGTTAACATATTCACGAGTCCTTTGTCCCCCTGAAATATTGCTAATGTTAAAACTCAAACTGTACAAAATGGACTTTATTCGCACGATTGTGCAACAATCAAAATATTATCGTGTACATATTACAACATATCACATGTTATAAAAATGCAATAGCTTGTTCAAATCTTCAAGGCACAAGTAGTGGGCGGGGTAGCGCGTAAACGTGAGGAATCCCACACACAAGTTATTGCCATACCTATTCTGGCATATCTTGTGTTAACATCGACTGTTGCCAATACCAATCATAACATAGGTTTTGTACTGTAATACTGTTCCCAAACATTAGGATGCAATATTTTTTTCTGTTACACTGTTGAACAATTTTGAAATTCCCTAAAATAACTCGAATATTGCGAACTTAACTGATGTGCTCTCGGGCTTTTGTAAATTCATAATTACAAACTTTATTTCCAGAAGCACAAGGTCGATATTCGCTTGGCAGCTACCATGCCAGCTGTGAGTGCCGGCCGAGAGCTTATTTTTGCTTCAGTTCAGGGGCCCTACTGTAAAGTCTTAAAACGATCATGATTCCGCTCTAAGAGGGAGACGGAGCTTTACACAGTGAATAGCACTATCCCGTTTAAATCATCGGAATTGGATGGCATTAGTAGGTACGTCATAGTAGGGCTGCGGTAATCAATATCAATCAAAATCATCTATCAAAAATCGAAGGATTTACAACTAAGTAGTCGTACAAAAAACTGGGCTCAATCCTCAACGAGTCAATGAAATATTGACACTAGGTACTACCCTACTACACTACTATTGAACCTACTTGGTCCACGTAGTCCTTGGTGAATAAAATTGGCGTGTAGGAAGACCATCACGATTCCTTGCGCAATATTGATCGCCAAGAAATATGAGATGATAAGTGGAACCAAGGTGATGACGTCATTTGGAAGAGGTAGGCGACAGTAAGACAAATTATAAATGTGCAATTGCGCATGGCTACAGCAGTTTAATAGAATCATCATCTGCCTCGCCTTTTCCCAATTATAAATATTGGGGTCGGCTTCCAGTCGAACCAGATTCAGCTGAATACCAGTATTTTACGTGGAACGGCTGCCTACCAGACCTCCACAACCCATTAACTGGGCAACACGGTACTCATTGGTAAGACTGGTGTCAGATTTTCTGGCTTCTGACTATTCGTAACGACTGCCAAAGACCAATAATGACAGCCGGGACCAACGGCTTAACGTGCTTTCCAAGGCACGGAGGAATCTGGATATGTTAAGATACCAAAACCAGAAGACATTTTTTTCCTCTTAAACGATTTCTTTCTTCTCAATACTGGTCTGACGCGCAAGTGGATCAAATTAATTCTATGAGGACGGAAGTTGACAATGTCAAAATGATCTTCTATTCAGGTTTAACTCGTTCTAAGGATTAAGAACAAGTTGTCAAACCATTTGTCTGAAGATTGAAAAGTCGGCACTTATTTATATTTCAGGTTTTGAACGCCATTGTCACGTTATATGTCACCGGAAAATTGCAAACTCCGTAAGATTGTAATAATTCTTGAATAGATTATAATTTCTCGATATATTATGGACAAATCATTTTGTATACAATAAATTCCATCCAAATTCAAAAGTTTCCAATATATCCGTGTCTTATTTAGAAAAAATTGTTTACAATTTCACGCGATATCTTACAATCTTACGGCATTTGTCATTTTCCGGTGACATATACATGACAAGCAAGCGCGTGCTCTGTGCGCCAAACATCGCAAATATGTGACAAAAAGTACGGCGAATTCGTGGCTTGGCGTCGGGGGCACGCCGATGCGTTTATGCTCTGGTGTTCAAAAGGTTAAAAAAAACACTAGGTATTCCAAAAAACAACACAAAATTATCACAATAAAAAATTTATTATCTATATAACATAACATCGGGCCATAACCATAGAATGAAACGACTGTATATTACATTGTATATATGTATATAGGCTATACATGGCTTGAGGCACGTTACAATAACCCAACAATGTCCTATACATGTATGAAAAATATATCGACGCTATCTGCTACCGAGTTTCCATTTATTGCGAAGAATTGCTATATTTTTATTTTTTTTTCAAAATAACACGTTTGAGCATAGAAAAAGGTTTGTTCACTAAAACTAAGTTAAGAATATAAAAAAATTGTATGGAAGCATAGTTTGTTACAATTGCAGCCTTCAAGATATTTTAAAAAGACTTACGATATTATAAAATCATTGAGAAATGAGATGGTATAATTTTTTTATTTTTTTTTTCAATAGATCATGATTGTGTTTGTAAATGAATCACTCATGACGATTACGAGTTTTTATTATATTAAAGTTTAAATAAATAAAATTGTTGTACTAACTCTTAATCTAATGACTTGATGAATCGTTTCACATGAAATCCTACATTACATTTTTTTTTTGTGAAAATATGTTTGTCATTTTATCTTGTTTTATATAACATTGACTATATTAATGTAACGTGCCTGGGTACCTGGTGACAATAAAAAAGAAAAAGCGTGGACAGAATAGGTATCAATAATTTAAATATACATAAATATCCTTTCTATACGGGTCCTCAACAAAACTAAAAATATACTGTTTCATACGAATTTTGACCATCTTATTCACACATTTACATATCAGCTATGTATCATAAATTCATATATTTTTTTAAATTATTGCTTGTAGACTAATATGCTACACTTTACATATAAAAATATTTTTATATTACAGAGTAATAGATGAGTAAAATAATATTCAAGACAGTACATATATATTCGACGTTGCACGTATACATTAGTGTACAAGCAACAATCGGCCGTATAACAAGGAGAGTAAGACACAAAACGGTTTGTGTAACAAGAGTAGTATAGTTAGTGTCGCCAGGTACCGACTTAGAAACGAGAAGTGTGATGTTTTACATGAAGTCGTCAAAGTCGTCATCGAAGTTGCCGTATGCGTCGTATTGATTGAGATGAGCCTGGGAACAAAAAAATTACGAGATAAGAAAAATGCTTGCAAATATAAGAAACTCACCTTCGAGTTAAGCTCGCCTTTGTACATGAACTTTATTATGACTGTTTTTATAATATACTAGCTGCACCCCGCGGTGTTACATGCGGTTTATCAGATACTCCGCGTAAATATCGAAAATTATCCCAAGGGAACATACTCCCGAAATAAAAACTACCCTATGTCCTTTCCCGGGGCTCAAACAATCTCTATATCAAATTTCATCTAAATCGGTCCAGCCGTTTGCGCGTGAAGAACTAACATACACACACACACACACAAAGTTTCGCCTTTATAATATTTGTGTGATTATGAAATTATGAATTATGAAAGCATAAATTAACGCTGAAGTCGTTTCCAGTCGCCAGGGTCTATGTTTTGACCATTACTTTAACTGTTTGGATCTTAGAAGAGACTTTGCCCTCTCGATTTGCCAAAAACACCAGCCTCATCTTCATAGATCGATCCATGGGTCTGTCCCCGGAAAATTGCAGACTCCGTAAGATTGTAATAAATCTTGATTAGATTATAATTTCGAGATATATTACATTAAATCTCATCTAACTTCAAGTTTCCAATATATCCGTGTCTTATTTAGAAAAATAGTTTACAATTTCACGCGATATCTTACAATCTTACGGCATTTGTCATTTTCCGGTGACATATACATGACACGCGATATTTTACAATTGTACGAATACCGACGGTCGATTTGGAGCGGGAAGGTAAACAAAACACTGGACTGGTATTGAATCGCGTATATTCAAATATTACCGAATCACAGTAAACTGTGTGTGTACTGCTCATTTTAAATCTAAACAACAATCTTACGGCGTTTGCCATTTTACGGTGACAGATCCATGGATCGATCTTCAACTGCACCTACCAAGGTCAATCATCCATCCATTACATACCAAAACCAAGTTAAGCCTTTGGTTCCTGGTGTCATAGAACTTTGACAGAGGGTGGCTAGAAGTCAGAAAATCTACCATCAATCTTGCCAAGGGGTATCATGTAATCCAGTTACTGCATGGGAAGGTCAGATAGGTTCTTGCAGTAAAATACTGGTATTCAGATGAATTAAAAAAAACGGCCAAGTGCGAGTCGGACTCGCGCACGAAGGGTTCTATAAAAACGGCAAAAAAATCACGTTTGTTGCATGGGAACCTCCGGAAATATTTATTTTATCTCATTTTAAATCTAAACAACAATCTTACGGCGTTTGCTATTTTACGGTGACAGATCCATGCGGAAAAATAAAGCTTTGCCAAAAAGAAAAAATCTTTAACTGGATACCTTTGACCCACAGTCGAGACAATATTTCAGCTCAAAGTTCAAATGATGGTAGGTAATATCTATTCAAATATTAATTATAATTAGCAAGTTGTCATGATTACCAAATTGTTTGTAAATAACTTAATCACTCCCCACAATTGTAGTGAAATAAACTTGACCTATAAGAAATGATAAAATAATCCCTATCTACTGTTAAGTGATAAGCGTATCTCTTGCAGTGTGTGATAACGACATGATAGAACACGTCGTTTTTATCTTATCGTTTTTACAACGAAATATGTACGAGATACGCCTGTTATGGAAGAATGACACAACAAGATTAGGAAGTACTGTGTGATAGAACTTTTTAAGTAATGGTGAAACTCAAAGACTTTCTTACGCCCACTATTGGAAGTCGCATTTTCACAACCTTGAAATAAATAAAAATCCGGTCAAGTGCGAGTCGGACTCATACACGAAGGGTTCTGCACTATAGACCGAAAAAATCTCGTTTCTTGTATGGGAGCCCCCTTTTATTTTTGAGTGTGATTTGCAATTTCAACTGTCTACCTATTACAGTTCTTGAGATACAGCCCACTGACAAACAGACGGACGGACGGACAGTGGAGGTTTAGTAATAGGGTTTCGTTGGTTATCCTTTGGGCACGGAACACTAAAAAAACGGGACAGGACACAATGTACCATTTTTTTTAAATTTGTATTATATTTGCAAGACCGCGAGTCCACGTCCAAGCGCGTTAGCGTACGGGTGGGTCAAATAAAATCATTTGATTCAGCCCAGTGCTACGCACTACCTCACAGAGGCCTTTCTACATTTCTATTCACAATAAGTTGTGGCCAAATGAATCATAGTAATGAATGTATACTCACATTATCGCCTTCAACTTTTAATTTAGCCTTTCCTTTGCCCTTGGTCGGCTTCTTGGACTTTTCCATTTTCTCAGATTTCTGCTTCTCAATGTACAGGTTGTCTACTGTCAACTTTATCCTCTTTATGTCTGCTGATGGCACTGGAAAAAGAACATTCGGAATTATTAAATCACCTTCTTCGTGTCGCTGGCACAACAGTGAGACTTATTTCACACGTACAACCACCACCAGACCTACAAAATGTGGATGTGTTTGCGATGTGGCCGGCCGCTACTTCGCGATGTCGCTGGTGGTTGCGACGTAGCTGCGATGTGGTCGGTATCACACACGGTCCATAATGACGGCAAAATGTGGTCCGTGTGAAGTTGACTATTAATTTTCATAAAAATTAGCGCCCACCCACGTATTGTGGTTCGTGTGAAACGACCCTTAGATTTGGACCAAAACATTACCACTGCCCATGGTATTGGTGGTACCAGGTATAATTGGCTGAATGATTTGGAGCACAAAGGGCAGTTTATGAGGTGAAGCATAATGGAGGGTTATTTAGTTGCCTACATAACGTATTGTAGAGGTCTCATAGGCAGTTACTCTGTGTAAAATACTAGTGTGCTACTGCAAATGGTTAAACTGGAACCAATACAAAATGGCTAGTTGATCTGATCCAGATTGAATTTAATTAAAAACAAGAATAGTGTGTTTATTGAATTACAAATGTGTAATAAGGATAGTGTGTGCTATGTGTTGAAAAATACCATAATTGGAATAACAATAAAACCTGTTTCAACTAATGGAATTTATTAAATAAGTCTGGGAAGTGTGTCATAGTTGCTATAAACCTCGCGATTAGAACTTGATCATATTGGAATGTTTTATGGTTTGTTCAATTGCAAAGTTAGTTGTTCTGTGTCTGAGGTGTCTAAAAACTGACCAAGTTCAAGTTGGACTTGAACACGAAGGGTTGCATACCATAAGCCTAAAATAACATGCTTCTTGTTTGGGGGCCCTTTTTATTTTTATTTCATTTTTATTATTTGTTGTTATAGCGGCAACAGAAATACATCATCTGTTAAAATTTTAACTGTCTAGCTATCACGATTCATGAGATACAGCCTGGTGACAGACAGACAGACGGACAATGGAGTCTTAGTAACGGGGTCCTATTTTTACCCTTTAGGTATGGAACCCTAAAAAGCTAGAATTTCTTCAAATCACACACTTATTTATGAAAGCTTTGTTGAGCCACATATCTTACATAGTTGTTGAGCTTCCTCTCAGAGATTTCAATTATAGAATACAGAAGTCATTGCCAAGTAAAGTATCGCCCTGATCAAGATTAACTTGCCAAAAAAAGATTGACATGTTAAAGAGTAGGTACTTGTAATCTATTTCCAAAACAAATTGATTACTTACATTGTACAACAATATTCCTCATGAACTCATCGATGAAGGTTGGGAACTCCTCCCTGGCCTTGAAGAGGCATATTTTCTTGGTGAGCATATCGGCAAACTCTGTGAATTCTGCCTTCGTGGTCGGTTGGAAGCCGTCGATTCTGCCGGTGCCAGTTTCACTTGTAACACCTGGAATACCGATTATTCAAATTATTTTATTATATTATTTTTTCCTGACCTACGGTAACCAGACTTACGACTTTGACTAACATCCAAAAGTCCAAACTCAAGGATTGCCAACATGCAATGGATTGCAATATTCTAGGTGTTATATTAACAGAACACCACATTCGAAACCAGAAACAGAATCCATTCAAACCCGTACCATACCCTTCTTACTAGAATGTATGGTTGGACTTTCCTCTGATATCCTTTTTTTTATATAGGCACACCTTTGACCACTATTTCACCTGATGGTAAGCAATGATGTGGTTGAAGGTGGAGCATGCTTGCCTATTAGTAACCTATTCTCACTCTTGACTTATGGCCCGTTTCTATAAAGTATCTACCTTTAACCAACTGTCAAATTAGCTACCGACAGTAGCTGAAACATCATTTTTGCCTTAGTAACATGACGTTTCATCTACTGTTGGTAGCTAATTTAACAGTTAGTTAAAAGTAGATATGTTATTGAAACAGGCCGTTAAAGATCCAAAGGTTATAGCTAACAGGAAACACTCCAGTAGGGAATTCCACTCCTTAGCTGTTCGCACAATTAATGTGTTCCCAGAATGTTTTGTATGTGCGGGTGGACTGTCCAACATGTACTAGTAGCGCATCTAAACCAAAAGAGATAGTTTTTAAGATGTGATGGTAGATCATATCCTGGATTAGGACATAGTATACTTTTTATCCCAGAAGTATGTTCCCTATGGATATTTTCAGACTTTCGCACAAGCGAAGCTGCTGGTTTAACTTAGTTTAAAATAAAAAAGGCTTACTTACCAAAGGTTTCCATGGCAAGCCTCAAGTCTGACTCTTCCTGTAGTTTCTGAGCTCGCAGCTTCTCTGCTAGCTTCTGTTCAGGGGTCAGCTCTTCTACCACTTTCTCTACTGATACTCGTTCTGCCTTCTCGCGTTCGAGACGCTGGAATGTAAATAAGGTAAATTTGAAGTGGAGTTTTTTTATTAAATCTATACTAATAATAAAAATTAACAGATCTTGATGAAACTATAGACTTTTATCCTGGACGTATATTCTCTTGGGGTAATTTTCGACATTCACAAAGTGCTTTTCCTTTTCTCAAGTATATTAGGGTGGGCTTCCAGACTAACCAAATGCATAATATAATAAGCTGTACATCGAACATAAACTAAATACAATTTATTGTTAAGAAATTTTGTATTTACAGGCGCCAGCACATCAAGCTTAAAGATTTTCAACTTTATCGTTAAAGCATTAGGTTTCAAGGTTGATTGGTAAAATTTTACAGGTTCGGGTAGCTTGATGTGCTGGCGTCTGTATATTAGTTCTGTGACACTAAATACTTTTTTTTTCTTTTTCTTTTAGGCATACTTTTGAAACATATCATATGGTTTTTAGAATAATTCAAAATTACTTCTGAAAAGTGGTATACACTTATAAATGTTTCATGAAGAATTCAACTGAATAACAAAATATTATGTATTAGTAAGAGAGATTGGACCTAGCCAGAGATTGGAACCCCACCCACCCTTCACATGAATGAATCATGAAACTAGGAAACAATTGGGTGTTTGTCATTATACTTCTTGTTGTTAGGATCCCTAATAATTAAATGGTTTATCAGATACATCTATGATGTTTGTAAAAGTTATAATTAGTGTTGTTAAGTCTGAACCTCTGAACTGCTTCATCAGGCATTGTTTAAGATACTATCTAAATAATATGTTGGTATTAGTAGCAGTAGGAATCTCATGAAATCCTCTCTTAGGGAGTGTATGGAAGCTAAATTCCAAATTTAAGGTTTCTACGACCAGTTGTTTGGGCTGTGCTTTGTCTATCAGTCACTCAATCAGTCAGTTACGGAAGAATTTTATATATTTGGATTAGATTGGATATAAACTTGAGTGATGTCAACAGTCTTAACCATTTTGATTTAACTAGTTCATTTCCCAAGTAATCAAGCTGCAGTTCTGATACTCAACAGTTATTTGAGGGATCCAATAGTAAGGAAAAGTCAAGGATAGATATTATTCTTGACTTTTCCATAATATCTCTAATGAAAAAGAAACAGCAATTTTTTTTTGCATTATTTGACAAGATGTAGCAGCTGTTTTTTCTTGAGTTTGGTCTGTCTCTTCTTTTATGAGTTTGGTCATAAATTATCCCAAGCGAACATATTCCTAGGATAAAAAGGTGTTTGACTTAATCTAAGATATAGTCTTCCTGTGTGCCAAGTTTTATCCAAATACAAATTTTTTTAATGTTTGATATACCAAAATACTGCTATTGCACTTTTTGAAGAATAAATGCACAGAATGTTTAAAGAGGTCACATTTAATTATGATACTATTGCATGTTAAGCGTTTGCCTAACCAATTTAAATAAGTTACAGATAACATTCTTGCTAAATATCCAACACACAGAATTTTAAACAGGTTCAATAAATATTGTGACTTTCTTTTGAGACATTTGCTCCAGTTCTGAGTTGCTTTAGAACTTTCACTGTGTCTTATCTAGCTAGACCAGAATGCATTTGCTATTGTAGCTAAACCAATGAATTACTTATGATCAGTACTATGTGCATAATCTTTAAATTACAGAAAAGCAAACAAATAGGTAAGTCAAATAGAGTTTAAATAATTCTATAGAGCCATGATATTTATAAAATTATGACCATATTCTGTTATAACCAGAATAATGATTACGTCAAGTTATCAAAACATACGCCCTGCGACAAGGATGTAACTCTCCAGTCGCCTTGTGATTTAAAGTTCACGACATATGTTTTCTGATATCACTGTACATACCTCTTTCTCGGCTATTTTGTCCTGGATTCTCTTCTTCGGCTTTGCCGGAGGAGGCGCGGAAAGCTCAGTTTTCTCTTCATCTTTCTTTTCTTCCTCTTCGTCTTCCCAACTTTCCTGCAATATCACTGACGTCAACACGTATGCACAAAATTGAGGTTATGTACTAAAATCTCGCAAAAACTCACTAAACACTAACGTAATACCCGATGCTAACAAAAATAAACTTTTTGGCAAAGCACACGTTACCTTCACAGTCTCTTCTTCATCTTCGCCTTCCCATTTATTTGAAGTAGTCAACGTGGTCGGTAGTTTAGGCTCAAAATTGTCCGCGTCTGGAAATAACCACGCAAGGACATCACAATAAAAGTTATAGGATAAAATAATTATTACACGGATATTACGTCTACTTACCCCACGACACATCCATGATTGCGGACCACTAAATAGCACCAATCTAATTTTGTTACTCGTTTTACGTGAAGACAAAATCAGACAGCCTAGTAACTTGCCGCAATAATGGTTTTTTATCACAAGATGTCTCCAGGGTCGACAGTGAATATAACAACAATATTATTCTCAGGCGAATATTGTCAAACGACCGAGGGTTTTCTGCAATGACCGCGACCGGATTGAGCAACGATAGACAAATGACATAATTTTGGCGAATTCTCAACGAAAATATGATCAAATTTTGATAAGCAAAAATATGACTCCATTGCAGACGATAATTTCCGAATCACTAAAAAAAAATAAATATGGCCGACTTACGATGTGACCAAGCTTAAAAATATATTAAAGGATTTTTTTTCGAAAATAAGATTTTATTCGATTTGTTGTTTGCTTTTATAAGCATGTCATGGAGATCTTTTCTGGTAAAAAGTAAAAAGTCTGACGAAACTTTATTTGTGTGTAAATAACAAATAAAGTTTCGTTTCCTTTTATCTGAAATAATCAAGAATGACTCCCGCAGTGGCGGATTACAGCCTACTATTACAGGTAGTAGCCCATGTCCTAGCTGTGGAACCATTATAGCCTGATCGATGATAGAGTTACAGTTATTGCTACTTCAGTTCTTAACTTCTCACTGTGGTGGAAATGTTTGTTGTGCAGCTCTTTCATATGCTTTCAATATTCAACTGAGGTCGAGCACGCAACCGGCTCGTGGTGGCACAAAGTAGGTAGGTATGTCAGAAAATTATTGGTGTGATGATAAGTAAATAATGAAGGTTTCGGTGGGTCAGTGGGTCGTCTTTGGAAGATGGTCTTAGGGTTTAGATGAAGACGAATTTCTTTCTTCACTCCTCAAGCTCCGCCGGCACACCCGTGTGCCGGCAAGAAAATTCAGTCAAGCTCCGCCGGCACACCGGTGTGCCGGCGGGTACACGCGGTTTAAATCTCTATTATTATTCAAACGCAAGGTCGATTTTCCTGTGCCAAGGTTTTGACGCTCGGGGAGAGATATTGTTGTTCGTCTACCATAGACTCCAACCAAAAATATAATTTGGAAGTATTGAAAAAATAATGTAAAACAGACGCTTCGAATCGCAATGGCCGCCGAGTGCGCGCTCCGTACGTTTTGAGTGAAAAAGTGTGTTTTTAGTGTGAAATTCTACGGTAAGTGGACAAATATTTACTTCTAAGTAGTTATTACATCGTTTCATATAATATTTGCAAGAAATAACATTATAATAATAGTTTTTTTGATCAAAAGAAAGTCACGTGTCAATGTCGTAGTTCGCGCAGCCACTATTTATGATGAATTTTGATTCTTCTTGAGTGTAATCAACGATATGTTGATAAATATTCGTTTATAAGTAGTTATTACACAGTTTTACTCAATATTTTACGAAAATACGTCATAATTAGACCTAATTTGGCAAAGAAATGTACCGTGAGAAAACCGTTACTTTTTTCTTTTGTTCTCAAAAATTATTACTGTTTTTGGTTGTAATCGTCGATAAGTAGATGAATATTCATTTATAAGTACATAATACATCTTTGTAGATAATATGTGCACGAAATAACATCAAAAATATACTATTTTTGATCGTTGGAATAGCCGTCTTGTTTTTGAGAATTTTGAATCGTTTTACATGAATAATAGTGTATCTGAAGGATTTGTGAAACTCTAAAACTAATAATCATTCATTATCATCATCATTTGAGGTGTATTTCATACTATATAAATCATATTTCAATGATTTGCATGTTGAGTGCCAAAAAGTTCGTTGACCGTTGACAGTAATGACAGCTATCTAACTCAACAATGCTGACCAGTCATATCTAAGAAATGATGATGTTATCGATAAAATCGATGTTTTTGTGATTTATTCGAAAATTTGACCGACTTCAAAAAAAAAGAAGGTTCTCATTTCGTTGGTATGCATTTCGCGTAGTAGGTACTAATGTAATTGATGAAACAATTTTGCACACATTGTAAACATATAATATCACGCTTGCATTCCCTGATGAGCAGGCAGAGGTATACACCCACCCCAAAACACAAATAAAAACAAAAAAGGCATTTATTTATTTATTTTCAATTACCCTCTGCACTTACAGTAAGTACCAACATGCAAAGCATTAGCTAGTAATATATAAAAAATAAACTATAAAAATGTCATAACAGGTAATGTCATTGCCATACATTTTGTACTAGGCATAAGCGTTAACGCTACAGAAAAATATTTTGTCTCGGGTAATTTTGTATAATATACAGTTTATTATAGTTTATATTTTATAAGTTACTAACTAATGCTTTGCATGTTGGTACTTACTGTAAGTGCAGAAAGTAATTGAAACTAAATAAATAAATAATAAATAAATACCTTTTTTGTTTTTATTTGGTCGCACACAACAACTATAAATATACTAATGCATGGCAATTTATTTTTATAGATATGGCTTCTTGGAGTGGACGTGGCGATGACCAGACCAGACTTCCTCGACATCCTCCATGATGAGGAGTATGAGGACTAGGAGCTGCTGGAGGAGACGGAGCCCATCAAGGTAATTGTAATATGATTGACACCCACCCAACCTAATATTATGAATGTGAAATTACTACTTTGTCAGAATAATAAATAAATACCTTTTTTGTTTTTATTTGGTCGCACACAACAACTATAAATATACTAATGCATGGCAATTTATTTTTATAGATATGGCTTCTTGGAGTGGATGTGGTGATGACCAGACCAGACTTCCTCGAAATCCTCCATGATAAGGAGTATGAGGACTAGGAGCTGCTGGAGGAGACGGAGCCCATCAAGGTAATTGTAATATGATTGACACCCACCCAACCTAATATTATGAATGTGAAATTACTACTATGTCAGCACTAGCATGAGCATGACTCATAGAGTGACGCGGCGCGCGGCGCGCCACATTCCTCGCTTATCTTATGTTTACATTAACAACATTAGGTGCGAGTACAATAAGAGGGCTTTGTGGGTCTCTTGGAAATATTATAATGAAATGTGATTCATGACTCTGTTTTCGAGTTTGATTTGCTGTTCAGTTTTGGTGTGGTTAGTGTTGTGTAGTGACTTTAGATAATAAGACAATATAGTGGCCAAGAATCCCATATTTTGTTTTATGTTGGTGCTATTTTATGTGAGGTTTTATCTAATATTTTCAATAGTTATTTTACCTCAGCTCTGATTTTTCACAATAACGTGCGCCCAGTGTTTTTTTTTCTGTATATAAAATGGAAACCTTTTCTTTGATAGGTGAAGGTCGAGGTCAAGATCGAAGAAGACGTGGTGGTGGAGCAGCCGCAGCAGCGTCGTCCAAGGCGCGGCCGTGCAGCTCGGCCTGGCAGTGCTGCGCAGCTGGCCGAGGAAGGGGGCGAGGGACACGTGTATTTCTGTGTACCTTCAGATTTTTAAAAATAAAATACGTATTTTTCAAGAATAATGTTTATTGTTTTTCTTCCCTATTTACATTACAAAATAATCTAACTAAAATGTGTTATTATTTTGCTTCTTCCAACCTTATCGATATTTTATCCTAGTAGTGTGTCCCGTCACTACGACATTTGAAGTGCGAGGGGCACTTCAAAACGTTTTTTTAGGTGAATTCCGAGGTTGTTATCTTTATTTTTTTCCATCAAAGTGAGTAAGTATTTATAGTAATATGAAAGTATAGCTCAATCTTGTTCAGGTTTGAGTAATATTCAAATTCAAAAACCTAATATACCATGAGAAATTAGCTAACACAAAAAACATGCCGATTAGTTCCCTCTTCAAGGAAATCTTAACATATTACAATTATAGTGGCATATTTTTACGACATACAGGTAGCTATCAATCGATAAAGGTTTATGTAGTATCCTAGAAACATTTCTTATTAGAAACCTCTCAATATAACTATGATGAGCGTTTACAAAGTCATGCATTTTATTACGCAAATTCAAAAAAACGGCTCGGCGGACTATGAAGTTTGAGTATGAATATTATGAAAATTTTATATGGGACTCTGCAAAAAAAAGGCTCTTATTAGATTACTTGTTTATTCTTATTGGAGAATCCAAAATTTCGTGTAAATTGATACCGTAGTTTTATCAGAAATCGACATAACACAGGAACAAACACAATATTCAGCTAGCTCTTTGAAAACATCATTTGTTTATAATACAAGTCTCGTAACACGAGCATTGTTTACATTTCAAATTATAATCAGTCTATTCAAGCACCCAAAAAAGTTTACAGTACGTGCCTAGAGCCAGTAGAAACATCAACAAAGCATTTTTTGTGAGTCGCGGCGTCAGCATGTTACGTCACCCACTTGACAGCGGAGCTTGACGGATGTTGACATTTGATACGTCCGGAGCGTGAGAGGTTCAAGGGCAATGATAATTTATTGTTGCTGCACAAAAATTGGATTCAATTCCCCTTGTTTTCAATTTCGGATCTTTTCAAGTGTCTTTTAGATCAAGACGCTTTCATTTACCTTCAATATAATTTATTTTATCATAGCTCCTTTTAGGCGCCCATTACACGGTAGGTTTCCACAGTCAAGGCTGTGATTGACGGATAATCTGTCGTCTAATGCAGTGACTGATGGTTGCAATAATTAAATTGACTGATGAAAATGTGGATATTTGATTAGTCACGACTCACCTCAACTTTGATAACAAAGTGTCGTTCTTGGACAGTATCTAAATTTCACCGCTTGAAGCGAGTGCATTATCTATGCATCGCCAATATTATATCAAACTTTCGTTTAAAGTAAAGACTCCAGCTGGCACATCAAGCTACAACAATCTGTCAAATTCATTTAATAGATTTTTAACTTTATTTCGACAGTTTTAGGTTCAAGGTTGATTGGGAAGATTTGACAGTTTCGGGTAGCTTGATGTGCTGGCGTCTGTACTTGAGTAGTTATTTCTACACCAAGAGCTTATGGTTATCCTCATGATATGGTAACACTGATTTGATTATGTCACTTCGATTGGAGTTTTTGGCGGGATTTTGTCGAGTGAAATTTAGCGGCTATTTTAATTATTCGTAAATTGATTCCTAGTGAATATTGTGGTGTAAAGTTGGTATAGTTTGGTGTCTCAAGTGTCTAGGCAACTGGCCAATATGTGAAATCATTGAGACAGACGCGATCTCGGTAAAGCGGAGCTGATTTATATTGTAGTACCACAGCGAAGCTTGCCGAGAAGGCTGACTTGATGTATTTGATGTCAAATACTCCAGTAAACATTAGAATGTGTTACATCCGCATTCTAATGCAAAACAAAGTGATTTTATACAAAAACTAACGACGTAACTAAAAGGCCTTAGTAGCCAGGTTAAGAAATACCAAAAAGAAAAAACAAATTGACTTTGACATGTTTTCCGCCAAATTTGAACACTGACAAATTTTCTTTCTTCAATAAACTATCACATCCAAGTTTTATATTGCGTTCATACTATGTTTAATTGTAAAACAAGTAAATGAATACATAATGATTTGGAGAGCGCTATGGGTTTTACTGTGGAAGTATATGAAGACACGATATTGTCGGTACTGTCACACTTTTTGGGAAACGTTTGGCGGAGTATCTGTGTTTATTATTTTATTTTTAGTTCACGTAATAAATCTCATTAAACTGAATCCTAAATTTATCCATCCTGATCCCACACGGAGAGTGAGTATTTGCTTTTCCATAAGTTTATGTATTTTGTCTCAAAGTATGGATGTCTTAAAAAGGATATTTTAGATAACTTCAGGAAAATAATTACATTTTTGGCCATTCTATAAGTAAACCATATACACACAAGATATCTTGAGGATATCTACTAAGCAGGTGTTAAGCAAAAATGGGCACAGGTTTACAGAATGACTTTTATTTGAAAAAATATTTTGAATTCTAGGTATTGAATGTATAAATATGTACATTCTTTAGCAAAGCTTATTATGGCTTAATAAACGTTACGTTATTTTATAGAAGTATCAGATTAGTTTGGGCCTTGGCCCAGCAGTGGAAAAGCGTGGGCTGATAAAAGTGTAATTTTGAATAATGAAAATGTAATTTATATGAAATGGCTGATTTAAAATGTAAATAACGCAGCATTATGCTGAGATAGGGACCTTTTTGGCCTCGCACATATTAAATTCATGCTGTTCTTGCTTCTGTTAATTATTGTTTATGACTGTTAATTTTAATTTATTTTACTTTTCTGTTTGTTTTGTGCGAGTTCCAAATAAATATTTTTCTTTCTTAACTAAAAAGAAAAAAAAAATCCCCTAAATTTATCTCCCTTTGTTCAATCCATCCAAAGGTTGTCTGGAAGAGATTGCCTTGTGCGATAAGACCGCCCATTGTGCACTTATTTTATGTGTGATTGTCCTGTTCTTATTATGAGGTGTACAATAAAGTATGTAATAAATAAATAAATAATAAAAAAAAAATTGGCAGCTTAGGTCACCATTAATTCTGGTTTATCTAACCAATAATATTTTCACTTATATTTCAGATGATGGGAAACAATGATTCTACAGTAAAAGTATTCTATTCACCTTTCAATGAATTCACACAGGAACTGATGACTAGAGCAGAGATTCATTTGGATATAGACTGGTATGAAGGAGGTTGGTAGGCTTGAACAGTACCTCTTTTCAGTAGGCCAAATGTACTACATCCTTTTTTTTTCTTCTATTTTTTCCTTAAATTCATACTAATGTTAAACCTACAACTAAACAGCATACTTAAGCAAAAGTTATTATACTACCAGACACCAGTTCGTTGCTGCTGCTTCACACGTTCTTATCAACAAATTTTCAAGAATTCTTTTTTTAATTGTGTGGGTATCCGTGACAATTTAACCTGTCAGATTTGACAGCTGAATAGGTTCAACATTGCTTTACTAGTAAGTATGAAAGAGACATGAAAAAAAATCTCTTTCGCACTTAGTAGTAAAAAGATATTCTATCCCACTCTACTCAGCTGTCAGTTCTGATTTCTTAGATTGTCACCATTATAATTTAGAAGATCTAAGTTAAGTTAAATCGAATACTTTACACGAGTACCTATAGATTTATTAAAACCATTACTTTATAGGTATTGAACAACAATATCGCTGGTTATTTGAGAGCGTAAGCTCTCCTATACAATTTCACGCTAGTGGCTTAAAAACTTCAGACGGAGTTGCTGAAGTGAGGTTTAAAGTAAGTTTACCTACCTATTTCATTTTTCTTTTTTTTTTCTATTTGTACATAATTCAAATAATGTTCAAAATGTTATTGCTATTTTTAGAAGTAGGTAGGTACGGCCAGCGTTGCGTCTTTTTTCCGTCTAATGCTTTGGTCTCTCGATCGGAACGCACAACGTTGTGGTATGCGGTACCGCACATAATCCTTCTGACGCTGACACTTACTGCGACGGAACAAAAGATAGTTCCAGCCGGTCTATTCTGTCAACATCTCACCGTGTGAACTTAGGTGGAGTGAGCACGAAGTGAACTGCCGGTCGATTCTGTAATCATGTCGAAGTGAAGGCTTTGGTGAAGTGATCATGAGGTGAGCTGTCATTCCATCTTGATTATATGGAATCAAGATGGAACCCACACCACCTCACAGATCACCTCGTGATCACTTTACCCAAGCCTTCACTTCGACATTGTTTACAGAATCGACCAGCTGTTTTTTTTAAGAGTGGCCTCTCTCAGCTTTACCTAGGAGGTTGTCGACTGCTAAACCAGACTTGATGAAGTGAACAGCTGTCATTCCATTTTATTTATATGGATTGACAGCTCACTTCATGTTCATTTTAACTAAGCTTACACGGTGAGACAATTACAGAATCGCACTGCTGATGTTTGTCATACGTTTTTTATTTTTTTATTGAGAAATGGCCTTGCTCTTGTCCTCGATCACGCCTGATGGAAACCGATGGATGAGGTCTATGATGGAGCGAGCGTGCCCAGAAGATAGGTACCTGTTTGTTATGCGTCTCGTTATGTGTGTGTGTGTGTTGCCGATGTGTGCATGTGGTCGCAAACTGCGACTGCTGAGCGTGAGGTCCTAGGTTCGATTTCTGGTCGGTCAGTGTAATTGGATTTTTCCATTAGAAAATTTGACAAAAGCAGCCCGCAGGTTGGAATTCTGTGGCGCCGTTGGTTCTGTGCCTGATCTCTCTCCGATCGTGTCGGGTTGCCGTCCTTCCGGACTATAGAAAAAAGGAACAAAGAAAGAAACAGAGAATGCATCTGTGTTTGTGCACACACACCGTATATCGCAGCGTTGTGACCTTCCGTTCAAAAGATCAAAACTTGATAAGCCTCTGTAAACATGTCGAAGTGAAAGGTTGGGTGAAGTGATCACGAAGTGAGCGGTAATTCCATCTTGATTACATGGATTGATAGCTCACTTCGCGCTCACTTCACCCAAGCCTTCATTTTAACATGTTTACAGAATCGTACTGCTGACTCTTATGTAGTGAGTTTCCTAAATAAGTTAACAGGGTGGCCCGCCCGTTTTTCTGGCACTGCAAATTGGCTCGTCTAGACCGAAGCCCAGCTCGTCCCTAGCTGTCCTCCCCCCAGCGACGCCCTAAGCCGAGGCCCGTACCCCACAGGGTGTGCCCTTAGCGTGTAGTCGCTTAGTTTGTTAGTTTTAATAAGCCCTGGCTGGAGGCTTTAATATTTATATTAAGGCCACCACAGCCAAGCCCGGTCAAGCAGTCGACAACCTCATAGTTTGAACAGAGAAAGCCGCTCAAAAAAAAAAAATGATGCGAACTCACCACGCGGTTGGCAATCTTGGGAAGCGGTCGTGTGCATTAAAAATGGCGTTAATTTCATAATATGGTGAACGCGTATAAGCAAACGTTCGGACGACCATATCTTTATAACACATTAAAATAATTATAGGTATTCCTTTACGTAATAGCTTCGCCTAATACACTAATTTATCATTTTAAAAATGTTTCAGGAGAACATATCTCTTAAAACTGACTTGGTATACTCTTTGTATGCAGTTAGTGATGAGGCTAAAAATCAACTTAACGCATTATTTAATGGAGTTTTACGCACAGTTATTCCAAAAGGTATGTTAAACATCAATCCAAAACCATTTTCTTTATGTTTTGTCAACATCTCGTTTGCTCACTATTTAAGGTTCTGCTCCATTGGTCTCGCAGTCGCAAGCGCGACTGATGAGCGTGGAGTCCTGATGTCCTAAGTTTATAATTAATAAAAGTAATTTAAAAAATTGACTTCAATACTTTAATTTCCTGCCAGGGTTGCGGAATTTGATCGAAAGAGTCACCGCGGCCTTGGAACGCAAAGGGCTTTAGAAGGAACACGGATGGGTGTTAGTCAGTAAGAGTCTGACACGCCCTTCCGCTCCACCCAGAGCGAAAGAAGTCATTTGATGACTTCCCATCATTAAAAAAAAAATTCTTTAATTTATTATTCAATATTTATTTTAAGAAATCGTAAAGTAAATATCCCAACTATTTTTTGAGGTTGGTGCCAGTTCGTATTCGTAGGTTCGTATTCCCAAATGTTTAGCTCCGTTGTAATGTTAACAGTATTCGCAGGATAAGTTAACAACACTTTTTTGTGTAAGTCATAGTTTGTAAAAGGTATCTGAAATGTTTGGAACACTTTGCAGAAGAAGTAGCGCCTCCTTTTTTGGCGCAATTGCAATGGGCCATAGACAAGTCTTTTATGGAACTACTTAGCAATCAGACTATTGGACAGGTATTAAAACTATGTCACGTAATTATTAGCTTTGACTTTGAAACACCTACCAATAAAATAGTACCTACATTATATGTACTTGAATTTGTAATTCGAGATAATTTCAAGCGGTCATCGTGTCGCTTGGCACAAACACTGGTATCGTCTTTAGTGTTGATTTTTAACCAAAAGGCCCTAAAAACTATGTTTTTTAATGGAATTTCAACTTTGTAATGTATGAGTTGACTGTCTAGTCACTGAGTTTGTTGTTCCAAAACTTAATAGGTAGGTAACCATCTTGACTTCTAAATTCAAGTACAGAATATGATTTTGATTACTAATTTAAATTCTAAAGGCCTTATTCATAAAAAATCTAACTGCCTACTGCCTAAATGCCTACTGTTTGGCAAATTTTAAATTGATTTTATCCATTAAAAAAAAAGTTTATTAAAAATATATTATTTGCACTAACAAGGACCTAAGGACAAGGACACTAACGTTAACGATATTTAACGTAGTGTAAAAATATTTCAGGAAATTATGATGTCTTCCATACCGACTTTCATAAAGGGCGAGTTGCTAACTCTGCACAGATTCATGGTAGTGTGTACTATTCTTGGCGCACTACCTTTCTTTATTGTATACTCCACGAGATTGAGCGTGGAACGAAGAACTGGAATACGGGTAAGTAAATATTAACACGGTATTCAAAAGTAGCATGTACAGTCAACAAAGCTATTTGGTATGCAGGCAGCTAACTTGGGAAAGACAAGGTCTTCGCCCCAACCGCCGTTACAGAAAGAGAGAGGAGGTAGCCTATGCTGACAACGGTCACCAGCCTTGATTTCCCTAAATAGGGTCCGCTAATATCAATGACAAATTAGTAACTCATCTCTCTTTTTCCTTCAGGAGCTGATGAAACACTCGGGAATATACTCAAACGTGCTGCGATTCTCCCATGTCATGGAGGCTTTATTAGTCGGCATCTTTTATTCTTCAGCCGTCACAATGCTTCTTAAGGTGAGGATGCTGCATATTAGCTAGTATTGTTTACAGTGCCGTCTTAAACCATGCGGCGGTCCCTGGGCACACCTGAGTCTGGGGCCCTTTTGGAAAGCCGAAAACCGGCCAAGATAGTGTCGGAGTACAGGTAGTTGAGTTACCCAAAGAGCGAACTTCGCTGTTGTTATGTAATAGTAATTTTCCAAAAATGAAAAGTATGATAGAGCGAACGACGCGAGCTCGGAAAATTTTACTCCTCGCATAGCTTACGCTGTTGAAGCAAAGAATATTTAAAAACTATGGATCCAAGAGCGAGCGAAGCGAGTTCGGAATATTTTGCACCCGTTCTCGGATAAGTAAATTTTCTTTTTGACATTCAAACAAACAGGAAGTTACTTTGTTGAATTATGCAGAAAAACTATCTTCACTTCCGCTTTTTTTTCTTTTTTGTGAGTGGCCTCTCGCAGTTCAACCTAGGAGGTTGTCGACTGCTTAACCGGACTTGCCTGCCGGCCTTAAAATAAATATTAAAGTCTCCAGCCAGGGCTTATAAAAAACTTACAAACTAAGTGACTACACGACAGAACAGCTAGGGACGGGCTGGATCGAACTCGTTCACTTCAGCGAGCGTAGCGAGCTCCAAAACTTTCTAAAGGTGAGTATAGACTACAACATTTTCTGGAGCATTTCTGTGTAATATAACGTTCTTACGAATGGTACAATACAGGCAAAAGCTCAGTTTCCAAAGCATTTCCATGTAATGTAACGTTCCTGCGAATGCTCGGCGTTATGTTACGGGTAAATTCTCACAGCGAGTGTGCATTTACCAACATTTCGTTGTACGTTGCGTACCCCGCAACCGCGCATCGCCCGCACTCGTGGCTCGACGAAATGTTACACCAATACGCTCGACGAAATGTTACACCAATATGCTCGTTGGTTTGTAACAAAGACGCGAGCGTGCTCGACGTTTAGTTCGTAAAAGGATGATACACTAGAACATATCATAGAGCGGCTCGTTCTGTTACAAGTAAATGTTGTAGTCTATACTCACCTTAAGATTTCATCTTGCGAGTGAAGCGAAATTTTTTACATCCCGCCTGGGGTAGGTTCGACAGAAGTTCGTCTGAAGCTAATGCACAGTTCGAATTGGTTTCCTATGGAGAAGAATCTATAATGTAATTTGGGGGCCCCCAATAAAGCCCCTTGGCAAGTCCCCCCTGTGCCTTTATGGTAAACACGGTACTGATTGTTTAATTAATTTAAGTTCTAAGTCATATAGCATCCAAAACCGCGCACAAAGCTTGCCTCTCTCGCAAATACCCAGCTTAATAGATGGCAGAAGTGATAATTCGTAATGATAAAATCATAAAGAAGAGCTACCTTTTACCCGTTAGTTCGCCCGCGCCACAGTTCTTACCGAGACAAAAGAAGTAAACTTCTAAGCAGGCTGAACAACAGACGGGGGAACTTTCGCATTAAAAAAAAGTGTGCAATCAGGGGAACCCACCAGAAACGGAGTTCAACACGCTTTTTTACACACATACAGAACACTAGAAAGAGAAACAAAGACGAATTGAGAACCTCCTCCTTTTACTGAAGGCTGTTAAAAATCTTCTCTTACATTTTCGCCCAAATCACACCTACCGCAAGCCGGGTTAAAGAACTACTTCCCAAAAAATGTTACTTTGTGTAGTTAGTTCACCATTTTTGTCTCCAGATCACGTGGCAACCACTTCTTCCGGAAAGCGATCTATTCATAATAGCTTTTACGATATTATGGCATTTTGTAAACACAATGTGCGTGGCTTTCATCACTACCGCTCTGACACAGGATTGTAAGTTTATACAGATCTTTATAAAAATAGTACAGGGAAAATTTGACAGTTTCGGGTAGCTTGATGTACTGGCCATCAAGCTACCCGAAACTGTAAAATTTTCCCAATCAACCTTGAACGTAGTGCTTTAGTGATAAAGTTGAAAATCTATTAAAGAAGTTTGACAGATTGTTGTAGCTTGATGTGCTGGCGTCTGTACATTTATTCATTATTAAAATTACATTCATTCGTTGAGGGAAGCTTAAACTGTTGGGTTCCTTTATAACCAAGAAGAATACTACGAAGGACTTTTAAAAAGAACAAGACGCAATTTTGTATGAGCCCTAGACGGGAAGTCTCGACATAGACCGAATTCTGTCGTTAAGTCCTAAGGCCGGGGCACGCCACTATTGCGGCGGGATAGGAACACGGATGGGTTTTAGTCAGTAAAAGTCTGACACGCCCTTCCGCTCCACCCAGAGTGGAAGAAGTCATTTGATGATTTCCCATCCATAAAAAAAAAGGCCCCTCTTTGAGGAGTGGCTGGAGAGGCGCCACGGCGTCCTCACCTTCCGCCTGACGCAGGTACTTACCGGACACGGCTGTTTCGGGAGGTACCTGTTTCGGATTAAGCGGGAGGACACGCTCGGGTGTCAGCACTGTGAGGATCTCCCGGAGGACACGGTGGAGCATACGGTGGAGGTCTACCCTGCTTGGGCGGAGCACCGCCGTGTCCTCATCGAGGCGATCGGCGGCGGCGACATCTCGCGTCGGGCCCTGTTTGAATCCATGGTCCGGAACGAGGAGGCTTGGGAAGCGGTCACCTCCTTCTGCGAAGCAGTAATGCTAGCGAAGGAGGAGGCGGGCCGCGCGAGGGAATGGCAAGGCCTTCGCCCCCAATCGCCGCTACAGGAGAAGACGCCCCGGGTGTCGGGAGTCGCAGGGCGATCCCCGGCCACCGTAGGCGCGGGCCTGCGGACGGCGAGCGTTGGGTGGCTCGCTGTCCGATTACCACCAGGCCCGGGCCGATGGCGCGTTGTGTTTCACTCGCGCCTCAAAGAGATGTCAGCATAGAAGACGGGGCCCGCTAGGGTCAGAGCCTGCTAGGGTTGAGGAATTTGTTCGAAAGAGTCACCGCGGCCCTGGAACGCAAAGGGCTGTAGAAGGAACACGGATGGATTTTAGTCAGTAAAAGTCTGACACGCCCTTCCGCTCCACCCAGAGTGGAAGAAGTCATTTGATGATTTCCCATCTTTTTATGTATTTGCCGGCTCTATCTGTGATAAATGGAGATAGAGGCACAGCTGCTTTCTGCATAATCATATGCATTTAACCCGAAAGACGTCCATAGGCCATTTCATACCGCTTTTCCTTAACTAGGTCCAATTGTAGCGCCATTGATACGATATATTTTTTTTTTCAGTCCAATATGGCGACTGTCTAGGCATCTTCCTATACTTGTCCACATTTATTGTAGACTTCTTGTGGCACTCTTACAAAGAATACACCCATTTTTTATGCTGTGTAATGCCACACGCACCTATATATTTGTTTTGGGACGAAGTGGTTTATTTGGAAAGGGTCGGTAAGTGTATCTTGGTTTTATATACTTCATCATCATTTGCCTAGCCTTTTCCCAACTATATTGGGGTCGGCTTCCAGTCAAACCGGATTCAGCTGAATACCAGTATAATACCAATATTATAAGAGCTAAGATTTTTATTCTTTTATTTTTGTATGTAACGAATAAACTTAAAAACTACTGGACTGATTTAAAAAAAAAATTAAGCAATGGATAGCTACCAACTATCAGCGAGTAACATAGGCTATATTTTATCCACGAACTCCCATGGGAAAGGGAACTAAGCGGGTGAAACCGCGTGACGTCCGCTAGTCTTATGTATTTGTTTCTTTACTTTGGTTTCTGAAACTAAAATTAACTCATTCGGCTAATATTTCGGCTAATCGCAGGAAAATCAATTGCTCTGAATGGTTGAGTGAGATATCAGTAGCCAAAAATACCCTTAAGATGTTGTTGTATATGTCACAGGAAAATTGAAAACGCCGTAAGATTGTAAAATATCGCGTGAAACTGTTAAATTATTTTAAACTGTAAATATTGGATACTTTTGAATTTGGATGGGATTTATTGTATACAAAACGATTTTTTCATAAGATATCAATAAATTATACTTAATCTAATAAAGATTTATTACAATCTTACGGAGTTTAAAATTTTCCGGTGACATATAAAATTCATTGTACTCATCATTAACAACTTTTAGTATGGGACTAACCCTGAAATCGCGAAAAAAATCTTCTGTTCAGTAAATTTTTTCAAGTTATGCGCACATAAATCCGTCTTCGCAGAAACATTCACATTCTTTGTCTCCTTTTCAACATCCTTCACAACCCGTCTTACCCCTTTTACCTGCATGAGCGCATTTCTTACGCTCGCCCTGGTGACGCTCCGCGCAGACCTTAGATCCCTCCTTAAAACCCATCCTCATAAATCCAGTTACTATTCCTACTCTTTCTCTGTCCATGCAGTTACATTGTGGAACTCACTTTCGCCTAGCATTCGAGATTTAAAATCAATTGCAGTAAGATTGTGGAACTCACTTCCGCCTCGCAATCGAGATTTAAAATCAATTTCTGTTTTTTATAAAACGAGACATTTCTTTTTCATTTCTCCTTTCGCAGGTCTGCTGGAAGAAATTTCGTTGGAAATAAGCAGTTCGTTTGTACTCATAATAATGTTATTTATCACTATATTTCTGTGTGTACATGAATAATAGAATAAAAAATAAATGTACGGGGCAGTCGATATCTTTTTCGCGATGTCTGTGTTGGTCACATATTTGTCTGTTCTTAAATTAATTAAACTAGACTGCAAAAAAATGCTTGTCCTGAATTGCTGTAAAGGCTTTCCCCTAAATGTTAATAATTAATTTATTACTGTTTTTAGGCGTAGGCACCCAGTTCACGAATATTAACAAACCCCATTCGGATAACTATTCAGTGCTAAAAGTGTGGGGTTTTCTCTCTATACAACTATCAGTGACAATAATCATCTCCTGGTACTTAGACTGCATCAGACCGGGGTATTACGGCGTACCTAAGAGTTGGAACTTCTTTTTCAAGGTAATTTTTACTTTATCTATTTTATCATTAACAGTTGGAACTTCTTTTTCAAGGTAATTTTTACTCTATCTGTTTTACCATTAAGACACTAAGTTTTGTTTTTCTCGCGTGTATTTAATTACAAAGGGGTTGCTATTCATTGTTTTTTTTTTTAAACGGCCAGAGACAATTCTCTTTTTTAATGAACGTTCGCATTCACATCGCAGTTTGTCAAAAACACTTATTTCCCTATATTTTCACATTCATTTTCGCGAAGATGATATGCGACTGGAACTTAAACGTTTTTTAATTGCGAGAAACGGCCATTTGATTAGTGAAAAAGGTCGATTTTGATATAAAGCATGGCAACGCATGTGAAAATTGTGTAGCAATACTATTATTGCTACACAATTTTCACATGCGTTGATCCTATGATCAAACATTTATGTTAAACTATGCTGTGCCAGTGAATCGCTTTACATGTGATGTGATTACCACTAACTGGTATGAAATAACCAGCTACCTACATTAACCGCTCCTCTAAATACTGCAGTTTTTCAAACATACTCAATTTAGAGGAACTAGGTTTCATATTGTTTTTAAAAAGGCACTCAGACAGCGACGGCACCCCACGCCCCCCTCTCGCAAAGGGGGTGAACGATCCTCGAGGGCTGATGGTAGACACCACCGCCCGCCTCACGCTCAGGGCGTCGCGCCACGTCTCATCAACGTGACTCGTGAGGACTCACAGAGTGTGACAGTCTCGCGAAGAGCTTACTATAGAAATGATCCTATGAAGTAAGGTCTTGGTCCGAAACGGACAAACCGCGGAGGGTCACTCAGTCGCGGAGAATCTTAACACCGCGATTCAGAAACGCGCGTCATGGCACAGCGACATTTAGTGGTGCGTGAAGGAGTTATTGCCCTCGCGACCCTATTGCTTGCTTTGATACGCTCTCCCACGTGTGTTTTGTTTTGAATCAGAAATAATAGGAGAAAGCTACGTTCAGTTCAGCAGTTTAACCATAGAAATATAAAAAAACTATCTATGAGTTTAACATTAGTTTAAGTACCTAGATGAACAGATGTCACCGGAAAATGGCAAACGTAAGATTATAAAATACCTGCCAGGGTTGCGGAATTTGTTCGAAAGAGTCACCGCGGCCCTGGAACGCAAAGGGCTTTAGAAGGAACACGGATGGGTTTTAGTCAGTAAGAGTCTGACACGCCCTTCCGCTCCACCCAGAGCGGAAAAAGTCATTTGATGATTTCCCATCCTTAAAACAAAAAAAAAAGATTATAAAATACCTTGAGAGACTGAGAAACTCTCGATAAATTGTCGACTGAACATTTGAAATACTTTTTACGCTTTTTTTATTTTATCAAAACGTTATAGTCTATAATCTCTCGAAGTCATTCCGAGAAATTGTGGACTGACATAGAATGGCGACCAATCAGAGCACAAGTCTACAATGTATCCGTTTTCGTGTGATAGTTAACCTGGAAACAAGACTCTCGTTGGTCTGTTAAGATATGAGCTCGCATGTACGCCATAGAGTTACGAATTAAATGGACCTCCCGTTGTCCGATAATGGTTGGGTTTACTTTGGGTGTGTTACCTATCCGTGTCGGAGTGCCTTAAGTTCCCAAGCTAGCGCCGTCGCTCTTTGTTCAGCGGTTAGATCAAATGTCAATTAAACAAGATGACTATGATGATGAATTAGATCAAAATATACTAAATAGGAATATACCAAATAAACGATTTTTTTTTTGTCATGGTTGTCTTTGTTTTTGCCAAAATTGTAAATTACCTACCCCATTCAATTCGTAACTCAATGGCTTACTTGTGAGCTTACATCAACAAAGACCAATGGGTGGGGCCAAGTTTTTCAATTTAACTATCTTATTAATAATTTAACAATACTCAGCTATTAAGTACAACACTGTCTTTAATAAGTGACCTTGTTTGGAACCTCTCGGTTTTTTTTAAATGTTTTCGTTATATTTATTTTCACATTATATATATACATTTAGAATCGTCTCCTCAAGTTATTTATTTTGAAACCCCACATGACCGTAAAACAAAAAAAAAACTACTTACTACATTTTTGCTTTTTCTAAACCCATACGTTTATGCTACTTAAGATCTCTAAAATAATCCAAATTACCTGATGTGTCAAAATTTATCAAGCCGTTCAGGCAGATAGTCTGTGACATAGAAATAAACACGCATTCATACACACTCGTAGGTAAAACGATGCTGATATTAAATAATGAATAATACTTTATTTTGTGGATTAACTAAACACTTCTCTTAATAAGCGAACCGAGCTTGAAAGCAGTGCAGTAAAATAACTTGAACATGTTCAACAAAAGTCGATGAACTAGAACCAGAATATCAATTTTATAAAAGTTAACCGTATTTTGTAACAGTGTTCAGAACTTTTTGTTTCATGTCCGATTACGGAAATATGTACCCGTGATTTGTTCACCGAATTTTGTGGCCATTGCTATTCAGTGACTTATGATGTTTTAGGTGTTGACGACTTTGCACTTTGTACTTGCTCATCGAATATTGTCGCTGATTGTACCTACACATTTTTCGATGCACGAGTTTCTTGTTGCGGATTTTCTTAAATATCGTTATATGACGTTAACTGTTTGACTTACTGGTTCTGGAAGATCTAATAATTTTTTTTTAAATAAGTCGATGAGTGAAAGGCTAAATCGGGTCTATGCGACATTTTTTTTCTCTCACTTATGTTACGTCGACATTATGCAGGTGAGAGGGTAATTTGATTGGTCTCAGCGATTTTTAGGGTTCCGTACCCAAAGGGTAAAACGGGACCCTATTTCTAAGACTCTGCTGTCCGTCCGTCTGTCCGTCTGTCACCAAGCTGTATCTCATGAACCGTGATAGTTAGACAGTTGAAATTGTCACAGATGATGTATTTCTGTTGCCGATATAACAACAAATACTAAAAACAGAATAAAATAAATATTTAAGGAAGCCCCCTTAAATATTTATTTTATTGTGTTTTTACGACATTTTTCTTTCCCATACAACAAACGTGATTTTTTTTGCCTTTTTTATAGGTAATGGTACGGAACCCTTCGTGCACGAATCCGACTCGCACTTTGCCGGTTTTTTTACTGTATTAAGTGATATTTTTTTGTATTGTAGAGAAAGTACTGGTGGTTCAACGATAAGCCAAGAGTAATACAACTACCGTCTTTTCTAATTAGACGAGATAAAACAAATTTTGAAAGAACACCAAAAAATTTTAAAGTTGCTGTTCAAGTTTTGAATGTTTCTAAGGTACTCACGTATTTATTAATTATAGGTATGGAGCTCCGACAAATAACCATTTGTCGGAGATCCACAAATACAAAACACACACACACACAAAAACACACAAATTATATTTTAAATATTATTTTTATTTGTTGTAAACCTACCACAGTGTAGTCTTTTTAACCCAAAGGTTGACTGGTACAGAATGCCTTGATGCATTAAGTCCGCCCATGTACCGCTATTGTACATTAAGTTTAAATAAATTAATAATAATAAATAAAATGACAATTTTTGAAATTCTAAGTATTCGTTCAACTGTCAAGCTGGATGCCAGACAAATTTTGTAAGATCTTTTGATCAATACTTTTATTACATTAGGTATTGCAGATCAGTTTATAGAATGTAGCACCATTTCAAGAGGTTTGGCGATGGGGTTCCAATGTTCTAATTATACATACAAACATGCTGCATGGAAAAAGCCTCCCTTTTTAGGGTTCCGTACCCAAAGGGTAACCAACGGAACCCTATTACTAAGCCTCCACTGTCCAAATTTTCACAGAGTGAATAACTATTGCCGCTATAACAACAAATAATACAAATTAAATCAAAAATTAAAGGGGGCTCCTATTCAAGAAACGTGATTTTTTTCGGTTTATGGTATGGAACCCTTCGGGTGAGAATCTGACTCGCACTTGGCCGGATTTTTTTTCCATTTTTGTCTGTCTTGGGCAATCTGTGCCCAAAATCTTTATGGTTGGAGTCCAGATGTCCAGCTCGTCTCGCCATCTCCTTTTCGGTCTATTGCATCGCATCGCCGATTCCTGATATTTGGGACCCAATCTGTGATTACATCTGCGTTTTGAGTTTTGGATCGAAGTATACTGATCCTTTTACGGTTTGTGGTTTTGACTGCGAGGATACTTCGTTCCATAGCTTGCTGGTAGACCCTAAAACCTGACTTTTGTTTTGTGTAAATTTTGAATGGATGGAAGAAAAGTTTGAATGGGTGGATGTTTGTTACTGTAGCACAGCACGCCATAACGGCTACACGGATCTGTATGAAATTTGGCACAGGGATAGATTATAGTCTGGAATAACACTTAGGATTTTTTTATCCCGAGAGTTTGTTCCCTTGGGATAATTTTCGACATTCACGCGGGCGAAGCCGCGGGCGGCAGCTAGTTATTCATATTTCTTATTTCACACGGACAATGCATATTTATTTTTTTTGGTTCTATTCAATCTCGATATTAATTTTGTGTTCAATGTTTTCAGTATCTGGCTTGAATACCTATGGTGAGTTATTTAAAAAGTTTAAGTAGCACAGAAAGTAGTTTTCAGTTACAATTATGGCTGATAAAGCCTGTCTAAAAAAATACCCTAATCGAAAAGCGCAAAGTTGGTTTGGTTTATTCCCCAGCTTTTCTAGAATTACGATATAAATATCGTTCTGTCAATTCTAAACATATTCATGATGTTACCAATATTTTTTATTTAGAGACTATGCACCTAAATGGTTTCATTGAAATACGTAATGCTTGAGTTTGTTTTGATATTCACTGGTGGCATGTGTGAGTACAATAGAGACAGCTCTCCTTAACCTTTTGAAAGCCAGAGCATAAACGCATTGGCGTGACCCTGACGCCAAGCCAAGAATTCGGCATTCTTTTTGTCACATATTTGTAACGTATAACATATATGTATACGTGACAATGGCGTTGAAAAGGCCAAGTCTTCTGGAAATATCAGACTGGTTGCTAAAATTAATAAGCAAAGATGAATTCAAGAATAAGAAAAGTAGTTATATCATTTTTACAGGTATTTAAACCGCATGGACCCAGAACTAGGCAAGTGGTTGCCCTGGACTCGGTTACCTTTAACTGCTATAAGGGCGAAATTACCATGCTTCTGGGAGGCAATGGCGCTGGAAAAACTACACTTTTACTTATTGTGGCAGGTTTGAATTTTGTATGTTTCTGGAAGGAGTAATTGGTTTTTGCCAAAGACTTTTTACACAGGGTGAAGTTTTCGATATTGGACTTGACGAAAGCCGAAATTGAATTTTGAGTTTGTGCAATCTGCCGGTCTATTGTGTCAATGTTTCACCGTGTAAACTCTTAAGTTTACACGGTGAAACATTCATTTCGTGCTCACTGCACTTATGCAGTGAGCACGAAGTGAACTGTCATTCCGCCTTGTTTGTTTCGATTGACAGCTCACTTCACTTTATTGTCTTTTAAGCTCACTTTTGAACACAAGCTCATGTTTGTATTTGTGTGTACAATAAAGAATAACAATAAGTCGCTATGTGAATGTTTCAGGAATGTTCACGGCCACCGAAGGCACGGTCTTTGTGGATGGCTTCGACGTCGCCAACAAGGAGCGGGAGATCCGCCACAACGTGGGGCTGTGCATGCAGCGCAACATCTGCTTCAGGTGCCTCACTGTTAAAGAGAACATCATGTTCTTTAAGAAGGTACATTTTTGAACAGGCTTCGACGTCGCCAACAAGGATCGGGTGATCCGCCATAACGTGGGGCTGTGCTTGCAGCGCAACATCTGCTTCAGGTGCCTTACTGTTAAAGAGAACATCATGTTCTTTAAGAAGGTACGTTTTTGAACAGGCTTCGACGTCGCCAACAAGGAGCGGGAGATCTGCTTCAGGTGCCTCACTGTTAAAGAGAACATTATGTTCTTTAAGAAGGTACGTTTTTGAACAGGCTTCGACGTCGCCAACAAGGAGCGGGAGATCCGCCACAACGTGGGGCTGTGCATGCAGCGGAACATTTGCTTCGAGTGCCTCACTATTAAAGAGAACATCACGTTCTTTAAGAAGGTACGTTTTTGAACAGGCTTCGACGTCGCCAACAAGGAGCGGGAGATCTGCTTCAGGTGCCTCACTGTTAAAGAGAACATTATGTTCTTTAAGAAGGTACGTTTTTGAACAGGCTTCGACGTCGCCAACAAGGAGCGGGAGATCCGCCACAACGTGGGGCTGTGCATGCAGCGGAACATTTGCTTCGAGTGCCTCACTATTAAAGAGAACATCACGTTCTTTAAGAAGGTACGTTTTTGAACAGGCTTTGACGTCGCCAACAAGGAGCAGGATATCCGACACAACATGGGGATCTGCATGCAGCGGAATATTTGCTTCGAGTGCTTCACTGTTAAGGAGAATTTCATGTTCTTTAAGAAGGTACGTTCTTGAACAGGCTTTGACGTCGCCAAAGAATGTGTATTTATATTGCTGCTACAAGAAATGTGTTTTTTTTTCAGTTTATAGAACGAAACCCTTCATGTACGTGTCCGGCTTTTTTGTAATACTGTGAAGTCAGAGTAATAAATATCGTGCCTCTTGGTCTCGGCCGTCATTTGTAGGTCATTGACAGTCGTTACTGGTTTAGTTAGAAGCCCGAAATACTGACAATTTCTCCAATAAGTTTCGTGTTACCTAGTAACTGGGTTGTCGTCACGTCGTGTGTACAATACTGGTATTTGGTTATGGAAATTGGTGGGGAAAAATAAAAGAATTTAACTTTTGCATGGTGTACAATAAAGCGTATTTAGAAAGAAAGTTTATTCGCGCCAAACATGACGCATAAGTACGCGTAAAATTATTTAAGTTATACGTTGGGAAGATATGCGTCACATTTGCGCAAAACGGCTATCGCATAGCATAATGCTGGGATTCGTGTTTGAGACAAAGCCACAGCGCTGGTTTTCAGCTATTCTATTTCTACCAGTTAATATGTACCATTGCGGACATTTGCGGTGAACCGTTTTTTGACCTTATAACTATGGTTATAAGGTTGAAAAGTGGTTTACTGCAAATGTCCGCTAAAGTAAATACCTAAAAATACTTTGTACAAAACACGATGTTGACACTTGACAGTTACAAGGAAGCCCAAGGGAAGGGTTCAGTGTGCAACAACTGCTGAGTGGTCTCAAGCTGGCTAGAGTAGCTGACCATTATTGCTCGCAGCTGAGCAGAGGGAGCATGAGATGTTTGCAGGTATGAGATACACATAGCAAATAAACTTCCATCACAAATAATAACCATAATAGGGAATATGCATGAAAAAAAAATCTGAAACTTACAAAAATGGGTCAGTTAATGGGTTGTGGAGGTCCGGTAGGCAGCCGCCCTACGTAAAATACTGGTATTCAGCTGAATCCGGTTTGACTGGGAGCCGACCCCAATATAGTTGGGAAAAGGCTAGGCAGATGATGAGAAATATACAAAAATAAAATACCTACTTACAGTGAAAATAGAATCAAAAATGACGGAAAAAAAACGAGATTTAACTAATTTAAACAAATATATCTGTCCCTCTCGCGAACACGCTGTTTTCTATGGCAGCTGTATAGGCTTCATAGTATTTGACGTCGGAGTTGGTATCGGACTTCTCTTTCTAATTGTAAACTTTGAAGCTTTATAACTTCATCGCTGATGCAGGTATTTCAAAAATTATTTCATAATTGTTTACTAGAGCTATTAGCGTATTTTATTTTGCAAATAAAAAAATGCATGCATATTCCCTATTGTCATTATATGTTTGTAAACTGTTCGGGAAATTGTTTCTTTGTATATTCGTAAAAGGTAATGTCGGCAAGTACCACTTCGATTCAGAAAATTTATTTCACTGAGACAAAGTATCGCTGAATGCTTTACCCAAAAAAAAACAATCACTTCTGATGTGCTAATATAATCGACGTACTCAATTGATTTTTTTAGGAATCTATTCTATACCATGAATAATTTCACCATCTGATATATTGCCCATAGAAGTATAAGCCACTCTGCATGTTAGGCAAAAATACAGTGAAATAAACCAAATAAAGTTTAAAATTAATGAGAATTTTAGGAAACATACTACAAAGTACCTTAATTGAAAGTTCAATTTATCAATCAAACAAAATATAAAAACTCTTCTGTTACTGTGTGACTGAGAGACTGACAAACAACGCAGAGCCAAAACTACTGGTCGTAGAAAGTCGAAATTTGGCAAGTAGGTTCCTTGGAGAGTTCAGGGGAGCACTGAGAGGATTTCTTTTCTACAGGAACGAGAGAAAACGGGATATGCGCGTACAAAGTCACGGGCAAAAGCTAGTACTTATCAGATAAGGTGACAAATCAGATCAGGTGGCATTGCTTGTGAGGAGGATTCGGGGGAGCAGCAATAGCCCTGAAATTCGTGGCCGAGGACCCGAGAGAGCTCATGTATGGAGGCATCTCATGCGGAATCATTGTCCGCATGAAATGCCTCCATACATGAGTCACTACGTGTCTACCTACTCATGTATTGTAAATTCTCAAAATTTGTTACTGATAGTGTATAAGTATATGATCGTGCATAAGTTGTAGTATCTAAGGTGTGTACTAACAAAAATGGCTCCTATGTTGTCCTAAATAAAACAATTTATTTATTTATTTTATTATTAAATCCTGTGACAGAGTCGTTACATTATAGGTGGCATGTGTGTTGGCGAGAGATGCCGACGTCTTGGTACTAGACGAGCCGACCAACGGCATGGATCTGGAGATGAGGCACCACCTGTGGGACTTACTCATGGTATGATCTTGGACTATCATCATTATCAGCCGATTGACGTCCACTGCTGGACACAGGCCTCCCCCAAAGGGGGGTTTGCCATAATCGCCACGACGGCAGTCGGGTTGGCGATCGCAGTGTAGCTGTTGCAAGTAACAGAGAATGCTGCTGCCCATTCTCTTGGACTGACCTAACAATATTTATATACCTAATATACGTCCCAAGACTGCCACATGGAGGGAAAGTACCTTAAAGACTGTAGATAGAAAACAATTCTGAATGAAGACTTCATTTCTATTTTAAAAACAATACGAACTGCATTCAAAGCATTTTAAATAAT
This sequence comes from Mamestra brassicae, assembly GCA_905163435.1. Classification (NCBI taxonomy): domain Eukaryota; kingdom Metazoa; phylum Arthropoda; class Insecta; order Lepidoptera; family Noctuidae; genus Mamestra; species Mamestra brassicae. Next base: position 15,328,695 of record LR991006.1, on the reverse strand, counting down.
GGCATGTCTGAACCGGGAATCGAACCGAATATAAGGATGACATAGTTAGAGAAAGGGCTATTCATTACTCTAAACAAAATTTTAAATTGAATGTTATATTTCATGGTCTTATAGAGGTATGCGGTACAGAGAGGAAAGTCCCGCACACCTCCACTGAAAAAGGAGGATCCTCCGACCAGACGGTTGTTGTGTCTGATAGGTAACTGCCCGATACTTGATATTCGGACTGTTGTATATGTTTAAACCGCACGGAGAACTTTGCTTGCGCGATGCAGGATTTTGATGGTAGTTCGTCGCTGACAGGATAGATGGCGTTGCGGTTCTTTTTTTTTGCCGTACAAATTTTGCTTCTTAGTTTTTCATGTGGCCGCTACAGTCTTAGTCTTTCTTTTATTTTAGATGCTATGTTATTTAGAAGAAAAGTTGGTTTTTATGTTATTTATAATATGTCCCACGCCAATGGCTAGTCTCCGTTGAGATTGGTCGCCAAGGCCGAAATCGGTCAGGAGGACTATATATTTAGAAGAAATAAATGTATATGATTAGGCCTTTCTATTTGTGCAGTGAAATTATAGGTATTTGTTTTTCACATTTAATGGGTTTGATTCACGGCTTCGACAGGTGATTATTTAAAATTCTTCATTCAGTATTTTTTTCTTTCTACAGTATTTAAGGTACTTTCCTCCTATGTGGCAAATTTATTTCGGTGTTTCTTCTCAGAGTAGCCGGCCTCATCTAGTTTAAGTTTTAGTTTAAGACAACAGATAAGAGAACGATAGATGTCACCGCAAAATTGCAAACGCCGTAAGATTGTAAATGTTGTTGTAGTAGGATATAGGCAACTATTGAATTCGGATGTGATTTATTGTATACAAAACGATTTTTTTCATAATTTGTATTTCGAGAAATTATAATCTAATAAAGATTTATTACAATCTTACGGAGTCTGCAATTTTTTAAATAAATATCATTATTTATTTATTTGGGATCTCCAACAAAGGTGTACCCATTCAATTACAACAGACCACAGCTTGAACAAAAAAAAATAACCCCGCAAACAAAGTTAAAATAATTAAAAAAATATAAAAACAGCACATTGAGAAATTTTCTTGATTTTTTCATTAACTTTATTTGGCTTACATTTTGTTGATATTGCAACATTCTCCAGCTCTTGCGAGGCAGCAAGACCATCCTCATGACGACGACGTGCTTAGAAGAAGCCAACATGCTGGGCGACAGGATAGCTATTCTAGATAATGGAGTGCTCAAGTGTCACGGGAGTCCTACCTTTCTCAAGAATATTATTGGTAAGTGGGTATTTGTTTGTTTAACTAGATTTTATACTTGCGGAATTTTTTCGAATGAGTCCCCGCGGCCCCGGAACACAAAAGGGCTTTAGAAGGAACACGGATGGGTCTTAGCCAGTTATAAGAGTCTGACACGCCCTTCCGCTCCACCCAGAGCGGAAGAAGTCATTTGATGATTTCCCATCCTTAAAAAAAAAGTGGGTTTGTTCTTGTTCAGCCTCCCACAAGGTTGACCGTTGACCTGGTGAGGGCCGCGGGTAGCCGATGCACGATGGATGCGAGACGCACAGGACCGGTTGTTGTGGCAACATTTGGGGGAGGCCTATGTCCAGCAGTGGACGTCTTTCGGCTGATATGATGATGATGATGGGTATTTGTTTGTAGTTTTAACTGCAGAGCTAAACTACTACACAAAAACTACGACAAACATTTGTTTTCCATCAAAATAGACTCCACTTGGTGAATTTCTAAAAAATATCGTTATGTCGTCGCATACAAAATATAAAAAAGATGGATGGATTGTGTTAGGAGTGATATGAAAGAAAAGGGAGTTAGTGATAGCGTGACGGTTGAAAAAATCATGTTGCGCCGACCCCAAGTAACATGGGTGGGGTAAGGGCACTAAGGGCAGGAAGATGATGATCGCCGCAAAAAAAAAACCTTATTTTGAACTGAATAAGGTATATTTTGTATTAAACAAGTGACGCGAATATTTGACAAATACTCAAAGTGATGTGTGTCAAAGACGATGAAGAAATTAAATACATAAGAAGAATCTACAGTTTAAACTCAAGAGTGTGATAGGGCCTTTGTACAACTGACAGGGGAGAGAGCCCAGTGAATTCTCAGCTAAAACACTAGGAAGTGGTGACGGGCGGGCGTTTTGGGGGACTGTTTCTGTGTAGAACTTTGACGTTCAAAAAGTACTGGCTCTCAGCCTAATTTGAATAAATGACTTTTGATTTTGATTTTGAAGGTTTTAGCTGACAAAAAATTCAGAAAAATCAATAGATAACGTGGTTATGAAGTTGGTAAAAAAGTCGGGGGAGTTATGTTCAAAAAAATTATACTTAAAAGAAACAATCGTATTTACGATATTTATATTCGATTTTGAGGGGACAAGCGACTGTCGGTAAAAAAGAAGAACGACCCACATAAACTTTTATTAACTTTATAAAATGTACAGACGCTAGGACATCAAGTTAGGTACCCGAAACTATTAAATTTTCCCAATCAACCTACAACCTAATGATTTAGCGATAAAGTTGAAAATCTATTAAAGAAATTTGACAGATAGTTGTAGCTTCACGTGCTGGCATCTGTACAATACGATAGTCACCTTAGCTTCATGTTTCAGATTCTCAGTGACTCACATGCGAAGCTCATGATATTGTATAATAATGTAGGTCGCCTACTTACCGCACTCAGCCTTTTTATTCTGCACCCAACAGGAACCAGTTTCACTCTAGCAATAACCATACAAGATGGCGCTCGCTTATACGAACTAAAGGAGATGGTTGACACAATAATACCAGGTCTAGAGTGTAGGATCCATGAAATGAGGCGAATAGACTTCTTACTGCCCACGAAGGAGTTCCTAAGGTTTCCCACACTGTTTGAGGCTTTGGAAGAGAGGAAAACTGATTTCGGAATCATTCTTATCGATGTTGCTATGTTTATGGAAGAAGTTTTTTCTAAGTAAGCCTTATTTGTAACTGACTTCAAAAATAGATTACCTGCAGCTGTAGACATTTCTAAATAAACGGTGTCATTTTTGTCGTCTTACAAAGGCGGCCCACTTAATGTACCCGACATAATATCTCTAGGCGCGATTATTTAAAAAAATAAATTCATTAAGATAAAAGGTAAAAAATAAATAAATAATGCATTAGAATTATGAAACTATCTGTTAATAATGTTTACGTATCAAAACAATGTTGCCGTCCTTGGAACACAAGGCTCGGACTGCGCTCGCTACAGGATGTTTCAAACTATCATGCGTCATGATCATTTTTAATATTTGTTTTTTTTTTTAATAATTCAAATGTTCATAAATCGTTCATCATTTTTTTAAAATGAATATGTCGTAGTAAATTGGATAGCTGCCGTTGTTAAACGACTAAAATGTCACCGTGTATATGGGACCAATCTTAAAATTAAAAAAAATCGTCTGCTTCATACATTTTTAGCAGTTGTAGCTCAGTAGTAACGGCCCTGACTTGTGACTAACCTGAACGGTCGTGGGTTCGAACCCACACAGAAGTTTTACTTTGTGTGTTTCATTTTATCACCACTGCTCTCAAAACGGTGAAGGAAAACGTCCTGAGGAAACCGGCATGTCCTAGATCCAAAAAAAATCGAAGACTTGTGACATCCACCACGCGGTGGTGGAGTACAGCCTACTCCCTCTCACAGCAAGAAGACCTGTGTCCCGGCAGTGGAAACAATATGGGCTTTTACTGTGTTTTTAAATGTTGTGTTAAAAAAATCATCAAATTGCTCAATTGCTCTCATTCCCATATTACATAACATTATGCATAACTTTTACCACGGGACTAACCCCAAAATCGCAAAAAAATAGGGTAAGGGGCAGTCGATTTTTTTTTCGCAATTTCATTGATGCAAAAATCGCAGTTTAACTTGTTCATAATGATGAGCACAATGACCCCTTAAACGCAATACCTGAATTGCGTTTATTCTGTTTCACGTTGTATAAGCTACGGCCTTTTCTGTCTCGCGATTTCATGATTGGTCCTATTCCTATAGTAATAGTTATTCAAGTTGAACAACGAAACCTTTTTGATAAAAACGACTAATTTGACTCTTCTTTTAACTAAGGTTTATTGAGACTGGGGAAATAGAGCATTACTCAATAGATGGAAAAAGGCATCGTTCAAGTAAGTTATATAATATTACGCTCAAAGACCGAAAACGCTAATTCGGCGAAAAAACAACTCACAACGCGTAGTGGTTTGTTCCAAAATATCACATCGCGAATTTCGCGTGCGTCGTGCCACTTAAGAAAACGCGTTGTGGCAATTAACAAAATCCATGATGCGTTCTGACTTCAGAGCTCTGACCATGGGCGTATATAAGGGGGTGCTTAGGGGGTCCGGACACACTAGTTCGATCCAGCCCGTCCCTAGCTGTCCTTCCCCCAGCGACGCCCTAAGCCGAGGCCCGTACCCCACAGGGGTTGCCCTTAGCGTGTAGTCGCTTAGTTTGTAAGTTTTTTATAAGCCATGGCTGGAGGCTTTAAATTATATTAAGGCCACCACAGGCAAGCCCGGTTAAGCAGTCGACAACCTTATAGGTTGAACTGCGAGACGCCACTCAAAAAAAAAAGTTCCGGACACCCCCATTAGCATGCGACGAAAATAAAAATCTCTAATAAATGAGAATGAGATTGAAGTTCCAAACTCTGCGTGAAGCCCGGGCAAAAACTAGCATCTTTCTTTGCACGTTTTTGGCGTTTATGGCCCTGACTGATGTAACCACATCGCGAAGTAAGTATATTGCATAGACATGGCTTTGACATTCTCGGCCTTAAACCAACTATGTAGTACCCAAACCAGCGAAAGGTAGCTCTTTAAGTCCCCCTGACTTAAAGAGCTACCTTTTAAAGAACTAGAGGAATATGTTAGTGGTAGGTACATACACCTCTGGCTCTGCCTTAATTTTCGGTGGAAACAGGCGTGATGTTTGATATGTATCTATACTAATATAATAAAGTTGAAGAGTTTGTTCGTTGTTTGTTTGTTTGAACGCGCGAATCTCTGGAACCACCAGTCGGATTTGGATTTTTTATTGTATATGATAGCCACATTCATGAGGAAGGCTATAGACCATACGGGGAAAACGGGACATGAGCGTACGAAGTCGCGGGTTAAGGCTAGTGTAATATATCTACGTCTTTTTGTGTACAGTTTTAAGGGAGAAACACGCGAGGGGCTGCAAACTTGCCTGTAAACAAATGGCACTGCTAATCAAGCGAATGTTTGTCTACATGATGAAGACAAAAGGTTTCTTCTTTCTACTGGTATGATTTTATTAATGAACACTTATGCTTTTGGTGTAATTTAAGTTTTTATATGGTAGGCTTTTGTTTGACCACTACCTCCTTACCTGTTGGTAAGCGATGATGGAGCACGCTCGCCTAGAAGTAACCTATTCACTCTTGACTTAATAATAATAATAATAATAATATATCATTTAATTCAGGTAACAAAGACCCATTAAATAAATACCTTACAGACTATCATACATATTTATAAAAACCACAAAAAAATAAATAATTAAAACACTATTTCACACGAATTGACGGCGTCGTGTTGCGCTGCATGGTGTCACGTAGCCTCCCGCGGAATCGCCGATATACGACACCCTTCGGCCAAAACTCTTCCTTGAGGAAGGTCTCAATAAAAGACCACCAGGTTTCAGCTGTCTACAAATCTACCAGTTTACAGAGTGTATCGTGAGGATTTTCTTCATAGTACGTTTTGAGCTTGGATAACTTTAGCAAAAGTTTTTAAGACGACACGGTTGGCCAGTGGGTGGGTTCGATTCCCGCACGGACAAATATTTGTATGGCCTACAGATAGTTGTTCCGGGTCTCGCTGTTTGTGTATGTGAATTTGTATGTTTGTTACACGATACAGGAGAAATTCCTACAACACGGTTGGACAACGTTTTTATTTTAAAAATAGTTATGGCTGTGGCGTTGAAAATTCCTGTTCTAGTAGTGGTTAATGTCGTTAACCAGCTTTATTTCAAATACGCGAGTATTATTCCGGCAGCCGTATATGGAAGTTCCATTATTGTTTTAAAGCGAAGAAGGCAATAAAGGATTAAAAAATAATACATATTCAGGGTGTTTCCCAGTGTGGCTCGCCGTCCGATCAAAACCAGGCCCGGGTCGATGGCGCGTTGTGTTTCGCGCGCGCCTCAAATAAATGTCAGCATAGGAGTCGGGGCCCGCTAGGGCCAGAGCCTTCCAGGGTTGCGGAATTTGTTAGCCAAAAAAGAAAAGAGTCATCGCGGCCCTAGAACGCAAAGGACTTTAGGAGGAACACGGATGGGTTTTAGTCAGTAAAAGTCGGACACGCCCTTCCGCGTCACCCAGAACAGAAGAAGTCATTTGATGACTTCCCATACTTAAAAAAAAAAGGTTTCCCATTGCGAAAAAAAACTACTTTAGCAACAAAATACATAACAATAAATATAAATTAATACATAATAAATATGTATTAAAAAACAAACAAAAACTACTGCACACCAAGTGACGGTGTCGTGTTACGCTGCGATGTGTCGCGTAGCCGGCCGCGGAAACGCTGATGCAGCACACCTTTCGGCCAAAACTATTCCTTGAGGAAGGTCACCAAATGATGAGTCGGAACGCGCACTACGAACGACTTGAAATTAGTGGTATGGCGTGCCTCCAACTTCTCCACCCGCAAGGTTCAGCTGGTGTGTTACGCTGACGACACACTGGTCACTGCCCGGGGGAGCTCGCACAGGGAGGCAGCGTTGCTGGCGACGGCTGCGGTCTCACAGGTGGTGAGCCGCATACGGCGCCTCGGCCTGGAGGTGGCCCTCAACAAGTCGGAGGCCATTGTTTTTCATGGCCCCCGGCGAGCGCCGCCGCCACATCGTGGTCGGGGGGGCCCGTATCGCTGTCGAGTCCACCATGAAGTACCTGGGATTGGTGCTCGACAGCCGGTGGGATTTCGGCCCTCACTTCCGGCGGCTGGCGCCCAAGTTGTTGGGCGCGGCGGGGGCGCTGTCAACGCTGCTTCCCAATCTCGGGGACCCGAGCACCGCCTACAGGCGGTTGTACGTGGGGATCGTGCGATCAATGGCCCTTTATGGGGCCCCGATCTGGGCGGCTGACCTGACGGCCGGCACCATCGCAGTTCTGCGGAAGCCGCAGAGGGTGATGGCCGTTAGAGTCATCAGGGGATATCGCACGATCTCCTACGAGGCGGCTTGCGCACTGGCCGGATCTCCGCCGTGGGACCTGGAGGCGTAAGTGCTCGCGTCACTACACAGGTGGCGCGAGGACGCGCGGGCGCGCGGCGAGCGACTGACGCAGCGACACCTGGAGTTGCGTCGGTCGCAGCTGCGCGAGGTCCTGGTGGTGGAATGGCGGGACAGGCTTTCGAGCCCTTCCGCCGGCCTCATCACCATCGAGGCTATCCGGCCAGTGCTCGACCTCTGGCTCGGGAGAAGGCACGGCTCCCTGTCGTTTCGTGCGACGCAGGTCCTCTCGGGGCATGGCTGCTTCGGGAGGTTCCTGTGTCGCATAGGAAGGGAGCCGGACGCTCGATGTCACCACTGCGTTGACTGTCGGGAGGACACGGCGCGGCATACGCTGGCAGAGTGTGCCGCTTGGGAGGAGCCGCGCCGTGCCCTCATCCCTGTGGTAGGCGGTGACCTCTCGCTGCCGGCCGTAGTCCATGCTATGGTCGGCGGTGAGCAGTCCTGGGACGCGGTGGTCTCCTTCTGCGAGACAGTTATCGCGCAGAAGGAGGCTGCGGAAAGGGAGAGGGAGATCACAACCGCTCTCCCTGCCCGCAGCAGGCGCATCGGGCGTCGGAGGAGGGCATACGCTGCCATCTTCCGGCCCCCCTAACTGGGTCCAGGGGCGGCGGACTTGGGGCTGTCCGTCGCCCCCCATCCATCCGGACCCGAGGTGGCGGCGCGTGGTGTTCCCGTGCGCCCCTCTTTGACGTAGCGGGGGGAGTCAAACACCTCACTCCCCCCGCCGACGCGAGGTGGCCCGCAGAGGCGGGCCGGCACCTGTCGGGGATTGCGGAAGTCGCATACGTTCCCGCGATCCCCGGCGTAGGTGAGAGATGGAACACCGGGGTGGTTTTAGTCAGTAAGAGTCTGACAGACCCCTCTCGATTTCCATGAGGATTTCCCCCCGACATAAAAAAACAAAAAAAAAAAATGGTTGGTTGGTGGTAGTTGGTTGGTTGATTGGTGGTTGGTGGTTGGACCCGTATGTACTCTACGATGTCCTCAGTCTTCGTAGTGTGGTGCAAACGGGACACGTACAGCTGCGTGGTTGGTACTGCAGGACGTAGCAGCATGTTTGATCCTGCCGGCGCTGTCCCACAGTGGTTTCGATAAGTAGGCTTCCTCTCGTTTCTCTCCATCTTTCTATGCAGCCTTTATTCTGTTTTTCAGCGTGTCGTAGTCCCAGTAATCTGCCTAGTAATAATAACGTTAACATCAAACTACTCCCTGAGGCAGCAGAAGTTGTTCAGCCACCAGGTGGCAGAGGTCCGTACACGAGACACCAGGTTGATGTACAATGTCGCCCCATTTAGAAGAAGTGGACTGTTTAACGTTGTGAATAAACATAGCGACGTTAAACCTGTGTATGCTTCGGATATTGAGGCAGGTAAGTTATTTTCTTTAGAGCTAATCTAACAGTTAGATATATAGTTGTACGGCTGTAGTTTCTAGGTGTTCCAGTAGATTATAGAAAATAAGAAAATTTTAAACCCCAGTTTTGTTTTTTGAAGTGAAAACTTCTTTAGGCGCGTTGAGCACTCTTTAGGTGAACAAAAATCATGGAACTCGCGTCATCGTCACCGAACGCTTTAGCTTTCGCTTAGTTTTCACTTCTATAGGCAGTCCCCAAAGACTGCCCCACATGTATTTTTTAAATATTTATTTGGATTGGCTCACGTTGACCACTACCTCACCTGATGGTAAGCGATGATCCATAACCTAAAACAGGGGTTGTTGTACTTTCCCATATTTTTTTGGCAAATTTACTATGTGGCCTGAAATGGCGGAAAAAAAATCTTTTCGCAATTTTGGGGCGGTCAGAATCACCCCCTTGACGGATACAAATATCTAAGACCGAGATAACAAGGTTCTGGCCTTAAGGTACAGAACCCTAGCAAAAGAGCTCATTAACCCCGAATGTAAATTCATAAACAAACACCTTCGTTCACAGAATTTGGACGCCTATCGAAAGGATATTCAAACGAAGATACAGTAGGCTTTAAGATTACTGACAATTACACAAAAATATACCACTCGTTAAACCCTCGAGCGACTTCCAAGTCAATCAACTTGTTTAGTAACGTTTACATGTCCATGTTTCTGCCGCATCTTAACAATACTATTCGGACTACGTATGAAACTTTGCATGAGCCTCAAGCCGCTAGTTTTAGAGAAGTGAAGAGCAAGTTTTTGTGCATGAAGTGGACCTCTTGGCTGACTTTTAGTGAGTTCATTCGTAGGTTTACATGGTGTAACAAGAAAAACGCAGAACCTGAAAAATAGTCATTACAGTCATAATTTTTATTTATTAAAAAAAAAGAAAAATATTACTTTTACTATGGACCAAACAACCAATCGCGAGAAACAATCAGCTGAACCATATTTTTCTGTTTGCATAACCAGACAAAATATACTGAACAGCACTTTTTTTGACAATGTTAAGGCTGATCCCATAGTAAAAGTTGTTCATAATAATTATCACAATGACCGCTTTCCAGGTTTCACGTTCATTCTACTATGAACTAAGATCCCAGAGCTGCTAAACCTCCCTTATTTTTTTATTAACAAAATATGTGGGATAGAGTAGTGTTAATAGGTATGTACTTGTAACATACGCCACCTGCTAGCTTGGGCCGACGGCCAATTTTCAGACGGGCTCCGTCTCTCAGACCGCGTTAGGAACACAACACCAAAACCAAAATCATGGACGTTGCCCAGAAGGCCGCTAAGCTTAAGTGGGACTGGGCCGGGTGTCTGCCGCATGTCAGACGAGAAATGGGCAAAAAGAACCACCGAATGGCTCCCATTAAATGCCAAAAGACATGCGGCCGACCACGACGAAGATGGCGGAACGAGTTCGACTCCTACCGGAAGGACAGGCCCGACATAGCAAAGGACAGACTTGTGTGATAAAGGGAGGGAGGCCTTTTTTGCCCAGCAGTGGGACGAAATAGGCTAGAGATAGGTAAATAGATATCTTCCAAACAAACTCGTACCCCTGTCGCTTTTACCATACGTATTAATATTAATAAGAATTCATATTATCGTCGCATTTTTCCGTCCCCTAACAAATAAAATCTTTCTCTAAATATTTTCTCTATGTTAATAAGTTTCGACAATTTATGGCTACTTATTTTTAACAATATGAGTTTTTTCCCCTATTATTCTCATTTGGTATACAAAGCCCACGTCTCCCCTTATTCTATTTTTTTATATGTTTCTTTAAGACCCTTAATTTTGCAGCGTGTTTTGTTCCCCTGGCCCTTATTTCCTGAATTTTATAATGAAACTTGTGTAGGTAAAAAATAGGATGATTCTATTACGTTCTTTAGTAAACATGGTTTAGAAAAAGCGTAAATAATTCTGTGATCTTCTGTTTTATTGGTATCAATTTTTTGTCTTGTATTTCCTAACCATGTTGGAGTCGGCTTCCCGTATAACCGGATGCAGTTAAACTCAAAGCATTTATTTCAATTAAACCATTACAGGCACTTTTGAATTGTCAAGGTCGGTCTGTCCAAAGAGATTTGCACGTTCCAAAGCGTAGATCTCTATGGAGAAGAACGCGCAAGAAACTCCACGGACACTCTTTTAAATCAATGTTTTTTTTAATACTGTTGGGTTACTTTGGCCCTGGGTTATAACTCTGGCCCAAACTTTTAACCAATAGGAACACAGTACCTGCACAGTGTGATGTGTTTGATTTTAAGATTGGTTAATAGTTTGGGCCCGTAAAATAACCCGACTGATGGTACCAGTATTTTCATGGAGCAACTGCTAAGTCTTTCATCATCAGCCGAAAGACGTCCACTGCTGGACATAGGCCTCCCAGGGAGGGGGTTGCCATAATCGCCACGCTTGGCAGGCGGGTTTGTGATAGCAGTGTAGCTGTGCAATGCACAGAGAATGCTGCTGCCCATTCTCTGGTGAGTCCCTTAGTCGCCTCTTACGACACCCACGGGAAGTGCTGGGATGGTGCTATTCTTTTACGTCCGACACCGTACATAACTCTAAATATGTCTCCATTAATATTAGGTATTTTATAGGTTCCTACTAACATTTCATAGATTTAGTCTAGCAGTCTAGACTTCACTAAGTAACGCGCCTCATGAACAGTAAGTGGTGAAACTGCAGGAGATACAATACATAACGTTAATGTTAATATCAATCTAAGAGAAATCTACTACGGCTAAGTCTTTACAGTACTTATATTATTTTTCTTTCAGTCTCTGTCATTCCACTTACTCCAATAATTATGCTATGCATAGTGGAGCGCGACTGTGGCATAAGGGACAACCACATGATGGCAGGCTGCACCCCCAGGGTACACTGGGGTGCAAAACTTTTGGGCCATATGATCATGTTCACGATCACAATATTGATTCCCACCATTTTCATCGCTTACTCACTGGATTATGATAACACATTTATACATTGGCAATTTATTTGTAAGTATGTTTTATTCTTTTTCTTTTCAAGTCGATGGTGACCCATTACGTGGCCACGTTTATAGCGGCATCAATGGAATTACGTCTTCAATGGTGCAGGTGTAAGGGCACAAGGGGCACTCCTTCAAATAGGCCATATTTTGGACAGAGGCACCGCACTCGCATTTAGTGTCAAAAACTAGACTATAACCTATGTCTGTGCTAAATGTCATCAAGATCCGTTCAGCCGTTCTGGGGTGATTGAGTTACAAACATCCATACAAACGTCCAAACTTTCTCATTTATAATATCTGTAGGTATAGATTTACGGTCGGTCTCAATAACGTATAACGGCAAGTTTTAAAGGCAAACATGACATTTCAGCGACTGTTGGTAGCTAATTTGACAGTTTGTCAAAGCTAGATACGCTATTGAAACCGGCCTTTAAGAGCGAGCTAGTTGCTTCCTGCGGCTCCACCCGCGTTAAGTCGGAAATCATCCCAAGGCAACTTACTCCTGGGATTAAAAACGGTGTGGATCATTACTTTCGAATCGCCTCTAGTACAACTATACCAGGCTGTATGGTCGTTGACCCACCCATAGGGGTTCTACAGGTGCTATACAACGTGTAACAGAATAAACGCAATACCTCGTGGGGGTCATTGTACTCATCATTATGAACAACTTTCACTATGGGACCAACACTAAAATCGCAAAAAAAAAATCGACTGCCCCATACATATTTTACGTGCGCATAACTCGAAAAAATGTACTGAACAGCTGATTTTTTTCGCGTTTTCGGTATTTGTCCCATAGTAAAAGTTGTTTATAATGATGAGTACAATGACCCTTTAAAAGGTACAGACGCCAGCACATCAAGCTACCCGAAACTGTCAAATTTTCCCAATCAACCTTGAACCTAATGCTTCAGAAATAAAGTTAAAAAACTTTTTACAAAAAAATACAACCGACTTCCAAATTAAAGTTATTTTATTCTTTGTAGTGTTCTTTATTTGGAAGTCGGTTGTATTTTTTTGGTAAAGTTTTTTTTTTTCACTTTTTAGTGGCTCACATGTGCTTACCCCTTCACAGCGTACCGGCGTGATTTTATGTTATGAGTTCCGTTGCCTATCTTCGAAGTTCTTCATCAGATCTTCACCAAATTGAAATGGGACCACTCCGAGAAAAAACTCTTCCAAAAACTACCCAAAACGATTCAAGTGTGCCTAAAAAAAGAATTGAAGAGTTCTCTCTATTTCTCCAGGATCCCATCATCAGATCCTGACTTGATGATCATGGAACCTGGGAAGTATACCCTTTCTAACAAAAAAATAAATCTATATCGGTCCAGCCATCTTCGAGTAATCGGGGAAAATGCATAAAAAAAGGGTTCCGAAGAATTGAGAACCTCCTCCTTTTTTTGAAGTCGGTTAAAAATCTATTAAAGAAGTTTGTCAGTCTGTTGTAGCTTGATGGGCTGGCGTCTGTACCTATTGCGTTTATTCTGTTACACGTTGCATTGTTGTAATTAATTATAAACGCTTTGATTCCAGTTGCGGTTACCGGATTACTATTTACGTTCGGCCTAGCTTTCCACACGTATTTGTATTTACTCAGTTTCAGTTTAAATCAAAATGTTGCCATTGGCGAGATTTACATTGCATCATTGCTTTTTGGTAAGTAAATATATATTTAATTAGTATGTTCAGTTAGTACCTAATTATCTATGACACGCCGTTATGGGTCGCTGGTTCAATTCCTGAACGGGAACAAGAACATATTAATAATTAGGCAAGCTTGTATGATTGTTTATAAGTACACAGATATAAAGGTATGTTGTCGGAGCTATATTTTGTGCAAGATGCTGCTACCTAGAATACAGGAAAAAATCATCATTAAAAAAGATGAGTTAGAATAGAAACTCAAAATTAATCATGCACCTAAAAATAACACGACAACAAAAATCACAAGCGTAGCGCGTTGTCAGCCCTCGAGGATCGTTCACCCACTTCGCAAGAGGGGGGCGTGGGGTGCTGTCGCTGTCTGAGTGGCTTTTTAAAATCTTTTAAAATTCTAGAGCGTACAACTGCGCTGATCACTTTCCATAAAGCTATCCATAATCCGTTACGGTTAGCGTTAAAATTCCAATTTTAGCGTTGTGTCTTCGCCGAGGGAGAGGCCTACTTGGCAGTCCGACTCGGAGGCTTTTAAGGGAGATATGGACGTAGCTATAGTTTTTCTCATGGCCTTTCCTTGCCATTCCTTGGCCAAGGGTCCAAAAATGTACAACGATAAACTAGTTTTTGCCCGGGCTTCACACAGAAAAGGCAAAATTGTAAATGCTAATCTCATTCGAAGTGCTAGTTCCTAATTATAAACGAACAATGACAAACTCTTAGCTGACTTAAATTGAGCGTCGAAGAGTAACTTCTATACGAAAATTTCAATATTTGTCTGCGTTTTTTCAAAGTATCACATTTACTATTTAGGGCCGGATATAAAAATATATCAAATGAAAAGTTATTTGATTTTTCATTTTCTTTTATTCTGCCAAGAATTAATATTATTAAGTTCTTCCTAAAAACTTTCGAAAATACCTTCATAAATACGCCAATGACGGGAGATCGAGGCTCGGATACATTGAATCAACGAGGCAAAATTTCAGGAAGAGTAATCAGATAGACAGTTGCTTCTTGATGTAAAGTTATTCTTCTCAGCTGTATCCGAATACACTGGGAAAGCCAATAAGCAGATTGATCTCTACTAACTAAAACAATGAACATTTCAGGCGTCATCCTACCAATGTTAGTAACAATTCTGGAACTCCTGTGGCAGAAGTCAGTATACTTCGCCATACCGTACGTCATACTAGAGAGTGTGGGGCGGACCACCCCCCAGTTCGTATTAGGGTTTGGTTTGGCTAGACTGACGCTAACAGCACGACTCAACGCTTTTTGCGTGCTCAATAGACTACAATGCCCTGATTTGGAGTTCGAAGATGGTTTTGACGCTCAAGTTTGCTGTCGTAAGTAAATTTAGATTTTAATGTCTGGCTGCTTGTGTTTTCAATAGTGTTACTCGGTAACTGTGTAGTAAACGGTAGTGGAGGTCCCGAAAGCTAGGCGGAGGGGTTCCTCCATGTTAAATACTGGTATTCAGCTGAATCCTGTTGCTGCAAACTACCCAAACATAGTTGGAAACTCTAGAAACCATACAGCATAAAATAACGGGTTGAAAAATGGTATGCACAGACGCTACCCGAAACTGTCAAATTTTCCCAATCAACCTTGAACCTAATGATTTAGAGATAAAGTTGAAAATCTATTAAAGAAATTTGAAAGATTATTGTAGGTTAAAGTGCTGACTTCTATGCGTAGTGCAAATTAGTTTTGTTTTATTCACACACGTGAGTTTATGAGCTTTTCTATAACTTGATACACGATATGGCTTAGTATTGTAACTTAATACATAGTAGTTTCTTAGACTCCCCGACAAAAATCAGATAAAATTGTAAATAGCTCCATCTATAATTTAAGTCGCGAACTACAGTTTGAACAGCGAATCAAAAGTTACAGTAGGTAACTCACTCCTGGGTTTTTGTACTGGGCTATTTAGTCATCTCCAAAATATATAGATGGAGATTGAATTTTATTAACTATGTTGTTGATATAAATCTCAATTTTGTAAACACTTTTCTTTTTTGTTTTCATTCCAGAGTCTAACAAATATGATCCGTTCCCATATTTCGTATCCTACGAATCTGGATTGATTGATCTCATTAATTTGATCATTCAGTTTATCCTTTTTGCGGTAAGTAAATAATTGTTTTTAATTATATACGAATAGAAGTCTGACTGCATATGCTTGAATTCGTAATTCGAGCTAATTTCTCTCCATTGCCACAACCCCAAGTATCGATTCAATGTAAAGGTATCATTATCATCTTCCTGCTTTAATCCCATGTTACTTGAGGTCGGTGCAACACGTTTTTTTCTTCCTTTCTGTCCTGTCAAACGTCACGCTATCACTAACTCCTTTTTTTTTTCATATCACTCCTAATACAATCCATCCATCTTTTCTTTGGCCTCCCTCTCCTTGTCCATCCATCCACATTTATATTCATAACTCTTTTAGTTACGTGCATTTCATCCCTCCTCTTCATATGACCATACCAAGATAAGCGGTTCCCTTTTAACTTTAAATGTAAAGGTATGTAAAGTTTAAAGTTGATTTTAACCGACTTCAAAAAAGGAGGAGTGAATATTTCGCAACTTTAAAGTAAAACCGTTACTAAACGAAAATTTTCATGAATTGAGGTAATCCATGCCATCTATCTAAAAACAGTGACTATTTTCTAATATTGGCTCCCCTATAAAATTTCATAATTTCGTTTAGTAACGGTTTTACCTTAAAGGTGCGATTTTTAACAATGTTTACCTATTATATTGTTTGTTATTCCAAAAACTGATAATTTATCTCGAATTCTGAATTCAAATACTAATACAATACTGTTGACACCTGTCTCGACTCAGCCAGCCAGTCACCACCATGTACCTACCTACATAAAAATCAACTTCAATGCATTTATTAGTAAAGTAGGAAAGAAAGAAATAACCAATGATTTCTTAGTCGATTCTTTTGGTCGAGAATCGCGAGCCTAATTGTTACAAATTAAGTAGCTCCCCGGAAACATACATTCTACATTATCTACCAAGGAATACACCCAATAACAAATGACTCTGTGTATTTTACAAACACGTTGATCACTTATGTCAAAGTCAAAACGTTTATTTCAATTAGGCCATTAAACGGCACTTTTGAACGTCATCGTTTACAGTACAGTAAAAATAATAATATTATATTAATAAAGTGAGTACTGTCCATTCGGAAAGTGAAGTATGATGAACTTTGTCAGTCTTAACTGTTTAGGGTCAGCTTGCATCGAGACGCAATGCGATGTGACAATCCGTGCATTTTTAAGATAGCGATACAATAGGGTTTTTTTATGCTTATGTTTCGAATTTGCAGCTCGCTTAGTCTATGGAACTTTGTTTACTACACAAAAAGGTACCTGCTCATTTCTATGAGAAAATTAAAACAAAAGAATACACTCAAAAATATGTAAGTACAGAGCGATGTATCGCCTGCGAATTCGATGACGCCCCCACTTTTGCCCTGCATAACCAACGTCTCGGTGTGAACTGACCCTTACTTGCCAACAATCAGAATTCTGAAATTAAATTTAAATTTTGACATTTTAAGTTTGAATTAAATCTCGACAAAAATTTCATTCAGATTTTTACATTGTGATTTCTTTATTTTTTTTAATTTTTATATTGTTCGTCTGGTGCGACTAATTTTGTACGCCATAATGACAAAACATGTAGCTACCTCATTTTAATACTAAGACCTGTATACTATACTCATGTTTTACAAAATTAATTTCTTATCTTATCATCATCGTCCTGCCCTTACCCCATGTTACTTCGGGTCGGCACAACACATTTTCTTCCTCCTTTCTGACCTGACAGTATCACCCGTCATGCTACCACTGACTCCCTTCTCTTTCATAACACTTCTCACACAAGCCATTCAACTAACTTAGACCTCCATCTCCCTCTCCATCCATCCACATTCATATTTGTCACCGGAAAATTGCAAACGCCGTAAGATTGTAAAATATCGTAAGACACTGACTCCTGAACACAGGTACCATCTAGCTCAGGAGTCAGGGCTTCAATTGAAATGTAACACCTTTATGTCAATAAAACTTTATTATTATATCGCGTGAAATTGTAAACAATTTTTTTCCCAATAAGACACGGATGTATTGGAAACTATTGAATTTGGATGGTACCTATTGATTGTCTTCGAAATGTTTTTTTCATAATATATCGAAATTATAATCTAATGAATATTTTTACAAAATAACGAGGTCTGAAATTTTCCGGTGACATATTCAAAACTCTTTTAGTAAGATGCGTTTCGTACCTTATCTTCACATGACCATTCAATTTTCTGTCACTGCCGCCAGTTTTCACTTCATTTTATTATGAAAAAGACCTTATTTATTATTCTTAAGGTTCTTATTGACCGAATGTTGTTTTTCAGACACTGGTTTTACTTCTGGAGTACAGAATCCCACAGTACCTATACGAACAGTTTTCGTTTTCTGGCTACAAGGAACCAGCGCAGACGTTCAACGTTCATAATGTAGCGCAGGAAACAGCTTACGTCCGGACAGCTATTCGAGAGAGTAACTAGATTTATATCTTACTACCTACTATTACAAATGCGTAAGTTTGGATAGATGGATGGATGTTTGTTACTCGATCACGCCAGAGCGGCAGAACGGATCTGGATGAATTTTGGCACAGAGATAGATTAGTCTTGAGTTAATTTCTGACATTCACGCGGACAAAGACGCTGTCAGAAAGTAGTATATACAACGTGTAACAGCATAAATGCAATACCTCTTAAGGGGTCATTGTGCTCATCATTATGAACAAATTTACCATGGGACTAACCAACCAACAAAGAAATGTATGGAAAGACTATTTTGTTTTCGCGATTTCTGTGTTGTTCCCATAGTAAAAGTTGTTCATAATGATGAGTACAATTATCCCTTAAGAGGTATTGCGTTTATTCTGTTACACGTTGTATGTCACCGGAAAATTACAGACTCCGTAAGATTGTAACAATGTATCGAGAAATTATTAGATTATAATTTCTCGATACATTATGAAGAAACAAGTTATGTATACGATAAATCCCATCCAAATTCAATAGTTTCCAATATATCCGTGTCTTATTAGGAAAAAACGTGACACAACTAGGCCACCGGTATTCACGCGATGTTCGCTTTGTATTAGTACGACGTCTTTATGGCCTGCGCAGATTATAATAGTTATCCAATCGAAATAAGGTACCTATTTAGTTTAGTATAAATTTCACTGCTGAGTGATCGGCCTCGGAGCATCGCAAAGCAGATTCTGGCCGATCACAGATACTTGAAATATATACTATTGTGTCCCACTGCTGGGCAAAGGCCTCTCCATGTCCTTCAAGACATTCTTTTCTTGCACCGCCTCGAACCAACTACTTTATTGTACACCAAATAAAACACACATACAGAAATACTTTAATTAAAAAACATTCAAGGCGGCCTTATCGCATTCAGCGATCTCTTCCAGGCAACCTGGAATGGATAGAGATAGCCTGGACACGAAATGGGGTTGCACTTGGTATAACCTAATATAAAGTTTACATAGAACAAATAGAAATAAAGCCATACATTATACTAAAATAGATACCTACATAAATACATACATATGTTAAATATATAAGTAAGTAAATATGAAACAATAATTATTAAAATCAAAATGAGAAAGGAATGTGACAAGTAGTGTTCCTTAAAAAGTCTTTTAAAAACAGGTAGCGATTGTGTACGTTTAATTGATACTGGCAATGCATTCCATAGACGAGCGGCCGGACTGTAAAAGACTTATCTAAAATATAGTGGAATGAAATGAAAAAATACAACCTTATTTCGATTGTATAACTATTCAATAGGGAATATGCATGCATTTTTATTACTTTTTATCTCTAGTAAATAACTATGATAGAATTTTTAAAATACCTTTTATCGATGTTGAAGTTATTAAGCCTCAAAGTTGACAGTTAGAAAGAGAAGTTCGATACCAAATCTGACGTCAAATACTATGACGCCTATACAGCTGCCATAGAAAACAGCGCTTCCGCGAGGGGGACAGATATATTTGTTTAAAATAGTTATATCTCGTTTGTTTACCGGTCAATTTCGATTCTATTTTCACTGTTATTATTATATTTTTGTATATTTCTAGGTAAAATGTTTGGATAATAAATATTTTTTCATGCATATTCCCTATTCAATTGGTAAATTAAAAATCCGCTGCCGCCCCGTCCGCCAGTCTGCGCAGGCCATAAGACTTAAGTTTCACACCTTGAAATATGAAGTTTTTATTTAGACTATTATAATTTCAGAACGTTATGAGGATAATGTGTTACTAGTTAAAAATGTACATAAAGACTTCAAGACTCCGAAGTTTATTAGAAAGAAAAAGACTATTGAAAAATTGAACGTCGTTCGGGGCGTTAGTTATGCGACAAATATTGGTGAGTCGTTGCCTTTCCAATGCATGTTTAATGGGACCTAAATTCTTTGTATTTTCCTAGCAACCTGTAGCGACATCAATGCCGCCACATGAAAAACTAAGAAAGCGAAATTTGTATGGCAACAAAAAGAACCGCAGCGCCATCTACGACGAACTAACATCGTAATCCTGCATCGCGCAAGCAAAGTTCTCCGTGCGATTTGAACATATACAACAGTCCGAATATCAACTTTACTCGCTGTACCGCATACCAACGCAACCCACTATCGCGGATAGAATCTGGATGGTGCTTATACAACAAACGGTAACAGAATAAACGCAATATGAACAACTTTTACTATGGGGCCAACCCCGAAATCGCGAAAAAAAAATCATCTGTCACATTTTGTCAAGTTATGCGCATATAAACACTGTATAGGGCAGTCGATTTTTTTTTCGCGATTTCCGTGTTGGTCCTGTAGTGAAAGTTGTTCATAATGATGAGTACAATGACCCCTTAAGAGGTATTGCGTTTATTCTGTTACACGTTGTACAGTGACGTGGGAATTGGCATTTTTTTGTGAGTGGCTTCTCGCAGTTCAACCTATAAGGTGGTCGACTGCTTAACCGGAATTTAAAACTTACAAACTAAGCGACTACACGCTAAAGGCCTCGGCTTAGGGCGTCGCTGGGGGAGGACAGCTAGGGACGGGCTGGATCGAACTAGGGGAATATACTTGAGAAAAGCGAGGCCTATAGGATAATAGGATGTGATAATGTAAGCAACCCGCCCGCTGTTCTCCCACCACATGTATATTTTTAGGGTTCCGAACGTCCATATTTATAAAAAAAAAATACTGTTGATAGGCACTCATTTGACCACCTGTTGATAAGCGATGATGTGGCTGAAGATGGAGCACGCTTGACATAAATACTATCCGTTGTAGCTATCAGGAAACACAGACTCAGGCAGGGAATTCCACTCACAATCAATATGTTCCCAAAACGTTTCGTGCGTGTGGGTGGGATGTCCACCATGTACCGGTGGCGCATCGCCGTACGTCTTGTCCAATGATGGAACGGTCGTGGCGGAAACTATGCAATTCCGTCACACACTCTCCAAATTGCAACCGATAGAAAACCGACAGGCATAGACAGGAAAAACGGGACCCTTATAGGATCAGATGTGCATCAATCAATCAATCTGATCTGGTATTTTTCCCTCAGTTATACATATTTCTTATTAGCTTTTGCCCGCAACCGCGTCAAACTCTTAAATCAGCACAAATGTTAATTTCAAGGGTTTTTTTTTGCACGGAACCTTAGGCTTCTGTGACCTCTTCAGCTATTGCGTTTATTCTGCTACACGTTGTATACTGTCGTATGCATGTTTTCTTTAGTAAAAAGCTTTTATTTTTTTATTTCAAAAGCTATTTTAAATTAAAACTGAAAAAGTCAAACATTTTTTTTAATGCTTGTTAAAGATATTTTTCAAAAAATTCAATGTTTGTGTACGTCTATTTTTTTCGGATCATTTCAGGTGAATGCCTGGCCATAATAGGTCCACAGTCGGCCGGTAAGTCCTCGCTATTGAAAATGCTGGCTGGAACCATGGTCATGACTAGGGGCGACGCCCGCATAAACGGAATCCATATCAGGAACGATCGAATGAAGGTAAGAGGTTTTTGAATGTACTAGTTACCTATGCGCAAAAATTGTATTAAACTTCTCTGAATATTAAAAACCGGACAAGTGCGAGTCAGGCTCGCGCACCGAGGGTTCCGATCGAGTCTTGATTTTTTCCGAGTATGCATTACCTACGGAATTTTATAAACTATAGAAAGCAAAATATAGCAGGTAAAATTGAAGGACAAACTTAACTTTTGGTGAAAATATGTTCTCCCATACATCAATTCATCAACCGAAAATTTGAGTTTGTAATCGTAAAAAATGTTTTTTATATGATACAACTATAAATTCCCAGTTTTCAAACTTTTTCCCGTACTTTGTACTCTAAAATCTATCTTCTTGCCAAATTTCATGAATCTAGGTGAACGGGAAATTCCCTATTAATTTTAATTCCCTTGAGAGTGTCTAAATATACGTTTTTTGCGGCATAAACGGCCGTATCTTTCTTTTAACGTTAACTTAGAAGTTTGATTTTTTCACAGCTTCAAGGGACTTTAAACTTGAGTATATGGTTTTTTATGGTTAATTTCAATTTGATACTTCCACGCGTTCCTGAGATAAAGGGTGTTGACAGACAGACAGACGGACGGAAAACAAAGTGATCCTATAAGGGTTCCGTTTTTGACAGCAACAATGACAACTTCAAACGTAACTTAGGCCTTTAGGCGGTCCCGGCGCTCGTACCGGTCGACAGAGCCCCGCACTGCGGGGTTCTTAATTGTGGATGGTTTAAAAAATTCTTTTGACAAATAGTTCTGTGCAAAGACGAATTGATGTAATGGCTGAAAACATTGTGAAGAGTCAATTGTGCAATATCATCTGAAGACTAGTCAATTCTCAATTCAGTTGAATGAGTCCATTTTACCAACTAATGGAGCATTGTTGTTGTCTTACGTGAGGTTTATTAAATATAAGTACATGTCAAGAAATTGCTAGAAATTTGGAGACAGATACAAAAGGAGTAACCATATTACACTAGAAAAGTTTTGTTATGAGAAAGAAATTCCCTTGAAGAATATTCTATCACAGAGAATTTTTTCTCAAAGCTGATGTGGGTATGCACCGAGGTGTGGTCGCAGTGGACAAGGGACTCACCCCGTTGTCCATGGCTAAAGAGAACTGGCGCAAACCTGTAATACTTACTACAGATGATCACAAGGAGGTATGGAAAGGCGAGGAGCTTCACGGGCGCTTCTACAACGCTCTTCACGAACCCGATGTAGACTTCCCGGCGGGGTCTGTATCCTGGCTACGTTTCGGAGACCTCTTTGGGGAAACTGAAGGTTTTGTCTGCGCGATTATGGACGAAGTTATCCTGACGAATAACTACCGTAGGCATATTATGGAGGATGGGACGGTTGACGTGTGTCGGGCATGCCACTGTCCGGGTGAGTCCATCAGACATATTATCTCTTGTTGTTCTCGTCTGGCTAACGGCGAGTACTTGCAAAGGCATAACCGAGTGGCCAGGATAATCCACCAGCAACTTGCTTTGAAATATAAACTTGTGGATTCCGAAGTACCGTATTACAAGTATGTGCCCGACCCAGTTCTCGAAAATGACCATGTCACGTTGTACTGTGATCGGTCTATCATCACTGATAGGACTATTGTTGCCAATAAGCCGGATATCGTGGTGATAGACCGATTAGCGCGCCGCACAATGATAATCGATGTTACCATCCCGCATGACGTGAACCTCGTGAAAGCTGAGAAAGAAAAACAAATCAAGTACCTCGACTTAGCACACGAGGTTGTCGACATGTGGAATGTGGACTCGGCAGTCGGCAGTGCCGATTGTCGTTACGGCCAATGGCCTGATGGCCAAAAGCTTCGACGACCATCTGTCGAAGCTGTCGTTGCGCGGTTGGGTAAAGGGCCTGATACAGAAGGCAGTACTCCTCGATACGGCTCGTATAGTGAGGAGGTTCCTTTCTCTGGGGCCCTAACCACCGGTAGCTTTGACCCTGCCCCCGACACCGGCGGACTACTATTTCTTATATTTTTAAATATTTTTTTTTTGTTACAACTGTTTTTATAAAAATAAATATTTAACAATGTAAATGTAATAGTAAAGAAAATTGAATAAACGAAATAATAATAATATACCATAAAAACCTCATGGCGCGATTATTTAAAAAAATAATTCATTATTAGGTACAGTAAAAATAAATAATCCATTAGAATAATAATTATGAAACAATGTTAATAATGTTTACGTGCCAAAAAGATGTTGCCGTTCCATTCCGCGCCGTCTTTGGAACATAAGGCTCGGACCTTGGACTGCGCTCGCTACAGGATGTTTCAAACTACGTCAGGCGTCATGATAATTAATAATATTTTATTTTTAATAGTTCAAATGTTCATAAACATCATATTTTTTTAAAGATGAAGTAAAACAGACTAAAATAGACTAAAATAGCACCGTGTATAGGTGGTAAAACAAGTTTTATATTATACATAATTAGTAGTACGAGCTTACCCTTGAACGCAGTGTTTTACTATGATTTCGATCGAATTAATGTTTCGATCGACTTTATTATATACATACTTCGTACTATGTTGACTGGTCGACAGTGTCTTTTCATACGTAGATACTAATTCTGTAATATAAAGACATTGTATAAATCAATATACAAATTAGAAGCATATTACAAATTAGAAGATTACATTCAGGATAAGAATGCTTGGAAACATGCTGGTCCTGCTCCATAGGACGATCAAGGGTGAAGGTCAAACTGGTTGATTTATGTATTAACTTTATAGATATACTGTTTCTTTTTTTGTGTTTTTATTTTTCTGTTGACTCACACACTGTTGTTTAATTAATGGTTCCAATGTTTGTAAATATGTGAGTACCATTTACCTAAATTTCTTTAGGAAATTAATAAGTTTACCTCTGCTGGTGATACTTTGTTCTAATAAGTAGCATACTCTGGGTGCATCGTCCTCACATAATATTAAATTAATTTTTGTAAACCAAATTTTGTAAAATCATTATTTGAAAAGAGTAACTATGGAGTTTCTTGTCCGTTCTTCTCCATAAGAATCTACCTTTCCGAATGGACAGTAGAGTCACTTTATTAATGTAATTCTATTATTTTTACTGAACTGTAAACGATGACGTTCAAAAGTGCCGTTTAATGGCCTAATTGAAATAAACGTTTTGACTTTTGACTTTTGACTTTTGAATAAAAAAGCTCATCCGTGGAGTTTCTTGCCGGTTCTTCATCATAAGAAAATACCAATTTGGACCGTGAGGTAGTAATATAGGTATATGTGAAATAAAATACGTTGAAATTTGATTTCTTCCATTTCCAGTACATTCATAAGATCAGTTTCTCTTCAAGAACCGGTGGTTTGGACAACTTTATGACCGGTGCACAGAACTTGGTGTTTATAGCCAAACTAAAGGGATACCCCGAAGAACTGGCCATGATGTTTGCTTATAAGGCGCTAATGAATATGGGTAAGGAGTAATGATTAAAATAAGTAATATCAGTGATCGGAGTAGGTAGAGCTTTTGGGCCAATAACCACAAATTGGTTTGGTATAAATATTAATATGGACATAACACTGGGATCCCATTTTAAATGAATGGATAAATTAAAATATAAAGACAATCGGATTAGTTAAAGCTTAATGTATCTAAGCATGTGTATTTAATTAGTTCCTAAATTGTATAAATGCAGGTTTTGTGACTGAATATAACGATTTAATCAGTAAACTGTTTTGTCTTTACCCAACCTTACCTAAAAGTTGTGGCGAGAGGACCTGGATGTTCCGTGCGGTCTGGTACGAGGTGGCGCGAGAAAATAATTCCTGGAACGACTTGGGGGAGACCGTTGCCTAGCAGTAGGACAGTGAAGGATTACTATAAAAACCTTTTCTGTGTAAAAACTCGACCTAACTAACGTCGTGTACCACCGTAGCTTGTTTCACAATCTAATGTTTTGCGATTAAATCAAGTTTTATCTAAGTTCAGATATTACCCATACCATATGTATATGACACACAAAAATAATTAACAACCTTAACAATAAACATTTTTTAATCCCAGTCTATCCCGACATCCCGGGCATGTCCATACTATGAAAACATGTCGCAATAATAAAAAAAATGGAAAAATTGCTCTGCCTGCTCTCTGATCACTGGTATAAAAGTAGAACAGCTATGTTGAAATATATATTTTCCTCCTCCTTTGCTGTTATTTTCTGATTTCGTTGCGGGATCTAAGATAGTTTAATCGTTTCTCCGGGACTCGTCGAGCTTCATTGTCTCGGCGTTTTTCTGGTGGTCGCCACTGGTGATTCTGACTTTCAGCAGTTGCAGTGGTTGGGAGCAGGTGGGCTTGCCCCAAAAAGTTAGTATATATTGTTCTTCTACCGCGTTGGTTGGAGCTGACTCCTTTGCTTAATGAAGCGTGATGATCAAATCCAGACTCACAACATAAAATCGTCAACAATAGCTTCGTAAAAAAAAGAAAAGGTTCCTTAAGTCTCTGCGGTATTTTTTTAAAATCTTGGTGTCTAAACAATCAGATAAATAAAAAACTAAATACTCGCTTACTTTTTTACTTCGGATTTTTTTTTGACCGGTGTTAATCAAAATTCTAACATGATAAAAAAACCCGATTTCCAATTCATGTTTTGGAGGAACCCAAAACTCTATAAATCAGCATTTAGGTTGAAAAAGGAAAAGAAATATATTTCTAGCTCTGTGTTATAATTTACAAGTTTTAATAAATAAATATAATATATATATATCAACATATATAAATATAATATTAACATAATATTAAATTAATTTTTGCATACCAAATTTTGTAAAATCATTATTTGAAAAGAGTAACTGTGGAGTTTCTTGTTCGTTCTTCTCCATAAGAATATACCTTTCCGAATGGACAGTAGAGTCACTTTATTAATGTAATATTATTATTTTACTGAACTGTAAATGATGACGTTCAAAAGTGCCGTTTAATAGCCTAATTTAAATAAACGTTTTGACTTTGACTTAAATATACACGAACAATATTTCATCCACCAGGTCTCCTTATCAATGACCCACTTGTATCAAACTATAGCAGCGGTAGCTTACGGCGCCTATCGCTATGCAGCGCCTTGGTACTAGGTCCGACTGTGGCCTTCCTCGACGAGCCTATGAAGGAGGTCGATGCCAGCAGCAAGCCGCTTGTTGCTAACGCGCTGCTGCGGCTGAAGGGGCTGCCGGCGTCGGTTATAGTGGCTGAATCAACGTGAGTATTTATCCTAACTAATATGCAGGACGATATTGTTGCCATCGCGGGTAGAACCTGGATGAGGCTGGCATAGGAACGTGGGGATTCTATCTATCTGCCTATTTGCCCAGCCAAAGGCCTCCCTCTACCTTTTCCACACAACACTGTCATTTGCAATATCGGACCAGTTCTTCCGGTAGGAGTCGAGCTCGTCCCGCCATCTTCGGTTTGGTCTGCCGCGATGTCTTTTGGCATTTAATGGGAGCCATTCAGTGGTTCTCTTGGCCCATTTCTCATCTGACATGCGGCAGATATGTACGGCTCAGTCTCACTTAAGCTTAGCGGCATTCTGGGCAACGTCCATGATTTTGGTTTTGGAGCGCAGAGTTGTGTTCCTTGCACGGTGCGAGAGACGGACCCCAGGATACTACGCTCCATGGCTCGATGGCAAACCTCGAGCTTGGACCTCTGCTCTGGACACTTCAGCAGAGGTCCAAGAGGTCCAAGAGGTCTTTGACACTTCCACCATATGTGAAAATGGGGAGAATATACATGACCATGTATATCTCTCCTTTTGAAGATCTTTCATTGACCAAAAGCTCCTCCAGGCGCTCACGGTGCGTCGAATAACTTCTTTGTCTTGTCGCGCCTGGTAGCCAAATACAATCTCCTCATCCTCAATGTATAGATTTTTTTTGTTGCTGTTCGTCATGAGTTTGGTCTTTGACATGGGGGTTGGCACAAGAAAAGAGAGTCCTATGCTTAGCAGTAGATGAAGTCGGGCTGTGGATGATGATGATGATGACGATGAATAAACAGGGTGAGTTTAATAGTGGGCGTAAATGGCCAAATGCGAAACTATGAGGAATAGTGAAACATACTTAAAGGAGTCTCGGGCCAAGTTTTGATGAAAGAAAGAAAGAAAAAGAGTTTATATGCGACAAGCATGACGCATGCCAAAAAAATAAAAATAAACTAAATTACAAAAGTTATGCAAGTTAGGAAGATATGCGTCACATTCGCGCAAAACGGCCATCACTTATGGAAACTGAAACGGCGTCATTTGATGTTTCGAAAATCAATGTTCATAAATACTCAGCAGGAATCGTAAAGAGTATACACTTTATTATAACTGTTGGCTAAAGTGTCGCTAGTAAGGATCAAATTCTGGGTAGTATGACACATACACATGGCATACTAAAGGAAAGAGCTAATGATGTGGTTTTATTTTTCATCAAAATCAGGCCCGAGACTCCTTTGTGTATTTTTGGTTATTCCTCGTAGTTCCGCATTTGGCCATCCTAGCCCACTTGAAAAATTCACCCTGTGTACATATTTGTAATATTATAAATGCGAACATTTTCTGGGAACATTGTGCTTTATAGATTATTATAGATACTCCTATTCAGCTGGATCCGTTTTGACTGGAAGCCAACCCCAATATAGTTGGGAAAAAGGCTAGGCAAATGATGATTGTGGTTTAGGTATTGATTAACACTTTCTGAATGCACTGACCATTTTCGTTTCAGATTGGATTGGCGTCTCCTCGAGCCAGTCTTCAACCGCATAGCAATCTTGGCGAAGGGACAGTTCGCAACTTTAGGACCAGCTCAGGAGATCCTGGAATCAATAGCCAAAGGGTACTCGGCAC
This sequence comes from Mamestra brassicae, assembly GCA_905163435.1. Classification (NCBI taxonomy): domain Eukaryota; kingdom Metazoa; phylum Arthropoda; class Insecta; order Lepidoptera; family Noctuidae; genus Mamestra; species Mamestra brassicae. Next base: position 15,300,229 of record LR991006.1, on the reverse strand, counting down.
GGATCAAGATTAGAATGGTCACAGCCTATAGGAAGGACAGATACTTAGGTGATGATGATTCTACGGGATGTGAGTATTTTTGGTAACTGAATATTAATCTTAATTCTTGCTATCTAACCATGAATGTGAAAGTTCTGATTATGAAGGTTAAGTTTAAGTTTTCATCAAAATCGGGCCCGAGACTCCTTAGTATTTTTCGCTGTTCCTCATTGTCTCAAATCTGGCCTACATCCCACTTGAAAAAATCAGGCTGTATATATATATAAGCAGAGAAGTATAACCCGAAGGATCGCCAAACTGAAGTGGCCGTGGACAGGGCACATTGCTCGCAGAACAGATGGTCGATGGTGCCGAAAAGTTCTGGAGTGGTGACCGCGTACCGGAAGACGTAGCGTTGGAAGGCCTCCCAAGGTGGACTGATGACCTGGTCGCGGGTAGCCGATGGATGCGAGACGCACAGGACCGGTTGTTGTGGCGACTCTTGAGGGCCCATGTCGTGATGTCATGACGTCTTTCGGCTGATATTATGATGATGATGATGAGAGAAGTAGGAGACCTGTGTTCCAGCAGTTGGGAAATTATGCTCATGCTCTGCTTATCGTTCAAGCTCGTGACTAAATAATAAGAGCCGCTCGGTACGATCTTCGAAGTAAGGTTACCCTTGCCAAGTTCGGTCCGTGATTGAGTGACCGTCGCTCACATGCCAAGTTTTCTCCATGCCTCGGAAAGCACGTTAAGCTATTGGTCCCAGCTGTCAACAGTCGACAGTTGATTCAGAAGCAGAAAATCAAACACCAGTCTTGGATCGTGGATCGTGTCAACCAGTTACTGGGTTGTGAAGGTCAGATATTCAGTCGCTCCATGTAAAGTACTGGTGTTCAGCTACATTCGGTTAGACTGTAGTAGTAAAGTAAAGTACTGCTGACCCTAGGCAGATTGATGCTCTCCTTATCGTCAGCGGCGATCTTACCTTTGCGAGACCCAAGACGGCAGACTGTTGCGAGGCACGGTATTGCAGGCCTTTGCGAGGCCTGGAACGGCAGGCCTTTGTGAGGCCCGGAACGGCAGGCCTTTGCGAGGCCCGGAACGGCAGGCCTTTGCGAGGCCCGGAACGGCAGGCCTTTGCGAGGCCCGGAATGGCAGGCCTTTGCGAGGCCCGGAACGGCAAGCCTTTGTGAGGCCCGGAACGGCAGGCCTTTGCGAGGCCCGGAACGGCAGACCTTTGCGAGACCCTTGTTCTTTTTTTAATTTTAATTGAATCGAAAATAGGTATTTCTGATAAGATTTTCGGCTTTTCCTAAGACTAAAGTTTTAAATACAATCAAAGAGCTACGAAATTTTCAATGAAAAAAATTTCGTAACTGAAACCAATTTTATGTCGTCGAATTCTTCAAATCTGCTGGTACTTATTAATACACATTACAATAAATCACTTTTCATTGCCAAAATAATAAAACGTTTCTAATAGTCCACTTATACATTACATTGTGCCCTCATTGGGTAACACTGTCTCTTAAGATACAGGATAACCTAGTTTAAGAGACAGAGTTTAACTTATTGCGTACAGATTCCTATCATTTAAATGTTTAATGTTGTCTCCGATTTATACAAAAATTGTAAACTATAAGTGCCATTATCTGTATTTTTGGGAAATAAAGATATTTATTATTATTTATTGTTATAATATAAGATATTTTAAACTCGGGATACGAAAGGCCCCTGCAAGAGCGGTTGCCCTGCTCGCCACCCCCTAAGGCCGCGACTGCTTATCGTTACAGCTGGAACAGAAATGGAAAAAGAAGCGGAAATAGAAGATTACCTAGGTACAAGTCAAGCTGCTCACTCGGAGAAGAGTGTTATGTTCGCGACGACTTTGAATGACCTCAAGAAGGACTTCCTAACGACATTCACCTCTAGCAGGCTTTGTAGAGAACATTTGGTAAGTTTAAATATTCTTATTTATTAATATAATATTATATTATATCTTGGGACAACTCACACACGGTCATCTGATCCCAAACTAGGCAGAGCCTGTGCTATGGCAACCAGACAACTGATAAACATACTTATATATTTCTAAATACATACATATTATAGACAAATTACACCCAGACACAGAACAAATGATCATGCTTATCACACAGAGATTTGTCCTGGGTGGGAGTCGAAGCCACGACCTCCGGTTTAGCAATCAGGGTCACTAACCACTCAACCAATAGATCAGTCAATTTGTTATGAAGAAGTTTCAAAATGGATAAAGACCAGACAAGCGCGACGCAACAATGCGATAACGCGTTTTCACATTCTTGTCGTATTGTCGCCACGTTCCTGTCTATCGAGGCCTTAATAGGGGTGAATGAAAGAACGAGGCATGTAGCACCGACTGCAGACTCCGTAAGATTGTAATAAATCTTTATTAGACTATAATTTCTCAATATATTATGAAAAAATAGTTTTGTATACAATAAATCCCATCCAAGTTGAATGGTTTCCAATATATCCGTGTCTTATTAAGAAAAAATAGTTTACAATTTCACGCGATATTTTACAATCTTACGGCGTTTGCAATTTTCCGGTGACATATATAAAGAAAGAAAGAAAGAAAATTGTATCACAAGATTTGTTGTTAGTAATACGGTCATTACAAAACACCTGGAAAAATATAATCTTTTCCGTCCGCGCTGGTCCCATTGTAAAAATGTACCTGTGAGTTCTTGAATATGTTTTTATTTACAGGCAACGCTCAAAAAAGATTTAAAACGTTTTCTAAAATTCATGTTTCATAAAAAAGCCAGTTCGGAACAACCATACATTATATCACTTGTACTGCAAAAATCACCCTTACAGCTACCCCTGCTAAAGCTAAAGGTGCTGTTAATGTCAAGTTGCTGCAGCTGTGTGGTTGTCTGTATCTTCAATTATATTATTATTATATATTATTATATTCCTTTATTCATTGTCTGTACATATAAATAACATTTTTAAATATTAAAATACAAAGACATAAAATATTTAAAAATATAAAAAATAGTAGCCCACCGGTATCGGGAACAGGGTCCAAGCTACCGGTGGTCAGGGCCCCTGAGAGAGGAACCTCCTAACTATGCGTGCCGTGTCCAGGAGTACTGCTTTCTGGATCAAGCTCTTGATCCAGCTGCCCAACGAGAGCCTCTTTTGATGTTGGTCGAGGCTCTTGGCAATTATGCCATTGGCCGTCACGACTATCGGCACAATGACTGCTGTGTTCACATCCCACATGTCGACAACCTCGCGAGCCAAGTCAAGGTACTTCGTTTGTTTATCTTTCTCAGTCTTCACGAGGTTCGCGTCATGAGGGACTGCTATATTTATTATATTTATTATTTTATTCTTCAATTCCAGAGCATGCTGTTCTTCATAATTGAAGATGAATCTAAAATGCATCGGTACAGTGATATGTTTAGAAAGCTACAAGCATTGAAGGTGAAATACGATGACTTGATAGAGGACTACTATCTTAGTTCAGTCACAGTTGAAGATGTTTTCTGGAGATTTCAATACGAAAAAGGGGCCTTGGAACGCATTTCTTCGACTACTTCACTCACGGGGTTTAAAATAAAATAATGTTTGAAATAGAGGATAGTGAGGCGTTTTTCAAATACAAAGCGATCATCATTTTTTGGCAAATCCGGAAGGCGCCTTCTGTTTGCGGAACATTTAAGAGCGATTACTCCTCATGGTGTTTCATACAAACTTTCAAGTCCTTATTCTCGGAAATGAATGAATTGATTTTTATGAAACTTGGTATGCATACGCTAGATATCCAGGTTTAAATAGTTAGTTGAGAAAATGTTCGAAAACTAGTTTAGAGGGAGAGAGAGAGCGATTCATAGTTTTCTATAGAAAGTGAGAAATCACTCTATCTATCGCACTGAACTCTTTTTCGAAAATGTTCTCGACCAACTGTTGGTGCTGCCACGCAGTCTGCTCAATAGGGAGGCGGTTCGCTTGCGCATTATACGCCTGAGGCTGAATGGAAAAATATGTTGGGTACTGGACTAAAGTAACTAAAAATGGCTCGTCGGGAATGCCTAAACTGGCTTTTATAATTGAGGGGAATCTTTACAAAAGAGGATATTTTCCAAATTTAAACATTTTTCAACTGAGGTGCCTGGAAAATGTTTTAATTTTGAAAGTTTTTTTTTAAATTGTTTAGATTCTATATTTATATCCTAATATTTTGATAATATTATTACAAAAGTTTCGATGTGGATCGCGCCGGGAAAAGTATGGGATATTTTTGTCCCTCATTGGGACGTTTTATGCAAAAAAAAATCGAAATCGTCTCGTAGCAAACAATACCACTCAAGTCATTTTAACTAACTTTACTGTAGAGAGATTGTAGAGCGAAAAAACTGATTAATTTATTGTAATCAATGTGCGTGACAACTATTTGAATGTTGGCCTCGGTCTGTTTGATTGCCAAGAGCAAAACTGTTAGCTTGATCCGCGACAAAGGGTAAGAGTTCTGTCAAATGACTTCAAAGTAAAAACCACCGAATTGAGCGGTCTTGTGCGGCAATGACAGCACGTAGGTACCTAATTTGTTTGGAAACGAGGCCTAAGGTGGGAATTATTGCTGAATCACAGCGAAATGTTATTTGTTTAGTATTATTTTATTTTACTTGTTTATTATTATTTTATTCTTAATAATTATTTTATGGCATAAAAATGGTTGTTTCATTTATCTACTTTTTTTTTATCCAGTTTTAATTAACCTTGTACTTTTGTTAAGGTTAGATATGTAGGTACCCATAGATATAATAAACAAGTTGTTTTTTATATTTCTATGGTAGGTACCTAACCGCTAGATCTTCGCTTTTTTTTTAATTACGATTGTACTCCTCAAGTTTTGTTCACCCAGTATGATGCCACTTGGGCCGCTGTATCATTAGCAGATATCGGAATAGGTAGACTATATATATATTTGACGACACGGTTGGTGCAGTGGTTGAGCGATTGACTGCTGCGCTGCGTGTCGCGGGTTCGATCTCCGCACGGAACAAATATTTGTATGGCCTACAGATAGTTGTTCCGGGTCTGGCTGTTTGTGTATGTGAGTTTATATGTTTGTAAACGCACCCACGATACAGGACCAATTCCTAGTGTGGGGCAACGTTTAAAAAAATATCTATACCTAATGTTCTTGGAAGTAAGTAACATAGAGTTGATAATACCTCCTCTAAAATCCCGGAGGCAGTCAAGGCCTTTTTTTTTTGATGTCGGGGGGAAATCCTCATGGATGTCCTCCGCCCGCCCCAGGGTCCCAGGTTTGTCAGACTCTTACTGACTAAAACTACCCTGTTGTTCCATCTCCCACCTACGCCGGGGATCGCGGGAACGCATGCGACTTCCGTAAGCCCGGCTGAGGCAGTCAAGGCCTCATTCAACTTGCATGCGAGTTGCTTACAGGTACAAAGGCGGCTTAAGAACTGGGAGCATTCCAGTAGGCCACGAAAGGACAAACATTTAATTAGATAGGTACAAGGTCTTGACCAAACCGATTGTTACTCGTTATAGTGAGTGATAATGGCTAAAAAGAAAATAGAATTATTTGTGGAAATCCACAATGAAAAAGAATTTGAAAACGTTATTAAGAATAATTTGGATCAACTTATTTGTAAGTATTGTCCTTTATTATTTGGGGTGGGTCAGATTCAGATAGCGCTACGTTGCAAGTTTGTAATAACATAAAAAACACTTTGAGCTAACGTTCAAAAACGTTGAACAGCAGAGACTGGGCTGGCCACGTCTTCAAATAGTACCTGCCATACTACTACTATAGGGACCATTGTACACTGTCAATCTCCAGTCCATACTAAGATCCCAGAGACCGCAGACCTTACTTATTTTTTCAGTAACAAAATATGTGGTATACTTAGTGTGAAAAAAAGCTACATGAATCCATTTACTCACTTTTGGCTTTGGGATCTTAGGCCACTAGGGCCTGGGAATCCTGGGATCGATAGTTCAAAAATTTAAGGAAATACATTCAGACTTACTTGTTTTCGTTTGAGCGACAAATAATGCTTCTGAGCCGTCTTTGACAATTCTTGATCGAAGGGCGACGACCTATGACAAAGCGATCAGCGTGCGAATACGTGTACGTTTTCATTGCGTTCATTTGATGGCAACCTGAACGCGTCGTCGCGCAGGTAGAGAGCGCTTTCCGGTTTTGCCAAACAAATCGGTAGCTCCCACTTGTTCTATAGAACATGACGTCATCGGACTAAATAACACAAAATTTTGTCCCGAAACAAATTACCGCTTTTTTTTTTCAAATATATATATAATATTTTTTTTTTTTTCTTGATGGAAAATCATCAATTGACTCCTTCTGCTCTGGGCGGAATGGAAGGGAGTGTTAGACTCTTACTGACTAAAACCCATCCGTGTTCCTCCTAATGCCCTTTGCGTTTCAGGACCACGGTAACTCTTTCGAACAAATTCCGAAACCCTGGCAAACAAATTAGGTACCGCTACGATCGCGTATTTGCGCGATGATAACTTTGTGTCAGGACAACGCAACGCCCTGATTGTTAATCTTTATAATTGTAATTAAAATAGGTATAAATAAACTAAGTATAATATAAATACAACATGTAACAGAATAAACGCAATACCTCTTAAGGGGTCATTGTACTCATCGTTATGAACAACTTTTACTATGGGATCAACCCCGAAATCGCGAAAAAAAACAGCTGTTCAGTAAATTTTGTCGAGTTATGCGCACAGAAATGTATGGGGGAGTCTATTTTTTTTGCGATTTCAGAGTTGGTCCCATAGTAAACGTTGTTCATAATGATGAACACAATGACCCCTTAAGGGATATTGAGTTTATTCTGTTACAGGTTGTATACATATTCATATAATTATATGTTAAAAAATTAAGCTGTCTTTTATTTGTATCTACAATGTGTGTCTGTGTGTGTGCCAAATAAACTAGTTTTCTTTCTTTCTTTTCTTTCTTTCTTTGTTAGGTGCAGAAATATACAGTTATGCGTTCGGGTCGTGCTCAGCCCTTGACAGACTCTTCAGTACTATGAAGATGGATTGGAGCAATGGTAAACTGATATTGTTGAAGGTAAGCGCGCTACATTTATTTAATAGTTCTTATTTTTTTAAGTACATTCCTTATGTATACGCAAAGGGTGTTCAATTTTTATCCGGTGTGGCCAACTACAATTTCATTAGAGTAGCTATTTGTTTAAATATTTTGATTCATTGACATAATAAACTTTAGGATCAGAATAATAGGTAAATGTTTTTTTTACAGGTTCCCTCAGATGAAATAGAAGTGCTGCGAAGATTCCGAGATCATAGTGAACCAGTCTACATGTTTATTTTAGTACGTTTTTCATATAATTTTTAGAAACGACCTGTATTTTTAAATAATTACCTATATTTTAATACATATATAAGAGTGTAGCAGTTTGCCAGTTTTCTTTACTGATTATAATTATTATTTATTTTATTTTTAGTACATAATTGTATATTATATTTGCAGAACGCAAAAGTAACAAAAGTATTCCGTGGTGTGGACACAGTAAAGTTTGCTGAGGTAACCAGGAAAGAGCTGGATTACTACAACCAGTTGCAAGCCCGGCTTAGTGCGGATATGTTGAGCCAGGAGCAAGAAGGGGTGGTGCCGCACCGGTCAGTGTACGAGCTGGATGAACCTACCCCGGATGAAATGGTACGTAAGCAGCTACAATGGCTTTTTACAGTAGTCCGAAAAAAATAGAAAATGTTCGCTCATTGCGAATTTTAAACGTCAATCTGCAAACAAGGATGGGAAATCAACAAATGACTTCTTCCGCTCTGGGTGGAGCGGAAGGGCGTGTCAGACTCTTACTGACTAAAACCCATCCGTGTTCCTTCTAAAGCCCTTTGCGTTCCAGGGCCGCGGTGACTCTTTCGAACAAATTCTGCAACCCTGGCCTTATTAACCTTTTGAACGCCATTGTCACGTATACATGACAAGCAAGTGCGTGCCCTGCACGCCAAACGTCACAAATATGTGACAAAAAGTACGGCGAATTTGTGGCTTGGCGTCGGGGGCACACCGATGCGTTTATGCTCTGGCGTTCAAAAGGTGAACAATACCTGTACTGGAGTCCGCGGACCGCAAAATAAATTGTTTGTGATCGAATAGATTTATTGCGCATATTTAATATCGCAGCGATATTTTAATGCTTACATAAAAACAAAATAGTTAAAATAAAACATTCCAGAAGGTAGGATTTTTTTCCATTCCTCGAAGAGTTATTCAGAGATGCACAGTATTTCGAAGTTACGCCAGTTTGTTCTTAGTCCCATATTTTATGGTCTAAGATCCCATGTTTAAGGGAGCTAGTAAAGAAAGAAAAGAAAAATATGTAAATATTACGAGTATACTATCTCGAATTTGGAGAATCAGGATTGTCATTTTTACAATAACAAATTTAGTAGGTATTATTATTGTCTTTGGTCTGAATATATCATTGTAACATATCTTACACCTAACAAATAAACGATTTTGGTTTGGTTTTGAGTACCAACGCTAACCCTAATCCGAGTTTTTTTTTATCTGCCCTCTGTCAACGCCCGGACGTGCGCTTGCAACGGGCCGGGAAAGCACTCGAAATCTCCATCGCCCTTTCCGCTGCCTCCTTCTGTGACATGATATTTTCGCAGAAGGAGATCACCGCGTCCCAAGACGCTGCACTGCCGACCATAGACCGAATCACAGCCGGCAGCGACAGGTCGCTTACTCGCTTCCTACTTCCAGGAATTGTATCTGGATCATGGCAGCTGACTCCCACGACTTGCCTACCTACTCCACGTGACAAAATACTACAGACCTTCAAACAAGAAACTACACGTCTAAAACTGTTTTATGTGCCATGATTAAAACTATGCTAATCTGCATGACATATGCAAGGTAAAATTACATTATGCCACCGACGCGAAATTACATGGAAATTGGTAGCCGCATTGTGAACAGGACAATTTACGGAACGTTTGTGCATTTAAAAATGGGTAATCAGATGAGCTGCATTTATCACATTCGACTAGTCTACTCGACTAGTAGGTACTCATTTCTACACTCGGTCTCGTTTAATTAATTGGAAATCTTTTATGGGGTATGGTATGGTATGGGGGTTTATGGGTCTACTCGTAATTATATGCACTGCTGTGACCCAATCAAGGACGCATAAATAAAAAAATAAAAATAAAATTTGGGGGACACAGTAAACATTAAAAACGAAATTAAACTGTGCCGTGTGACATATCAAATAAAAGGGGTTTATGTGATGTCCTCAAATATATTTGATTTCATTACAATAAATATCTTTGGAGTCATCAAGATATTCAAAATCAAAAGTCATTTATTCAAATTAGGCTGAGTGCCAGCACTTTTTGAACGCCAAAGTTCTACATAAAGAAAGTCCCCCAAAACGCCCGCCGATCACCATAAAATAGTGGAAAATTGCCATTCCACTTCTTATCTCCGAAACAACTTTTTTTTTGTATATTCTTTAATACAAAAAAAAATACAAATAATTGTTTTGATAGAATACAGGAAAACTTATAAGAAGAATAACTTTTAAAGTATTTATTAAAGAATATGATTCTTTCGAAACCCTTTACTTGTCCTGTTTTTTTTATATATGTAGGTACACAGCCGCAACGGTCGATCTTCAAGATTAAGCAACGCTTGCCGAGGTTGGGCTGTTGATGGCTGACCATCTCAACATATCGAGACTCTTCAGTGCCTTAGAAAGCACGTTAAGCCGTCGGTCCCGGCTGTAATTTGTAGATCTTTGGCAGTCTTTACGGATTGTCAGAAGCCAGAAAATCTGACATCAGTCTTACCAAGAAGTACCGTGTTACTTAGGGCTGTGGAGGTCTGGTAGGCAGCCGCTCCACATAAAATACTGGTATTCATCTGAATCCGGTTTGACTGGAAGCCGACCCCAATATAGTTGGGAAAAGGCTAGGCTATTTTTATTAAACCGGTGGTGTCTGCTGGCATACCCAAAACCGTTTGTTATCAACTCCTGCGAATATGTCATTCACGTTCGTACATTTTTCGTTTCTCTAATAATTTATCTCGACATCAGATTTAGGCCGTTTCACGATATAGCAGTCAGCTGTCAGAATTTTGCAGACCCATGCAAAATTTATGTGTTTTGCGGATTTATGGCACACGCATGATATACTGAGGTTTTACTTTATTTAGATGTACCGTTTGATAATCTGTTAGAATTAAAATATAAAATGTTTTGGTCTCTTAAATTAACTTGGTTCCTACTGGTCAAGCTCCGATACTCGTCATAAGAATACGGTGTCGTCATAAATGTACCTAACGACTACAAACTGAAGACAAATTTTCGTACTTAAAAAAAGGCGTTTCGCAATATCATCACAGCGACCACCAATGTTAAAAACTTGTAAAAATGTAGCCATTCCCTACATTTTTAGAAGTTTTTGACATTGATTGTGGATTGTGGTGTTCTCAACTGCATTTTTTTAAAACAAGCTTTTCATTGCTTACTACTCTTCAAGCCCTTTCGTTTGATACCCATATTAAGGGGGTTGAGAAAAAATATGTAATCTGTCATCTTGGAAAAGCGGCCATATTGAATTTATTAGAATATTGAGTATTAGTACATTGTATTGTCACCTGAACTAAAGGTGTATGCAAAATTTCAGCTCAATCTTGGTATCAGATTGAGCTGAAATTGAAAAAAAATGGTTTGCAAATTTTGACAGGCAAATTACACGCGAACAGTAATTTTTTTTTTTACTTGCTCTTTTCGTTTGTATGTAAGTTGTCCGTCAAAATTTGTAGCCGTCAAAGGGACTCGTATTTATTAACAAGCTTAAGGCTTAAGGTTGAAATATTTTCGGGAGAAATATCTAAGGAGTCAAAGGGTCTAAGGGGGAAAGTGATTGAGTCCCTACATAGAAAGTTTAAAAAATAAAATCAAGGAACAAAAGGTCTAAGAGGGAGTTGTTATATAATTATATAAATAAAAGCTTGTAAATAAATACGAGTACCTCTGATGGCTGTCTTCAAAATAACGGTTGTTTTTTTATAGTTATACGATAGGAAGCTACCACTAAAACATGGAAACCAATGTCGTTATGTAAATTTCGGTGTTGTGGACGAGAATGACCAAATGGCGGTATTTTCTTACTAACTTTTTGAACCCCATTGTCACATATTTTTGACAAAAGAAAGCTTACCCTGACCGCCAACGCCACATGCGATAAAAATACGGTGAAGTTGTGGCTTGGTGTAGCCCTAGCTGGGGGCTTTTAATATTTATATTAAGGCCACCACAGGCAAGCCCGGTTAAGCACTCGTCAACCTCATAGGTTGAAAAGCAAGACGCCATTAAAAAAAAATTATGGCTTGGTGTAGTTGGTACGTCAATGAGTTAAGCTCTGGCATTCAAAAGATTAAGAGAAACGTTGACACAGAGTCTTTTATTTAGCATATCTTGGGTCAATGGGACTATCTATCTATCTATTTCGTTTCCGCACTTAGCCCTTATGTAGGTCGTCCTTGTGCGTCAGCCATGACAGCCGTCATTCCAACCAGCAGCCTTCCTCCAGAAGCAGATTAGGCCGCCCAGTTTATTCAGGATGTCTGTAAGAGAATTAAAATGGACTACTTCACGCCAAAAAACACCTGCTGAAAAGCGCACATAATAAATCCAATTTAATTTCAAATTAATAGGCGCAAACGCTGCTAAAATATGCAACGTAAACAAGCTACCACTCAGCTCGTATCAAAATACGATTCCCGTTTATTATTTCAAGTTGATCTCATAAACAAGGCTTGGTATACAATATTTATGTGACATTTACATTTGTTGGTGTTGTACTGAGCTTCCGTCTGTCTCTAATGTTTCATTCGCAAAGGAAATTGGCAGGGAAGCGGCAATGAATTGCGGTCTGTAGGTATGATACATGGTTAATGTTTTTTGTTTGTTTGGTTTTATTTATTATATTTTGTCTCCGCGCCCAGTCTGGTTTCTAAGGTGTGTGAGGGTACAAAAGTGGTAATGACGAACGTTAGTGAAAACCAGTATAAGCTAATCTCATATTGTATTGAAACTTCGTACATCCGGACAAACTGTGGTGGAACAGCACATGGGCAACGCTCACGCCTCAACCTGGATAGCTAAATAGATTCTAAGTATACTTTTAATCCTGACAGTACATTACCTTGTGATAATAAAACACTCACCCACACGGGCTGCTGCGCTAGTTCTATCTATCTATTTATTTCTGTTCACCAGGACTGGATGTCAGTCAGAGAGTTAGAAAAGCAGCAAGAAGCCTCATCACTATTAGCTCGCCGCTCAGCAAGGCAGGCGGTTCGCAAACGTCACCGAGCGGAACTGATGGTGCCGTTCCTGACGGACGTGAACTTTGTGCTGTTTTGGCCGCACTGCTTCCACGCCCATCCAGAGCTGTATGAGCGCTGGGATGCTAACAGTTGAGTTGTTTCTTGATATTATTGTATGATAATAAGACACATCCCTGATAACTCGCCAATCAGCAAGACAGACTGAGCAGAACTGATCGTGCCATTCCTGACTGACGTGAACTTTGTGCTGTTTTGGCCGCACTGTTCCACGCCCATCCAGAGCTGTATGAGCGCTGGGATGCTAACAGTTGAGTTGTTTCTTGATATTATTGTATGATAATAAGACACATCCCTGATAACTCGCCAATCAGCAAGACAGACTGAGCAGAACTGATCGTGCCATTCCTGACTGACGTCAACTTAGTGCTGTTTTGGCCGCACTGCTTCCACGCCCATCCAGAGCTGTATGAGCGCTGGGATGCTAACAGTTGAGTTGTTTCTTGATATTATTGTATGATAATAAGACACATCCCTGATAACTCGCCAATCAGCAAGACAGACTGAGCAGAACTGATCGTGCCATTCCTGACTGACGTGAACTTTGTGCTGTTTTGGCCGCACTGTTCCACGCCCATCCAGAGCTGTATGAGCGCTGGGATGCTAACAGTTGAGTTGTTTCTTGATATTATTGTATGATAATAAGACACATCCCTGATAACTCGCCAATCAGCAAGACAGACTGAGCAGAACTGATCGTGCCATTCCTGACTGACGTCAACTTAGTGCTGTTTTGGCCGCACTGCTTCCACGCCCATCCAGAGCTGTATGAGCGCTGGGATGCTAACAGTTGAGTTGTTTCTTGATATTATTGTATGATAATAAGACACATCCCTGATAACTCGCCAATCAGCAAGACAGACTGAGCAGAACTGATCGTGCCATTCCTGACTGACGTGAACTTTGTGCTGTTTTGGCCGCCCTGTTCCACGCCCATCTAGAGCTGTATGAGCGCTGGGATGCTAACAGTTGAGTTGTTTCTTGATATTATTGTATGATAATAAGACACATCCCTGATAACTCGCCAATCAGCAAGACAGACTGAGCAGAACTGATCGTGCCATTCCTGACTGACGTGAACTTTGTGCTGTTTTGGCCGCACTGTTCCACGCCCATCCAGAGCTGTATGAGCGCTGGAATGCTAACAGTTGAGTTGTTTCTTGATATTATTGTATGATAATAAGACACATCCCTGATAACTCGCCAATCAGCAAGACAGACTGAGCAGAACTGATCGTGCCATTCCTGACTGACGTCAACTTAGTGCTGTTTTGGCCGCACTGTTTCCACGCCCATCTAGAGCTGTATGAGCGCTTGGGTGCTAACAGTTGAGATGTTTCTTGATATTCTTGTATGATAATAAGACGCATCCCTGATAACTCGCCACTCAGCAAGACAGACTGAGCAGAACTGATGGTGCCGTTCCTGACGGACGTCAACTTTGTGCTGTTTTGGCCGCACTGTTCCACGCCCATCCAGAGCTGTATGAGCGCTGGGATGCTAACAGTTGAGTTGTTTCTTGATATTATTGTATGATAATAAGACACATCCCTGATAACTCGCCAATCAGCAAGACAGACTGAGCAGAACTGATCGTGCCATTCCTGACTGACGTCAACTTAGTGCTGTTTTGGCCGCACTGCTTCCACGCCCATCCAGAGCTGTATGAGCGCTGGGATGCTAACAGTTGAGTTGTTTCTTGATATTATTGTATGATTATAAGACACATCCCTGATAACTCGCCAATCAGCAAGACAGACTGAGCAGAACTGATCGTGCCATTCCTGACTGACGTGAACTTTGTGCTGTTTTGGCCGCACTGTTCCACGCCCATCCAGAGCTGTATGAGCGCTGGGATGCTAACAGTTGAGTTGTTTCTTGATATTATTGTATGATAATAAGACACATCCCTGATAACTCGCCAATCAGCAAGACAGACTGAGCAGAACTGATCGTGCCATTCCTGACTGACGTCAACTTAGTGCTGTTTTGGCCGCACTGCTTCCACGCCCATCCAGAGCTGTATGAGCGCTGGGATGCTAACAGTTGAGTTGTTTCTTGATATTATTGTATGATAATAAGACACATCCCTGATAACTCGCCAATCAGCAAGACAGACTGAGCAGAACTGATCGTGCCATTCCTGACTGACGTGAACTTTGTGCTGTTTTGGCCGCCCTGTTCCACGCCCATCCAGAGCTGTATGAGCGCTGGGATGCTAACAGTTGAGTTGTTTCTTGATATTATTGTATGATAATAAGACACATCCCTGATAACTCGCCAATCAGCAAGACAGACTGAGCAGAACTGATCGTGCCATTCCTGACTGACGTGAACTTTGTGCTGTTTTGGCCGCACTGTTCCACGCCCATCCAGAGCTGTATGAGCGCTGGGATGCTAACAGTTGAGTTGTTTCTTGATATTATTGTATGATAATAAGACACATCCCTGATAACTCGCCAATCAGCAAGACAGACTGAGCAGAACTGATCGTGCCATTCCTGACTGACGTCAACTTAGTGCTGTTTTGGCCGCACTGTTTCCACGCCCATCTAGAGCTGTATGAGCGCTTGGGTGCTAACAGTTGAGATGTTTCTTGATATTCTTGTATGATAATAAGACGCATCCCTGATAACTCGCCACTCAGCAAGACAGACTGAGCAGAACTGATGGTGCCGTTCCTGACGGACGTCAACTTTGTGCTGTTTTGGCCGCACTGCTTCCACGCCCATCCGGAGCTGTATGAGATGCTAACAGTTGAGTTGTTTCTTTATATATAACTTTATGGGAGGAAACCTGATCTCTGATAGCTCACCGCTCAGCCAGGCAGTCGGTGCGCAAGCGTCACCGAGCAGACCTGATGGTGCCGTTCCTGACAGTCGTTAACTTTGACTTCAGTTTAATTGTTTGTGGTTGCGTTTATATTTTTAGTAAACATAGATCGTCGTGGCGTTTCTATTCAGGTACAGCAGAGCACAAAGACGCCATGGCAGCCATTGATAGAGTCGAGATCATCAACACTTTCCATACAAACCAAGCGTTATACAAGTATAGAAAAGAGGTTCTTGCATCGTGGACTCCTGTATAGAATTAAAATTGGCGTTAGGTTACCCTAAGACAATGATTGGGCCGTATTTAACCGTCCTTTTTATACCGGCGGTAGGAATGGCATGATCACATCTGAAAATGCGACATTTCAGAAAGGGTTTTACTAAAACACATTCCTTAATCATGATTTATACTAAATTATCTGTTATTTAAAATGGAAGGTTATCAATCACCAGAAAAATAAATTTTGATAACATTATAACGCATAGCTGATAGATTGGTCACAGTATAGTTTGTTCATACCAGTAGGTATGTATCCAAGAAGACGTTGCTTCTTATGTTCTTGACGGAACCAAGCTAATCCAAGCTTCTTTATTCCGTTCAGATATCGTGATGGTTGGTCGAGAGCTAGTAGAGTTATCAGAAGAGAAGATCACGGATATCTTCTACGCTGGAGACGCTCCGTTGAATGAGGCGTCGACGCACAAACTGATGTCTGGGCCAGCGCTCGCCATATGCTTCAAATTGTTGGATGATGATGTCGATTTTGTGCGTTAGTAGCAATCCTCTTCATTGGATTTTTGTCACCTTTTTTTTCCAAAACATGGAACGTGATGCTTTTATAGTTCTTGCATGCCTCCCAAAAAATGAATGAATCTTTTTATAAGTTTAACCTGGAATGTAAAAGCATATTTACCATTAAGGTCACAACACTATATTAACTCTAGTTACTACAAGTGTACGACAATGATGTGAAAGAGCGGAGCCTTCTTATACAGGCATTGTTTGCTTAAAAGGAGGCTCCAAACACGTTAAAATGTAATGTAATTTTCTATTTGTCACAATAAACTATTTTGTACTTAGCTTTAGTACGTCGAATCCTCTACGAAGAAATAGAATCGAAGTCGGTGAATGATTTGAAAGAGTTGATGACTGCTTTCGACCGCTACAAGAGCTACAGTCCTACTAGGGAAGAAGTATGGCATCAACGCCAAATAGACAGGAAGTTTAAACGGGTACGTGTGATTCAGGTTTAATTAACTCAATTTTCTTTTTCTCTGTTTAGTGGTAAAAAGCAAGCTTTTTGTGACTCAGCAATACGGGCGACTGTTTAGTATGAGGTTTCATGTTGCTCATCGGAAACCAAGCAGTTGTGACTCAGTGGATGTTGCTCAACGGAAACCAAGCAGTTGTGACTCAGTTGATTCTGCTCAACGGAAACCAAGCAGTTGTGACTCAGTGGATGTTGCTCAACGGAAACCAAGCAGTTGTGACTCAGTGGATGTTGCTCAACGGAAACCAAGCAGTTGTGACTCAGTGGATGTTGCTCAACGGAAACCAAGCAGTTGTGACTCAGTGGATGTTTCTCAACGGAAACCAAGCGGTTGTATCTCAGTGGATATTGCTCAACGGTAACCAAGCAGTTGTGATTCAGTGGATGTTGCTCAAAGGAAACCAAGCGGTTGTGTCTCATTGGATGTTGCTCAACGGTAACCAAGCAGTTGTGACTCAGTGGATGTTGCTTAACGGAAACCAAGCAGTTGTGACTCAGTGGATGTTGCTCAGTGGAAACGAAGCAGTAGTAGTCCAGTGATAACAGCCGCGACTTACGAGTTCTAGGTTTGAGCCCAGACAAGCACTTTACAATGTGTAAATTATTACATCACTGCTTTCAAACGGTGTAATAAAACATCATAAAAAATTCGAAAATTGGCTGATTATACATTGCAACAGAAACGTGTATTTATTTTTTGAAGGTTTGCATTTTCTGATGCTCACGTATCTCGGGTTTTCCAATGAGAAAGTTTTCATCAGCAGTTCGGGAGTCAAGGGATTTCTCTTAATTTGGTACTTACTCTATGTGCTAATAATTCCAGCCTTTCTATTTTAGTCAGAGGAAAAAAGGAGGCGAGCTAGATTAAAATCAGAAACGCGCCGCATAAATCGACAGGCTCTGGTTGAAACGTTTGAGGCCAAAAGAAAAGCGAAGGAACAGCGCAAACTGGATCTGCTAAAAGCTGGCGTAAGATGACATATTGTTTACTATTATTTTAGCTTATCCATCATCAATCTCCACCTCTAATCCCAAGTTATTGGCTACATGTCTTTTTCTTCCATATTTCTGTATTAGTCGTTATCTCAGTAGTCTCCCTTTCATGCCATATCATCTTTAAAAGAGTCCTTCCAGCATTTTTTTAGTCACCCCTGTGTACTCTTATGATTTAAATCCATCCATCAATACATCAAGACTGAGAATATCGTAGAGTACCTACATACGAGTGAAAACCAACTGGACCTTGAGGGTGGAGAAGTTGGAGGCGCGCCATAACACTAATTTCAAGTCGTTCGTGGTGGGCGTTCCGACTCATCATTTGGTGACCTTCCTCAAGGAAGAGCTTTGATCGAAAGCTGTGCTGTATCAGCGTTTCCGCGGCCGGCTACTTGACACCTCGCAGCGTAACACGACACCCCGTCGCTTAGTTTGCAGTAATTTTTAAGTTTGATGTATGAAATATGGTTCTCTATTGTGTCACCTAACTTTTATATCCATAATTTAAAGTGCCATAACTTTTTTTGTCCTGATCATCATTTGTCAGAATGATAACTTACCCGAACTTAATATCACATAATATCACATGTCATAACATTGAAATCCCTAAATATTATATGTCCTAAATTCGTTTGTCATAAAAATTACAATCAATAATATACAAAAGACATAAAACTGTTTTCAATAAAAGTTATAAGTCCTAACTTCAAATTACATAATGTTTATTTTTGATACTAAATTATTTAATAATTATTGTATACGTTTAAGTATAATTTTAAAATATCTGATTTTGCATTATAATTCTTATTATACATATATTAATATATTATGCATGTACTCAATAAAGCAGTTGATTGTGAACATGTGGTTTTTCTAAACAAGCAAGCATGAAAGCAAGCATGCAGTATGCAAGCAAGCAAGCATGCAGCACGCTAGCAAGCATTCAGCATGCAAGCAAGCATTCAGCATGCAAGCAAGCATGCAGCACGCAAGCAAGCATTCAGGATGCAAGCAAGCACGCAGAATGCAAGCAAGCATACAGCATGCAAGCAAGCATGCAGCATGCAAGCAAGCATTCAGCATGCAAGCAAGCATGCAGCATGCAAGCAAGCATTCAGCATGCAAGCAAGCATGCAGCAAGCAAGCATTCAGCATGCAAGCAAGCATGCAGCATGCAAGCAAGCATGCAACATGCAGCAGGCATGGTTTCTGTCACGGCTCCGGCGCTGCGGGGCTCCGGCGGTCCCACGCGAGTTTATCGTCGCAGATTGATTGTACAGCTCACCACCGCAGCTTCGGCTTGCTGGCCGGCTGCGCCGGCCAGCCTCAGCCGCGGCGGTGAGTGTTACAACCACCTGCTCCTCAACTCGCGGCCCGCCTCGCCCCTTCGCGCCTACGCAATTTTAAATTACACTCTAGGGGTAGGGCAGACAAGACTGCGTGGTGTCGGATTTACAGCGATTCGTTTCTGTCACTAAAACCTATTTATTAGCAAATGTTTTAGGACTAAAATATTATTATAAATGAACATTCGGAATAATACACGTTATTTAACACAATACTTAGGACATATGACTTTAGCTCATGTAAAATTAGGAGATTCAATTATTATAGTACTCGATATTATGACAGAATACTTTTAGAACTAAAGATAATTCTGTCAAACAAAATTTCGGGATTATGAACATTATGGTTACTGAAGTTTATAGCAAAGGTGTTATGGATAATGATTTTCGGACAAACAATTTTAGGAGAAGTAAGGGAGTACCATGAAATATGTAGTAGTTTATACTTTTTATCTGAAATAAAGGATAAATAAATAAAACCTTCCTCTGTAAGTCGTCGTGTCAGCAGACACCCCTTTCTAGCCATATCATCTTTAACAGAGCCCATCCATCATTTCGATGGTCATCTCTAGGTATTCTTAGAATAGAAATGATTCCTGAGTTAAAAAAATATATGATTTTATTTAGGCAGTCCGTCAGTTAGATTATCGAAAAATATTGGACATGTATTTTTTGCTTTATCATCATCATCATCATCATATCAGCTTGACATAGGCCTCTCCCAAGTGTCACCACAATAACCGGTCCTGTGCGTCTCGCATCCATCGGCTACCCGCGCCCCTGACCAGGTCACCGTGGACCGGTGACCTGGTCAGTCAGCCTTGTGAGAGACCTTCCAACGCGTCTTCCGGTACCTACGCGGTCGCCACTCCAGAACTTTTCGGCTTTCATGGCTTTATCAAATCAATAAAAAAAGACAAAGATAAAGCGCATCAAAGTTCAAGAGCCCCACTCTTGTGACGTCACATTTGAGTAAAAAGTGTACTCAAATGTGACGTCACACGAGTTTTAAATGCATAGTGCGTTTAAAACTTCTCGTAAAAATCATCAGTGCGTGTAAAAATCGTTGTCATGTGTAAAAAGAAAAATACGTGGTCCAATTATTATTAATATTATTTATGTTATTTAATAGTTTCACATATTGCTTAATTAACTTTAAACTACACCGGAAGGCAAGGCTTGAGTTATTCATTGTTTGCGTTGTATGGCTGAAAATACAAAAACATTTATTGGAACAAAAACAAAAACAGTTTACAAGAAATGTGTTCGTTAACAACCGCATTAGTATGGAATTCGGTGTCGCGGCCATTAGCGCCCACTTCCAAGAGGGGAGACGATAGCTTTTTAAAGGAAAATAAAAAAAAATAAAAAACAAAATGTATGTATCTTAGATTTTGGAGAATAAAATATTAAAAAACAAACAAAAAGAGTGTGTGTACTTATGTACACGCGTTAGAAGTTATACTTCTTTGGCGTATGGAAAAAAATAACTAAAAAAAAACATTCACAACTAAAAAAATATAAAAGTTTTAAAATATTTGTATTGTTTCAGCTTCAATTTGTTGCGTTCGAACGATCGCCAATTAAGTCTATTACGCTAAATAACTGATACGTTTCATAGTTTTAAAACTGTTTGTTCATAAAATAGGGCAGATATCATGCAAAATTTTTTTTTTGATTCGAATGTTTTGTTAGTAGTATTTGAAATTAATACCAACTTTCTGTTCTGGATGGTGTGTACCTGAGAAGTTTATGGGTACCTACTTACAATGACATATAAGTTACGAGACTCCTTTTTTAAAAATAGTCAATACTAATAATTATTATAAACGGTAAAATTCTTTGTTCCGTTCTACTGTAGATACAGATCCGATTAAGAAAACTCATTCATGAAGAGGCCGTTTTTTGTCTTCGAAAAATCATCATATTCCAATAAAATCTTCTAGGATAGAATAAAAGGAGCTGAGCCGCGGGAAAATTTAGTTTATCAATTACTTTTATCAAAATATTTGTATCTTATATTTTGGCGCTTTATTTCGAAACTAAAACCACATTCTTCTTCGAAATTCAAACATAAAAGAAACAAAAGACAATTAAAAATACTAGAATATACAACTTGAACATAGTTATCGATTTTCATGCCACCTAGAACTAACTTCACGATGTAGAATTCAGATGTCGGTGTGCGCGCGCATCGTAAAAATTCACTCTCATCAGTTTTCTCCATCGCGCCATAAGAAGTATAACTTCAAAAATCTGTAAAAAAAATAAAAATAATATTAATAATAACTGGACCAGGTATTTTTCTTTTTATGTATATTATGTAGATATTTCATCTATAATTTACTTTTTGAATCAGGTAGTACATTCAAGTTTTTATCTGATTGCCCCAGAAATAACCTGCAGCTTCAATTATATTTTTATTTTTCTGTAACAGAATATAGCGGCTTTAGACAAAATGAATGAAGAGCCTGAAGAGGAACTACCAGAGGAAGTGGTATCGGAGGTAAGGAACGAATGACTTATCTACTGATAGAATAGTTCAGTCTATCGTATGTCTAACTTCTGGCCTGGCCTCTATTAAAATGTACAAGATTTTCAAACGAGCACCAAACACTAAAATAATCAAAACAATAAAACTGGCCAAGTGCAAGTTGGGCTTGCACACAAAGGGTTCTGTACCATAAGCCGAAAAAACATGTTTCTTGTATTGGGGCCCCCTTTTATTTCATTTAATTTTCATTATTTGTTGTTATAGCGGCAACAGAAATACATCATTTGTGAAAATTTCAACTGTCTAGCTATCACGGTTCATGAGATACAGCCTGGTGACACACAGACGGGCAGTGGATTCTTAGTAATAGGGTCCCGTTTTACCCTTTGGGTACGGAACCCTAAGTGGAACCCTGGAAGTCAGTGGTGTGATATCCCTGTGCCTCAGAATCTGATCTCTCCCCGGTCGTGTCGGATTGCCGTTCCGTCGGAATATGAGAGTAAAGGAACGGAGAGTTCACCTTTGTTTGCGCATACACCTGTGAACTATTATATATCTCCTGTATATTTGCCTAATCTCCGTTGAGGTTGGAAATTATTTATTTATTTTATTTTAACAGTTTATGTACACACATTTAACAAATAGATAAGAAGAAGGGAACAGAAAAATAGGTACAAAGGTGATGCTTATTTCTAAAGAAATCTCTTCCAGCATAACTGCGAAAGGAGAGTCGAATAAAAGAGATGTAGACATCGTGTGTAAAAGTATTAGTGAGTAATTATTTGAGTTATTATTTTTTAATTGTATTTATTTCTCTTACCCACGTCCGTGTGTCACTGCAGGGTGCCAACTGAAAACCAGCGCTGGGTGTCTGACGCCCAGCAAATGCTGAGATGGTAACCCTTTCGGTATGGGCACGCTCAGCTAGCGGCTTGCTAGATAATTGATAAACACCGCTTACTGGCTGTTCCAATTAGCCGTACTATCGCACACTCCAAGTCGTCTATTCCTCGGACATTAGCCGCTGTTAACGCTCTCCTGAACTCAAACACAGGTCTTGATATGTTTGCGGATGAATGGAAGATGATAATGTCAGAATGTTTGAATTTTTGTGAGAAGAATGCATGATTGAGTTAATAAATTGAATGTTTGAATAGTGTAATTGGCTTCGGCCGTTCTATTTAAATAAATAAATGTCTTATGATTGTTCTCTTTTTTACTTTGTGTTTTGTTGCTGTTGTGTTGTGTCTGTATCGAATAAATGTTTTCTATTTTATTCTATTCTAATTATTAGTGATTATGTTTGGCCGAAAACGTACAGGCAGGTGGCTTGTTTAGCGCCAAGAGCCTAGCAAGTCGCCTGGCAGTACCGAAGTAGAACCAATGTTCTATAATGTTGTGACCGGCCACACTGAGCGCTTGGTACGAGTGAGAAGTGCAACCGATTCCGATATTTATCCATTCATCATCATCTACAGCTCGACTTCGCCCATTGCTGGGCAGCCTATAGGCCTCTCCTTTACAGTGCCACCCTCATGCAAGTTCTACCAACGTTGACAACAATATCTTTGGCCGTCTCGCTGCCAACTTCTGCCAATTTATCCATTGATGTCTTATTATGTATCGTTTCAACTTTAACTTTCCCAGCATGAAACGGAGGAGGAAGAAGAATGTATGTTCGAAGAGGATGAAGACGAATACTTCCCTCCGCCAGGACTACTTATACCCGGTTTCTATGCTCCTCCGAACGATATCGCCAAATCTAATGGACTGGCTGTCCTGTTCCCTACGGTAAGTATTTTATTTTATTTATTGAGGAACACCTACTACATACTTCCAAAAGATGTTACGTAAATTTTACATTGTACATTGTTTTGTGTAAATATGTCACTTACAGGTGTATACAACTTATACACTTTTGACATTAAATCAAATAGTAATTACATTAATCGTAAATTTAAATTGACATTATTATAGGTTACCTACATTTGATTTGAAAATAAATGAAACCAAGCAAGTTACTTAAAATAATTTAAATTGAATTGATAACATATTATGTTATCAATTCAATTTAAATTATTTATTACTAAATAATAATAAATAGTGAGTAGGTAGTTGATATTTAACATAACTTAGACGCATATACAGATATGACTCAGGTTAGAATACCTATATTAAGACTGCGTGTAGTACACCACAGCTAAAGATTATATATAAACAATTTAACATCACGCGTGAAGTTCCCAAGGATTAACGCTGGTGATGGAGGTATGTAACAGGGGGCACAATATAGGGTTCCCAACTTTTTATACAAGAAATAAAGTATATCATGGTCGAAGAACTAAAATGGACAGTATTTTAGTATACATTTTTTTGTCGTTTTGAAAACATATTTTTTTGGAGCTTCTTGCACAATTTAACAATTAATATTAAAATAAATGAACAAGCTGTTCATTTTTAATTGAATCAATGCAAGCTCTATTTCTGTCATCCCGCTACTTTGCAATAATTACGGAAAACACACTTTCTGTGAAGGCTGAAGTGGCAGGAATACCAGCGGTCATAAAAACAGTATTTTGCATATTTTTTTTATAGAACAGTAAAAAGTATTAACGACCGAAAAAAAGTACAATACTGTTTGTAACAGAATGCGATGCGATAAGTAGCAGTGACTGAAAAGATCAATAAAATGTACAAAACAAAAATAGGAAAACGGAGAATGTGCTCAACTGCTCATACTCGTAGGGTATCAAGTTTTTGTCAGGGTTGCGGAATTTGTTCGAAAGAGTCACCGCGGCCCTGGAACGCAAAGGGCTTCAGAAGGAACATGGATGGGTTTTAGTCAGTAAGAGTCACGCCCTTCCACTCCACCCAGAGCGGAACAGTCATTTGATGATTTCCCATACTTAAAAAAAAGGGTATCAAGTTTGTGCTCTGTGTTGTTGTTTTTTTTATGTACAAATAAACTTACGAGTTAGTGTAGTGTTCACTGTGATTAATAGTTTAGGGCTTAGGGTTTTAAGTTAAACAACCAAATTCAGAAAGTACGCTCCAACTCAATGGTGGCGCCTCCTGCTGCATCTGGCGATGGCACAATTATGAATTCGCCATCATTTAGCTGAGCCATATATTTATTTGTGTATACCACTGTTAGTATCAAGTTTGTCCATTTCTGACACTGGTGAAAGTGCTCTAAAAGCTGGCAAAATTGCCACGTGAAACGGCTATTTTTGCTGATTCTTCCGCCAAGTAAAACACTTTTTTTACAAAAAAATACATCCGACTTCCAAATAAAAACACTACAAAGTACAAAAGAACTTTAATTTCGGTAGTTGGTGTTTTTCGTTTTTTTTCACACCGGCTTCCGAAATTAAAGTTATTTTATGCTTTGTAGTGTTTTTATACAGCTCACACACAGTTAAATGTTTACTTTGCTTTGGTACTAGATTTTATAGAATTTAAGTTGAGGTTCATAGCTATAACTAAACGCAACGCAAAAAGAATCATCAAGATCGGTTAATAAACAATAAAGATATGATGACTCAATAGAAAACCCCAAAAACATGTTAATTCAGATTGAATTGATTGCTTCTGCGTACCGGCGTGATGTTATGTCATGAAATGGTAAAAACAACAAACAAACATGCGATTTCAACAATCTGGGAGATTTGCTATCATTAATTGTAGAGTTCCGTTGCCTACCTCCGAAGTTTTTCTGGAACTGGTCAATTTGGTGAAGATATCAGATCTTTACCAAACTAAAACGGGACCAGTTCGGAAAAATATTCTTACAAACAAAAAAAGAATCATTCAAATCGGTTGACAATTGGCGAAAATATCGCTAAACAAACATTTTTCCTAGGATCCCAGCATCGGATCCTATCTTATACTTTCCATCATCAGCTCAGCAAGATGAGATGTTGATTACCAGGCACAATTATCTGAATTGCGTTAGAAAGTATATGAAAAACATTGTATGTGCCTTTAAAGTTTGAGGGTTGCCCTCGATTTCCCTGGGATCCCATCATCACATTCTGACTAAGTGTCATGCCAATTGGAATAGGCTTTCGATTAAAAAAAAAACTATTCATAGTTGGCGGAATGATCGCATAACAAACAAAAATAAATACTGTCGAATTGAGAACCTCCTCCTTTTTTGAAGCCAGTTAAAAAGGTTAGCTTTCTGGTCACGTGTAGAGTCGACCCACCGCTTGACGATATCTTGAAAACATCAGTTATGATGAATAACTTTATACTATACCTAATGATGCACATCGCCCACGACTTCGTATGCGCAGATTTCGTACCTACAAACAATTTTCGCCCTTAAAAGTTGAAATTCCATAAATTCCTTCTTAGTGAAGGGATTTATGGAAATTCACTCACCTACATCATAAGATAAAGCATTGTGATTGTTCCTAGTCCCAGTAGTTACGGCTTTTCGTTGCTAGGCAGTCAGTCAATTGCCGTTAAATAAATTTTATGAGAACTCATAATGAACTCCTTTAATAAGCAATGACGTCATTAAAACAGTTGGTTCGCGAACGGGTGACTCCTCAGACGGAGTTTCTGCCGAGACACGTGCTTGTCTTGTTAGAGATAAGTAAGCGATACAAAGCACTAGAAGCTATTGCGCCTTACAAACGTGCCATCATTAATGTGAGTATTATCCTTTCTTCATCATCTACGATTTTATTTTCAGAAGGAACTTTTTGAATGTAACAATACAGTCCTCAAAACCGCTGCCCCTGGCGTTTACTAGTGTTTTACCTAAAAAGAGAACACCCGCTACATTGTCGAACATTTTAGCTAAAATTGTTGACGATGGATTTTCACATTAGTACATATTACTAGTATTAGTACCAAAGTAATATGCACGAGGGAAAGGAAAGGCCTTCGCCCCAACCGTCGCTACAGGAGAAGACGCCCCGGGCGTCGGGAGTCGCAGGGTGATCCCCGGCCACCGTAGGCGCGGGCCTGCGGACGGCGAGCGTTGGGTGGCTCGCTGTCCGATCACCACCAGGCCTGGGTCGATGGTGCGTTGTGTTTCACGCGCGCCTCAAGGAGATGTCAGCAGAGAAGACGGGGCCCGCTAGGACCAAAGCCTGCCAGGGTTGCGGAATTTGTGCGAAATAGTCACCGCGGCCCTGGAACGCAAAGGGCTTTAGAAGGAACACGGATGGGATTTTGGTCAGTAAGAGTCTGACACGCCCTTCCGCTCCACCCATAGCGGAAGAAGTCATTTGATGATTTCCCATCCTTAAAAAAAAAGGTAGCAAAGTAACATACGATAGTATATAACATAAAAAAAAAAATAACACAACATCCACAATATTGAGTAGGTAAGTCATATATTATATAACCATTTAAATTGCAATGCCTTAACAGGCAACTAAGATCTAAGAACCTAGGTACCTATTGTTAACTTCGTTAAGCTCGCAATAAAGAATTTGAATTGAATTGAACATAACATGATGAATATGATAGATTGTTATGAATCTGATTATGTTTCGATGTTTGTTTCTTCAGCCTCTGAACAGATTTGAAAGAATCTTTGATTGTTATGAATCTAAAAGTCTATGTTATGTTTCAATGTTTATTTCTTCAGCCTCTGAACAGATTTGAAAGAAGCTTGCCATTCAGGTGGGTCAGGATGATAATAAGGACATGGTATATTTCCAGCCCGGTAGAACCTAAATTTTTCGTGTTGTCCATGGGAAGATATTTTTCGACTTTTTCGGTACAAGTTTCAAAGCTCAGCAACCCTACTATGACGTGCTAATGCCATCCGATTCCGATGATGTAAACGGGATAGTGCTATTCGCTATGTATAGCTCCGTCTCCCTCTTAGAGCAGAATCATGATCGTTTTAAGACTTCATAATAGGACCCCAGTTCATCAGCGCATTCTTCAAACAAAGTCCTTTTGTACTAATTTTGTTAACAATAAATAACAAAGTAATATGATTACAGATGGGTATATTTAAGGCTACAACGCCATACGACTGTGTTCACATCGCATACAGCGTCAAGCAATTCGACACTCTAGATAACACTTCGTTGAATTTGTGAGTAAATATAAACAAGCTATTCTATCTTTGGTTAGGTTTCTATTTAACTATGGTCCCATGCTTGTAATTGTACCTTACTATTAGGAGAGTATTTCGTCGCGATATTTTGTACTAACTCGCTGTCCTTGATCGTGAGCGTGAGAATGAATGAACCGATTTTAATAACATGCTTACGCAAGGTTTAAAAAGCTACGTGTAAACTTCGAAAAAAAGTTCAGAGGTTAAGAGAGATTTGATTGTTACCTTCTTTACAATACTACTAAAAGATTCGCATTACACCATTAGTACAGTTGAATGCAAAATGTGTTTCCGGCAGGTAGTAGGGACTACAAAACAAACTAAAAATAAATAAAACAGAAATTAAAGCATTGGTTCTTATTTACCCAAAAATAACAATAAGTAAAACTTTTTACACAAAAAGATCAAAATTAAATAACAGCTTCGGGCATCATAGCCGGTCCTGCTGCAGGAGTGCAGGTCGCATAGGACGGCACCCCAGCATCAACCAAAGATATTATTCATCGAGCTCTTATTACTGCGGGCGGCGTATCTGCGGTATGAGAAGCTAGCAGCTTGGTACGTGACAATGGGAAGACGTTGGTGCCATAGAAGGTAGGTAGGCCTCTGGTGTGGGACATGAGTACATATGTTGTGTCAACACCCATTCGCAGTCTCATGTTCTAAGTACTACGGCGGGCGGGACTGTGCCTTCGCTGCGACTGCTGAGACTGTTACCTTATTGATAATTACAGTTTTGCGCCGTTTGGGATCGAAGCGGTTGGGTAATAGGGTCCGCGTGTGCGTCTCCTTTTCAAGGATATTTTTCGCTGACTGATCGCACCCTGCGTGGCTAGAGGGCAAGCACGTCAAAAAAGCACCAGTCTTCAGGGCAGCTTTTCGGATAATTGCGTTGTGAAGGAGTACTTCGACGCCTAAGTGTTTTTGATTTTTAATTTATGTTATATAGGTACCTACTTTACCTCCGAATGTATCAGTATATTGTCATTCAAAATCTTAATAATACTCAATCGGTCCGGAAAAAGTATACATATTTTGTTTTCGGCTGTCCTATTTCTGATATATTGAAAATCTGGTATTTTGCGAATCTGGTGTATGGAGTATACGGTCATTAGAGAATCTGGTATTCTGAGATTGAATCTACCTTACTGACGAACCAAATAAGATTTTTTTTTAAACTAGGAAACATTCCTATTCAATCAAGTTTTTTTCTTCCAGAGAGCAACTGAAGCTAGCATTCATGTTATCAGTAGAGGTGGATGTTCCATTACTTCATCTGATGGACTTAAACCCATTGCACGTCAGTCGCGATTGTGCCAGCGGTGAAGAAGAATGTGCCGCCATGTTCTCCGTTGGCTATGGAGACGAATACGACCAGTTTGAGGACTTCGAATAGGTCAGAGACAAACCTATAGTAATATTTAATATTGAACTTGACCGTTACAAATTAATTACATACAAATTACATTGAAAACATTACCAAATCTCTAGTATCTCTAGGAGCTCGTTGCTAAATAATAACAGCCGCATGGGTCGATCTTTAAGGTTAAGCAACGCTTGCCGAGGTTGGTCTGTGGATGGGTGACCATCTTAACATACCGAGACTCCTCCGTGCCTCGGAAAGCACGTTAAACCGTTGTTCCCGGCTGTCATTTGTAGATCTTTGGCAGTCGTTACGGATAGTCAGAAGCCAGATAATCTGACACCAGTCTTGCCAAGGAGTACCGTGTTACCCAGTTAATGGGTTATGGAGGTCTGGTAGGCAGCCGCTCAACGTAAAATACTGGTATTCAGCTGAATCCGGTTTGACTGGAAGCCGACCCCAATATAATTGGGAAAAGGCTAGGAAGATGATGATGATGACCAAATCTCTAGTATAACATAATTAGTATAACATATCGATGACAAATGTACTCATCCAATTGGGTTTGGCCCAATATTCAGTCAGCCAGCTACGATCTATTCAGTGCAGCTGACTGTGGTGCCAGACGAAATATGGGCCATGGTCAATAAAAGGACGCCGCATGAACACTGTAGAACGTTACCAGCCGAGAACCCCAGCTGTGGAGACTGTCTTTACTGCGGCCAATCTGAGTGCGGAGTCTATTGAGTTTAATGAAAGTCTTCCAGGTCGGTCAAATGCACGCGTAAGGCTTACATTGAGCCATTGGAGATAGTGGATCAATGAAATTGTCAAGGGGTTTGAACTTCTTTTGCTAGAGCTCCCTAATTTTTTTTTAATATTGGTAGGCACGCGTTTGACCACTATTTCACCTAAGGTCAGCGATGATGTGGTTGAAGATGGAGCATGCTTGCCTAGAAGTATTCACTCTTGACTTAAAGACTCCCAGGTCGAAGCTATCAGGAAACAGACTAGGGCAGGGAATTTCACTCCTTAGCTGTACGCACAAAACGTTTTGTGCGTGTGGATGGGATGTTCACCATGTACCAGTGGCGCGTCGCCGTACGTCTCGTGGGCCGATGATGTCAAGGGCTTTGCGAAATTAAACTATTGCATAGTTTTTTCGTTTTCCGTCGTACACTCCCCAATATGCAACCTATCCGAGATGGTGTTGCCAGCAGACGCCATCAATCATTTAAATACTCAATCCTGGATTAGCACCGTATACTTTAGCAAAAGACCCAAGTTAAGATGTTGCAACACCCTCACAGAGTCAAAACTAATTAGGTGACATACTAACAAACACTTTAGCATGTCTCAGTTATTATTACAATCTTTGTACCACCGGTGTCCTATTACACGGACTCAGCAAAATTCCAAGAGTCGAATTGTAAAGAGGAGGCAGTCTTATTTGGACTTTGAGTTCCAACAACGACGCCATTCGTACATGGAATCAGGTGAATATTTTGTTTTAATTCTGTGTTTTTATTTAGTGTTTTTGAAAGTATATAAAGTACCAGTGTTTTTGGAAGATAGGGAGTTTTTGAAGCTGTGGTAGGAAAGGTTTTAGCGACAGGTTTGAATAGGTTGGTACGGATTGTTTTGAATAACGGAATAAAACGCTTGTTTTGGGTACGCAAATACGTTATTTGTTCGTCTTTTGAAGTTTGTATTTTGATATTAATCTTATTGAACCATTGATTTATCATAGTGATTTATAATTAATATTTGATCGTTTATTTTCTTGAACATCATCGAATACGTTTAATTTCGTATTGTGGTGCAATATTTCTCATGAAATAAATATGCAATGATGTACATAAATACATTGGAAATACCAGTACTTTTAATCGTTTTCTTAAAAGATAGAATTGTATGGGTACTGAATTTTTTATTACTAGTTAGCATTTGTTTTTAACCTTAACGAAAACTAGTTAAATGATGTCCTGAAGGGATTAAATCAGCGTAACACTGGCTCCACACGATGCAGGCTTTTCTTTGTAAATACCATTCACACAAAAATAAAATACATTTCTCTGCGTTCCTTTTTTTTGGAGATGAGTTTTCTCTTGACTCTAGTCTAGGTGACAGAGACAAAGTCGACGGTCGTTATTGCACGGAAAAAAATCTATGTAGTTTCAGAAAGTCTGTATCGTGTGGACTCACCATAATGCAGCAATGATGCTATAAGTACCTAGTACCTACGTACAGTCAACAAAACTATTTGGTATACAGTCAAAAATATTTTTTTCCACTGCACCGGCAATATTCATTTCTAATGTGTGCATTATAACTTTTTAAGCTTATGGTTATGACTTATGACATACTTACGAGTGTAGTGTACAATTATAATTGTCTACTTAGCACACTCACAACATTATATTTTAAAAGTAGTTGCAAGTAAGCTGCCTGCATACTAAATAGCTTTGATGACTGTACATATTTCATAGGGATCTAAAAAGTACCTAGTGGGTAAATGGGGTAATTAGTAATTACCCCATTCATTGCTTTTTTAGTTCCTTCCTTTTACTCCAAGGCTCAAAGGTCACTCAGCGTACGCAATAAAAATATTCTTGATAATGACGCAATAATGATATCTTGGATCATTCTTGACTTTCTACAGTCAAAAGAATCGTCATCTTTATGGTCAACATTTTTCTTTTAAAACCTCTTATAAGGTCGAAGGCTTTCATTTTCCCAGTAATAATCAAACATATTTTTAATTTCAGTTTCTGGCACTGAAGATACAGAGCGGGAAACACCATGATTAAAGGTAAATACTTAATTTAATGTTAATACTTCTCAGTTTCATTTTGTTTTCATTATATTGTGTTCATGATAAAAAATATTCTGGTAACTGGGATTGTGTAGGTCATATAGTCAGTCGTTCTTTGTACAACTCGGTTAAGCTAAGTTCGTACCTTTCTGGAATGTGGCGAATAAATACATAAGTCAATAACTAAAAGTTAACGTTACCAACACTTATTTAATTTTCGTTAATTTTTTAGGGTTCCGTACCCGAATAGTAACCAACGAAACCCTATTACAAAGCCTCCACTGTCCGTCTGTCGTCTGTCTGTCTGTCAGCGGGCTGTTTCTCATGAACCGTAATAGATAGACAGTTGAAATTTTCACAGAGATTTTTCACAGAATTCATGATGATTCATGAAATTTCACAGATTTTTTTTTATTTCTATTGCCGCTATAGTAACAAATAACAAAAATTAAATTAAGTTAAAGGGGGCTCCCATACAAGAAACGTTCTGTTTTTGATATTAAGAAAGTCAATAAATGTATAATAATAATAATATCTTCGGACAACTCACACACGGTCATCCGATCCCAAACTAGGCAGAGCCTGTGCTATGGCAACCAGACAACTGATAAACATACTTATGTATATATTTCTAAATACATACATATTATAGACAAATTACACCCAGACACAGAACAAATGATCATGCTCATCACACAAAGATTTGTCCTGGGTGGGAATCGAACCCACGACCTCCGGTTTAGCAGTCAGGGTCTCTATCCACTCGACCAACAGGCCAGTATGTGGATCAATGACCGTTATTGCACATTTATCTGGTGTCTACAATATACTGCCGGTCGATTCTGTAAACATGTCGAAGTCAAGCCTTGGGTGAAGTGATCACGAGATGAGCTGTCAATCCATATAGTCAAGATGTCACGTGATTACGAAGTGAGCTGTCATTCCATCTTGATTGACAGCTCACCTTCATTCACTTCGACATGTTTATAGAATCGAACGGCTGATTGCCAGCTCACTTCATTTTCACTTAAGTACCGGTGAGCTTTTTACAGAATAGCACCACTGAAGCAAGAGTGAAGTGAGGCTTTTCCCACCAGAGGGATGCGATCTCGTATCGTATCGCAAGCATGTTTCATGTATCACTGTTTGTATGTTGTCTTATTTCACACGAGATAAGCTCATATCGTGGCAACAATAATAAGCCATGTCAGCAAGGTGGTAGGTGGGCTGACTGTTTAGGAAGCGTAGGCCGTATGTCAATTTGATGAACTAGGAAAATCAACCTTACTGCTACGAAATAAAGGCGATGTTTATGTCAACGCGCGCTTAACTATATGTTTAAGTATCGTCGACAAGATAAGAAAGTATCTATACAGGCTGTTTCAGAACGCCGTTGTCATCGTTAAGGGTATCATGGCATCAAATCTGTAATTTAATTAAAATAAATGCCACCGACTGCATCCCAGTGCTTGAAAAGTGATGTGTTTGAAGTTTTTTATTAGTTTTTTGCGGTTGGTTTTTTTAATTCAATATTTATTTGTTAGGGTTCCGTACACAAAGGGTAAAACGGGATCCTATTAAGACTCCGCTGTCCGTCCGTCTGTCTGTCTGCCCGTCTGTGCCGGTGGGCAAAAATCATTTCCCCATCCAAGGATCTGTTTGGGAAATATTAAGCTTTAAAGTGCTCATTTTTGTTAGAGTCAAGACCTTGCCTCTGTCACAGCTTAGTAGGCTTTACAATTTAACGATTAATAGTCGATCAACCCATAAAAAGTACTTGGAAAGGGAAAATTTCGTACAAATTCCATTGAAAATTAGTTAGACAAAGTTGTTAGTGACGTAGAAAGGTACCTTGCCTGTGGTTTAACTATACACAGCGGACATACAGCGCGCTGGGCGTTCAATACAATAACGCGTTCCGGGTGCTGATGGGGCTGCCGCGCCACTGCAGCGCCTCCGCAATGTTCGCGGAAGCTGACACAGACGGAGTTAAACACATCACTCCTCTCGCCGACGTGAGGTGACCCGCAGAGGCGGGCCGGCACCAGCCGGGGATTGCGGAAGTCGCATACGTTCCCGCGATCCCCGGCGTAGGTGGAAGATGGAACACCGGGGTGGTTTTAGTCAGTAAGAGTCTGGCAGACCCTTCCACCCGCCCCAGGGTGGAGGATTTCCCCCCGAGAACAAAAAAAAAAAAAAAAGGCTGACACAGACGGCTTTGCGGCCATCATGCGCAAACGGTGCGCATCTATCATGCGCTGCACGCGCAACAGTCCCAACACCATCCTACGCGCGCTGGCGGACCGGTGGGACTCTCCGATGCTGGCTCGCTGGATACGGCTGCATGCAGTCGTATAGTTGTTTGCCGACATCATCGGGGAGTCCACCCGGACCTGCCACTTGTTATTGTTTGTAAATCAATTATTTATTACTAACACTAGTTTGTAAGCTCGCAATTCTACTAACACATATGGATGTAATCTTAGGATGAATCTGAAATTAATGATTTATTATTATTATTAAAACCGACCGCAAAAAAAAATATAAATAAAATCAAACACATCACTTTTCAAGCACTGGGATGCAGTCGGTGGCATTTATTTTAATTAAATTACAGATTTGATGCCATGACCCTTAACGATGACAACGGCGTTCTGAAATAGCCTGTATATATACTTTCTTATCTTGTCGACGATACTTAAACATATAGTTAAGTTGACATAAACATCGCCTTTATTTCGTAGCAGTAAAGTTGATTTTCCTAGTTGACTGACATACGTCCTACGCTTCCTAAACAGTCAGCCCACCTTTTACCTTTCACTTTAAAGCTCAATATTTCGCAAACAGATCCTTAGATGGGGAAATGATTTTTGCACACCGTCAATATTTTTAAACAACCTATCCAACGAATCCCCACACCTCGCAATAGACGCTAAGAAAAAAAATCCATCGCCACATTACTTGGACTTTTTCTAGGTTTAATTGACTACTTTGTTGGCGTGATTAATATGCATACCCATGCCAAATTCCAACTGTCTAGCGCTAAGCGTCTCTGAGCTAAACCGCTGACAGACAGACATGGCGAAACTGTAAGGGTTCCTTGTTGACAACGGAACCCTAAAAAGCAGTCAGTCAGCCTATAACGTTCTCCAGGGTGTTATTTATCTCTGTACCAAAATTAATCAAAATAGGTTCAGAAATTTAGGCGTGAGATTGTTTGACACATTGTCCTCTGGCTAGGTTTCCATATAGTTCCACGCAAGTGCAGCCATGAACACAGTACCTACTGATAAAATATTCTTATCAGAGGACGTCTGATAGTAACAGATCGGACAATAATAAAAACTTAAACAAAAACATCTATTGCATCAATCAATCCGATAAATAACTTTATAATTTTAATATTCATTGTTTATGAAGCTTTTTGTTTTAAATAATTTTTTTTTCATTTTTTTTCATTAATTTTTTTTTTTTTTAATTTACAATTAGCTTATTTTAATATGGGTAAAAAGTGGTATGTACTTGAATATTTATGTAGCATTAGAAGCAGTGTTGTTGTCACCGGAAAATTACAAACGCCGCGGCGCCGTAAGATTGTAAAATATCGTGGAAATATTGGAAACTATTGAAATTCGGTGGGATTTATTGTATACTAAACGCATTATTCATAATTTAAAGAGAGATTATTATTAGATTTATTACAATCTTACGGAATCCGCAATTTTCCGGTAACATCGTCATGTTGACCATTACTGGTTTGGAAAACTTAACTTAAAACGTAAAATTCTTAAATTTAAAGAAATTTATACTAATTTGAATCGAAAATTACCTAGATATTATCTATTATTTAAAATGACTACACTGTATGACTACCCAGTATTTATATTGTTTACAGTTTACACCCTCCTCGTCCTCTTCTCAAGTGTGACGTTGTCTTCGTGCTACTGCCTCACAGACAGGATCCGTAGTGTCGACCAGTGTTCCATTCGGATCCACTGCAACGGCAATATCCGCGGGATCCACCTACCCAGCGAGTGCTACGAATCCACGAACTACCCTGCCACCGTCGACGTCACTGTCACCGACGCCATCGAACGATTCGACGAAAACTTGGACCTCGAGTTTATTAAAACCATCACTAGCTTAAGAGTGTCAGGACGATGGCAGCATTCCAAACTGGCCATCTTAATGTACACCACCAGACTACAACACTTACATCTTGCTCATATCGGTATAGAAAAGATCTCCGGTCTTCCTTTCCGTTATCTAACTCGCCTTGAAACCCTTGATTTGTCGCACAATAGTCTCACAGAAATAGCAGAACTCTTCCAGTTTAAAATGCACCCGAATAAACTAAGAAAGTTGTCTCTAGCTAACAATGCCATTAAAGACGTACCGGGCTATGCTTTCGGTGAACTGTCATCTTTAGTAGAACTCGATCTCTCGTACAATATCATTTGTGATCTAACTGAAGAGCCATTCTACAATCTGACAAAATTAGAAATATTACGTTTGGATAACAATAGGATTAAAGACTTAAATGGAGCCGTCAACAGCCTTCAGAACTTAAAGCATTTGTATCTGAGAGGCAATCAGATACAAAACATTGATGAGGAGTCTCTCAAGATCATCAACCATTTGGAAACCTTCGACGTGTCTTGGAACGAACTGGAAAAAATCAAGCCGATAATGTTCTCAAGACACTGGGACCATTTCGCGAATCATTCCATTTGTAAAATTATACTCACGGGAAACCACATCATTAATGTTCCAAACGCAACCTCTAAAGAGATTTCTTCCAGATTCGCTAGAACCTTGGATAAACACAGCGTGAATATACTTACAGAATTAGATCTTTCCATGAATTCTATAACGAATATTGAATATAGTGCTTTTCAGTCGTTGATCCAATTGGTATCTCTAAACTTGTCTAAAAACAAAGTTATTGATTTTGTAGTAAATGCTAATGATCTTGCTGACTTAAAATATTTGAACCTAAGTGGTAACTACATCACTCATCTGTATTACGAAAGTTTCTATTCAATGACAAAATTACAGAATCTTGATTTATCTTACAATCGACTGGACTTTATCCCTGACATGACCTTCAATAATAATTACAATTTAAAACTTGTGAATATGACTTACAATGAAATTGAGAAACTTGACAGTATCCACATAACTATGTTCCACCCGGAAGGCGGAGTATTAGACCTTTCTAATAACGGCTTGTCCAAGATCAAAATACCATTCGGGGAAGGTTTGCGATTAATAACTTTGTTCTTACATTCAAACAATATATCTGACCCATCACTCGTGAATCTGAGACACCAATCAGAACTTCAAACTGTGGATTTGAGTAACAATTTAATTTTTGAATTGGACGAATCGTCTTTGAAGTTGCCAGAGTTGAGTCTCATGTATCTAGACTTAACTTGCAACAACATACATCGTATCGGTCCGTCCACTTTCAGAAGACTCCAACATTTGAAGACACTTCGTCTAGGACATAACCTACTGACACAATTTGAATACGGCACATTCGAAGGTCTGATAGACCTTCTGAACTTAGATCTATCGTACAACAGGATCACGTATTTAGATTCAAAACTGCTGATGGATTTGAAGAATCTCCGGGTACTGTCTGTGAGGTCTAATGATATGAATGTGTTAGACATGAGCAGTTGGTATGGTCATAAGTTTGAATTGAGTGTGAATATCGATAACAATAATCTGACTTGTGAATGGCTGGGGAAAGTGCTGAGGGATTTCAACAATGGTTATACCAGAGTGAAACCAACTGTGTTGGTCGGAGGGAAAGGAAAGAATACTGTTGAAAGTATACCGTGCCTTGCTAGTGCGAGTGAGCCCCTTATAGATGGGTCTCGGTACATGTTGGCTGATGAAAGGCTATTAATAACCAGTCAGAAGATTTTAGAGGCAGTCCGTGAACAGAATTATTATTTTAAGAAGTTTATGTTAAGAGTTATTCAAGAGAAAGCGAAAAAGGTTCAAAAAGAAATACAAGCGAATTAAGTTTTTAGTACTAGAGTTATTATATGTAGTTATATTTTATGTAGATTTAGGATTGTTTCTATATTTGAATAAAGAGTTCGAGATAATTTTTATTTGAAAACAATAAACTCTATGACACACAACATGACGAAGTTCGAATTTAATTGCAACCTTTTTGTATGGCCTTTTAACAAAATGGTCACTTTAAAATTAGCTAAAGTTGATTCTTGCGTTGGTGGCGATGGATTGATATTATCTCGAATTATTTATAAGAGTATAAGTTCTTTAATATTTTATCTGTCATTGTATATCTTACATTGTGTAGTAGTAATTACGGTAAGTCAAATTTTAGAAAAGGTTTAATTCTAAAGTTCGATGCGTCATCATGTCCTGAGATACTTTACAGTCGTTATGTGAATCGCATTTTCTGTTAAATTGTAGTCCTAGGTATGTTTGAAGTCGAGAAGTACAATTCAAGTCTAAACATATATGTAATTACTTATTTACAGTCAGGTAAATTAATTGCATATCACCTCTTTATGTGGCAAAACGATTTGGTAAACAGAAAGTTATGGTACCTAACTATTATTGGTAGAGAACGCATTGTCTTTTTCATCTTCTTTGAGTATTTGATGAGTGATTGATAATGATATCTAAGTTTTCAAATCACCATTGTAAAACAATAGAATATCTTATGGGAACGAATTACTATTTTATACGGTGGTAAAAATATTTGTTTTGCCTGAAAAAGGGTTGTCATAAACGAAAAGGTTTATTTGTTCTTCAATGAAATTCAACTAACTGGAAATTGCTGTCAATGAGAAGTAAAGGATTAATTTATCTGTACTTAAGAAGTTAAGTTATCCCAGTCTTAGTTAGTAAAGAAGTATGTATTTGTAATTGTGTTTAATAAAATTGTAACCGTTTATATAAGCTTTTGTTTTATTTAACTGCCCGAGACTTTAACTTCTGAGTAGGATCCAGTGGCCTTAGTGCGAGTTTATTAACGTTCTCGATCGCGTTAGCGTAAACGTCAATATGTATTGAAACTGAATAAGCGCCGTCTGGTGACACTTACAGAAAACCAGTTTTTTTCCATACAATTTGACATAAGCGAACGTTAACGTTACCGTTACCAGTTACTGTGGAGGAAGTTGGTCCCGATTACTTCATCATGATTAGTACTAGTCTCCTGGTAGTGGGTTAACCTACAGTCTACACTAATCTACATCTAAACTAATATTATAAAGAGGATAAATTTGTATTTTTGTCTGTACCGATTTCAAAAATTCTTTTACCATAGTAAAGCTACATTATCAGCGAGTAATATAGGCTATATTTTATCCCCGTACTCCCACGGGAACGGGAACTACGCGGGTGAAACCGCGTGACGTCCGCTAGTGTTATATAAAGAGGTAAAGTTTGTGAGGTTGTAGGGGGTAATATCTGCCAGGGTTGCGGAATTTGTTCGAAAGAGTCACCGCGGCCTGGAACGCAAAGGGCTTTAGAAGGTACACGGATGTGTTTTAGTCAGTAAGAGTTTGACACGCCCTTCCGCTCCACCCAGAGCGGAAGAAGTAATTTGATGATTTCCCATCCTTAAAAGAGGGGGGTAATATCTAGATCTACTGAACCGACTTTGTAAATTATTTTTGTATATGATAGCCACATTCATGAGGAATGTTATAGGCTATACAGAAACGGGAAGTTCTTAAGGGAACGGGAAAAAAACGGGATATGCGCGTACGAAGTCGCGGGCAAAAGCTAGTATATAATATTTTCCAGTTATGAATCCGACCTCTAAATCCGTTCAGCC
Source organism: Mamestra brassicae (assembly GCA_905163435.1). Classification (NCBI taxonomy): domain Eukaryota; kingdom Metazoa; phylum Arthropoda; class Insecta; order Lepidoptera; family Noctuidae; genus Mamestra; species Mamestra brassicae. The sequence continues at coordinate 15,260,731 of LR991006.1, read as the reverse complement.
GTTTTTGCATGGTCAAAACAAACACACTTTCACATTTATAATATTAGTAACGGCCTTCAACAACGTATCTACCTTTTTCCAACTGTCAACTTACTTAGCTACCAACAGTAGATGAAACGTCATTTTTGCCTTTGTAACATGACGTTTCAGCTACTGTTGGTAGCTAATTTGACAGTTAGTTTAAGGTAGATACGTTATTGAGACCGGCAATAAGACTAATTAGGTCAAGGAAACGAGTACCAAAATTAATATTATTGATAAATAGAACAGGTTTCTCATTCAGATAACCACGTTCTAACCGATACAAAGAAGTAACACAATCATTTGAGATAACAAACGGTAGTCTAAGACGCTGTTTAATACAAGATAATGTAGTTCACAAAGTTGCCTTTATCTGTTATAGACATTCTAGCAGGTTATATTGGATACGCTTATCTATAACTATATTTTTCGTTTAGTAGGTAGGAGCTCGTGGCTAAAGAATAACAGCCGCACGGGTCGATCAAGGTTAAGCAACGCTTGCCAAGGTTGGTCTGTGGATGGGTGACCATTTAACATATCGAGTTTCCTCCGTGCCTCGGAAAGCACGTTAAGCCGTTGGTCCCGGCTGTCATTTGTAGATCTTTGGCAGTCGTTACGGATTGTCAGAAGCCAGTAAATCTGACTCCAGTCTTGCCAAGAAGTACCGTGTTCCCCAGTTAATGGGTTGTGGAGGTCTGGTAGGCACCCGCTCCACGTAAAACACTGGTATTCAGCTGAATCCGGTTTGACTAAAAGCCGACCCTAATATAGAATCTGTATAGCCTAAAGGCTAGGCAGATGAGTAGATAGGTAGGTATATAACGGGGCCCCTTCTATGTGCGGATGGTGATCACCGGGGTGATTTTAGTGAGGTAAAAATCCCACACTCTCTGGTCTTTACCCCAAAAGTCCAGGGGCCTTTTGAAGGTTTCCCTTCCGAAAAAACGAAAAGGTATCTAGGTAGGTATATAGCATCGATGTCTTTTATATGCGGGTTGCGGAATTTGTTCGAAAGAGTCACCGCGGCCCTGGAACGCAAAGGGCGTTAGAAGGAACACGGATGGGTTTTTAGTCAGTAAGAGTCTGACACGCCCTCCCACTCCACCCAGAGCGGAAGAAGTCATTTGATGATTTCCCATCCTAAAAAAAAAAAACATGTTATATTTAACCTACCTACTTAAACGTCAAAACATTTATGAAACTCATAAATTACAAGTACTACGCAGTTTCTACGGCTGATCAATGTATTTTGCATTCTTTAGGAAATTTAGTAGGTACACCTAGGGCTCTAGAAAAAGCTATATTTTGACGGCGAAAGCTATTGTCGAAATGCTATATTTTTTTTGGGACTGATATTTCGGAAGAGCATGTCAATTTCATACGTTTTTGTTTTACTTTTTGACAATCGTTGTCTTCGATATTGAAAGAAAGCAAGAAGAAGAAAGAAAAAGAGTTTATTTGCGACTAGCATGACGCAAACCAAAAAACTAAATTACAAAAGTTATGCAAGTTGGGAAGATATGCGTCACATTCGCGCAAAACGGCCAATATTCGATCAATTTCACTTTGTCTATAGTAGACGCCAGATAAATGTGGAATAAAGTATATTGAACTTTCCCTAATAACTGTTCATAGGTACCTGAACAATTAAATATGAATCGTTTTTCATTATTAGACAATGTTAAGGATCACGAGAGATGATGATTCGGGACAGCTTTGTGTCATTAATTCCGTTTTTCAAATTAAAAATGTCAATAATTGTAGGTGGGTCAATGACCGTTATTCCACGATTATCTGGCGTCTACTATAGAAGATCTTATCCCAAACGCCATATTGGATAACCAACATTTATTTACCACTCCTTGTATCACCTAAGAGAACAAAGGACCCTATTTACAATCACATAAAACAGAATAAATTAGGTAGGTACTGCCTAAGTGCATACTGCGTTCGAGAGGGACAAACATTAATTTTATTTGTTATTAAGTAATTAATAGCAATGCAGTGTGTGTTTGTCTGTGTGTGTAACGATAACCGATGCTACGTCCTGTCAGCTTTACTGATAAAACTGTCAAGCGTGATCGGTGTGAAGTTTAGATGGTTCCGCAGATGTGGCGAGATGCTACGAAGAGACTAAAAAGTATCTCATGAGCACTAAATAAATTATCTGTAACTTAAAGCGGTTTTTTATCCTGGTGACAAATAGAGACTACATATGAATGCACAACCTGAATGTTGAATAAACCTAAAAATTTAAATTACTTATTTCTGTACGTAGGTACCTACTTTAACTAGAACTGACAAATAAAATGGACTCAACTAAACTAATAACAAACTGAAATATAGCATAAAAATCATCGTCAAAGCTGTCACCTGGTAATGTGTCAAGAGAATGGAAGCATTGCCACGTTGTAAAGCAATGCTTAGTCTCTGGTCAAAGTAAAACCCTTTTCGAAATTTCTTTGAAAAGACTGTGAGCACAAGGGCCCCACGGCCCCAAATCTTTTTATCAAAACGTACTTTAAATTGGCTTGAACTTGACTAGGTACTTAATCAGTCCGTTAACAACTAATCAACCGATGGCGTTATGACAAATAGAGTAAACGGACAGATAAACGACCGATAAAATACCTCAGAAACCGGGCATAAGACCACGTTTCCATTTGCAAGTTGCATCACAATCGTGTCCCGCAATGTGAATAAACTTGCATACAAGTTACGTAGGTACCTGCACGAGACGTGATCTTTAAAAAAAGTGCTGTAGGCCCTGGCCCGTCAGCTTCTTGCCATGGAATGGAAATATAGATAACGAACTATTTAAAACTGCTCATGCTAACTAAAAGCATGATCACTTTCTTTATTGAATCGCGTTTGACTACTTTCTCACCTGATGGTAAGCCATGATGTGGTCCACAAGCGTGGGCACGCTTGCCTAGAATTAACTTATTCATTGACTTAAAGACCCCCAGGCCTTAGCTATGGGAGCGTTCAAGTATTACGTAACGCAAATTAGGGGGAGGGGGAGTCTTGTAAAACATTACGATACAGCAAAAGCAGACTCTGGCAGGGAATTCCACTCCTTGCTGGACCTACGCACAATGAAAGTATCCCCAAAACATTAAAAAATAAGTGCCGCTTCCAGAAAAGATTTGAAAACCTTACGCGTTAACCATAATTTTATAAGTGTAAAATCAATTTAATATTTCGATACGGAACCCTAAACGATACTGCGCAGTTCGCACATTTAGTCTCAAGTGTAACAGGAGCACGGACACATCGGACACTTGTATCAACAGTTTTTATTTAAGTTGAGACAACAATTCCCTTTGTAAGTATTTATTCTTAATATTTCTTTGCTTCTTAGAACAATTACCGATAGATATTTCCTGTATTGATAGTCATAAATGTTGTAGGCATTGTTATAGGTATTTCGTTTATGTATTTTACGTAATAACTACGTAAAAATGATTTTTCAAAATAAATAATAAGTATAAAATATTGTTGTTATTTCTAGACTTATAAATTATTTTTAGACTTTCTTTTTATGTCTTGGAAGTAAATAACAGATCCTAGAAGTATTTATGTAATTTAGATGTTTTTTTTAATGGGCTTAGGTTTGTAGTCCAGTGCGCTCGGAAAATGGAAAGAGTAATAATAGTAATTCCTACCTATAAAACAACTTAGCTTAGAATCTCGATACACAATAACGTAATTTTTTGGCGAAAAATAAATTATTAATCTCTTTATTAATTTCACTTACACACTAGTTTACATTTTTGAATATTTCTTAAAAAAAACACATTAAAAAAAAACATTTAAAATATAAAAAAATAGTAGTCCGCCGGTGTCGGTAGCAGGGTCCAAGCAGCTACCGGTGGTTAGGGCTCCAGAGAAAGGAACCTCCTTACAATACGAGCCGTATCGAGGAGTACTGCCTTCTGTATCAGGCCTTTAACCAACCGCGCAAAGACAGCTTCAACAGATGGTCGTCGAAGCTTTTGGTCAATAGGCCATTGGCCGTAACGACAATTATTATTATAATTTCGTTTATTTAATTTTCTTTACATATAAATTTTCATTTTTAAATATTTATTTTATAACAAAAAAAAAATATATATTTTTGTTAAATATTTATTTTTTACAGATAATACACGACTAATTATGGATTTTCGAATATTATGTAAGTACTTTTCTATCTACCTAAGTACTTTTAACTCTAAGCTCAGGGCACACAGCTTCCCCTCGTCACCATTGATGACTCCGGCATGGAAGAGTATTTTTACAAACTGGTCCTGTTTCAATTTGGTGAAGATCTGATGAAGAACTTCGGAGGTAGGCACCGGAACTCTTCAATAAATGAAAGCAAATCACCCGGGATTACTGAAATCGCATGTCTGTTTATTGTTTACACTAGTTCATAACATAACATCACGCCGGAACGCTGTGAAGGTACACAGATGCAAACAAGTAAATCTGAATTAACATATTTTTGGGGTTATTTATTCGGGTATAACTTTATTGTTTATAAACCGATCTTGATGATTCTTTTTTCGTTGGGTTGAGTTATAACTAAATTACGTTTGCATTGGACGGTGAACTTCAAAGATAAACCAATGACCTCTTTAACCTAAAATCGAAAAAATCTAATACCAGAGCAAAGTCGATAGGTATTTAACTATGAGCTGGTCTGGACTTGGACTGCGAAGGCACATAAAGTAATTCCTTAACGGCAAATAGTGCAACCACTCATTATGGGAGTTGTGGGGTATCACCACTAAAAAGTGGAAAATATAAAAAAACTTTTTACAAAAAAAATTAAACCGACTTCCAAATAAAAAAGAAAAATAAAATAAAATAACTTTAATTTCAAGGAAAAACTTTAATTTCAAGGAAGTTGGTGTCAAAAAACGAAAAAACAACCAAAAACACCGACTTCAGAAATTAAAGTTATTTTATGCTTTTGTAGTTTTCTTATTTGGAAGTTGGTTGTATTTTATATAAACTTGTTAACAAACAACCGCGTCAGATCACGAAGTGACGGACCATGTAACGTAAATGTACTGGGTATGGCCTGGAGATGGATGGATCAACCCTTTACCAACAGGGACCCGGCATCAACAGCCCTACAGCCGAAGGGTTTGCAAAAGCTAAACAAAACAGGACCACAGTTCAACGTGGTCCAGTGACCGTTGATATTAAATACACTTTTTGTTACAACGAGTCCTCTCCAGGTTCTCGATTTCATTTTTTAATAAGTGGCGGAGGAGGTCTACGATGGACCAAGCATGCCCGGAACATGCCTTTTGTTTATTGTTGCTTTGAAGGCTGCTGGGCTGGCAGAAAACTTTCCTTAATCACTACTGACTTTCATATTAATCACTACTGAGGGTCATTATTTAGGGTTCCGAACCTCTATACGGAAAAACGGAACCCTTATAGGATCACTCGGTTGTCCGTCTGTCTATCCGTCTGTCACAGCTGATTTTCTCCGAATCTACTGAACCGATTCAGTTAAAATTTAGCATACATAATTATGTGACATGGAAGTGTTACGAAAATAAATAAAATTTCAAAATGTGGTCAGTTTTTGAACTGAATCGTGTGACATATCAAATAAAAGGGCATATTGTGACGGTTCCGAATATTCTTCATAATTATGTAATGAAAAGTTTTGTAGTTATTCAAGAAATTAGATGAAAAATAACGTATCTCCTAAACTACTAAAATCTACTCTAAAGTGTCTGACCTGAGTCAAAAATTTTGAAAAAAATAAGATTATAGTTCTTTCTTTGCCTTTAGATTACAAGAAAATCTATGAGAAGTCCGTGGTTTGAAAGTAACATAATATCACAAAAATTAAATTCGTTCGGAACCCTTTGCATGCGAATCCGTCTCGCACTTGGCCGGATTTTTTTTGTTTGGGGCAAGCCCGCCACACTATTCCCGCATACTGTAATATCTACCGCGGGTTATGATTGGGTTTAAAGATTCTTTATTTTTCTAAAAGAACATACATTGTTCACTTCGCGAATAAATACATACCTAAGGTGAATGCGGTCCAGTACCTAACAGTTTTGTTATCTTAATGTAGATAGGTACGATGTCGACATATGTAAGACGAGCTTATGTGACTTATAATAACAGTTATATATAACTCAGGTGAGGTGAGCTTGTTGCGGAATTTGTTCGAAAGAGTCACTGTGGCCCTGGAACGTAAAGGGGTTTAGAAGGAACACGGATGGGTTTTTGTCAGTAAGAGTCTGACACACCCTTCCGCTCCACCCAGAGTGGAAGAAGTCATTTGATGATTTCCAATCCATAAAAAAGAGAAAGCCTAGCTTATGTGACGTACTGCTTGAGTTTAGCTTTAACTATGTTAAAAGAAGATGTGTTTCTTATATCTGCTGGTAGATTATTATAAAGTTGAACGCCTTCGTACTTCATTACGTAAAGTTTTTATTTTCTTGACGATGATTCGTCAGATTGGCAGTCGTTTCATCTAAAAAACTGGTACTCAGACGCATCCGGTTGGACTGGAAGCCGACCCCATATAGTCCTGACCGATTTTGCTATGGCGGCCAATCTCAACCGAGACTAGCCATCGGCGCGGGACATATTATAATGCACAAGGGTGTACGCAAACACAGGTGCACTCCCTCTTCCATTACTCTCATATTTGCAACCTGACACGACCAAAAAGAGATCTGGCGAAGAACCAACGACTTAATGTGCTTTCCGAGGCACGGGGGTGTCACACCACCAACTTCCAAACTTCGGGCTGTCACTGAGAAATTCCTATTGGAAAAACCCAATGACACTTTTTGCCTGACCTGGGAATCGAACCCAGGACTCCACGCTCAGCAGTCGCGCTTGCGACTGCGAGACCAACGATCCCAACATTGTTGGGTAGCGCTCGGCAGATAGATTGCCTATTCTTGGCATTGACAAGCGCTTCGTGGAATTTTGGGTCCAGATAATGGGAACGCCGTGTTACCCAGTTAATGGGTTGTGGAGGTCTGGTAGGCAGCCGCTCCACGTAAAATACTGGTATACAGCGGAATCCGGTTTGACTGGAAGCCAACCCCAATATAATTGGGACAAGGCTAGGCAGATGATGAGATGAGAACACGCACTATCATGAACATTTAAACAGTGTATTTTGTTTTCAGGGATCTTCTCCATCACAGTAGCTGTAGCTTCAAGCTACAACTCTGACCTATGCACCGTGGAACACGACCTCAGCAGATGCCGATACAACATGTTCTGCACGAACATAATAAACAGCAACTCAGGATGGGAAAACTACCAACGTAATTCCTACAACTCACCACATCTTGGGATAGTCGACAATGAAGACTGCTCCATATATCTCACATACGCCGGATACAGAATTGACCCCATATTTCTGGTCATGAAACATCCATCATCAGACCTTTCTGGCTGGATACCAGTTACCGGTAACTACAGAAGACGTGATGAAGGCATGTTAAATATCATATATTCTTTAGACCTAAGTGAAAACGATTATGAACATACACCGTCTATTAAACCCATGCAGAATCTGGCCGTCCTAAACATATCAAGGAATCACTTGAAGACTGCTGTTTTATCCAATCAGAACGAATTGAATATGTTGATTGAGTTAGATTTGTCGTACAATACTATCAGTGACATTAGTGTTAACATTTATGAGCACCCGTACAGCAAGTTGAAGAAGGTAAACATGTCTCACAATTACTTGGTTAAAATTCCCGATGCTGTGTTTGATAAAATCGATGATCTGCAGACTTTGGATTTGTCACACAACTTCATTGAAGGCTTGAGTCCATTTACTTTCGAAGGCTCGAGAAGCTTGTTACATCTTAATCTGTCTAACAATCGACTGACCGATATCAATTCTTCCCTCTTCAGATTCAGTGAACTCAAAACTTTAAGCTTAAGTAGCAACAGAATAAAAGAACTGAAAATTAATGATTTTGATAAGTTGAAAAAATTAGAATTTCTTGATTTGAGTTCAAACTCTATCAAAACTGTTGATAACGTGTTTCAGAATATGGCTTTCCTATATAGTTTAGATTTAAGTAATAATGCGCTGGAAACCGCGAGCAAAGACACGTTCGCTAATTTAGTATCCTTGACAAGTATCGATCTCTCAAGAAATAAACTAAGGGCTCTGCCCAAACAGTTGTTCAAAAATAAAACCATATCTAGATTTTCTGTTAGCGACAATTTAATTGAAGGTTCATTAACTAAAGGCACTTTTGAAGGTATCAATGTCACAACGTTAAATCTTGGTTTCCAATTATTGACCGCAGTTGATGATTATGCTTTTAACGGTCTGACCGGACTTGATACATTGTATCTTAACAGTAACGCCATCTTATCATTGTCAAACCTTTGCTTCAAGACATTGACAGGTTTGCTAGTGCTAGATTTATCCAATAATAAAATTTCGAGCATAGACTTCGATAAGACAGATCTGACCAATCTACAGTCACTATTTTTGAGGAATAATCGTTTGGCTCAAATAAAATATGAACACTTTCAGGAATTGAACAGTCTAGAATATTTGGATCTATCAGGAAATGCAATCTCTCAATTGGAACCAAACTCTTTTAAATCTTTGAGAAGTTTAATAAACTTGGAGATATCTGACAATCCTTTGGCCGGAACATTGAAAACTGACACGTTTGATGGTTTAGTCTCCCTACCTACTCTTGATATCTCTCGCAACTTACTGACTGTAGTTCAAAATGCATCTTTTAACGACATGAACGAACTGAAGGATCTCAATATGTCTCGAAGTAAAATAAAAGAGTTACAATTTAATGTTTTTGTTCATACTGGCTATATAGAAACACTTGATTTGTCCTACAACGAACTGGAAAGCTTCTCTGTTAATATGACTGAATTAGTTGGATTGAGCACTTTAATTTTAAATAATAATCTTATAAAAATGATTTCATCTACATCACTGCATGGGCTATCACGTCTAATTACAATTAACTTAGCTCGTAATTTAATAGAAAATATCCAAAATGATTCATTTATCAGTTTAACTGATTTACGTTCATTAGATCTATCTTATAATGAAAAGCTTGAGTTCACGCAAAACTTATTGAATAAAACCGAAAATTTACAAACCATAAACTTATCTGGTATCAAAACTGATATTCGTTTCGAAAATAATGAGGACTCAACCATATCTAATGTCGCAATCTCCGATGCTGGTCTCCATAATATCAGTGCACTAAACCTAAGCGCGTTAACACATATAACAAATTTAGTTCTGAGAAATAACAGCGTGTCTCGATTAGAAATTGGCGCCTTTTCAGGAATCAGTCAACTTCTCCATTTAGACTTAAGTTTCAACAAAATAACTTTCATTCAACCGGGTGCATTTAAAGACAACGGGCTCTTATTTTCCTTAAATATTTCTCACAACTGTTTAAAAGCTGTTGGTTATGGAATTTTCCGTGGTCTAATTTACTTGAATACGCTCGATATGTCATTCAATAACATTAAAGACTTGCAAAGTGAAAGGTTTTACGAAGTAAAAAGTCTCTCACAGTTAATAGTTGATAATAACAAAATTGATGAAATTAACGCTGAAGAATTTGCAGGCACGAGTCTATCAAAATTGAGTATAGGCGATAATCCTCTATCGTGTCGCATTTTAGTTAAACTCAAGAAACAAGGCGTTCCTTTTGAAATAACAGCAATCAAAATAGATGAGCATAATGGTGAGAATATTGACGGAATAACATGTAATAAAGATCAAGAAGGACCTATCTTTGAATCAACTGCGACCGTTAATAATATTAGTGAAAAAAATGAAATACTAGTAGACATGAGAAACATTTTATATAACATGAGTGTTAGTAATAAGAATACCGTAGAAGATACTAATGATAAATATTTAGAAAATATCACTAATGTGATTGAAAAATCTAACGTTATCAACGAGGAAAATCTATCAAATCTGGCCAATTTAACATACACAGTTATAGATTTGAACAACGCTACAAATGTACTGCTTAAGAAAATCTTAAATTCTTTACATGAAAATGCCATCGCCACCACGACTTCGGTTCCATTAATCACTGTTAATAATACTGCAGATTTGATTCCATACATAAATAAAGTAAAAAAAGAATTAGAAAAAACTATAGCAGACGAAAAGCAAAACGTGATACACGAAATCGAGAGTAAATTCTCTTTGATACATTCCCAGACAGACTCGCTGCCCACAAGCCCAAGTAACGAGAAATTGGTATCAAGTAATGAAGGGACAAAATCGATATTTACCGAAACTTGCGTAGCTTTAATATTGTTGATATTGGTTTGTTTCGTTTTGTACAAATTCTATAAGTCCAGGATGTTTGTAAGAAGACGTATGTCTTATAGCACTCGTGAGTTGCCTGGAGCGATGGACAACTCGAATTTGTAAATTCTAAGGCCCATCCACACGACTCATTCGGTATGACAACGGAAAAAAACCCTAGGGTTATGTCAATAAATAACAGCTCAACAACAACAACTTCAACTTGATAATTCGAGTTGGAGTCGAATGGAGAGTGGATTTATTATTGTCTTCATGTGAAAAGCACCGATTATACCAACGGTATTGATATCTGTTTTTGGGAAGAATGAGGTTTCAACTTGTTTCACAATGTTTTGTTTGTCAAGTACTTGATGCGTTGTCTTTATCCCGGTCAATTCTGTAAACATGGTGAGCTGTCAATCCATATAATCAAGTTGCAATGACAGCTCACTTCGTGATCATGTGACATCTTGATTATATGGATTGACAGCTCATCTCGTGATCATTTCACCCAAGCCTTCACTTCGACATGTTTACAGAATTGACCGGTTGTGTTAGGTAAGATCTTTTACTTCCCTCGCGTGATTTTATTAAGTCTAAATGTCAGGATATAATCATAAGTTCTTTTATTATTCTACATTTCTATATAAGTACTTATTAAAGATTATTTTAAGTTATAATGTAGATAACTATGAACTCTTTTCTTTTTATTTAAACTTATAGTTTTTTTCCAAAAGGTTGTTTACGAAATATATGTCTGAAATTGGTTGTAAATATTTTATGAATAAACGAATGTCACATTTTTTTTTTATTTGTAATAAAACAAAAATCTCACGGATTATTCCGGAAAGTATTTAAAGCGCTTTATTAATAAACGCGGAGTACAATGCCAGGTCCCTCTCGATTTAACTACAAGTAAATAGATACAAATATTATTATACATTATTATGCATATCTAAGTTAATTAATTAGAGGCAATTTTTTTTAATTAGTCATGTTTAAAATAATTTAATCTCTATATGTTTATATAACAATGATTAAATATATGATTTTGTAAATAAATGGTCTAACGTTACAAAGAGTTTTTTTATTTTTGGCACCCAGACAACTTACCCCTCACAAGTACCTTAGAAAACGGGGTAAACAGTTGGTGATTCTGACATTACATACAAATATAAATGGGGTACTTTATTTACATAGATATTTGCAACTGTTTTAATAAAAACTTAACTAAATATATACACTAGAAATAAAAATAAAACTCCTAACTAAATTAACCCTAACATATGGCGTCAAAACATTCATCCGCATCGCTGTCGACTGGAAGTGTACCCAAAAGACTGGCGGCATTGCCACGTTGTATGGCAATGCTTATTCTTTAACCAAGGTAAAAGCCAGTCTAAATTAAATAAGTCATCCTAAAAAAAACAGGCTAGCCTTTTCCAAAATTCCTTGGGGTCCTAACCGGATGCAGCTGACATCCACAACCCAATAACTAGGAAACACGATACCCGTTAGCAAGACTGGTGCTAGATTTTCTGGCTTCTGATTATCTGTAACGACTATCAAATACCTTCAAATGACAACCGGGATCAACAGCTTAACGCAATTGAGGCGCGGAGGAGTCTCGGTAAATGAATGGTCACCCATCTACGAACCGACCCTGGCAAGCGTCGCTTAACCTTGACGATGGACTAGTTATAACTAGTAGTGTTATTATTTAGCCAAGAGCTCCTCCTAAAAATCGAATACTGTCTAATAATATTTATTTGAAGAGAAACCTAGTTTCTCAAATTCGGATTGAGCTTGGGTTGATTTTGCATAAGTTACCCTTTTTTGTAAGGCTAGGCAAGGCCCCAGGACGGAAGTCGCAATTGAGACAATTCAAAAAAATGGTGGCGTGACAATTTCGACTTATAGGTATCTGACGGGTTTCCCGAAGAAGGTTGCAAATAAAGTTAGCTGAAAAATATGGTTTGGATTATTAGAGTATCACACTGGGAACGGCTAAGTTTTAATTTTGTAGCCCATTACCATCCCATGGGTCTATCGACCTCTGTACAAAAAAAAATATATCAAAATCTGTTCAGCAATTTAGGCGTGAAATCGTAACAAACAAAAAAAACTCAATTTCGCATTTATAATATTAGTTAGGATTAGGATTTTATTTTACTAGTAACACCAGCTCGGGGATTTCCCAGATTGTCAGTTTGTAAAGTTGCTTTATCGGCACGTTCACAGTATTGCGTGGGTCGTAGAATATTTGCTGAGTTACAACAATGGATAATATTGTTTACACTTCATTAAAACATGTTCAAATGACTAGATAATTCATTGTTAGAACTGACACTATTTCTTTACGATAGTGCCTATTGTATACCTTATATTTCATCGTTATATCTAATTTGGTACCTACTTGAAAATCACTGGTTTTTTTTATATGACGGGTAAGGTACAGAATAAATAGAATAGAAGTAATCTTAATTGTAGGTACACTGTAGTGTTTGTAGATTATATTATATAGTCCTGTCGTCTCATGCGTACACGCCGCGCGCTATAGTATGGTGGGGGAGGTGCTTCCCCTCCCTCACTTACTTGGCCTGGAACCACGAAGCTGGACGGACGCGCGTGCGGCGAGTTAGGCAGTGAGCCGATATCAAGTTAAGTGCACGAACAGTACATTTTGGCGACGAGTATTGTAAGTACTGTGTTTTTTTTTTTCTCTGATAGAAAAAATGCGAAATTGTCAACGTTTATTTTTCTAGTAAGGAAAGGTTAGAAAGAAAACCTAATATTAGGTGCAAGTTCATAATAATTTAACGTGGGTTATTTACTTCAACAAAATTTTGCTTTGTCGTTGTGGATAATTAACTTTTGCGGGAAGAAGGACATGAGTTAAATATTTATAATATACGTTGATGATAATGCATAACTTGGTCATTTTTATTTATATAAACGTGGGTAGTGTCATATAGTTTTAAACATTTTTATTTTATCATGTGATAAGATCATGTTAAAACGTAAAAGGAAGTTGTTACGTAACTATGTAAACAATACCATCTAACGTCTACATTTTGTAGCATATATAAACATTATTCGAATTACATTTTAACAAATATAGTGCTAAATGGAAACAAACAACAACAAAAATGGTAGTTATGTATAATACAGACAACCAATAATAAACATACAGTTAATTAGGATATTATAAATCTGTAGTTATTCTACCTACCCACTATTCTATCGGGTTCGAGCCCCGATTAAATCTGTTGATTTTTGATTATCATAACAATTACTTAGTATTTATTATTTGAAATATGTTTTTATCGTAATTAGTTAAATACAGAGTATCTGATGTCTGTTGCTTAAAACTAGAAAAGATGATGATTTAATGTAGAACAAAACGGTTGATGCCGTATTGTTTACATATTTCGAACGATAAGGTGTTGATTGATGGGTTGAATTATTCTATTAATTACGGTTACATTGCGTTCATAGGGAAGTTAGTCAGAACGGATGATGCCCGTTCATGACTAGAAGTGTTATGATCAGTAATGATTGAAGCTTTCTTAAAGGTTAGTCAGAACGGATGATGCCCGTTCATGACTAGGTAGAAGTATTATGATGAATTATGTTGGTCAGAACGGATGATGCCGGGTTCATGACTAGAAGCATTAGGATGAGTGATGATTGAAGCTTTCTTAAAGGTTAGTCAGAACGGATGATGCCCGTTCATGACTAGGTAGAAGTATTATGATGAATTATGTTGATCAGAACGGATGATGCCCTTTCATGACTAAAAGTATTATGGTGAATGTTGTTGGTCAGAACGGATGATGCCTGTTCATGACCAGAAGTATTATGATAAGAGATGACGGAAGCTTTCATAAATGTGTTTTCCGAAGTCATAGAACGGATGGTGCCCGTTTTGTGACCTATTTCGTTATTTACAGGTAACAATGGCAAACCTAACGTTAGAAAAATTTGAGTGCGAGGGTGAGGTGACATCCGTGTGCGTAAGATGGGGACGATGGAAAAGAAGCTTGTACGTATACCTAGAAGCTGCAAATGTTACTACACCAAGTCAGAAGCGAGCAAGTCTCTTACATTGGGGTGGATCAGAATTACAAGAAATATTCTATAACATTCCTGACGAAGCCGCAACGAATACCTCAGAAGCTGAAACAGACGTTTTTAAAATGGCAATTAAGAAACTGGATGAGTATTTTGCACCCAAACAAAGTAAAAGATTTGAAAGGCACGTGTTTAGATTAATAAAGCAGGAAGAAAACGAGAAGTTTGAAAAATTCGTTGTCCGGTTGCGGCAACAAGCTGCTAAATGCCAATTCGTTGATGTAGACGACCAGCTCCTGGATCAGATTACTGACAGATGCAGTTCAGAAGAATTAAGGAAGAAAATCTTAAAAAATGGAGATAAAATGACTCTTGAAGATGTTATAGCTGAAGCAAATGCGTTAGAAGTAATAAACAGACAATTAGAAGATTTTAGTCAAAAACAGAAAAGAAATGAAGACGTAAATCAAGTGGAATATAACAGTAAGAATAAAAATCAAAGAGGAAAAAGAGAATGTTTTCGATGTGGCGGGTGGAATCACTTAGCATACGATGAGAAATGTCCAGCAAGGGGAAAGAAGTGCACAAAATGTGGAAGAATCGGGCATTTCAAACTGCAGTGCAAGACAAACCCGTTAAAAAGGAAACTAGAAGAAGACGCAAAACAAACACGCAATAAAGATACAAAGAAATTCAAGAGACCGAGAAAAGATACTAACAACATAGACGAACAAAAAAATAGTAATTCAGATGAAGAAATTGATTATGTGTTTAACATGAACAACGATGATATTGTAATTTGTAAAATAGGAGGCGTGGAAATCGACATGTTGATTGATTCCGGCTGCAAGTACAATTTGATTACAAGTAAATCTTGGAGTGTTATGAAGAGAAATAAGATAAAAGTAATGGAACAAACACAAAATCCAAGAAAAAAATTTTATGCATATGGATCCGATTCTCCTCTAAAGTTGTTAGGAGCTTTTAAATCTTCAATAGAACTTGCAGGAAAAACTAAGCATTCAATTTTCTACGTAGTTGAAAATGGCACTAGAAATTTATTAGGAAAAGAGACAGCCTTGGCATTAGGAGTATTAAGGATTGGTGTAGCAGTAAATGAGATACGAAGTAAAGTATTTCCAAAATTCAAAAATGTTCTAATACACATTCCAATAGACGATAAAGTAAAACCGATTGCACAGCCTTATAGACGTATACCAATTCCTCTAGAAGACAAAGTTAATGCTAAAATAAATGAACTTCTTGAAAAAGACATAATTGAAAAAGTTGATGGCCCTTCAGAATGGATATCGCCTATAGTTCCCATATTGAAAGAGAATGGAGATATCCGCCTATGTATAGATATGCGACGAGCAAATTCAGCAATAAAACGCGAAAACCACCCGTTACCGACGATGGATCAGTTGCTACCGAAGATAAGAGATGCGGTTATTTTCAGTAAATTGGATATTTGTGATGCTTTCCACCAATTGGAACTTCATCCGGATTCCAGATCCATCACAACGTTCATCTCAGCCAAAGGTCTTTACCGGTACAAAAGGATGATGTTCGGTATTTCTTGTGCTCCGGAAATATTTCAGAAAACTCTTGAGCGTATTCTCTTACCTTGTAAAGGGGTTATTAACTTCATTGATGACATCTTAGTGTATGGGAAAAATCGAACAGAACATGATGCCAGACTTGAAAAAGTCACTGAAGTGTTAGAAGCCAATAATGTTATATTAAGGCATGAAAAATGTATTCTTAGTACAAACGAAGTAGAATTCTTAGGCCACAAACTATCTAAACAGGGTATAAGACCATTAGATAAATACTTAAGTACCATTGAAAAATTTAGGGCTCCTACAACTGTTTCTGAATTACAAAGCTTTATGGGCTTGATAAATTACGTAGGCAAATGGATTCCTAACTTAGCTACAAAAACAGAACCTCTTAAACAATTGCTTCGTAACAAATTTGGTAGAAACGCTGACATACGTGAGTTGTGGGGAGAGAGTCAGCAAGCTTCTTTTAACTCTTTAAAAGTTGACCTTGCTGACATATCTGACTTGGGCTATTATAATGTACAAGATAGAACACTTGTATTTGCCGATGCAAGTCCGGTTGCTATAGGTGCTGTTCTAGTACAGGAAAATGATTCTGGACCACGTGTTATTGCATTTGGAAATAAAACTCTTACCGATTGCGAACGCCGCTATTGTCAGACTGAAAAAGAGGCATTAGCACTGGTATGGGCGGTAGAACACTTTCACATGTTCCTTTACGGAAAAGAATTCGACTTGGTGACTGATCACAAGCCTCTAGAAGTGATATTTAGTCCAAAGTCAAAACCGTGTGCGAGAATCGAAAGATGGATGCTCCGGTTACAATCATACCAGTATAAGGTTATTTATCGCCCGGGAAAAAACAACATTGCTGATCCTCTTTCTAGACTATGTAAACTCACCCCGGAAAATAGTGCCCCAAATGTCGATTATGTACAAAACATAATCGAGCATGTTAGACCCATAGCGGTATCATTGAGTGATATTGAGCGTTCTTCTAATGAAGACCTAGAAATTCAAAAAGTTAAAGAAGGTGTTCATGAGCGCAAGTGGGATGCAGCTGTAAAATGTTACAAGCTGATTGAAAATGAACTCTGCTTTCACGAAGGAATTCTACTCAGAGGAACTAAAATCGTTATACCAAAAGTATTGCGAAACAGAGTACTATCAGCGGCGCATGAGGGACACCCAGGTATCGTGGCAATGAAAGCGAGACTCAGAACAAAAGTGTGGTGGCCTAGATACGATCAAGATGTGGAGAGGATGGTTAAATCATGTAAAGGATGCACACTCGTGTCTGTACCTAATGCACCACACCCTTTGAAAAGAAGAGAATTGCCATCACACCCATGGGTTGATATTGCAATCGATCTTTTAGGACCATTACCATCCAACGACTATCTTTTGGTAGTAGTCGATTATTACTCTAGATATCAAGAAATAAAGATTTGTCGAGATATATCCAGTAAGGAAATGATAAAACTCCTGAGAGAAGTTTTCAGTAGGCTCGGGTATCCAGTTTCCTTAATGGCAGATAACGGAAAACAGTTTGTTAGTGAACAATTTAAGTCATTTTGTAAGGAAAATGACATAAAACTATATCACTCTGTTCCGTACTGGCCGCAACAAAATGGAGAAGTCGAGCGCCAGAACAGAAGTATACTGAAACGACTACGAATATGCCAGGCTGAAAATAAAATTCACTGGAGAGAATCGTTAGTCGATTATCTGACTATGTACAATAATACCCCCCATACAGTCACAGGAAAAACACCAGCAGAGTTGTTCTTCCAGAGGAAAATCAGGGATAAAATACCTATGATCGATGACGTTGAGCATAGGAATGATGACATGGACTTACGAGACAAGGACAGAGAACAGAAGGAAAGAGGGAGAGAGTACGCGGACAGAAGAAGGAAAGCACAAGATATTGACCTAGAACCAGGAGAGAAAGTATATATCAAAGATATGAATAAAGCAAATAAACTTAGTACAAATTTTGAACCAACACAATATACAGTTAAATCACGAATGGGAGGCGATGTTGAGGTAGAAAACGAGGAAACAGGACAACGTTTGAGACGAAATATAGTACACCTAAAAAAGGTAGAAGGAGAATGGAAAGTTATAAGAGAGGACGAAACAGAAGTTCCAGAAAGAGATGAAGAGGACTAGAAGAATTATAGTTTAAGAAGTAATAAATTAGAAGCACGAACTTGCTAACGAAGAATAAATTACTAAAATAGATGAAAATCTGATGTTATGATCTAGGCTATGCTTAAAATTAAGAACTAGGAAGCATGATGTTAGTTATAGTTGATAAATTGTCATTAGAAAAGCGAAGGAAGTTAGGAACAGGAACAAGCGAAGTGTTATGAGGTTAAATGTTAATAATAAAAGATTAATTGGGAAGTGAAGGAAGTATTAAATTAGTTATTACAAAGTGTTTGTTAAAACCAGAATATTGGAAAGATTATTGATGCTATTAATGTTATGCTGAATCGTAAACTTTAGTTGATTATGATATTTGAAAAGTTAATGGAAAAGGTAATGAAAAAGGTTGATCAAAATAGTTTTAAACTAAAGAGTACATTACCTTTGTGATGTCAATTAAAATGTAGAAGGTTGTTATGATGCTCAAATGAAGATGTTACTAAATATAATAAAAGTTATTATTATATCTAAAACTTTCATTAAAATAAGGAAGAGATGTAGTGTTTGTAGATTATATTATATAGTCCTGTCGTCTCATGCGTACACGCCGCGCGCTATAGTATGGTGGGGGAGGTGCTTCCCCTCCCTCACTTACTTGGCCTGGAACCACGAAGCTGGACGGACGCGCGTGCGGCGAGTTAGGCAGTGAGCCGATATCAAGTTAAGTGCACGAACAGTACATACACCATAACAAATTACTAATAATAGTACCTACTTAGCTTAAAAATTACAGGGAGTAGTAATGGGCTCATCTCTAAAAGCATACTTTACAGCCAACGTTTGGATGAATTTGGCAGAGAAGGCGAAAAGATACTGAAAGAAAGAAAGAAAAAGAGTTTATTTGTGACAAGTACTGCGGTAGACCGTGGACTACTATTTATTTATATACGTTTATGTACAATACGTAAAAGGTACATAATGAAATAAATATATCATCATACCAGCCGGATGACGTCCACTGCCTTGGCAGAAATCGAAACTGTGGCCGAAACTAGATGTTGGGGCCGAAACTGGCCGAAACCAAAACCGAACCTTCGGTCGATCTCCACAAACAAACTTTCGCATTTATAACATTGGTTAGTATTATTCCGTTCACATTCATAAATCCATAAACGCAATATACAAACTAAGTATAAAAGAACTTAGCGAAGAAAGTCAAGCAAAACAGGAACAAATGAAAAACTCTATCGATATAAATCCAGTATAGGGTTCAACGTAGCAATTAAAGGACCTCAATCCCCCCGGGACCTATTCTCTCTAACAATGGCCGTTTTTTTCTTTTTTTTTTTACAATGGCGTTCTTTTTGCCGTGCCGTTCACTTGCTCTGGCTAACCGCTTGGTATTTGTGTCCGTTGCTCCAGACTGACCCGATGGATTAAAGGTTTTAGAATACTATTTTTTTTTTTAAAGCATGGAAGTGTTAGTTTATGGAAGAAGATTGTGAAAAAGGCTTATTAAGAACCTCCTGCGTGGACGTTGACAGAAAATATTTCTCACTGCTTTTGAATGACCGCTTGGAATTCAGCCGGTCGATTCTGTAAACATGTCAAAGAAAGAGTTGGGTGAAGTGATCACGAGGTGAGCTGTCAATCCATATAATCAAGATGGAATGACAGCTCACTCCGTGATCACGTGACATCTTGATTGTATGGATTGACAGCTCACCTCGTGATCATTTCACCCAAGTTTTCACTTCGATATGTTTACAGAATCGACCGGCTGAATTATAATAATATTAATAATTTTATTCAAATAAAAACGTCTACAAAAGTGTACATTTAGTCAACAGTAATAACATTTTCCATACAATTATAGTGACTCAAGTATAGATTTCAAATGGGTAGGTATGGTGTGCCAGAATGATGTGGAAGTTAATTACATATGTTGATAGGAATAACTCCTATAGAAACGTACGTAAATAAAATACTCACGCCTTTACATTTATAGATTTAGATCCCGCCAGACAACATAATGAAATCATTTTTACATGCGGCGCAAGACGAAATATTTGTTTTTACTGATAAAAACTACATCGTCCCACCGGCCCCCTTCTACCATCGGACATCTAGACGCACTGTAAGTTATCATCCCTACCTTGTTGCTATTCCACCAATTCGCACTAAACGTTTCCAAACGTCTTTTATAATGCGCACAGCAAAGGAGTGGAACTCTCTGCCTGCGTCTGTGTTTCCGAACGCATACAACCCTAATCTCTTCAAAATTAGAGTGAACAGGCTTCTTCTGGGTAAGCTCGCTCCATTGTCGACTTTGTCTCTGTCATCTATGACCTAGACTAGAGTCAAGAGCAAACCCATATTAAATATAAAAAATAACAAAAATTGTCTTTGAGTGCCATATCTGTTTTAAATGCATTCGACCCGGGATCGAATCCGGAGAATAAACTTACTTCTATACTGGAGGTACAATATTATAGCTATACAGTATAAAATAATACGAAAATGTTCCACAAATGCAATTTGGAGAGGCGCTAAAAGCCGAGAAATGTAATAAGAATTTCGTGAAAACTTGATTTACTTCGACACTCGACTCGTTAAGGAAAGCGGGCCGATAGTGTAGGGTGACTCTCAAATTTTAAAATTGAAGATTGTATTTTTGAATGTTTTAAAACAAAGGAACGATCATATTTTTAAAAAGCGTTCGCATTCGCTAACTGTCATAAACATCTCTAATTTACATTTTGGCGAGTTTTTAACACTGATTTTCGCTGAGACGATATTGCATCTTGAAATTGAACGCTTTTAAGTAAGACAAGAATTGACCTTCAGTCAGATGTGTTCAAAAGATGCTGTTCATTGACAGTTAAGTATAGTTGTTATTTTGTGTTGCTATTGTGTGTGTCGTCCAAAATATATTCTATCTTTCTTTCTTTGTAGGATTATCCAGAAATCAAAGACTTACCTCTTGTAAATATCATGACAGAAGGGCAGACCAAATTTGTTAAACAATCAGTCGCCACTGCTCCCTGTTGACCAACGTACTCCCGATTGCAGTTGAATATAAGTAGTTTATCTGGAGCGATTGTGAATCTGACCTTCACAACCCAATAACGTAATATGATAACTATTTCCAAGACTGGTGTCAGATCTTCTGACTGCCCGTACTGGCAAAGATCTACAAATGACGGCCGGGAATAACACGCCGCCAGGACATTTTTGTTTTATAGGCTAAAGTTGCCGGAAATAAAGGATCTACTATTATTTAAGTTAGTTCTTTATTTTGCTTCTCTTTTGAGAGAGTACACGACCTTACTTACGGGCCAGAGCCAAGTTTGTAAGGGGAAATTTAAATTGAGAAGGTGAATGAAAGTGTTGAAGAAGCTAGGAAATTTCGAATGGTGGCTTTTTGGAGCATGTGGAGTGTGTGAGTTGGTATCTGTAAAGTGTTCAGGCTTTGTTTTAGAGATTTTGGTATTAGATATGCCTGTATACGAAAGAACAATGGGAACAATATGAACGGTTTAAATTTTCTATTTATTATTTGCCCACAAGGTACCCTAACTCAATTTTTTAAACATAATATCCTTCGAAATCTTCCAGCATGGTGCACCTACTGTGGGACGATTTTTCTTTTTCTTTACATCGTTTATTTTGTTTGAATCAAAGTGATATCCGATTGAAAATGGTTTGTTTGTTTTCAATCAGTAATTATTATTGTTATTGCGACAACTTTGATAACAAGCAATGTTTTAAAAAGTAACAGTATTCGGTAACAATCCCACCGAGCCACCTTGATAACTTGAAGAGGGGGAGAGGAGGCGAAGGGAAGGGAATAGAACCCAGGAGCTCATGCTCAGCAGTAGTGCTTGCAATCACTAGAGCAACGAGGCAGTCAACGGAGTGCTACCAAATAAATAATAATTATTTATTGAAAAAACTTGGTTCAAGATTAGGTTCAGAACGCCCCTATGAATTTCAAAGTCAAATTGATACTTGCCAGGTTAAAGGAGCTCGTGGCTATATAATAACAGCCGCATGGGTCGATCTTTAAGGTTAAGCAACGCTTGCCGAGGTTGGTCTGTGGATGGGTGACCATCTTAACATACCGAGACTCCTCCGTGCCTCGGAAAGCACGTTAAGCCGTTGGTCCCGGCTGTCATTTGTAGATCTTTAACGGTCGTTACGGATAGTCAGAAGCCAGATAATCTGACACCAGTCTTGCCAAGGAGTACTGTGTTACCCAGTTAATGGGTTGTGGAGGTCTGGTAGGCAGCCGCTCCACGTAAAATACTGGTATTCAGCTGAATCCGGTTCGACTGGAAGCCGACGTCAATATAGTTAGGAAAAGGCTAGGCAGATGATGATACTTGCCGGGTTCAAACCCATGAACCAGTACTTGAGAACCGGGTCCCACAACCTCCGAGCCCTACAGCTTAACAAAGTTCAATATAACTTTAAAATGGAAGGCTTTTAAACTGATTTGTAACCGGAACGCCTACAAAAGAGCTTAAGCGACATGGTGTTTGTCTTTATTTATATTTAATTAAGTTTAAAGCTTGGCTGAAACAATTTCAACATTGATTTCACGGGGTTAAGCGTTTTGTGTTTCAGGGTGGGCTAGAAGAGGAGCGAGTATTAAATTGCAAAATGGAGACATCGATACGACGATAAATCGAATATTTGTCAATATTTAAAAAAATATTTTGAAACAGTTATAAATCCTGTCACCGAAATTAAAAATAGACTTTCTAATTACATAAAACTAGTGTTGCTACCCTACCTAAAGTGGAGATTTCACAAGGACTAATTCGTAGACATGTCCGAGAGCTATCCTCGCTACTATAGGTCTCACCGTCCTCGATTGATCACAAACAATTGCCAAAAAATAAAGTATTTTCACCCAAAGCTATCATCATATATATCACGTTACGTTCTGTATGGTGTAGGACGTAAAAGAATAGCACCATCCCATTACTTCTCGTGGGTGTCGTAAGAGGCGACTAAGAGATTCACCAGAAAATGGCAGCAACATTCTTTGTGCATTGTAACAGCTACACTGCGATCGCTAACCCGCCTGCCAAGTGTGGCGATTATGGCAAACGCCCCTTTTAGGGGTGGCCTATGTCCAGCAGTGGACGCCTTTCGGCTGATATGATGATGATGATGATTACGGTACATTTTTTTTTCGGGATTTGATTAAGACTTTCTTGAAGAAAGTTTCTCATCTACATGGGCAGAAGCAGTTTTTAAAACATGATGACACTTTCTGTATATGTTTCTGTGTGCGTTTGTTTCTCTGTGTGTGTGTGTGTGTGTGTGTGTGTTTCTGTGTGTGTATTTTATGTGTTCTTTCTTTTTGTATAGACTTGGTTCGTCTATTCAGAGTGTAGAGTTCCGAGTAAAACTGAAAAATTGACAATGTCGCTGTTTTCATAGCCACAATCTTAATTCAATTCTCTCCGGCATAACTCGGTCCTGAATTTTAGGGCAAGGGTACATACAATGTAGCATCACGCTATACCATACTGATACTGGGTAGTCGGAGGTCTAAGGTCAAAACCGGGTTCTAGGTAAAAAACCGGTCAAGTGTAAGTCGGACTCGCGTGCAAAAGGTTCCAAACGAATAGTATTTTTTCAATTGTTACTTCAAATCCATAGACTTCGTATAGGTTGTCCTGTAATAACAGCCTAGTACCCAAGTAATAAATCAATTCTAAACTGGCGTAATTTCTATTACAAAGCAGGAATAACTTAAGGTGCTCACCTGGAGCATTCGCCTGTAATGTACAGTCAACAAAGCTTTTTTGCAACTACTTTAAAATAATGTTGTGAGTGTGTTGAGTAGATAATTATTGTACACCACTCTCGTAAGTATGTCATAAGCTTAAAAAGTTATAATGCACACATTAAAAATAAATATTGGCAGTGCAGTGGAAAATTTATATTTTTGCCTGTAGACCAAGTGGCTTTGTTGACTGTACCTAAACGTTACTGAGTCGAGCATTAAGTTGGCGAGGGAACAGAACCGAGCATTACAGTGCGCAACTTGATGATACAATATGTAACATAAATGAATGAATCTAATGTTACATTACAGGCAAATGCTCGTCAGTCAGGAAGGCAGTATTGTAATGTACCTAATGCTCAAAATCGAATCTGAAATGTTACATTATGGACGAGTGCTCCAAGTACGAAGGCACCGGAATATGGCACAACAGGAATGAGGTCTGTGCTACATCGCGCTGCTGTGGTTTAACAAGGGATTTTCTAGTAAATTCCATTACGTAAAAATTAAAAAGACACGCCTCATGTTTGTCACAGCATGACAAGTAGTGCGACGCTATCGGAAATCATTAGGTAGTTAATGAAACGGGTAAATTTGGGCCCAAACTTGCTACCTAATGCCCTTCAGTAATGGCGGTTTAAGTGCTTTCTCGGCGGATCCACGAATGTCTTCGGATACGCCATTTTAAGCTGGTTGCGGCAGATTCTTTTGGTAGTGTCTGTTTCCTATAAATTATTTTAAGCCAATATTGTACGTATGATGGATGCGTAAGTACTGTATGTTCAGGGTAGAAATTGTTCTTCGAATAGTTATCTATCTATACTTTTTGTATATGATAGCCACATTTATACATACGGGATCGGGAAATTCCTACGGGACCGGGAAAAAGCGGGATATGCATGAAGGAAGTCATGGGCATAAGTTAGTTTCCTATATAAGGCTGTTTGTATAAGTTTTAAAAATAACTTTCACCGTCACATACCTACTTGCAGTACAGTAAATACATTGAATTTCATCTGAAACTGTCTGGAAATTTGGAAGCTGTTCCCAACTAAGATGAAAAACGGCTAGGCAGATTCTTTTAATTTTTCCTTAGGTATGTTGACAGGTTCCTGGACGAAAGTCAGTCCCAAAAAATATCATAACGCATATTGGGAGGTGATAGCGGTAATAGGTTTGAAAAAGCGAAAATTATCGTGTTGTAAACATTGTAATATGACATTAACTTTATATGTTGGTTATTTCTTATGGGTCCCACTAGTTTTCACGTACCTACATTTTTTGCGATAAACAATCATAGGAATATTTTTGACGTAGTAACGTAACATTAAACTTTACTATAACTATAATGCTCGTTTTGCACATAATATTTATTTGAATTGGATACTATATTAATATTTTTGAATAATAAAAATTGTGTATACCGCATAAAATTAAACCAAAATACAATTGGGTTGTAGTTTTTTTTATATTCAAAATTCACTTACGATAACGTTACTATATAGTTCTAACTATCACTCGGGACAGCTCTCATTCCAACCAGAAACAGCTGAATACGAGTACCTATGTTACCCGGATATACTTTCTATCTGGCTTTCACAACCCAACTAGAAACTGGGGCACCAATGCTATCCTGGCAATGATCGTCAACAGGCTTGACTGCCCTTATGTCCGGCATTGTTGTGGCAGGCATGTTGCTGTTTGGGCACGCCACAATTGCGGCGATAAGACCCCTCTTTGAGGAGTGGCTGGAGAGGCGCTACGGCGTCCTCAACTTCCGCCTGACGCAGGTGCTCACCGGACACGGCTGTTTCGGGAGGTACCTGTTTCGGATTAAGCGGGAGGACACGCCCGGGTGTCAGCACTGTGAGGATCGCCCGGAGGACACGGTGGAGCATACGGTGGAGATCTGCCCTGCTTGGGCTGAGCACCGCCGTGTCCTCGTCGAGGCAATCGGCGGCGGCAACCTCTCGCGTCCGGCCCTGGTTGAATCCATGGTCCGGAGCGAGGACACACCTCCTTCTGCGAAGCAGTAATGCTAGCCAAGGAGGAGGCGGGCCGCGCGAGGGAAAGGCAAGGCCTTCGCCCCAACCGCCGCTACAGGAGAAGACGCCCCGGGCGTCGGGAGTCGCAGGGCGATCCCCGGCCACCGTAGGCGCGGGTCTGCGGACGGCGAGCATTGAGTGGCTCGCTGTCCGATCACCACCAGGCCCGGGTCGATGGCGCGTTGTGTTTCACGCGCGCGTTAAAGAGATGTCAGCATAGAAGAAGGGGCCCGCTAGGGCCAGAGCCAGCCAGGGTTGCGGAATTTGTTCGAAAGAGTCACCGCGGCCCTGGAACGCAAAGGGCTTTAGAAGGAACACGGATAGGTTTTTGTCAGTAAGAGTCTGACA
This sequence comes from Mamestra brassicae, assembly GCA_905163435.1. NCBI lineage: Eukaryota > Metazoa > Arthropoda > Insecta > Lepidoptera > Noctuidae > Mamestra > Mamestra brassicae. The sequence goes on along the minus strand of LR991006.1, from coordinate 15,234,397 downwards.
CGCCCTTCCGCTCCACCCAGAGTGGAAGAAACATTTGATGACTTCCCATCCTTAAAAAAAAAAGGCATGTTGCTGTTCCAATACCGGTTAGAAAATTATAATAAGTGTAATTGTAACTGTGTGTCTAAGTATGAGTCTTGTAACTTGATTATGAATAAATAATAATAACAATGTGCCTTGAAAAAAAAAATATGCCATACACCTTTCCAGTCTTTTGCTTCATGGAATAGATAAAAATTGACAAAGATAAAACGCATCATTGTTCAGAGCCTGCCAGCCCTGGCCCTGGAACGCAAAGGGCTTTGGAAGGAACACGGATGTGCGGAAGTCATATGATGATTTCCCATACTAAAAAAAATAGGTGATCTGTGGTAGGTAAAACTGTGTGTCTATTTATAGGAGGTAATCTTTGAAAGTACACTGACGTACAAAGCTACAGTGTCGCAAAGTCACGATACCTGTGGGCTAGCCATTGAAAAAAAATTCTCTAATATTGTGATTTACTAAATTACTATACAACGTAGGTAATGTTTAATAATGTACGCACACAAATTTACTTCTTTCTTTTTTCTTTTATATATAAACTTAAATTAAAAATCCAGAATTACCGTTTATAGGTACTGTATCTGTGTCAAAAGCTAGTTTTTAAATACTTTTAATTGTAATCTGTGGAGAACGTAGTGGGTAGCATACATAATTGTTTAAAATATAATATAATAATAAATAAATAAAATTAATAAATTAATAATAAATAAAATTTTCTTTCTAAGCTATTTCTGTACATCATTGACTCGTGGCAAAGAGTTTACCGACTAAAGCCATAAAAGAAAAATATAGACAAAGTGTTAGATATTGATCACTCTAATAAATTCCTGCTTACACGAAACCCCAAAGGACTCGACGAAAGCAATACTTTACGTAATTCGGCCATTCTTTAGACGAAACAAACTTTTGTTTGGCCTAAAAAATAGCGGACTCCATACATTTTTCGTGCTTCAAGTTTTCTAAGATGTTTTCTTTGTCCCGCCCCACTGTTTGCAGAGGGGCCTTTTTCCTGCATAATGACTGGCAATGATTGTACCTATTCCCTCTGTGAGGCTCTCGAATCAAGTTAAGTATTCATGGCTGCTATAATTTTTGACACATTATGAAGAAGTCGGTTGTCTCATGAATATTTTTTTATTCAGTTTGTCTTTGAGGTGATTTCTTTTTTTAATTTTCTGGGTCGTTTATTAATGAAGACTTTGTGTTTTTATCGTTTCGAGTCTGCCTTTGGGATCAGGCTTACCCCAGGTGCCAGATTACCAATGAATAATATTTATTTTGGTTGAAACGAAGCTTGAGGCCGAAAAATATTTAGTTTTTTTTTGGTGAGAATAACTGATGCATTTGTAAATTGATAAAAAAATGTGCGTCTCGGGACGCCCGACAGAAGTGATAACTTAAGCTAATCTAAGTTTAACTATTTAATATGGGAAGCGTCTGTCCGAAATACGGCTAGCGCTGTGGGTTAGAGTGAGAGAGGAAGAGCCTGCCTACCGCTGCCGTATGCGTGAGAGAAAGGGAAGCCAGACAGACTGGCGCCGTAACGCGTTACGTTACGAAGCGGTTTACTCTCCCATAAGAAGTTATCACTTCAAAAAAATATTTAGCTTTATATTAGACTGACACCAACAAAGCAACAATAACAGTATAACGCGGAAACGAAAACAGAAATTCATATTTTCATTAAAAAAATCTATCATGTTCGAACTTGTGTACGAATTAATTAATATAAAGTAAAGGCTCACTCTCAGACAAACGAACAGAGTTCAAATAACTGCTAAAACTATGTAACTAAATGTTTATATTTTGTCCGTGAAAAATAATAATATAATATAATATATCTTGGGACAACTCACACACGGTCATCCGATCACAAACTAGGCAGAGCCTGTGCTTTGGCAACCAGACAACTGATAAACATACTTGTATATATTTCTAAATACATACATATTATAGACAAATTACACCCAGACACAGAACAAATGATCATGCTCATCACACACCAATTTGTCCTGGGTGGGAATCGAATATTTCTGTACTATTGGTGTCTACCTATAAAGAGCGCTTTCACAATTTAATTCCGCCAAGCCCGTTCCATCATCGGATTACAAGATGTACGGCGCTGCGCTACCGATATAAGGTAGGCATCCCACGGGGGCACAAAATATTTTTAGAAATCTTTCATTGTGCGTACAACTAAGGAGTTGATTTCCCTGTCAGAGTACCTATGTGTTTACTGATACAACCAGGGCACTGTTTAATATAACTGACAATGAAAATTGTCATAATTTTTCGACAGGTGTTGTTTAATAAAACAGAGAATGTATGAAACAAACACACAAAATAGTAGAATTGTCAGATTGTCACTTGTTTCCAGTTAATGTTATCAAATAGGCACCAGCACTCAGCCCTACTATAAATAAATAAATCTTTATTCAAAATTCAAATTGGTACATACGATAGATTAATAAATATTAGATAATAATATAAGTAGAACACTGTTAGATGCCTGTACTAGGAGGGTCCTGTATCACAGGCGGCAAGAGCTCAACAATATACTAAGAATCGTTTAAAAAAATGTTTACAATATTTACTTAATATTAAAATAGTAACTGAGTTATATTACAATACAAAAATACAAATACAAAATAGTTTATTGTGACACTTAAAACATTACATTACATTTAAATGTGTTTGGAGCCTCCTTTTAAGCAAACAATGCCTGTATGAGAAGGCTCCGCTCTTTCTAATCATTGTCGTACACTTATACCAACTAGAGTTAATATACCTTAAAGGTAAATATGCAATGTACATTTTTCTGTATTTAGCTTATATAAACTAATCTTAAAAAAAAATTAAAAATGAAACTAAAATACAAAAGCAAAGATGCAATTTTAAATATTGGCATAAAAAAAAAAAAAAAACTTATTCCCAATTTCATTAGTGCATGTGATGTAGTGTATAGTATGGTGTGCTTAGTAGTGCGGTGTGGTGTGTGTGGTGCGTATGGTGTGGTGTGTGGTGTGTGTGGTGTTTAATTTATTTCATTAACCTAATTTACTTAATTAAACATATGACCATAAAGACCATAAATGGGTGTTTCTAGCTATGTTCAGTTTTCGTTAAATTGTTTCTAACACTTAATTATTTACTTAAAGACAGCATCGTAGACTATTAGCGTCAGCAGAAATTTTAACTGGGTTAAAGTTAATGTTACACAATTGGTTTGAAGCAACTCATGTGTTTTACGACGTGGCTAATGCCATCCAATTCCGATGATTTAAACGGGATAGTGCTATTCGCTATGTATAGCTCCGTCTCCCTCTTAGAGCAGAATCATGATCGTTTTAAGACTTCATAGTAGGGCCTCTGGGGTTACAGGAGAAAACGCCCCGGTCGTCGGGAGTCGTAGGGCGATCCCCGACCACCGTAGGCGCGGGCCTGCACAAGGAACACGGATGGGTTTTAATCAGTAAGAGTCTGACACGACCTTCCGCTCCACCCTGAGCGGAAGAAGTAATTAATTTGATGATTTCCCATTCTTAAACAAACAAAAGAAAAAAAAAGATCTCTGGGGTCTTAAAGTCAAGAGTTTACAGGTAACCCTTGGGCAAGCGTGCTCATTCGTCAATCACATCATCATCATTTTCCATCAGGCGAGAGTGTAGTCAAATGCGAACTCATTAATATCACCTGCCTAGCCTTTTACCCTGCTATATTGGGGTCGCCTTCCAGTCAAACCGGATTCAGCTGAATACCAGTATTTTACGTGGAGCGGCTGCCTACCCGACCTTCACAACCCATTAACTGGGTAACACGGTACTTCTTGGCAAGAGCTTTCGTAACGACTGCCAAAGATCTACAAATGACCGCCGGGACCAACGGGTTGGCGGGTTTTCGGTGGCACGGAGGAGTCTCGGTATGTTAAGATGGTCACCCATCCACAGTCCAACCTCAGCAAGCGTTGCTTAACCTTTGAAGATCAGATGCGAGCTTATCAAAAATATATATATATTCCATCCAATGACTTTCAACTAAGCAGAGATGGTCTTATGTTTAATCTGTTTCGTCACACTACATCACTTTTTCGAAATAATTCCTTCTTTCAAACCATTAAGGAAATATCCCCTAGAAGGGCACCACTGCATACAGACCGTTAAAAGCATGTACCGCTCGAATATAGGTAAATGCAGTAACTTGGAGGCGTACACTCGGCAGTCGGTGGCATTCCAGTCACGTATGCACATGCAGCGCGGAAGTTCCGCAAGAACCCCCTGGGTGGCAGGATACGTGCCATAGAGCATCGATGCGATGCGCTGGTTTCGTTCGCGTGGTATGATGATAGAAAGTATCCTCTAAATGCATTCTTCAGGTTCTAGGCTATATTTATCACTAGCTTTTGCCCCCGACTTCTTACGCGCATATCCCGTTCTTTTCCGTTCCCGTATAGCCTTCCTCGTGAATGTGGCTATCATATACAAAAATAATTTTCCAAATCCGACTGGTAGTTCCAGAGATTAGCGCGTTCAAACAAACAAATACAATACATTTTGTCGAGTTATGCGCACATAAATGTATGGGGCAATCGGCGATTTCTGTGTTGAAAAAGAAAGTATTCTGAAAAAGTCACAATGATGAGTACAATGACCCCTTAAGAGGTACTGCGTTTATTCTGTTTCACGTTGTATAGGTAAGTAATGGATTAGCATAGACGTCTCTATGGCGCTAGGTTCCATACTCTGTGGCAGGCTACGTTTGAAATTAACAAACTTTGTACTACAAAAATGTGTTACATTTGTAGATACAGGGTAATTGTTGAGTCACGTGCACAGTTAATTAGAGAAAGTTGGGGAACACCTGCACTTGGTGATATTAGATGGTGCCTGTTTTAAAGTTATTCTATATTATGTCGTTTGTTTATTTTAAAGATATCGTGAGTTTGCAGAGAAATTGGCAAGTTCTTATGCGAGTTTTTGGAAGTGTTCTATCACGCTTGTATTCTCTAAAGAACTAGATAATGTGACAGGATAGCATTCTGCCACTGGCCGACTACTAGGTTTAAGTATAACTGTTACTGACAAATGGTAAAGAAAGCCTTGTAAGAGTAGTATTTTTGAATAAAGATTTTTTTAGTATTTCTTACATTAAACTTTGGCAATAAAGTAGGGTTTGACACGCTCGTATAAGTCGAAGTTCTCAATTCAGAAATCGGCCTCCCTTTGATAGCCGACAACGTGGCGCATTCACTTTGGTCTAGTATTACCAAAGGCTGTAGAGAAATGCAATTCTATTAGTGACGACGACTGTCGAAATGTCAAAAGATAAGGGATTGTTCAAGTTGTAGCGGCATCAATGCCACCACATGAAAAACTAAGAAGCGAAATTTGTACGGCAACAAAAAGAACCGCAGCGCCATCTACGACAAACTAAGAACGAAATCCTGCGTCGCGCAAGCAAAGTTCTCCGTGCGATTTGAACACATACAACAGTCCGAATATCAACTATCGGGCAGTCTGGTGGGTAACTGCCCGTCCCGTAACCAGTCAGTTGTTGTGTCTACAGGAGGATCCTCCCATTTTTCAGTGGAGGTATGCGGGACTTTACTCTCTGTTCCGCATACCTCTATAAAGTAATATTTCGACAGCGCTTGTCAATTCCATAGATTTTTGACGTTAGATGCAAATGCGAACGTCGCTTAAAAGTTTGTAGAATTGGCCTTAAGATAGAGTTGTTAAATCGTGCCGTCCGCTCCATACCTACTTACTAAAAAGTCAACGGTCCTGTACTATTTATAAGTTAATCCGTGCCGGTCCAAGGTACAGACGAAGTTTTTCTAGCAGTATTCATAATGTTTTAACTACTTGTGGCACGAGCTGACATCTCAACCCTAGGGAAACGACTTGGGAACTCGGTTGATGTATTAAGCCGAGAAGATGGTAATACTAAGTAGGTAAAGAAAGTTGGGAGGAAGGCTACTTTGTATAGATGTACATTACAGGGAACTAGCATCTTAAATCTAGCCGTATAATTAAGTTTCATCTAAATTCATTCATTAAGCCATTGAGACGTGAAGAGGTACCGATAGTTACGGACGGACACTTACATCCGCATTTATAATATTTGTATGGTTAAGTGTATGGTGTAGAGGAGCTCGTGGTTAAAGAGCAGCTCGTGGCTAAATCATAACAGCCGCACGGGTCGATCTTCAAGGTTAAGCAACAGTTGCCGAGGTTGATCTGTGTGTATGGGTGACCATCTTAACATACCGAGACTCCTCCGTGCCTCGGAAAACACGTTAAGCCGTTGGTCCCGGCTGTCATTTGTAGATCTTTGGCAGTCGTTACGGATAGTCAGAAGCCAGATCTTTGGCAGTCGTTACGGATAGTCAGAAGCCAGATAATTTGACACCAGTCTTGCCAAGGAGTACCGTGTTACTAAGTTGTTCATAATGATGAGTACAATGACCTCTTCAGAGGTATTGCGTTTACACGTTGTATACGAGTATGTCATTACTCGGTTTGTCAATCAACATTAAAATATAAGCCCACATTTACTTCGAGAGCTTTCTATGTTGCATCGTAGAGCGAAGCACAGTTCATATTAATAATAGTTTCTGAGCCTAGCCTTGTGTACCGAGTTAGCCCAAACTTGCGTCCCCCGAGGCCTATCCGTCTGCACTATACTACGTTGCAGCTAAAACTACGAATTTACGTTCAAACAAAGTGTTTCTACGCAAATGAATTTTATTATAGCCGGAGTTTAAAATAGTTTCGTTGCCTTTTAAGCTTGAGGCAATTCAAAGATAAATAGAATATACGTAATTGTACACCATTAATGGTTATAGGCATTAGTAGCGGAAGGTTTCATAACCTTTTTATTGGGAAAAGCCCGCCACACTATTTCTAACCACTGCAACTCCCGTAGTAAAGTGCCGAGACAATGTTTCTGTAAGATACCCCTTAGCAGAACTGTGTGCGTAGGGCGAGTTTTTTAATGTTCTTGATCGCGTCAGCGTAAACGTCAATTTGTATTGAAACTAAATAAGCGGTGTCTGTGGACTCACGGAAAACTTTATCTTTTTCATACAATATGACATAAGCAAACGTTTACGCTAACGCGATCGAGAACGTTAAAAACTCGCACTAAGGCCGCTGGTTGTCTTTACCGAGCTTCAAACTACCAGTAACAACTATCACAGATCTACGAATTACAGTTGTGACCAAAGATTGAATGTGCTTTCCGCGGCAGTCTTAGTATTATAGTATTATTTGTAATAATAATTAAAGAAAAACGACTAGTAATGGTCGATTTTCAAGGTTTTCATTTTGTGTTCAAAGTTGAGACTTGTCCCGAATTTTGCTAACTTATTTTGATCCTTAACCTTTTGAATGCCAGAGCATAAACGCATCTTCGTACCCCCGACGCCAGGCCACAAAATAGCCGTACTTTTTGTCACATTTTTGTGACGTTTGGCGTACAGGGCACGCGCTTGTTTGTCATGTAGACGTGACAATAGCGTTCAAAAGGTTGAAATGAAAAATATCTTCATTACCAGATATTGGTGGTTGAAAGCTTCTGTATTGCACTCAAAACATAATATTAAAAAGCGATCCACTAGAAGCTTCTTAAAAAACGGTACTATATGCTAAACCAGTTACTCAAGTATTCAAAACATGAACTCTGCAGAACTAAGATGTGGCAGAAGGACGTGTGGACCGCCGGGACGCAAGTTTGAACACACTCCGCCCGCCACGCGGAAAACTACCAGCTATTTCATATTTCTAGAATAATTTAGTACGGTATTGCATTTTACATCGATAATTATAGCGGAAAAATTTCTTCGCTTATTTTGACAGCTGTCAACGGGTTGCATAACGTGAACTTGTAGTGATGGAGGTTTTTGAAAATAGAATTCATTAAGGACTGATTTTTAATGTGTTCTTTGACCTGGGAAATAAAAATGGTGGTTTGACAGCTTTTGTTTAGAAAATATATCAAACAGATATATTCATTCTTAATGCAAAATTTAACTTTAGAAAAAAAAAATGGAATATAGATTTTTTGTGGAACAATCCTATGATATAGGTAACTTTTTTTTGTCGAAGGAAAAACAACGCCCTACTTAATATTATAAGCGCGAGAGTTATAACGAAATCAAATATCTTGAGTTCTGAGCGAAAACTCCTTCGCATAAACCTTCCACGTGGCTATTGTTAAAATACAAAATGTAAAACAAGCCTACACCACCGAAACGAGGACATAAAGCTTTTTAATTTTGACTGGCCTGTTGGTCGAGTGGTTAGTGACCCTGACTGCCAAACCGGAGGTCGTGGGTTCGATTCCCACCCAGGACAAATCTTTGTGTGATGAGCATGATCATTTGTTCTGTGTCTGGGTGTAATTTGTCTATAATATGTATGTATTTAGAAATTTACAAGTATGTTTATCAGTTGTCTGGTTGCCATAGCACAGGCTCTGCCTAGTTTGGGACCGGATGACCGAGTGTGAGTTGTCCCAAGACATATATTATATTATTAGATATATTTATAATTTTCCTATGTTCAGATGCACAGAAAGAACCTTTCGAAACTCGTGCGTGTCAATCGGGTGTTGAATTTTGTATATTCGAATAAAGGTGGTATCTATGTAAGTATTACGACTATTGATATCAAGAGCCATTTAAACTAATAGAATAGAATGCAATAGGCAGTGGCAATGCCGCCAGTCTTTTGGGTACACTTCCAGTCGACAGCGATGCGGCTGAATTTTTTGACGCCATATTTTAGGGTTAATTTAGTTCGGAGCTATAAAACAGTTGTAAATATCTATGTAAATAAAAGTTCACATTGAATAGAATTCTTTTTACTATGTACACCATATAAGTTACAGAAAATATAGATGAGGAAAACATCATTACATAGGGTGACATAATGGACGGCCTTATCGCTAAAAGCGATCTTTTTTTGTGATTTTTAACTAATATTAAAAATGTGTAATTTTTTTGTTTGTATATCTAAAAATTATAGAATCTCATCTCTAGAAGCACTATCATCAGGGCTCACCTCGGCCACCTACTGCGAGGGCCTGCGGACGGCAAGCGTTGGGTGGCTCGCTGTCCGATCACCATCAGGCCCGGATCGATGGCGCATTGTTCCACGCGCGCCTCAAAAGAGGTCAGCATAAGAGACCGGGCCCGCTAGGGCCAGAGCCTGCCAGGGTTGTGGAATTTGTTCGAAAGAATCACCGCGACCCTAGAATGCAAAGGGCTTTAGAAGGAACACGGATGGGTTTTAGTCAGTAAGAGTCTGACACGCCCTTTCGCTCCACCCAGAGCGGAAGAAGTCATTTGATGATTTCCTATAATTAAGAAAAAAAATAGTGGCCCCATACTTTGCATTTGTCCGCAGCAAGCTCGAATTGAATTCGATTGTATGGGATCCACACGAGGGGAAGTACAAACACCTATTGGATCAAGTAGAGCGTAAGTTCTGCAGGTTTAGACGACACGGTTGGCTCTGACTCTTATTGACTAAAACCCATCCATGTTCCTTCTAAAGCCCTTTGCGTTCCAGGGCCACGGTGACTCTTTCGATCAAATTCCGCAACAATAGGGCCACTATTGCGTGTTTGCTGGTGGACCGAGTCGACTGCCTCAGGACGAACCCGAGGGATTGATACGCCCGCTAACACAGATCAATAATGTGGTAATTGAAGGTGAGTTCTGTGTCCCATTAGTGCCGGGACAAAAGGCTTAACGCACGTTCCGAGCCATTTTCTATATTTCTATGGTTTAGAGACACGGAGGAAGATCGGTATGTAAAGATCACCTATCCACTGACCAACCTCGGCAAGTCCGGCGACCGGTGCGGCTGATATTGTCCCCAAAAATGTATTTTGTGAAGGTTTCTAATTTGTATGCATGTCAGTTCTGTAACAAAAAAAAAACACGTGGGGAAGTCTTTGGGGACTGCTGATAGAAGTGAAAACTAAGCGAAAGCTAAAGCGTTCGGTGACGATGACGCGAGTTCCATGGTTTTTGTTCACCCAAAGCGTTCGGTGACGATAACGCGAGTTCCATGATTTTCGTTCACCCAAAAAGTACACATATACAATGTATACGTATAGTTCATGGAAAGCGTTCGGTGATGATGACGCAAGTTCCATGATTTTTGTTCTCCTAAAAAGTGCTCAACGCTTCTAAAGAACTTTTCACTTCAAAAATATCTTATCATTTCTCACACTCGGAAAGTAGTGTTTGTTTGATTCGAGTAGCGGGTGGAAGTCGCTGCTTCCCATCTTAGGGCGGGAATGAATTTTTACTACAACTAAAGGGGGATGCCAAGCCGCCATAGTGATTTAGGCCCTGAGTGCCCACAAGTAACATCGAATGCATTGGGACTTCTATAAACAAAAGGACAAATAAATTAAGTACAATATTATGTGTAAATGTCAAATCAATGTTTTGCAACAAATCTCTATTTTTTCCCGGATTTTAAATTGGCAACCTAGCAAATGTCCGTTTATTTCGTTGTATCGTTTCAATATTTATTATTTATTAAAAAATGTTACTGACTTGTATCGCGTCGTGAATAGAAGAGTTAATTACCTAAAATCTACATAATTATTTGTTTTTACTAAATTAAATTTCTTGGGCATCGCAAGGCCTAAAATCGGTATTCCCCTTTGGTAGATGAGAAATATCCATTAAAAAAAAATTGAAATGAAAAGTTGAGTCAATCCGAGTATGTCTAATTACCTCATATGGGAATTGATTCCTTTCGCCCCTTTATATAACAATCTTTCTTATTTTCCTTTCGGTGCCTTTGGTTGGAGTGAAGTCGTGGGAAGAACAAAGTATAGCTTACACAATATTACATCAATGTTATCTTGGCCGTATAGACTACGTCAATTTTATGGCCCGCGATAAAAAACTTTACAGATCGGTCAACATAAAAATGGGAGTTTAACGATTGCGGATAATATCCGCAGCGTATCCGAATTCCGTGTTGGACGAAAAAAATTAACTGTCTTATCGGGCCCATCCCATATTATGTTTTTCTTTTAATTTCCGTAAAAAAGGTAAAGTATTATGTGAGTTCAACCGCGATAGGAACATGATTTAGGTACCTAAGCCTACCGGCTACTAAATCTATAGGTGAATTCAAACTATTATTATTTGGAAAAACATAGACTGTTTCTTAGCTCTTTGGCTAGTCTTAAGCTACATTAACGGGCTAAGCCAAGTCAATGTAGCATGGTATGAAAACAATTTATTATTATTATTATTATTATTATTAGAACAAAAAAAACACATGTTACAATTTATTTGTGTTCGATAATAGCCACATTAGTTAAAACTGTGTCGTGGCTATTAACGCCCACCTCCAACTTAATGACGGTTGTGAAGTTTGATAAAGTTTTGGTATGACATGTTTAATTAGTTTTTGAGTTTTAGATAAATGATTTGAATTTTTGACAACAAACGAATTGAAAAGTAGTTGTGATTTTATTTTTTAAATGTACATTGTTTTGTGTTGGTATATGTAATTAATTTACATTAGTATATTAGTGAATGGTTTTTTTTATTTTATTATTTTGAAATTGCTTTCTTATTGTTTTTTTTTTAAATAGAATTTGAGATAGTGATGGTTATTTTTCTTCTTGGAGTGTTTGACCTGGTCTACCTAAGTAAACGGAGAACCCTTTTATCTAAAAACGTCGTTTTAGCTGGATTATCAGGCCAGGGTTGTGGAATTTGTTCGAAAGAAACAACACCCTGGAACGCAAGGGCATTTGCAGGAACACGGGTGGGTTTTAGTCAGTAAGAGTCTGCACACACTCTCTTCGCTCCGCCCAAAGCGGAAAGAGTCATTTGATAATTTCCCATCATTAAAAAAAAACTGTAAAATCACTAATCTAGAGAAAAAGAATGAAAGAATTATATTTATTTAGCACTTACATGAAACACGCACGGTATATATATAAAAAAAAAGAAATGTAAGTATGCTAAGAACTAAATGTGTGTACTGTACTAAAAAGGTCCATTTCAGCGATATGTCAGACAGATACTGTCCGACGCTGGCTGTCTGATGCTGGCTGATAGTAGTTGGATAAATCTCAGGTAGTCTCATCGAACTACTATCAGTAAGCAACCCAGCTAAGATAGTCGTTACATCTAGGCGGAAGCCATCCCCACACCAGGCCATCGGTGGAACTCTTTGGAGACCTTTCAACGCGATTGCCACTCCTGAACCTTTTTGCCCCATCTGTTATCCGTTCTGCGAAAAACCTTCTACCATTTTTTGGCAATTCTTTTCGAACTGTATCGTCTTCTTTTTTTGTTTACGTAACAAAAGAAAAAATATGTGTCTAATATTTTTTGGACATCTATCTGAGGGACTAATTAGATTTTTGAAGTGATAACGACGTTGTGCACTTTTTGGGATGGGTAAAAAATGTTAAACTCGCTTAGGACACGTGACCTGATCGAACATTCGTAAGACGGAGGAAAAGTTCGGAAGTGTTAAAATTTTAATGTAGGTAATATAGGTAAATTGTCATTTGTGTACGATAGCCCAATAAATGAATATTGCATTTTACCAACAAATGATAGTACTTTTACACTGATTAAAGCAATTCGTGCGAAATTATTCCCTAACCATTCCAAAATATCAAAAATGCACAACGTTAATGTTCAAGTTTTCACTTCTGCCGGCACTCCCGGAGTGCAACCCGTTGTTTTTTTTTAGTCACATAGGGTAACGACATGCACAAATAATGCTCATTTTTCAGTTTCACTAAGAAAAAACCGACGCGAAAGAGCAATCAATGTTTACAAGTCAAGCAACAAGCCTTTGCGTGCTCCTGAAACTTTCAGGGCGGTCAAGTGACTAGGCACATTAAGGTACTTTACTCACTTTTTAAACTTATGTAAGTGAGTAGATACTTGGCAGGATATGTGTCCATGTATTTAGCGTTCAGTAGACATTTTTCGACTTAAAATTTCATTCGTTTTCTGTATCAAAAAGATTTTTTTTTTAAGTATTTTATAGAATCAAATATGTGTTCTTAAAGTGCACACAAAGGGTTCTGAAAAAATCATTACATATTATATTGACTGGCCTGTTGGTCGAGTGTTCGATTCGAACCGGAGGTCGTGGGTTCGATTCCCACCCAGGACAAATCTTTGTGTGATGAGCATGATCATTTGTTCTGTGTCTGGGTGTAATATGTCTATAATATGTATGTATTTAGAAATATATAAATGTTTATCAGTTGTCTGGTTGCCATAGCACATGCTCTGCCTTGTTTGGGATCGGATGACCGTGTGTAAGTTGTCCCAGGAGATATTTTAGTATTTTTTTTTTAAAGCCATTTATAAGTGTCTTTTATTTGAGACTCTTGTTGGCTCTTTCAATTGATATGTCGCTCGGTATAGTCTGAAAAACTTTTCTATTTTGATGTTTCAAAACAATTTAATGTTCATAATTAATGTATTTACTTTACGCGTCTATATTTAGAGCACAGGAATTCTTATGTGTACCAAATTGCAACGAAATCAGTCCTGTAGGTACGGAGCAAATTAGCTGTAACAAACAAACAAAGTTACACAAGATATCGTATAAGGGTTCCAGGTTCCAACCCCAAAAAGTGAGATGATAGGTTAAAATTAAAGATACCTTCCCACTTCAAAACGAAAGTCCTTGAACCCATCTTAGATTTGGAAAGAGGAAACAGTGGCAGCTTTATAACAATTTACATTTCCAAGAGTCTCAAGATCTCTGCCAACCCTTCAAGCTAAAGTGGAAATCTTCAATCAAATCAAAATACCATTTAGAAAGAAAAATATAATCTAACGGCCGAGAAAAATTCAAACATTTAGAAAACTGTTTTTCTCGAAATTCTCATTCTGATCGAAAAACTAATTTGTTGGACAAAAAGAAAGGCCGGGACGAGATTCCCTCAGTCACTTAGACGACAAAATGGCGCTTTCGCGTTTAGAAAAATTAAATAAGACACCGAATATTTACACTTATCTACGACGCTATTTTGAAGCACTTTACTTTCTTTCGCTCCCTCGATTTAGAAGGTGGTAGAGGCTAGGTTTCTTTGACAGCGATTATGAAACGCTTGTATAAAACGAAAAAGTGAAAAAAAGTCAAAAGTCATTTATTCAAATTAGGCTGAGTGCCAGCACTTTTTGAACGTCAAAGTTCTACATAAAGCCAGTCCCCCAAAACGCCCGACCGTCACCACTTCCTAGTGTTTTAGCTGGGAAGAAGAAGTGGCGCAACAAACTCCCCAGCAGCAGAAAAAGTTCAGCAATGGACTATGTACCTACAAGAAGAAAGATTTTGATCGTGCATATGTATGTTGCTAGATTTTTTTTTTTTTTGTGAGGTGTCTGGGGAGAGGACAGCTAGGGACAGGCTGGATCGAACTGGGTATGTTGCTAGACCGTTGTAGCTTTATAAACCAAAGATTTATTTAGGTAGGTAAATACAGACGCCAGCTCATCAAGCTACAACAATTTGTCAAATTTTCTTTAATAGGTTTTCAACTTTATCTCTAAAGCATTAGGTTCAAGGTTGATTGGGAAAATTTGACAGTTTCGGTTAGCTTGATGTGCTGACGTCCATACAAGAAAATTCTCGAGTTTCGTTTAACCCAGTTTTTCTAGAGTCGAGGTAGTTAGTCCGCAAGGTTCGTAGTCCTTACTGGGCTATGGACCTTACTGAGTTTTTGTTTCTAATTAATTTTACCACAGTTCAAAGTCTTTCTATTCACCTTCTAATTCTTCTTTTTTTAATGTGAATATTGACCTTGTATGGTCTGCAATAAAGATGTATTATTATTATTATTAAAGTCAAAGTTGATAGAATCTTAATCATTTAATAAGAGATCGCGGAAACCTACTTTGAATAAGTTCGTCCTGTTACGAACTCAATATTTTATTCTTATTGCCAAATGATATAAATAATCGCTTATCGCTTACAGTGATACCTGTACCTAACGTCTAATGGTTTCCGCCCCCCGGTCACGTTCCCAGCACTTCGGCCATGTCTTATTTAATTAAAGAAAAATATAAATTAGAATAAATTTTAATGGCAACATTCTGGTAGAAGCGTCACGTGGGAGAATTTTGGCGGGGGCTTTCATTTTTCTTGTAATTATTATTTTATCGTTTTTATTTTTAATTTAGTTTGTATGCGCTGGGTGAATTGCAAATAGAAAAGCTGGTAAATTTATAATGCGTTTGGTTTAATTTTAAAATGTAAACAAGTTAGTTTTCTTTGCGTTTAAGTTAAAAATATAATGAAATGAGATTGATGAATATATTTTTTGTAAAGTAGGTAAATGTTGTGTATGTAAACCTTATTCTTTGTTAATTAATTTCAACGTTTGATAGTCCCGAGTAGCTTAATTAATTTTCCCTCTTTCGTAAATAGACTAGGTCTATATTAAAATAATAAAGGCTTAAATTGTTTATGTATTTGTTTGTTTGAAATAGGTTAACTTTGGAAGTACCTACTGATTCGATTGCGAAAATTATTTCTGTGATGGGAAGGAAAATTGCACTATCACAGAGTCTTAAGGAAAAACTACTTATCTCAATGATAAAAAATGCACGAATCCTGTGGAATTGGCCACGGGAGCAAAACAGCAAGGCCCGTGTTAAATATTTAGTTTTTTTAGGGTTTCAAAGGGTAAAACGGGACCCTATTACTAAGACTCCCCTGTCTGTCCATCTGTCACCAGGCTGTACCTCATAAACCGTGATAGTTAGACAGTTGAAATTTTCACAGATGATGTATTTCTGTTGCCGCCATAACAACAAATACTAAAAAACAGGATATTTAAGGGGGCTCCCATACAATAGACATGTTTTTTTTGCCGTTTTTATTTATAAAGAATAACAATTAAGTTTAGTTTCGTTTTTGAGTATGTGTTCGGTGAGTGTATCCGTGGCATCACAGGCCCTATCAGAATACCTGCGCTGAGTTATTTATTTTTTTAAATAACGCAGCATATGCTGAGATAGGGTCCTTTTTGGCCTCGCACATATTCAATTCATGCTGTTCTTTCTTGCTTCTGTTAATTATTGTTTATGACTGTTAGTTTTAATTTATTTTACTTTTCTATTTATTTTGTGCGAGTCACAAACAAATATTTTTATCTTTCCTTCTAAAAATAATAATTATAAAGTTTATTTCGTATTGATACCTAACCTGAGGAACTTTTAGCTAAATAATATCAACAACACGGGTCAATCTTCCGGATTAAGCAACGGTTGCCGAGGTTGGTCGTTGGATGGGTGACCATCTTATCATACCAAGATTCGAAAGCACTAAGCCGTAGGTCCCCCCTTATAGATCTTTACCAGTATTCAGAAGTCGGGAAATCTGACATTAGTCTTGCGAAGGGATATTGTGGTGCCCAGGTCAAATGGGCATAAATATTGGAACAGCAAAATTTTGGGATAAGGCTTGGCAGATTGATTGTATAGATAACTTACCTACTTGAAAATTCTCTTTGAAAGCTTGTATTTGAAGCTATATTTAGAACTACATATGTATCTTTTGTCCGCGACTTCATCCGCGTGGAATAGTTACATTGCAGCCATTTTTATTTCTATGATGCTCATTTTTGAAAAACGCTTGAACATATGTTTATTTATATTTATCAAATGCCTACAAATTCATGGTTCATGGTTTTAATAATCACGGAGTGCCATACAAACTTCCACCCACTTTTCACCCCCTTTAATATTGATTTCTGGGGTAAAAACTATCCTATGTCCTTTCCCGGGATTCAAACTATCTCTTTACCAAATTTCATCTAAATCGGTTCAGCGGTTTGAGCGTGAAGAGTACTGAAGAGGTAACAAACAGGTAGAGAGACACACTTTCGCATTTATAATATTAGTATAGTATGAATTCACCATTCTAGAACCCACTCTATTAATACTCATTTGACTTTCGCTATTTATTGACGCGACATTTATGTAGTGTAAATAATTACACTGGTAGTGTAAACAAATGGCTAGGCTGCCTACATTTCTAAAGGTCTATGAGACTTTTTACACCTCACGATATTGTTACGACACCATTCAAAATTGTACCAAATTGTACTGCCGGTCTATTCTGTCAACATCTCACCGTGTAAACGTTGTTGGAGTGAGCATGAAGTGAACTGTCATTCTATAAAGGTTTGACAGCTCACTTCATGTTCTCTTCTCCTAAGCTTACTCTGTGAGAAGTTTTCAGAATCGCACTGTTGAGGCTCTAGACAAATGACATTCTGTTATTGTCAATACGTCAAAAACGTAT
Source organism: Mamestra brassicae (assembly GCA_905163435.1). Taxonomy (NCBI): domain Eukaryota; kingdom Metazoa; phylum Arthropoda; class Insecta; order Lepidoptera; family Noctuidae; genus Mamestra; species Mamestra brassicae. The sequence goes on along the minus strand of LR991006.1, from coordinate 15,217,022 downwards.
GGGATTGACAAACGCTGTCAAAATGACACGTGAGCAACCCCTTATATTTTGGAATAACAATCGCATTTGCAGATACAATGGCACTTTCTCTAGCGCCCCAGGTAGATTTTTTGTTGATTCAATTAGCTCCTGGTCAAAGACTATATATGCTCCAGCCGGTCGATTCTGTAAACATGTCGAAGTGAAGCTTGGATGAAGTGACCACGCGGTGAGCTGTCAATCCATATAATCAAGATGGAATGACAGCACACTTCGTGATCACGCCTTCACTTCGACATGTTTACAGAATCGACCGGCTGGTGCACCAGATAAACCGGGTTTCGGAAGGAAATATAAGGTCAATATCATACAACCGACTTATGGCTCAATCATAAAGTCAAAGTCAAAGTCAAAACGTTTATTTCAATTAGGCCATTAAACGGCACTTTTGAACGTCATCGTTTACAGTTCAGTAAAATAATCGTATCACAATAAAATCGTCTAAACTAAATAACCCTTCCAAAGTCAACGTCGGTTAGGTGAAACCCCAGTTTTCCTTACAATTTGCACGCCACGATAAGCACGCCGCACACCTGAGCGACTCAGCGGTATTGAGCAGGAAATAACGCAAGTTTGTAGGCGGCCTAATTTCATTGAAAGCGGATTAATTCTGCAAACTAATTTTTGTATTTCAGAGGGGGTTGCTAAGCTGATTTAACCCCGTAGATGTTATAATATTAATTAGAAGTTTTGGTTTTAATTAATTCAATTATTAACTGGCTGTCACCCGCGGCTCTGTCTGGGTGACAGTCGGAAATCATACCAAGGACATATACATACTCCCGAGATAAAAATATACTAAGTGTTAATGCTGGTTATAAACTATAAGTTTACCGAATTCCATCTAAATTCGTCCAAAGACAAAGTCAAAATGTTTATTTCAATTAGGCCATTAAACGGCACTTTTGAACGTCATCGTTTACAGTTCAGTAAAATAATAGTATTAAATTAATAAAGTGACTCTACTGTCCATTCGGAAAGGTAGATTCTTATGGAGAAGAACGGACAAGAAACTGCATAGTTACTCTTTTCAAATAATGGTTTTACAATATTTGGTATACAAAAACTAATTTAATATTATGTGAGTACGATGCACCCAGAGTATGCTACTCATGCTACTTATAGGAACAAAGTATTACTACCGTTCAGTAGTTTTTGCGTGAAGGAGTTACAAATGTCCATCCATTCATCTAAACAAACTTTCGCATAATAAGTGATGTAGGATACTTTCATGTAGTTAAATAATTGATGTACACATGTACTCGTTAATTGGCTACCCTCTAAAACGGATCTATTTATGTTTATGTGTGGGGGATGCCCAATTAATAGAAGATTAATTGAGTAAACGATCGTTCGCTATTTTGGTAAACTGGCCCAGTTTGCAGTTTGATAACAGTTTAACTATTATTATTGAATGCCTTAGGAGCTTAATAATAACAGCCGCACGGGTCGATCTATTAGGTTAAGCAACGGTTGCCGAGATCGGTCAGTGGATGGATGACCTTTTATTACTTACCAGGACACCTCCGTATATCGGAAACAACTGATGGACCCAACTGTTTTATGTAGATCGTTGACCATTTGCGAAATTTGTTCGAAAGTGTCACCGCGGCCCTGGAACGCAAAGGGCTTTAGAAGGAACACGAATGGGTTTCAGTCAGTAAGAGTCTGACACGCCCTTCCGTCCACTCAGAGCGGAAGAAGTCATTTGATGATTTCCCATCATTAAAAAAAAGAAGACCGTTGACCAGTCAGACATCAAACTCCAATCTTGCCTTGAACAGTTACTGGGTTTTGGAGTTCAGATAAGCATTCGCTGCATGTAAGAAACTGGTCCTCAGTTGCATCTAGTTAGAATTGAAACCAAACCCAACATGGTCGGATAAAGTCTAATGACAGACCACTTACGTTTGAAGACACGTAGATGTGGGTATTGACCAGAATTACGGGGCATAATGTAACATGTTACAAAGCGAGCATTCGTGCAGTCAATACGTGGAAACGAGTACGAACATGATGCGTATGTGTTTTGTTTTACACGTATTATCGTACAGCGGACACGGCGTATCATAATAATATGCTCGCTGCGATTATTACATTACGGCCCGTAACACCGGTCAGTGTTATCGGTCAGAGATTCAAAACAAAATAATATAAGTATTATTCATCATTTGTAGGGTTCCGAACTTCAATAAGGAAAAACGGAACCCGAAGGATCACTCGGTTGTTTATCTGTCCGTCCGTCCGTCTGTCACAGCTGATTTGTTCTCTCTCTACTGGACCGATTCAGTTGAAATTTGGTTTAGGTACATTGACTTCTGTGATCCAAATACGACGCGTAACGAAAAGAAAAAATAAAATGGCGTCACTTTTTGGGGGCAAATAGCTTAAGACACTGAAAAGGCCCTTGATTTCTAAATAAAGAACGAAACATCTTTTCCTTTCTAAAAACCATTCAAATTAGTGATACTTAGACATATCCAAATCATTCAATTTCACATCCAACCCCAAATACCAACACGACATTTACATCCGAAAAAAAAGGTTCGCCTTTTCAACAACCTTAGACGATTCAATAGAGACAATAACCATTTTATTTTCATTAATACAGGGCTGATCCCTTCGGCTTGTACTGAGGTACGTGAGAACAGGGAAACGTTCGGGTCCCGTAGAGATATTGTAACAAGGGTCTAACGGACTCAGACTCTCGAATGTACTTCTTAAACGGTTCTGTTACGGACGAATTGGTTTGCCAACTTGTTCGGTAGAAATGTTGGGTGATTTATTTATTTAAATATTACGCACAAAGGTAAAACAGCATTCTAAAGGCCTTAGGTATTCTCTAGTGCTCTACTAGTCCCCTTAGGCATTCGCTATAGTAGGCGCCAGATAATCGTGGAATATCGGTCATTGACCCACCTACATTTATTGACATTGTTAATTTGAAAAACGGAATTAATGACACAAAACTGTCCCGAATCATCATCTCTCGTGATCCTTAACATTGTTTAATAATGAAAAACGATTCATATTTAATTGTTCAGGTACCTATGAGCAGTTATTAGGGAAAGGTACTATACTTTATTCCACATTTATCTGGCGCCTACTATAGTAGTACTAGTCTACTAGTCAACCAAGGGTGGTGAAGTGGTAAAATGGCAGGAGCATTGAAAGAAGCGTGGAAAGTAATTGAAAGTGAATGTAATGCCCAGTGTTTGTGAAACAGGTGATAATGAGATGAGTGGTCAAAAGCAAGCTTTTTATTAAATTATTTGTTTTCAAATAGTGTTATTTATTTATTTAAAGTGTTATTCGTCTATTGAAAAATTGTTGTATTACTTTTAAGTTTTGGCTGTGAAAAAATACACATTTAAAATTATTTTGCACAAGTACATAAAAGTACAGATTACGACAGGAACTAAATATGGCATAATGTAAAAAAACGTAGACTGTATGCCACGACATGCGTCGCCGCGCCAACAATCGGTTTTACCCGCGGCTATACATGTTTCACATCAATAAAAAATAAACATTGCCAGTTCTTGCCCTCCGTATGTCGCCCTCACTTTGGGCAAGAGTCACGGTAGTTGTGCCACCTGCAATGGGCACACCAGTATACCGGACAGTTTACGAGAAAGGGATGCCAGCTAAAGTGGTGGAGTATTACTTGTAATTCTATTTCTGTGGGCAGGTCGATTTTATTTTTGGATTGGTTACATTTTGGGGTGGCGATGGAATAATATTATTTTGGCGAATTCTGTTATTTTATTTTTGTCGTTGCTCTTTTTTATTTGAAGAGGTGTTATTTGAGATATTGTTTAAAATATCGTCGGGGTGGTAGGTAACAGATAAAATATTACAGGGGTATTCTTTGTTATCAGGTAGTTTCGAATTAAAATCTAACATAGTCAATGGCTGGCTGGCTGGCTATGGCACGTTCGAAAACTTTTTCCACTCTTTTTGGCTGGCTTGGCATGGCTGTAGTAAGTAATGGCATGGCTACAGGAAAGTGTCACGTTGGCTGGCATTGGCGGTTCCATACTGGCTGGCGTTACAATTCATTTAGAAAGGTAGAAAAAGGGATCTTTATCCGGTGGCTCTTGCTGGTTGATACGATTATTAAGGGACAGTTATACCAAGACACACAATCCGCATAGGAAAAATCTGAGTCCAACCTAATTATCGACTTATTTATAGACGACCAATTATAGAACCAGCCATCTTTAACAACAATGAGTCTCTAACCAAAATCCAGCACAGAATCACAATTACCCATTTAAAAAAAAAAACAGATTCATCCCTCATCAAATCAAAAACAAATTAAACCAAAAACATGAAAGAAACAAACTCACTGAAACGTGTTCGCGTTACAAACATTAAACACGACAATATGTTTAAACAGCATCATTCTTTTAACCCCTCTCCGCAGCATTGTATTACATAATTAACCCTGTCGTGGTTTCAACCCTAAACAGAAGGTCCAATGATAAATTGGACCCTCCCTCCCTCTTCTATAAAAAGTGGCAAAAAAGACAGTTCGGAGCTTGACGTCGTAAATAATTTCGCTTCTTTTGTCTGTTGAGCCTTTAATTGAGTTTTTGTTTCCTAAAGTAAGGCTATGAAAGTCGTGGGGTAACTCCTACCTTTGTAAGGATTTTGGGTCAGTGTCGTTTGAAAAAACGTGGGAGGTAGGTGTGGATAGTTTCTTAGAAGATTAGGGAGAATTAAACTTTGTAATCCAATGCGGTCCTTGAAATACTATTTATAACCATTGGTTAGTTGTTTATGTTGATCAAACTATCACAAAATAGTGCTACAATAGGCACTAGATCCTTTGAACTATGTGTTAAGAATCCAGGCATATATCTAAAGGTTGCGGAATTTGTTCGAAAGAGTCACCGCGGCCCTGGAACGCAAAGGGTTTTAGAAGGGACACGGATGGGTTTTAGTCAGTAAGAGTCTGACACGCCCTTCCACTCCACCCAGAGCGGAAGAAGTCATTTGATGACTTCACATCTTTAAAAAAAGGCATATACCTAAAGGTAGGTACAGCTAACTGGATAGTTTTTCGAAGCTGAATGCTTCTTGAGTCTTACAATAAAATATGGAGGTCGTTATGAAGTGAAGACTTCCACTAGCTATTCGAACTTTTTTCTTTTCGCATTTGTATTTATGTTAATTTGCATTATCTAGATAGAGTTTATTTTACAGTCTAAAACTTTATTATGGGTTATCATAACCCGTAATTATACATTTTTAAAATAGTCCCAATTTGAAATTTTATATCATAACCTCCTTTTTTGACGTCGGGTTAAATTTATGCTTTCCAACCAACAATTACACTGAAATATTTTTTTTTGCGAATCTAATTGCGTAATAAATTCATCGCGTGCTAGTTTTAAACCTGGGCTTCGAATGTTCGTGACTATAAGAGAACTGTGCTTGTTAAAAATAAATTTTCTGTGTTACAATTTGAAATACGAGTATTTACAGGGCTTTTTCGGAATTGTGACGTGATTTGGAAACTTTTCTTAAGATTAAATAACGTTTGTTAATACTTTGCGGGAGATTGGCTGGAGAAGGCAAAGCAACGAATAGTGTGGAACGCTATGGGTTATCCCGTTGCTCAGCTGTAGGACAATAAAAGAAGAAATACTTACACCCCACTTACTACTTACTTACTCCCATAATAATCTTTAGTTTAAAAAAAAGATAGTTATAAGTAGGCACCAAGACATGGCGACAGACTAAGACGAAATTGAATGGACGAACTTGACTACCGAAAGCACTGGCCCGCAATAACGGAGGACAGAAGTGTGTTGAGTGAAAAGGGAGGCGTTAGCCCAGCAGTGGTATCTTCTGTGTCGTTTCACTCTTGACAGAGAGGTCGAGGCGGACACTGCTCTCCACATGATCTTCCGCCAGCTCTCCCTGTTGGCAGACTGTATGGCGCAATCAGATACGCGGCTTCTAGTGCGGATTTAATTTGATCAGTCCAACGCATAGGTGACCTGCCGCGCGTTCTAGTAGTAGCAGTGGCATACAGGCCAAATACATATTTATAATTTCGCAGTGTGTACAGAGTTAATTTTGTGTAGGGTTTTTACTGGCTAGGCCATTTTTTAAATGCAGTAATCATCAAATTCTATATATTTCTTCCGCTCTGTTTGAAGCGCAAGGGGGCCAAGGGCGTGTCAGACGCTCACTGACTAAAACCCATCCGTGTTCCTTTTACAGCTCTTTGCGTTCCAGGGCGGTGATACTTTCGAATAAATTCCGCAACCCGGGCAGGCTCTGGCCTTAACGGGCCCCGTTTTCTATGCTGACATATCTTTGTGGCTCGCGTGGAACTCAACGCGCCGCCGACCTGGGTCTGGTTGTGATCGATCAGCGACCCACCCAACACTTACCGTCCGCAGGCCCGCGCCTACGGTGGTTGGGAATCGCCTTGCGACGACGCCCGGGGCGTCTTCTTCTGTCATGGCGGCTGGGGCGTGAGGTTTGTCTCTACCTCACGCGGCCCGCCTCCTCCTTCACTAGCGTTACTGCCGGTCGATTCTGTAAACATGTCAAAGTGAAGGCTTGGGTGAAGTGATCACGAGGTGAGCTGTTCGACATGTTAACAGAATCGACCGGTTTCGCAGAAGATGTCCAGACCATGGATCCCGGGCCGGACGCGAGATGATATAGACCAGATTTAACTGCACTTACCTTACCTACTAAACAATTCATGCATAAGTTACTTTTCATCCCCATCAGAGTTCATAAAGCGTAAAACTAAGTGGAAACTGCAAAATGTATCGTTATTACCCTCTAGAAACTGAGTATTAGCCTCATCAAGCCACAAAGCTAAGCGTCCATTTTGCTGAACATATCTCCTTGAACTGCTGGGACCTAATACTGGTTATAAATTAATTTCTCATGTTATAACTGAGTCTAGTGAGATTAATATTGTATCAGGAAAACCTTTTACATTGCTGTGCTGTGTTTGAAGCTGCACCGCAGGCGAGTAACTCGACTTAATGAAGTTGTGGTTTTGTTTAGTTGAAGTGACTGTTGGAGACAAAGCAAACAAGTAGATTTGCGAATTTTGCAATGTTGATAGTGGTCTTAGAATATTTAGTGTGTAAAATAAAATCATGTTCGCCTAGTAAAAGAGGTGAAATAATTTTACTCAGTGTAGGTAATCTTGTTTTAGATGGAAATAGTCCTATGGTTGTTTGTGTTACCTTTAAATCAAATTATTGAAAGGAGGTCGGTATGTTTGACATGTATGTGAACTTTGTTTTGTCATCATGGTACAATAAAGACAACAATTAATTCATTCAATACTAAACCGCGACTCAAAGTTATTAAAAAAAAAACTACAAGAAAATTAGGTAACAGTTCGATCCGGCTTGGATTCAATTCTTACAGTCGGTGTTAAAATGTCAATTTAAATTCTCTAACGACACTAGCGCCAGTAACTATCCTACTAAACGAGGCACAACTCGTGCATGGGTAATCATTCTCACTTAGCCCCTCTCCACTCCCATCGGGGATTCAAACGAAGCAAGAAAAAAAAATTAAATGTACTTTATTCCATACATTATTTTAAAAGCGTAATGCAGTGTTCATAGCCCACAGTTAGTTTCCTAGCTGAGTACTTAGTTCTATAATATGTAAAATGGAATGAACGGCTTTCAGTTAGCGGAGTCGGGTAGTGAAACAATGATGGGTTTGGCAGTGTGGGGAAGCTTTCCTAAGGGTGCTTTTCCACCAGAGATGTGTTTTTTTTTTGTTTTATTTGTCATAAAACAGTCATATACAAACAATATCATTCTTAAGACAATTGGTTCCTTACTATAGACCTTATAGTGCCGATAGTGTGATATAATGGTAAAAATAAGTACAATAAACTCCAAATAAGGAAAGACGCGTTAGAAAGACATATTTATTTTTGTTTCAGAACATGAGTTCACTGAAATATCGGGTGCTGGTTGGAACATAGGGCATATATCCATTTTTTCTTAAATTACATTTCTCATAATATAATAAAAACACAAGACCCAGTACAAAAATGTTTAAAAAATTACGATTTAAGTTGTGACCGTTTTAACATATGTGATAAACGGAGACAGCATCAATTTTATTTTTAATTTTATTTAAATTATTGCGTGTGACGTTACTCGCCATTCAAAGATAGAAGAAAACATATTTAAAAAAAAAGTTCTATATTTTCTAGCAATTTCACTAGTTTTTTCGCAAATCGTACTATTTCAGTAACATATTTTTTCAAATAAGTATTAATTTATGTAGATTTTTATTGTACTGAAAAATACTATTATGTAACGAGCCTAAGTATAAATAGATATAATAACATCAGTATCATCTTTATCAGTTAAAAGTGATATGCTACGAAACTATGTCACCGTTGCCACTAGAATAAAAAAGAATAGTTCTTTATTTGCACAGAAAGTACATAGATACAAGTTGTAGATGTAAAATTTAAAATGATCCTAATACTAACTAACTTAACTAAGGCATGCAAACAGTTTAAACTGGCATAATATAAACTTATTTAACATATATAACACATTCTATCGATTCAATATAAGTTTGACATGTTAAAAGTAAATTTAGTGAATAATTTGACATGGGAAATACAATGCATAATGTCAAGTTTAATATAATGGGATTATAAATTCGACAAGTTTGAGGTCAATATAATTAAATTAAAATATAAATGATTTAGTACAAGTCAGTTAATGTTTACACTGATACTAAGCTATGTAGCGGAGCGAGTAAGATGTGCTATGTAACTGCGCCGCCGCAAGGTAGCTGTGCGAGGAAAATGTGCAGCTCGAGCAGACTGCTACACTGCTCTGCACATAACTACACCACTTGTAACCATCCATAGCACGCATCCGTAGCAGGTACTCATAGCTCGCATCCATAACACGCATCCGTAGCACGTACCCATAGCTTGCATCCATAGCATGCATGCGTAGCACGTACCCATAGCTCGCATCCATAGCGTGCATCCACACCACGCATCTTTCGTAATAAAAACATAGCGAAACAATAAATATGTTTGATGGATATCAAACGCATCCATAGCAACGTTGCATAGCACATCCCTGGTGAAAAAGCACCTTAAAGCTCATGTTTTGTTTTTAATGCTTAGCGTTAAATTATGTTTTATTTTTGGCGAGGTAAAACCAACATTTTCAGTTCATGAAATTTCATTTATCCACTTCCTTATCTCACGGAGTAGGCCTGTGTCCCAGCAGTGAGAACATTATAGGTCGGTTATATCCAGTGATTGAATAATCGGGCGCTTATATACCTAAACTTCTTCCCGTGAAAGAATAATATGGACATTCCTTTCTATTCAAAAAGGAATGTCCATATTATTCTTTCACGGGAAGAAGTTCAATCCCAGGAACCCGGGATTACTTGTTGTTTATTCAAACAAGTAATCCCGGGTTCCCGGGATTGAACAATTTTGTAAAAACAACTATAACATACTTAATGAAATTTTAGCGGTGGTTATTTTGATTTAGTATCTTTATTTTATTCAAAACAAATGGAATACCTATAAAAAATTATAATAAAAGTTCACAACGAGTTCTAACTATATTTTGTATGCATTTTGTAGGCATTTTTAGCAATCTCAATTCAAACGATTCAGGGATCCGGGATTCTGAAAAGCATGTCCGTATTATACTTTCGTGGGAATAAAAGTGAAGTTTAGGTATATTAGCGTCCGATTATTCGATGACTGGTTATAATCTCTTAGTGTGATGTCTACTCAATTAGATCACCATTATAGAAGTAATTTTCTGATTCCAAATGCTAAATTGTATTGTGTGTAAGTATGTATATATGTTTTTATAAATGTTTTTTATATTTTTTCTTCTCTCTATTTTTAGTTTTTCTTTAAGTTGCACCTGCCATGTTGTCTCTGCACCACCCTAAGGTCGACTGGTAGAAAATGCCTAAGGCATTAAGTCCGCCTTTGTACAGTGTTTTTACTAGTGCATAAAGTTAATGCTAAAAAAATCAATGCATTTTCAAAAGTTTTTCTTTATAATGTAGAAACTTAACTTTAGAATGTTAATTAATAATATTTTTGAAACCTATGAAATAATCTGTTGTATGTATTTTTAAATACGTTTACATTCTCCTAAAAAGCCGCAACCATGACGCAACCAGACTTTGAACCAAGCAACGTCCAATACCAAAGACTTTGGTTTAACTTTCAAAGAAGTGTATTTAACTATAGAAATGCAACTAGAAGTTCGTGATGCCAAAAATAGGTTATTAAAGTAACAAGAAGTGCTTAAACTCGACACCAGGCGTGCAGAATACGTAAAGAGGACGCTTTAATTACATCCTGAGATTGCGTTGCATCCTACTTTGAAAGTACTTGGCGGCAAAATTGTATGTTAGGTGTGTAAGTGCCGTTATTTTTTATTTGCCTTGAGGTGTAAGCGGGAGATTATTTTGAGTTGGTATTGTGCGCGATAATGGCGTGATTCTAAATTAATTAGGCTAGTGAAACAAAAATATTTTCGGTTTTCCTGCTGTTTAATAAGGAGGGAAGTTAAATGATGTTTTTCTTATTCCTTCGCCGATTTCTGATTAATTTCGTTGTGGAATCCATGACAGTTGAATCGTTTCTCTGAAACTCACCGAAATTTATTGAGTCGACGTACATATTTCTGGTGGTCGATAGTGTAGGTTCTAGCTCTTAGGAGGTGCAGTGGTTGGAAATAATGTGGTGTCTTATTCTTGTCTTGGCCCAAAAACTACGAGTGTAATGTTCCATAACTTTTTGGTAACTATATGACCTCTCTTCTCTTTGTTAGGTGTTATACAAGATAACGCTGTACTGAAAATATTCAGGGTAGCAAGACGAGGGTTCACCATATGAATCAATCGAGAAGGAAGTGGGGACGCATCCGATAATAAGAGTAGTTTATTCATTAAAATAAATAAATACGGGTACATATTTGAACGTCAAAAATACCTCCGGGTAAAATGTCAGTGCTTAGAACATCGAAAAATTCAATATCGATTGTATCGAAACATCGAAAATTGTTAAACCTAAGCTTAAAATAACCAGGATTGAAATGCCAAGTGATAAAAACATCTGAAAAAAAATTAGGTACAAACTTTTATGCATTAGTTACATGCTTGCTTGCAGCATGCGCCTCATGCAGCATGCAAGCGAACAACATACAGCAGTCATGGTTTCTTGCTTGGGCTGAGCACCTGCTTGGGCTGAGCACAACCTCTCGCGTCCGGCCCTGGTTGAATCCATGGTCCGGAGCGAGGAGGCTTGGGAAGCGGTCACCTCCTTCTGCGAAGCAGTAATGCTAGCGAAGGAGGAGGCGGGCCGCGCGAGGGAAAGGCAAAGCCTTCGCCCCAACCGCCACAATAGGAGAAGACGCCCCGGGCGTCGGGAGTCGCAGGGCGATCCCCGGCCACCGTAGGCGCGGGCCTGCGGACGGCGAGCATTGGGTGGCTCGCCGTCCGATCACCACCAGGCCCGGGTCGATAGCGCGTCTCAAAGAGATGTCAGTATAAAAGACGGGGCCCGCTAGGGCCAGAGCCTGCCAGGGTTGCGGAATTTGTTCGAAAGAGTCACCGCGGCCCTGGAACGCAAAGGGCTTTAGAAGGATCACGGATGTGTTTTAGTGAGTAAGAGTCTGACACGCCCTTCCGCTCCACCCAGAGCGGAAGAAGTCATTTGATGATTTCCCATCCTTAAAAAAAAAAAAAAAAAGTCATGGTCTCTGTCACGGCTCCGGCGCGCGGCGCTGCGGGGCTCTGGCGGTCTCATGCGAGCTTATCGCCGTTGATGGTTTTAACGCTCACCGCAACTTCAGTTTGCTCGTCCGCGGCGGCGAGAGTTAAAGCCAACTTCTCCTCAGCTTGCGTGCCGCTTAAATTACACTCTAGGGGTAGGGCAGACAAGACTACGTGGAGTCGGTTTTGCATCGATTTTGAAGGAGTTCCATAACATGACCTGTACATAAAAATAAATATCGAAATTTAGGACATTCGATACTCTGTGCTTCGATATTTAGGACATTTGATACTCTGTGCTTCGATATTTAGGACATTCGATACTCTGTGCTTCGATGTTTAAGTCTTTCGATGTCACTTTTGTAGATAATTAGATTTTAGAAATACTGGACGTAGGTTATCTAACCATTCGGCAATATAAACTTACGTTATTTATATAATTTTTGGTTTTATGGTCGTTCGAGGTTTTGAACATTGACATTTTACCTGTAGGTATTTTAATTTTCGACGTTCATATATGTACCCATAAGTACATATCAACACAAACAGCGCTCTTCCTGCACAATATAAGGAAACCAATTATCATAAAGCCTTAATGTTTGCCACAGTAATCATTAGAACAGTGTCTTCCTGGTCTGCTGTGGAATATTATCTGGCACAGCACATTAAGCTGCGACTATAGGAAAGGTCGAAGCGGATGTCTTCATCATTATTTCAGCTGAAAGACTTCCATTTCTGGACTTTGGCCGCCCCTAAGCTTTGTTACCTAATGTCACGATTTTTAAGGTCACCCTAGTTGAGAGTTTATGGGGAGCCAGATGACTAGCGAAGTTAGATAATGGTCAGTGGCATTTCGCCATAAGTAACAGAAAAAATAAGAGAACATGATTCATATACTTGACACAAGTCTCGCACCATTAGTTGCAACTTTGAATCAGGTTTATCGCTTCCGCTACCATTGAGACCAACTCTTTAGAACGCTACCGCTTGTCGCCCAGCTAACTGTGTTGCAGGTCACTACCTAACACTCACAACTATTTGCTGACGACGTAATGAGGACTGCGGTCAGTTTAACCTACCATAAGCACCTGATAATATCGACTACACACTTGACTTTATCATCCATTGCTCTTTTAGTAGAGTTAGTTGAAACGAGAACCAGAATGAAACGCGCAATGGATGGTGTTATAAGAGAATTTTCAACGGGAATTGAAATGGTTGCTGTGTGGTTGTACAGGGTCGTTATAATTTCAAAATTAAGGGTGGGAATAGACTCGGTATCATGCTAGTTATAGTGTAAACGGTAACCTCTAAGTTAATGTCAGCAGTTTGTTAAATTTGAGTTCTTTATTTAAATCATCTAACTTTTTTCGTATGACAGTTTGAGTACTTTTGCTTCGGGAAAAATAAATGACGGCTGAATTTTCAACCAGTGTTATTTTAAAGGGTGGGTTTTGAAGTGGCTTGCCTCGACATGCCATACAGTTTTCTGTAATTTTAAGGGTTCTTTCCAGTTTTGTAAGGATTTTATTATTCAGATGTGGTGATTATGAACACGTGTTGAAAAATAATGTTAAAAGGAGGAAGAGAACAATTTTATAGACTTTTATCTCTTCATGTATAGACATAAGTAAACTAAAACCAAGATATAAAATGCCATTAGTTGGAAAATGGCTCATTATTTTTTTCTGTATTGTAAACAGCTTCCCGATACTATCGAACAAAGAATACAAAACTAAAATGTTCGAACTAAAGTAAAAATTGCATAACATTTTCCAAGTAGCTTCAATAGAAAAAAAAACTTATCAATAATATATTCTTTGAATATAATAATTTAACGATCTAAACAACTTGGCTATACCTAACAAAATTCCTTTGTGAAAAAATACAGAAATATATTTATTATAACATCCAACTTTGTACCGACGAAAAGTTGGGGCTGTCCTGAAATGTTTCCTCAGCCGAAAACCATCTTTAAAATTTTCCTGTACAAGGATGATTTTTGTTTGTTACAACAAGGGTATCTTGTCAGCTAGTACCCCATATTTTCTGTTTTTTAAATGATGATGTAAAGCTATGAATTTATGCGAGTCTCTAGACGTCAGAACAATTTTCTTTTTCAAGTGTTTGTTGCGAGAGTTTCAAGGATTCGGGTTCCGTGGCTCGGAAACTGGGATAAGTGCGTTATGTTTTATTTATGCAGGTGGCTTTTGGAGTGCGTCGAGAAATGTTGGACCACTTTTAATTATGACTGCGTAATGTGTGTCGTTATAAAGTTAGGAAATTTTCAGCGTGTAACTTTTCCTGTAGGGGTTTTATGTTACTTTTATTTTAGAGCAACCGATACGAAATTTATTCAGCTCTATTTTAATGCATTCAAAAAGAGGGGTGATATCATAGCTCCTAAACGGATGAATCGTATTTGATTTAGTTTTTTTTATTCGTTTGTAATGCGACTTCATTGATAATGTTTTTAGGTACGATTGAAGAAAATCTTCTGTTGATTGTTTAATACCTGTTTGAAAATAACTGTCTTGCGAAAGTTTCAAGGTTTCGGGTACCGTGGTTTGGAAAATGGGTTCAGTACGTTATGTTTTATTTATGCAATTAGCTTTTAGAGTGCATCGAGAAATGTTGAACCACTTTTAGTTATGACTGCGTAATGTGTGTCGTTATAAAGTTGGGAAATTTTCAGCGTGTAACTTTTCCTCTAGGGGTTTTATGTTACTTTTCTTTTAGAGCAATCGATACGAAATTTATTCAGCTCATTTTTATGCATTCAAAAAGAGGGGTGTAATATGTTTGATTCAAATACACGAATCAGATTCAGATGTATCTGTCTGTGGCATCGTAGCTCCTAAACGGATGAATCGTTTTGATTTAGTTTTTTTTTGTTCGTTTGAAATGTGACTTCATTGATAATGTTTTTAGGTGCGATTGAATAAAATCTCCAGTCGATTGTTTAATACTGATGCTTTAAAAATAACTGTCTTGCAAGAGTTTCAAGGATTCTGGTTCCGTGGCTCGGAAACTGGGACATAACGCACTTACGTTATGTTTTATTTATGCAGGTGGCTTTTCGAGTGTGTCGAGAAACGTTGGGCCACTTTTAATTATGACTGCGTAATTTGTGTCGTTATAAAGTTGGGGAATTTTCAGCGTGTATCTTTTTCTTTGGGTGTTAAAGTTGTTTTTCTTTAAGAGGAGCCGATGGCAAACTATTCAGGTCTTTTCATAATACAGGTGATAGGTAGGGACCTGTTGTGTAGTTATTTATGTGTCTGTTTTTTTTCATCATCATTATCATCATTCTCCTGCCTTTAACCCAATAAACATTATGCAATAGGCATTATGTATGGGGTGGCCTACCCTTACTGTAGCCTACTGCATGCGCATGGTAGTGAGTGGCATAACACATGATTGAATTACCACGCTCAAAATACATACTTACAGAATATAATAACACTGAACGTATTTCAAAATATGTAGGTGTAACCACTTTGTTCTGTATGGTGTCGGACGTAAAAGAATAGCACCATCCCATCACTTCCCGTGGGTGTCGTAAGAGGCGACTAAGGGACTCACCAGAGAATGGGCAGCAGCATTCTCTGTGCATTGCAACAGCTACACTGCGATCGCTAACCCGCCTGCCAAGCGGGCACGCCCTTTATGCCTGGAGGCTTATTTACTTTGATTTGATATTGTTTTTATGCTTGAGTTTGTCTGTTTATGCTGGCATAATGGAGTGTGCTAGCTTACAAGTAGCGAATTATTTAGTTTTATGTTTTACGTGTTACCTTTGTTGTATTGTTTTCTCTGTAAGAATACTTTATATATATGCTAGTTCTTATAACTCAACAGACAGATGTGTTGCTGGGGAGTTTGTTGTGCCACCTCTTCTTACCAGCTAAAACACTAAGAAGTGGTGACGGGCGGGCGTTTTAGGGGACTGTCTTTATGTAGAACTTTGACGTTCAAAAAGTGCTGGCACTCAGCCTAAAATAAATGACTTTTGATTGATTGATTGATGTGGCGATTCTGGCAAACCTTGCGGGTGATCTATGTCCAGCAGTGGTCGTCTATCGGTCGGTAAATGTAATGTAACCACCTTTCCTTACTCTAGACAGGAACAAAAAAAGACCCTTAAATAAAGGAAAGGAATAAAAGAAAAAAAAGTATCTAAATCACAGGGTACCGATGTTGTGCAAGTTTTAATGATTTTTGTTCAGAAAAATTAAAAACTCCGTAATACTGGTGAAGAATGGTCACGCCGGGAGAAAGTTATAATTTACGGATCAAATTAGTGGTGAAATTAATGTTAGGGATACTTTAATATTGCTTTGCATTTGTTTCCCAATGAAAAATACTTCTGGAAATGTTTTTCTTAAGTAAGAATAAGAATCATTATCTTATGAGCGATAAAAATTAAGAGGTTTGTGTTTCGATATTAGGTGCATAAGTCATTTAATATAAATGCTTACACAGACAGGTGCGACTCGATGATATGACACTGATATCGATGCGACTACATCGATGTCGTTTTGTCACGTTTCACCCGTCTGTTAGCGTTAACTGGTTTAATTTTAGTGTAAATACACGTACCCGTAAAGGATACGGCACGGCGCTTTACAACGAAGAGTGCGGTAAAATAGGTACTTAGATGAGAGTACCTATTTTATTGCACGTTTCTTTGTATGTTGAGAACTTTTTAACTTTCGAACAATGTATACAGGCTTCGTAAATGCATTTTTTGGGTAAATGTGTTGAAAAATTATAAACAGTCGTAGAGTCATAGTCGCCTCTGGATTAGAAAGTTACAATAATATAAATCGTAGTTAAAAACTTTAAACAACCATTGCCTACGCACTGCCTTAGCAGGTACTGTCATGACATAAGTCACACAAGCTTTTACTGAACGCAAGTTTACGTAACACTATAAAGCATTTTTTTTAAATTAATTTAGTTACAAGACCAATTTTGGGTCCCACATTGCGGGTCTCAGAAAATACCCGATGACATCGCGGGAGACCCAGGCGAAGATGGCGGGACGAGCTTGACCCCTATCGGCAGGATTTATCCACACTTGCCCAAAGCCGGGAATAATGGAAGGAAGAAAGGGAGGCCTTTGCCCTGCAGTGGGATACAACTGGCTAAAAATAAATTAAATACAAGACCAATTTCAGAATTTGGTTTCAAAAATAATGTGCTCGTAACACCGTAAAAAAAAACATTTAACAAAAATTCATGCTACACAGAGACACAAAGGCAGACTTAACGCCTTCGGCTGATTTCAGCTTTCTCCAACAGACAAAAAAAAAGATGAACACAGAAGAAAATTGATTTTGAATTTCATCAGGCTGAAATGGGTCTGGACGGGTCACACCAGCCGCATGCATAGTGACCGCTGGGCAAAAATCTCCACGCAATGGGTGCCAGAGGATGGACGGAGTAGCCGAGGCCGGCCAGAAAGCGGTGGCGAGATGATCTGGATACACACCGTGAAGGCTGGTTCGAGGTGGTGCATGAGAGGAGGCCTTTGCCCAGCAGTGGGACACAATAGGCTAAGGAAAAAAAACGTACCTTATTGTCACATATTTATGCTCATAACTGTATCTGCATTATGACAGCGTCCTTCCTTTGTAGGCTCTGCACACTTTTCCACACCCATACTTACATCCCACATAAAATAAAAAGCCAGGAGCTCCCGGAAGGCGTCTATCCTCCATACTAGTTCTTTGTCTAACCCGTCTCTCATTAAACTTAGAATTAATTTACCCAGGCAGGCAGCCATTTTGAACTTATACGCATACATTTTTGCCCTTTCACGCGTTGCCTGTTAATGTCTCTCTAAGGGTCGTTGAAACGGCAGTCTCACTAATTGGTCCTATTCATAATTTGCGAGACGATGCCTTTGCAACTGTTCTATGACATCTGAAACTGTGGCCGTGAAGCGGTAAGCGCTGGATGTTATGCACTTTTTACGCTTGATCTTTTTGATTGGTTGGTTTTGTGTTGTCGCGGTAAAGTTTGGAATCGCTGTTTTAAGTTGTTAATATTTAAAGGCGGTATCTTTGCCAGAAAATTACATATTGAGTGAGTTTGCGGCAGAAGAAATTAAAACAAATCAACGTCTTATGAACAATTGACTACTCAAATAAGGTACTCATGGCTGTTGATCAGAGTTGAGTTTCTCATGCGTCTGTTCTCTCTGCAACTCTTTTCCTGGTGAAAATCAATGACCTGCTTCAGCCTGGTATTGTTTAGGTATACAGATGACAGTTCGGTTTCAGAGAGATCTTGTCCAGCGCAAAAATCAGAGGGAAAGAAGTTCGTTCCCAGAGAGAAGCCATGTTAGAGCGGACAAATTTGACCTTAAGTCTTGTCTTCTAGTGGGGTGATGACAATCTGGTCTCTTTTAACGCCACCAAAACACAAGCATGTCTTTTTACCGCAAAAAGGAGTCGTTTAGACCTAACTCCTACTTTTCGGGGTACATCTGTCAACCCTAATCTCTTCAATAAAAGAGTGAACAGGCTTCTTCTGGGTAAGCTCGCTTCATCGTCGACTTTCTCTCTGTCATTTGTGACCTAGACTAGAGTTAAGAGGAAACCCATATTAAATAAAAATAAAAATAAACTTAAAAAAACGAAAATAAGGTAAACGACGTTCCACCACGCATGTGGGATTTAAGCACCGATTATCCACTGACTCGCATTTATTTCTTTTTCAAGTTTTATCTCAATTTCTCAAATCAATGTCGGCCATTCGTGATCGATTCGACAAACTGTCCATTACTTTTCGCCGGGAATCCCAGTATTTTGGTGTCAAGGTGACATCTGTCAGATTCGTTCTAAATTGAACTAGGAAGGTACGTAATGTCGCGCGTCGTCCTAAAACCAATTCGTTAGAATCGTTGAATACCTAGTCGAATTTAGAAGGAATCTGACAGATATAAATTTGATTTAACACCAAGAAGGTACTGGGGTTCGCCTTTTTTGAAAAAGATAAGATGGAAAGAATAAAGTTTATTTAGGAACCGCGCAAACAAAAAAACTAAAATAATTTAAAAATGAACAATTATAATTAATTAACTAAGCTGCTGCCCGCGGCGCCGCCCGCGTTTATGTCGAAAATTATCTCAACGGGACATACTCCCAAAAGTAAAGTAAAAAAAGTATCTTGTGTGTTATTCCAGACTATAATAGATTATAGTCTGGAATAACACACAAGATACTTTTTAGATCTTGATGAAATTTGGAGCAGAGGTAGACCTCTGCTCCAAATTTCATCAAGATTCGTTAAACCGTTCTGACATGATCGAGTAGTAAACATCAAAACATCCGAACTTTCGTAATCATAATATTTAATTACATAATTATATTATATTTTATTATTAGTATAGTAGTATAAATTAGTAACAGCTAGCAACATTAATTGTACGTTTGTGCGAGGCCAAATAGGCAGTATTTGAGCATCATGCTGTGATTTTAAAAAATAAATAACGCAGCGCTGGTATTCTGATAAGACCTGTGATGGCGTTCGGATGCACACACAGTGCAAAGTTAAAAAAAAAAAAAAACTATCTTTCTATCTAGCCTATTTTGTCCCACAGCTGGACCAAAGCAAGCCCTCCCTCTCCTTCTCCCACACAAGTCTGTTCTTCGCTAAGTCGTGCCAGTTCTATCGGAACGAGTCGAGCTCGTCCCACCATCTTCGCCTTGGTCTACCGCGATGTCTTCTTGATATTTAATGAGACCCATTCAGTGGTACAAAAAAAAAATGAAAACAACAAAAAAAACTGAGAAAAACGAGAATGCCATGTAAATTTCGTAATTAATAAACACGTATCAATTAATATTTTATACCGGTGCGGTTAATAAGCGTAAAATTCAAATCAAAATGATCTGGTTCGGTAAAATTGTGATAATTGTTATGTTATCATTATTGATTTGTACTTGTTAATTTTATATGAGAAATTGTGTTATAAAATGTTAATTAAGAGATGCTCAAATTTTATCTCATTAACAGATAGTTCAATGAATTTAAAAAGTTATATAATGTAGGATGTTTAATTTAGAACGCATAGAAACTTTAAAATATTGAAAGGTGTATGAACGCAGCGATGAGTGAATGAGAGAGTATGTGTGTGAAAGGGAAGGGAAAAAGTTTTTTACGACGTAAGAGGAACGTGAGTAACTACGAGGTGAAAAATTTTAATAAATAAAAAGCAGTTTCAAGAAGTCAAAAGCCTTTATTTTGGTCTACCACATACTCCCCACATATATGTTTATAATTTAAAAAGATATCTATTATTTATTCAAATGAAGCAAATAACGTTAAATGTTACATGAGATAGTTTCCGAAAACATCCTTGACCACTTCCCGATATTTAGTAGGCAAGAAGAAATGGCCTTACGAACTGCTCAATACATGTATTTGAATTAACAAAAGCCTACAACCTACACGAATTAAAAAAAAAAAAAACTTAAAAAAAAACAAAATGTCTGCTGTGTCCACCGCTTAGCACAGCGCTGAATGCGCTAACATATACAAAGCTCCCAGTACGCCACAGACGTGCGAATGAAAGTTTTTATGAAGTCACCCGTTCCTCGAATGATGACGTATCATCAGTTACCGCTGCTGCTGCAAAGCGCTTCCAGTTAGCAGATCTTCAAAGTAGGCTGTTTCTAAAGCCTTTTATTGTTCAATTTCTACTTGAATGCGAGCTCGTAAGTTTTAACGTTGCTCTTTTGAATTTGTGTTCCGAATTTAGGCATGGAAGTTGTGTTTGTAAGGGTGGGAGATTCAAAGGAAATTGCTGGTGTATCATCCTACTGTTCTGAGATCTGTCGCCGGTACTCAAACACTAGACAACATTTGAATTGATTATGGCCAATAATTTAAGGTGCCATTAAAATAGGTGGACAAATTTTAAAACAGCGAGCAGCTTTCCGTCATTTAATTTGTCTAGCCTTTTCCCAACTATATTGGGAAATCGGATTCAGCTGAATACCAGTATTTTACGTGGAGCGGCTGCGTACCAGACCTCCACAACCCATTAACTGGGTAACACGGTAGTTCTTAGCAAGACTGGATTCAGATTTACTGGCTTCTGTCTCTGGCTAACGACTGTCAAAGATTTACAAATGACAGTCGCGACCAATGGCTTAACGTGCTTTCCGAGATACGGAGGAAACTCGGTATGTTAAGATGGTCACCCATCTACAGACCAACCTTGGCAAGCGTTGCTTAACCTTGATCGACGATAGCTCGTCACTAAAGAATAACAGCCAACAAACAAAACAAAACAATGAAAACAGAGTTCAGTACCTACGTCTAACTAAAGATATTCAAGCAAAAAAACACTGATTATAGTGATTTTTATTTTGACCTAAAATAATAAATTGCCGGCACGACTATAGTAGGCGCCAGATAATCGTGGAATAACGGTCATTGACCCACCTACAATTATTGACATTTTTAATTTGAAAAACGGAATTAATGACACAAAGCTGTCCCGAATCATCATCTCTCGTGATCCTTAACATTGTCTAATAATGAAAAACGATTCATATTTAATTGTTCAGGTACCTATGAGCAGTTATTAGGGAAAGGTCAATATACTTTATTCCACATTTATCTGGCGCCTACTATAGAATGAACACGTCATCCATTAGGGTAGGTACTTGACGAGGTCACATACACCTGCACATTTGTAGTATCAGAATTATGAGATAAAAAAGACATGTATGTGTTTATGCAAGAAGGCCTATGTGAAATAAATACTTCGAATTTTAGTATTGGGATCCGTTGGTTAGCTTCAAGTACGGAACCCTAAAATGATCACTTATATTTCATGACTAAGCAGATTAACAATCAAGCCCCAAAACAGGGGTCACAAAATTTAAAATGACATTTATTTCTGGTCTCAATGAACAAGAAAGTGGTTTAAAAAGTGCTCGGACGTTTCGGGAGGGGTCGTCAACGTTCGGGTCAAGGTCCCGAGTTATTTTTATTGGTTACGTTAGTACCGTCTTGGACACAATTTTAAGACTGCCGCTTAAGTGTGGTCCAAGGGATGACGATGATACTAATAGGTGTACTTTTCTACAGAATAAGACAAATATATCAGTGTAGAAATATGGGATGTATGGTGTCGGACGTTAAAGAATAGCACCATCCTACTACTTCCCGTGGGAGTCGCAAGAGGCGACTAGGGGACTCACCAGAGAATGGGCAGCAGCATTTTCCGTGGTTCTATGTATTGCAACAGCTACACTGTGATCGCCAACCCGCCTGCCAAGCGTGGTGATTTTGGCAAACCCCAAAAAACTCGTTACTTCATCAAATACAGAGGTTTAGTCGCTTAAAGTTGGAATTACGAGTATGTGCAGCTGCTACCTTGCATTTGACTTTTTTTTACTATATTTGATTTTACTTGGATGCACACCGCAAAGGCTGGTTCGAGGTGGCACAAGAAAAGAATGTCTGGAAGGATATGGGGGAGGCCTTTGCCCAGCAGTGGGACACAATAGGTTAAGGAAAAAAAAATGATTTTAAATAATCGAGAGTTCCAGCTTAGCGCATATCAAATGAATTTGACCTTTTTATTCAATAGTGACACCTTCTATTAATCATTAAAAGAAGCTTTATACAAAACGTTGCTGAGGAAATCGTGCAACAAATTCAGATCCTGAAACTGAAAATTATGTAAAGTAGACTTAGATCAAGTTAACATTAAAATATCATAATTATAAACATTAAAAATTAGAGTGAACAGGCTTCTTCTGGGTAGGCTCGCTCCATCGTCGACTTTGTCTCTGTCATTTATGACCTAGACTAGAGTCAAGAGCAAACCCATATTAAATAAAAAAACATATAAAAAATGTCTATATTTTATTAATGTATACCAAATATGCGGCACCCCGCTCAAGTCATGACTTGCACCACACACGCGAACGTCCCCAAAAGGCTAGTCGTGCAAGATCTGTGACGATCTCCATTATAGCTTCATAAAATACCTCACGCTACCCCCATTTTAATGGCAGCTTTCCACTCCTGGGAACTGTATTGTTTTTAATCTTCCAAGATAGGTAAAAAATCGTTTTAGGCATTACCGACGATATTATAATCCTAACTAATAAGTGAATTTGTTTCACGCCTAAATCGCTGAAACGATTTTGTTGAATTATAGTACAAAGATATATGGGACCTTTCATTTTTATTTTTTTTAGGATGGGAAATCATCAAATAACTTCTTGCGCTCTGGGTGGAGCAGAAGGGCGTGTCAGACTCTTACGGACTAAAACCCATCCGTGTTCCTTCTAAAGTCCTATACGTTCCTGGGCCGCGGTAACTCTTACGAACATATTCCGCAACCCTGGCAGGAGATGGGACCCTGGAGACGGCTCTAGGCTTCTGCCAGCGGCTGTGCCCGTGAAATTCGCCACTATCGGAAATTATTTTAAGGGGACATACTCCGTAGGTACAAACCTAACATACTAAATTTTTTTTTTCCTTAGCCTATTGTGTCCCACTGCTGGGCAAAGGCCTCCCCCATATCCTTCCAGACATTCTTTTCTTGCGCCACCTCGAACCAGCATTCGCGGTGTGCATCCAAATCATCTCGCCACCGCTTTCTGGGCCGGCCTCGGCGACGCCGTCCATCCTCTGGCACCCATTGCGTGGAGACTTTTGCCCAGCGGTCACTATGCATGCGGCTGGTGTGATCCGCCCAGTCCCATTTCAGCCTGGCAGCTTTTTTTCCCACGTCAATGATACCTGTTATGGAGCGCAGCGTGGTGTTCCGTACTCTATAAATTCTTTTTAAACCTAAAATACTGCGCTCCATTGCCCTTTGACATACCCCAAGGCGGAACTTTTGCGACTCGGTGAGTGACCAGGTCTGAGCACCGTAGGTTAGGACGGGCAGAATACACACATGTCGATGAGTTTGGGCTTCAGGGACTAAAATGTTACCGGCTCATAATTTAATGGTTTCAACAAAGATACCTAATTTGAAAAAAAATAAGTAAAGATAAGTATTTACGTAGACCTACTTGATAGTTCTAAAGATAAAGTTGAAGAGCTGCTGACGAACAAGTTACTAACTTACCATGAGACGCAAACATTAAGATACGTAACTTAGTTTTTTGAAGTATCTTCGTTTTTATGGTTCCGTAGTCAACAAGGAACCCTTATAGTTTCGACATGTCTGACCGTCTGTCTGTGGTTTAGCTCAGAGACGCGTAGCACTAGAAAGTTGGAATTTTCATATCAAAAATTGTATCGTCTATCTCATGGTGTGGGGTGTCGTTGGATAGGTCGTTTAAAATTTTTGAGGGTGTGCGAAAATCAGTTTTCTATCCAATGATCGGTTTGCGAAATATTCATCTTCAAAGTGCTAAGTTTTATTAGAGTCAAGTGTCCATTCATGGTATCTAGTAGCAAACATAACGAATTTCAAAGGAAAACTATCACACTATCTAGCGCAGCTAACTAGGCTGAAAACGTTGCTGAGTAATTTAGTCGACCAACATACAAAATGAAACTAGCTAAGTAAAAACTTCGTAATAATTCCATTGAATTTTATCTAAAACTACAATGCACTTGTAACTTTGTATTCTTACAGTGAAATTCGTACCGATTTTATTTGGTCATGGTTTACGGGACGAGCAACTACGGAACCTTTCACTGCGCGCGCCCGACACGCACTTGGCCGGTTTAATATATACTTGGGTATAAGATGGACAAAACTTTTCAAGTTCAAAAGTGTCACTCTTTTTCTATATCCAAACTTTTATCGCAGATTATCAGAAAATGTAAGTGTAATAGTGAAGATAAAATCTAGAAAGATACTTGTTTGAAGTCTATCGAAAAGAAGTTACATACCTACTTGCTTTGCCCGCAATGTGACCTAACTTCTTCACGTGTTTTTTTATTGAGTCAGCGATTAAACTTTTTCTGCTTGAGTTAAAAGCTTACCAACTAAGTTGATCTTAAGTTGGCAACTTCTGTCTTTTGACAGCAATGCAAAAGATTTCCTACCTTAAATTCAAACAGCCAATTTCCATAACGTATCTACCTTTAACAAAATGTCAAATTAGTTACCAACAGTAGCTGAAACGTTATAATTGAATGGCTAACGTAACGGTTCAGCTACTGTTGGTAGCTAATTTGACTGTTGGTCAAAGATAGATACGTTATTGAAACCGGCCGTTAGTCATGTTACCCACTCGAATCAAACAAACTGATATTTTCAGCTTTATTATGGAGTTTCTTGTCCGTTCTTCTCCATAAGAATCTACCTTTCCGAGAGTCACTTTATCAATGTAATATTATTATTTTACTGAACTGTAAATGATGACGTTCAAAAGTGCCGTTTAATGGCCTAATTGAAATAAACGTTTTGACTTTGACTTTGACTTTGATTAGCTTTTTCCCACGGATTCGCTTGCTTTAAAGTATCCTATAACTGTCTTCAGGTTATCTGCCAGACGGAACACTGATGGGTTTTAGTCAGTAAGAGTCTGACACTCCCTTCCGCTCCGCCCAGAGCGGAGTCATTATTTGATTTCACATCCTTTAAAAAAAGGGTACCATCTGCTAGAATCGCGGATGTTTTCGAAAGAGTTTCCGTGGCCTTGAAACGCAAAGGGCACTTGAAGGAACACGGGTGGGTTTTAGTCAGTAAGAGTCTGACACTACCTTCACTCCGCCCACAGCGGGAGAAGTCTATTGATTGCTCATCCAAAAAAAAGAGAACCTATCTCTGTACCAAATTTCATGAAGATAAGTTCGGCAATTTAGATGTGAAAGCGAATCAAACGAACTCACTTTTGCATTATAAAGCTAACTTTTGCCCGCGACTTCGTTCGCGCATTTCCCATCCCCGTAAAAATTTCCCGTTCCCGTATATATTCGTATAGCCTATATTATTCCTCATGAATGTGGCTACCATATACAAAAAGAATTTTCCGAATCCGACTAGTAGTTCCAGAGATTAGCGCTTTCAAACAAACAAACTCTTCAGCTTTATTATAACAGTTCAGATTACATTGAAGATAGATAGATATTTAATATATTGTTACGCGCCAGAATTAATTTCGGGGACATTAAGTTACTACTAGCGCCATCTAGTATCGAGTAGCAGAACTAGTAGAGTCAAGTACCTTCTAGACATTTCTTTGCCAGAACATTCTACACTTCTCGATATCTGGACAGTCGGCAGCGGCAGTTACGAGTACTTTCCAGATGTTTCAGGAATAGAAGTTTCTTGAATTAACTGTCCTATATAAGGAGCGCGTAGTCCGCGACCGAGTCAGTATTAGATTTGCGATACAAGCGAATACTTTGGAAGCGATCTTCAAGTGCGATTAAAGTGATTAGTAGTGAAGTTGTGTTTTATAATTTGTGAGTTAAAAGTTGTAATTAGTGTTTTTAAATTAAAGTGTAATTTGGTTACTTAATCGGCTGTTTTAAAGTCACGAACCCCAAGCTTGTAACAATATTATCGTTGATCAAGGGTCTTTTGTACGACTTGCGTCTTAGTCAATTTCCCTAACTCTATTCGTCATTATGAAGGTAATTTTCACTTATATTTTCCTAAACTCCTTGTCAGTTAATTTCTTTATTAGACAGACAAATTAAATCAAATAGTCTGGATTAAGTCTAATTTTAACCTTTGAATCAGGCTTAGTTGCTGAGTAACTGCCTCCCCAATAATCCGCCAAAAATCCGCTAGCTAAATGAAAAAAACAACAGTCGTCCTACTCCTGTTATTTCTTAGAACAGTCTGGCCTATTTAAATCTAATACTACTACAATTAATTTCATTATTAAGTCTAAGCTTTGATCTTTGCTGACCTTTCATCCTTATAACACTAAAACTAACAGAATTCGCAGAAAACAGACTTAACATCCAGACAGATTAAAGTCCGAACTGTCGACCTAGATAAAATGTCTATATTTCGAATGCCGCCGGTAGGTATTTTATCTATCTAAATACGAATAAGAGTGATTATTAAATTTTCACGCCCTGTTTTGCTAACTAAATGCGGGGATGATTGGCTCCTGAACTTATTATTATTTTTTTGTGAGATTAAATACCGTACCTAATCTAATACCTTTAAACGAGCAATTCTTGTACATATGTATATATATAATCTGAATCTCGGAAACGGCTTCAACGATTTTCATGAAATTTAGTATGCAGGGGATTTCGGAGCGATAAATCGATCTAGCTAGGGTGATCCAGGCACTATTCATGGGTCGTAAGATTCTGGAGTCTGGATTGGCTGGCACAACAGTGTCTCAGATTTGTGTGCCCCAAAACATTACCACGTCCATGGCATTGTTGGTGGCAGCGCCGAGGAAACTTTGGCTGCTTATTTTGGGGTACAGAGGGCAGTATGGGAGGTGGAGCATATGACATCGTTGGTGGCGGCTCATATTCACTTTGGCTGTATATTTTGGGGCACTGTGGGGAGGATGGGAGCTGAAGCATATTACATCGTTGGTGGCGGCTCATATTCACTTTGGCTGTATATTTTGGGCCACTGTGGGCAGGATGGGAGCTGGAGCATATTACATCGTTGGTGGCGGCTAATATTCACTTTGGCTGTATATTTTGGGGTACAGAGGGCAGTATGGGAGGTGGAGCATATGACATCGTTGGTGGCGGCTCATATTCACTTTGGCTGTATATTTTGGGGCACTGTGGGCAGGATGGGAGCTGTAGTATAGTTTGTGACTCAGCTGCCCACATGATGATCCGTCTAGGTAGCCCCTTTTAGCGAGGTCGGTGTTACACTTTCCTTTGTCTGTATTCTGGAGTGACAACCGCGTACCGGAAGACGCAGCACTGGAAAGCCACCCTCAAAATGAACCGATGACCTGGTGAAGGACCGCTCGATGTAGTGACACTTGGCTGAGTCCTGTGTCCAGTATTGGATGTTTTCGGCTGAAATAATGATGATGATTTTCTCTTTTTCATTAGTTCATCATAAACATAAAAAAGACTCTTGCGTTACTGAGTGACTGAGTGATTGAATGATTAAGTGACTGAAAGACAACGCACAGCCGAAACTACTGGTCGTAGAAAGCTGAAATTTGGCATGTAGGTTTATGGCCTTGGGGAGTGTAGAGGAGCACTAAGAGGACTTCTCCAAATTTCTATTGGAACGGGAGAAAACGGGATATGCGCGTACGAAGTCGCGGGCAAAAGCTAGTTACAAAAAAGAAAGCTAGTTACGGGCAAAAGCAAGTAAAAAAAAATAAAAAAAACATCTAAAATCAGTTCAGTGAGATATTTAGATTTTCTTAGTGACACGTGTTTTTTTTTTTTTTATTATGGTTGTACAGGGTGACTTTTTCAAGTAGTAGCGGATGGTCAAATCCGTACCTTGCGATGCAGCTTAGTTTTCATCAAAATCGCGCCCAAGATTCCTTTGAATATGTTCGTTGTTCCTCATGGTTTCGGATTTGGCTATCCGCCTAATTATAAAATTCATTTCATTTATTTTTTTGCTACTTTGATATAAAAAAGAAATCAAATCCATCGAACATTGTTATTATTTGGGCTTTAAGGATCTTACCTGTTTCCAAGGCTGTTTCAACAAGTTCACTAACAAAGCCTGTTCATGACAAGTCTGGTCCCTTGTCAACAAGTCTCAATATGATCAACTGAAGGTAATCAACGGATTACAGAGAAACGTTATTGTTTCATTTTGTATCGAGTTTATTGAGTACTAGCATCTGCCAACGGCTTTGTCCGTTGCGGAATTTGTTCGAAACAGTCACCGCGGCTCTGGAACACAAATAGGATGAGGAGGAACACGGATGGGTTTTAGTCAGTAAGAGTTTGACAGTCTCTTCCGCTCCGCCCATAGCGGAAGGAGTCTTGATGAAATTCCATCCAAAAAAAATCTCATGTCCATTCCAAGGTCAAGACTATTTCTGTTACAAATGCATTTTAATTGGTTTAGCAGTTTAGGCGTCGAAGCGTAAGAGTTAGTTTCTATAGCAGCGATAAGAATATAAGGAACTAGCGGACGTCACGCGGTTTCACCCGTGTGTTTCCCGTTCCCGTGGGAGTACGGGGATAAATTATAGCCAATGTTACTCGCTGATAATGTAGCTGTCCATTGCCGGAAGAAGTTTTCAAATCGGTCCAGTAGTTTTTAAGTTTATTCGTTACATACAACACTGTGGTAACGTTTTTGTTTCAATAACCAAAACAAAAATCATATCCATTTACAAAGATAAATCTCTAGAGCATTGTTAATTAAATAAAATAAAAAAATACCTAGAGATCAAAAACACAAATAGTAACCTACCTGCTCGAGTTACTCCAAAATTTGTAGAATTTCGTACCTACAAAAGGAAAGGAAAATATTTTATCAAGAATTTTCAGAGAATAACCAATTTCCATGGAAATCATAGACATCGTTATTTTCATCAAATTATTATGCTTGTGAATGTTTAAATTTAAAAAAAATGTTGCAACTGCTGCTTGCTGGTCATCGGTATTTCTGCCAATTCCCACGCTCCTGTGCCAATCCCCACGCTCCTGTGCCAATCCCCACGCTCCTGTGTCAATCCCCACGCTTCTGTGCCAATCCCCACGTTCCTGTGTCAATCCCCACGCTCCTGTGCCGTGAGGTAACTTCATCGCTGATGAAGGTATTCAAAAAAATATTTCATAATTGTTTACTATAGTAGGCGCCAGATAATCGTGGAATAACGGTCATTGACCCACCTACAATTATTGTCATTTTTTATTTGAAAAACGGAATTAATGACACAAAGCTGTCCCGAATCATCATCTCTCGTGATCCTTAACATTGTCTAATAATGAAAAACGATTCATATTTAATTGTTCAGGTACCTATGAACAGTTATTAGGGAAAGGTCAATGTACTTTATTCCACATTTATCTGGCGCCTACTATAGAGCCAATAAGTATGTCATTTTGCAAAAAAAAATGAAGGCATACCCTATTGATTAATTTAAATAAACATAATTGTAAAACTTAACTTCATAATAATTTAACCACTACATAATGAAAATAAATGAATGCAAAAGTATGTCTGATGTCTGCTCAAGAAAGCACGAAGATCTCTCCCACTTTATCTTAAAAAAACATCAAACATGTCTCGTCCATTTTGTTTTACGCGCCGTTGAGTTAATAAGATCGCTTTTACTCTAAAATATTATAAAACAGTGAACAATTTTCATCATAATAAATTTAAATGCATAAGTCGACGCCAACTATTCATAAATCTACAAGCTTGTTATGAAGTCACAAAGAACTTTTTTGTTGCTCATTTTGTTTCAAAAAGCTGTAAAGTTTGTGAAATTTCAATACCTAGTGAATGAACCTGCAGTGTTCTGAATTGGTTTTACCCTTTCACCGCTACTGGCTGTATAAAGTCAACATTCGTCTATGACGTCAATCGTTGAAAGTTGGAAAATTGGCAATTTAGCACACAGTATTTACCAACTACGTAAAAATCTGGAGTTGAATTTTCTAGGGTACCATACGTCTGGATCACTAGTGTTCCGGCATGTCTCTCTGCTTGTTCGTCTATCATCTATCTTGACTGGCCTGTTGGTCAAGTGGTTAGTGACCCTGACTGCTAAACCGGAGGTCGTGGGTTCGATTCCCACCCAGGACAAATCTTTGTGTGATGAGCATGATCATTTGTTCTGTGTCTGGGTGTAATTTTTCTATAATGTGTATGTATTTAGAAATATATAAGTATGTTTATCAGTTGTCTGGTTGCCATAGCACAGGCTCTGCCTGGTTTGGGATCGGATGACCGTGTGTGAGTTGTCCCAAGATATATATTATATTATATTATATGTATATTATATCACAGCCAATTTGCTCTGAATGTAGAAGAACGATTCAGTTTAAACTTGGTACACAGTCATATTAACTTTTGTTACCCGAACTCGTCAGCGTTACGTTAGTAAATATTTTTAATATGGCATCACTTTTAAACAAGCTTTTTCCAACGGCGTTTCCCACGTCATTGTCGATATTATTGTACAACAGGAATCGGATATCGGCATGAAATTAAAAACAAATCATACGTCCCAACTCACCGGAAAGAGTGGAAGGCTATGGGAAATATAGGTTGATAAAAAATAACTCCCAAAACGGGGCATGGTCTACTTACAAAGCACGTCACTGAAAGGGTCAGCCCTTTCTGTGACGTACCAATACCAAAAACATCACTACATAGTATAAAACAAAGTCGCTTCCCGCTGTCTGTCTGTCCCTATGTTTGCTTAGATCTCTTTTAATAGATAGAGTGATTCAAGAGAAAGGTTTATATGTATAAAACATGCATAATATAGTAGAGAAACACTGATAATTTTAGAGGTTTCTAATGTGATGTCGTAAATAAACACATTTTGCTGGCCTTAAAAAGGTCTACAAAAAAGTCTGGAATGGTATATGTCTATCTCTTAGGGATAACCCACAATAAACATTTTGTGTCATTTACTTTTTATGAGAAATAATGGCTTATTTACGAAGCGATTTTAAGCAATACAGCATAAATCCTTATCCAATTAAGTACCTTAAATACATTGTGAATTTAATATAGATCAATATGGCCCGTTACAGCATTTAATTTAAATAAATATTTTCGAAGATATTACAATTGATATTTAAAATGCAGGGACATAGTGGTTGCGGCGGTACCGGCCCCCCGGGGGGCCGGCGGCGCGTGCCTATAAATACCGTTCAAGTTATGTGCTCAAGATGATTTCGCGAAAACATTGACATATGACAGAGTTCCAAGTTACTATACCTGGAACCAGAGTTCTAAAACCGTAGTATATTTATTATCAGCATAGCACCCATACATTTTCATACTCTGACTTGTCGCATCCGCCGCGATGCACGGAATTGTACCTTTATATACACCAAATAAGTTACAGCTGACACAGAGAAATTCCTATCGGAAAAACCAATGACACTGACTCACCCAGTGACAGCTCGGAGTTTCGAAGTTGGTGGTGTGATACCCCCGTGCCTCGGAAAGCACGTTAAGCCGTTGGTCCTGCGCCAGATCTCACTCCGGTCGTGTCGGGTTGCCGTCTCATCGGAACATGAGTGATGGAAGAGGGAGTGCACCTGTGTTTGCGCACACACTTGTGCACTATAATATGTCCCGCGACGATGGCTAGTCTCGATTGATTGGCCGCCATGACCGAACTCGGTCAGAAGGACTATAGTCCTATAGTAGGCGCCAGATAATCGTGGAATAACGGTCATTGACCCACCTACAATTATTGACATTTTTAATTTGAAAAACAGAATTAATGACACAAAGCTGTCCCGAATCATCATCTCTCATGATCCTTAACATTGTCTAACAATGAAAAACGATTCATATTTAATTGTTCAGGTACCTATGAACAGTTATTAGGGAAAGGTCAATGTACTTTATTCCACATTTATCTGGCGCCTACTATAGCACTAGCGTGAGTCCGCTAGTGTTACAATATATTGTAATACTAGCGGACTCACGCTAGTGCTACTTCATATTATTATTATAAATAAAACCACGTTTGAGGTTTAAACTTCATAATGTATTCGGCATCTGCCTTAGACGAGCGCTGGTACAGGAATCGCATATAAAAATAAAACATATTTTCATATTCCTATAATTCAAATTCTCTTTTACTTTTTGCCAGACGCTTCCAAAGATCCACCTTGTCTGCCAGAAACCTGCAGCCAAGGCGATCCTCCTGGCAATATATAAGTAACAGGAGATACTGGGGCTGTTCAACTGCAGAAGTGTGATTAATAATTGTCAAATATCCACATATTTAAACATCCAATTACTTACAATCATCATCTTCTGCCTCGTCTTTTCTCAACTATATTAGGGTCGGCTTCCAGTTCAATCGGATTCAGCTGAATACCAGTATTTTACGTGGAGCGACTGCATATTTGACTTCCCCAGTAAATATTCATCTTCATCATGATCATACCAGCCGATTTGTTGTTATTAACACAAACTATTTTTGTCACTGGACGCCAAAATATTATATACATTATATATATATCGTTTACTATATCACATCCGTATACTTTAACATGAGGTTGAAAACCAGCGTCAGGGAACTACTAGTTGTCTGGCTTTTTGGTGAACTGGACCTATTTGGCGCAGTCGCGCTAGTCGCTGGGAAAACAAAATGATTGATTTTAAATTAAGTTTTCTTTTATTTGTACATATATTGTGTGTATCGTATGCGCCAAATAAACTACTTTTCTTTCTTTCCGAAAAACGTCCACTGCTGGACATAGGCCTCCCCCAAGGTTAAGGAGGGGTTTCCCATAATCACCACGCTTGGCAGGCGGGTTGGTGATCGCCGTGTAGCTGTTGCAATGCACAGAAGCACAGTGAATGCTGCTGCCCATTCTCTGGTGAGTCCCTCAGTCGCCTCTTACGACACCCACGCGAAGTGATGGGATGCTGCTATTCTTTTACGTCCGACACCATACAGAACGCTTTATAATAATAGTAAAATAAATTCTAAAGCTTCTGTCAGTGACTGTACCCTTATAAATGCTCCGCTTTGTTTAAAATTCTAAGATAGGTTACACTCGGTCGTGAACTCATGACATGTCGCTCCTTCTACATATTGACAAAAATAGAAACGTATAAGCCTATAAACGCTCATAAATAAAATAATACCAGTACAAATAGTCTTTTTATAGAAATAAGTCAAGAGGCTTCATCTCATAAACTGTTTTTTCTGGTTAATTTTATTCGAGCATAACTTTGGTAGATACGATTGCATTAAAATGCGTCTTAACATAATCATTTTTTTGACGTGAAACCTCTTTCATTTCTGTCAGTAGGGGATCACTTGCAAAAAGCATTATGATATGTAACGAAATATGTTATGTCAGAGGATTTTTTCAAGAGAGACCTAGTGTCATTACGCTTAAAATAAAAATGGAAACTCCTTAGTAAAATTTGGCGTCAAAAAATTCGTCCGTATTGCGATCGTCTGGAAGTGAGCCCAAAAGGCTGGCGGCATTGCCACGTTGTATGGCAATGCTTATCCTCTGTCCGAGGTAGAAGCCAGCCCGCCACACGGGACGGGATGGGACACGCGATGTGTCAAGTAAGCGTTTAGCAAGTTTTTTATATACCTAACGCATGGGAACTAGGACCACGGTCCAAGAGTTTCAACCCCAGACGGCTCTAAAATATAATTGCCAATTAGGTTGTTTATATTTCTACCGCTTGATAAGTTAGATGATGTACAACACATTCTTGTAATGTGTGATAAGTACCAGAATGGGAGGGAGGCATTGATGCAAAAAATTAATATAAAACAAATACGACCAAGGCGCCTAAGCATATTAGTAGAACCAATATCTGACGCGGCAAAATCAATTGTTGAAAATATAATTTCGCACCAGTGACTCTTGCCCTTTCCTTTGTCTTTTATAAATTAAGGATTTAATTTAGTTTAGGTTACGTTGGGCTATGATGTCCATGGAGACAAAATGCCCCTAAACAAATACCTACAAAAAAAAATTTTGTAAGTGTATAGCGGCATCAATGCTGTAACATAAAAAACTATGAAACGAAATATGTACGGCAACAAAAAGAACCGCAACGCCATCTATCCTGTCAGCGATGACTACCAACGAAATCCTGCATCGCGCAAGCAAAGTTCTCCGTGCGATTTGAACATATACAACAGTCCGAATATTAACTATCGGGCAGTTGCCCACACACAACATCCGTCTGGTCGGAGGATCCTCTCATTTCAGTGGAGGTGTGCGGGACTTTACTCTCTGTTCCGCATACCTCTATAGGTGCATTTGTTGCATGATGATTACATGACATTTCATGTACTCCACTGTGGCTGGGTCCCTGAAACAGTACTACCCGATTTTGGATCGACTTAAAAAGGAGGAAGTTCTTAATTCGGTTGTATTTTTTTCGTATGTTTCTTATTTCATAACTTCGTCATTTATGAACCGATTTCAAAAATCTTATTTTATGTAAAAGAATATACTTTACGATTGGTCCCATAGAAATATCATCAAAATCGGTTCAGTAGTTTGGTTTTTAAATTAAAACAGCTAGAAAAAATATGTCAAATTGCGTATTTTGCTTTTCTGTGACTTTCCAGTGATGTTGTTAGGGCACAGCAAAAAACTTTGAAAATAAAAACCTATTTACAAAAAAAAATACAACCGACTTCCATATAAAAAAAATACTATAAAGTATAAGTCAGCTGTATTTTTTTGTAAAAAAGGCTTTTTTTCTCAACTGCTGGACATAGGACGCCCCAAGCGGCGCCACATCGACCGGCTCTCTTCTTCTTGTGGTGTTTGCAAGAAGATTTTCGGCCTTCACTAGATTCTCGTTTCACCTAGCGGGACGCCTTGCAGCATATTCCAGCATACACCGCTCTTGGTTGCCACTCCAGAGAGAGACGAAGCTATACAGGACTAACATCACCATACTTTTCTCACAACGAAATCGTGATTATAATTACTGACATGCCCAAGTACGTCTCTAGAACTTATCGTCCCCATCGCCTATTCAAGAAATCATCTATTCATTAAAATATGTAAATGCTCATTATTTTATCAAATCCAATATAACATAAACCGGGTATTACAAGCTAAGCTGTGTTTGCACCTAAGTCAAACCGTAGGTGCCTAGGTTACGCCCGGCCACAGCCCCTCAATACACTTAGGTATCAGTTTAGAACCCTAGATGATACCTAGATTATAAAGGTTCATATGAACACGGAGTTTGTTGAATACTTTGTGGTCTTGCTTCAGTGAACACTTGGTAGGTACAGCGTGATTATGACTTGGTTTGATGGTTTTGATATATCTTTGGTTTGGTTTCTTTATGTTAAAAATGGTAAAATGTGTTCTGAGCCCACTTTCAAAGTTATACCCAAGCCACTTTTCGGTACTGAAGTATTTATTTGTACCGTGTAAAAATCTAAATCTTAAGTAAAGCTCTTCTCTCTTGCTTTTCTTCTGTGATGTCGTCGCTAAATAATAACAGCAGCACTGCTGTCATAAGAAAAGAACCGGTGCGAGTCGGACTCTTACACTAGGGTTCCGTACCATAAACTGAAAAAACCCGTTTCTTGTATGGGGCTCCCATTTTCAAGAATACAAATGTTGGTTTTAAATCATTCTGCTCTGTTAAGTATTTAAGACCACAAGAGTAACTAAAACCAGCCAAGTGTGAGTCGGATTCTCACACTTGGGTTCCGTACCATAAACCGAAAAATAACACGTTTCTTGTATGGGAGACTCCTTTAATCTTTAATTTAATTTGATTTTTATTATTTATTGTTATAGCGGAAATAGAAATACACCCTTTGTGAAAATTTCAACTGTCTACCTATTACGGTTCTTGAGATGCCTGACAGATAGACGGACAGCGGAGGCTTAATAATAGGGTTCCGTTGGTTACCCTTCGGGTACGGAACCCTGAACAGGACGTATCTACACAACGAAGTAACTGATTTCCGATATTTAGAAAATAACTAACATAATATATAATCATCTTAGTTAAGTTTGGTGTTAGCTGCGTAACTATGCGTTTCGGAACCCATATTTCTTAGACATTTAACATTATTTCTATTAATAGAATGTAACCTTAAAGTTATGGTATAACAAAAGGTACACGTTGTATGAACAAGTGCCAAAAGTCAGTATTTTTAGCTATATTTTACTTTCATCTGTATAGCTAAATTGGTTGCTCATTAAGGTAAAGAAAAGAACTGTCATTAATTACTTTTAATCTCAGGATTAAGTCCTTTTGAAGTTTGTCTTAACAATATAGTAAAGATTTTGTCGATTTAGGATTACAGTAAGCCTATTAGGTACAGTCAACAAAGTTATTTGGTATACAGGCAAAAACTACTTTTTCCACTGCGCTGCCAATATTTGTACTTACAAGTGTGGTGTACAATAATTGTCTACTCAGCACACTCACAAGATTGTTTAAAAGTTGCAAGTTGCCTGCATACCAAATAGCTTTGTTGACTGTACAAAGACATAGGACATATACACATTGCACCGTATGTTTTGAGTTTCTAATGTATGTTACTTATTTCTGGATACTAGAACATAATTTATTTAATACTAGCTTTTGAAAACGACTTCGCCTGCATAAAGTCTATATATAACTATCTTTCTTCACGCCTCCAAAAACAACCGTTTAGCTGGCAGAGGGCTCTAACAAAAATTATGAGTTTAAAGCTTAATATTTCACAAATGGATCCTTGGGTGGAAAAAATGGTTTTCCCACACCCTCAATATTTTTAAACGACCTATCCAACGATACCCCACACTTAAAAAAAAAATCAATGCCACTTTACGTGTAGTTACGGTAGGTACTGTAAAAAAATATGGTACGAAACCCTTCGTGTAAGAGTCCGACTCGCACTTGGCCGGTTTTAGTTAATCTTGTGGTCTTATAT
Organism: Mamestra brassicae; assembly: GCA_905163435.1. Lineage (NCBI taxonomy): Eukaryota > Metazoa > Arthropoda > Insecta > Lepidoptera > Noctuidae > Mamestra > Mamestra brassicae. Next base: position 15,179,685 of record LR991006.1, on the reverse strand, counting down.
ACTTAACAAAGCATTACTTAAAATCAACATTTGAATTCTTGAAAATCTGTGAAAAAACTGCTTCAACAGCAGCATTTAATACTTAAACTTTTTAATAGAGGACCATTTAGCCAGGTATACGCTGGCTAAAAGATCTTTCAAAAGTACAATTAAAAAGTCATACTATCTATCTGCCTAGCCTTTTTCCATTCCAATTATATTGGGGTCGGCTTCCAGTCAAACCGGAATCAGCTGAATACCAGTATTTTTCGTGGAGCGGCTGCCTACCAGACCTCCACAATCCATTAACTGGGTAACACGGTACTCCTTGGTAAGACTGATGTCAGATTTTCTGGCTTCTGACTATCCGTAATGGCTGCCAAAGATCTCCAAATGACAGCCGGGACCAACGACTTAACGTGCTTTCCGAGGCACGGAAGAGTCTCTATATGTTAAGATGGTCACCCATCCACAGACTACGGCTGTTATTATTTAGCCACGAGCTCCTCTACCATTAAAAAGTCATACAAAAAACACAAAACCGATGAAAAACTAAAGAGAACAGCGAATTAAACAAGTCTCCTTAATACAAAGAGGCAAGTACTCGACAGCAAAGTAATTGCCTCAAGAAGTATTTTGCTTAAGTGCATCCTTTTAATAACTGAAGGAAGCTCCACGAAGAAAATTAATTAATATTACGGAGAGGCAAAGCCGCGGTAACAAAGGCAATTATCCGGAGATCCGTAGATCCGTAGATCCGGGTCTCACATGATCCGAGAACTAACGAGAGTCCGTAACGAGATTATGAAAACTGACTGCGTACCGTATCGTTTCTGAGCAGAGGTGTATGCATGTTTTAAAATTTCGCACGGCATAAATCTGGGTTTGCTTTTGATGCCTTATTTGAGTGTTAACTTTATTTTAGATTGGAAGCAAACTTCAATAATAAGAATGTTGCTTAAAAAATATGATTCTATTTAGTCCGTCAGCTAGATTATCGAAAAACATTGGATACGTAATGTTTTATTAATTTATCAAATCAATAAAAATATAAGAAGATAAAACGCATCAAAGAGAAAGGAGTGGGGGCTTGTAACGTCACTTGGTAAGTGACGTCACACGAGTTTTAAACGCAAAAACAGATTCTTTATTTCACGATTTCAGTGTTGGTCCCATAGTAAAAGTTGTTCATAATGATGAGTACAATGACCCCTTAAGAGGTATTGCGTTTATTCAGTTTCACGTTGTATAAGATGAAATTTGCCTCATGGTAGATCATCATAGCATACGAGTGTGTTTCCTTGAGATAATTTCCTACTTTCACGCGGTCGAAGCCGCTGGCAGAAGTTAGTTTTAAATGAAACTTTTCATAATATACTCGGACCACCAGCAAAGTGATTTCACAAAATTCGACCAAACGAGTCTTAACAAGAACATATCTATCTATCTATATCTATACTAAGGGTTCCCAAGTTTACAAGAAAAAAGTATATTAAGGTCGGAGAAATATAATGAACAGTATTTTAGAAAAGAAAACAGTATTTTATTTTTTATGCATTAAAACATATTTTTTTGGAGCTTCTCAACAATTTACTGTCATTTTTGAAATATTTATATTATGTGTCTCCACAATTTAAGTTAATATTAATAAAATCAAACTTAATCTGTTATTTATTAAATCAATAGAAACGATAGTTATATAGGATTAATTATGGCTGGCGAATACCAGTGGTTATAAAAACAGTTTTTGGTATAAGTACCTACTTTTTTTTCAGATCAGTAAAAAGTATTAACGAGCGGATCAAAGTATAATAGTATGGTTGGGAACCCTACACTACCTAAAAACGCAGTCATTATGCACGATAGCGATCGCATTAAAAGTAGGCATGAATAGTTGAATACTCCACAGACATGTCGTGACGTGTTCATTCAGTGTCAGCGGCTGTCAAAGTTTACGTTCCCCCGACAACTAATTTGGAAGTCAGCGAAGGAAAATGTTTTTGAGAAACGGTGCAAGTTTTAAAAGTTGCCCGAAGGAAATTGGCTTCTGTGTTCGCAGGTTGAATTGTAACTGATTATATACTTGTTTTGTATTTTAGACGGCAAAAAGTTTGATACAAATAAGAGACAAATGGTGAATGAATGGGTTGGGTAAAGGGATGTTGCCATGCGCGGTATGCTTGGAGTTTCTTTGAAGAATAAGATACGAATTGAAAAAATTCTGGAGTGTTTTAAAAAGCTTGTTAAGGTAGCAAGTCAATTTGATTGTAGGCAGCCTTATGTGTTGAAGAATGAGGCCTGATAACATACACAATTCTTGTGGGATAGGCCACGGAAGCAAAACTGTGGAAAACAGCTTTCTTTAATATTTTTCTTTGGGACTACGTTGGAAGTCGGTGGTATATAGATATTGTTGAACCACGATATTATATTTACAAATATATACATATATTTCAAGATGCTTAGTTGACACTTTGCGTAACCAAAGGGCTGGCTTTTAACTTGGTCAAAGAATAAGCATTGCCATACAACGTGGAAATGCCGCCGGTCTTTTGGGTACACACTTCCAGTCGACAGCGATGCGGATTATTTTTGACGCCATATATAGTAGTTAAGAATTTTTATTTTTATTTCTAGTATATAGTTAGTTTTTATTAAAACAGTTGTAAACCACGATATTATATCCCCACGTGCCAGTTACGACATTATTTTTGATAAAATCTTCAAGTATCAATGTAATTTTCCGTAAATCACGCTAGCTTGCGATGTGTTCATTCTGTTACGTCATTGGCTGTCAAACTTCAGCCTGAAGCTTACTCCAAACTAATTTAAAGTAAGGTGAGCGAATACAAATGAGTTAAGTGTTTTAAGTGAAATACTTCCAAGTATTAGAGGAATATCGATGCTGTTCAGTTTGTTTCTTATCATGGAACGTTTAATGGTTATGATGTTGAACAGTTTGGTTCACACTTGCAACATTTTCAGTTTTAAATATACAATTCAAAACAAGAAACAAGCGATCATAAACAAATTCGTCTCACGAATATTTTGACAGCTAATATTTTTTTATTGTGATACCTTATCGTAATAATAATAATAATTCTTTATTATCAGGCAACTAAGGCCCATCGATAATATACACAAATTAAACATACAAAAAATAAACTAATACATATTAAAGTTACTTAATTAATAAATCGTCATTGCAATTTGTCGACTTGATAAGGGTCTCTCCTTCGGTTTAGGCATCTATTCCGCCTTGACCACAAGATGCACAATTGTACGAAATCGGCTATGTTCAAAATAATCATACTACCGAGAGTTACTCAAGCCTGGGGGGCTACTCTCTAAGCCCGAAGTCCGTATTATTGCCCGGGTGTATTCTAGTCCGTATCACCTAACCACTAAGAATTAATGACGATGATGTCATTCATTCTTAGTTCGGGTTCGGAACTAATCGTAAGTCCGTAGGTAAAACGGAGAAGAATACGCCCGCAACTAAGCCTGAAATTACGGACTTCGGGTTTAGAGAGTAGGCCCCCTGGGTACATACATACACCCCTGCTTATTACTTATTCAAGGACTCCAGTCGTGGTAGTTTTATTTGATCTTAAGCATGTCAGCACAAGATTAAACAGTTAGTAATTTGCTTTGTCAACGACGACTTTAGAACTCAACTCAGAAGTTTTATCATCTTTTTAATTCAACCAAAGCTGTCTGTTTCAGACTTAAGTTTGAGTACCACTGCTCTCTTCTCGCAGCCGTCAACGGAACCCTGAATAAAGCCCGCTGAAACCTAATGAGACGGAAGGGTCCTTTCAAATGATCATTTGAGCGTCGTTCAGCGATACACAGGCTACGTCGGCCATTATTGAAGCTGGCTTTGAACAGCTGTGATTTAAAAATGGCGGCTTTTGACACTGGAAAGAAAAGGAGACTTGAATGTGAAAATAGTTTTGAGGTGGGTGATTTGTTTTATGTTGAACTGGGTGGTCATGTTAAAATATCTTAGAGGTCTTTGAAATATTTTTTAGAAGTTATTATACTTTTAACCGTTAAAAGAAGTAAATTACCAGCCTGTTAAAGCTTTCCACAGACAAGCGCGCCGAGACCGACGATGATGCGACACAAAGTTAACAAATAAATAGTTCTACAGTTATAACAATTCTATAAGAATGGGTTTGCCGCAATGATGGGTCACGCTTGTCTGTAGAAATCTTAATTTGAAGTCAATTTCTTTACAATTTAATTTGTCTTTGATTCTATTTGCTCTTGCTTTCTATATTGGAGACAGAGAACAGTTTTACCAGACCGTTGATTATCCGTTTTCAAACGGAACTACTACTTGAGCACTATTTCCTAATGTACTGTAGAAATTTAGATCAGACTTCCGAGCGTCTTGAATTGAATTGGTGTTTTATGCGCCGTCTTAAATAGGTCCAGCCAATCCCACGTCAATGAAAACACCTAATCCCTGAAAGCGTCTTTGCTTGCTTATATGAAAAGAACACAGTCGATTGCTCAGCCAGATTTTACCTACCTGTTATGCAATGTGAGTATTTGTGCAAAACATAACATGCATGAAGAAGGTCCACAAGTGCCTATACACTTGCGCTGTAGAGGACCTAATGAATGTCACCAACATTGCAATATAGATGGCAATCTACTGAGATGTTTTTTTAAAAGATACCCATCGACTGAAAAAGAAGAAGAAAGTCATCATCATTATCATATCAACCGAAAGACGTCCACTGCTGGACATAGGCCTCCCCCAAGGGGGCGGGAGTTGCCATAGTCGCCACGCTTGGCAGGCGGGTTGGTGATCGCAGTGTAGCTGTTGCAATGCACAGAGAATGCTGCTGCCCATTCTCTGGTGAGTCCCCTTAGTTACCTCTAACGACACCCACGGGAAGTAATGGGATGGTGCTATTATTTTACGTCCGACACCATACAGAACAGAGGAAGAAGACGGTTTAAAGATAAAACTGTTGAGTAGAAAATAAGGCTATTTGAGTCAGCCTTTTACTACATGAGCTATTAACATACCTAATCACACTAATATCAAACTACTATTATAAAGGCGAAAATTTTGTGAGTGTGTGTTTGTCACTTCTTTACGCGCAAACAGCTTAACCAATTTTGATAAAATTTTGTATGCAGGAAGCTGACACCCTGGATTAACACATAGGCATACTTTTGAACCGCGGGGCGCAGCTAGTACAGTATAAAAATAAAACAGGAACAGGGATTTCATAATTTATAAACATTATAAAAAGGCTCTTGCATTCGCAGCTAAACAACGCCATTGTAATGAAGTATTCAAACTGTTGTAAGCAGTAGGAGAATAAAATATTAAGCACTACTTGACCCGATTCCTTTTGTACTGAACTACTGAACTTACGGCGAATCGAAATTAAGTTCAACTTGTTCCCATTTATTTCTTGTGCTATACTAATGAACTTTTATTTTTATTTTTGAACTCTATTTTTCTTCTCTGGCATGATACTTAGCTTTATACTCTGCTTAGCCTTTTTCCATCTTTATTGACGTCACTATTCTATCAAACCAGTCAGCAGATTTTGTAAACCTGTCACTTTGAAAACTCAGGTGGAGTGAGCGCGAAGTGAACTGTCATTCCATCTTGATTGAATAGATTGACAGCTCACTTCGTGATCACTTCACCCAAGCCTTCACTTCGACATGCTTACAGAATCGCATTGCTGGTGCTATTGAATGCCAGTTTCATAATATTACCCAGTAACGGGATACCCTTTGGGAAGACTGGTATCAGATTGCTTGGCTTCTGTCTACCACATACCTGACATGCAAAACCCATATAATACGATACTTCTTGGTAAGACTGTGTGTGCGTTTCTGACAACCACGAGAAACGAATGCCCAAGATTTAGCTAGGTTTAACGTGCATTTCAGCAGGCACAAATGCATTTAAGAGGAGGTATATCGAAAACTTTTGCAGTATCCACCTATAATATTACCATTGCAGTGTTACAGGCCTTTGCTCTGTTAGAAGAAGCAGCCAGACCCACGTCGTGATGGCATCTTATTACTAACTACATAAAAGATTATGTACATTTTTCACCATCATCATCGACCTTGCCTTGTCTCATCTAAATATATTGGGATCGGCTTCCAGTCAAACTGGATTCAGCTGAGTATTTTACAGCCGAATACCGGATTCAGCTGATAGGAGCTCGTTGCTTAATAACAGCCGCACGGGTCGATCTTCAAGGTTAAGCAACGCTTGCCGAGGTTGGTCTGTGGATGGGTGACCATCTTAACACATCGAGACTCCTCCGTGCCTTGGAAAGCACGTTAAGCCGTTGGTACCGGCTGTCATTTGTAGATCTTTGGCAGTCGTTACGGATAGTCAGAAGTCAGAAAATCTGACACCAGTCTTACCAAAGAGTACCGTGTTACCCAGCTAATGGGCTGTGGAGGTCTGGTAGGCAGCCGCTCCACGTTAAATACTGGTATTCAGCTGAATCCAGTTTCACTGGAAGCCGACCCCAATATAGTTGGGAAAAGGCTAAGCAGATGATGATTGGATTCAGCTGATTACGTAGAGCGACTACCTATCCGACCTCCACAACCAAGTAACTGGGTAACACGGAACTTCTTGGCAAGACTGGTGTCTGATTTTCTGGCTTCTGACAATCCGTAATGTGTGCCAAAGATCTTCAAATAGCAGCAATAGTGTACATCTGTCACCAATTTACTTTAAAAGAAAAATATCTTTCATATAGTTCTACCATGCTTTAAACTATCTTGCTTCAATCACAACCACGTTTTGATTTCTCCGACATTTCAGTAAATAAAGATAGCAGCAATTAATAATTCTAAAACGTAAGCAAATGTGTGAAAGGGCTGTGTTTGTAGAACATTAGCATTTTGCGTCGCGCCAACGCTTCTGTGTGTAAATATAATGCGAGTACATGGGCTTATGTAGTTAATGAGGAAACTTTTAGCGTTGCAAATACTTCTGAAGAATGATACATTTTATGTAACAGCTGTTTTCGCGGAACTAACGAATAAGTTAAGTATCATTTAAATTGAAAGAAGAGTTTCAAATATTTTTTCCATTGAAGTGAACTCGAGTGACTTTTTGTAAAACGTTACTTCACGCCTATTAATAATCCCCGAACTTTTAGGCAAAGATAGACCTTTAGTACACTCACATTTCGCCAGTTATGTACAAGTTCCCTATTGAAATAAGTGCACACCAAAAACTTAAAAATTACAATGTTTTAAAAATTTTTCAGGACGATTTAAATTTCTCTTGTATATAGAAACTTCATGAACATCTAATTCTGCAATCAATCATCAATGCTGTATTTCAAGGGTTTGAAAAAAATCTGCAATTTTTTCGGCATAATAGAATCACCAGCAAAAACCGAAAATGTCCTAGAATGCAACCTTGACGAACGCCTTCTCTACATTCATCTTAGATTTATAACTTTTATCGGATGAGATAGCAACGATCTGTCTATGGACACAGGTTCAGACATGCTTAAGGTACGATCAGATATCGGATTGCCGTAATTTAAAATATAAACATTACTATCATCCGATTATCATCAACACAGTCAAAGCCTGGTCAATGAAACAATATTAGTATTGTTCCGTAACAAAACTGAAAAATTATAGGAAATTTTTATTTCATATTTCATGGACTTGTTGCACATTTTTGTTGGTTAGAAGTATAATAAAACTGCTGGATGTTTTCAATCTGTTGATTGTTAGTCGAACTTCATACAAATAGTTTGTAAGGCTAACTTCAGAAGATTTACTCAAACTATTCATATCTGACTATAGGCTAAACAATCACTTTTTCAACCATCTCAGTATCGGAATTAAAATGAAGTATTATTGCTATTAAACGTAAATAACTTTGGACATAAAGCATTTAAAACGTAGACTATTGTCAGTTTCCCTTTATAGACAATACGTATTATTTCGCACCAGTCTGTAAAATATAGGTCTGCATAATATGTTTATTGGCTTGTTGCACAATTTTTATTGAGTAGTTACGTGATAAAACTGCTGAATACTTTTAAATCTGTTTATTGCCAGTCAAAGTTTGTAGGAATGGACTATTTTTCTCTTTAGTGTGTCGATGGCAAAAATATAATAATTTTATGTTTGACTTCACCCTGTCGATGGCAAATACAGTGTTATTTAATTTTATGTTTGACCCAGTACTCTGCGACGGTAACACCATTCGCTGACGGAGTTATAAGGTCCTACCATGTATAGGCGATAGGGTATGCGACGCCGACGCGATGGAAAGTGGGCCATGGACTGCGGAGAGACGCCACACAAACACTGAAGATCGGAGCGTCCTGAGGTGGTTTTGCCAAAGTGCGGTAACAATGTCCATTCACGCAATGCACGTCTTTTATATTTGAAAAATAGATATCTTGTCCTCTGTCCTTAGCCGTATAATGCAGTAAAAAATTATCTTTGTCACAATCATTTCAGTAAAATCATGCAAGGATTAATTAAGTAATGTTTGTTGTTTAGTGTCTGATGAAGAACAAGTTTTTGGATGATATTATCTTCAAGCGTTAAGACTGCACTTGAACCTACTTTATTATTATTTATAGCATGACCACTGTTATCTATCTTACTGTACAAAGAAACTTTTCTTTTCTTCCTTTGTAATATCACATAGCTTGTCGTAGAGATCTTAGAGTTACGTAATGATTAGCAAACAAAAATTGTTCCCGATTCGACACGACCCTTATCATTTTGTCTTTTGTTTCGTGTCTTTGAGATCATGCTTTTTAAGATAGTTTTGTTTATTTAAGTTTGCAAAAGTTCTATGGAGCCAAGCGAGTTGACGCCTTCAGATAGACACTGCTTGGTAATAAGATAATCTTGAATCATATACAAATAAAATGAAACGCATGGTGATCAAATTCCGGCCAGAATTGTGAAATCTGTTCAAAAAAGTCACCGCGGCCCCAGGGACGCTTTACCTTCCAGAACACAAAAGGGCTTTAGGTGGAACACGGATGAGTTTTAGTCAGTAAGAGTCTGATATCCCGCTCCACCAACCGCCTTAAAAAAATATAAACAAATTATTTGAAATAATTGGTTTCATTGGTCATTTTTGCGATCCACCAGTGAATAAGAATATGAATGAACTGTTTTTTGGAAAAAGTTACTGGAAACAAATAAATGATTAAGATGAAAATGTGAGTATCCTTTAGATTTTGAAAATGAATCTTGGAGATTAAATTGTAATTTTCTAAAAAGAGAAGGTACTCACCTCTTGAAACACTAGGTTTCAAGCCCACGTGTAAATTTATGTATATGGTCTGCCTGTGTGCCGAGTTTCATCAGTTCAGCCGTTACTTTCGAATTTATACTATTGGATTACTTGTAAGCCTTTCTATGTTTTTAAAGACCGCAGTGTTTCTGTTTATTGTCGTGCTACTTGACGACTTAATACTTAAAATTCTATTCAGGATTTACTTGTTGTTCTGTAGACACTTAAGTATGGAGCCTGGGGGACATGTGCACATGTCCGAGCGTATCTTTTTTAGTAATGAAATTGTGGAATTTTACTTGATATGTTATTGAATGAATCATAGTAAACAGCTAAACATATTTTTCAATTTATTTATTGTCAGTCAAAGATAAACTTTTTCTTCAGATGAGGCGAGACGGTGAGATGACCAGCAACGCTCAAAGTTAGTTAACCCAAGGTGCAGCAAACCTATCGCCCCAGCCCGAATCTCCTTAGGTGTCGGCCATCCGATAAGGATCAGGACCAGGTAGACGTTCCACGTGCGCCTCAAAGAGATGTCAGCATAATCGACGGAACCCGCTAAGGCCACTGCCTACCAAGGTTGTGGAATTGTTCGAAGAGGTTGTCGTGGCAGAACCCAAAGGGCATTTGGAGGGGTTGGGTTTGAGTGGGTTTCAGTAAGAGCCTGATATTCCCTTCCGTTCTGCCCTGAGTGGGAGTAATTTAATGATAGCCGATCCAAAAAAAAAAAAAAAATCAGTTACAATGTCACTACAAAACTTCACGTTATTCCAAATGTGCAATCTCAAAAAGCATTTACATCCCACCAAATCACATCTTCTTGTGAGTCAAGGGCTCACACGCAACGCGTGGGAGTCTAACCAGCTTTGAAGAAATTATTGCGTCTGCCGCGTTCACGTTTCTTTTACCGTTTTCTTAAATTCTTTTTATAATGCTTTGGTACTTCATTTCGAATGATAGTACTTATCCAATCGATGTACAGGCTGGTCGGTGTAACCTCTGCTGGATCATAAAATGTTACGTAGGCTTTCAGCGTACAGAATTTGTCCGTTTGCTGCGTGCCCAAAGAGTTGATGCCAACCACACCTGAGTCATGGAGCACTGGCCCGCCTGAGTCTCCAAGACACACACCAGATAGCTTGTTACAGCGTCTTGCTAAACACATTCTTGGTTTAAGCATCACAGTATTACCTGCACTACACTGCACAATTACAGCATCCAAAAGTTGTAAAGGCTTCCCCAGTCTAGTGGCATCGGATGCTACATGAACCAATGTACTATTTCTGATAACGGCATCAGTGGTTATGCCGTAACCAGTTAAAGTGACTTCTTGACCAATCATAGTTACGTAATCCAGTCCGCTAAAGCGGGCGTATTGTTTCAATGTGATTGGTTCATGTCTCATTAAAGCTACGTCATGATATAACTCATAAATTCTTAGGTTGTGAGCTGGGTGTTTAATGATATCCATGACTAAGCTAAAGGTAGTTATATTGTGAGAACCGTATGATACGACAGGTCTTAATGAAATGTATTTTGATTCTAATTCTAATTCTAGACCTTGAATATCGAAGCAGTGACCAGCTGTCAGTGCCCAAATAGGAGTTAAAACAGCAACCGTACACGAATGCAACGTTCTAAGTATTTCTATTTTATCACGTTCAGAAAAAATAATTTGAAATTGCAATCTCACGACATATTGATATTTAGTTTCGTCAGCATCTCTTCCACCAATAATTCTTCTTGCTTTTAAAATTTCGGTAGGTAATAATTCGATTAGTAGAAAATGCCAACAAAATACGTAATAAACCACAGTACAACGCATAGTGAGCAAATTGTTTAAATAGAAAAACGCAGTTTTATTGGAACATAAGTTATTTTACGAGTTGAATCTGATGGATTGAAAAGTCGAAATCACTGATATAATTTTATTATTGCGGAACGAATTGCTTATGATTGTTTGGGGCGCTAGGCACAGTTCAAAATATTCGATTTGGGATTCAAATTTCTGAGTTTTGAAAATTAAAAGGCGAAAGGGGAGGCCTTTGCCCAGCATTGGGACACAAGTAGAGCTTAAAAAAAAAAGATAAAGTGGAAAAGTATCTTTGTGAAGCACAAAACGGATTGGTATAACATTCATTGTGCATACGGCTAAAGGGGTTGAGTTCCCTGCCGGAGTCTGTGTTTCCTAACAGCTACAATATCAGGGCTATATAAGTCAAGAGTGAATATGTTTCTGCTAGGCACGCATGTTTCATCGTCGACCACATCATTGCTTTCCATCAGGTGCGACTGTGGTCAAAAACGGGCATGCACCTTACTGCAGTAAGCTTACTTCGTGTCGACCATGATTGTGAGTTAATGGTTTTCCAACACTGTCCCACTGCTGGAAAAGGCCTTCCCCAATTTCTTCCTGAGCCACCCTAAACCACCACCCTGTGGTACGCATGGCACGCCTGACAGGCCAAAATGGGATTGGGCGGACCAAGTCAGCCGTATGCCTCTGCATACGGCTGACTTGGTCGCCCGGAAACCACGTTAAAAAAACGCGCTAAGTACACTACCTCATAGGTGGCGTGGAAACGTATATTATGACGATAACAACTTTTACAACTTTTTGAATCGTTATATCTCAGAAACGGTGGCTCGTAGGAAAAAAGTAATTCTACATTTTTTTATAGATAATTTTAAGATCTATAATTTTTGTAACGGGTATTTTTATGATAGAACTTACCGTTTTGCTGAAAATCGCGAAAAACTCATTTTTTTTACCTTTGACCACGAATAAATTACCTATTAAAGGGTTTTTCGATAGGGTTTTTCTACGCGGTTAATCAAAAACCCATATGATATGGGTACGATAAGGTTACCTTTATCATAATGTAACTCCTTGTATGGGTTTCAAGAAGTTACATAATGATAAAGGTACTTCATAAACGGCTTACCCCTTCGAAAGGCTTAACTCTTAACTGGGGTTGTACGGTCCCTGGTTTCTGCTTATTGTTGACTACTCAAGACTTAAATTTCTGTCCAGGATGCTATTCAGGACATAAATTTGTTGTTTCGTAGCCACTAAGGCATGGGAGCCTGGGATGTGTGCACTTGCTCGATTGTTTTTCTTTAGTAGAGAAATTTTGGATTTTATTTGATATAATATTCAGTCTATTTATTGTCATTCAACCTAAGTCTTATCTTCAGATGAGTCGAGACGATGAGATGAGCAGCAACGCTCAATGTTTGGTTACCCAAGGTGCAGTTACCGCAAACCTCACGCTCCAGCCCGAGACTTTCTGGATATAAGGAGTAGCAGGGCGATTACTGGCCACCGTAGGCGCAGGCCAGCGGACGGCGAGTGATGGGTGGCTCGCCGTCCGATAAGGACCAGGCCCAGGTAGATAGCGCGTTGTTTCACTCGCGCCTCAAAGATATGTCAGCAAAATCGACGGGGCCCGCCAGGGTCAGCCAAGGTTGCGGAATTGTTTGAAAGGGTTGCTTTGGCGGAACGTCAAGGGTTCTCTCAACTCCCTTCCACTCCGCCCACATTGAGAGTAGTCATTCGATGATTTTCCATACAAGAAAAAAAGGTACCGTCACTATGTCCTGAAAAAACTTCGCGTTGTTCCAAATGTGTTATCTGCAGTTGCAAAGTGTGTACAATTTTTTCCATCAAATTACATCTACTTCTGAGTCTAGTATCCACACACAAGGAGTCTAATCAGCCATGAAGTAATTCGTCTGCCGCATTCACATTTCTTTTACCAGTTTTTTCTTCGTTTTACTTCTGATTATAATGCTTTGGTACTTCATTTCTTATGATACTACTTATCCAATCGATGTACGGGCTGGTTGGTGTAATACCTCCGGGATGATAGAACGTTGAATAGGGTTCCAGACTGCAGAATGTATATACTTGTTGTGGAGAGGCGACAGAGTTAATGCCAACCACCCCTGATTCATGAAGAACTGGTCCACCTGAGTCTCCTGGACACAGACTAGACAGCTTGTTGCAGCGTCTTGCTAGGCACATTCCTGGTTTCAGAATCCAAGTAGGATTGTCTTCACTACACTGCACGATAACAGCATCTAAAAGTTGCAAAGGCTTCCCCAGTGAAGTAGCATCGGCTGCTACATTATATGTCGCTTGCATATTTATGGTTAAAGTGCCATTTGTTCCACCGTAACCAACCAAAGTGACTTCTTGACCAATCATAGTTACGTAATCCAGTCCGCTCAAGCGGGCGTATTGGTTCAATGTGATTGGGTTATGTCTCATTAAAGCTACGTCATTTTTTACTGCATGCAATTTAAGTTTGTATGCCGGGTGTATGATGATATCCAAGACTATGCTACCGTCTAAGTTATTGAATGAACCGTGTAGTACGACAAGTCTAAATGATTGTTTTTCTGATTCTAGTAATACTTCTAGATCTTTAGTTTCGAAGCAGTGACCAGATGTTAGTGTCCAAGTTGGAGCTAGAACAGCAGCCGTACACCTATGATGGTGTTCGAGTACCTTTTTTATTTTGGAACCATCAGAATGAATAATTTCAGCTCTCAGTCTCACGACGTATTGATATTTAGTTTCATCAGCATCTCCTCCACCAACAATTCTTCTTACTTCTGAAGTTTCGGATAATAGAAAAATCCAAAATAATACGCAATAAACCACAGTACAACGCATACTGTAGTTAGCAAAACTATTTGAAAAGAAAATGCAGTTTTGTTCGAACGAAGTTATTTTACGATTTGTTACTGATTGATTGAAATGTCGAAATCACTGATAAAAATTTATTATTGCTGAACGAATTGCTAATAATATCACCTCGTGATTGTTTGGGGCGCTTGGCACAGTTCAACATATTATTATTCGATTTGGGATTTTAATGTCTGAGTATAGAAGAAGAGTGATAAATTATGTTTGTGAAGCACAAAACGTTTCGGTTATACTTTCACTGTGCGTAAGGCTAAGGAGTTGAGTTCCCTGTTTCCTAACAGCTACAACATGGAGTCTTTAAAGCAAGAGTAAGCAGGTTACTTCTAGGTATGCGTGTTTCATCGTCGACCACATCATCGCCTACCATCACAGATGAGATAGTGGTCAAACGTTTGCCTATCAGTAGTAAAAAAAAATGTAGGTCCACGTTACCAACAGCTTTGAAGTTATTATTTCTTTCAATCAGGTGAGACTGTAGTCAAACACGAGCCTGTCTACAGTAAAAAAAAATCGCTAATGTTGTGAATTATGCGAAGGACCAAGTTGAAATATTTTTTCTTTTTTGTTCAAAAATATATTCTCAAACGAAAAGTGGTAGCTTATTTTTTCCCAAATTAAGGCTTATTTAGTTTGACAAAATAATATTCTTGACAGGGATAATTTCATTAAGAAGTCGAGGGAATATAACTACAAAGTGAAATAAATCTATACTAATATCTATACTTAACTTATCACACTAATATTGTAAAGGCGAGAGTTTGTGAGTATGTGTGTATGTTTGTTACTTCTTCACCCGCAAACGACTGGACGGATCTTGATGAAATTTTGAACAGAGGTTTGATTATGGTCTGGAATAAGATATAGGATACTTTTCATCCCGGGAGTATGTTTCCTTGAGATAGTTTTTGACATTTACGCAGGCGAAGGCGCGGGCGGTAGCTAGTTCTAATATAAATGCGAAAGTTTGGATGAATGGCTAGATGTTTGTTACTCAATCACGTCAGAACGGTCGAATGGATCTTGATGGAATTTGTCACAGAGGTAGATTACAGCCTGGAATAACACAACGATTATTATCCCGGGAGTATGTTCGCTTGGTATAATTTTCGACATTTACGCGGGCGGCAGCTAGTGAATAATAATTAGTTGGGACTCAATCAAAATTCGCCTTCATTATGACTCATACAATGCGGCTATTAATTTCAGTGATAAACAACAGTTTTGCGTAAATATCGTCATGTGTAGACAAGGTTGCAGTAAGCTAACTCCGTGTCGTCCATGATTGTGAGCATGGTTTTTTAACACAGTCCCACTCTTGGACAAAGGCCTCCCCAATTGAACCCAGTTTTTTTTCCGAGTCACCTCGTTCCACCACCCTTAGGTACGCATGGCACGCCTGACAGGCTAAATTGGGATTGGCCAGTGCTTAATAAAAGTCTTTAATCGACTTTGGCTTTCTTGAAGAAAATTGTTCCACTACACAGGCAGAAGCAGTTTTTAAAACATGACTACACCTTTCTGTTGCACCCTATGTATCCCTTGTTAGTTACCGAACCTTCTGATCTACCCTCCACTATCCGTGTTCACTGCTACCAACAGCTAGGGAGGTGAAGAGGGAGGGAGGACAGCATGATGACGTCAGCCGAAAAGTAACGTTCGCGGTGACTTGCTCACCAGCACAGTTCCGAGTCATGTTGAAATGCAAGTAATTAACTATTTTGTTACGCGTGACCTCTGATGTCATTCGGTTTTTCCTACTTTGTTTTTCTTTATTGTTCCGGGTTGTAGAGGTTTTACTACGGTTTATGGTGAAAAAAGATTAAGTAGATTAGTGAATTATCGTAAAGCTAATATTTACATTACTGAATGCTCTTCTTTTTGTTATGAAAAGTTTTGGAGAAGCGACCGCGTAACGGAAGACGCAGCGTTGGAAGGCACAAGGTGCACCGATGACCTGGTGAGGGTCGTGGGTAGCCGGTGGATGCGAGACGCTTAGGACCGGTTGTTGTGGCGACACTTGGGGGTGGCCTATGTCCAGCAATGGACATCTTTCGGCTGATATGATGATGATGATGATGCTCTTATTTTTATAGATATCACTCCTATGCACTGTTTAATCTTAATACTCCTTGATTGACCTCCTCGTAGTGTCAGTTCTAATGACACGTGTGTCTTGTGTCATGTGTTGTTATTTTAACCGTGCGTGTTTCATGTACCTGTGATAAATATTTTTTTTATATATTTTTTTTATTTTTTTATTTCTGTCTGTTATAGTCATTTTCAACACATTTGCTCAAAAACTACATTTACGACGCCTGTATCCCTAAATTGCTCGAAAGTTAAAAAATACGCACCATGCATTGTAACGTGCGATAAAATTGGTACTCTCATCTGAGTATCTATTTTACCGCACTCCTCGTTGTATAGCGCCGTGCGTATTCTTCACGGTTTGTTTTTAATTACCATTAAAAATATAAGAATTCGACCAGGGAGTTTCACTTTAATAGAAAAAAAAACTGAATGATCGAACCTCCTTGTAAGCGCTTTTGCTCAATACGTTTGTCTCATTTTAATACTAAAGAGAAAATGAGGCGAAAAATGTAGTTCTAATTTTGCCGCACGTGGCGCCGTTTGTAAATACGCGCTATTTTCATAAAAGGAACGTCAAAGATTGTTGCGACTTTCCGACGACGACGAAAAACCAATTTCTGCACGTATGGCATACCTACAACATTTTTCAACACATTTGCGAGAAAACAGTACAATAGGTAATGAAACAAACTGTTTGTTTCATTTGTTTTTAGGTAATTACAAAGTACTTACCTATTTTACCGCACATTCCATTGTATGGTGCGTAATTTTCAACTTTAGAACAATGTATACAGGCTTCGTTAAAGCATTTTTCTAGAATGTGTTGAAAAAATATTTCAGTCAAACGGCAACTTTAACACAAAAATTTATAAATCTAGACTTTGCACAAACAAACAATTTTAGTTTTAATAGTATGTTTAGATAGTACATAATTACCTGAAGACGTTGCTTTACTTCTTCGACGTTTTTACAGATTTATTATTGTCTACCAACTCCTTGTTTAATGTCATAGTAAGATTACTACTGCCCAAACAATCTGGTTATTATTTTAATCTAAATTAAGGACTGTTTTAAAAAATCCTAAGAATAATATCAAAGGGCAATACGAACCCTGGTTTCCGATTCATCTGGCGAAGAGTTATTTTTAGCTTCAAAGTTGAATGCGGCCCACACTTTTAATAGCACTGCCACCTGGAAAACCCACGCTTTGATCCAATTCCGGACCTAGCATTTTACCAGTAGTTCAAGCGTCCACGCAAAAATACAGTCGGTAAATATTTCCTGAGAATGTTATTAAAGCCTAAGTTGAGGAGCTCGTGGCTTAATAGGTAATTTATTTATTATGCTAATAATGCAAGCAATTTGATACAAACCAAGTTCATAATATTATGCCATAAACACAGCATAAAAAACAAAATTATAATTAAGACAAAAAAATAACAATAGAGTAGCATAGTAGCACTCAACCTTGATGAATGAAGATTTTCTCTTATTCCTTTCAGCTGTATTACACTGCGATCGCCAACCCGCCTGCCAAGCGTGGTGATTATGCTAACCCTCGTCCTTGGGGGAGGCCTATGTCCAGCATTGGACGTCTTTCGGCTGATATTACTTATCTAGCTGTTTTCTGCGGTTTTGCTCTCCTGGCTTATTCCACAGAAACCGTGCAATTTCCGGAATATATAATATTAAGGTTAATTAATAATTATTAGGTTAGTACAACCTGTGATACTTTAGGTTTCTATTAATGAAAATCAGAAAATAGTATTAGTACTTTGAGTTTTCTTCCTAGAAATATTTTGCCCCTTATGTATTAGTTTAGAGATACGGGCAAAACATATTGGGTCACTGTAGGAGGAAAATGTCCAACAGAGAACAAAAAACAAAATTCGCACTAAACGTTTCCAAACGTCTTTTATAATGCGCTCAGCAAAGGAGTGGAACTCTCTGCCTGCGTCTGTGTTTCCGAACACATACAACCCTAATCTCTTCAAAATTAGAGTGAACAGGTTTCTTCTGGGTGGGCTCGCTCCATCGTCGACTTTGTCTCTGTCATCTATGACCTAGACTATAGTAGGCGCCAGATAAATGTGGAATAAAGTATATTGACCTTTCCCTAATAACTGTTCATAGGTACCTGAACAATTAAATATGAATCGTTTTTCATTATTAGACAATGTTAAGGATCACGAGAGATGATGATTCGGGACAGCTTTGTGTCATTAATTCCGTTTTTCAAATTAAAAATGTCAATAATTGTAGGTGGGTCAATGACCGTTATTCCACGATTATCTGGCGCCTACTATAGAGTCAAGAGCCAACCCATATTACTTAAATAAAAAAATAAAAAATCTTTAAACTAAAACTATGTCAAAATAAACCACGGTTATATAAATGGGACTAATGCTCGTATTCTTAAAAAGCGTTCGCATTCGCAACGCACACCTACCAATTTCCCTACATTTTGACATTTTGTTAACATATTGTTTTTGACAGTGTCACTGTCAATTGGAACGCTTTTCTTGAAACTTGAATTGTCTTCAGGCCATTAAAAGTGAGCTAGAAAACCATAAACACATAGCAACAAAAAGACGAGGCAAACATAACAATATCCATACATTTTTCGCAAAACCACAATATTTCAGATTAAAAATTCAACATGCGTGCACACTTCGCTTAGGAATCGCGTATATCTGGCCCCTAACAAAATGAGAGACCCACGTCAGTTTAATTCTGAAACGACCAGGGAAGTTGAGCTTCCCTGCCTTGCTTGACCATAAATAGTGTTAAAAGATGTCGCTTTACTATTATATTTTAGTATTAGGATAGTGGTTAAGTGGTTTTTTACAAGAATAATGTACAGTCACCAGGATTTTTGTAACACAACATTATTTAAATGAGTGCTCGGGCCTTTCTGTACATTTGTTTTTTGTTTGTTTTGTTTTTATTATTTCTTTTTTTTATTTAGTGATCCATATTTCCGAACGTGCAACCAGCTTTATATTTTTGATTGACCGACCTTGACGATAAATTCAAATTTGCTACATAGTTTATTTGAAATAAATGCTTTGAGTTTGAGTTTTGATTTAGAGAAAATTTTCTAGAAAGTTTAAATAAATATATGTACATTTAGGTCAACTAGAACAGCAATGTTATTCTGTAAATATCTCACCGTCGATACTCAGGTGAAGTGAGCATGGAGCGTCTGTCGGAAATAAAATTAATAATTCTTGTCTTACCTCATCTGCCTAGCCTTTTCCCAATTATATTGGGGTCGGCTTCCAGTCAAACCGGATTCAGCTGAATACTAGTATTTTACGTGAAGCGGCTGCCTACCAGACCTCCACAACCCATTAACTGGATAACACGGTACTCCTTGGCAAGCCTGGTGTCAGATTATCTAGCTTCTGACTATCCGTAACGACTGCCAAAGATCTACAAATGACAGCCGGGACCAACGGCTTAACGTGCTTTCCGAGGCACGGAGGAAACACGGTATGTTAAGGTGGTCACACATCCACAGACCAACCTTGGCACGCGTTGCGTAACCTTGATGTGTGGCTGTTATTAATTAGCCACGAGCTCTTGTCTTACCTATATGTTATGAAAAATGTTTAAACCTATTTAACCTAAACATAGCACGTAAATCTCGGTGTAATACACTCGTTGCTGAATAAATCGTGAGTACCCGAGTAAAGCAGGGGTGTGTCACAAGTTTTCCTCTAACTAAGTTCAGGGGAATATGGTTGGGAGAGCAGGGGTCAACGTTGGCTGGTCGTAGTGAGGTAATATCGTGACAGTGTAATAATGTCTCATTGTATGTATGTTTGTTTGTTGCTGTTAGTGGATGGGGTCTGACAGATGAGGTCTATGACCCTAGCATGAACGTGTTAGGAAGTGTTTCTGAGCAGAAAGAATCCTTCAAGGTCTCAGGTTAAATATGTTTTGGGTTTAAGCGATATATATCAAGTTGGACTGCAAGGGATGAAAAATATACCAATTAATAAAAATACGAAATTGGAGGGGCAACCACGTACAGCGTTGGAAGGCCTCCCACAAGGTGGACTGATGACCTGGTGAAGTCCGCGGGAATCAACTGGGTGCGAGACGCACAGGATCGGCCGAAGTGGCGACATTTGGGGGAGGCCTATGTCCAGCACTTGAAACATCCACTGCTAGACTTCTCCTCTTCTCTTCTTTTGACTGAAATGACAGTGAATACAAACACTGCGCGATAGCAATTGTCATAGTTCAACATGCATTTATTAACAGTTGGGCTCTCGTATTAGCCTTAAAACGATCACATTAAAAATTCCCCTTCTATCGATGATTAAATATAGTTTACATTTTATAATAGATACATCCGCATCGTATTGTAGAGCTGACCACACGTTTCGTCCATCCATAAAGTTCACACATAACATAATATTGATAGTCAGGGAATACGTCCGTTAGGAAAACCGATACACCGTACAAAGCTATCTTTCATAAAAGATTAGCCGACAAAAGAATTACGTATCAGCGCCTCCGTGACTTGAAGATATCTTTTTGCTAAACTGATATCTTTTCTATCTTGCTGTTCTTAAATTATGTATATCTACGTTGCTTGAATATTTCTGGATGCTTACTATTTTATTCGACACCCTACTACGGGCAAGGTAGTGTATTGTTACGAACTTGGGGTTCGTGACATTAAAATCAGCCGATTAAATAACACAAATGACACTTTTTTTTAACAACACTAATTACAACTTTAAACTCACTAATTATAAAACACAAGTTCATTACTGATCACTTTATTCGCACTTGAAGATCGCTTCCGAAATATTCGCTTGTATCGTAAATCCAATACTGACTCGGCCGCGTTTCTTTTTTTTTTGTGACTGGCCTCTAGTTCATCCTACTAGATTGTTGACTGCTTAACCGGGCTTGCCTGTGGTGGCCTTAATATAATATTAAAGCCTCTAGGCAGGGCCTGACTCGGTCGCGGAATACGCGCTCCTCATATAGGTCGGTTAATTCTGGAAACTTCTATTCTCGAAACATCTGGAAAGTACTCGTAACTACCGCTGCCGACTGACCAGATATCGAGAAGTGTAGAATGTTCTGGCAAAGAAATGTCTAGAAGGTACTTGACTCTACTAGTTCAGCTACTCGATACTAGATGGCGCTAGTAGTAACTTAATGTACCCGACATTAATTCTGGCGTGTAACAGTTATTTATGTACCTACTTATGAATGTTCATCTGTTCCTTGGTAGCACCTAAAGTACTCATTAGATTTGAACTAGTGATGCGTCGTTTGATTTGTAGGTATTTAGCATGACTACAACTGAGCGTGGTGTCTTCGGTCCGATTCCCAGGTCGAGCAATTAGTTTAATAGGGGTTGACCGTTACGAAATTCTCAGTTAGCAGTCCGGAGTTTGGAAGATGGTGGTGTGACATACTTGTGCCTCGGACAGCTTGTCAAGCCCTTGGTCCTATGCATGATCTGTAACAGTATACGGGGAAAAGTTTCTTTTTTTAATTGAATTAAACTTTTTTGAAGAAAGTTGCAATCGTCATTGGCAGAAGCAATTATTAAAATATATATTTTTTAAGTGTGGGAAATCATCAAATGACTTGTTCCGCTCTGTGTGGAGCGGAAGGGCGTGTACTCTTACTGACTAAAAACCATCCGTGTTCTTTCTAAAGCCCTTTGCCTTCCAGGGCCGCGGTGACTCCTTCGAACAAACTCCGCAAAACATTAAATAACTTACCGTTACATCTTTATATTTATTGCACAGAATAATTATTTCGTTTCATATCTCATCATTATTCTAGTCGGGTTTTACTTTATTAAACTGTGATGTTACAAAATAGCAAAATAAGAATTTAAAGCTAATTCAGTCAATTTATTAGGTCAAGAGCAATCAAGCCGAGTTCCTGTTAAAATGTAAACGACACTTTAATTAATATGCTTTTGACAACAAAGACCAATTAATCAAAAAGCAGTAAGGTCACAGCGGTTTAGAAATAATAGAAGTTCGTTTATGGACTGTAATACCTAAGGTATAATATCTCAAGGCTTTGTTCCCACTCAAGGCATAGATTTTAAAGTGGCTTTTATTAAAACATTACATTCATTTCGCCATAATTTATGCTCATATTCGAAGGTTTTTTTTTAAGTGAAAACTTCTTTAGACGCGTCGAGCACTTTTTGGGTGAACAAAAATCATGGGACTCGCTTCATCGTCACCGAACGCTTTCCATGAGCTATATGTATACTGTGTATTTATGTGTACTTTTTGTCTGAACAAAAATCATGGAACTCGTGTCATCGTCACCGAACGCTTTGGGTGAACAAAAATCATGGGACTCGCTTCATCGTCACCGAACGCGTTCCATGAGCTATATGTATACTGTGTATTTATGTGTACTTTTTGTCTGAACAAAAATCATGGAACTCGTGTCATCGTCACCGAACGCTTTGGGTGAACAAAAATCATGGAACTCGTGTCATCGTCACCGAACGCTTTGGGTGAACAAAAACCATGGAACTCGCGTCTTCGTCACCGAACGCTTTAGCTTTCGCTTAGTTTTCACTTCTATCGGCATTCCCCAAAGACTGCCCCGCATGTTTTTTTTTTTTAAACTTTGCCCCACACTAGAAATCTCTTCTATATCGTGGGTGCGTTTACATACAACGTCACATACACAAACAGCCAGACCCGGAACAATTATCTAATGGCCATACAAATATTTGTTCCGTGCGGGAATCGAACTTGCGACACGCAGCGCTGCAGTCAATCGCTGAACCACTGCGCCAACGCCGTCAATTTATTTTAAAAGGACTGTCAAGCGGAGGTATTTTGCCATGAGAATAGACAAAGCCCCTGATGAATGTACCTATACATTTCAAATTTAAGAATGTTACCAAATTCAAATCAAATCTTAATTATATAAATTTAATAAAATATGTTGATTGAATAGACAAAGCCCCTGATGAATGTCAATGAGTAACAAAGTACTTATTTATATCAAATTTCAGAATGTTAAAAAATTCAAATCAAATCTTTATTATATGAATTTAATAAAATATGTTGATTAGCGCTTATTACAATGTAAGTTAGCTTACTTAACCTTCGAATTTGTTATTTTATGCATGTGATGTTTGTAATTCTTCTACGCCAAAATTCCTAAACGAATTTTGATGCACTTTACAGTAATATAGCTTCTACATCAGAATATTTCTATAATTTATACAGGCTTTTTTTTTTAGGATGGTAAATCATCAAATGACAGGGCGTGTCAGACTCTTACTGACTAAAACCCATCCGTGTTCCTTCTAAAGCCCTTTGCATTCCAAGGTCGCGGTGATTCTTTCGAACAAATTCCACAACCCTGGCAGGCTCTGGCCCTAGCGGGCCCGGTCTCTATGCTGACATTTTTTGAGGCGCGCGTGTAACAATGAAACAGGCTTAAGTTTACTAGGTACTAATAACATGGGCGGTAGCTAGTTGATACTTATTAGAAATCAAATCATCATCCATCAATTCCATCATACATTTCAACGTTTCTTTTATTCCATTTTATGCTCCCCCAAGCTCCAGAATCTACTTTCAAAGCTATTTCACACATGCTTACAACATCTGAACATACGAGTACCAAGTACTTTTTAGCAAAGTCTTTGATATTATAATTTTAAAAGAGCGAGCATTCCCTAGTTCCCAAAGCCAGTAACAGGGAAACGTACGAAAGATCTGGAAAGCTAAATTCGGAATATGAATACGACGAATGGTGAGTTTAAAAATAATAATTTGTTAAGTAAAGTTGGTTTCTGTCAGGGTTGCGGAATTTGTTCGAATGAGTCACCGCGGCCCTGGAACGTAAAGGGCTTTAGAAGGAACACGGATGGGTTTTAGTCAGTAAGAGTCTGACACGCCCTTCCGCTCCACCCAGAGCCGAAGAAGTCATTTGATGACTTCCCATCATTAAAAAAGGGACCCGTTTTACCCTTTGGGTATGGAACCCTAAAAACCCAGTGTTAGTGCAATCTGCTCATCCCCTATCACAAATGACATTCCTCTAAAACGGATGACCCCATAACATCTGCATCCGACACTATTCCAATTCGCTGCCATCCCGATAGAGCTACCTAAATTTTTCAATGCCAGAAACCAAACGACTCTCATACGCCTAATGCAGTTTCAACCGTAAATCTCCCAGATTCGTAAAGGATATTCGTCTTAGATCTTATGGTATTAGAGTGTAGAATTGTAAATCAAGGGAATGGAGATAGGGTTATAAAATATGTTAGTGGCATTGATTTTGATGCATTATTAAAATTGAGATTGCAGTTGATTCGGAGTTTTTATAGCATTATTACGATTTGGATTTGAAGGTGTGATTCGGAAGTGTAGGTGGGTATATCAAAAACATATTTCGGCTTTTACGGCTTCGCCCACAGGATATTTATTTTTGTCACCAGAATATTGCAAACGCCGTAAGATTGTAGAATATCACGTGAAATTGTTTACTATTTTTTCTTAACAAGACACTATTAAATTTGGATGGAATTTACTGTATAAAAACGATTTTTAAATAATATAAAATCTAGAAATTATAATCTTATAAAGATTACTAGCAAAAAATACTGACGGTCCCGTACATTTAAGCGTGCATAATTCTACAAAATGTACTAAGCAGTTGTTTTTTTTTTGCAATTTCGGGATTGGTCCCATCATAAAAGTTGTTCATAATGATGTTTACAGTGTAAGACGTTGTACTATAACACTTTCTGATAGGGCAAGTGAATTTTCTTAATCAAGTTAGAATTTCCAGACATTACCTTCCTTTTGACATTAACTAGCTGTGCCCCACGGTTTCACCCGCCGTTTTCGGATTTTTCTTTTTGCTCGCCTTTTAAGGGTCGTAGCCTGATTATTCTTTTATCCAAACCTTATTGTGACAGTAACGAACACAACAATAAAATAATTATCCAATTTAGTGCAGTCTTTCTGAAATTATTCGTGTAAATACATTTTGGCGATTCATTTTTATTTATAAAAGATTACTTTTGACGTAAATGTACGAACTCTGAGGGATCAATAAGTTTTAATTTATGTTCTTGATAATAAACAAGTTAATAAAGTTTGAATTAAAATTATTAATAAGGATTATTAAAAAATAATATAAAAAAACAAATTATAATGAATGATAAAGAAAAAAGTAAATGTACGAATTCTGTGTGAACTTGTAAAATAAATAAACAAATATTCTGGAAGTTAACGACAGAAACTTAAGGAAGATATCTTGACTTAGAGGAAGCCTGGGCTTAATAGTCTGCGAACACGGAGTGAGCAAACCACTTGATCAATGTTACGAGCATGACTTATCCGTACAAAAGAGGTATCCGTTACCCAGATATTATCACACGACACGATAACCTGTCGGAAAATAAAACAAAAAACAAACAATAAAAAAGGAACAAATTAAACAAAGATGTTATTATTGCCAACATCTTTGTTTAGTTTTGTAGGAAAAACAAAGGTCAAGAATACATCTCCACAATCTAACATAGATCACCTCACTAGTCGCAAAGAAATTAAACTACTGAGCATACTGAGTTGTTCTGGTTTCGGTTCCCAAGTCGAGCAAAGTGTCTTTGGGTTTAGCCATCAGGAATTACTCAGTAATTAGCAGCTCGGATTCTAATAAATTCGGGCTTACATTAATTGCAATAGGCCGCCTTTCATAACAAACTAGCTGTCGTCCGCGGCTCCGCCCGGATGAAAATCAAAAATTATACCAAGGGACTCCCGGGATGAAGAAGTATCCTATGTGTTATTCCAGACAATAATCTACCTCTGTGTCAAATTTCATCAAGATCTGTTTAGCCGTTCTGACGTGATTGAGAAACAAACATACATCCATCCATCCAAAAATCCAAATTTTCGCATTTATAATATTAGTATAGATAACTAAACTAGAAAACTGTAGGAGTAGTGTACTTACAGGAACACGTTTATTTTTCCTCTTTACCGTTTGAAGCAAAAAAGACGGTGTCGTCAACATGTTACCTTATGACCACTGCACAAAATCCACAGCAAACTGCTTAAAATCTAACACACTTACCCTAATTGGCCTACATCTCTGCCCCACTTTACCAAGTCTTCATAAATTGGGGAGCCCCCATCAATAAGTCCTGGAACACACTTCAATCGTAAGGCATTACGGTGAAATATTTAGAGTTTGACACTAATCGTGTGTAGGAACGCAACACACGAACGAGAGATATTGCTGACTTGGTTTTTCTTATCCAAAATCAGTTTCACCCTTCTTCCTTAATGGAGTTTGGCGGACTTATAGAGGTGTGGGAGCCTATAGTGTGGGGAGTGATATGTAATAGGGATGTTGCTCGGGTAAAAAAAATATGATTCTATTTAGTCCGTCAGTTTGATTATCGATATTGGAAACGTATTTTTCAAGTGAAAACTTCTTTGGCGGCGTTGTGCACTTTTTGGGATGGGTAAAAATGTTAAACACGTGTCAGGAGACGTGACCTGATCGAAAATTTGTAAGACGGAGGGAGAGTAGACCGCCGAAAAATGAATATGTTTTATATTTAATATCCGCAAAATATCAAAATTGCACAACGTTAATGTTCAAGTTTTTACTTCTGCCGGCACTCCCAGAGTGCAACCCGTTGTTTTTTTTTTATTTTATCAAATCAATAAAAAAATACGAAGATAAAACGCATCAAAGGTAAGGAGTGGAGGCTTGTAACGTCACTTTCCAGTAAAAAGTGTACTGGTGAGTGACGTCACACGACTTTTCAACGCACTGTTTCGTCTTCATTTTTTGTTAACGTGACAAAATAAAAATAACGTGTCCATATTTTTTTGTAAATCTATCTGAGGGACTTATAAGTTTTTTTTTAGTCAAATACCCTATTGGAGGGGTACGCAAAAATTATTTTTATTACCGGGTTTCTTTGCAAAAATCTATTTCTTTTTAAAGTTTGAGTTTTTTTTAGGTTTTATTTAGGAGTTATATAAAATTTGTTGCTTTTCTTGGCTTTGTTATTCAAATAATGGAAGAAGTAAAATTAAAACTCTGCTAAAGTAACTTCTACTGTAGGTATTTCGAAAGCTGTTTCAAAGAATCTGATTCAAAAATTTAAATTTTCTGTTTATGAAACAGCATTATCATCTGGTTACTCCCCTCCATCCTTTTCTAAGATATTTTCATATTTGGGAATATGAAAATAAATTAATGATGCTAAGTGTAGTGAGTTAAATTACAGAGTCAAAACCACTTTGTATATATAGAAGAAGAAATTCTTAGAAAGATTTACAGTCATTATTTCGTACATAGTAAATAATTAACAACATAGCAGATGGATTCCTCTAAAACGAAATGTTTCATTATCCTTAATTGAAATCCAAAAAATAAGTATAAAGTGGTTATGTACTCCCATTTTCCACTTACTTAACTAAGCAAAGATTTTCAAGATTCCTGAGATTTAAAGCTACAGTAACATAACTAATGAGACTTGTAACCTATACACATTGCCAGATGTTTTAAGATATAGTCACGAATAACTCTACGCGACTGTGCTCGTATGTATATTGTACAGTCATCTAGAAAATACTAACTTGCAGCGTTGGATGTATGGCGTGCTCATGTCTGCAGTCTCGCATCAGCGTTTATTCTGGTGAGGGGTTTGTGATGAGCGGAGCGGGGAAGCTAGCGGATAGTTTTTCTTCAGATTTTTTTTCCTGGTCCCTCTTGGTGGGCGATCAGCTACGTGTAGCAGGTGCGGCGTGGTTGGTTGTGCCACTCCAAGTTACTGATGAAGCAATGGCTGCTCTGCGGGGCGCACTAGATTTAACTTCTACAAAAAAATAAATTTCAGTTTTTAGGCACTGATTTCCAAAATTAAAGTTATTTTGAACTTTGCAGAGTTTTTATTTGGAACTCGGCTTTATTTTTATTTTTGACTTTTTACCTGTTACATTCCAACCTTGTCATATCAATTTATTTACAAGACTTATCTCCGAAGTTTTTCATCAGACCTTGCGTGACCATTTTAAATAAACATCTTTCGAACATAAAAAATAGTTTTGAAAATATATGACAGAGTTATAAACATACATAATATAAATAAAAAGTATAAACATCCAAATTGATAACCTCCTCGTTTTTTGAAGTTAACAAAATTAAACAATTTTGTACTCTTACCACGCGCGTAAGATTGGTAAATATTATTTCAAATTAGATACTGGTCAGTTAGTACCCATTGACGGCCTGACCACGACAAGCGTTTCTTCACCTTGAAGATAGACCCGTTAAGCTATTGTTACTTACATTTAGCCACGAGCTCCTCAATTATTTATAATTCCACGTTCATCAATGTGTTATTTTTACCATCGTTTCATTTATCTTCCTTACATTTATTTCAGTAACAATTTGTACAATATATCGAAATATTACACTACATTATAAAATTAAAAGAAATACAATATAAAAAACTATAAAAGATTATTGTAACAGTAACCAAAATAAATTCATTAAAAAGTACAACATCTCGTGAATAAGGCTTTAGTTCTTGTTATGTAAAAAATACCGTCCAATATTGTTTTTACTAAAGGTTTTCTTTACCAACATCTTTAGACTTCAAAGAATAAACATCTACCACCCGTTCTTCTAGAACAAAGAGCTCTCAAGAAAAATAGTAGCAAATAATCGTCACTGCACTATGAGCTCTGCACTTGCTACAAATGGCTTGTCCGCTGCGCTCTATAACGTATTATCACAATATTAAATTGTTGATACTGCAGCTAAATGGCTAAAGTACGATCATTTTGTTTAGATACGATCTTTTGCGCTGGTTTTGAGGTAGTACTTTCCATTATATTTTCATTATTATAAAGATTAGTGTGTATGCATGAATGAAGCATCCTTTTTTTCATTATATGACTTCTTCCGCTCTGGGTGGAGCGGAAGGGCGTGTCACACTCTTGCTAGCTAAAACCCATCCGTGTTCCTTCTAAAGCCCTTAGCGTTCCAGGGCCGCGGTGACTCTTTCGAACAAATTCCGCAACCCTGGCAGGCTCTGGCCCTAACGGGCCCCGTCTCCTATGCTGACATCTCTTTGAGGCGCGCGTGGAATACAACGCGCCATCGACTCGGGCCTGGCTGTGATCGGACAGCGAGCCACCCAACGCTCGCTGTCCGCAGGCCCGCGCCTACGGTGGCCGGGGATCGCCCTGCGACTCCCGACGCCCGGGTCGGTTTCTCCTGTAGCGGCGGTTGGGGCGAAGGCATTTTTTCTCCCTAGCGCGGCCCGTCTTCTCCCTTGGTAGCATAACTGCTTCGCATAAGGAGGTGACCGCTTCCCAAGCCTCCTCGCGAATGAAGCATCCTAACTTCCTTACTAATATGAAAATGAGTTTATTTGGTACCTCTTAACGTCTTAACGGCTGAACAGATTTAAATAAAACTTAGTACATGGGTAGACAATGTCCTAGATTAAGACGTATAATTTCCAGGAGCGAAGCCGCGAGTGGTAGCTAGTTCTGAATAATTCGAAGATAATGTGATATTGATCAACTTAAGTGTATCCGTGTGACCTGCGTCCCAGCAGTGAGAATATTGTATACTGATTAGACTTAGTTTGGACTTAGATTAGGCTTAGTTTGGAGTCAGAATCCCATGTGGAGATTTACCTATGTACCTACATACTGGTCTAGAGGAATATAATCAAACGTAATGGTAATAAGTAGGCAATTTATATGGCTGGTACGTGCTTAGTAAATTATCTGCTTTTTATTGATTGAATAAAATCTCTACTACACATAGAACAAGTCTGGACAATGAGGCTATAATAAATGGCAAGACTAAAATAGGCATGGAAACGACTAAAGGCGAGTTTTTCATCCGAAATTATCTCAAATATTAGTCAGAAATATTGAGTTTAAAGATGAAAATGCGTTTTTGAATCAGGTAGGTCAAATAGGTAGTTAATAACAAACAATCGGCCGAAAACGTATTTGAACGAAATTTACCCACAGTCTTTGACCATCGGTTAAGTGAACTACGTATCAAAAAACTCACTTTTCTTGAAGCATACTACAACTTACTATTTAATCGAAACAGACTAATTTTTAAGTTAACATCAAGAAAAACACAACATAAACGAGTGAGTCTTGCAGTAATCGGACATCTCACCTTGGTAAAAAGCAACATTAACATTAAAAGTTCCAACTGACAGCTCGACCACTGCGCATGCTCATTGGATAAATCGAATAGCGCGCGCTTCCTCGGCTTCCTGTTACACACTTCCGTCTCATTTCACGAAATCACTCCCACAGATTGCAGGAAAGCGAGAGGAAAGATGTTACACATCAAAAACATACAACCTCATTGAGAAACTCCTCTTTTTTTAAGTTTAATTCCCGGGGTCTGAGGTACTTTATTGCTCGTTTATCTGTCTGTTAACGCTATTTGTCGTAACGCCATTGGTTGGTTAGTGGTTAACGGACAGATAAACGACCGATTAAGTACCTGAGAAACCGGGCATAAGTTATGCGTAAATCTAAGCAAAAAATTAAACGACTTCTGTCGACGATAGTACACATAACACACACAAACACAAGTTATGAACTTCAAAGGATTTCTCTCTGTTTGTTTTTGAAATATTTTCTTAGAGTACCATATAATACTGCTCTTTGAATGGATTTCTTCGCGAAAATCCCATTATCTCTCTGATTGAATTTGTTTTTATTATGAAAAATGTTTGGTCGGAAAAATTCTAAAGGCACAGTATAGTGGAGATTTGTTAAAAGTAAGCTTTTATGTATGTTAAATTGAGTACTAATATTTTAGTTCGAAATTGTTATAAACAGTAAGTAATTCATTTTTAAAGATCAATTCTGTCACTGTTTAATTGGTCTTTCAAAGTCAAAAAGTCAAAGTCAAAACGTTTATTTCAATTTAATTTGACTGGCCTGTTGGTCGAGTGGTTAGTGACCCTGACTGCTAAGCCGGAGGTCGTGGGTTCGATTCCCA
The DNA here is from genome assembly GCA_905163435.1 of Mamestra brassicae. Classification (NCBI taxonomy): domain Eukaryota; kingdom Metazoa; phylum Arthropoda; class Insecta; order Lepidoptera; family Noctuidae; genus Mamestra; species Mamestra brassicae. The sequence goes on along the minus strand of LR991006.1, from coordinate 15,148,552 downwards.
CTCAGGACAAATCTTTGTGTGATGAGCATGATCATTTGTTCTGTGTCTGGGTGTAATTTGTCTATAATATGTATGTATTTAGAAATATATATGTATGTTTATCAGTTGTCTGGTTGCCATAGCACAGGCTCTGCCTAGTTTGGGATCGGGTGACCGTGTGTGAGTTGTCCCAAGATATTATATTATATTATATATTAATTAGGCCATTAAACGGCACTTTTGAACGTCATCATTTACAGTTTAGTAAAATAATATAATAATAGTATTACATTAATAAAGTGACTCTTCTGTCCATTCGGAAAGTTAGATTCTTATGGAGAAGAACGGACTTTGGTTTACTATTACCACCACTTATATAAAAAAATCATGTTTCTGTCTTTCTTAAACTGTCGTCTGGAGCCTCTTTAATTTTGAAAAATTTATTTTGTAGCAGTAGCTTCATGTAAAATACTGATGTTCAGCCGGCTTGACTAAAAGCCGACCCCAATATAATCGGAAAAAGGCAAAGCAAATGATGTTGTATTTAGTGACAATACACACTGTAATTTTCAAATATTAGCTGCCTACCTAATACGGTTCATGAGTTACAGCCCGCTGACACACAGACAGACGAAAGATGGGTGGAGGCTTAGTGGTCCCGTTGGTTACCTTTCAAATACAGAACCACAAAAATAACAAATTTCACAGCTTCAAAACAGTTCCACAAAATTCTTCACGTCTATATTGTTATTCTAGCTCAGAGGCAGGCTTTGAGTCCCTATCCAATCTAGATTAGTCTTAGGCTACACTCGAGGGTACGCTGCCGGGTATAACACTTGGAATAGTCGGTGTGCTCCCGCCTGAATATTAAGTGGTTGTAAAATGAAGCTGTATGTTAGAAATTAGTCGCTTCACGTGTCGACCACATCCTCGCTTTCCACCAGGTGAGATTGTGGTCAAACGCGAGACTGTCAATACTACAAACATACGCAATTAGTAGGTATATTTTGTCGAATTATGCGCACTGTTTAAATAAATACTTAACTAACCATATACACTACAAATAAAAATAACTAAATTAACCCTAAAATATGGCGTCAAAAATTCATCAGCATTGCTGTCGACTGGAATTGTATCCAAAAGACTGGCGACATTGCCACGTTGTAAGGCAATGCTTATTCTTTGACTGGCCTGTTGGTCGAGTGGTTAGTGACCCTGACTGCTAAACCTGAGGTTGTGGGTTCGATTCCCACCCAGGACAAATGTTTGTGTGATGAGCATGATCATTTGTTCTGTGTCTGGGTGTAATTTGTCTATAATATGTATGTATTTAGAAATATATAAGTATGTTTATCAGTTGTCTGGTTACCATAGCACAGGCTCTGCCTAGTTTGGGATCGGATGACCGTGTGTGAGTTGTCCCAAGATATTATTATTATTATTAGTTAGTTAGGTTTAAGAAAACAAATTCAGTCAAGTGAGTGAAGTTTTTCTAAATATTTTATAACAGGGTTAAAGAAACTTACATTTCAAAGTGTGTAATGTTGGATGCATTGTGCTCACATAATATAATCAATTGATCAATGTACCTACGTATACAAAATATTGTAAAACTTATATTTGAAAAAAGTATGGAGTTTTTTGTCCGTTCTTCTTCATAAGAATCTACCTTTTGCGAGTGGCCAATTAGAGTCACTTAAATTTTTATTTTAAACTGTAAATTTGACGTTCAAAAGTGCCTTTTAATGGTCTAGTTGAAATAAATGAATTGACTTTGACTTTGAAAGATCTTATTTTCTAATATTTTTTTTATTACTTGACAAGTCTCACAGTTTAATATGACCTTCCTATCATCGCCTGAACAATAATTTGGACATAAAAGCTGTTCCGGCCTATTACCCTGCCCCAATTTTCTAAAGAAGGGTGTCATGCGGTCGTGCGAAGTAGTGTTGCACAAAATCGGTCTTGGTCTTGCAAGACCAAGACCAAGACCAAGACTGACTGTGCAAGATTTAAGCAAGAACAAGACCAAGCCTGCGAGACTCTTGCGTCTTGCAATTAGGACTTTTTTTTAAATATACTTGGTATGAAAATATGTTTTTAAAAGCAATCATATTTTTTTTTAAAACAATCACGTTTTTCACAGTAGACCCCTTCGAGTGTCGGTTTGTCGGAGTAAGCCCCCAACACTAACGCGCGCCGCACCAACGAACGATACCTACATGTTTTATTAAAATTAAGCGTTTTTTATTGTTTTAATGACACAAAGTAGTACTGGTACTGTAACTTAAACACGATTTAAGCCTTAAGTCGGGAATCGAACCCGCAATTAATTGGTTTTCTATGTTAAAACCGTGTTTTAGTACATTGAAGATTATTAAATGTTAACGTTTATTAAGAAACAGACTGACTCCCGCGCGACACAGTTGATAGCTCAGTTGGTTAGTAAGTTATAGTAGGCGCCAGATAAATGTGGAATAAAGTATATTGACCTTTCCCTAATGACTGTTCATAGGTACCTGAACAATTAAATATGAATCGTTTTTCATTATTAGACAATGTTAAGGATCACGGGAGATGATGATTCGGGACAGCTTTGTGTCATTAATTCCGTTTTTCAAATTAAAAATGTCAATAATTGTAGGTGGGTCAATGACCGTTATTCCACGATTATCTGGCGCCTACTATAGTTAGAGCATCGGCACAGACCGCTTAGGTCGTGGGTTCAAACCCCAACCGGTGTCAGTTGTTTTTTTTTAATTTCTCATGATATGTTTAGACATTTATTAATTTATAGTTGTTCTTTACCATGGCAATGTTAATTCGTGCTCAAAATGTACCTACTCTGTTGCGTTGTTCTAATATCTAAAGTAACGTTTAATAAATAGCGACAAGCTAATAGGTAATTGCAAGACTTGCGAGACTCTTGCTGCAAGACCAAGACCAAGACCAAGACCAGGTGTATTGATGCAAGACTAAGACCAAGACTGGCCAACGTCTTGTTCTTGCATTTGGGCAACACTAGTGCGAAGTCTTTAGCGACGCACGACTATCAAGGATCATGGTCAGATGACTATATTCAGATTTTATCTGCTGTTTAGTCTGACTGAATCTATTGAAAGTGATATTGATTGACTTGGCCAATTGGGTCACTCACCTGCATTTTGATACACGATATTTTTGATAATGTCTGCCAACTGTATAGTAAAGCTAGTATAGTAGGCGCCAGATAATCGTGGAATAACGGTCATTGACCCACCTACAATTATTGACATTTTTAATTTGAAAAACGGAATTAATGACACAAAGCTGTCCCGAATCATCATCTCTCGTGATCCTTAACATTGTCTAATAATGAAAAACGATTCATATTTAATTGTTCAGGTACCTATGAACAGTTATTAGGGAAAGGTCAATGTACTTTATTCCACATTTATCTGGCGCCTACTATAGTACGCCGGCGACATCGTCTGCGAAAAAAAAATCTAAAATACCTAATTAGGGTGTTACCACACTAATCAATTGATCGCCGATTCGATCGACTGGTGTAGTATCACTCTAAGTTCAAAAAGGAACAAAATTTTCCTTTCATACAATAAAATAGTAGATGACAAGCCACTGCCATCATGGCTCCGTTGTGAGAGAGAGACGGAGCTATAAAGGGCTAAAAGCATAATCCATTTTTTGAGATCCGTAGTAAAAAACAAGGAACACTTACAGACAACCCAATGGGTGACCTTGTGGCACTTGAATAGTTTTAAGTAACGTCTATTTTATTCTGTATGGTGTCGGACGTAAAAGAATAGCACCATCCCATCATTTCCCGTGGGTGTCCTAAGAGGCGACTAAGGGACTCACCATACCATGGGTTGCAGCATTCTCTGTGCATTGCAAGAGCTACACTGCAATCACTAACCCGCTTGCCAAGAGTGACGATTACGGCAACACCCCCTCCCACGCCTTAGGGGAGGCCTATGTCCAGCAGTGGACGTCTTTCAGCTGGTATGATGATGATGATGAACATCAATTTAATCTGGTTAGTTACAGTGTATGGAATGTGGACGCTCCTTATCAATAACTAAATAAATGATCAAACTGTAAAAAATATTCACTTTGACGAGAATAATTTCTTGTGAGAACATCGTATATACATATTTTTCTATGTTCCACATAACCCTTTATTCTCTGTACTCTGTATTTGCTTTAGATTATAGTAGCGGTTGCCATTGTATATGTCTGAAATAAAAATGATGTCACTAGATAAGGCGAACAGTTAATATCCAGCATTGCGTGATCCCAATTTATTAGAATTAGGAATTTGGTAGAGTGTTCTGCAAGGTACTGGCTGTATCACCTCTTCTGCTTAAAATTGGTATTACCAGCCTTCGTATTTTTTCAAACGAGAAACTTTTTAATGATAACGCTTCACGATGTTAGCGACGGAATCACCTGGAGCGTGCACAAAAAAGTTTCTAAGGTTGTTAATACGTAATTTTGCTACATAAAGTTGGTCGTGAGAAAAGCAACCAGAAGAGAAGTCTACCCCCGTAGGGCTTTGGGCTGGTCACGACGTATCATAAGCTTACTGGGAATTAAACAGGTATGAAACCAAACAAACCAAACTTTTTAGAACACAAATAGACACCCGATCACCCAAGCTAACTCAACTCTTTTTGTCTTAGAAATCGTAAATCCTCTACCACAGGGCTTCGCCACCTACTCGCGGGTGTTATGCCGTAACCTCAGGCCTGTAAAATCAGTGAGCCTGTTTTTACGGGCTTTGAGTAACTTTAGCTTATTAAGCTGAGCAAATATAAGCTCGCTCCTGCTGACGAAGTTTGTAATTCGTTATCATTCAAAATCATTCTTCCGCGGAGAATCCTGTGGAGTGGTGTGCACAACGCCATCTATGGAACATAAAATTGAACTGTCAAAACATTAGTTTGGAGTTCGTTTTTGTATAATTATTTATTAATAGGAGTAGTACATAATTATATTAATTCAGAACGATTTTTTAGATACTAAATTAATTATTTTTTTAAAAGACTTACTTAAAATCCACTAATAACAGTAACTTAAAACTATGTTTTGGTGTAATTTTTATGTAGTCAATAATATTATTTTTGTCAATGGCGATGGCGTTGCAAGCATCTGCATTACATAATTGTTGATTTATTCTTGAACATTGCCTCAATGCGTACCATGTTTATGTGTAAAAGTTATAAGCATTGGTTTTGTGCTCTTTTTCATGTAAACTGAATAGAGATAAACAAAATAGTTTGTTAATTATCATTTTACACCATGGCTATTTTTTTTGTACAGATTCGACTCCTCTACTAATTACCTAAAAAAATAATTAATATACAGCAACAAAATTTTATTAATATTTGAAAATATTAGGCATAGATAGAATAAAAAAGTACAAAAATATTTAAAAGATACTAAAAATGTAAAAAGACATGCACCGCTGGGGTCCGAACCCACACCGAGAAATACACTAGGTAACTACTCTCCTATTCAATCTCTCGAATTCTCTCGGTCCAAGTCCCATTGATAACTAAAATAGCCGATCTTATTCATGTCATGGCTATTTATGATAAGCTCCTAGAAAGTATAGCGTGACTATAATCATTTCTAAGGATAGACCCATCTGCACTATCGTATCGGCTTATTGTTACAATTCCCCGTTAAACTGTTGGGAAAAATGTCGAATTCAAGTTTATGTTATTTTTAATATGCAATAACCCATTTTTTTTTAAATATTTTGGTAGTATAATCGTGTTAACATACAACGCAATAGTTAAAATAAATACAAAAATAATAACTGTAGCAGGGGATCGAACCATCAGTAAATTGCTGACTAAAACCGACATCATTGAATATTGCTCTTCCTAATGGCACATAGCGTGATTACCCATAACCTGACCTATAAGGATTATTTATGCAAAATTTAAACAGAATTTGTATAGTCGTTTACTCGTCAATTTAAAACATACCCACCTACGACTACGGCGAGTTATATTATATGTACAGATAAGAGATGACGTTTGATGTCTCACAGGAAATTAGTTTTGCATACTCGATTGCAGAAGAGGTTTATGTAGTAAATCATGTGTTTACGCTCGTATTCACAGGGAGTAGTAGGAAGTGAAACGATATTTTTGTTTGAAAATTCTCTATAACCTAATACATAGGTATTAAAACCAAAAACCTAATATATGGGCCAGTATCGTCACGCAGTGGGTGCCTGAGGACGGGCTTCGTAGCCGAGGCAGGCCAAAGAAACGCTGGCGTGACGATTTAGACTCGTTCCTGACGGATTGGCCGGAGATGGCTAAACACAAAGAGCGTTGGAAAGCAATGGGGGAGACCTTTGCCCAGCAGTGGGACATCTAGTCCTATGCCCCCTTGTTGGAGCAGAGGGCGCCCACAGTAGTCCACCATCGCGAGTGGTCTTGAGCATCACGCTTTACCTCGCTCCACGTCAATCCGATGCTCGTCGCTTCTGCCAACACGGTACGTCGCCAGCTTTGACGGGGACGGCCACGTTTTTTTTCCCTTGAGAATTCCAGTCCAAGGCTTGTTTGGGAATGTGATTGGAATACCGCCGTAAGGTATATGCAAATCATTAAATTACCACAGATAGTTTATATGTTTTTTAATGATTTTCAATTTGTTAAGGTTCCGTACTCAACAAGGAACCCTTATAGTTTCGCCATGTCCCTTCGCCTCCTCCCCCCCTCTGCCAGCTAAACGGTTGTTTTTAAAGACGTGAAAAATTCATGATAGTAGCTTATATAACGAATTAAAAAGGAAAACTATCACAGCTAAGTAGGTTTTACAAGTTATCGAGTAATAGTCGACCAATTTATAAAATGTAACTGATTTGTTTAAAATTTCGTAGAAACCCCATAGAAAATGACTTTAAGCTAAGCGTATTTGTATCTTTATAATGTACCTAATAGAAAAAAATGCTTTTTTTTGTCATAGTTTACAGGACGAGTAACTACGGAACCCTACTGTGCGACGCCCGACACGCACTTGGCCGCTTTTATTTTATTTTATTTCTGTATATATACCTGATTCACTTTTTTTCTTTATAGTTTAATTCCTACATAAAAAAAACAACATAACTTCTTTAAAATATTAGATACCATAAATATTGTGATCATAACAATGCGGTTTCCCAGCCCATACAGTTGCGATCACATTGGAGGTAGGCATTCTTATATATATGTACAACGTAATAATCAAACGTTTGTCTTTTCACAATGTCCACTTGATTCAAGAGTGATGCATTGTTAGACGGTTGTAATTGATGAATTGGTTTTGTTAGGGCTGTTCCTGGGATAAAATTAGTGAATTTTGCATCACTACATAGTGGTAAACAAAGCCGCTTCCCGCTGTCTGTCTGTCCCTATGTATGCTTAGATCTTTAAAAGTACGCAACGGATTTTGATGCGGTTTTTTGTAATAGATAGAGAGATTCAAGACGAAGGTTTATATGTATATACATGCATAATATAGTAGAGAAACACTGATAATTTTAAGGGTTTCTAATATGGTGTCGTAAATAAACACATTTTTTTCGCTTACATTGCAAACGCTGGCTGAACCCTTTTTTTTTTTTTTTTTTTTAGGATGGGAAATCATCAAATGACTTCTTCCGCTCTGGGTGGAGCGGAAGGGCGTGTCAGACTCTTACTGACTAAAACCCATCCGTGTTCCTTCTAAAGCCCTTTATTCATTACAAACATACACACACAAAACATTTTTTTTTCCTGTTTATAATATTAGTGTAGATTTGTGATTTTGTTTATTAATCAAGCTCTCATGAATAAGCTGGTTAAGGTAAACCGACATAAAAAAATAACAAGAAATAACGTTTCCTGAATTATTAATACTTCCACAATCATACCTTCACAATCTACACTGTAATAATATTAATATTTAATTTAATATAAAGAGGAAAAAATTGTATTTTTGTGTGTGTGTATGTTTGTAATGAAAAAACTTAAAAACTACTGGACCGATTTGAAAAATTCTTTCAGCAATGGATAGCAACATTATCAGCAAGTAACATAGGCTAGATTTTATCCCCGTACTCCCAGGGAAACGGGAACTACGCGGATAAAACCGTGTGACGTCCGTTAGTCGACTATAATTTTCTCAACATAACCACAGAGCCATGTTCTCTGTGTATTTCTCATAGATGTACTCGTATATAATAAAGTTATCAATTAATTATGTCCATCCAATTGTCGGAAATAGTCGCAAAAATATGAAGTCATGTCATGTAATTTCGGGGTAACTGCGGTTCTATTAAGAATCCCATCAGCAATATATTTGGCGCCGCAACCACACAAATTCTTGGAGAATGACCAGCTGGATTTATAGCTAAATTATCATTACTGCCAAGTAGAGCATTCCTTTTTATTTTATCTATATTTAAAAATATGTTATGTTCTTTTTTATTCAATAGGGAATATGCATGAAAAAATATACAATTTTTTATTTATTTTTTTTTATTTAAAATGGGTTTGCTCTTGACTCTAGTCTAGGTCATAGATGACGGAGACAAAGTCGACGATGGAGCGAGCTTACCCAGAAGAAGTATGTTCACTCTAATTTTGAATAGATTAGGGTTGTATGCGTTCGGAAACACTGACGCAGGCAGAGAGTTCCTCTCCTATGCTGTGCGCATTATAAAAGACGTTTGGAAACGTTTAGTGCGAATTGGTGGAATAGCAACAAGGTAGGGATGGTAACTTGCAGTGCGTCTCGATGTCCGATGTTAGAAGGGGACTGGTGGGATGAGGTCGTGGAGTTCCTGGACACTCTCCCCGAAGTACAATCTGTAGAAGACCGACAAGCAGGCAACCTTGCGGCGATGAGCCAAGCTGTGAAGCTTGGCATCCACCAGTCTTACGTCGCCAATGAGCCTTTTAGCTCTGCGTTCCACCGAGTCAAGCGCGGCAAGTTGGTATTTAGCTGAGCCATCCCAAAGGTGACTGCAATACTCCATGCAGGATCGGACTTGTGCTTTGTAGAGGGTTAAAAGATGCCCAGCTTTTTGGCCGCAGTTTGGGCTTTGCTTGGCTTTTTTTTATCTTGATATCTAAAAATATACAAAAATATAATAGTAACAGTGAAATTAGAATCAAAATTGATCGAAAAATAAACGAGATATAACTATTTTACGTCGTTTTCTATGGCAGCTGTATAGGCAACATAGTATTTGACGTCAGAGTTCGTATCGGACTTCTCTTTCTAATTGTCGTCTTTTAAGCTAAACGTCATCGCTGATGAAGGTATTTAAAAAAAAATCATGATTGTTTACTAGGGCTAATGAGTATTAATTTCATTTTGCAAATAAAAAAATGCATGCATATTCCCTATTCTAAAAGAGATGTACGTATGTCTCTTTTAGAATGGAATAAAAATATTATTTGTTGTTTATTGAATTCTAGTTACCTGCTACAAAAACTAAAAAGTAATTAGCTTCGCATCTTAAGAGGAGCCTTTCTTTTTTTAACTCACTCTATTCGTGTGTTTCACGGTAAAAATAAACAGGTCTTTTGTTTTATTTGTGTATGTTTTGCGTTTTAGAAACGTTAGCACTAGAAGCACTGATTCGATATTTGTCCAAACGTCTTTTAAAATGCGCACAGCAAAGGAGAGGAACTCTCTGCCTGCGTCTGTGTTTCCGAACTCATACAACCCTAATCTCTTCAAAATTAGAGTGAACAGGCTTCTTCTGGGTAAGCTCGCTCCATCGTCGACTTTGTCTCTGTCATCTCTGACCTATACTAGAGTCAAGAGCAAACCCATCTCAAATAAAAAAAATGGTGAATTGTCACTGATAAAAATCTACAGTATCGTGGAGTACTGGGACTTTTATATTTAAGAGTAATCTAGTCTTAACTTCTAGACAAGCCTTTTACGGGGTGAAATCCTCATGGATGTCCTTCGCCCCGTGGCGGGTGGTGGGGTCTGTCAGACTCTTACTGACTAAAACCATCCCGGTGTTCCATCACCTACCTTCGGGGATTGCGGGAACGTATGCGACTTCCGTAATCCCCGGATGGTGCCGACTCTGCGGGCCAGACAAGACTAATCCATCATTTACCACACCATCGCTTCCATCAGTTTAGATTGGGGTCAAACGCGAGCTTATCAGTAATAAAGAAATATTAACCTGGACAGAAAGAGACCACACAATAAATATACTTGCCCTAAAACTTCAGACTTGTGACGTCACATTTTGTACATATGTGAACGCACCTTAGATATAGGATTGCATATTATGTTAATATTTAAAGAAAGAACGCACTCTTGTTAAGTGGCAACACAAGAGGCGATTCAGGGCGCTACCCTTAGCGTCCCTCACTTACTTTAACCGCCGCGAGACACGGAGTACATTAGTTCATTCAGTTTTATATATTTAGTTATAAACTGCTACTGTTTTACAATGTATAAATTATTTACTGCAAGTTGGAATTTCACTCCGTCTCCAATCATCAACCTCATCAGAAAACGCATAAAGGGGACAGACAGAATACCTTCCGTCTGCGTCCCCAAAGACCTAATACATCTACTTAGACAAACCCAATCATCTATTACAATAATACTCAACGTAAAAATACGAGATCCGATTCGCACCAAACCCTAGGGCCTAAAGGTGCGACTCAACTTAATTACAACAAAACACTTTCTATATTTGTTCCTAATTAAAAAGTAATTGGGCTCCAGGGGCGTCCCTAGTCGCGACCTCAGACGAAATGAAACGGGCCTTAATTAAAGGTTCATCGTGTACGGCAGACATATGTCGAGGTACCCTTCTCATTGCTAGTGACAACCCTAGCGTTCTCGAAAAATGCTTCCGAATATCAACCGTATTGGAGGTAACCTCTTTTAAAGATCTTTTTACGTTATTTGTTTAAGATCTTTTTGCGTTAGTTGTTTAAGGCTTACACAAACCAGAGTAACTATTAACACAGAGTTAGTTGCTAACAGGAGGTTTATTCACAAATCTATACTTTCTATATCTTAAACATACTATGTAGGTACTATACTATACTATATCCTTAATTCCTTACTTATTATAGAACCTGGATGACTTTGCTCGGTTTTGTTTTTGGTAAATCTTTTCTAAAAATAAAAACTAGCTAGATCAATTTCGCCCCCGAAACCCTCTGCATACTAAATTTCATGAAAATCTTTGGAGTCATATATGTATATATACATATAGGTATACAAGAATTGCTCGTTTAAAGGTATTAGATTTAAAAACGCGAAAGTTTTTTTGTTACTCATTCACGTCAGAACGGCTGAACGGATCTTGATGAAATATGAAGTAGATTATAGTCTGGAATAATACATAGAATAAATACTTTTTATCCCGGGATTCCCTTGGGATAATTTTAGACTTTCACGCGGGTGGAGCCGCGGGCGGCTATTTCATACATCATGACCCGGGGTTAGCAACTGACTCGGAATTAAAAGATAATTCTAGTTTGTGCAACTGGGCCTAAGGTGATTTAGAAGCTAAATTTACCATTGCATTTTGTTATGTAATGGGCAGGTGTAGTCACTTCATATTTAAAAAAACCGACCAAGTGCGAGTTGGACTCGCGCACGAAGGGTTCCGTACCATTATCTATAAAAACGGCAAAAAAATCATGTCTGTTGTTCTGTTTTTTAGTATTTGTTGTTACAGAGGCAACAGAAATACATCATCTGTGAAAATTTCAACTGTCTGACTATCACGGTTCATGAGATACAGCCTGGTGACAAACGGACAGACAGACGGACGGAGTCTAAGTAATAGGGTCCCGTTTTACCCTTTGGGTACGGAACCCCTAAAATTTGGTTCTATGCATTGAAATTAACAACTTTAATTAAGAAACTTAAAGTCTATTCTTAAAAAAAATCGCACCTTCCCTAGAACTTCTGTTCACCTGATGATATCTTTGTATGGAAAATCCATTTAGTTTTTTCATTGGAATTCTAGTTTGCAATAATTGTAATTATTTTGAATATAATATATTATATATCTATTGTTTTTGTTTAAATTATCAACATAAATATGTCAATTTCATACGAAACACAATAAAGTTCATGTCAATATAACTTTTTAAACACAAGAGTCACCTGTAAAAGTCTGAACAAAAATCAGGATAGAAAAATAATAAAATATTGTAAACGTATTTCCGATTCCGAGGAACTGCCAGTGTGTTTCTTTAGATGGAAGGAAAAACACACGGTTTTTTCGACAGACCGATGTCTTGTATTTTATCACTTTTTAAAAGAAACGTGCAGGAAATTCCCAGAACACTTTTTATGTTTTTCAATTTTTGTAAACCTCGGGATACTAATACTTGTAGAATGTGTTGAACGCAAGACATACTTCATTTTTAATGTTCTTTCATAGTTAGCTTATGACATATGAGTTCATATATTTGTTAATTTATATGTCCGTAGAGGTCAATTATTTGTTTTTTTTTTTTATGTATTGACTTAATACTCTCATAACAATTTTTTATAATGAGTGTATTGCAACATGTGATTAACTAGTGACTTCGACAGTTGTATGATTTTATTCTATCCTGAGCAACCGGCAGCAAGTTCGTCATGCTCCCTTAGATTTTACTGCTTGCGGTAGCATCGGGGGTCGGGTTACCTCTTTCCCTCAAATATGGCGAGGGGGGTAATGGCTGATCTTTGCGTTATGCTCGTGAACGGGTGCTGCTTGTGGTGAAAGGTCGTTTTGTTAGCCATGGTTTTTACTATTGTTATAACGATTATATGCTTAATGTTTAATTTTGATGGCCCTGGTTTATCACTTGTGGCGTCGAGTCACAGATCTTTTTATTAAATTCTACCCTCTGCACGTGTAAGCGGGCACACCCTTCATGTCTGGAGGCTTATTTAGTTTGTTTGATATTGTTTTTATGCTTGAGTTTGTCTGTTTATGCTGGCATAATGGAGTGTGCTAGCTTACAAGTAGCGAATTATTAAGTTTTATGTTTTAACGTGTTACCTTTGTTGTATTGTTTTCTTTGTAAGAATACTGACTACTTACATACCTTTGTATAAGTGATAGTTCTTATAACTCAACAGACAGATGTGTTGCTGGGGAGTTTGTTGCGCGACTTCTTTTTCCCAGCTAAAACACTAGGAAGTGGTGACGGGCGGGCGTTTTGGGGGACTGTCTTTATGTAGAACTTTGACGTTCAAAAAGTGCTGGCACTCAGCCTAATTTGAATAAATGACTTTTGAATTTAGAATTTAGAATTTAGCAATTTGAATTTTGAATTAAAAAAAAAATGGCTTAATTGAGTAATTTAACCATAAACAAAATACTTTTTAAAATTACAAATCATGATTTGTTCAGTGAACCTCAGCTGTCACTATCATTTTAAAGTTCAACAAACTGACTCTGCCATGAAATTGCGGATCTGCAGAAGCAGATATCTTCAAAAACTATACTCAGTTCCAGTTTAAAACAAGTCAACCACGAGTTTCCTCCGTGCGTCAGAAAGCACGGTTGTTGGTCCCGGCTGTCATTTGAATGTCTTTGACACCTGTTTCAAAGGGATATTGTAAAACCAAGTTACTGAGTTGTGAAAGTTAGAAAAATACTGGTTCTGACCTGCATTTGGCTCGACTAGAAGCCAACCCCAACGCTGCTGAGGATAGAGTATTTAAAACGAATAAAAACATAACCGTAAACTCAATACAAACTAACATACAACTAAAGAAAAACACAATTTCATAATAACCAGAGAAATAGATATAAAAACAATTGAAGTCACCAGCGTACGCACTAATTACGATAGAAAGACCATATTATTGACGTGCGCACGAAAAAGGATGACTCATTGTAACGTTACGATAATTTCATCAATGTTTTGTTATGACGTTGTCACGTTAAACTATCGTCCGTAAACCAACTTTACAGACAGCCAATTCTTTTAAGGAGCACGGCTGTAGAATGGATTGCCGGACGATTTATAAGAGTGCGATAACGTAAATACATTTAAAAATAAGCTTAAGAAACTTGTATGTACATTATAACTTCTGATACTCTGGAGGAAATTGTATTGTTCTGTACTTACTACTTTGTATCTCATTATAAGCGGACTGTAAGTTCTTCATCATCATCATATCGGCCGAAAGAGGTCCACACACACCGTCTCGCATTCATCGGCTACCCGCGACTCTCACCAGGTCATCGGTCCACCTTATTGTAGGCCTTCCAACGCTGCGTCTTCCGGTACGCGGTCGCCACTCCAGAACATTTCGGCCCCATCGACCATCTGTTCTGCGAGCAATGTGCCCTGCCCACTACCACTTCAGTTTGGCAATCCGTCAGGCTGTGTCGGAAACCTTGGTTCTCTAGCGGATATCGTCATTCCTGATTCGATCACGCAAGGAAACTCCGAGCATTGCCCTCTCCGTTGCTTTTTGGGTGACTTTAAGCCTTCTGATGAGACCCATTGTGACCGACCACGTTTCTGTTCCGTACGTCATCACTGGCAACATATAAGTTCTTATGAGAAATAAAACCTTTAAACCGAAAAGGCTAGATTGATTGTGTAGGTACCAGCTGAATTTTAAAAAGAATAAACACCCAAAAGTGTGGGAATTGAGGTGTTTTCACTAATCCATTACATAATATCTGCCTACCATAGGGTGACAATCAAACGATCTCAAATCTCGGCACCATTCCTCAGCACTCTGACGTCACATAACGTTTCAAGTAAGTTTACACCGTTGAGTTTATTGCGCCCCGCGGACTACTGTTCTTTTGTCCGTGAATTTATTGACGTCATAAAACGGACCGAGGCTCATAAGCCGTTCTGAAGTTTGTTCTCAACTACAGTCGACTATCTCGCATTGTCGCGTAGCTAATAATTGCGTGGCATGGCCATGCGACTTTGGTTTAGAATCGCCCTGTGTTGTATTACACCATAGAGTACAGAATCACCGCACGGTGACTGACTAGAGCCTCTCAACTACGTTGAGATCGGCTTCCAATCTGACCGGAGCTGAATTGTTTTAAATGGAGCGATTGCCTATCTGAGTTCGATAACTCTGTAGCTGGGCTCCTCATGGCAAAACTGGTGTCAGTCTTTTTGGTACTCAGGTCTTATACAATGTGACACTGTACTTATAATAATCCGGTTTGACTGGAAGCCGCTCCCAATATAAATGAGAAAAGGCTGGTTCCGGAGTGGTCTTTTAAGAGGTAACGGAGCCCTTTCTATGTGCTAATTGTGATCACTGGGGTGGTTTTAGTGAGGTAATAATCCCACTTTGCCTGGTCTTTACCCCAAAAGTCCACGTGCCTTTTAAAGGTTTCCCGCGGAAAACAAAAAAAGAAAAAGTGACGTGCGCTGATCACAAGTTTCGGCTGTTTGAATTTTACCGAGCCGTCAAATTCTTTAAAAAAAACTTTAACACTCATAGACACGCTTGGTTCGTGTATCAAGTTTTGATATTACCGTCAAGTAGTGACCACAGAGGCTTTTCATTATTCTGTGTTACCCTATGAGGTTGTAAGGACAAATTTAAACGAAGGTGTAATGGGAAGTAGTGGATTTGACAGGTTTATGAGTAGCAAAATGTGTTGGGTTTACTAAGGAAGTTTCTATGGGCAGCTTTGAAGTTTGATTTAGTTTTAAGTAAATGGAGAAATACGAATACGAACCGTCTGACAGCAAATTCAGGCGACTTAGCAGTTATTTGGAGGGAAACTCAGTTATTAACTAATGAGGGATAAAGAGGAAGATATTACTATTCTAAAACTAGGCTTGAAAATTGTCTCCATGGTACCATCTGTCGGTTCGGCGATTAATGCGTAACCAACTGATTTTGGCTCTAGCTTCCCTTTAAATTTATAATATTAGTTAGGATAGCTAAAATTGTTTATTTTGTGGATCTCGTGGCTAAAGAATACCAGACGCACTGGTTGATCTTCAAGGTTAAGCAACGCTTCCCAAGGTAGGTCTGTGTATGGGTGGCCATCTTAATATATCGAGTTTCCTCCGTGCCTCGGAAAGCACGTTAAGCCGTCGGTCCCGGCTGTCATTTGTAGATCTTTGGCAGTCGTTTCGGATTGTCAGAAGTCAGTAAATCTGACTCCAGTCTTGCCAAGAACTACCGTGTTACCCAGTTAATGGGTTGTGGAGGTCGGCAGCTGCTCCACGTAAAATCCTAGGATTCAGCTGAATACGGTTTGACTGGAAGCCGATCCCAATATAGTTGGGGTAGATAGATGCAGATGATTTGGGTTTTGTAAGTATTTTTGTAAGTAATTTCTGTAGCATTGATTTGTTTGCAAAGCGGGCGAATCTGCGGGAAAAAATAGGGATTCATAATGTATGTCCGTAGATAATTACGACTGGGATACCTTCTTGAAGAGTATGAAAATCAACTAAAATACTTCACATAATTAATTTACTTCACATATTTTAATTCCGGAACCGAAAGTGGAATCCCTATCTCGTTTTAGTATTTGTTTAATCTTTCCTCTCTTACCCTTACAAACCTTAAAAAATCCTTTTTATTTGTTTTTTTTTTCAAACATTTTTAACATGTCTGAAACGCGGCCCTTTTAGCCCCACTTCCATATTTTGTCACCCAGTTATTGCTTATGTTACGTTCTCACTTTTTTGCCATGTAATTATTTCTTTAATAAGCTCTTTACTAATTAGTTTCAATTAGTTTTTGCCTCCTCTTTGTTTAATTTAATTTTGTATGCTTCTATTTATGTTGTGGCTATCCTTTTTGGGGCTAGCAGAATTTTGGGGTCGGCGACATGTTTTGTAAATAAATTTTAGTAATTACATAGACTGAATGAAAATATAAGGTTTAATTATGCTAGAAGATGTGGGTGTTTGTGTTAGCACTCTTTTGCTGGAAATTGTATTACTAAGTTACTCCTAATTTAGTGCTTGTTTGTTTTTTGAGTTATTTTAGTGAGCATGATACAGGTTAAATAATACAGCCACTTAGCCAGTCTGGACTCTATTGTATATCCTACTAATATTATAAACGCGAAAGTTTGTAAGTATGGATGGATGGATGGATGGATGTTTGTTACTCTTTCACGCAAAAACTACTGAATGGATTTTGATGAAATTTGGCACAATGGTAGATTATAGTCTGGAATAACACATAAGATACATTTTTTATCCCGGGAAAATGTTCCCTTGGGATAATTTTCGACAATCACGCGGGCGGAGCCACAGGCGGCAACTAGTATTTTATATTTTAATGGTAGCTTTAAAATAAATTCTGAGTTTTCATTGCCATATTTTTACTCTCAGGTCAATAGAAAATGTATACAGCATCTAATTTTCAAAAACGTGACATGTAGAATTAATTTTGAAATTATATTTACAGATAAAAATATTTTCATTTCCACCAAATGGTTTAAACACGTTGATAAGTGTTTATTTCAAATACACAAATGTGTTTTTTTCATATATAGAATCGGTTGTTAATTCGTATGCAAGAACCATTGCCTATATCATTAAAAAAATGGTTCTGTTTGAAGCTAAATATATTAAATGGACAAATAGACGTCCTTTTGCATTTAAATTTAATATAAGTGTGAATTAATAGTCATATAAATAATAATAATGGACGCCAGGCGCGACACTCATCATTTTCATTTGCCCCACATTGCAGGAACGGCAATGCAATTATTACGATCGCGTTTCCTGTTTTGTGAGCACATTATTTTTACTATTGTTAGGAAAATCTATTAAATATACTGTCACAGTAAAGGCTTTGTTTGTCATAAACGTAATACGCGTTTTATTACTTTGCAGTAATCACTTTAAGGAAGTCTAAAAACGAAACACCGATTTTGATTATAAGCATCTACCTCATTTAGTAACTGTATCAGTCATTTTATAACAATCAACACAACGCCTGTATTTCACACACACGAACAGGCAGACATAGGTACAAGTGATCATATAAAGGTTCTGTCTATTTATTCGGACGTACCGAACCCTAGAAACTGATTTTTTGTGACATTGAATATATTCTCAAGACCTCCGGGTCTTGACTACTAAACTAGACTAGACTGCAAAAAAGTTTCATAAAATATGTTTTTTTTTTTAGATATTAGACAACTTTTAGATTTTGGATTTAAGACTACTTTTAGAATGGCAAAATAAAGGTTTACACAATCTTACAGGTAAAAAAATATCCACCACTCCGAGGAGGACCCCCGGATTTTTAGCAAAATTTATTATCATCGTCAAAAGCCGAAAAAACGGCAACTGCTGGAAATAGGCCTCTTTCCCCCAAGAGAGGGGGTTTGCCACGCTTGGCAGGCGGGTTGGCGATCGCAGTGTGACTGTTGAAATATACAGAGAATAAGAATGGGAGAAGGAGTCTCGAGCCCGATTGTGAACTTAACAGACAGAGTGTTGTGGAGTTTGTTGCGCCACTTCTTCTTCCCAGCTACAACACTAGGAAGTGGTGATGGGCGAGCGTTTTGAGGGACTGTTTTTATGTAGAACTTTGACGTTCAAAAAGTGCTGGCACTCAGCCTAATTTGAATAAATGACTTTTGATTTTGATTTTGATGAAAACTAACACTACATCAATGGGTTTACTTTTAGCCAGGAATTGAACAGGTTGATTTTGAACCATCCGAAAGTGTCGCTACTAAGGATCAAATTCTGGGAAGTAATAAATAACACATGGCAAACTAAAGGAAAGCGCTCATTTTTTAAAAATAACTTTTTAAACGCACACTTTTAAAATTAGTAAATGGTGATTGGTAATTGGTGAGTGCTAACGCTAATATGTAACGATCTTGATCCCGATAACTTAGGGACCAAATTGGCTTGTTTTATACCTACAAGTTGACTGAAAATTAAATTACCAGTCACTTTGAAAACCTCAGTCCACTTCTCCAGGGAATTCAGATATTACGTCATTAACTAATCCATTAATTTATTCACTTCAACAAACAAACCCCAAATAAACTCGACAAAACGATCTCATAAATACCTACATAAAACAATTTTCAGTGCCGCCACCGCCATAAATTTCCGCTCAAAAGTGAGGTAGGTACATACCCTACATAGTGTCCAACGGTGAAGTCATTAACAATATACTACTAACGTCTACTACCCTCGTCAACCAAACTAATTAACGGCCGTCCCGGTGACGATACGGCGTACGGCCCCGGTACGGCCCCGTCACGGACCCGGTACGGTCGCGGTACGGCACCGCAAATTATTAGAGGACCGGTATTGAAAGTAAATACGACGGGTTTTTGGTCTGTAGGCGGCTGTGCGATGGCTTGTTTTATGGAGGATTCTCGTCGTGTCGTTTCGAATTGAGGTTACAAGAGATAGTTTCGGTATGTTTGTTGTTTTAATTTTGTTTCATAGCACGTTCATTTGTTATAAAAATATTAACAAATGATCGATTTGAAATTAAAGAAAGAATAAAATTTATTTAGCACAGGTACATGAAACTCGCACGGTAAAAATAACAAGTAAAAGGCAGTTATGCCAAAAAACTGTGTGTCTCACGACTGCACTAAAAAGGTCCATTTCAGCGATATGTCAGACAGACTGATGCTGTCTGACGCTGGTTTTCTAATAAACCTTTCAAAGGACGAGTGGCGGTTCATTTGAATCAGTATAAAATTATAATATATAATTATAATCGAAATAAAGACAAATTATAAGTACTAAAAAAATAAACAAAAGTTTTGATGATATTATAAGAATGTATACCATGAGTACGTCTAATATATAGAATTCATACTTATGAATTTTTGTATCTAAAGAATGAACTTAAAAACTACTATAGTAGGCGCCAGATAATCGTGGAATAACGGTCATTGACCCACCTACAATTATTTACATTTTTAATTTGAAAAACGGAATTAATGACACAAAGCTGTCCCGAATCATCATCTCTCGTGATCCTTAACATTGTCTAATAATGAAAAACGATTCATATTTAATTGTTCAGGTACCTATGAACAGTTATTAGGGAAAGGTCAATGTACTTTATTCCACATTTATCTGGCGCCTACTATAGACCGATTTGAAAAAAAAATCAGTAACGAACAGCTACATTTTCAGCTAAATTTTATCCCCGTACTCCCACGGGAACGGGAACTACGCGGGTGAAACCGCGTGACGTCTGCTAGTATATTAATAAGGAGTTGATGTCCGTGTGTGTTTTGAGCGTGATTTTATAATCAGCTGTTCTTTTGTTTGCCTAACCTAAGATTTCTTTAATAGCAATTCGCCTTAGTTGGGCTTGTAGAGACACCTGTCGCATAAGAGCATGTTGTATCTACAATCATCTCATCATCATCTGCCTAGCCTTTTCCCAATTATATTGGGGTCGGCTTCCAGTCAAACCGGATTCAGCTGAATACCAGTATTTTACGTGGAGCGCCTACCAGACCTCCACAACCCATTAACTGGGTAACACGGTACTCCTTGGCAAGACTGGTGTCAGGTTATCTGGCTTCTGACTATCCGTAACGACTGCCAAAGATCTACAAATGACAGCCGGGACCAACGGCTTAACGTGCTTTCCGAGGCACGGAGGAGTCTCGGTATGTTAAGATGGTCACCCATCAACAGACCAACCTCGGCAAGCGTTGCTTAACCTTAAAGATCGACCCGTGCGGCTGTTTTTATTTAACCACGAGCTCCTATTATCTTATTAGTATCTACAATTATTACTTGAAGTTAACTACTTAATTATTTAGCTTAAGGAATCTATCGCTTTGTGAAGCAAAAATGGTATAGTCTATTTTATGTTTCCTTCTCTGTCTTTTTACACACTGTGTCTACGTATATTATCCCACTCTTCAGTCGCAGGTGTTCTGGAAGAAATTTCTAATGAAATAAGCAGTACCTTTGTGCTCTTTTCTCAATATATATAAGTCTATTGTGCACTGCAAGTTACCATCCCTACCTTGTTGCTAAATATTCCACCAATTCGCACTAAACGTTTCCAAACGTCTTTTATAATGCGCACAGCAAAGGAGTGGAACTCTCTGCCTGCGTCTGTGTTTCCGAACGCATACAACCCTAATCTCTTCAAAATTAGAGTGAGCAGGCTTCTTCTGGGTAAGCTCGCTCCATCGTCGACTTTGTCTCTGTCATCTATGACCTAGACTAGAGTCAAGAGCAAACCCATATTAAATAAAAAAAAAAAAAAAAAAAAAAAACAGACGCCAGCACATCAAGGTACAGCAATCTGTCAAATTTCTTTAAAAGATTTTCAACTTTATCGCTAAAGCTTTAGATTCAAGGTTGATTGGGAAAATTTGACAGTAACTAATATTCTGGACATACGCCAGCACTGAGAATTTTATGCAACACTTATTGTGATAGAGTGATACCGTAGTTATTTAAATAAATATAGGCATTCAATGCACTTAGGTCTAGTTTTACCTTATCTTAGATCTTAATAATATTATAACATTCCTTATAAACTTAACAATAAAATTATGGTTTCTGTATTGTTCAATATTGTAATGTTTGTTATTCTGCGTCTAGTTATTTCAAAGACTCAAAGCATTTATTTCAATAAGTCCATTTACAGGCACTTTTGAATTGTCAAGGTCGGTCGGTCAAAAAGATGAAGCTCTTTGCACGTTCCAAAGCGTAGATCTCTATGGAGAAGAACGTGCAAGAAACTCTACGGACACTGTTTTAAAATCTCTATTAATTATAATAATTTGTTATTGAAAAGAAATCCCAAAAGCTTCCAGCGGGACAGGTCCAGCCCAGAGCAAGTTTTTGAAAATAACTACACATAAACTTTAAAGAAACTAAACGCTCTTGTAGAACCGACACTCTGCAATTTATACGTTTTTTTAAATAAATTTATTATTTTTCTTATAATATCAAAGGCCTTTGACAAAGTACAATTTACTGTTGGCAACATTCTAGCAGCGATATTAACTGTCACATGTCACATGGTCATTACCAGAGCAATTGGCAAAGTTTTGACATATTGAAAAATCAAAAAAAAAAAGACTGCCCGTAACGACTGTCAAAGATGTCCAAATTACAGGCAAGATCAACCTCTTAACGTTTTTCGAGGTCCGCCGGAATCTCAGTATATTAAGATGGTCACCCATCCACGGACCGACCTCGGCAAGCGTTGCTTAACTTTAAAGATCGATCTGTGCGGACCAAATCATAATTAAGAGAGTACCTATGTATGAACGATCTGTTAATACCTTAAACTTACCTCCATGATGTTATCTAGGTCGACTTAACCACATTTGCTTGAGCGGCCCAAATAACCGTTCGCTAGGATGACCCTAATGAGGCCTGGATTACGGCGTGGCCGATGTGGCCATCAGTACGATACAATAACGATGCTTAGGAAAATACAATGGACATTAGGAGAAGGATCTATTTGTGCTTAAAGTATCATTTTTGTTTTAAGGTTTAACTTAGTAGTACTAGAAGTTTGATTAACTGGCAGTGGATTTTCGCGTTTCTATAAAAGTCTCAAGTAATTTTACTCTCCTTACTCCTAACTTGCAACTAATCAAAAGAAAAGCTTATGGTGCCGGCCCCAAATATTTTTTAAATAATTTTAAAATAAACAGTTTTAAAGTAATTTATTTATTTATTCATTTACACATACAATTATTTGTGCAGGCAGAACCCAAGGTACTAAAAGAAGTCATACAATGCGACACCCAGAGACGCTTCTCAAAAACTGATCACACACCTACTCGCGTCCATGATTGACCAGTCCCACGTAACGGCTCCGTGTGCCGGCACAAGTTACATAGAGGACAATACACTAATTCCGCCAATGAGCAGGAAAAAATATCTAACCCCTGAGAGATGCTATTAGTAATCTCAACTGCCCGACACACGGGTGCAAACTTTAATAGGCTTGTACGGTCTACCGGAGTTTTAAACAGACTTGCCCTCCTTATCTCCGAAACAAAACAAGGTTCATATCTTATAGACTTGCCTAACGTTAAGGCCGAAATTCCCCTTCACGAAATAAGCGCCTCCTATATTCCAGTTACAAAGGTGACACTGAAATTGCATGTTTACAAGTACATCAGCTGCAAAATTAAGCCACGAAATAACAATAAAGATCTTCACATAGATATAACACTAAAAATAGTGTAGATAAACTCATAAAGCTTATAAGGGACACAGGTGAAGGTACATAAACTACCCGCTGAATTTCTGAAAGGTCCCCGACACTGTAAATCATAACTACGACAAAATTGCGTTCAGGGCTTACCTGCGTTGTGATTCTCGTAACGTAAAAGTTTGCGTTATACACGCTTTGTTATGTAGGTGTGTTGTCAACTCAAACTGTAGTTGTCGAGCACTTTGTTTAGGGACTTGGTCTTTGCGAATAGATGAAAAATATTTAGGTTTATTATATTTTCGGGTTGGATTTTTGATGGTTCGTGTTCAAAGTCAGAGGTCAGGAAACTGGCTATTGAATATGTGGATGACTGGAGAAAAAAGGATTCGAAGAATAGCGTAGCAACAGGGTTGGAGTAGATTTAAAAGTACTTAAGATTATTGGATCGTGTTCGTTCGTGCTTTCGTACTGGGTCGACTGGTCAATATTATTTGCAAAATGAAAGAGCCCAAACTATACATTTACCCCGCTTGTGGAACTCGCAAAAAAATATTGAAAAATAGTGGTGAAACACTACTACTGCGACTGATTGGATGTATTTTCAATAGCCAATCGCATAAATATATAATATAATAAAATATAATATCTTGGGACAACTCACACACGGTCATCCGATCCCAAACTAGGCAGAGCCTGTGCTATGGCAACCAGACAACTGATAAACATACTTATAAATTTCTAAAAACATACATTATTATAGACAAATTACACCCAGACACAGAACAAATGATCATGCTCATCACACAAAGATTGGTCCTGGGTGGGAATCAAACCCACAACCTCCGGTTTAGCAGTCAGGGTCACTAACCACTCGACCAACAGGCCAGTCATGATTATGATATTTATTTTGTAAGTAGGTTAAACATAACACTTTTACACGTCAATATTTTTGGGTAATTTTAAACTAGATGAGGCCGGTGTTTCCTAGCTGACTACCCTGAGAAGAAACACCGAAACAAACTCAGAGGTCAAAGTCTCTTGTAAAGTCCATACAATCGTACTGGTCAAACATATGAGAACCATGTAGGTTAATGTCTGAAGTGGTCTTTTGAGGAGTGTACCACATAGATTTGAGTGTACCTATCCTGACAGTGTAAGCATTTGTCACTTATCGTGTAGCTCTAACTTAAAACTTTAAGAAGCTCAACGACTTGACGAACAATACCAAAGTAAGGACAAGCATAACTTGATTTGCACTTCAATTGTTTCCGAAAACGGGTTTTTTTTTTTCAAGGGTGGGAAATCATCAAATGACTTCTTCCGCTCTGGGTGGAGCGGAAGGGCGTGTCAGACTCCTACTGTCTAAAGCCCATCCGTGTTCCTTCTAAAGCCCTTTGCGTTCCAGGGCCGCGGTGACTCTTTCGAACAAATTCCGCAACTCTGACATCTCTTTGAAGCTCCGAAAACGGTTGCTTATCTTTCTTTGAATTTTCAGTGAAGTTCAGGTAAACATCAAGTAAACGAATATCGTCTTATTTTTAGCCATTCTGATTTAAAAAATGTTTCCACGAGGTTCCTTTCAACCAAAACTCAGACAGAAAAGAGAGGCTTTTTCAGCCTAAATATGAAAAAATATTTTGTAATAACATACATAATTATCTTAGTAGAATTCTCAAGATCATGCCTTTGATAAAGCTTTAGGGCTCTCGTTTGTGAACCTTTCTTTTCATACCTTGGTATAAATCCTACTAATATTATAAACGCGAAAGTTTGTAAGTATTGATGGATGGATGGATGTTTGTTACTCTTTCACGTCAGAACGACAAATTTGGATTGAATTTGGTAGATTATAGTCTGGAATAACACATAGGATACTTTACATCCCGGGAATATGTTCCATTGGGATAATTTTCGACATAAACGCGGGCGGAGCGCGGGCGATAGCTTGTAATTTATAAATGCTTAAATGTCCCGATCCGAACTTGCTGAGGTGAGTTTGTTAGTTTGTTTCGCTTCCATGCCTAAATTTATGAACCAATTAAGATGAGTTTTGGTACAGTTGTACTGGTGTTGACGAGTCCCTAGATATGGTTATGTACCTACTTCTTGTTAAAGCCGCGGGCAAAGTGAAATCCAGCACTTGGACAGTTAGATTAGCACAACAATTAATGTTGTATTTTTCAAAATACATTTTTTTTTGTAATTAAGTGCTAAAACCCTTAGAAAAAGTCTTTATTAAATACATAATGTAAAACTATTGCCTATATTTTAACTTAAATTTTAAAAAAATAACTAACTGAAAATAGTCTAAAAAATGGCGTCGAAAAATTCTTCCGCATTGCTGGCCACTGGTAAAGTACCCAAAAGGCTGGCAGCATTGCCACGTTGTATGGCAATGCTTATCCTTTGTCCAAGCTAAAAGCCAGCCCTTGGGTCTTAGAAAATAGAAATGGGAAGAAGTTGTAGTAGTAAGTAGTAGATTTTTCACTTGAACAAACATAACCGCCTCTACGCCACAAGAAATAAAAGCATTGTCAAAGTCAAGTCAAATTGTTCTGAAATGCAAACTTACGCCCGCTTGCGCAAACCTGAGTTAGCTTTTAACTCAGGGCTTGTTTTGCTAACACCGAGGTTAAATAAAAACATTTCTTACATAATGGATCCCGGGTTGAAACTAGCTCGAGAGTTAAAAGATAGGCGGGCCTATGGGCCACTTGCAGAATTCGGGTTGGTTGATAAAACGAAGCAAGCGAGCCTTAATGTTGTCTCTACGTATGCATCAACTCTTCTAAGGTCTGCAAACTATGTGAACACGCTCCACTACATAGGTAGCGGAGTGAGTAAGAAGATAAAAATGCGCCGCCGTAAGGTAGCTGTGCGAGGAAGATGCGCAGCTCGAGCAGACTGCTACATTGCTCTGCACATAGCTACATCACTCGTGACCATCCATAGCACGCATCCATAGCACGCATTCATAGCTCGCATCCATAGTTCGCATCCATAGCACGCATCCACAGCACGCATCCTTCGTAATAAAAAACGTAGCTCAGTTGAATCAGTTTCCACCACTGCCATGTTATTTGGACCAATGAATATGATTGGTGGATATTAAACGCATCCATAGCAACGTTGCATAGCACATATCTGATGGAAAAGCAGCCTACACTCGTACAATATCTCCACTACTAAAACAAAAGAAAAACTTATTCCCATAAATAAAACATGAATCCTTCATACAACTAATGCAAATGGGTTACTTCATCCTCTTTCATTCTTCACCGTTTAAAAGCCAACTTGCAACGTTTGCTCTTTTTAAAAGTAACCGAGGCAAAAAAATATTCCCGGCTATTGTCGGGAACCTTAACAAAGACTTAAACACAAAAAGTGGGTAAGTTGTAAAGGAGCTTAACTGTACACTGAATGCCACTTTATGTTTCTATTGTATATCTTAGCGAGTGCAGTTTTTTTACAACTTATTTTATTTTTTTTGAGTATTGAATTGCAGAAGTGTGTCAGGCTTTAGGGCTTTCAGTTCATAGTGACGCAAAGTTAAGTGATCTGTTTCAGGAGCATAAAGTTGTCCATAAAGGAGCATAAAGGAGTATTTACTAAGTATGGATCCAAGAGGATCATCGGCAAAATGATAGGCTCGTCGAGTCGAAGCTCCAAAGTCTTGAGCATCGAAGTCGAGTTAGCTAGGTTTTGTATCGGTTGCATTTTGGGGAGTGTGTGATGGAATTGTATAGTTTAATTCCGTGAAGCCCGTTCCATCATCGGACCACAAGACGTACGGCGATGCGCCACCGGTAGGTACATGGTGGACATCCCATCAATACATTCATTGTACGTACAGCTAAGGAGAGGAATTCCCTGATAGCTACAACCTGGAAGTATTTTAGTCAAGGGTGAATAGGTTACATCTAGGCAAGCGTGCTCCATTTTGACCACATCATCGCTCACCATCAGGTGAGATAGTGGTTAAACGCGTGCCTATCATTAGTATCTAAGCCAGCCATCTTTTTTTGCCAAAAGGGGTGATTGTACTTATCATTTTGAACAACTCTTACTATGGGACCAACACTGAAATCGCTAATCGGAGAAATTCCTACAGGAACGAGAAAAACGAGATATTTGCGTAGGAAGCAGCGGGCAAAAGTTAGTAATTTATAATGCAAATGCAATGCAAACACTCCTTAAAAATACGAGATTCATTCCTGTTACAATATCACCTCCAAAACGTCAACAAATAAGACGATTTCCCAAACATTCCTACATACGTATTACATGTTTATTAATTAAGTTTAAAGCCCTAATCCATCAAGTATCTCCCACGCACCCGTTTGAAGTTTCCCCTTGTCAAGATCAAGTGGTAACAATAGAGGAACATGCTTGTGACGTCATAATAAGGATGTGGTGGAAGGAGTAGTGTTGTGACTTGTGAATCAAGGGAATATTAACTGAAGGTTCACTGACAAAGCGTTTTCGTTACCGTCTTATAACAGTAGGTATGTACCGCTCCATTGGTCTCGCGGTCGTAAGCGCGACTGCCGAGCGTGGAGTTCTGGGTTCGATTCCCAGGTCGGGCAAAACAGAGTTATTGGATTTTTGACAGCCCGGAGTTTCGGAAAACACGTTAAGTCGTTGGTCCTGCGCCAGATCTCGATCCGCTCGTATCAGGTTGCGGTCCCATCGGAATATGAGGGTGATGGAAGAGGGAGTGCACCTGTGTTTGCGTACACACTTACGCACTATAATATGTCCCGCACCGATGGCTAGTCTCGGTTGAGAGTGGCCGCCATGGTCGAAACCGGTCAAGAGGACATACATACATATATATGTACATCAGGTGAAAATTAATAAAGAATAGCTTTAAATGTAAACACCTAGAAATTTCCCACGGCCTAGCCCTGGAGCCTAACTCATAGGAACTTGTATTTTTTCTGAAATAAAATTTGGCCGAACACGCAATGCTAGTTTCAAGTAGTTGACACTGTTTTTGAAGTAAAACTTCTATATAGATGGGTATTAGGATTTTTTCTGTTACGAAAAAACGTTACGACCGCGTGGAGGGGGTAGACGATATCGCGTGAAGAGAGGCGCCAGCGGCGGAAGGAGAGGTCCACTTGTCCGTTGAAGTTTCGATTTTTTTTATTATAATCGGATACTCTTTCATATTTCTTTAGAAAAAGTTTTTAGCATAAACACAAAGACACATAATATTTTTTCAGGACATACAACCGTTGCCAAAATTATGTTAAAACAAAACATTTCTGTTAATACAATAGGTAAAAAAGAAAGTATACCTCAATGCTGCGCCAAAATAAGTCCAATTCAGCATTAATGCCGGTCACCTAGTGCCGACGCTGATTTTAACTGAACCTGAGGTTGTAAGATGTTACGGACGTAAATCAGTTCCTCTTTACAGTACAATTTTATATTTAAAAGGCTGTAAAAGTGGAGGTTAACACTGGTGTGTGTTACTGCAGTACCTTAACAATTTTCTAGTTCCTGATTGATCGTGGCGACTCCCCAGACACTATCACCCTCCATTCTTACAATTTTACGTCTCCTCTATCTCCACGTCTGCCAACCTGACAATAACTCGACATTCGTTGACGGATTATTTTCGTTGCCAACCCTATGATATATTGTGTTGTTTTTTTGCGTCATCGACTGACGTTTATGTCGATGCTCAGATGTTTTTGTGTTACCAACATATTGGATTGTTATTGGATGAAGGCGTAGTGGATGAATAAAATTTTGTTTTTCTGTATGCTGAAATCGCGTTTCTGAAGGATTGGGACACATTAGTTAAACACGTCTTCATTTTGAAAGTATATTCCATGTAGCCTGGTTGAACGTTTTGGCATTAATCTCGCAAAGATTCAGACTTCCAAAGTGTTAAGAAATACACAGGGAAAATAACTCAAAAATACTTTGTCCAACCCAGGAATTGAAACCAGGATTCCATCCTCAACAAGGTTGTTCTTGCGACAAGTAACCAACAAGACAATGGATACTAACCATATATTATGTTAAAAATAAAAGACACTACAAAGTAAAAAATAACTCCAATTTCGGAAGTCGCTGTTTTTGGTTCTTTCTTCGTTTTTTAATACCGACTTTAGAAATTAAAGTTATTTTATACTTTGAACTGTTTTTTTTTATTTGGAAGTCGGGTGTTTTTTTGTAAAAACGTTTTTTATTTTTCACTTTTTAGTGGTAACTCACACCTAATAAAACCAACGGAAAGTCACAAAAAAGCAAAACACGCTATTTCGTCTACTTACTTGGATGATATATTTTGCCCCTACACGTTAAACGACTGATCGGGTTTAGACGAAATTTGGCACATGTGTGGACCATGCACTGGTATAGGACATGGGGTAAGCTTTCCTCAGATACGCAGGCCAAGACCCTCATCATCCGCATAGCTTTTATCCCAACTATATTAGGGTCGACTTCCAGCCAAATCGGTTCAGTTGAATACCAGTATTTTACGTGGAGCGGCTGCCTACCAGACCTCCACACACATTACCTGGGTAACACGGTAGTTCAGCAAGACTGGAGTCAGATTTACTGACTTAGATCTACAAATGACAGCCGGGACCAACGGTTTAACGTGCTTTCTGAGGCACGGAGGAAGCTCGGTTTGTTAAGATGGTCAGCCATCCACAGACCAACCTTGGCAAGCGTTGCTTAACCTTAATCGACCCGTGCGGCTGTTATTCTTTAGCCACGAGCACTTGTCTTATGTAAGCAGAAAATACAAGTATTTTGGCCATTTTGCACTATACTCTGACACATGCAAAGAACCACAGCCGCCAGAAAGCTGGTTTTTGGGGTCAGCCGGCACGATAAAGAAAATACAGTTAGAAAGCATATTGTTCAGCGCCAGAATTAATGTCGGGTACATTAAGTTACTACTAGCGCCATCTAGTATCGAGTAGCAGAACTAGTAGAGTCAAGTACCTTCTAGACATTTCTTTGACAGAACATTCTAGACTTCTCGATATCTAGTCAGTCGGCAGCGGTAGTTACGAGTACTTTCCAGATGTTTCGAGAATAGAAGTTTCTAGAATTAACTGTCCTATATAAGGAGCGCGTAGTCCGCGACCGAGTCAGTTTATAAGCCCTGGCTGGAGGCTTTAATATTATATTAAGGCCACCACAGACAAGCCTGGTTAAGCAGTCGACAACCTAATAGGTTGAACTGCGAGACGCCAATCACAAAAAAAAAGCGACCGAGTCAGTATTGGCGAATACTTCGGAAGCGATCTTCAAGTGCGATTAAAGTGATCAGTAGTGAAGTTGTTTTATAATTAGTGAGTTTAAAGTTGTAATTAGTGTTGTAAAATTAAAGTGTCATTTTGGTTTTTTAATCGTCTGTTTTTATTGTCACGAACCCTAAGCTCGTAACAATATAATAAAACAAACGTATATTGTACCTAATGAATTATAATATAACGAGAGCTCTGCGTTTACTGACCTTGTTCATAATTAAATGGCGGTGTCATTTCCTCTAGCCGTGGCTCGTCGCCGCCCAAATTTAGACTGCTTTTATTATTTCATGTTTTATTCGTTGGTGAAGTTAGATAGTTTTAATAAAATATAGCGTTTTGCGTTTAAACTGCAAACTAATATATTATGTGTATAATCTATAATCCTACTATATCCTACTAATATTATAAACGCGAAAGTTTCTAAGCATGGATGGATGGATGGATGTTTGTTACTCTTTCACGTAAAAACGACTGAATGGAAATAGATGAAATTTAGCACACATATAGTTTATGACCTGGATTAACACATAGGATACTTTTTATCCCGGGAATATGTTCCATGGGATAATTTTCGACAATCACGCGGGCGGAGCCGCGGGCGGCAACTTGTAATATAATAAAGTTGAAGAGTTTGATTTAACGCGCTGATCGCTGGAACTACCAATCGGATTTGGAAAATTATTTTCGTGTATAGGCTATGCGGGAACGGAAAATTCCTACGGGAATGGAAAAAAACGGGAAATGCGCGTACGAAGTCAAGAGCTAGTTTATATTAAATATGCGGATATGAGTTTAATTTGATGCACTTTAGTACCCAAATAGATCGTATCTTGGAGACGGTTGTACTTTTCTTTTGTAAAAATTAAACCTGCACGCGAGCGAAGTCGGGCAAAAACTACTTAAAATTAAAGAAATTGGGTTGTCTTTAAATTATAGATCTATTTATTATTAAATATATTTTTTGTTTCCAGTGTCCAACCAACTGAGATATATCGATTTAAGACCATCACAAATGTCACTATAACTTTTTTAAGTTCTTAGCATAAAAGTACCTACTACTCGTGCGAGTTAACTTGACACCAGGCTCAAATGACGTTCTAATGAATTAATGAATTAATGAATTAATGAATTAATGAATTAATGAATTAATGAATTAATGAATTAATGAATTAATGAATTAATGAATTAATGAATTAATGAATTAATGAATTAATGAATTAATGAATTAATTGATTAATTAATTTATTTTTATATATTTATTTATTTTTTTTATATTTATTTATTTATTTATTTATATTTATTTATTTATTTACTTCGGGAAAACAAACAGTTACACAAAAAAGGTACACTAAAAGTGTTTTAAAATACAAAATTTTAAAAACAAACTAAAATTTCCAGATTTTTGTCTTTCTGTTAAAAAACTTATTTTAAAATTTTACATTAAAAATCAAATTTAAATTAAACAATCCGATTTCGAAAATAATAATCTAAATGAAACGGTAACAGTGATGCTAACGCGTTTATATTGTTTTCATCGAAATCGCATTGTTCAATTTTAATTATAATTCATTCGGTACAGGTGTCAAGTCAACTCGCACGAGTTGGAACGAGAAAACAACTGTTTGAATTCTAGCATGTGAAGAATCCTCCCCATTAGGGAATTCTTATGTTTCAAAGAGCAAAAAAAAACACGATACATTATTTTATAGTAGAAAACTGCTTACTTTTGCACAAGTCTGGCACAACGTATAACAATAACATTTTATGTCTTTTGTTCCAAGAAATGTATCGAAATACCGAATTCTTTTTTTAGGGTTCCTTCACGGAGAACAAAACCGGTCCTATTTTTACTGAGCCTACGCTAGTAGTCTGACACAAGGCTGTTTTTTAATGGCACGTATCCTAACAAATTTTAATCTCGACTCCTAAAATACCTATCCGTCCAATATTATAAACTTCCTGGAATTCCTAATCTTATGACGAGAAATTTTCACTGATATAAGGCTACACTATTGCCGAATGCCCAGAACAATCCTCTAACGGCCGGTCTCATGCTCATGTTACAAAGGCAACCATGACGTTTCAGCTACTGTTGGTAGCTAATTTGACAGTTGGTTAACGTTATTAAACCGGCCGTAAGCGGGCAAAGCTAGTACAGAAAAAAACCGTCCAATAGATTCAGAGCAAAGTGGCTGTGACTGACGAACAGACAACCGTCTAGATAGACACACGATTGATTCTACAAGGATTTCGATTTATAAACGTTTTCTTTCTAAAAAATAATAAAATTAAGTACCGTAAAACGAGGGGGATAGAAATGCAGGGGAGAATAAAAAAGGAAAATTTTATTGGGATTTTCACTTTCATTCCATATGAATAGTTACTCACAAAGCATACATAAAAACAAAAATAATTGATTAAAAATTGGAGTTCTTCATTGCAGTAGCGGAGAATTTTTACTTTCCTATTTTTAAACATTTTTTAAGGTTAAATGTCAATGAATGATGATTTCGGTTTTAAGATGTGTGAACCTACTAACATGTTTTACTAACGAACTAGACTGTATGTTGTCTAAAGAAATAAAGATATATTATTTATTTATTTATTGCTGCAAGTTTGCAAACAACATTTAAATAACGTGAAACCACCAATCAAAGTGTCGTATATTCACCCCTGCATTTCTATCCACCCCGTTTTACCCGGTACTACGGAACCCTCGCTTCAAAAGCCCACATCACACTTTGCCGTTTCCCTCAGCAAACGAGGATGTAATTCCGCTCATTTCAAACAGACATCAGAAACAATTCCTAAGGATTAATTCCGATGTGTTCTTTGCAAAGTTTCGTATGTAAAATTAAATTTTAGAGCGGCCGTGACTGTCTCAGTTGAAGTTTGTCGCAAAGGGTGCATACCCTTATGACAAACTTTGTTATTTGTTTTTCTGTTTGTTATATGCAAACTTTGGGCTTGAAATTCATGTATTGAATAAGCGGGAAATATTTACGATGGATAATAATTAACGGGGGAACTGTTATGGAAGTGGGGTTTTAAGGTTTTTAGTGAATAAAACGGCATTTTTAAATTCAAATGGAAAATGTAGGTACTGGTCGTGATTCCCGATAAGTTATTTATTGAACTTACTTAGTTATATATTTGTTAGTATTATGTGCTGTCATGGAATCAAATCTTTAAAGTCATTTCAAGCTAGTTCTCACTGATTTTTAATTTAGACTTTTTTCAGAATTTATTTTAATCTTAGTGTTATTTAACCCTCCTGCCTTTTTTTTTTTAAGGACGGCAAATCATCAAATGATTTCTTCCGCTCTGGGTTAAGCGGGCGTGTCAGACTCTTACTGACTAAAACCCATCCGTTTTCCTTCTAAAGCCCTTTCGAACGACCTGGCTGGAGGCTCTAATATTATATTAAGGTCAACACAGGCAAGCCCGGTTAAGCAGTCGGCAACCTTATAGGTTGAACTGCGAGACGCCATTCACAAAAAAAGCCCTTTCTAACAGATTCCGCAACCCTGCCAGGCTCTGGCCCTAGCGGGCCCCTCCTGCCTACAAATAGGGTAATGTTATTTCAAGAGTGTATACGCATGTTTGTATTTTCAAGTATTCTAGCCTAAATGACCTACAGTGCGATTATGTAAACATGGCGAAGTGAATGGGTGAAGTGATCACGAAGTGAGCTGTCAATCCAACATGGATCAAAATGAAATCACTTCGACATGTTTTTTACAGAATTGAACGGCTGATAGATTTTAACAATTGAGGGTGCCGATTTGCCGAAGTGACACAGCTCTATAAATTTTGACAATGACAGTCATGTGCAGTATCTAAATAAAAAGCTCGAAATGTAGCATCAATCATCAATTGCATCAGACACTTTAATACAATAAATGCCATCAACAGCTGCATCCTCTGAAAAATACTTTTCGAACTTTTTAGTACTGTTTTTGCGTTCCGCTGCAGCACGCTTTAATCTCAGTATACTCGTAACTTAACTATTCAAGCTTCACTATAGCCTTTATCCTCAGAGCTCCTCAAAATAATCTTCCACCATCTACCAATAAGATAAACATAGCACCAGAACACAGCAGAGAGCTCAGCTCCTAATATTGCATCCGATAGCATCGAATTTGAATATTTAATGCCATCTACCAATATTCTGGAATCGATCAATACATATTTATGAGACATTTCGTTGACGTATACTAGATTGAAATTGCCTTCTACATTTACGTATATTTAAATAGGAGTGATGAAGCCTTTATAAAAGGGTTTATTGTAAAGTAGGTGGATCCTGAGCCAGGTGCGTGGTACTAACAACCCTTTTTATGAGTTTTTTTTATTTTTATGAGTGCCCTGTCACATCTGCTCTACTTAACTTTTGAACGCCACTGTCACATATGTAACAAAAAATACGTCGATTTGTGGCTTTGCGTCGGGGGCATGCCGATGCGTTTATACTCTGACGTTCAAAAGGTTAAGGGGTCTTGCCTGTATTGGCTTGAACAAAATGAATACCTCAAGGCAGACTACAAAAAAAAAAACTAAGCGAAAACATGCCAAGGGCACCCCTTGTGGGGTACGGACCTCGGCTCAGGGCATCCCTGACGGAAGAACAGTTAAGAAGGGTTGGATTAATGTAAGTGTATAATAAGAGGGCCTGGTGCGAGTATTTACGTATAAGTACTCATTCGATCGCGTTTACGTAAACGTTCGCTGATGTCAAATTGTATGAGAAAAAAGAGGTTTCCATTATTGTCACCTTATGGGACGACGCTTATTCAGTTTTATGTAAGGACTAGCTTTTGCCCGCGACTTCGTACGCATATATCCCGTTCCCGTATAGCCTAAAGCCTTCCTCATAAATGTGGCTATCATCTACAAAAAAACGAGTTTTACAGTAGTCGCATAGGATATGTAACATTTATGACGTTTCACCTTGGTAAACAGCAACATTAACATTAAAAGTACCAATTGACAGCCAACCCGACCACTGCGCGCGCTCATTGGTCAAATAAAATAGCGCGCGCTTCCTTTCTTCCTGTTACATACTTCCGTCCCATTTCACGAAATCACTCCCACAGATTACAGCAAAGCGAGAGGAAAGATGTTACACATCAAAAAGAATTTTCCAAATTCGACTGGCAGTTCCACAGATTAGAACGTTCAAACAAACAAACTTTCCAGCTTTATTATATTAGTATAGATTGGAGCAGGTGGCGCTCAGTAGTTTGTGTTCTCTCCCCTGAGAAAAAAGTGTGAAAAAAAAAATCAAAACTCATTTATTCAAATTAGGCTGAGTGCCAGCACTTTTTGAACGTCAAAGTTCTACATAAAGACAGTCTCCCAAAACGTTCGCCCGTCACCACTTCCAAGTGAGAGAGTTTATGGTATGTTTGGTATGTTGCGAATAAATTGAATTGAATTGAATATGTTTGACATGTCCTTCGTGACGGTAGGATATGGCTACAAGAATAATACTGATTGATCATGCCACTTACAAGAATCAGTATAAGGTTGGTAGTGAATCAATGAGGATCTTTACTGCTATGTTTGCACGATAGGTGGTGCATCGTCGGCATGGCCATTAAAAGCTGTTAAATACATTTTGTAACCTATAATTCAATAAATTGCCTGTGTGTTGAACCAGGATGTACCCCTGGTGTACATTTATTTACCAAAGACAAAAAAAAAGAATTAAAAAAAAAGGCTATACTTACCTCGCAAAAAACATCTAATTAGTCTGTCAGACAGATTTCCAGAAAATATTGCACACGTATTTTTCTTTTGTCACATAAACAAAAAATGAAGACGATACAGTACGTTGAAAACTCGTGTGACGTCACTTACTAGTACACTTTTTTACTAGAAAGTGACGTTACAAGCCCCCACTCCTTGTCTTTGGTGCGTTCTATCTTCGTATTTTTTATTGATTTAATAAAATATAAAATACGTATCCAATATTTTTCGATAGTCTAACTGACGGACTAAATCGAATCATATTTTTTAATCCAGGCAAGATCCTGATTTTTTAACCTTCCAGGTACAATAAATGTGAAAGGTTTCAACACAAAAATTAGCAATAACCAAAGCGTAAACAAAGCGAAAACGAATTGACAGCAGCCATCCTGCCGCTGGCGATATCCGCGCTGAGTTTTGCGTGTGGATCCCCATTGACAAGCTTATCAATCCACTTTGACTGCTGTTATAGTTTAGCGAATTCTACTGAGTTGGCGAATTTCGCCAACTCAGTAGAATAATCTGTCTTCCCAGTAACGACAGCCAATTTAAGATCCTAACCAAACGAACTTAAAGTTTTTCTCAGTTCATTCCCATAACTTGAGTCGCCCGGAAACGCTAGCTTTAATGTTAGATTAGAAGAAAATGTAGCTGCATAAATACTGAGAGCTTTAACCAGACAAAAGTAGGAATAGAGCCTATAAATATACCGTTTCGCAGGTTTATAGTTTTCTCAGAAGATTCCGTACTATTGTAAATCATGACTAGGACAAAATTGCGCTAAGGTTTACTGCTCGCTCCCTGAATGTAATATCTTTTGTTTTATCTCATTTTTGTTGTGCTCTCGTTTGTTTATTGTTTTAAAGTTCAGGTTGTTTGGAGATTAAAGTTTGTTGGTGTTGTAATAATCTGAATAGTTTTGCTGTAGTGATAAGATAAATACTTACTCTTTAAGATCAGCATCTGTCTGGCAATATTGCTGAAATGAATATTTTTGAACGGCGCAGTCGTGGGGCACTCAGTTAATGGGTTGTGGAGGCCTGTTAGGCAGCCACTCCACGTAAAATACTGGTATTCAGCTGAATCCGGTGTGACTGGAAGCCGACCCCAATATAGTTGGGGAAAGGCTAGGCAGATGATGATGAGTCGTGGGGCACGGCACACACATTATTTTAATGAGGATGACAAAAAAAACTGTGACAATCATTCAGACATTCTACATATTTTATTATGCATGACCTAACTGTTCCGTATGGTGTCGGACGTAAAAGAATAGCGCCATCCCATCACTTCCCGTGGTTGTCGTAAGAGGCGACTAAGGGACTCACCAGAGAATTGGCAGCAGCATTCTCTGTGTATTGCAAAAGCCACACTGCGATCGCCAACCCGCATGCCAAGCGTGGCGATTATGGCAAACTTCCCCCCTCTGGGGGAGGCCTATGTTCAGCAGTGGATGTCTTTGGGCTGATATAATGATGATGATGATGATAACCTGGACACTTATGAAATAAACGAATTTGAGAACATTAACAATTCGTCTCCGTTGTTGCTTGGCGTCTATAAGTTCAAAGTTTGCTGGGTAATTTGTTGCGCCACTTCTTCTTCCCAGCTACAACACTAGGAAGTGGTGACGGGCGGGCGTTTTGGGGGACTGTCTTTAAGTTGAACTTTGACGTTCAAAAAGTGCTGGCACTCAGCCTAATTTGAATAAATGACTTTTGAATTTTTAAAGATTTGCCTTTCAATAAGGTAGCAACAAAAAAGCCTAACACCAGGCGTGCTTCATTAATGAACACATTCGAGTTCTAAAAATACCTACTACTGAACAAAAGGTCTAATCCTGAACGAATACCTAAACACCGTACATACATACACACAGAAACAGAAGGAAATAAAGCAATTTCAAACATCAAAAGACGGGAACCATTGTTTCCAATATTTAGTCACGAAACAGTGATACTCATACGGAATTTCCTTTACATATTTTAATCCGGGATCTATACGGTATCCCGGGATTTAAACTCCCTCATTGTTCCAGTATTTAATATTACATTGGATTCCCGGTGTTTCCCAGCCATGGGACGCGTTCCTGCAAATTGTATATCGTTGGTAGTGTTGCCAGCCCTACCCTAGAGGAAAACTGCATAAAAGCTCAAAAAAACCTTAGTTTTTTTAATAAAATAAATAATAATAAATAATAATAAAATAAATCAAATGTACAGGCTATGCTTATTTATAATCTGATAGAGAATTAAAAATAAAGAATACTTGGAAAAATCTAAAACTATCGAACCAAGAAATAATTTTAGAAGATACAATATCCAAATTACTTTGAAACAAACAAGATTTTTTATAAGATCCGCCATTTTGTTTGGTTTTTAATTTTACCCAGTGACACTTGCGATATGAAGAAAGAAAATATATTTTTAACTTTTAATGTAACCGGTTATGCTCGCACAATTAAGACTAAACTAATGACATTTAATTGATATAAAGTTGTTTATCCGTTTAGGAGTTACAAGTTACCATAAAAACATTATAAAGAAACAAATTAAATAAATGAATTTGAAATTTGAATTTGAAATTTTGCCACGGTCAGATAAAGCTTACAAAAACCGGTAAATCTGCAATTAAAACTGTAAAGTTGGCAACCCTAAATATTGGCAAAAAGGTGTGCTTTGTAGAAACGGTTATTGTATTGTATGTGCATTGTATTGTGAGTCTGTAATTTTACGCTTTCAGGCGGATTAGGATTTTTTATGTGTGCTTTCATTTGGAATGATTGTTTTCTTTTGAAAGAGAGAGGAAATGATTTTGTTTTTCGGTAAGAATAAGTCCTGTCCCATTTTAAGATTTTTACAATTTTTTTTGCAGGTTATAGCTGTAGTTTGTAAGAACTGTAAATAAAATACTTAGATAGGCTAATTTGTAGTTGACAAATGTGCATTCATTAATACAAATTCTATATCACAATATACAAATTGATATTTGAAACAAGAGAGTCAGATGTAGACAATTTAAACTGGACATAATGAATGTTAAATGGTCTCAATAAACTGCAACAGATCCGTATCTCAGTGGCTCTTACGACTAGATTCTCACTTCCACACCACTGACATTTATTACCCCATTCGAGAACCTAAAATACGATGTAACAAACTTGCTTACTCCATTGGAAACTCTCAAATAAACCATTTATAGTACTATCTGCCAAAAAACA
The DNA here is from genome assembly GCA_905163435.1 of Mamestra brassicae. Taxonomy (NCBI): domain Eukaryota; kingdom Metazoa; phylum Arthropoda; class Insecta; order Lepidoptera; family Noctuidae; genus Mamestra; species Mamestra brassicae. Next base: position 15,109,174 of record LR991006.1, on the reverse strand, counting down.
CGCTTGAAACTCCCGCGACAGAAGGAGAGGCAAGCGTTTGTAAAAATGTAAATTTTATTGCCTAAAAGCAACCGGCTCTGGTATAAATATTTGAAGTTAAGCCGACTGCACACTGGGCATGCGCTGTGCGGATTTTACATGGCCCTCTGTTACACCGAAGTGGGAATCTTGTTACGTCGAAAATTTAAAACTTTTTTTAATTCAGTTGTTGATACAAGATGGCCACCGTTTCGCTTCAAAACTTGGGCGTGAAAATTAAAATGCGTGAGTCGGCGAAAAATTCGACCTACTTTCTGTTGCTATATGTAGCAAAGGCAACTAAGAGTAGCTGAAGAGACAGATTGTTACGAAAATATGGTTTATATTTTAGTTTATTGCGTAACTCAGGGGTTCCCAAAGTGTGCGGCACGGCGCCCTCGCCCCCGTAGAAAGTACAGAAGGGCGCCGCAAGACGCTCCTGTTTTCCTTTCTTTGGGATCTTACGTATTCGCGTTTACAAAATTTAATAAACAGTTCAAATCTCGCTCGCTGGTTAGTATTTTATTTCCTTTTTGTGTTTCAATATGTAAAAAAAAATATAATCTATTGTGGTTGCTTTAATCTTTGTGTCTAGTATAATTGTAACCTATTTTGGCAAGCTAGGGCGCCGGGACATATCACTAAACGGTGTAAGTGCGCCACGGATTTAAATAGTTTGGGAACCCCTGGCTTAACTATATCAGTTTTTCTTGGACACGTCAGAAAAAAATCTTCCAGATAGGTAGTAATTAAGTACCCTCCAACACATATAGGCCAGGATCGTCATGTAGTAGGTGCCTGAAGACGGTCTTAAAAAACGCTGGCTTCTAAATATTTATATCGCACTGGGATTTGCTGTTGGAGAACCCAATTCTGTTTTGAGTTCGTCTTTGTACATAAGGTGTCCTATTATGTTTGTATTTTTATGTTTCTTGTGTGCATATAAAAATAGAAATTGGCAGGAGAAGGGGATTATAAGATAGTCTTTTTGCAGTATAAAATAGTAAAGCAAACTCCATTTTTACGTTACAGTGCACTAACACACTCGAGAAGGACACTAAATTAACCACTTGTATCACTGTGATATATGTTACAACTGTTTCATTTGTTGAAGATCCAAATCTGTACTTATTGTGTTTGTTTGTTTGTTTGAACGCGCTAATCTCTGAAAGTACCAGTCGGATTTGGAAAATTATTTTTGTATATTAAAGCCACTATCATGAGGACGGTTATACGAGATATACGCGGTTATACGCGGGAACGGGGAAAAACATATCCGGCGCGACCCTTGCTCGAGCCAGCCCGCGCCGCTGAGCATGTAGTTTTAAATTCGTCCCTGATTAATAATCCTAGTTCGATCCTGCCCGTCCCTAGTTGTCCTCCCCCCAGCGACGCCCTAAGCCGAGGCCCGTACCCACAGCACCCCCTGTGGGTACGGGCCTCGGCTTAGCAAATTTTAATAAGCCCTGGCTGGAGGCTTTAATATATATATTAAGACCACCAGAGGCAAGCCCGGTTAACCAGTCGATAAACTCATAGGTTTAAATGCGAGAAGCAAACCAAACAAAAAAAGGAAAAAAATGGGAACGGGAAAAAACGGGATATGTGAGTACGAAGTCACGGGCAAAAGCTAGTTAGTAAATAAATATTGCCACCTCCCCTTTTCAATTTAATTCCGACATCAACAGCCAGAACATTTAGCACTAAAACATTAACAAAATGAATCAATTGTACTGATGAGATCCACGTACCCTGTCAATCCGTACAACTGCGAATATTCCCTTGGGTAGTTAGTACCTACAGGGCTGACACTAACTTTTGTGATTGGTCCATCGCTGAGTCACTTGGGAGTAGTCGGGACAAGCTGTAGTTTCAATCTATGAACATGTTTGTGTTTTAGGTAGGTTGGTTTAATGGAAAAAGGTTATTGTTGAGCATTTTTCAGCTTGTCATTAACTTATCAGACCTTTGTTTCGGTTATTTTAGTCTGGAGTTAGAGAGTTTAACAAGAACCTTTAGCCGCTTGAATGACAGTGTCAAAGGTCATTGAAATTTTCTGTGGAGATTTTTTTGAAAAAAACAAGATGGCGGCTTTGGTTTTGATTTCTTTCACGCGCCAAAAAGATGCCTGTATATACATAAGTACTATGCAAAACCAGTGAGAATTTGATTGGTGTCTTTTTTTTTAAATAATAAGATTAATAAATACCTTTAATACATTTTAAAGAACACAGTTGCTCATTTGCCTGAACTAGGATGAACCTGTGCTTCAGGCTGAAAAGTGCTTAAATTAACTTAAAATAATAAATTAACAATTAATCAATTGACTACAATATAATTTTAAATTAAAGGACACATCATGGTTTATTTACAGATAAAACGGTGTTGTTATGATTCTCCGTAAGACATGCTTAGTACATATTCCACAATTATCTTTTTACAGCTAAAATAATATAACATATAGGTACTTCTTTTTTTTAAGGATGGGAAGGGAAATCATAAAATGACTTCTTCCGTTTCGGGAAGAGCGGAAGGGCGTGTCAGACTCTTACTGACTAAAACCTATCCGTGTTCCTTCTAAAGCCCTTTGCGGTCCACGGCCGCGGTGACTCTTTCGAACAAATTCCGCAACCCTGGCATAACTTATAGATACTTGTTCTATTTAATCTGTTGTACAGAAATGGCCCAAAAAATGTTAAAACCTTTTTACAAAGACATGTGTTGAATACGCATTAGAATCGCATGCAATATCATTCCGTCTCTAATTAGTATTTTCGGTGTTGTATGAAAGCATTGTGTGCTGTTTTGTTACCATGTGTATAATGAAACGCTGGCGAACAGTCAGTACGTTGCAGGATTTGTATAGGAGATTTGTAGGCATAGGGAAAGAGATGGAAATTGGCTAGTTTTATGTGTTAATTGTTTTCCTAGTCTAATTTTTTTTGAATGAATAATATATAATAATATTTATAATATAATAATATCTTGGGACAACTCACACACGGTCATCCGATCCCAAACTAGGCAGAGCCTGTGCTATGGCAACCAGACAACTGATAAACATACTTATATATGAATGAATGATGTATTTATTTGCAAGAATATAGGTAACTAACATAAGTTCTTAAAATCTAAGGTTTTCACTATATTTGGCATTTCCGACGTGCAAATATTTAGATTTTACATCTCTGTTATACATATAGCATGCAGGACAAATTAATCTAGTAATTAGCAATTAGCATTAAAATTCTAATATTAGTTCGATAACTTAAATTTAGATTTCCATGCATTTTTTTTCCTTAGCCTATTGTATCCCACTCCTGGGCAAAGGCCTCCCCCGTATCCTTCCAGACATTCTTTTCTTGCGCCACCTCGAACCAGCCTTCGCCATGCAATTAATAAAATTAAAATTAAATACAATTCTATTTATTTAAAATAATAATTTGTATTAAAATATCGGTCAATAATAGTGATATAATATCAATAAAATAATACGTAGCCATTATAGAAAACTTTTAAATATTGTATAAATATTTTAACTCTCTCTTATCTCATAGATATGAATTATTTTAACTCTTGCTTAAATTATCATTTTCAGCAGCACAGAACAGGTAGATAGAAAGATTTATTGTAAACCAAAACTAGTTTATGTTATCAACGAACAGTTGCCAAAAATATAACAGTCGGGCCAACATTCGTTGAACATTCGCTACAGTGTAACACCAACCGAAATCCGGTCCATGTGCACTTACATCACTGTCCAGGAAACGTGCCTCCTTATGCATCGTTAATCTTGTTTATTATACTATTTATTATAACCGAACACCCGACTATACTGCCAGGGAAGTCACGTGAGCCAGGGGAATCAAGCGAGCCAGGGGAATTTTTAAAATTACCTGGCAACGTTATCAACCGTGATTTAGATGTGAAACTTCTACCTGTTACGTTTATTTAAGTTTGTTAACTATGGAGATTTAGGGAGATAGATGAAATGAGATGAGGTTTTGTTTTGTGGAGAAAAGTTGTTTGAGTGTTGAGTAAGCTGCTTTTTATGAAATGATGAGCTACTTATGACAGAAGAACGTGTCTTCTTTACCGTGTGTACTAACTTGAATTTATTTAACACTAGCTGCACCCCGCGGTGTTACCTGGTGTAAAACGTGTTATATTTATAAAAAGTAGCCGATGTGTTAATCCAGGGTGTCAGCTTCCTGTAAACCAAATTTTATCAAAATTGGTCCTGCCGTTTGCGCGTGAAGACGTAACAAACATACACACACACTCACAAACTTTCGCCTTTATAATATTAGGGTCAATTTATACTAGCTAAATAAATTTACCTTTATCTCCAAAACATAACGCACAATTTTTTTCGAGATAAAAGAAGACGCGCGAATTCGACGGAATTCGCGCGTCGGACCGGAAGAAATATATCAGTAGAAATATATACATTACGTTGTGGTAATATGAGTGAATTTGCTATTGAAGTTTCAGATTGACGCTTCGACTCTGCGCTAGTATAAATTGACCCTTAGTGTAGATAATAAGCCACACAGCTTTTTAAAATTCGACGCTCGCGTTTGATTACTATCTCACCTTATGGAAAGGGATGATGTGGTCAACGATGGAGAACGCTTATCTAGATCCAGCTTCGCTTTAATCATCATCAGATTTGTTTCTGAACATTATGGATGATTCGACTGCCAATTCGATTTCGCTATCAATACGTCGAGGGACACAATCATGGAAATAGCGCTAATATCGTCTAACACTGTTATAATAACTGTGTTGGGATCGGCTTCAAGTCGAACTAGATGCAGCTAAATACTAGTATTTTACTTGGGCTCCTATGAGCCTATCAACTCTCCACAGTCCAGACTGGTGTCAGATTTCCTGGATTTCGCCAAAGATCTACAAATGGCAGCTGTCACCAACAGGTTAGCGTGCTTTCCGAGGCACGGAAGAATCTCAGTAGGTATGTTAAGCTGGTCATCCATCCACGGACTGACTTCAGCTAGTGTTGCTTAACTTTGAAGTTCGGCCCGTGCAGCTGTTATAATTAAGCCACGAGCTTCTCACGTCATTGTTTAGCAGTACTGATATAACAGTAAAGTTTGCGTTGAAGTTGATAATAGGTATGAAGACTATGTCAACCAGTTACAACCCACTTTTTTAATCCACTCCCACAGCTCACATCCAAGTCATTCCCCGTCATGTCCAACAAAATAAAGGTCTGCCAGTATTCCCCATCGGAAGTAGTAAGGCGACACGTAGAAATGGCTGACATTACTACACTGAATGGCGGGAAACTGCTTTCTTTCCGCCATCTTGTTTTCCTCTGATTAATTTTGTTAGTTGTCCCGAGAGGTTCTCTGATACATGCCTGTGTTTGTTCGTATTTTGTTTGCATGATTATTTTAGTCCTGTGACGTGTTGTGGTAGATTTTGGGAAGATTTTATGGTGTTTGAGTCGAGGATAGGTGAATTTGAACAAGATTAGCGAATTACAGGAACAAATGCAGGCCTTAAAGTAGAGAGAAAGCGATAAAAATGGTTTTAATTTGATGTAAGGAAACTCGATAGCATAAATGTCTCAGTGAATTCACTGAGATGTTGAACTGTCAGTATTTAGGATATTGCCACGGATGATGAGTGTTTTCATGAAGCTGTTTCGTATCCTACATATTTATTCATATATACTTATACTTTACGTACACAAATGCACACAGGCGGACGTAATAATGCCTTTGGCATTTTCTACCAGACAACATATTTTAGGAGTTAAGGGTTTTAGCCTGAACTTTGTCAGCTGAGACTGACTGAAAAAACTACGATCAAGCTGAACCCCGAAATCATATCTTACCATTTATTAAATAAAAAGTGGCCAAGTGCTAGTCTGACTTGCGTGCAAAGGGTTCCGAACGAATTTCATTTTTGTAACATGTTATTTTAACACTATATACTTCTTATACGTTTTTCTGTAATCTATAGGTAAAGAACCATTATCTGCATTTTTTTTACAAATTAGTTACGGAGATATGGGGAGGGGAAATGGTAATTTTTAGTCTAATTTAAAACTAATAATATAATTGAAACCCTCACAATACGCCCTTTTTATATGTCACACAGTACAGTTTTAATTTTTTAATTTCTATTTCGTCCACCAAAAGTGACCCCCATACTCAAAATGTATCTATTTACGTACCGTGTCCGTGTTTGAGTCACAGTACTTCGAATGTGTACCACATTTCAACAGAATCGGTTTAGTACATTCGGAGAAAATTAGCTGTGACAGACGGAGAGACAGACAGACCACCCGAGTGATCCTATAAGGGTTTCTTACGGATGTTTGGAACCCTAACTGATATTATTACTGAATGTTCGATTGCTCATGCCTCCTGTTCATATTCACGATGGCAGGTGTTCTTACCTTCTGTAGCAGCTGCTTGTCGCCATTTGCCGCCATAACACGCGTTAGATTTTATTGTGAACATTTCCTGCGAACGTGGCTTCTCGAGGACGTTTTCTCTTGCCGTTTGATGTTGAAGATAAATTGACAGTTTGTTTAAAATATCTTTGTAGAGTAATGTTTAACTAACTTATGAAAGTTTACCCTTCATTTATCTATTAGATATAGTGATAAAAAATACTTGTACCGTAAAACGAGTTTTAATGAGTTAAGTTTTTAGAATCGACTCCTCTAGCTTAAATTTGATGCTTACCTCACATGGCTATGTCACAAAACAAAGTACGACTATAGATACTTATTACACAAGTAATGTCGTATTTTTAGTTACGGCAGCCGCCCGTATTGTTTCTCTTTTAAAGTTCATAATATCGAATATATTACTTATGTAAATCAAACTACAATAAACATTTAAAAAAAAAATACAACAAAATATTTTAATTAAAGAAATAAATATAGGTACACAGAGCCACACGAGAAATACACAGAGAAATAAATATAAGCAAATATACACAGAGCCATACGGGTCGATCAAGGTTAAGCAACGCTTGCCAAGGTTGGTCTGTGGATAGGTGATCTTAACATACCGAGTTTCCTCCGTGCCTTGGAAAGCACGTTAAGCCGTTGGTCCCGGCTGCCATTTGTAAATCTAAGCTAGTAAATCTGACAACAGTCTTGCCAAGAACTACCGTGCTACCCAGTTAATGGGTTGTGGAGGTCTGGTAGGCAGCCGCTCCACATAAAATACTGGTATTCAGCTGAATCCGGTTTGACTGGAAGCCGGCCCCAATATAGTTGGGCTAAAGGCTAGGCAGATGATGAGAGACAAATCGCATATTATCTATAACAAAATTAGATTACAGTACTCTTTCACCTACTGTTTTGAACAGCGCAATTTTCTTGGAGCCACCTAAAATACCAATACTCCCGGACGATTCTGTGAGCATATATATCGATGTAAACGCTTGGGTGAAGTGATCACGAGGTGAGCTGTCAATCCATACAATCAATATGTCACGTGATCACGGAGTGAGCTGTCATTTCATCTTGATTATATGGATTGACAGCTTACCTCGTGATCACTTCACCCAAGCCTTCACTTCGATATGATTACAGAATCGACCGGCTGATATTATTTCAATCGTTGAGTAAAACGATCGGTTCATACAGTAATTAATGAATTATTTACGAACGGTAGCCGCTAATGAGCCAGCCAATCGTATTCGTAATTGGAGAACGTGAAATAATAATGATCTAGGAAGCTGCCTTGCAGTGCTATTTATTAATCACTGAGCAGTAGTTATAATTTTATAAATAGTAACATGAAAGGGATATGCTGATGATCCAAGTGATGGAACTTTTTTTCACCTGGCACCAGTGCAAAATAGGTAAAAACCATTTATTTTTCTTAACCAATCTTTTTTTTTTTTTTAAGGATGGGAAATCATCAAATGACTTCTTCCGCTCTAGATCGAGCGGAAGGGCGTGTCAGACTCTTACTGACTAAAACCCATCCGTGTTCCTTCTAAAGCCCTTTGCGTTCCAGGGCCGCGGTTACTCTTTCGAACAAATTCCGCAACCCTGGCAGAACAAATCTTTGCTGCGTTTAATACCACTTGTCAATACATACCCAATGAGCCCAAACATGATGATGCTAGCTGGTTTGGTTGAGGAATTGCTATAGCCACTTTCCGGCTCCATCATCACAAGTATGCCAAGCTTAATCGTGTGTAAAGAAGTGCTTATACAGGGTGGCCCAAAAGTCGTGGATCAAACGCAACTAGGGGTTAGGTGGGGTAATCAGCTGCAAAAAGTTGTTCTACGGGAGGTCCTTAAGGTCAACCCCTCCAGAGTATAATTTTCACTAGATTGGTACTGATGAGTCCTTGCGTTAGACATGCTATTTATGGTTGTTTATTGGGTGTGTTGAAGATAATATTAAGTTTTACGAAATTTAAATTTAATACAGGGTCACTTTTCGGTAGAGTATTTTTTTTCACAGTGGGGTCCGAAGTAAATGAAAAGTTATGATTTGAAAAAAAAAAATTCATAAAACTTCAACCTCAATCATAGTTGAAAAATCCTCTTTAAGGTGGAAGCGCCAGGGTAGCCCGGGAAATCCAAATTTTCTCATGTTTTTTTGCAATTTACAATTTGATTTTCATGATTATAATTTTGTAAATAAATACGTGTCACGGTCGCCAATCGTATTTTTATCAACATAGAACCTGAAATTGACCTGCAAAATGCAAAAAACGTATGAAAATTTGAATTTCGCGGGCTACCCTAGCGTTTTCACCTTAATTTTTTTTTTTTTGTTTAACGACAAATTTAAATCAGGTGATACAAAAATACGTTGCATATCTATGCTTTAGTGTTAGGATATATATAAAGTCCTCCTGACCGATTTCGGCAATGGCGGCCACTCTCAACTGAGACTAGCCATCGGCGCGGGACATATTATAGTGCACAAGTGTGTGCGCAAACACAGGTGCAATTATTATTATTATATTCCGATGGGACGGCAACCCGCCACGACCGGAAAGAGATCTGGTGCAGGAACAAAGGCTTAGCCAGGATTCAGTCAAGGCACCCCCCCCTGGGCGTTGTAAAATGAAGAATATTGGTACCTACATGCTGCGTAAAAAATGAAAAACTTGAATCCGGGTCAACTACAATATTATTAGTTGTACTTGATTAATCTGATTTTTTCAGCAGTAGGCAGATGGGACCGAAAGGTTATGGAGAGACAACCACGTGCCGAAAAACGTCTCGCCACAAGGTGGACCGATGATCTTGAGAGGGCCGCAAGAATTCACTGGATGCGAAAGCACAGATCTAATAAATGTGACGACGCTTAAACGAGGCGCATTTCCATCACTGGTCGTCTGTCGGCTTGCTATGACTCAACATTGGATAGGTAATGGAACGCCCACGATAATCTGGACAACGTAGCCAAGATCTTTAAGACTCTGGAATTCCAAAGTCTTGTAAACTAATCTCTCTGTCGGAGAAGTGTGTTCAACTTTTTCTCAACACAAAATCAGTAACAATCCAGATCATACGCAAGCTTACCTATTGCCATCGATAGAAATACTAACTCGGAATATCAGCGGTTGCAAACATTTTACATTTCCTAACACCTTCGCACACCGTGCAAGATTCCGAGCTAATCCCCGAGTCGGATTTGAAAGTCCTACGAAGCTTAAACGTCGTTAGAGGAATGAAAGATTTTATTTCTTGGAATTTTGTATTTTTAGCAGCTAGTGATCTTATAGCTGAGATGTGTAGAATTGGTCTGGTGGGTCGTTTAAAATGAGGTGGGTGTGGTGGATTGTAATCATTGCCACCTTCGTAACACATTGTGTAGAAATCATTAATTCTATGGGTCTTCAATTCAACAGTGAATTGGTTGCTTCATTATTGACCATCATCGACTACATCATCATTTACCATCAGGTAAGATAGTCTGTGGTTAAACGTGAGCCTAGGAATAAACAAAAATAACGACCGACGATAAATAAGAACTATGTACAGCAAAAGATCTCTTTTGAAGAGAAAGAACGGCCATCATTGATCACCATATTCGCGCATAGCGTATTTGAGGCTTTAGACCATTATGCTAAGGCTTTTGAACACCATTTTTACGTATACATGACCAGCGACGCCAAACGTCACAAATATGTATCAAAAAGTACGGCAAATTCATGGCTTGGCGTCGGGGGCAAGCCTGTGCGTTTATGCTCAGGCGTTCAAAAGGTTAATTGGGAACGACGTGCAGTAGTGCTTTCATAGATCTTTAGCGATAACTAATCTCTCCAAAAAGTTTACCATTGCACTGAAAAAGGGAGTGAATGATAACGTAACGTGACCTGGGAGAGTCGAAGAAGAAAACGCGCCGAAACCAAGTAACATAGGACGTTCACAAAGATGATGGGGAATAGATGTAATATTGAACTATGTTCTATGGCCTCAAACAAGCTGAACACTTAAAACTCATACCTACCTCAAACGTCACACAGCTGTCAAATTTACATTACCTCCATAATTTAAATTAAATATCCATTTTCACCTCCAATATTTTGACAGTACATATTACCTACAAAATAGGGTTAAATTTTAAACAGTTCTGAAACACAGCACTGGGAAATACGATAATTATTTCATGTAGTTCAATTACCGATACGATTGGCTGGCTCGTTTGTCGCTAAAGTACGTTAAAATAAATAATGCATTCATTAAGGGGTTAAATATCTGCTGGTTAAGTTGATTAATCAGTCTATTTGTTGTTGGGTTCCTGAGGACTGACGAAGACTTGGAAGGAAGGCCATGCAGTTTGACAACGAACAGTCCTATAATACTAAACTTAATCCTCGTGCCCCGTGAGTCGGAAAGCACGTTAAGCAGGTGGTCCTGCGCATGGGCGTAGCGAGATACGCGCAGAGGGGCAGCGGACCCTCCCTACGCTGCTTAAAAGTTAGTTGAATTGGCCCTCAAATAGCCCCCTTAATAAAAATTCTAGTTCGATCCAGCCCGTCCCTAGTTGTCCTCCCCCCAGCGACGCCCTAAGCCGAGGCCCGTACCCCACAGGGGGTGCCCTTAGCGTGTAGTCGCTTAGTTTGTAAGTATTTTAAAAGCCCTAGCTGGTGGCTTTAATATTATATTAAGGCCACCACAGTCAAGCCCGGTTAAGCAGTCGACAACCTTATAGGTTGAACTGCGCAACGCCACTCACAAAAAAAAAAACTCTCAAATAGCATATTGGAATCTATTGCCAATGCGTAACAATCGAAGACCATCAATATGTGGGTATATGTCGCAGCCAACTGGCTTAATCAGCCGTTTCACTAGCGGCCTAGCGTTTTCATTAAAAGCAGCCGGAACGACAGCAGGATAAAATTGAAACAGTCTTATGAAGAGCCTCAGACCAGACTACCTTGTAAAATATAACTGTTTTCTGGTGTCTAGTCCATGAAGGGTCAAAGATTAGGCATTATGAGCAAAAGGATGAGCAGCACTGACTTTCCTATTGATACTAGGTCCAAAACCAATACATTTAAGCATGCTGGACAATAGTGATGGGTTTTTTGGAAATAAGTCCTCAAGTTCAGCCCTCAAATACGGACTTATCTGATTATTACGATAATAACAAGTTTAAATACGTTTTGCTTCACCTAAAACCGTCACTTGTATTACGTACTTGTGTACGTCAAGTTGGTATCAGAAATGAAAGAAGCATAGAAATTGGTACGATGATAACTTATACTACTCAGGACGACCCATTACCTACATATGAAACACTAATTAAAACTTTTCAACCCCATTTAAAAACAACAACACCGAAACTGCAAAACTCATTCATCATCATTTCACTTTAAACAAACAAAAAAACAAACTAAATCAATATTTTATTCTGGCAACATTGTCCGTTGGCTGTCATTGCTAAATAAATTACGGCGGCATGAATTAAATATCGGAGTTTGTGGTTCCGTTCCCGGCTGTACCGCGAATTAATATAATTTTACCGTTCTGTACCGTTTTTCGGTTGTAACGGTATGCCGTTTGTTTTTACTGTGACCGCCAATTAGGGTTTGTTACGCTCTCTGGAGGGATGGGCAGTGTAGGTTGGTTAGTCATGTTTCGAATATGGAAATCATTTTGATGAGTGTTGTTTTATGCATAGAGGTACGTAATGACTACGTGACATTTCGGTAGCGCTTGTCAACCCTATATGTATGTGTCGACTTTTTGGCAGTTGTAAATTGACATTGTATCAGCGACGATAACTATTAACAAACAGTCATTTAAGTAACTCTTGTTAATGCCATACATGTTGGTCTTTTTGCCCGACGACGGCAAAGCGAAAAGGAAGGGTTATGATTTAAAATGTCTATGTATGTATGTAAGAAAGTCACTCTGTCTCAAGCCTCTGATGCCTTAATTCTTCTGATGACTTCCTTGACCTGTCCAACAACTTGAAGGAAAAATATGGAAAAAATCCTCAAGCCATGTTGCGTTTAAATCGTGCCTCGACCCAAGCTTCAGCTGGTTAAAATTTATAGCTGCACCGACGAGATATTGCAGCTTATGTTGTTTAATTGCTTGCTTGAGCGGGGTGTAACCCACATAAATATACTGTACTAGTTGTTACCCGCGGTTTTACTCCCTTGGAGAGGCCAAGGGAGTAAACTACTGAATTAAGGGTAGAAAATTAAAATTAGCGATAGTGTGAGCTTTCTACCACAGAAATATTTTTTATAATTGTTTGTTGTGTTAATCCAATTACGAAAATTCTATCCTTTTGCAAACATGTATATTTTTGCACAGTTGCACAAGTTGCACATATCATATTCTATCTTTATACCACCCAAAGGTCGCATAAAGTTTAATAAATAGTCATAAATAAGATTGGGATCGATAAAGAAAGAATTTTACCACTTAATTTTAAGAGCGTAAATTAAAAAAAAACAGACTGAAACAAGAAAATGAAATAAAAACAGAATTGAACTATCTATACCAATATAATTTAGTTTGTTTGAACGCGCTAATCTCTGGAACTACCAGTCGGATTTAGATTTTTTTTTTATGATATTGATTATTGATCATTCATGAGGAATGCTATAGGCTAAATCGAAACGGGAAACCTTTACGGGAACAGGATATGCGCGTACGAAGTCGCGGGCAAAAGCTAGTTTTACTATAAACTTTCTAACTTTCATAGCCACAAGAAGAATATTGAATAAAAAACACCAATGTTGCCATCACCAAAAAATAAAGAAAAAAAAAATCAGTTCTGCCGGAAAACGCGCAAAAACACTTAAAGATAAAAAACTTATTAACTAGAATAATAACAAAAATATAAAAAAACCGCATCACTATCAGCCCATGACAAACAAACAATATCTACCAACCAAAACAAAACATTACCTACCACAACAGAAAACCTATTTAAAACTTAACTGCACAACAATACAACACATACATATTACACTATGTTAACCCGTTAATAGCAAGGCATTGTTCGCCGGTCTCTGGGGCCAGGAGCCGGCGAATGACAGCTTAATAACACTAAATCAAGTATCGGACGATGTTTTCATTCGAGGGTTAATAACGTGCAAAATATAAGTTTATTGAGAACCGCCAGCGGTTACGGGTTGTGACGTGTGATTAATGTACAGACTGCCTTTTTTTCATTATTATTACTTATTGGAAAAGTTATTTGGATTATTGGTGCCTGGTTCTATTATTGGAGGTGGGAGAAAAATGTTTTTATTTTAGTAGGAGCTTGGTATCACAATATTAATAAAGTGAATGTATGTCAATCAATCTGGCTTCAATGGCTGAGCGGATTAGGATGAAACTTGGCTCATGGGTCATAGAATACATGTAGCGACATCAATGCTGCCACAAGAAAAACTAACGAAGCAAAATTTGTACGGCAACAAAAGAACCGCAACGCCATCTATCCCGCCAGCGACGAACTACTAACGAAATCCTGTATGACGGTATCAGATTTTTCCGTACAATTTGAACATATACAACAGTCCGAATATCAAAAATAGGGCAGTTGCACATCAGACACAACAACCGTCCGGTCGGAGGATCCTCCCTTTTCAATGAAAGTTTGCAGTACTTTACAACCTATTCCGCATACCTCTGTATGCTTGTCTTTTTATTTGGTAGTTTTCTTTGTTTTTTTTTGTATACTCCCTACCACAGCAAATGTTGAAACCCTGAATCAAAAGTTGCGACTACCAGAAAAACTCTGACTCAATGAATCTCATCGAGTTCCGGAGAAGTAATACAACTATCTTGGATCCTGAAAAACATAATTACTATGATAAAACTCCTTTGCATAATAAAAAACTAGCTACATTCAGTGATTATAATTATCATCACTGATATTGATATTATAATCAATATCAATCATTAGGATACATAGAAGTTGATTAGATTTAGTAAAGATGTAAAGCGTCTGCGGAAAGATTTAAGATTAAATTCTAACCAATGTTTATTTATTTATTTATTTATTTATTTATTTATTTATTGGTTCACCAACAATTGTTTACACTGGTATTATGCTAAAAGTAACATGCAATAAAATAGAGTACAATAGTGTAACAATCACTTATAGGTAAACTCCGCATGCTTTAAGGATAAGTTGCATATGAGAAAAAAAATAATAGAAAAAAGCAGACTTAACTAAACTAATCTAAAATCATTATTGAAAACACGCGACTTCATAAATGTCTAATCCAGATCGAGATGATATTTATAAATATTGGTTTTTAATTGACTAAAAGAGTTAAAGTGCAGATCAATTATGTCGCTACAATCATTAACAACCTTGCAAAATCTCAATGTTGATGAATAATAATAATTTTGTTTAAGATGATCTGATTTTAACGACTATTTCATATTAAGTTCCTTCCAATTTTTTCTTCCAAGTTTTGATTCTTTTATATATTACTTTTAATTACGCTCTCTTTTTTTTGTTTTTCTGTGTACAATCCTGCAACTACTAATGTGTGTAACTCTGTCCCCCAAGATACAGACAAATGTCTAGATTGGTGACACCGTCCATTCTCATTCTTGTAAATATGCATTTTGATAATTAATAAGGACAGTTGATAAGAAATTCGTACCCATTAGAAACACTAACTTCTGAGATGTGTAAAATGTATGTCATAAACTCATATAATTATGAAGCATGCATGTTCGTTCAAAAACACAAAGAACTATGTAAAACAGAAGAGGAAATAAGCTCTCGAAGAAGGCGAGACCAATATAGACTTGTGCTGGATGTGCTGCCTCAGTCACCTTAATATAATAAAAACTCTATGGCTATGTGTGTACGTCTCTATAATAAATTACCAAAAATGTTTAAATCATTAAATTGTAAGTTATTTAATTAAAATCAATGGCAATGCTGCCAGTCTTCTGGGCACGTTTCCGGATAACAGCGATGCGGAGGAATACTTTGACGCCGAGTGTACTTTGTTTTTGTAAATGTACATACTTAGGTTTAGTAGATGTAAATAGTTTTAAGATAGTATATAGTTATATTATGTTTGTCTGATTGTAATAAACATAACAAGTTTAAAATCCAATTATGTAAATAGCTCAATAATAATAATTTCTATAGCATTAATGATTTTTTTAATATGAATTCAATGTAATATATGTTTTTCAATGTTATAATGTATTTTAGTTAGTTAGTAAGTTTGCACGCTTTAGTTTTAAGCAAAACATGTTTGAACTAATAATTTTGAATAACACCTTGTATACCATGTTTTACGCAAATATCTTATTTTATCATAACCACACACACAATCTTTAAATATCACAAATTTTTACTTAATTCCGTTTCTGGAAAAGCTTCTTGTGACAGACAGTCTGACATGAACCCGAAGTCATATTAAAATTTAATAATTCAACATTGCCGAGCAGCAATATCTCGCAAGGTTTAACGTGTTGCTTTACTAAGAACGTTCACAGCTTGCAAGTTCAGAGTAATTATAATGCATGCGGTGTCTACGTTGGCTCATCGCTCATAATTAAACTTGCGGAGTTAGTTTCTTCAGTTCGGGGGTACGCAGGACTCTTAGTGGGTAGGATAAATGTATAAGGATTGTAAAGAGGATATCCTTGTCTGCAGGTCTCTGGCAGACAAGATAGCCTTTGGAAGCGTCAGGTGAAAATTAAAAGAATTTGAAATACGAATGTTAAACTATGTTTTGTTTTTATAAAAGACTCTGGTTCCAACGTTCACTAAAAGCAGATGCCAAAATATATTTAGAGTTATAAATCTCCAATATCGTTTCATTTATTATAACAATCACAATAAGTAACACTAGCGGAGTCCCTGGTGTTACAAATGGTGGAGGTCCGGTTTTTTTCCGCGTGTGCAAGGCGTGACATTGCATGAAGAAACCCCCATATAATAAAAGCATCTCAGAAGATTGCTATGTATTTTGATGATTGCGTCAAGCGCTGTACCGACGCCTGGAGTAAAGCTAAGTGTTTTTTTATATTATGAGAAAAGATTGTGAAACGTCAATATGTTAATGTTTACCGGCATAGACCGAGTTTGTTTTGAAGAGTTTGTAGCAGAATTTAAGTTCATCGCCATCGACGGTGAATGGCGAGAGAGCGATTACGCGCTCATATTAGGCGCATTCTTGCAAAGTGCAGCAAGACATTTTTATAATTATACATACCATGATGGTATTGATTTTGATGTGTTGTGTGATAAAATTAGAAACGAATTCCCGTGCAAATGCATGTCATGTAAACAACGTGCACAAAAGGCATCTTATGTTGAAACGACGACCGCCGTTGTATTCGAAAAATGCGAACGACCAGATTTTATAGATGTTGAGAATAATACACCCTTATATTCTAGCGTGATGACGAACGTCTCACAAATTGAAATTGAGGAACCACACCATGATGACCATGATGACAATTGTGACGATGATGAGCAGAGCTGTGGAGAAAGCAGCCTACTCCATGTTAATGTACATTTGACGGATGAAGATGATTTGACGGATGAAGATAAAGGAGCGGGTGTGTCCATTCCAATATTTAATTATAATCTGATTCCAGAGAAGCAAGAGAAACTGTTGTCGGAACCTCTACGTAATCCCGACAACAACACCAATGCTTGCATTGAAGTGGATCGCGTGTTTGAGGATAAGGTAGTCGAAGAATCCGTTGTATTGCAGACCGAACCGAAGGAGATGGTCCAATACGAGGTTCAATTCCCCATGGTGTCCATGGATTTGGATGAATCGGTCATTTTAGTAGACTCAGCCGTTGAGCCATATGATTGTAAAACAATAATTTCGAGTAATTTGGATTTTTTTCGATGGGGACAGCACGAACACCCACCCATACCACGCAAACAAAATAATATGTATTTGAATATTAAAATCAAATTTTCTCTTAATGCCCGAGCTAAAATATATAAGATAAGGGTAAGAAGAAAGACACGGAAGTATTCCACACATATTTATACACATAAACTAAAGTCATTTTCTTCAAATCATAAAAAATATTCTACGGATGATTTGATAAAACAGTCACTTGTATATAAATGTAAATTTTGGAAATGTTTTAGAAAGAAATTCGAAACAATTGTATACAATTATAAAGTCAGGAAACGTAACGTTTTGAGAATTTTATAACTGTTTGAGTTTCCACTTTTTATACTAGGTAGATTTAGTATGTTAGATATTTTTCGGATTTCTGCTGATCTCTTAGCATTATTCTTTATCAAGTTCGAACATTATCGATTTACAAATAATTTTATTTTCTTGCATTCATAGGTTGTCATAATATGAAAAATAATCTGTCATGTTGTGCTATAATTTATGTAAAAAAAGCACAGGTTGAACAGAATTCCATGTATGGAAGTGATGATTTATACTTCTAGGCGACAGACAGTTAGGAGTTTCAAACTACGTAGGTTGTATATGGGCCTGTTAAAAAATATTTGTTTGTATCCGAAACTATCATCGGATGAGTTTCAAGTTCATGTAAATAGGTTTCATGTTAGAAAATAAAATTAAATGCGATGTCAAAATGAATGTCAATTGTGTTGACATTGAATTAAGGTAAACAAACCATTATTTTAGTGTTTTTTATAAAATAGTTCATTAATTAGTTTATCTTTTTTCATGTGGATACTGAAAATGGACTCGTACGTGCATGAGGGACGCAGCCGGCCGAGGAAGAGAAGGTCACTTGTTCAAAGATGAAGACAGAATGTTATGGTCAGATAGGTTGAAGTTACTCCAGTTTGAAAAATATAAGTTAACTATAGGGAACTATGGCCCATCCTGAAGAGAGGGGAGTAAGAGGGCGCCATGGAGGTTGATGCCAACTCTGCTTACGGGGCATAGCCTTTCGCAGAGGGTGACTAGTTGTCACCATTGGTTCAACTGATATTGGTGACCCACAGTTGTTGGTTAATGTCAATTAATAATGTATATTTGATTTTCTTTGTTATGTGCGGATCACTGGAGTAGGTTCAAGAGTTAGGTATATTTATATTAGTATGACCTTCTTTTTCTCTGACTCGATAGCGTCCGAGGAATTTAAAGTTATAATTTTATAAATTATAGATATAAATCCCATCTGGATGAATGTGAGTTTTCACATTATTTGTTAAAGCAATCGCGATGTGCCGGAGCTTTTCTAGCGGTTTTGCCCCGGCAGGGCTTCGGTATGACTGCGTTGTTGATAAGCACAAGTGGTGCGTAGTAAATTTTAATAAGATAATTGATCGCAGGTCATAGTGTAAGCTGCTTCTATAGAAGCATACGCACCCCTGTTCGTCCACATCCGCTTATAGGTAGGGACGTCTTTTTAGGTATAGGTAGGTTACGCTTGACCCTTCCAAAGATTTGGAATAGATGATTGCGAGGCATTTCCTCTTATCCTCTATTCGTAGGGGCGTAGCTCATGTAAAGAGGATATCCTTGTCTGCAGGTCTCTGGCAGACAAGATAGCCTTTGGAAGCGTCAGGTGAAAATTAAAAGAATTTGAAATACGAATGTTAAACTATGTTTTGTTTTTATAAAAGACTCTGGTTCCAACGTTCACTAAAAGCAGATGCCAAAATATATTTAGAGTTATAAATCTCCAATATCGTTTCATTTATTATAACAATCACAATAAGTAACACTAGCGGAGTCCCTGGTGTTACAGGATGTAGCTTTAAGCATTTAGCAGTAGTGTGTGCTTTTCTTGCGTGATTTGAGGTTTTTCCCAGGAATGAGACTGTTTAATGAATTTGTTTTCATAAGGATTTTTTCAACAGTATCTTGGTGGTATCTGGTGGTTGTCGTGGTATCTGGTGGTGGTGGTCTGGTGGTGTTTCGGAGTTAATAATAATAAAGTTTTTCATATATTTAACTAGGTTTTGCCTGCGCCTTCGTACGCGCATATACCATTTTTCCCGTTCCCGCAAGAATTTCGGGTCGAATACCTTACTCATAAATAACCCCACCCCATCTATTGGTGAAAACTGCATGCACCGCAATCGATGCAGGAGTTTTTGAGTTTATCGCGAAAAGACAGACAGACAGACTCGGTGGAGAACTTCTACCAGCAGCTTCACATGCATGAAAGTGGAGTCATCCCAAGGGAACGCACTCCTGGGAAAAAATGTATTCCTATGTTCTAATTACTCCGTGTGTCCAAGTTAGATAATGATTATGTGCCTTCTTTGGAAATGCAGCGTTTTACCCTTCCAGGTGTGATGTCATGTTACGTAATAAGGTTGAACTTTATTAAATAACTAGCTTTACCCACGATTTGGAAATTTCCAATTCCCGTTTAGTCTTTAACATTCCTCATGAATGTTGCCATCACATACAGAAATATTTTTTCAAATATGACTTGTAGTTCCAGAGATTAGCGCGATCAAACATACAAACAAACTCATCAGCTTTATAATTAGTATATATAGATTTCTATGTCGTTCCTTCCATTCATTAAAAGCATAGGTAATCGAATTTATTGAAAGCCGTATCATGTGTGCTAGCACTTCCTACTCATTAATTAAATTAATAATTATTAAGAACCTTTTAGGTCACACGTCGTCTATCGAGACTGTAAAATAATTGATATAATTAATAATTGTATTAATAAGGGGTCATGCAATTTCGCCTACATGTTCATGTTCAGGTAAATTAAGTGACATCGAAGTGAACGGAACTTGATTTTGCTGTCGTGTTTTAATTTTTGAATAACTTAATTCACTTCCAATCAACGACCTTCAGGTGCCTTTCCTATTCGTATTGGTATTTCTGAAAATACTAATAGGTTTAAAAAGTAATAAAAACAGGGCCTTTAGAACGTTTGCTTACACTCGTTCACCTCACAAGGAACACGGTATTTTCTAATATATCGCATCATGACCACTCCCGAAGATTGCCGATCGCATGACGAGTTTGTTTCGGTCTACACGGGCCAATTCCTAGCCTATTGTCGGTGACAAAAAAATTAGCGGTCCGCCCTGTCCTTTCATTATAAGTCAATGGAAATTTTTGGCTAGTTACTAGCTTTACAAATTTTGTGCACACGATACAACAAAGAGGTTCAAACATTTTTCTATGGCTCTGGAATAGCCTCCAGTCGCCATTTGGTTATTTTTTTCAAAATCGCGGCGCACAATGAAACATTTATGTATGGGTAGAGGACACTTAAACAAACAAAAACCTTAGAAACATGGTGCCCCACAGATAGTCATAGTTATAATCTTAGTTTTAATGATAGTCATGATTGTCACATGCTGCCTTTACCTCGAAATATCTCGGCAACGTGACACTTTGGGACACCAAATTTCTAACATTTTTTGTTTGTTGAAGTGTTCTCTACTCTTATATGCATGTTAGATCGTACGCTGCAATTTTGGAAAATAATCAAAATGGCGGCGGGGCGGCTAGGCTACAAAGGTTCTATCCCCTTTAAGAATAGATTTAATTAATTTTCAAAATATTTCTTCAACCCTTACAAAATGTTTTTTTTAAATGTCAATTTCATAACCACTGCTCAGGTCTTAAAACTTTTAACTGGACAAAACTAAAGTCTCAAGAAGTATAAATTGAATTATAAAGACGAAACGAAAACGTTATTTTCTAACACTGAGGCGAAACTCGTAAAATATATAAAACCCACACAGTATTTTATCTGCGAAAATAGAGCAGGGTGCTCTTAGAACGTAGAATGCAGGAAGCGAAGTTATATTTTATGCAACAAAGAGAATACTTGACTGTGGGGAACGGCGAGTCCTGTGTTGTTAAAGATTTTCGTGAGATGTGTCGAGTTTTCGCACATTGTTAGTACCTAAAATGTGTTTTAAAGGTGGAATAGTTGGATTTACCTTTTAAAATTTTTAGTTTTTTTTCCAAATTAATAATACAAAAGTTTATTTCACCAATAGCCTGTTTTACAAAATTCTTATCTAGGTATACTGATCCTAATAATAAAACTGACGAGTTTGTTTGTTTGTTTGAACGCGCTAATCTCTGGAACTACCAGTCGGATTTGGAAAATTGTTTTTGTGTATGATAGCCACATTCATGAGGAATGCTATAGGTTATACGGGAGCGGCGAATTCCTACGGGAACGGGAAAAAACGGGATATATTTCTTTTTAAAAAACGTTGCCCCACGCTAGGAATTATTTCTCCTGTATCGTGAGTGCGTTAAAATATTAAAAGCCTGTGAATTTTAAGACAGTGATCATTAAAAAAGCCATGGTTTTTACAATAGACGGAAGAAAGAAAAATATCTAATGGTTTTTTAATTACTTCAATGTTTTGTTATATACAAGCTTGACATATATTGCTGATGCCATGAGTATATAGAAGAAAGTCGGGTTTTTGCTTTTGTGTGTAATAATAATAATGATATAATTTATTTGCATAACACATGGGATAAAATGGTGTACAAATTTAATATAAAGCCACAAGTATGTTTTCCTAAGTTTTAACATGCAAAAATTTTAAGCAAACCACCTACAATAGGAATTAAATTTATCAACTAAATTCAATTAAATTTATCTTCGCATACTATTGTAAAAATTCAAGTTTTTAAAAACTCAACAGACAGAGGTGTTGCTGGGGAGTTTGTTGCGCCACTTCTTCCTTCCTTCCAGCTACAACACTAGGAAGTGGTGACGGGCGGGCGTTTTGGGGGACTGTCTTTATGTAGAACTTTGACGTTCAAAAAGTGCTGGCACTCAGCCTAATTTGAATAAATGACTTTTGATTTTGATTTTCAATATTTATATTCCATAAACTCTTTTAAATTATAGAAACTGTGAGATTAAGGTAAGACCTACTTACAATGAAGATACCTTTATTAATAACGTTTATGGACCTACCTACAGCTTTTTTAAGTTATTTTCAAGACGATTTTAGTTTGAAACCAATATTGATCCGGCTTTCCAGATAATATACTTAGATTGCTTTACATTATCTACGGAAAATTACTTTCATAAATAAATTTGTTTACGTACTGACTATAAATACCTGCAAAATTGTGTTTGAAATAATGAAGTAGGAGTCAATTGGAAACAACAGTCTATTAAATATTTCTATGAAAAACACGTGAAAATTTACTTTCAAGTAGAATAACTCTAAAATTAGTTTAACAGTCATTTGCATGAGTAGTTTTCCAAGAAGATAACTGTTTGATTATAACTAAAATATCTTCGCTAAGTGTACTGTCTGTTACGGCCCACCTTACTGCTCCTTACAGCTAAAGTTCCACGAAACCATGTCTATTAACGGATCCTTTGAAATAATATTACAATTGAATAGCTCTAGTCCACGACTTCACCTGCTTCTATCTTCGTACTAAAAATCATCAAAATCGGTTCGGCTACTTAGGCGTGAAAGCGACAAACAAAAATACACTCTTTCACATTTGTATTTTTTTGAAACGTTTCCCCACACTAGGTATTTTTTCTGTATAGTGGGTGCGTTTACAAACATATAAACTCACATACACAAACAGCCGACCCGTAGCAACTATCTGTAGGTCATACAAATATTTGTTCCGAGCGGGAATCGAACCCCCACACGCAGCGCAGCAGCCAATCACTCAACCACTGCGCTATTTTACGTTAGGATTTATAAGAAAACTAAAATCCAGGAGCGGCATTAATTTTGATCTTGGTACGATATCTAAGTAATATGCTCCATCATACAAAAAAAAAAACTAAAAAAAATGGGGTTGTTGCAGCATAACTTCTTCATCGATACATTTTATACTTCAAAAACAAAATTCATTTCAACAAAAAAAGACGCCATTAAAATTAAATGCATCTCCACAATTTTAAAATCCGAACGCCAAACCGACTTCGTACGAGAGAATATTTCGCTCTGGCAAGCCCATTCATTGGGTTCCACCGGACGTATTGGCCAACGGAACTACTCTAGTGCTCATGGCTCACCCCTACGGAATGCGGACAAAAAGTGCGGGAAAGTTACATGGTTTCATTCGAAGCTCTTCGTCGTTTCATGTGGAGTTTCTTTTTTTATTATTAAACCTTTTGGATAGCTTTACGAAGAATTGCGCGTTTTAAATTTTTGAATTAGGAATTTGTTTCCTCTATGCTCTTTTTTTTTGTAGCTATTTTATGTTAAAGTGAAACAGTTTTTTGCTTCAATAATATTAATTACTAGTCTTTTTCGACTAGTTCCGTTCCCTTCGCCTAACCCACAGGAACCTTGGATTTTCTTTCGTAAAAAGAAGGCTCAGCGATAGTGTAGCTTTTTATCAATAAAATAATTTTCAAATTCAACTTGAGTTTAAGACTGTGAGAATATAGTAGACTAAATAGTGATATGTCGTCATTCAAATTAAAATATCACTTTTCAACCCGAAATAACAACGTATTTGTCCCCAACACCTTAACTCTTTTTAAAACTCGTAAACTACACTCTTAAACTAACTCGATAAGCATCAAAATGGCTGAACAAAAAGACTTAATCCGTTCTTAACTGAGACTTATAACTGAACTAGTTACCGGCAGAACTATTAAGATAATTCAGTAAGGAAAAACTAACTTCGCTTCGAAGTTCCAGCTGTTTTTCGTTCAAGTTCAGCATCAATTTATTTAAAAGAATTTTTATTCTTTAATAATTTACAGATGGTTGCCATTTTGGTTTCAATTTGCGGTATCTGAAGTGTAAATTAGGTAGGTACCGTATTTATATTTTCATGGTAAGTACTTAGTTTTCTTCTTGGAAATTGAGTTGGAGAAAAAGGAAGTCTACAGTAAAGGTCCAAACTTGAGGATTAAGGACCTGTTTCACGACCTCCGAATGGCCACTAATCACCGAATAAATTCGAAAATGGAACATAATTCGTTTAGAATCTGCGAAGTAAATTAACGGGAACTTAATCGTAGGTGAGACAGTTCAGCATGGAAGACGGGGCCCGCTAGGGCCAGAGCCTGCTAGGGTTGCGGAATTTGTTCGGAAGAGTCACCGCGGCCCTGGAACGCAAAGGGCTTTAGAAGGAACACGGATGGGTTTTAGTCAGTAAGAGTCTGACACGCCCTTCCGCTCCACCCAGAGCGGAAGAAGTCATTTGATGATTTCCCATCCATAAAAAAGGTGGTGAGACAGGCCATAACTATCCTTACTTATAGTTATAATAAAAGCAAAAGTGAGTTTTACTTTTGCGCCTATTCCGCTGAAATTTATTCATTTAAATAAATTTTGGTACAAAAATCTTGGAGACATGTATAGGTTTTAATTGCGAAAACACATTTTTTTTAAGACACGGGCAAAAGCTGGTTTAGAATAATATCAGAAACATATATAGCAAGATAGCTATTGGCACGCTTAAAAAAATAATGATAGAACATATGGATCGTG
The DNA here is from genome assembly GCA_905163435.1 of Mamestra brassicae. NCBI lineage: Eukaryota > Metazoa > Arthropoda > Insecta > Lepidoptera > Noctuidae > Mamestra > Mamestra brassicae. Next base: position 15,084,287 of record LR991006.1, on the reverse strand, counting down.
AGGTTATCATTCACTCTTTGTCTATGGTCTTTGGACTTGGGTCTAAGCCACCTCAATAGGGTATTTTACTAAAAAAAATAATTCGTCTGTCAGATAGATTTCGTCACTGGTAAAAATTGTACCTACCATCATAGTGACGTCTATCGTCTGTATCGTCTTAATTTATTGTTTACGTGAAAAAAGAAAAAAATACGTGTCCAATATTTTTTGGAAATCTAAATAATAAATTGAAGGAAAGTAGGTAGTTAGAAAAAAAATCTTTGGAACTGATTTAGAATAAATGCAAATACAGTAATGAGTGAGCTGAGTGTACTTTGTTTTTGTATATGTACATACTTAGGTTTAGTAGATGTTTAAGTAAATAGTTTTAAGATAGTATATAGTTATATTTTGTTAGTCAAATAAACTTTTCCCCAGTTGTAAGTATTACAGTAATTATAGATTTACGTTACTCGATCTCATTAAAGTAATAAAAAAATACTTTGAGGCCGGTTAAAAAAAACAATGAGAGTACAAACAAAAAGATAACTAAGGGGACACCCGGATTTGAACCGGGGACCTATCGATCTGCAGTCGATTGCTCTACCACTGAGCTATATCCCCTATGCCCTCTAACCTCATAAATTGATACCACATACAGTCAAATTTGTGTCTTCTTTTGTTATTTTGGGCTTCTAGACATTCACAGTTCCATTCATTCACACAGCCGATATTTATTGTTGACTAATGGACGGCCCCGACTTCGCCCGGATGTATTTTTTTTTTTTAATTTATGTATTTTTTTATTGATTTTTTCAACCTTCTCCTGACAGTAACAACCACAACAAAAAAAGAATTAGCGAAATTGGTCCAGCCGTTCACGCGTGATACTGTGACCAAGGGAAATAGGGATTAATTTTTATATATAGATAGATAAAAATCTATATAAATTCGTTCTCCAGATAACTTTAATACAGGCATGCTGGAAATAAGATTTCGCATGTTTTTACCGGTTTCCCACCCACTTTCAAAGATCCAGAGATACTCTGGTATAATGAGCATTAGACTTTCCTAGTGCTGGGACACAGGTATACGAGATATGTATATATCACACTAATATTATAAAGGCGAAAGTTTGTGAGTGTGTGTGTGTGTATGTTTGTTACTTCTGGACCAATTTTGATGCAGGAAGCTGATACCCTGGATTAACACATACTTTTAAACCGCGGGTAACACCACAGGGCGCAGCTAATAAGAGATAAACAGGGTCTGGTTGAGGGTAATTTCCCTCTCACGCGCACCCAGTCACGGTTGACGGATATCACTTCGTCTCTTTGGTTGCAACAATGGTCCTCTTACTACTGTTTTTTGCTTTAGACAACTGCTTCACCATCCCATCACTTCCCGTGGGTGACGTAAGAGGTGACTAAGGGACTCACCAGAGAAAGGCAGCTTCACTGCTGTCGCCAATCCGCCTGCCAAGCGCGACGATTATGGTAACCCCCCACCCTTGGGGGAGGGCAATGTCCAACAGTGGACATCTTTCGGCTGATACGATGAATTGCTTCAAACTTCCCTACAACATACCCACTGCTGGAACACAGGCTTCGGCCATTTGAGTAGGAGTATTTATAATCTACCACATGGGCCCTGTGACAGCATCATCAACATCATTTCAGCCGAAAGACGTCTTAAGACGTCGATAGCTGGACATAGGCCTCCTCCAAGCGTCACCAAATCGACCGGTCTTATGCGTCTCCCGCGGCCTTTCAATGCTACTTTGTCCGGTGCGCGGTCACCACTCCAGAACTTTCCCATCGACTATTAACTGTTCTGCTAGCAGTGAGTCTTCACCTTTTTTTGGTTCTAGGATAAACCAATTCCTTCGCGATGTTTTCTCTTACCACAGCTTTTTTGCCAAAACATGTCCTCCAATAAGCACCACGGTTGTACTACAAACTACAAAACCTTACAGTCACAGATGCTCTTAACAAACTGCTACAATATTAAAAGCCAGTTACACAAGAGAGTCCGCACGCGCCGCGCCGTACCGAGTAATCGAGCGAAGCCCATTGTTCCTGCTCTCTACGTAGATACAATTCAAACGCGCTGTAGGTAACTATGGTACCTGGTTCCTCGAAAAGAGAAACAGTAGGTTCATAGAAGATTATGTCTTATGGTTGTAATACGACGACTGGCTGGCTTTACATGACTGCACCTAGCATTCAGATATAAATGGCTTGCTTACACTAAAGTTTATCTCCCTCATATATCGACTGCCGTAACTGGCCAATGCGCTGCTTACCCAGCGGATACCCGCGGTCTTTACCAGGAATTGGTATTCTTTCTGGTGGAATTTCGTCCATAACGATTGTCAAAGATGTTAAAATGACAGCTAGGACCGGCTAGAAACGGCTTCACGTGATGCATGGTCAGCCATCCACGGACCGACCTCGGCCATCATAGCTTAACCTTGAGTTCCCACCGGTAAGGGGTTAACAAAATCAACAATTTTCTTTATTTTTTAGCAATTTTTTATTTGGCAGCCAAATTAAATTTAGTGTTATATTACTAACTATATTGTTTTCTACTCTTCAAGGTCCTTTCGTTTGATACCCAAATTATGGGGGTTGAATGAAATGTAAACCGCCATCTTGGAGCAGTAGCCATATTGAAAAAAATACATTATTGAGTATTGCACATTGTATTGTCACCAAAACTAAAGGTGTATGCAAAATTTCAGCTCAATCTGATACCAACAAATGGTCGAAAAATAGTTTGCAATTTTGACGGACAATTTTTTTTTTTTCTGAGTGCGAAATTATCAAATAACTTCTTCCGCTCTGGGTGGAGCGGAAGGTCGTGTCAGACTTACTAACTAAAACCCATCCGTGTTCCTTCTAAAGCCCTGTGCGTTTAGGGCCGCGGGTGACTCTTTCGAACAAATTCCGCAAACCTGGCAGGCTCTGGCCCTAGCGGGCCCCGTCTCTTATGCTGACGTCTCATTGAAGCGCGCGTGGAACACAACGCGCCATCGACCCGGGCCTGGATCGGACAGCGAGCCACCCAACGCTCGCCGTTCGCAGGCCTACGGTGGCCGGGGATCGCTCTGCCTTGTCTCTTCCTCTCACGGCCCGCCTCCTCCTTTGCTAGCATTACTGCTTCGCAGAAGAAGTTGATCGCTTCCCAAGCCTCCTCGTTCCTGAGCATGGATTTAACCAGGGCCGGACGCGAGAGGATGGCGTTGCTCCGCCCAAGCAGGGCAGACCTCTACCGTATGCTCCACCGAGTCCTCCGGACAATCCTCACAGTGCTGACACCCGGGCGTGTCCTCCCGGTACAAGCATACTTACATACAAACAGTGCAAGTTAAATTAAAACTTGTAATTAAAAACCAAACATAAATTATAATGCATCACAAAGTTTGACGGCTCATCTTACCGCCGGCCGTCAAGACATGACACTGGCAGAATAGTCGACATTGGCTCAATAGCCAAAGACGAAAAAAAAAACACAGAAGTAGATCACGTGTTACGTCATCTAAACCTTCTGCCTAACTTTATCCTGCTTCGTTATCCAGCTTTTTGTGTTAGGCTTTGCAAACATTTTTTTTTATTGTAATCCATTTTAAAATCCCTTCGGTTTTTGACGGCACGTTTTTTAAATCATAGGTGCGTTCCTGCATACAGATTTTGTTCGTGGATGTACTGAAAATTAAGTGGTACACTCGTGCGCTGAATGTTTTGAATATTTGTTCGCTTGAATTCGTTTGATACGGTTTGTGACAACCCTTGTTATCAATGGGAGAGGATGGTATGGTACCTACAGCTTTTTAAAATGAAAAGTTTATTTCACGAAACTGTGTTTTTTTATTTATAGTAAAAGGTTTAAAACATTTGGCTTTGTTTGTATTAGCGGTTACAATAGGTACTCATGTATGTACATTTATGCTTTTACTTCCAACAGTTGATTTTAAAGTTTTATTTGAACAGTTTTTAGTGGAGCTTTCTTAAAAAGAAAAGTTTATTCCACGAAACATTGTTTTTTAATTTATAGTAAAAGGTTTAAAACATTTGGCTTTGTTTGTATTACTTCTGCATTAGTGGTTACAATTCTCATATAACAGTTGATTTTAAAGTTTTATTTGAACAGTTTTGAGTCGGTTTAAAGACCACGAACACAAATTATTAGATATGTGCCTTTCATATTATAAAGAAACATGTACTTGAATGTAAGAACTTGTGTTATTAATAATCCTTATACTTTCCATATTAAATAAACAGACACGCCAAGAATCTGTTGTTGCCATTTGAGTACAGGGAAACAAAGCCCACATTTCCCTTTGAGAGCAATCTCGTATGACGCATTGGCACGTCATCATCATGCTTCCGTTGTACATGAGATGTCCGGTTGTAGTTTTTGTGTGTGTCATTAAAGAATAAGAAAAAAAAAACCGAAAAAGTGCGAGACAGACCAAGAATAAATCAAGACTCGATCGGAACCCACGGTGCGCGACCGAGGGTTCCGATCGAGTCTTGATTTTTTTCGAGTATACATTACCTACGAATACATCAATGTTCGTCACGGTCAATTCTACAACCGAAAATAAAAGTTTGTAATCGCAAAAAAAATATATTTACATGATATAACAACAAATTCCCAATTTTCGGACTTTTTCCTGAATTTGTACTGTAAGATCTATCTTCTTGCCAAATTTCAGGTCTCTAGGTCAACGGGAAGTACCCTACAGGTTTTGATTCCCTGTGAACGACAAAAAATGCGCTTTAATTGGAGCATAAGCGCAATAATTCGAGTTAATGAGTCTTGACAGACAGACAGACGGACAATAAAGTGATAGTGATAGTGAGTGAAGTAAGGGTTCCATTTTTTCCTTTTGAGGTACAGAACCCTAAAATCAAATCAGATTGAAAAAAAAATTGTGTGCGAAACGAGTATTATAGTTATAGTAAAATTTTACGTTACGTCATAAACATAACAGTTAAAATTGAGATACAATTGATCGAAAAAGTAACGAGTTATAACTTTAAACACATATACATCCATATATAAACGAGTATCTGTCCTGTATGAGCGTCACAGCTTAGGACGTCAGAAGAGACTTATCTTTCTAATTATCAACTTTAAAACTTTACCTTCGTCGCTGATACAGGTATTAAAATCATAATTGTTAAGGTACCTACTAACTAACCAATGAATACCTGTGTTCTTTAGCCAATTAACTAATTACCTGTGTCTTCAGCCTTCATCGAATTAATTTTTCCCATAATATTTTTCAGCCATTTTTAACGCAAGCGACGTCTTCAAAGAACAAAATCTACATTACCTTCCTAAATAACAATCAAATAATAACATGTGTAAACCTGCATGCAGTGCACGCACCTGATAAGGCTGTAAACAGACGAGCGGATTTTTTTCACTCTTCATTCGTTTCATTCAAACAATGAACCAGAGTGAGTCCGGGTTGTTTTTAGACGGATTTTTTCGCTTAAAAATACGGATGTTTTTATGCTAACCAGATTGATGCTGGAAATTGACCTAGATTAATGTGGATTGAAATGCTCGTTATGGTTATTGATTTTACTGAAAGCTCATTTCGGGATGGGCGGAAAAAGCGAAGTGGATTTCCTAATTAGTGTGTCTAAAACAGTTTTGGTAAAATTGGTAAGTTAAAAGGGTTCTTGAGAGGTAATAGGAGAACTCAAGTTTTCTGATTAAAACCTGTTTTTATGAATAAATACTTACCAAGAGTAATTCACCTCTGTTTAATCAACAAATCGTAATCGTAGGCGGAATTTGTTCGAAAGAGTTACCGCGGCCCTGGAACGCAAAGGGCTTTAGAAGGAACACGGATTTTAGTCAGTTAGAGTCTGACACGCCCCTCTGCTTCACCCAGAGTGAAAGAAGTCAATCGATGATGAAAAAAAAAAATAGGTGGAATCGGATTAGTGATCAAGCAATTTTTTTATTCCTACTTTTTAGTAAGTCACATGAATGGTTGCTAACCAATTTTAAATCCTTTTAGATTCTAAATGGTAATTCCAATTAAAAATGACTTTACCCTCCTTTTTGTCGCAAAGTCGAGTGGGAAGGATCCAGAGCATAGTTCAGACATGACATCTGGGCATGTCAACGATCGCTATCACCGATTATATGTCACTTTATTAAGAGCCCAAGTTCTCATGATTTTACAATTCTCATAAAAACTGCCAGAAGTGAAAAATAACCCTCACATTCACACATAAACCAAAAGCTCACAAACTAAATAAAACAACATATTTTAAAATGCACTCCACTACACTCGTGCCACGTTTTAAAATTCAAGACAATGTCTTAAACATTTTGGAACGTAAGGCACCGGATCCGGAATTACGGGCCAGAATAAAATCGGGAAACGGCTTTAAGTGATGCCGTGTGTTATTGCACTTTATTTCGGGGCTCGAATTATCCTTTTGGCAGTGGTTTTGAATTCTAATATTCTGTCTACTGCCTATGTTTTTAGTTTCCTAGAATGCGATCTCAGTCTTCTTTATACTTGTCGATCCTCTTACACCTCACACTTATCCTCTTTCAATCAATCATATCAGCCAATTGCCGTCCACTGCTGAACGTAAGCCTCCCCCAAAGATCGCCAACCATCCCGGTCCTGAGCGGTCCGCATCCATCCGCTGCCAGCCACCTTCTTCAAATCATCGATCCATCGTGCCGCAGGGCGTCCCACACTACGTTTGCCCATACGCGGTCTCCACTCTACCACATGTCTGCTCCATCGACCGTCTGTCCGTCTACAGACATGACCGGCCCACTTCCACTTCAGCATGCTCATTCTATGCGCAATGTCGGTAACTTTAGTTCTCTGGCGAATGACTTCGTTGCGAATTCTATCCGCCAGAGAAATCCCGAGCATTGCTCTCTCCATTGCACGCTGAGCAACCTTAAATTTGTGGACCAGGCCTATGGTGAGTGTCCACGTTTCGGCTCCGTAAGTCATTACGGGAAGGACGCACTGATTAAAGACCCTGGTCTTAAGGGATTGTGGGATCTACTTATCCTCTTTACATTGTCCTATTATCCTGAGTGGAGAATCCTGGAGAGAGGCGTACGAGGGGCCAAAGACCAAATTCACATAGGCCATGTTGCGCCTAACGGGAACTCTATGAGTTGGCCTTGGCCTGAGAGCGCCTCGACCTGCCATATCTCATTGCCATAAACGAAAAAAAACGGTGTTTTCTATTTTGAAAATCCCTGACGAGTAATGAAGCAGTTCGATTTGAAAATAAATTAACAGTTCCTAGAAAAATTGAAATGGGACCACTCCGAGAAAGTACTCTCCCAAAAACTACCCAAATCGCTTCAAGTGTACCTATAAAATTTTTAGGAGTTCTCTCTATTTCTCCAGGATCCCATCATTAGATCCTGACTTGATGATCATGGGACCACCTGGGAAGTATACCCTATCAAACAAAAAAAATCAAAGTCGGTCCAGCCATCTTCGAGTAATCGGGGAACATACATAAACATAGGTTCCGACGAATTGAAAACCTCCTTTTTTTTTGAAGTCGATTAAAAATCATTGTTCTTGAAGCTTATAGTGTATAGAGGAGGAAAAATAACATCAATGGAATAGTTTCATTTTTCCAGCCTGTCTTAGCAGAGCTCTCGCGGAAAAGGGCTAGCGGAGCTGGGTTTTAGAACATACAAAAAAGTGAGAGAAGCGAGCAAGGTATGCCAGCGAAGAAAGAGTTCATTAAGGCGTTTCCCTGGGCAAGTAACCTTGAGCATTCGTTCCCCTTTGCCGCCCGCACCGTGCGCACGCCCTTTAATCATAGTTTTTTTTTTAATTATTTTAATAAAAACAGAAAAGCGATCTCTTGAAATTAAATAAAACGTGAATAATTTAGATTTTTAAATTATCTATCCATTAGTGAAATCCTCAAATGATTAGAGCGTCGCCTTTAGCAACAGATGCATGCAATCAACAATTTTAGTCACTTTTTAAAAGTAGATTTTAAATGTAATACACATAAAAACAAATTAGAACGTAGAATGTGATGATAGGATATCGAACCTTAATAATGTGCTTTTAGATGTAGTTTATTTCTCTTATCTAATGGTGCTGTTTATTTTGTTCCAAAATGTATTACAAATTATTAGATCTTAAAAAAAATTGTTCTGGAATGTTTGTTTTTTAACTTGACACGCCTTTTAAAAACAAAAATTTTATAAAACATGTTTTGATATCAGATTTAAACGTATTTGGGATTTGGAGCCTGTTTTTCAAGCAACTTATACCATTAACAAATCAGAACAAAAGGTGATCATAAAATGAAAATATATTTACTAAGAACTACAAAATTTATCCTGAACAACCCCGGCACCTGTAATGAACACATTCTACTATCCTGCCTTCTTCTAACTTGCTCTAATTGGTTGCGAAGTTAGTGTCTCTGGTCTGGATGCAGCGTTTGCAGTTAATAGCCTCTGAACAACGAAGAAAAACGCACTATCGCAAGGTTTTGGTCGGGGTAGCGCCTTAAGCATCCTCGCAACACTCAGCTACACAACGTTTCACAGCTTCGCTATGCAGTGCCTCCACGCAAGTTTCTCGCACAGTGGCGAGCTTCAAGACTAGATAAACGGACATTCTATGGCGCCCATTACACAGTATGTTTTGCTGTCACTTTAACCACAGTCAAGACTGTGACTGACGTTAAACCTACCATCTAACGCAGTGACTGATGGTTGCATGAAATTTATTGACAAAAATGTGGATATTTCATAAGTCACGACTTTTAAGTGTCAGTTTTTATATGTTTATGGAATGCGGAATAGTTTAGTCCTTGTCCTTTTTCGATTCCCGTATCAGCCAATGACATTTCCTCGCGTATTTAAAAATGAGCGTCTAAGTCGATTGAGTTCCGTTATTACCATCAGTCATGCATTCATGACTTTTGGAATTGACTGACGCTTGCTTGAGCGTGTAATGGGCGCCTATCAGATTTCGATTTTGCTTGAATATTTATATTGTTAGTTAGACCTGGTGCGAAATCCACGAGAGCCTGCTGCCGATAAACTGCTTTGCAGTTTGTCAGATGATATTTTAAGTTAGTCAAAAAAATGCTGTCACGATTGTCGAAAAGTCAAACATGTACGGGATTGACAAGCGCATCCAAAATATCACGTGATCAATTCCAAAAATATTGACTTTTCGACGACCGCTATCAAGGATGAAATGCCACTTTATTTGTCTAGAGACCCTAGTGGAAATAATAGCATAGCTTCGCCACTCGCACCGCCTAGCTACCTCGCACATCAGTCTCCTGTAGTTCAGAAACTCACCTTTAGCATTTGTTATTGAAATAACTTATTTAGCAATTCTTAGAAATACTTCACAGGTCTTCGAAGAAAAGTCTTTTCAACTCAAATTTATATTTGACAACAAAGGTCAATTGGAACTAGATGATAGATTTCATTATTTTGGAGATTTCATTATCTTATATCTACTACAGCTATTTGAAATCAAGATTAAATATCTTGTTACCTTTTCAATAGAATTCGTATGAATTCAGTAGATCTACGTGAGACATAATATTGTTGAAAGTACCCATTACTCGTACTAAATTCATTTAAAACTCCTAAATTGATGACGGTCGATTCTGTAAACATGTCGAAATGAAGGCTTGGGTGAAGTGATCACGTGGTGAGCTGTCAATCCATACAATCAAGATGGAATGACAGCTCACCTCGTGATTACTTTACCCAAGCCTTCACTTCGATATGTTTACAAAATCGAACGAAAGTTCATTTATCAAAATATTAATTAAATTCCAGACATCTTAGGTTGCTCAAATCAAATTACACTTGTAAAAACAAAAACTGGCTGTCAGCTCAGTTCAATACGCGTGTCCAGAATTTTATTAATGGCATAATTATGAAATGTCTTGGCTGTCTTACTAAAAATCTCTCGCAATGACTCACTCAGGGGTATCACATCCCTTTAACACTACACTAGTTACACTCTTCACAAACCTTTTGTTTATAATGTTCCTTTAATTAATTTCTTTACCTATTTTATTCATTATTCAATATTTCAGCCCACCAGAACAGGGTCCAAGCTACAAGCGGTCAGAGCTCCAGAGAGACGAAACTCCTAACAATACGAGCCGTGTCCAGAAGTACTGCTTTCTGAGTCAAGCCTTTGATCTAACTGCCTTACGAGAGCTTCCGAAATTATTGGTCGAGACTCAAGGTTATTAAGCCATTGGCTGTCACGAAGTTAAGTTTAAATATTGTTTATTCTTGTAACTAAACCATTACTGAACTACCTACAAGAGCGCATTTTATGTGTTATTTTTATTTACGACAAGCTGTGCCCGTGGCTTCGCTCCCGTCAACTGTTACCTACCCTACAATACCTACCCTACCCACCTATCCTCCCTACCCTACCTACCCTACCCTACCTATCTACCTACCCACCATCCCTACCCTACCCTACTTACCTACCCTACCTACCCCCTACCCTACCCTACCTACCTAAATACCTATTTTGTTTTTTGTTTTTAAACCTTCCCTGTAATCTGGCGAATAAAAAAAAAGAATTAGCCAAATCGGTCCAGCCGTTCTCAAGTTATAGCGTGACCAAGATAAATAGGGGTTCATTTTTATAAGGATGTTTTTTTTTTTCAAAAAATTATTTAATAATAAACACAACAAAAAAAGAATTAGCGCAATTGGTACAGCCGTTCACGTGTGATGCCGTGACCAAGGGAAATAGGGATTCATTTTTATATATAGAGATTAGCCTCGTGTGGCAGCATTAGGCACGACCTCCGTTACTTAAACAAAGTAATTCACAACATAAATTTTACAGCCTACAAAAAAAACATTCTAAGTTTACTTCCTTTACAACAAAACAGACATAAAAATTTAACCCTGTAACGTGCACCGCATCTGGGAAGCAAACTAAATTACGTGTCACAAAGCTCTCGCGATGTGAGCAGACAAACAACTTCGTTAATAGCGCAACAAGACGAAATTGTACAACACTAGAGCTCTGTGAGAACGCTGAATACACATCACTACGACTCGGAGTGTGGAGCAGGAGATAATTTAAGTGCATACAATTTTACTGAGGATGTAAATAAGGAGTCGACTAGTCTGACAGCAAATGTAAATATGAGGGTGGTGACTTGTGTGGCTGAATACAGCGTTGTCGGCTCAAAATAAAGAGACGACCTTCAACTTAATGTACCTGTAGTTAATGAGAAGCACGAATAATAAGAGAAAAATAATGGAGTTTCGTGTTTGTGGGTCTATAAGTTCAGCTGGTCGATTCCGTAAAGATGGCGCCATATACATAAGTGACTGATATACGGGATTCGAAAAAGGACAAGGACCTATTCCATAAACATATAAAAACAGACCCACTCACTCAAAAGTTGTGACTAATCAAATATCCAGATTTTCGTCGGTCAATTTCATGCAACCATCAGTCACTGCAAAATCATCATCATCATCATATCAGCCGAAAGACGCCCACTGCTGGACATAGGCCTCCCCAAAGTGTTCCCACAACAACTGGTGCCCTACGTGCACTGCCACTTCAGTTTGGCGATCCTTCGGGCTATGTCAGTAAGCTTGATTCTCTTGCAGATATCATCATTCCTGATAAGCTCCATTGCTTTTGCTTTTGCTTGCAAAATATCACGTGGTAATCTCCAACAATAATCTTCGCTGAATGTCTAGAGCCCCTTGACCATTCCAACCTATAAATGGACTACTTAAAATAAATCCTTTGACGCAAAAAAACGCAAAAAAAGACGGCAGCTAACAAAATGCTGACTTTAAAAACGGTTCGGTTGTGCGGTGTGTGAAATTTCAATCCATAGCGGCTCAAGCCTTGGTGTAGGTACTGTTACCAAGAATACCGAGATTTTTTCCGATACCGACTAGTGAAATTCCCGGTATTTTCATCAGGCGAGTTAATAGGAAAGCTATTCAATTTTGATTTAGTTTCCATATCTAAACACGCTGAGTTCACAATTGCTCCGGAATATTTCTGAATATTATACCTACCAATGTGGGAGTTTCAATCTTTCCTGGGTCGATGAACCTACTTCAGAATTTTAATTATAATATTGCCATTAACAAACAATCATTTTCCGGTAAACTTTTCCAAAAGAAGTTTTGTCCTAATGGCTTTGACTTTTATATATTTTCGGTACCTCAAAATCGCGGAAATTATTTACATTGTTTCTTAACTTAATATTTTAGTCCGTTGTATGTGTTAGCTTCCTGCTTACTATGCTAAACCTAATTTGGCTGGCTAAAGGTAAGCACACGTTATGCTGTGGTGTGGCTAATTTAGTTTTAAGATAATACAGGGGCTTCGCATTTTTAGAGACGGGCAGGAATAAATAAAAATGTATTTATGCTAACACAAAACACTTAAAACGGAAAATAACGCTACGACTTTTCTAAATGTTTGTAACTAATAAAGACGTTAAATACAAATCGCAATCGCCGCAAGCATTCTCATCCAAGTAAAAATGTTTTTTTATTATTATTATTATTTTAATATGGGTTTGCTCTTGACTCTAGACTAGGTCATAGAATACAGAGACAAAGTCGACGATGGAGCGAGCTTGTTCACTCTAATTTTAAAGAGATTAGGGTTGTATGCGTTCGGAAACACAGACGCAGGCAGAGAGTTCCACTTCTTTGCTGTGCGCATTACAAAAGACGACAAATTAAAGTCGAATGTCCTTATGAAAAAACGTAGCCCTTATAGTATCATTCGTGTGTCCTGTCCGTCTGTCACAGCTTATTTTATCCGAATTTATTCGACCGATTCGCTGTTTGAATATGGCTAGCAAATTAATATGGAAATGTTATGTTAATAAATGAATTTTTTAACAAGGGGGGCACTTTTGGGGGACAAATTATAAACTTTCAAACTATTTCATGTGAGATATAAAATGAAGGGGAATTTCATTTCATGGAATATCGAACATATATTTTTTTTTTACAAAATTGGCTACAATTCGGGCTAAATATGGAAGTAACCGCTCAGAAATTGAATTTAAGCTATTTAAGCAAGGCAATAGTTATAGTTGATTGAGACTTTTTTTAGGTTTTTACTCCAAGGTGTTCCAATTATTTGCCCCATTAAAGCGAGCGCTAAATAATAACAGCCGCATGCAGCGATCTTCAAGGTTAAGCAATTCTTTCCAAGGTCGGTCGGTGGATGGGTGACCAATTTATCACGCCGAGACTCCTCCATGCCTCGGAAAGCACGGTAAATCGTTGGTCCCTGATCTTCGGCAGTCTTTACGAATTGTCTTCTTTACTATCATATGTCATGTTCGTGAACGGGCGCCGTCAGTGGAGACTGGTCATCCCTTAGTTGCCACTGGCTCATTTTAATATTTGATACTATAAATTGTTTCTTCTTTCTTAACATTGTTCTCATATATAGAAGCAACAAGGTTAATGTAACCAGGATTTTTGTAAACATAAAATGATTTAATAGAGTGTCCGTGGAGTTTCTTGCACGTTCTTCTCCATAGAGATCTACGCTTTGGAACGTGCAAATAGTTTCATGTTTTTGACGGACTTACTTTGACAATTCAAAAGTACCTGTTAATGGTTTAAATGAAACAAATGATTTGACTTTGACTTTAGCTTACCAAAAAGTACCGTGTTCACCCAGTAACTGGTTTGTGGAGTTCAGATAGGCAGTCGCTTTACATAAAATACTGGTATTCAGCTGAATCCAGTTTGTCTGAAAGCGGAACCCTATATAGTTGGGGAAAGGCTGATGAATGTGTGGAAAGGGGATGGATGGCTGCCAAGGATTGAAGCGAACGCTCAGTAGTAGGATTTACGTTATTCCAGAGAGTGACAGTTAGTGTATTGTCCTCTATGTAACTTGTGCCGGCACAAAAATAATTGTATGTGTATCAATGAAAAACAAAAAAGCAAAATTTGTACGGCAACAAAAAGAACCGCAGCGCCATCTACGACGAACTGACAATGAAATCCTGCATCGCGCAAGCAAAGTTCTCTTTGCAATTTGAATTTATACAACAGTCCGAATATTAACTATCGGGCAGTTGCCCACCAGACACAACAACCGTATGGTCGGAAGATCCTCCCAGTTTCAGTTGAGGTATACGGGATTTTACTCTCTGTACCGCATACTATAAATTAATAAATAAATTTTATCAAAGCGATTTGCTATTTGACTGACACCTTCTTTGTTATTTTCGACATGGTGTTTCATTCCCCGTCCCACATTATAATGTGAGCACACCATTCCATAAAAACAAGGCAGAATTGCAGTCGAGGTCCCCGCTTGGTCTACTGACTAATTAGTTTGTGGCACCGGAGCTACGGAACTCAATTTTAAAATACGGTTCGTGTAATATTTGCTTATTATATCAGTCTCCTATAAATGTAGTATTTAATTTTGCACGACATGTGTGAGTCGAATGTGTTATTTTAATTTTAAACGTATCTACATACTTTACGAATTATTTCAAAATCTGCAGTTAAAAGTATGCTGTGCAAGCACTTTAGCACGTGGTTTTGCTCGCGTTACTAAAAATATTTGTAAAAAAAAAATGCCTTTTACAGACACATCTCTGTACCTACCAAAATTCATCAAAACCGTTTAGTAATTTAGGCCTGAAAGCGTAACAAACAGACAAACTCACCTTCTTATTTATTATATTAGTTGTGATTTTTAAATGGGTGAAAATAAACTACACTTAGACGAAGCGCTGGAGGGAGTTCAGTGAGCAAAATATCTAACTTCTATGGGATTCGTGATACTATTTTAAACAGTATTTGACCTCATCAATGGACTTCACGACATATTTCTCGTAACTTCAAATCATAGGTACTGATCATTTTCGTTTATTAATAGACTCGCATTAAACACAATCAGACCTGATGGAATACGATGATGTGATTGGCGATACTTCACTTACTCCTGTTAAAGGTCTTCTGCCGAAAAGAAGTCGTGTATTTACTCTTATAGACTCCTAGGTTGTAGCTATCAGGAAACACAGACTCTGGCAGAGAGTTCCACTATTCCTTAATAGTCTGTGATAAAAACACCTAATCTACTTCGGAAACCATTAATTATTCTACCACTAAAAGTCACATAAGTACTCGGAGATAGGGTAAAATTCATAGGTGATAAATCCCGAATATTCCCCCACAAATAATATTCATACGGCCATAACTCTCGAGTTACATTGTTTTACAGCAAAACCTTGAAGTTTAACCGTAGAACGAGTAATTAACGACATGAATCTAATAAAATGGATTTGTATCATAAAAGAGTTTTAGACATCCAGAGAAGGTTTTAAAGAGGGAGTCGTTATTTGGGTCATGAATGCAGGGTTAACGAATGACTTTGAGTATGATTATTACATTCAAATTGTTACGCGCCATAATTAATGCCGGGTACATATCGACATTAGTTCCTACCATCTAGTATCGAGTAGCAGAACTAGTAGAGTCAAGTACCTTCTAGACATTTCTATGTCAGAACATTCTACAGTTCTCGATATCTGGTCAGTCGGCACCGGTAGTTACGAGTACTTTCCAGATGCTTCTAAAGTAGAAGGTTCTGTAATTAATTGACCCAAATAAGGCCAGCATAGTCCGCGACAGAGTCAGTGGGGGCCTAGTCCTGTGACTTCCACCGACCGAGTCAGTATTCGATTTGCGATACAAGCGAATACTTCGGAAGTGATCTTCAAGTGTGATTAAAGTGAACAGTAGTGAAGTTGTATTTTATAATTATAGGGTTTAAAGATGCAATTAGTGTCATTTTGGTTATTTAATCGGCTGTTTTTAATTGCCACGAGGTCGTAACAATATTAACACCTTACATTATTATTGTAATAAGGAAAAGAGGTTGCCCCTGGAAAGATGGGAACATGGACTTATATAATTCGCAAACAACGACTGGATGAGAATAGCCCAAGATAGGAAAAATTTAAGTGAGATGGAGGAGGCCTATACTCGTCGAGAGGTCCTTAGTTAAAATATTAAATATAATATAACGCCATTATTATTACTAAGGAATTAATGAGGCTCAAATAAAATAAATAAATAAATAAAAAAACATTATTATTACTTTTACATTCGCCTGCGGTTTCGCACACATTGAATGATGTTTGGCTGGTTCGGCGATTTAGCCATGAATGCGTAACAAACAAATAAACTCACTTTCGAATTTATAATATTAGTTGTGTCTGTCGCGTTAACGCAACGTAATCGCAGCGTTTATTTTTACTGTTGAAATGCACGCGTTTGACCACTATCTCACCTGATGGTAAGCGATGATGTGGTGGTAGGCCCGCTTGCCTAGAAGGAACTTATTCACTCTTGACTTAAAGACTCCCAGGTTGTTTCTCCCGGACATTTACGAATGTGCTCCTAGCTCGCCTTCCCCGATGCAACCACGGTGTTACTACGAAATCACAGAGAATGATGTAGTAAATCTGTCAGAGTCACACGTTGTACATAGCCAAGAGCTTGTCTAGGAAAACTAGATTGTTCTAGGTGATAAAGGAAGTGAGAAGCCACTTATTTTAAACACTAACTTTTGCCCGCGACTTTGTACGCGTACATCCCGTTTTTAACGTTCCCGTGTTGCCTATAGCCTCATGAATGTGGCAATCATATACAATTTTTTTTTCCAAATATTAGCACGTTCAAACGGACCAAACAAACTCTACAGCTTGATTATATTAGTATTTCATACATTTTTTTTTGTATAAAACAGCAATCTGATTTAAATACCATTGGTTTTTTACGCTGGTTGCTGTTTATCACATTTTATTTCTCTTTGCAAATTTGAAACATTCTGACTTGCACGTAGTAGGTATAAGTAAACCACTATGTTATCACAGGGGATCGGACTCTGTTTTTTCTAAACACAGGTTACCTCGTAACCTGTACTGCACCCACTAACTAGATTAAAAAAAAAATTAATACCTGTGTAACTCAACCGTGCAATGTAATCTAGTCCTAAGTTAATCAATAAATTTATTATTATTATTATTAACATCATGCCTGTATTTCCCGAAGTGTTAGGCAGAGGAATACCTGTAGTAAAACTACATTTCGTTAGTTATGTAATATGTGCGAGCTTATAACCATCATCCGGGCACACACATTGAGTGTTACTGAGAAATTCTAGATGGAAAAACCCAATACCACCGCCCGACCCGGAAATCGGATTATTGAAGAGAAAACTTCTTTAGGTGCCTTGAGCACTTTTTGGGTGAACAAAAATCATGGAACTCGCGTCATCGTCACCGAACGCTTTGGGTGAACAAAAATCATGGAACTCGCGTCATCGTCACCGAACGCTTTAGCTTTCGCTTAGTTTTCCCTTCTATCGGCAGATCCAAAAGACTGCCCCGCATGTTTTTATTTATTTATTTAAACTTCATGCACAAAGGTACAATGGCGGACTTAAAGCTTTAGGCATTTTTTACCAGGCAACCAAGGGTGACTTTTTGGACCAGTGAAAGTCGATATGAGAATTAATACTGTTTTTAAGCTAGCTATATATAGGGTCCAATTAAAATAGATGGACAAACTTTTAGTAATCATTCAATTATCAAAATCAGGAATGGTAAAAAAAAAAATCAGCTAACGAAAATACCCTAAAAATGTTGGTTACCCAATGCATAAACACATCCATATCTTTGTTATATCATATTCTGATACTACAAATGTGCAGGCGCACGTGACCACGTCAAGTACCTACATAAGTAATGGATGTGTCAAAAAAAACAACGGGTTGCACTCCGGGAGTGCCGGTACATTAACGTTGTGCATTTTTGATATTTTGGAATGGTTAAGGAATAATTTCGCAGGAATTGCATATGCTTGCATTGAGGCATACATTTTCGCTGCGCGGTAGAAAGAGAGGGTGAAATCACTTCCTCTCCTCCAAAAATTAGCCAGCGGTCTACTTTCCCTTCGTCTTACAAATTTTTGATCAGGTCACGTGTCCTGACGCGAGTTTAACATTTTTTACCCATCCCAAAAAGTGCAAAACGCCCTTAAAGAAGTTTTCACTTCAGAAAATTATTTTAGGTCAACATAAAGTCACTTTAATCGGTGTTTTTTTTGCTTGTATATCTTTAGTTAGACGTAGATACTGAACGCTATGTTAAAATTTGTCCACCTATTTTAATGGAAAAATTATCTAATCTACAACTATTTCAAACTATTTTCTATATATTTCCTATACATATATATACACTTAAATAAAAAAAAATAACTAACTAAAATTAGTCTAAAATATGGCGTCGATAATTTCGTCCGCATCGCTGGCCACTGGTAAAGTACCCAAAAGGCTGGCGGCATTGCCACGTTGTATGGCAATGCATATAAAATACTCGAGAATATTCCGAAATGGCTAAGTTAAAGTAAAAACAATTATAGCCTAGGTTTATTTTAAGTTAATGTAAATGTAAGCCATGTTGCAAAATATTTCATAAATGAACAGTTACATGTACAGCCTAAAATAACTATCTTCAACGAACAGACATTCTCTAACATAATTCCCTAATAGCAAAGATATTCAAAACGATGTGAACAAAATGAATTAAAATTTGAGATTACTAGTACGGTCAGCAAAAGTAGACTGAAAGCTTCGATAATTTTATCTTAACTTTGTATTATAGCATAGTTTACAATTTTATTATTTTATGGGATTTAATTTTGTTTTGTATGGGATATCATCAAATTACTTCTCCCGCTCTGGGCGGAGAGGGAGGGAGTGTTAGACTCTTAGGTACTGACTAAAACTCACCCTTGTCATTCAAATCCCCTTCGCGTACGTGAGCAGAACCAATGTGGGTATGTTCCACGAAATGTTGTCCTCTCCTTCATCTGATGCCGCTAAAGCGCTGTTTATGTTATTTAGTCGTAAGCCATAATTAGTTAATAGTTTAAGTTAGGCTACGATGGAATTGACATGTACTTAATGTATAAAAAATCCTTAAATAAACAGAAAAAAAAACTCTTTCGAACAATTTCTTTTTTAGCAACTTATATTGTAGCCTTAAGATTGTTTTTATTGAAATAAAACATATAAATATCCCAGAAAAAAAGTCTTCAATGCGGATCAGTGTAAAAAAAAAAGTCGAGCAAAGTTTTCTATTTTTGAATTATTTTTTTCCTAACCATACCTCCGCCAGCAAGATAGGGTATGTTAGCCGTACGAAACAGGCTTGCCTCCGGAGAGGTAGTAAAATAAAACATGGCGCCTCCGTTAGACTAATTAAACGGTAATTTTACATACAATATAGTCTGACATTTTGCCTAGAATCGCGGAGGAGCCTTTCATAATACATATAGTGTCGTAAAGGTATCATGATACTCTGATACAACCCTGTTTGAGGGGTGTTGAATTCATAAAGGGATGAGAGGTTTCAGGTGTATGGTAAAATAATTCGTGGTATGTGTAGTTTGATAGTGTTTTATTTACCTACATTTAACGAACTATGTACAAGTAACATTATGTACAGACGCCCGCACGCACATCAAGCTACCCAATACTGAAAAATTTTCCCAATCAACCTTGAACCTTATTCTTTAGCGATAACGTTGTAAATCTATTAAAGAAAGACAGATTGTTTTAGCTTCTGGCGCTGGCGTCTGTACAACCGCGTATTAAAACAAAATAAATCACTTGGCACATACACGTGCAGTAAGTTACAGTAAGGGTAGGCCAGCCCATACATAATGCCAAAAAAAAAAAATCGTATCGTCAGTAACGTGATTTCAACCCTGAATAATGTGGTGAGATTTTTTTTTTTGGGCTTTATGTTTGGTCTGGCCTACCCTTACTGTAGACTACTGCACGCCCATGATTAGGCATAGTGTTTTTGAAGTCAAAACATAACAAAATTAAAAGTTTTCTATTTGAAAAAAAGGATAATTATGGCGGGACAAACCGTTGACTTAGTGCGAGTTTTTATACTTACTCGAGCGTATTAATATTATAGTTATTTTATGTCAAAGTCTATCTGACCTCCAGAACCCAGCAACTGAGTAACAGGATATCCCTTGGCAAGACTGGTTTCAGAGCTACAACAGCTCACAACACGTGCTATCCGAGGCACGGAGGAACTTCGGAAAGTAGGCCACCAATCCACAGATTGACTACGGTCAGCAACCTTGAAGATCGACCAGTACAGCTCTTCATATTTAGCCACGAACTCCTATCACTCCTTCGAAATTTTTGACGGCACGGTTGCCGCAGTGGTTGAGCGATCGCCTGCTGCGCTGCGTGTCGCGGGTTCAATTCCCGCACGGAACAAATAGATGTATGGTCTACAGATAGTTGTTCTGGGTCTGGCTGTTTGTATATGTGACTTTGTACATTTGTAATGCACCCACGATACAGGAGAAAATCCTAGTGTGGATACACTTTAAAAAAAAAAAAAAACTATCGACATTTTCCGATATAGAAACTTTTCAGATTGCAAAAAATGTTTTCAAATTATAATCATCTATCTATTGCTAAACCTTGCTATTACTTCAGTTTATAAAACAAATACAGGTAAGTATAATAAAAGCTCATTTAGTTTAACCTACTAAGATAGCTTGTCAATATTAAAACAAAAGAGTGATGTTTTCCTAAATCAATATTTACTTTACAAGTTCTAAAATCTGGGCCTCATAAGGCTTAAAGTCACCCAAAGAGCAATGGAGAGGGCAATGTTCGGAGTTTCCTTGCGTGATCGAATCAGGAATGACGATATTCGCAAGAGAACCAAGTTTACCGACATAGCCCGAAGGATTGCCAAACTGAAGTGGCAGTGGGCAGGGCACATTGCTCGCAGAACAGTCGATGGGGCCGAAAAAATCTGGAGTGGCGACCGCGTACCGGAAGACGCAGCGTTGGAAGGCCTCCCACAAGGTGGACCGATGACCTGGTGAGGGTCACGGGTAACCGATGGATGCGAGACGCACAGGACCGGTTATTGTGGCGACACTTGGGGGAGGCCTATGTCTAGCTGTGGACGTCTCTTGGCTGATATGATGATGATGATGATGAAGTTCTAAAATTAGAAGACAAGTGCTTATGTATTCCATTGTATTAGAATATCAAGCATATCAAATACCCCAGTCTCATTACAATATCATCTTATTAAATCGATGACAAAACGCTCTCAAGAACGGCAAACTCAAAACACTTAATAATTAACTTTTTGGTATTCCGAATTTGTCAGAATAAGGACGCAACTGTGGACTCCCACTTCGTTAAAACTCCCAAAAATACTTTGAAAATAATATTTCATTTTAGAAACTTTCTAACTGAACAAACAGATTGTCTTGCTGAACTTCTTTTCTGAGTAGAGTTGGGCTTCCTCATTTTATTCTGGTTTCGGCTTTCGGCCTTACATGTGGTTTCAGCCGATTCGATTTTGTGGAAAAGGTGATGAAACCTTTGGCTGGATTGATCTAACTTAAAAAAAATAATTTAACTAAAATAAATGTACTGCAGCGATAAATGTACATCATTTATGTTAACTTAATTTATTGGACGACTTAGTATAAAAAAATACATATATTTAAAGCTAAAGCCAATTTCTAAGAACCAAATCAAAGCCGAAAATAGGCGTCATGGCTGGTTTCGGTTCCGGCAAACATTTAAACTCAATACTTTACAATGGAAACTTTTCATAAGGCGAATATTAATTTTGGTTTTATAATATTGTTAATTAATTATGTTCGATAGTCAATATTGATGACGCTGTTTTGGTAAGTTTATTTAACCCTTTGATGAAAATGAAGGAGAGAGTTATATTTTGTAAACAATTACCTAGTCTAAACCGCCATGGCATGGCGTGGTGAAGGATTTTTTTTCGTAGACAAATAATTTTTGACCTTATTTCAATGAGTTAAGAACTGTCATTATTTTGTTTTAATACGACTAGGTAGAAGCATCTCGCGTGATGACGCGACTTACTGCGGCGTGCCGCGGAAAGCCACGTCATCCCCCAGGATGCTACGGCACGTCGTGACATTCCACAAGATGCCACTCACGGCACGTCGCGGAAATCATTTTAACATAATACACAACCAACTTTACATAAGCACAGTACTGATCTGAACGAGTGAGTGGCATGCCACAGGATCCTGTGACATACCGCGGGATGCCACAAAATGCATGCGACCTTTGCACACAACATTTTGGCTTTTTTGATAATTGTTTATGTTGATGTATTGTCGCTGTATCATGGGAAGGGTTTTTGGGTTGTAAATGTCGTATTTTATGTGTAGATGGGGACTATGATATATTTACTCTACTACACGTGACCCAAGGGCTGGCTTTTACCTTAGTCAAAGAATAAGCATTGCCATACAACGCTTATTCTTTACAGTACGGTACACTTCCAGTCGACAGCGATGCGGATGAATTTTTTGACGCCATATTTTAGGGTCAATTTAGTTAGGAGTTTTTATTTTTATTTTTAGTGTATATAGTTACATAATATGAATCCTTATCCAAATAAATATGTTATTAAACAGTGAAAAAAAAAATTACTCTAATATTTATTTCATATTCATAAAATATGTTAAGAAAAAGTTTAAATACACTGTAGATCATGTTACGGCACTGTGGACACATTGCATGGCTCAACCAAAATCAAATTGGCTGTAAAATTCAAAATGGAGGCATAGGTAATTTATTTTCATTCATCAGCCATTCGACGAGTTATCAGCCAGCACACGTCCACAAATATTTTCATGAAATCAATACGTTTTTAACACGTAGATAATAATAAATCACGCGATACATAAAATCACGATTTGTGTTGTCAAACTGCAAACTAATTTAAACCTTATTTATTAATGTCATTGTGTAAATTCAAACGATATTTGCTTATTCATTAATTGACGCGTCAATTCGAATCTACACATAGATTAGTACCTGTTAAATGGATGCTGTTCAAATAATATCAATTGGATTATATTTTCCTGAATAATGAATTATTAATTTTAATCATGAACGTTTTGCTGATATACCCGATGGATCAAAATAATGATAATTAGATTCAATCAAGTTTTAATTATTACTTAGGTAGGTGCTAGCTTTTTCCGTCAGAAGGAAAATCGGATTTTTATATAAACTTTTTATGTGTTTATATATTTTATGTTCACATAGGCATATAAGCGCGCCATCTTTATACAATGTGAATATTTAGCTAAAAATTACTAACTTCGTATTTAGGACAATTTTTTCCATACACAGATCAATTTTTGATAGCAGAAAAAATATGGCTTTTGGACATCAATAACTTTAAAACACCGAGTTTTTGGGATCACACAGCACAACGATGTTCCGTTAGTATTTTCAAATTGCACCTTTAAAACCTAAAATTTTATAGTCGCACCTTTAAAGTAAAACCGCTACTAAACGAAAATTTTCATGAATTGAGGTATCAATGCCATCTATCTAAAACAGTGACTATTTTCTAATATTGGCTCCCCTATAAAATTTAATAATTTCGTTTAGTAACGGTTTTACATTAATGGTGCGAAATGATAGCTACACAAATTCTAAGATGTCACCAATTTTTAATTAAGGACAAAACTCATCAGTCATCGTCGAACTATTTCACAGAATAACACAAGAAAGAAAAAGTATATTGTCTGCAGCCCTACTATGACGTGCTAATGCCATCCGATTCCGATGATGTAAACGGGATAGTGCTATTCGCTATGTATAGCTTCGTCTCCCTCTTCGAGCGGAATCATGATCGTTTTAAGACTTCATAGTAGGGCCTTTGAATTGAGAACTGAGATGCCGACAGTTATAAACATTTACCAACTAGGTATAATATTAGTACCTTAATTATGTCAGATGTTATGTTAAGATTAACATTTAACGTGTAACGAAGGAAAGGAAAGATCAGGACTAGATTGATGGAAGTCGTAACTGTGGCCACAAGGCCTAATCAGCGTATTGATTGCTATGCTATGGGCGGATCCACAGTAGAGCGCTGATTTTAGCCTGTTTTGCCCTAAATCTTATAAATTTCTATAATACATAACGGATAAAGAACCTCCGTAGTGTTTTAAAAAAGTGTCAAATGTCATCATGATCACTCATTTTTGGGTTAAAAAAGAAACTTCACAACTTGTTTCAAACTTCGTTTACTCAACGAACAGCGTATTCAACCTGAGGTTGTCGACGCGCTTCCCTGTGGTAGCCTTAATATTAAATATTAAAGCCTCCAGCCAGGGCTTATAGTCCGGTTAAGCACTAACCAGCCTTAGAGTGCTGAACTGCGAGTGGTCATCGTCAAAAAAAAAGCCTGGATTTATAAAGTGCCCGAGCGCCGACAGTGCGGCCGTATTTATAGGGTTTGCCCCTCCGACGTGCACGTGTAAGTTTTTAGGTTAAGTATTGAAACATTTAAATTACAATAACAGGAATAGTGACATGCTGTTTAACGTTAATTTTAGGTACTAATAAACTTAAAGTAATCAATTTACTTATTATTGATTACTTTTTACTACTATTATTATTTATTATTGGACAGTCAAATTATGAATCTTAATTATTTGAATACTTGTAATGACAGACTATTGTATTGATATACAACATTTATGATTTCATGAAACAAACCACACACGAACTAAATAACGTAGCCACTTTATTGTATTTTGAAAATAATAAGAACTCACGCGTCGTTTGATTTTGGATCAACTCAAACGTGTAAGATAATTAGATGTGGTTGCACAAAATTATTAAATTAGTTACTGGCTAAACATGAACCGAAGTTTAGTACAAATGATTACACGATTAGAGTTTCTTGCTTTTGACCGGCTTTAATGTTACTAAAATAGTATATGTTTCTTGATAGCTACAACCTGGTGGTCTTTAAGTCAAGAGTGAATAGGTTACTTCTAGGCAAACGCGCTCCTTCGTTGACCAACAGCATCGTTTACCATCTGCAGTGTGATTCTGTATAAATCTTAGCGTGAAAACGGTGAAGTGAACATAAAGTGAGCTGTCAATCGATCCAATCAAAGTGGAATGATAGTCCAATTCATGCTCACTCCACCTAAGTTCACATGGTAAGATATTGTCAGAATAGACCGGCAGATTACACAGGCAGGTTGATCTATCTGCGCCGCGTATAACGTAGTCATATCAATTTTACTGCTTCTTCCATGACACCAATGCTACCGAAAGAAAATCTCAAATATATATATATATATATTTGAGATTTTCTTTACAACTCACACACGGTCATCCGATCCCAAACTAGGCAGAGCCTGTACTATGGCAACCAGACAACTGATAAACATACTTATATATTTCTAAATACATACATATTATAGACAAATTACACCCAGACACAGAACAAATGATTATGTTCATCACACAAAGATTTGTCCTGGGTGGGAATCGAACCCACGACCTCCGGTTAAGCAGTCAGGGTCACTAACCACTCGACCAACAGGACAGTCAAATACATATGTTCCTTGCAAGGACATTCTTGCCTCAACGGTCAAAAATATGACCCCGTGTAAATGAGCCAAAATTTGAAACGTCGAATCACGAATATACACATGCATAGTCGCGATTCGACATAGTTATACATATTCGTGATTCGACATAGTTATACATATTCGTGATTCGACAATTATTCCGGAGAAATGTTTGATGTTATGATATTGGAAGTTCGTGCTCGAATATGTTCGCACGTTTCGATTGTATGGTTTAAACATGAACCCTATTATAATGGCGATGAGTGATGAGTTAATTAGTTTCAATTATCAGGAATTTCAAGAGTGTTGTTTTTAAAGGTAATATGTGCAAGGTGTAGTAATTGAGGTCAAAGTCAAAGTCAAAACTTTTAATCCAATTAGGCCATTAAAGGCACTTTTAAACGTCAACATTACAGTTAAAAGAAAATGTATCAAAAATAAACTCTAAAATAGACTCTACTGTCCATTCACAAAGATAGATTTTTATGGAAAAGAACGGACAAGAAACTCCATAGTTACTCTTTTCAAATAAAAGTTTTACAATAAATGGTACTCACATATTACAAATATTGCAAACAATTGATTTTACAGTGTGTGAGTTATTTAATAAAAATAAAACTTAAAGAAAAACACAAAAAAGTATATCGATATAGTCAAATACATTATGCCAACCAGTTTGATTTACTCTACACTCTTGATTATCCTATGGAGCAGGACCAGCATGCCTCCAAGAATTTTTATCCTGAATGTATTCGTCTAATTTGGAATATGCTTATTTACAAAGTGTGCTTTTAATATAAATTTTAAATTTTATTTCATTTAGTTCTAATATATCACAAGGTATTTTGTTGTAACATTTGAAATAGCTGAACACACCTTAAGGGTCATTATGCTCATCATTGTGAACTACTTTTAATACTACTTATGCATAAATCACTGTTTAACTGCGCCCTACTTCAATTCATCATCATCATTACTTCATTCCACTACTGCCGAGCTTAGGCCTCCCTATTTACCATACTTCTGTGATCCGTGCTAGTTTCATTGGTTTTACTCATGTTGAACACAAATTTGTGACAAAAGTCAAAGTCAAAACGTTTATTTCAATTCATATTCAATATTCAGTATTGGTTCCATTGTACAAGCTATTCGTGAGTCCTTCAGAAACTTCCTGTTACACAATTCCAATCACCTTTCCCGGAAGGCCAAAATATCCCAGCAACATAAATACACCGAGCTAGTCTTTCCTGCAACCAGACAATATTTTATTATCCTCTGTAAAACACACATACCAAATATTCAAAACCAATTCAATTACAATACCATAACAAAGATTACACGAAATTGAAAGTAAACATAAACATATTATTTTTGCTCTGGAACCTGTATTGGGCAACCAGTTAATCAGATGCGACCACCGGACCAGCGCAGTATTGTGACCACACCGTTCGTGTTTAAATACAAGGGATTTACAAACGAAATTACAATATCATGATTATAGTCCCTGAAGAGATAAGCAGAAATGACAAAGCAATCTTCATCAGCTCTTTCTTTATTTCTATCACTGCATGATTTGGAATGTCTATGTGAATGTTTCATTCGTATTGCGAATGTGTGTTGGGTGAAGGTACTTTGGAGCACATTTTCTTTAATTGCCCCTAGAATAACCCATCTTATGATTTGTACAAACATCTCACTAAATTAAAATCCCTGTCCCTATTAACTTACCGGCTCTATTAACTCACGTCTCAGCAAAGCTTTTTAGTGCTTTAATGATTTTTATTCGTGTAAATGACATTAAATTATAGTTATAAAAATTACCCTTCTTATTGCGTAAATCCGTTTTATTTACATCTGTTTTATCTGGCTTTTATTGTTTATTTTTTTACTTTTTAAACTCCTTAACAAGGTTTTGTACTCCAAAATTTAAAAAAAATCTTTGTTTGTTATCTTTAGTCTCACACGTTTTTCCATAGCACATTTGATATTGGCAGGATAGACATCATTGCCATAAACAAAAGTAGAATAGCAAATGTTTCATTTAAAACAACAGTTTGCATTATTTTAAGTGCAAAAATATCCCAGTCAGCATGATTGTTCTGACATCTTCAACAATCATCGTCATATTTTAGTTAATTCACATCAAATTTTAATGACTTAGACACTTAATCCTTTCTCAAGAATCACTACATCCATCGGTGAAACCGTTCGATAATTTTTGAGTTTATCGAGTACATACCGACAGACTCCGACGACGAAGACCTTGCAACCCAACGGCAAGACGCAAAGGAGGTTGCGGAATTTGTTCGAAAGTCACCGCGGCCCTGGAACGCAAAGGGCTTTAGAAGGAACACGTATGGATTTTAGTCTGTAAGAGTCTGACACGCCTTTCCAAAAAAAAGGTGCAAAGGAGGATAATGTGATTTATAATATGTCGTGATAATAATATTATTATAGTTATTATCACATCAGTCGAAAGACGCCCACTGCTGGACATAGGCCTCCCTTAAAGAGGGGGTATATCACAATCGCATAATTGCTTGGCAGGCGGCTTGGCGATCGCAGTGTAGCTGTTCCAATGCACAGAGAATGCTGCTACCCATTTTCTGGTGAGACCCTTAGTTGCCTCTTACGACACCCACGGGAAGTGATGGGATGGTGCTATTCTTTTACGTCCCACACCATACAGAACATTAGTGATACTGATTCATTACTTGATATTTATTATTGACTGGCCTGTTGGTCGAGTGGTTAGTGACCCTGACTGCTAAACCGAAGGTCGTGGGTTCGATTCCCACCCAGGACAAATCTTTGTGTAGTGAGCATGATCATTTGTTCTGTGTCTGGGTGTAATTTGACTATAATATGCATGTATTTAGAAATATATAAGTATGTTTATCAGTTGTCTGGTTGCCATAGCACAGGCTCGGCCTAATTTGGGATCGGATGACCGTGTGTGAGTTGTCCCAGGATATGTATATTAATATATATATTATTACTTGCAACGTAATTTATTGTTTATTTTAATGTTGTAGTCGATAGTAAGTAGTTAATCAGTGTCGACCACACTTTCATGTGACCACGCAATGGATACTTGTGTGAATAAATGAATTTATAAAGGATAGTTAAATATTAAAAGCCGCTTATTTGGTGAGAGTAATTGGATTACTATTTTTGGTAAATTAATTTATATCATTGATGTGCGATCGTTTTTGGGTGACCATCTATTAAGTTAGCAGCATAATTTTAATTTTTATATTAAAATAAAAAATTAATAAATCAATTTTATCATTAACAGTGATATGCCCCTTTTTGGCTTTTAAATAGCGTGATTCCTCCATGTCTCGGAAAGCACGTTAAGTCATTGGGCGTGGCGGACATTTGTAGATCTTTGACAGTCGTTACGGATTGTGAGAAGCCAGAAAATCTGACACCAGTCTTACCAAGTACCGTGTTACCCAGTAACTGGGTTGTGGAGTTTAGATAGGCAGTCACTCCATGTAAAATACTCGTTTTCAGCTACATCCGGTTCAACTAGAAGCAAATCGATTGATATCAGTTATATCTGAATGATTTTTAAGTCATCGTCAGATTGACCCTACATGTTTCAGCTTCAAGTTAAGGAACACTGCTTAGTCTCGTCTTAATATTTTTTAGTGATACTAGATACTTTTGATAGTGTATTGTAATTTAATTTAGTTCATAATTTTATTTAATGATTATATTGTGATCTCAATTTATACATCTAGACATCTATTTATAAATTCTTTTTTTTTTTCAATGTTTCAAAATCAGTCTTAATGAATCTCTTGTTATATAAGAGTGTAGCACGCCAAAATAAAAGTGTAAATTTTTATATATTGTTTGATTTTCTAAGAAACACGCCAGTCGAAATACGCCCCAGGCTCTATCGGAACTCCGTAGTCGAAACACGAGACGAAAAATGATTTCGAAGTGGTAATCATATCTCAGAGTACTCAGTGCCTTGATTTATAGATTTTTCGTCTTGAAAGTGGCGGCCATCAATTGTTTGAATTTGGCGGTTCTACTTTACGATAAAATATGCCTTTTGAATATTAAAGATTGATAGTCAAATCCATATTTTTAAACTTGCAACTTATTTTTAAACAAACGTCACAAATATGTGACAAAATGTACGGCGAATTTGTGGCTTGGCGTCGGGGGCACGCCGATGCGTTTATGCTCAGGCGTTCAAAAGTTTAAGGCCGTAATACTTGGTTGCGAAATTTGTTCCAGAGTCACCGCGGCCTAGGAACGCAAAGGGCTTTAGAAGGAACACGGATGGGTTTTAGTCAGTAGTCTTACATGCCCTTCCGCTCCATACATAGCGGAAGAAGTCATGTGATGATTTACCATCCTTTAAAAAAAGAGGCCGTAATACTTGTGCCTGTAATTTGCACAAAAGTATGCGAGTAGCTTGCATGCCATAGTGATTCACCAATCGGAACTTATTATGGTACTGGCATGCAAACTTTTGTTGTTTGTTACAGTAATATTTGAATTTACCATAACTTCTAAACTCATTCAAATGTGGAGCACAGGAATATTAAATCGAAAAATGTTATTACCAAAGTCACATCCTTAACTTTGAAAATTGAATTTGGAATTGTCGAGAGGCTCTAGAAAAGTGACATTCTATTAGCGGTAGCGTGGCGAAGGTAATGGTTGAAACGTCAAAAAATTCATGGGATTGACAAACGCTGTCAAAATGTCACGTTATAAATATCCAATATTGTGCCATTTTGATAATTGCATTTAGTAACAGAATGGCACATTATCTAGAGCTCAAGTTTTTTAACCTTAATATCTTACTAGCTGCTGCCCGCGGCCCCGCCCGCATGAGTGTCGAAAATTATCCCAAGGAAACATACTCCGGGGATAAAAAGTATCCTATGTGTGTGTGTGTGTCGTGTGTGTGTGTGTATGTGTATGTGTCGTGTGTGTGTGTGTATGTGTGTGTGTTGTATTACTGTTTAGTTATTAATTTTATTTTACTGTTTTGTTTGTCTTGTGCGAGTCCCAAATAAACATTTTTTTTTTTCGTTCTATGTGTTATTCCAGACTATAGTCTATCTCTGTGCCAAATTTCATTAAGCTCCGTTCAGCCATTCTGACGTGATTGAGTAACAAACATACATCCAAACTTTCGCATTTATAATAAAGAAAGAAAGCAAAGTAGTGTAGAAGTAAAGATTTCGGCAGTAAAGTCTCCTGCCCAAGACATGACTTGTCGTCGCCGTTCGTTCTGGTTTTAATAATAAACCTAGGATCTACTAGAAGCGGAAAGCGAAGTATCAGATATTGTGGTACAAGTTTGAAGTGGACTGTACCAAATAATAAACTGATCTTTAGAATAGGATTGAAATAATAGGATGTAAGAAAGGGTGGTCATAGCGCTAAAAGTGATGTTTTACACACATTCTTTGGATGTATTTCACAAAGAAGGAGCTAAGAAACGCAGGTAGTCCGTACAGGTGTTATATTTAGACATACAAGAATACTTGATGACATTCAAAGAGAGAGGAGAGAATCTTAGGCCATACTTTTAAAATAAGGTAAAGTTTATCTACACAAATATTATAAAGAGGAAAAAATTGTATGTTTGTGTATGTATGTTTGTAATGAATAAACTCAAAAACAACTGTGCTGATTTAAAAAAAAATCACCATTGGAAAGCTACATTATCAGCGAGTAACATAGGCTATATTTTATCCCCGTATTCCCACAGGAACGGACACTACGCGGGTGAAACCGCGTGACGTCAGCTAGTTTAAAATAAAATAAGGTAAAGATTAAGCAGGGTTTTGTGTACATTACAAAAGCGGGCTTAATCTTTACCTTATTCATATCCATCTTTATCATTTTATAAAAAATAAAAAAAAACAGACTCGGTGACCCATGTCTGTAAGACCAGCATTTTATAGCCTTACTGCCTGAACTATAAACGACATATCGTAGAAATTGGTTACATCGATGTCATGTCCCGAAGACCTTATATATCTAGTATGTCTCTCATGAATAATTGAACTGGCATTGATAGGTAATTCTGGTTACGATCTAAAGAAACTGAATCTATGAGTATAAGAAAGAAAGTAGAATGATTCTGTTTTGTATGATCCCGGGAAAGTCGAATCCAAAAGTAGAGGTATACAGTATATAGTAGTACTCTTGCGCCATCCCATCTTCCTAGTTCATCGCACTGCGCTCGCACTGCCACTGCGGCAGCGGAGAACCTCAAGCGGCGAAAATATAATAACCTCGTTGGTAATTATATTTTTGAGCCGTTTGGGGTTGAAACTCGCGGGTCGTGGGGTCCGAGTGCTCAAAATTTGTTTAAAGATCTATCAAGACGCTTATTTAACATTTCGCGTGACCCAAGGGCTGGCTTTTACCTTGTACAAAGGATAAGCATTGCCATACAACGTGGCAATGCTGCCAGCCTTTTGGGTACATTACCAGTGGCCAGCGATGCGGAGGAATTTTTCGACGCCATATTTTAGACTATTTTTAGTTAGTTCTTTTTTTTTTTATTTAAGTGTATGTACTTATAGTAATAGTTAGTTGAACGTAAAAAATATAGGATAAGTAAAAAAAAAATTGAGGTTACTAGGTTTGGAATACTTGGAAACCTTTACTTTTGGAATTAAAAAGCCCAAACGCTGTAAACTTACTTCTTAGCCCTTTTCGTAATAATGCACGCATAGGAATCAATACCAGGAAGCGGGCTTTCCTCCCAAATATACGTGGCTTCAGATGAAGCCTTGCCTTCATTTGTATTTAAATGAGTTCCAATATACTGTGAAAGCAGACAGATGGTATTCCTTCCTAGTAACTATCTTATGAATCTTAATGCTTTTGTTAGATAGGCAATGTTATTATTTTTTAAATAAGCCTTCATTGGCGACTATAACTCCTCTAGATATTATTTGTAAGCGATAATATATTATTCACTTAAAAAAAACTAACAAAACAATTAAAAATGCGGCCGTTTTCTCAGAAGGTGGTTTAAACCACTTAAGGTAATGATTTTTTTTATATTAAAAGTAGGTTGGCCTGCTTTTGCCAGCTCCGTGTGCCCTTAATCCCAGCAGACTCCTGACTGAAGTAGTGGACGAAAGGCTTCAATTGTATCATAACGCTCAGCTACGGACAGTAGTGGCGCAAAAAATATACAATGGTTTAAGTAACACCTAGCATAGATCTGACGGACCCACCAGGTATGCCGAGGGTTCAATTATTGCTGCTTCGTTAACGGACACATTGTTTGTGGTGATTTTCAGCAAACTCTTAAACGATGACGTAAACACGAGATGTGTAGCGACATCAATGCCGCCACATGAAAAACTGAGAAGCGAAAATTGTGCGGAACAAAAAGAACCACAACGCCATCTATCCTGTCAGCGACGAACTACCAACGAAATCCTGCATCGCGCAAGCAAAGTTCTCCGTGCGATTTGAACATATACAACAGTCTGAATATTAACTATTAGCAGTTGCCCACCAGACACAACAACCGTCTGGTCGGAGGATCCTCCCATTTCAATGGAGGTATGCGGGACTTAACTCTCTGTACCGCATACCTCTATAGATAAATAATATTTAAATAATTTCTTTAGTTAACGTTTTAATCATATCGATGGCTTAATTGTCTTCTGCTAATTATAACTTGTTATTGTGTTCACAAGAGCAAACTTTATTAGTATTTTTTCTATTGATACCGGTTAATTAGTAAGGCTGAATGGATCAATCCAATTAAAGAAAAAAATATCAGCCCATGGCAACATCAAGTGCATTTTAGGGTTCCGTACCTGAGTCGAGAAAAACGGAACCCTTATAGGATCACTTTGTTGTCCGTCAGTCTGGCTGTCAAGACCATTTTTCAAGTAAGAGGTAGATACTCAAAACATGAATACGTACAGGCTTTTTTAGCGTACCGTACCTCAAACTAAAAAGTGAATCTTAAGGGTACCGCTTCTATAAGGCTTATTAAAAAAAAAATTGTTTATTTCTTTAACGTTTTTTACAATATTATTCTGTGGCTAGAACTACCCAGTAAGCATGTAGTAATACTTGTATTGGGTGGTTCTGCTCCTCCCTAGGATCAATATAATGTAGGTACTTATTTTTAGGTAACTAACTAAACTATTTTAAGTAAAATTTTACAAGCAAAAACAGAATTAATGAAAAGGTAAAGATACTGGTATGACTCTTTGTGTGTGCGTATGTGTGCGCGTGTGTGTGTGTGTGCGTGTGTGTGCGTGCAAAATACAAAAAAAATATATCGTTGCCTGACTGACCTCACCTGACTGACTCAGGAACACCTATCAAATAAGAAGGTAAACGGTCCCTAGGATAAAAAAAACCAGCTTCTAAGTCAATACGGCCATTATGTCACATATTTTGATACTCGCAAATGGGCACTTCCCGTTGACCCAGAATCATGGAATTTCCGGAAATAGATTTGTAGATTTTAAGTGATGTAGATGTATTATACAAGCTTGTACGGCACCCTCGATGCGTGTATCAGACTCGCACTTGTCCGGTTTTTTAATAATTATCAGCCCATCGAGTATTATGTGGCATTTATTTTCCAGTAACAATTGAATTGAACAATGTTGCCATGTTTTCATTAAATGAGCTCTTAAAATGAACTTTAAATTCACTACCTAATATGCATGGCGTATGGCATGTGGTATATGGTGTCAATGTGAACATCCCATCCATATGCACAAAACTTTTTTGGATTACTTTAATTGTCCTGAGCTACAACCGTGGAGTCTTCAAGTCTTCAGGGAATTGGTTACTTCTACGCAAACGTGCACATCATGGCTTTTATATGCGAGCCCATCAATAATAAGTGTATAAAAAACTAAAACCAACCCATTCTAAAGTAAGAAATAGGCTAAAAAAGGTTTTACTTTTTTAATTTTGCTAACATTACCATGATGTACAAAGCAATGTATAGAACCTCTTTCTTTTTTGGAATTCGGTTAAAAATTACTGCTTACTTCTCTCACATGCTTATAATTATGAAAAAATTGTGTCGAGGAAAAGTTAACGCAGAAATCCATCCAACCAATCCAACTAATTGTCTTATTACACTGGTCAACAAAAAAACACTTTTGAGTGCCACAAGACTTTTAAAAACTAATTATGTAAAGAACATGTTTAAGTCTTATAGAACTGAAATTAGAATTATTTAAACACGAACAATTTTCCTGTTTTATGATTCTGAAGTAGTGCTTTGAGGCGAAAACTGAAGTTTTCAGGTGGTTCTAATACAGGCACGTTATCATTTTATAGGTTTGGTTGTGTAACAGATTGCACGGCAGGATACTCTACTTTCCTTTTGTATTAAAAAAAAATGCTAAAATACAGATCACATTTTGTTTTTAAATGTACTTAATGGTGCAGATTTTTTTTTTGAGTTTTAAAAATAATTTCACTTGATAGAATCATTTGAACACCTTTTATGTTAATTAAATAAGAATAAAATAACTCAGTAAACTGAAAGAAATCGGAATTTACGAGTTAAAGGAAAAAATATGTTACTTAAAGTAGCTGTAACACAAAAACGAGACCTAATCAAAACATCAAACAAAATCATTCCTTGTAGCAAAACCTTGTTGTCTAGTATTATCGGCTGTCCTCCTTCGACCTTACACATTCCAGAGTGCAGAGGCAGTCCATATCCACTCAGACACTTTAATCCTTAGTAGGTAACCCCAGTTAGTTTAGTACTAACTGTAGATGCCATGCAACCCACGGTTATCAGTAGGGTGACCATAAAACAAAAACCGATACAAAACCTTTTGGGAAAATTTGGATTCAGTGTACGCTGGACCAAAGATTTATTGCCAGTAAATGTTGTCCCTTGAAAAAGGGTAAAATATTGTGCACCCTTTAGAGATTTTGTGTGTATTGGGAATATTATTATGGGAAGTAAAACGTGGTTGGCCAGATAAGTTTTTATATTTTCTATCTAAGCTTAAAAATTATAAAAAAAAATATATATATATTTTTTATAATTTTATTAATATTATTATTTGTACTTTATTTGTTTATTACGCTTTTACGCCTAAATGCCAAACCTATTTTGATGAGTTTTAGTAAAGAGATAGAAAGAACCTTAGAGATGGTTATTGGCAAAAACTGGTTGCTTATAAGTCATAATATAACGATTGAAAATCGATTTTCGGAAATGACTAAAAAGAAATAATATCTACTGAATGTAAACATAATAAAATACATATTAAGATATACCTACCCGTACAAAAAACCTTTTTGGAAGTCTTATAACAATATACGAATTATTATGAAAACTTAATATAATGTTACAAGTAGTAAATCTGCTTAATATATTGTTTTATTATTTTATTAAGTTCTCACAGCAAATACAATAGAAAGCAATTTATTTGGAGCTTACTGACTCGGAGAGAAAATGCAGAAATTATTCAATCTTAAGGATTATGTTCTTCAAACAAGTTAATTAAGTAGCTAGTCATTAAAACCGGCCAAGCGCGAGTCGACAGGCGTGCAAGGGTTCCAAACGTAAACAAAATCAAGATATATTAAAATCAGAGACTTATGGGTTTCCCTGCAATCTATAGGTAATTTGTATTTTTTTTCGTTTGGGGCAGTGTTATGTCCAACAGTGGACGTCTTTTAACTTAAATGATGCTGATGATATTGATCTATAATTGCATAGCTTCGCGACGATTAACACGCCCATAAAACAGGTTGCGTCAATTCCTATACAAATAAACACAATTTTATTTTCTTTATTTTCTTTATTTTCTTTCTTTTCTTTCTTTTCTTTCTTTTCTTTCTTTTCTTTCTTTTCTTTCTTTTCTTTCTTTTCTTTCTTTTCTTTCTTTTCTTTCTTTTCTTTCTTTTCTTTCTTTTCTTTCTTTTCTTTCTTTTCTTTCTTTTCTTTCTTTTCTTTCTTTTCTTTCTTTTCTTTCTTTTCTTTATTTTCTTTCTTTTCTTTCTTTTCTTTCTCTTCTCTCTTTTCTTTCTTTCTTTATTTTCTTTCTTTCTTTCGTTTCTTTCTTTTCTTTTCTTTCTTTGTTTAAGTTTTTAACAAATCTCAGCAGAATCTTACCCTCCACCAGATCGCCTGGTCTCCTTATCTTACTGAGCTCAAGTTTTAATTGAAACGCCCCAATGCGACTGTGAAATCTTATAGCCCGTTACAATCAGTGTTATTGTGAAAATTACAAGTCTCGCTGCACTTCAGAGGAAACTCGACCTTTATGATTAAGATAAGTATGTGTTATCGGGCTATTTTCGCGTGTAATGAACGGTTTTATTTGCGTCATTATGATAAGTACAGGTAACTTTGCGGCTACGTTTATAATAGAAATTTCAAAAATAGTGATGTGTCGTTTGTTGTTTTAAAAATCTTTGGTTACACAGGAAACTGGGAATTTTACTGGACTACGACCAATTTACATAAGGAATGCAAAGACTCCATGATGTCCATCTTCAACTTAATGCAAAACTTAAATCAAGCCAAATTCTACTAATAGTTTATAGGAATAAATAAGACATTTAAATAAAACTAGCTGCGCCCCGCGGTGTTACCCGCGGTTTCAGTATACATATATATAAAAAGTAGCCTTTGTGTTAATCCAGAGTGTCAGCTTCCTGCATCCAAATTTTATCAAAATTGGTCCAGCCGTTTGCGCGTGAAGAAGTAACAAACATACACACACACAATCTATCGCCTTTATAATATTAGTGTAATGATTAATATTAATTTATTATAAGTGTGAATAACCAGTTCAATATGCTTGTAAAAAAGTAATAGTACTGGCAAATTGTGAAAAATTCATCTCAGGTACTTTAAAAAACTAACTATCACAATTAAATAGATTGCAAGTACTTAAATATTTCATAATCTTTATCTTCCATAACAAACGTTAAACGATTTGATTCATAAAAACCTTAAAAGTAAAAAGCTCCCTTTAAAATTTTATCTGGGACCCGTCACGTTTTCAATTCAGGATACTTGATCAAAATCTCGTCGGTCTACCAGGTTCTTCCAGTTAATTGCCTATTTTAGGGGCGGCTTCCACCTCGTATCCGATGACCGATCGATCGGGCCCATAATGCGAGGAAATCCAGCTACTTGAAAGACTTTGTATCGGTTTCTCAATTCAATTTTAAGAAATAATTGTGAGGGTTTCTCAATCTGAGGGTTTCTGGATATTTTATTGTTCATTTTCTGTGTTAGAAATTTTATTTTCGTGTAATATGAAAATAAACTGAATTTGCTATACACACTGTAGTTTAGTTATAATTATCATCCTTTGATGATTTGTATTGCTTTATTGAGGAGCTCGTGGCTAAAGAGTAACAGCCGCATTAGCCGCTCCTCAAGGTTAAGCAACGCTTGCCAAGGTTATTCTGTGGATGG
The DNA here is from genome assembly GCA_905163435.1 of Mamestra brassicae. Lineage (NCBI taxonomy): Eukaryota > Metazoa > Arthropoda > Insecta > Lepidoptera > Noctuidae > Mamestra > Mamestra brassicae. The sequence continues at coordinate 15,046,294 of LR991006.1, read as the reverse complement.
GTGACCATCGTAACATACCGAGTTTCCTCCTTGCCTTGGAAAGCACGTTAAGCCGTTGGTCCCGGCTGTCATATGTAGATATTTGGCAGTCGTTACGGATTGTTAGAAGCCAGTAAATCTGACTCCAGTCTTGCCAAGAAGTACCTACCGTGTTACCCAGTTAACGGGTTGTAGAGATCTGGTAGGCAACCGCCCACTAAAAATACTGGTATTCAGCTGAAACCTGATTGACTGAAAAAAAAAACTTGGCAGATGATCATGATTTTTATTGCTTCGGCATGTTACAGATAAGTTCGTAATTATTTTAGCTATTGTAACATTATTGGCCGGTTTCTAAACGATGAACGTGTCAAACCCTATTTTAATGTCAAAAGGACACTTCACTTCACTTCACTTTAGAACATATTCTTGTCCCAAACACCAAACTGTACCCGGTTACCATAACTATCAATGAACATGTACCCACCTTCAGGGGATTCTGCCACGCCATGTAGTACATCATACATAAAGATATGCCCTATTTATTTCCCCTGTCTTCGACTGATGTGACATACATTAAAGATTATTCTATACTAACTTCTCTAGGGAGTGCAGACACAGTCGAGTGCCAGTAGTGCGACTCCATACCACAAGTGAAAATTGACTCACATAGTATAAACTTCGGCTTTTTTTTTAAGGATGGGAAATCATCAAATGACTTCTTCCGCTCTGGCTGGAGCGGAAGGGCGTGTCAAACTCTTATTGACTAAAAACCATCCGTGTTCCTTCTAAAGCCCTTTGCGTTCCAGGGCCGCGGTGACTCTTTCGAACAAATTCCGCAACAAGCTCAATCTTGCTTGCGCAAACAGTTTGTGCAAACAATTGGTGCCATAACTGCATGGTGTGTGTGTCTTAACGCAACCATCGTTTGCTTGCACAAACAAGGATTGGTGCAAATAAGATTGAGCGTGTATTCAGGCCATTAGACACGTTTTACGTACAGCGTGTGCAAGCGCACTAAAAAACTGATGTACGGCCGATATAGACTAGCAAATAATGTTCTCCAGAGAAGAAGAGAGAATTTAATGATTCATGGTGGAGTCGGGTACTCCACTTTGAATCATTAAATTCTCAGTATAATTAGCTTGATATAATTTGACATGAATCGACTTTTTTTGTTTTATTGTCGTTATCATGGCGATTGAGTCATGTAGAGATTCTTAAACGGACTGGGAGTATGGTCCTGAAATCGTCCATACCTACGTAAACTGTGTTGGCAACAAATATTATCTTCTTAGAATAATCGCTAAGAGCTAGTTAGACACGTACACAAAGGGTTCCGCACAGTATGAAAAAAAAAGTTTAAAACAACAGCAATAGAAATGCACACTTTGTGAAATTTACAACTGTCAACTTAAAATGGTTCATGAGATATAGCCCTCTGACAGGCAGACACGACAGAGATAGTCGGAACCCACACTGTTATTTTTTTGGGCCACACCTGCAAAAAATATGTAGTATGACTTATTCAAAAGTTGATTTTATGCATTTTTGTGAAACTTACAATTAATTAAAACAAGGACTTTTCAGTCATTGTATGGCATGTATGGAGTCAACCTTCTGTTCCTATCCTGTGGTACAAGCTTGAAGATACGGGACTTCTTCCGAGCCCCGATATCCGATGGCTTATCGATTCGCCTCAGAATAATACTGTACTGAACTTGGGATCCAAAATGTTGTGTTCAGTATCGTATCAGGTTTTTAATGGGGTAAGCGGAGTATTGGAATATTTTGAGACCTATAAAAGGTAGGGTTAGCCAGGGTTTTAGGTATAGATTTTAACATAAGGGTATAGAGGTATGTGGTACAGAGAGTAAAGTCCCGCACGTCTCCACTGAAATGGGAGGATTCTCCGACTAGACGGTTGTTGTGTCTGGTGGGCAACTGCCAGTTGATATTTGGACTGTTGTATATGTTCAAATCAGACGGAGAACTTTGCTTGCGCGATGCAGGATTGATTGAAGATTCGTTGGTAGTTTGTCGCTGACAGGATAGATGGCGTTGTCGTTTTTTTTGTTGCCTTACAAATTTCGCTTCTTAGTTTTTCATTGATGCCGCTACAAGGGGATATGAGTCCTGGAATTTTTTAAGCAGGTAAAGATAGATTGATTGTTACCACAATCTTCTACAGCCCAAAAATTAAAGACATCTATGGGCACTGAAAAGATTGCAAACACACGAGACATTTATAGAGTAAATATCAGTCACGGGCAAAAAAAATGTCTTTTTAGGATTCCGTACCCAAAGGGTAAAACGGGACCCTATTACTAAGACTCCGCTGTCCGTCCGTCTGTCTGTCTGTCCGTTTGTCACCAGGCGGTATCTCATGAACCGTAATAGTTAGACAGTTTAAATTTTCACAGATGATGTATTTCTGTTGCCGCTATAACAACAAATACTAAAAAAACAGAATATAATAAATATTTAAAGTGGCTCCCATACAACAAACGTGATTTTTTTTGCTCGTTTTTGTTAAATATTGATAACGACAACAGGTAGACGCTTGAAATATTCACAGAATATTTAGTTATATGTTCACTTTAAAACTAAATAATTAAATTTAAACAGAACAAATATTTAAGGGGGGCTCCCATACAAAAAACGTGATTTCTTAACTCGCACTTGGCCGGTTTTTTATTTTTATTTCTTTTACCAGCTTTGCTAACGTTCAAGTTTTATTTCCGCAAAAAATAGCCTATAACTGGCTCCAGAGTCCCATCTATCAATCTATCTATCTGTACCACATTTCATCAAAATCGTTTCAGCGATTTGAGCATAAAAGCGTTAACTACACCAGCCAAGGAAGCGGTTACTTGGAAACCAGCCAACTGCTGCCGCTTACTTTCAACAATATCGTAATCACTCTCTCGCCACACGTTAAAGACTTAGATGTTTATATTGACGACCGGTTAAGTTGGAATAAGCAGATTGCTCAAGTTAGCCAGAGAGTAACATTCACACTGCTATCTCTTTTTTTTTTAATTTATTGTTGGTTAGGGTAGGTCTTGACTCTAGTCTAGGTCAGAGATGACAGAGACAAAGTCGACGATGGAGCGAGCTTACTCAGAAGACAAGACTGTTCACTGTAATTTTGAAGAGATTAGGGTTGTATGCGTTCGGAAACACAGACGCAGGAAGTATCTCTCTAAAGGTTAAAGCATTTTCTTCTTAAGTTTTGTAGTCTTTATAACCAAAGGTTGACTGGTACGGAATGCCTTGATGTTAAGCCCGCCCCTGTACAGTCAACAAAACTGTTTGGTATGCAGGCAGCTAACTTGCTTACTTTTAAACAATGTTGTGAGTGTGCTAAGTAGACAATTATTGTATTATTGGGGTTGAAACTCTCGGGTCTTGGGGTCCGAGTGCACATAACTTATTTAAAGATCTCTCAAGGCGCTTAGTTGACACTTCACGTGACCCAAGGGCTGGCTTTTACCTTGGTCAAAGAATAAGCATTGCCATACAACGTGGCAATGCCGCCAGTCTTTTGGGTACACTTCCAGTCGACAGCGATGCGGATGAATTTTTTGACGCCATATTTTAGGGTTTATTTAGTTAGGAGATTTTATTTTTATTTCTAGTGTATATAGTTAGTTAAGTATTTATGGAATAAAAATCTTGTACACCACACTCGTAAGTATGACATAGATAAGCTTAAAAAGTTATAAGGCACACAGAAAAAATAATATTTTTGCCTGCGTACCAAATAGCTATGTCGACTGTTCCACTATTGTACATAAAAAAAAAAACAAACTCACTTTCGTAACGCAAATTTTCTTGCTTTCTTTCTTTCATTTAAACTTGCCAAGCTTGTTTGTGTATATTGCTTGTTGCTTGAGGGACCGTAACAACTTGGTTGATATAAAACAGTGTGTATTTTAACTATAAAAAAACATTACAAATCAATTACATAACCTTGTTTTCCTGCTACCCGAGTATTTTTTTCCAAGAAAACGGCCCTTAAGATAAGTAAGAAATGAAATCGAAAAACCAACTTTTCTATAAGTGGCTTATAACACTCACTACTTTTCCTTCTATTAAAAGCTTACACGGGAAACGTTTTAAATCGGGCGCTGTACGCCTTTTTAACATTTTCTTTAGAAGCTACATAATAATACAGGCTGGTCGAAAAAAGTTTGGCTGAGATGTTTTGTTAACGATTGATACTTATAGCTACTTTGAGTACTCACTAGAAAGTAGAAAGTATGGAACAATATTTGATGTCTGTATAATAATAATATCTTGGGACAATTCACACACGGTCATCCGATCCCAAACTAGGCAGAGCCTGTGCTATGCAACCAGACAACTGATAACATACTTATATATTTCTAAATACATACTACATATTATAGACAAATTTCACCCAGACACAGAACAAATGATCATGCTCATCACACAAAGATTTGTTCTGGGTGGGAATCGAACCCACGACCTCCCGTTTAGCAGTCATGGTCACTAACCACACGACCAACAGGCCAGTCAATATAATTATAAACAATTCACGGCATTCAGCTATTCGGTATCATCATCATCATATCAGCCGAAACGCCACAACAACCGGTCCTGAGCGTCTCGCATTCATCGGTTACCCGCAACCCTCACCAGGTCATCGGTCCACCTTGTGGGAGGCTTTCTAATGCTGCGTCTTTCGGTACGCGGTCGCCTCTTCAGAACTTTTAGGCCCCATCGATCATGTGTTCTGCGAACAATTTGTCTTGTCCATTTCACACATTTCTTCTTTGAAATGAAGATTACCAATGAACCAACCAATAAAATATTAATAACATGAGGAGGTATTTGTTAGATCTTTAACAAAACATTATATGGAGCAGAATACTAGATAATATTAATTAAACTCTGGAAAAAGCATCACAAACCGTAGATTATTCTAGTAAAATAACATAATTCATGGGAACCAATTTCTTTTTCAAGAAACTTTTATAAATTCCAATGTTCGGATAAATTTCATTAGGTATTTAAATAAACACGAAGTGCCGAGTTCTAATTGAGTATTTGGAGTACCTAAAGAACGTTTCAAACCCTAGTTTATTGTTCAAGTTTGACAGGTTTTCAAGCTAAAATAAAGTATCACTAATACCTACACAACTTTAAAATTCTATTTTAGAAATCTTCGCAATCCCAACTTAAATCTATGTCTAGCCTTTTCCACACCCTGTATAACGGCGGCTATTACAACGATTGCAATATATTACTTAAAGTAGTCGTTATCTTGCCAAACTGTGAGATTTTTTACACCACCATTTATATGAAAATCTCCTTTCTTCCAGTTAATATCTCTATTTTATTCAGTTCAATAGGTTTTAGTATGATTACAGATTAAAATAATATATTTTGAGTGCGTGAAAATAAGGCGAATCGAGATAAATACCTATGTATTGGCAAACGATTTATTTTCAGTGATTTATATTTATTCAAGCAGTGAACGATTAATGAGGCCTTTAATGTTATTCAGTATGAGATTCCAAATAATATCTGCAAGCTTCGCTGTCGTGGTATCACAGGAATCCTGCATTAATCACGGTTAAAAAACCTATCACTCTTGGTGATATTGTAGCTTTCTACCATGAAAGAATTTTTGTAATCGGACCAGGGGGGCTACTCTCTAAGCCCGAAGTCCGTAGTTTCGGCCTTAGTTGCGTATTCTACTCCGTATCTCCTAACCACTAAGAATTAATGACAATACGATTTGACAGTTACTCTCAAATCGTGTTGTCATTCATTCTTAGTTTGGGTTCAGAACTAATCGTAATTATAAATGGTTGTTCATTACTAGAAAATGTAAAGGATTTCGATAGATGTAGATTCAGGAGAGTATTGTCTTTTCTTCCGATTTTGGAATTAAGAATGTCAAAAAATAGGGGGGGACAATGGCAACTATTGCAAGTTTATTTGGCGCCAACCATAGTTTCTGTACCTTTCTATTTCTTTCTTTTGTTTTCAACAAAATCTTAATAACCGTTATTACTATCTTAGTTTTTAAAAACTACTAATACTATTATGCAAGAATTCTAGTTTAAGTTATTATTTATTTATGTATGCATGTCAGTTCTGCGACAGTAAACACTTCTTCCTTCTCTTTCGCTAAGCTAATCAGAACCACAAATTCAGTAAACCTAAACATAATTTACCATTCCTATTAAATTCCTTTTGTCCTATATCACAACAGGCAAAACTTCTCTGTCCTCAGGCAATGTTCCTACCCGGTCGACCTTGTCAGGAGCATGTCTTACCGAAGTAAGATCATATTTCGTCTTGGGGAGATCCACCCGTAAAATTGCTTGTTTATTTCGTTATTTAGCTATATTAATGGCGTGTATTTTCTATTTTATTTTGTTTATGGCAAGTTATTTTCATGGATTTTGTGCTTTCACGGTGTTTTGACGGTTTTGTGAAGAGTAATGGGATATAATTATGTGGCGTTTGTGCTTCATGGAATTTTTGTAAATCGGATGATTTTGTGGACTGTACGTGTAATATATTTTGTTTTGTGAGTGAATTTATCTGGCGTGATACGTGATACAGTGTAGATAAAGCTGGTATTATAATAATATAAAGGTACATATGTATTCAAACTGTATGCATAGTCGTAGTGCATAGGCGGATTGAATGCAACAAGGCATTAAAATTAAAAATATTGATGGTATGGACTGGTGAAATGACATGGTAATAGATAAAGCTACTAAGTATCAGTGCAGGTAATATTCAAAGGAAATTCGAACTTCTTCAATTCCATTCACATTCACATTTTGTCGCAATTTTCAAGACAGTTCTTGACATCTCTCTCCATCTGGGTTTGTTAGATAATAATCTGGTTTAACAGGATAACTGGATTAACAGGGTCTCCAACCGCAGATTTAATCCGATCGGTCTACTTCATCCGATTCTTCCTACGCAGTATATTACCCTCCAGTCTGCTCTGTACAACCTTTATGCTCTGCTTTATGAAATCGCTGTTCTGTCTGTAGACAGTCAAAACACCTAATTGCTTGGTTGCACCTATTCGTATATGTGTGTGCTGTATATTAGGGAAATGTTGGGCGCATTGCGCTCACATAATATAATCAATTTATCAATGTAGGTATGTATACAAAATATTGTAAAAAATATATTTGAAAAGAGTAACTATGGAGTTTCTTGTCCGTTCTTCTCCATTAGAATCTACTTTTTGCGAATGGACAATTAGAATCACTAATATTTTAATTTCAAACTGTAAATTTGACGTTCAAAAGTGCCTTTTAATGGTCTAGTTGAAATCAATTATTTGACTTTGATTAATTCTAACAAACTGTACCAAACGTCAGTTACATTAAACATGCCATCTATCCACCTGAGATCCCTTCATAAAAAATAACTAAGTAACAAAATAAATAAATTACAATTTCAAACGAGAATATCATTTACTTCCTTAACTGACTGCAAAATATTACCATTCACCGAGACTCCAGCATTAAACTTTCGTTTATAAGTAGGTGCAGAAACTCGAACAATTGAAGTTTTAATTGAAACCTCAGCATTTCGTCTTTAAGTTTATACCATTGCTGAGTTGGTTGTATGCAGAACGGTATACAATCACTTATACAGTTGGGTTTGGCGTGGAACTATTTTCTGTCTAGTGTGATAAGATAATGTTGATTTTGTCAAGATCGTTAGGAAGTGTCGTGTTGAGAATTTGTGATGGTTTGTTTTGAAATAGGTGAGTTTACTTCTTGTTTAATAATAACAGCCGCATGGGTCGATCTTTAAGGTTAAGCAACGCTTGGCAGGGTTGGTCTGTGGATGGGTGACCATCTTAACATACCGAGACTCCTCCGTGCCTCGGAAAGCACGTTAAGCCGTTGGTCCCGGCTGTCATTTGTAGATCTTTGGCAGTCGTTACGGATAGTCAGAAGCCAGATAATCTGACACCAGTCTTGCCAAGGAGTACCGTGTTACCCAGTTAATGGGGTGTGGAGGTCTGGTAGGCAGCCGCTCAACGTAAAATACTGGTATTCAGCTGAATCCGGTTTGACTGGAAGCCGACCCCAATATAATTGGGAAAAGGCTAGGCAGATGATGACTTCTTGTACCTATAGTTACTTGAGTGAGGTTTGAAATAGACTTGATAGAATATCACTAATTTTTAACTAACGAAGATAATCGGAGAAGGTTCTCAAGTCGACCTGTATAGTTTTTTTTGTAAGACCTCGCATGACTTCTTATACGCTTTAGAATTGGTTACATTTGACTGGCCTGTTGGTCGAGTGGTTAGTGACCCTGACTGCTATACCGGAGGTCGTGGGTTCGATTCCCACCCAGGACAAATCTTTGTGTGATGAGCATGATCATTTGTTCTGTGTCTGGGTGTAATTTGTCTATAATATGTATGTATTTAGAAATATATAAGTATGTTTATCAGTTGTCTGGTTGCCATAGTACAGGCTCTGCCTAGTTTGGGATCGGATGACCGTGTGTGAGTTGTCCCAAGATATTATATTATTTATATATTATTATTATATTATTAATAAAATTACATTAAAAAATAGTGGCTGATCGATTTTATTTACCATTGAGTTTTGTACCTAACTGAGTTATATTACTATATGTCATATGCGTCCGAGGGTTTTGTGGTGGTTCCAGAAATATAGGGTCAGGCGAGCTGCACAATACACCTAAAGAGTTCTCCTCATGTACATAAAATGAGCGCGCTTTTCAATTTTTTTTTTTTTAAATATCGCAGCGTATTCTGAGATAGGGACCTTTTTGGCCTCGCACAGATTAAATTCATGCTGTTAGCTTTTGTTAATTAAATTATTGTTACTGTTATTTTTAATTTATTTAACTTTTCTGTTTGTCTTGTACGAGTCCCAAATAAATATTTTTCTTTCTTTTTAACATTTGAAGGGCCCATGTATTTATTGTCTTCTACCATCCATCTTCATCAGTCATAATCTCAGCTTTACATCTGATGGATTTGATTTCCCTTTCAGCTGATTTCTGGATGGTTCAAAGAAAATGTGCTTTATGATTTAAGGTTTTTGTTTTCTGCATAGAGGTTCTGCTCTAATTCATAAATATAAAATACAAGCTGTACCCGTGGCTTCGCTGCCGTCACTTCCCGTCAACCGTTACCTACGCTACATACCTACCCTACCCTATTTTCATACCCTACCTACCTATCTATTTTTTTTTTTTGTTTTTAAATCTTCCCTGTAATCTGGCGAACAAAACAAAAAAGAATTAGCCAAATCTGTCAAGCCGTTCTCAAGTTATAGCGTGACCAGGAGAAATAGGGGTCCATTTTTATCTATATAATAGATGATATTGTCTTGTATTATATTCTCTATTTGTAAGGTGGTTTTTCATAGTGCCAATAAATGCAATTTACTTTCTTTCTTATAAGCATATTTACAATTAAAACGCTAAAATTTCAAATTTTAAGTCATATGCGAAAAGGTTACAGATAATAAATACGTAGAACAAGCATCTAGGTCGCATAGTCGCGTCGCGTTTCAACGGAAATCTCAATTAGTTTGACGTGTATGGTCAATTATTCAAAAAAAAAACATGCGGGTCAGTCTTTGGGGACTGCCGATAGAACTGAAAACTAAGCGAAAGCTAAAGCGTCCGGTGACGATGACGCGAGTTCCATGATTTTTGCTCACCCAACAAGTACACAGTCATATAAATACACAGTAAACATATAGCTCATGGAAAGCGTTTCGTGACGATGACGGGAGTTCCATGATTTTTGTTCACCCAAAAAGTGCTCAACGCGTCTAAAGAAGTTTTCACTTCAAAAATATGTAAGTTATCATCATATCTAAGTGATAAATTGAAACATGACCCATTGTTTAGTTTTGAGTTTGCTCGGTAGGAGGCGACACTTTCTATTTACCTTAACGCGGTCAACAAAAGAGACGTCGGTTCTGAAAAGCTGTTCAATTTTGTAAAAGTAGTTTAAATGAGAAAGAAAGAAGAAAGAACACCAATTATATTGGGGTCGGCTTCCAGTCAAAGCGGATACAGCTGAATACCAGTATTTTTACGTGGAGTGGTTGCCTACCAGACCTCCACAGCCCATTAACTGGGTAACACGGTAGTTCTTGGCAAGACCGGAGTCAGATTTTACTGGCTTCTGACTATCCGTAACGACTGCCAAAGATCTACAAATGGCAGCCGGGACCAACGGCTTAACGTGCTTTTCGAGGCACGGAGGAAACTCGGTATGTTAAGATGGTCACCCATCCACAGACCAACCATGGCAAGCGTTGCTTAACCTTGATCGACCCGTGCGGCTGATATTCTTTAGCCACGAGCTCCGCCAGAAATAGCGAATAGTAATCAATGTTGTTTCTTTAAACCACGAAAATATTTCATAAAAAAATGCCGTTGATTCTAAAATTAAGAGCGCAGGGACAGAGTTTAAGTAAATTCCTCATATTAAAGTTTTAGAAGTTCGCAAACCCGAAACTTGCCGAGTTGAGCACCTCCAACTTTAAGTTAAACTTCTCAGTTTTAATCCTCTGTTTTATAATATACTTGCCTACTGGCAACTTTGTTGTTTTTAAACTTGTTTTTTATTTGGTCTGCTTGTTCTGAATGTAAATTACTTTTTTAACATATTTCATTGAACATTTTCTCTTACCCCACCGCTTTAGACTTGCAAAGTTTATTTCACACAAGTGCGAAAATATGCACCGGTCATTCCAGTCAGTCCTCACCATAATTTGGCTGGTGAGAGGGTAGGTAGGCCAGCAACAGTGAGACGGTCCGTCCAAAAAAAATCCGCGAGTCATTTTTTTTAATAATTTGTTCTTTACTAATTTTTTTGACTTTTGTTCAAGTAAGTGTGTTAGGAAACGTCATGTGATATACATACATAAGCATTTGTCATTATTAGTCTCTCGGCCCCAGAACGACCTCGCATTCAGATCGGTGTCAATTCTGCCTCGACTGCAAAAAAATATTTGTTAATAAACGGTGCATTATTTTTCCCGCATTCTTAACTCAATATATTAAAGGGAATTATAAAACCTGTGAGCTAATATTTTTGTTTTCACCAAAAATTGCAGAAATTTCCGGTAATTAAATTGAAGGGAATTTAAAAATTTCACATTAATATTGATTTAATTATATTCCGATCCACGTGCAGCTTAAACATCTTGATATGATAATCGGGAAATTTTTCCTTACACATTGGTATATTTTTCGTCCCCTGTGGTCCAACTTGATATAACATAATATCTAAATTGACTGGACTGTTATTCTATAGAAACTTCACACTGCTCGATGAGCATTGATACCGACTGACTTTTATTACGGTATTCTTAAAAAAATAAACATGTAAATATTACTTTTACAATCAATTGTGCTTATACTAAAGGTGTATTTAGGTGCGTCATCTAAAAATATTCAAAAAGTCCTTTTCCGATACCGGGAATCGAACCCGAGCCTCCTGGGTGAGAGCCAGGTATCCTAGCCACTAGACCATATCGGAGCTGACAGAAGTGTCAAAATCTTTGGATCTGTACTAACTGGCACTTGTCGGCTAATACTTCAGAGCCAGAGGACTTAGTATGAGTTTTTTAGTTAATGTAAACGTTTGCTTGTGTCAAATTGTATGAAAAAAAAAGGTTTTCCGTTTCTGTCACCAGGCGGCGCTTATTCACTATCAATACAAATTGACGTTTACGCTAACGTGATAGAGAACGTTAAAAAACTCGCACTAAGCCCATGACAGTTTTACTAAATACTAAGCAACGTTGTGAAAAATGAGGTTTTGGCAATGTACCTCCTCTGTACATTTGTGTGCATAAAGTGTTAATAAATAAATAAATAAATGAAAAAATAGGTTTTTTTGACATATTGCGACTGAGATACGAATGAAAACGTTGCTTGAAAATTAGTAAAATTGGCACACATGAGACGAATTCCTGTATCTATTTTTTTACGTACAATGTTTATTACTTTGTTCAGTACAAATCTTGCACGCTGAATTAGAACCACTTCCTCTCTTACAAAATTAAAATTTAATACTTATGCTGTTTTTTTTTAGGTTTAGTTTCAGTGGCAATTATGTTTATTTATTAAGACTTCATGCACATACATAAATGTATAGGATACACTTGTATTCACCCACTTACCTACCAAATATAAATATACACACATAAATGTAGATTGTTTTGTATCTACCTAACTACCTTGAGTATCAACGCCGTCTTGGCGCTTTTTTTCGCTTTGCGGCGTTGATGCCCTAGGCATTTACGCCATTTTTTTATGATTAGTGTGATCTGATTCTCCATTTAGATTCAACAGTCCAGACACGATAATCTACTCTTTTTAGCGCATTAAATAAAAGTTTGTACCTATCTAAAAATGTTAAATTACTACTAGGTCTTTACAGCGTCTTGCCTTTAACCTAGGTTTTGGGAAATATTGTTACGCGCCAGAATTAATGTCGGGTACATACGTTACTACTAGCGCCATCTAGTATTGAGTAGCAGAACTAGTAGAGTCAAGTACCATCTAGACATTTCTTTGCCAAAACATTCTACACTTCTCGATATCTGGTCAGTCGGCAGCGGTAGTTACGAGTACTTTCCAGATGTTTCGAGAATAGAAGTTTCTAGAATTAACTGACCTATATAAGGAGCACGTAGTCCGCGACCGAGTCAGTATTGGATTTGGCGATACAAGCGAATACTTCGGAAGCGATCTTCAAGTGCGATTAAAGTGATCAGTGGTGAAGTTGTGTTCTATAATTAGTGTTGTTAAATTAAAGTGTCATTTTGGTTATTTAATCGGCTGTTTTTAATGTCACGAATCCCAAGCTCGTAAAAATGTATTTAAAAAAAGTCAAAATTCTTCATCCACGTACCTATTCACGGAGTCCTTTTCACACGAAGTCCTATATTCCCTAAAACTCGAATCTTTTTTTAAAGAACACAAAAAAACTTTTTGTTCAAGTTTAAAAATACATTCATGGAGCTGCAAAGTTTGCTACCTCCATATACAGTATGTTTATAAAACAGGTAACAGACATATAGTATTTCGTAACAACTGTATCTTCATAGACATGATTAAGGGTGCTTCAGATTGGCGAGAGCGGCGATGTGCGAAGAAACATGGGTGAATCTGTGGTAACATATCATCACGCATGTATTCCCTGAAGGGTCAGCAGGGGTGTAGCTATAGTTTACCTACATTTCGCCAGTTTTGTTTAAGTCCCATATAATCCTGACCGAAGTTCACGGTAATTAATCTCAATTGAGATTAGCCAAGTGTTCAGGAAATACTATAGTGCACGAGTATGCTTACTTTTGATTCCTTTTTAGGGTTCCGTACCCAAAGGGTAAAACGGGACCCTATTACTAAGACTTCGCTGTCCGTCCGTCTGTCACCAGGCTGTATGTCATGAACCGAGATAGTTTGACAGTTGAAATTTTTACAGATGATGTATTTCTGTTGCCACTATAACAAGAAGTGGGTTCCCATACAACAGACGTGATTTTTTTGCCGTTTTTACAGATAATGGTACGGAACCCTTCGTGCGCGAGTGTGACTCGCACTTAGCCGGTTTTTTAGGGTTCCGTACCCTCAGGGTAACCAACGGAACCCTATTACTAAGCCTCCGCCTTCGGTTCGTCCGTCTGTCTGTCAGCGGGCTGTATCTCAATAACCGCAATAAGTAGACAGTTGAAATTTTCACAGAGTGTGTGTTCCTAGTGCCACTATAACAACAAATAATAATAATTTCACTTAATTACAAAAAAAAAAACACGTTCACGCACACAAGAAACGTGTTTTTTTTTCGGTTTATGGTGCGGAACACTTCGTGTAACAGTCCGACTCGCACTTGGCCGGTTTTCTTTATTCTCATAGTTCGATGGAACGGCAATCCGACATGGCCGGGGAGAGATCAGGCGCAGAACCGACGGCTTTACGTGCTTTCCGAGGCACGTGGGGAAACTCGGTATGTCATGGATTAATTATCACCCATCCACGAACCGACCTCGGCAAGCGTAAATTAACTTCGAAGTTTGACCCGTGTGGCTGCACTATAATAATTTAGCCATAAGCTTTTAATTTTTGGGGTACAAGACTGTTTATTTTTTACGGATTACATTTAAATGTCACATACTGTCATTTAAATTGGACATACTGTACATTTCTACATGAAAGGTATAGACTTGTAAGAGTAGTTGCTCAAGTATGTCCGCAAACAAACTTGAACACCCCTTGACCCACTCAAGGCTGGAGTTTTGAAGAATCACTTAACGTCTCAATGCTCTCTTAGAAGTATAATGATCTCAATGGTATTAAAGAAAATTATTTAACACATTTTCAGCAAGTTTTCATTGGCAGCCTTATTTATAAAAGTTTCTAACCAAATTATTCGTTTAAATAGTGATAAGCAGATTCTAAATTTTTCTATGGATTTGTAGCGGCATCATTGCAGCCACATGAAAAACAAAGAAGCAAAATTTGTATGGCAACAAAAAGAACCGCAACGCCATCTATCCTGTCAGCGACGAACTGCCAACGAAATCCTGCATCGCGCAAGCAAATTTCTCCATGCGATTTGAACATATAAACAGTCCGAATATCAACTATCGGGCAATTGCCCACCAGACACAACAGCCGTCTGGTCGGAGGATCCTCTCTCTCCATTGGAGGGGTGCGGAACTTTACTCTCTGTTTCGCATACCTCTATAGATTTATTGATTTTAGAATCCATTTTGAATCTGTGTGTCTGTTTTCCGTCATTGGTACTAGTCGGGGCTCATCCAGTTTCAATATCAATTAACGTTTACGTTGACGCGTTCGATACATATTATAAATAACTCGTTCTACGGCGCAGAATAGAGATGTTGCCTGGGTTAAAAATATGATTATTTAGTCCGTCAGTTAGATTAACAAAAAATATTGGATACGAATTTTTTATTTTTATCCAAGCAATAAAAATTCCGAATATAAAACGTATCAAAGATGAGTGGGGGCTTGTGACGTAACTTTCCAGTAATAGTGTACTGGTAAGTGACGTCACACGAGTTTTCAACGCACTATATCGTGTTAATTTTTTGTTTACGTGACAAAAGAAAAAATACGTGTCCAATATTTTTTGGTTATCTATCTGACGGACTAATTGCCTTCAAATAAGCCATACATCACAGCAGTGTCAGTGTTTCACAGATACAAACACTCGAAAATTAACAATATACCACCATGTTGCGCACCCAGCCGTCTGGAGCGAATCTAAAGCAACATTTTTTATTACAAACACGGCGAAGCGCGGTGCACGAACGTGCTTGCCTCTAAAAAGCTTATGTGGGTTGTGTGAACACCCTGTGTGCGGAATAGAAAGAGACTGGATTTTTACGCCAGATTGAAGTAAAGGCTTGTTGCGTTGATGTATTAGTTTTCTAGATGTGTTATTAGCAGGTGGGGCAGGAATCTTTATAGGAATAAAAAGGCGTAGCTATAACACTAGGAAGTGGTGACGGGCGGGCGTTTTGGGGGACTGTATTTATGTTGAACTTTGACGTTCAAAAAGTGCTGGCACTCAGCCTAATTTGAATAAATGACTTTTGATTTAGATTTTGTAGGTAATCGGTTTTAGGGTTCCGTACCCAAAGGGTAAAAACGGGACCCTATTGCTAAGACTCCACTGTACGTCTACAACAAATAATAAAATAAAAAACAAAAGGGGGCTTCCATACAAGAATCATGTTTTTTTCGGCTAATGGGTTTTTGGAAATTTCAACTTTTAAAAGAGAAATGGAGGGGGAAACTTGTACGAAAGTCTAAATTTTGATACGATTTTCAGTAATAGAAAGAGCGGTATAGAAATGTTTGTGTCGTATATTTTTTTGTAAAATTTTTATACCAACGGAAAACGCTGAATTTGAGAAGCACCGGACAGGTTAATAAGGCAATACTTGGGAAAGACATATCTAAGTCCTAGCAGTAGACGTTGTTTAATAGAAATGTTGTTGAAATTATGTTTTCACCGCGGATGAAGAATTAATTCGATTGTGTGAAATAAAGCATACAGTCATTTGAATGAGGTTCAAAATGAACTTTACAAAATCAATTCTGATATAATCAACCTTTTATCAAATTTATTTATGTACAACTACCTATTACTATATATGCATTTAAATAATAATAAAAAATATTAACAAAAATTGTCTAAAAAAATATGACGTCGACAAATTCCTCCGCATCGCTGGCCACTGGTAATGTACCCAAATGGCTGGCAGCATTGCCACGTTGTATGGCAATGCTTATCCTTTGTCCAAGGTAAAAGCCAGCCCTTGGGTCACGCGAAGTGTCAACTAAGCGTCTTGACAGATCTTTTAAAACAAGTTATGAACATTCGGACCCCACGACCCGAGAGTTTTAACCCCAAACGGCTCGAAAATATAATTACCAACGAGGTTATTATATTCTGATATTAAATAAAGTCACTTCCTCCAGCCGAATCTTTACAGCTTCGTTCCTGAACGTGTAATAAGGTGAACTAGCCAAACGAAACTATTTCTTTGGCTCTGGTATACAATACTCTTTGTATTGCCGAGAAACCGAGATTAAAACTTTGTACGGTGTTTTTGCTTTCAATGGAAAATTTGGAGGGAGGGTCTTAGATTTTCAGAAATTATTGGGTACTGAAAGATCATGTTTGAAGGATGAAAAGTTCTTACGTTAATATGTATTTTTAGAATTCAACGAGCTTAACAAGTTTAGCGTAGCAGCAGTCTTAGTCAACACTTTAAGGCTCCTGCAGACAGGTGGGATGCGACAATACGACAACGGCCTGATGGCCTGAAGCACAGGTTTAAATTAACCTAGATCGGGCTGGTCGCTATCTAACGTTGCAATGCCGAAGCACCATTACTTGCACCTATAATAATACAGGTACTTGTTTTAGTTTATTTTTGGCACTATTATTATATGATAAATCTTATTACTGTTGTGTCTTTTTTGAACGTTTTTATTTGAATAAATTATGAAAATTATTGAAATTATACTAGCAAACGATTTGTCAACGCGCTTTCACATAGTTCTCGCAATGTCGCATCGTGGTTGTCTACGAGCATGCAAGCGGTTGTAAATTCAAACCACACTCCTGGTCCTGACGCATATCAAATTGAATGCCACCGTGTGGCATATCATTCAATTATAAGGACAAGTCATCATCATCTGCCTAGCTTTCTCCCAACTATATTGGGGTCGGCTACCAGTCAAAACGGATTCAGCTGAATACCAGTATTTTACGTGGAGCGGCTGCCTACCAGACCTCCATAACCCATTAACTGGGTTATGGGGGCATATTGACACGGATACTCCTTGGCAAGACAGGTGTCAGATTTGCTGGCTTCTAACAATCCGTAACGATTGCCAAAGATCAACAAAGGACTTATAACGACAAGTAAGGGTTGCAAATATATTTGTTAGTAAGTACTATTACTTAATTTTTTAATTTTGAAAATGTTTTTTAATTAAAATAGACAAAAATTTGTGAAATATTAAAAAAAATACGAATAAAAGTATTTTACTTAGACTCTTTAGGAAAACCTTTGAAATTTTTAGCTGACTGTTATCGTGGAATATTCCCAAATCGCGTCCAATTTCAGTCTAACGTGTAGTTACTATTGTACCTATAAATGTGACTAGAAACTTGGTTCCGTGAAACAACTGTCAGACTTCCTCAGCCTAACTTTTGCTCTATGCTCTGGTATTCTAAAGTTAGACCACATGTCAGAATTTCAGATGGTCTGGATTGACTTACACACTTTTCTATATCCATCTATCTTCTATATTAATAAAAATAAATCGCCAAAATGTATGTACGCGCATAACTTGGGAACGACGTGAACGATTTCAATGACGACACGATTGGCGCAGTGGATGAGCGAATGGCTGCTGCTCTGCGTGTCGCGGGTTCGATTCCCGCACGGACAAAAAATTTGTATGACCTATAGATAGTTGTTCCGGGTCTGGCTGTTTGTGTATGTGAGTTTGTATGTATGTATGTAAACGCATCCACGATACAGGAAAAATTTCTAGTGTGTAGCAACGTTTTATTTTAAGATTATTTTTTTGTTGTGTTCCTAATTGTAAGGGCAAGGTTTGTATGAAATAAAATTTTGAAAAAAAAAACATCCGGGCGAAGCCGGGGCGGGCCACTAGTTTTTCATAATGCGCAATTGAATGACATAAACTGTTTTGTGATTGAAAATAGATACAGAATTCAAAACCAGTTAGGACTTCCAGGACGATAGAAAGTTTTCTTTTGTTTTAACCTATTCAATAAACGATGAAAATTAAACTGAACTGCGAAGTACGATAAGCAAACGAGGTCTTTACACAACGCAACAATATTTGTCGCAATTGGTTTAAGAATCTTGCTGACAGGCACGATGCGATAACGCGACAACTATGCGACTACACGACTTTTATCAATTTGTTATTTTTGTAAATCCATTAATTCAGGTATTATAGAACATTCTTACTATCTTAACTGTATACCTATACTAATATAATAAATTCGAAGATTTTGCTTATTTGTCTCATGTTTGAATGCGCTAATCTCTGGAACTACCAGTCGGATTTGGAAAATTCGGATAAACGGGATAAGTGCGTACGAAGTCGCGGGCAAAAGCTATCTATACTAATATTATAAAGAGGAAAGATTTGTATTTTTGTATGTAACGCATAAACTTAAAAACTACTGGACCGATTTGAAAAATTCTTCAGCAGTGGATAGCTACATTATCAGCAAGTAACAAAGGCTATATTTTATCCCCGTACTCCCACGGGAACGGGAACTATGCGGGTGAAACCGCGTGACATCCGCTAGTAATGTTATAAATGCGAAAGTATGTTTGTTAATTCCACTTTCACGCCTCAATAGCCGAACCAAATTTGGTGAATATTGATACAGAGATAGACGAGACCATGGAGACAGTTATAGGTAACTTTAACGTGAACCAAGACGCGTACTTAAGCTTTTTTAAGTCTCATCGATAACGCATCACGTATACCTGATTGTCTTAATAGTTATAAATTCCGACTCAGGTCAAAAGCCCAAATGACTTCATCATATAAAAAAACCAATTATAACACGTTGCGTTGCTCGTTATAACAGCCTAACAAACTAGATAGTTACCGAAAGGATCAAGCCTACGCTAGGACCGTAAATGGTGTGTGGATGTTCACAAATTGGCGCGTTGTGTTTCACGCGCGCCTCAAGGAGATGTCAGCAGAGAAGACGGGGCCCGCTAAGGCCAGAGTCTGCCAGGGTTGCGGAATTTGTTCGAAAGAGTCACCGCGGCCCTGGAACGCAAAGGGCTTTAGAAGGGACACGGATGGGTTTTAGTCAGTAAAAGTCTCACGCCCTTCCGCTCCACCCAGAGCGGAAGAAGTCATTTGATGATTTCCCATCCTTAAAAAAAAAGGGTGTACACAAATTATTTGACTGACATTAAATTTACGTGGTGAATTCTGTGTTCCGTATAATGTTGTGCCTTTGGCAAGAATCGCTTTTTAAAATAGCAGTTATTAGCACTTTGCCCACAAATTCCCATACCGTGAACTCAGGGTAAAAGTCGCCTCCTCAACTACCCAGGTACTGAAAAGGTTCACTTATTCTTCCAATAATTTCATTTTATTAAAAAAAAAACTGTACAACCAAACTGGTCATGATGATGGACGTGGTATGATATCATATCTAAGGTGCATCTAGAACTATATATGAGACGCACACAACGCACCGTTCTTGAGAAAAAAAAAAGATTGTACCCTAACCTCAAATATTTATTTATCAATCAGCATAAAAACTAATATTAACAAATAAACTAAACTTACAACAAACTAAAATATAACATCAAAAAAATTATCCTCAACGCTGTCAGCTGGTAATGTGCCCAAGAGACTGGCGGCATTGCCACGTTGAATGGAAATACTTTAGCCTGTGGCCATAGTCAAAGCCAGCTCTTGGGTCACGAGAAGTGTCAACCAGCCCTTTCATAATTTCTTTGAAAAGGCTGTGAGCACAAGGGCCCGAGGGTTTCAACCCCAAACGGCTCGAAAATATAGTTACCAATAAGGTTACTATATTTACACCGCTTGAGGTTTTCCGCAGCCGCAGCACCAGCACAACACGATGAACTAGGAAGGTGGGATGGCGCAAGAGTATTGACACAGGTTGCGTCCCACACTAAAGGCCTACCCATCTTCCATGGAAACAAAGACATGCCGTTCAGTCTTTTGCTACCGTCACGTGCCAAGCCATTGGTTTCTAATAAGGCTGGAACGCCGACGGTAACGAGAGCTCGTCGGATTATGTCGTTAAAATTAGCGTGCCGCGGAAAGCTACAAGAAGTGCAACCCTTTCGCCCTCACGTAATAAAGGATAGGCACCCATGCTCACCTGCGCACTATAGGGGTAGGAGCCGAAAGACTACGTGAATTTGGGTCGCCCCAATTCAGTTTTGGAACAGATTTGACATCGAATTCAAATCTGCATTAAAGAATAATTATGTTCGATTGCCATCCCATCTTCCTAGCTCTTCGTGCTGTGCTGGCGCTGCCGCTGCGGCTGCAGAGAACCTCAAGCGGCGGAAATATAATAAACTTGTTTGGGGTTGAAACTCTCGGGTCTTGGGGTCCGAGAGCACATAACTTGTTTAAAGATCTCTCAAGGCGCTTAGTTGACACTTCACGTGACCAAAAGGCTGGCTTTTACCTTGGTCAAAGAATAAGCATTGCCATACAACGTGGCAATGCCGCCAGTCTTTTGGGTACACTTCCAGTCGACAGCGATGCGGATGAATTTTTTGACGCCATATTTTAGGGTTAATTTAGTTAGGAGTTATTATTTTTATTTCTAGTGTATATAGTTAGTTAAGTATTTATGGAATAAAGAAACTTAAATGTTCGATTTGAATTGGGTTAAATTGAAGATTAAATTTAATTATGCACATTCGGGAACAGTCAACTTAAACAACCCACTTAAGAGGGTTCCGTTTTCCCATAAACAGGTTCGGAACCCTAATAGTGTCAACTAGACAATTTTCAATCCAAATTATTCATCTAACCAATTTTATTTACTATCAAAACCAAAACGACATTACTCAAAACTCAGATCCTGCCATGGAAATAAAAACCGTAATTATTTATCTAGAGGAGCCATTATCATATTTTGTCGCGCAGATTCGTGGTAAATATAATGTCGTGAATCATTCCAAGCGAGTCGGGAAGCTGTCCATCTGTGTTAAGGAAACGACTTCTAATGTTGCATTGAGTGATGGTGTTTGTAAGTGGACTTTAAGTAAGACTTTTGAATAATAATTTGGTTGATTGTGAGTGGAGTGTGAGGTGTTATATATAGAGTATCGGAAGACAAAAAACTGGCCAAGTGCGAGTTGGACTCGCGTGCGAAGGGTTGCGAACGAATATTTTTTTTAACATGTTAAAATAACTTTAGTTTTGGAAGTCGGTGTTTTGGTTTTGTTTCCTCGTTTTGTGACATGTTTTTATTTGGTCGGTTGAAATTTTTTGCGAAAAAGTTTTCATGTTTCGCTTTTTCACTCCACAGCTAAATTGATATTATACATAAAATAAGTTAGTTACATTTGTGTTATTTGCCATTAAGGAATACTTTATGTGCCTTCGCAGTCCAAGTCCAGATCAGCTCATCTAGCTCATCTACTTTGCTTGTGGATAACTAAACCGAACGCTAAAAGAATCACACAAATAGATAACACACAAAAACATGGAAATCGAACACAATTGGTGAGGTAAGGGTGTTCCAGGGTGACCTGCACACATGTTCATACTCCTTCACAGCGTACCGGGGCGGCGTGATGTTATGTTATGAACTGGTAAACAAATAAACAGTAAACAGACATGCGATTTCAGCAATCCCTGTGGATTTGATATCATGTATTGAAGAGTTCCGTTGCCTATCTCCAAAGTTCTTCATCAGATCTTCACCGAGTTGAAATGGGAACACTCCGACTCAAAAATACTCTTCTAAAAAAACATAACTCGGAACTTTGCTAGTGAGCAAGACCCCACAAACATTACTTTTCGGCTGACGTCATCAAGCTTTCCTCCCTCCCTCTTTACCTCCCTAGCTGTTGGTACAAGTGAACACGGATAGTGGAGGGTAGATCAGAAGGTTCGGTAACTAACAAGGGATACATAGGGTGCAACAAAAAGGTGGTCATGTTTTAAAAACTGCTTCTGCCTATGTAGTGGACAATTTTCATCAAGAAAGCCGGTTCTCAAAAAAATAAAAAGAGCTCTCATAAGAAATCTGTTATCCTAGGAATAGCAACTTTTTCTTTTTGAATGATGAGAAATCATCAAATGACTTCTTCATCAGTATTCCTTCTAAAGCCCTTTGCGTTCCAGGGCCGCGGAGACCCTGTCGAACAAATTCCAAACCCTGGCAGGCTCTGGCCCTAGCGGGCCCCGACTCGTATGGTGACATCTCTTTGAGGCGCGCGTGAAACACAAGGCCAGGTTGTGACCGGACTGCGAGCCACCCAACGCTCGTCGTCCGCAGGCCCGCACCTACTGTGGCCGGGGATCGCCCTGCGACTCCCGACGCCCGGGGCGCTTCTTCTGTAGCGGTGGTTGGGGCAAAGGCCTTGTCTTTCCCTCGCGTGGCCTGCCTCCTCCTTTGCGCCGCTTCCGGATTTAATCAGGGCCGGACGCGAGAGGTCGCCGCCGCCAAGCGCCTCGATGAGGACACGGCGGTGCTCTGCCCAAGCAGGGCGTCTGCCCGGAGGACACAGGGCACACGGTGGAGGTCTCTCCACCGTATACTCCACCGTGTCCCCCGTGCGATCCTCATAGTGCTGACACCCGGGCGTTCCTCTTGACTTGACACCGAAGTCAGCCTCAACATGTCCGCAATCACGTCTAACCATACGAAACGATTTTCCGCTCTACAAAACACAGTAAAAATTAAAGTGCATTTATACCTAATTGATCAAAAAACCAGTGACTGACTAAAATCATGAAAAACCGTACTGTATACCATATCGATCAATTAATAATCAGTGATTACGGAAACTCGTTCGTCTTGTCGCCGTCCAACTGCATGCGACAAGCACCCGTCGCTCTGCATACGGCTGACTTGGTCCGCCCAATCCAATGTTTTGTGGGACAAGCTGGTTACACATTCCCAATCACTGCAACTCCTGAAAGCCAGAATCACCAGTGGTGACCACCAGAAAAACACCGAGTCAATGAAGCTTGACGAGTCCCAGAGAAGCGATTCAACAGTCTTGGACCCCGCAGCGAAAAATATAGTCGAGGAGTACGAAAAAGAAAAATCCACACCCTCCTTATCAAGCAGCAGACAGGACAGAGCTAGGTGAATAGGCACCAAGGAATATATAAGAATACGTAACAGTAAAGCACAAAGAACGCGCCACATATATACAGCTCGTGCCTTGCAATCCAGCTGAACTATTTTGTGACGTAAGCGCGCCTTTTGATACTGTTCCTGAACAAGTACTACGTCTAGATTATAATCTATACTCAAAAAAATGTATCCAGCTCGGATGTCGCCATCCTATCGTTATGAAGATTTAATTGTCCTATGGTTAAACTATCCATTGTTTAGGATTAATCGTTTGAGTCTAAGTTTGTAGGGTAGTAAATTTTAGCCTGTTAGGCATGACATTGGGAGAGGTCTTTGTCTAACAGTGGGGCAGTCTTGGAAAACCTCACAATCATGGTCGACACGGAGTTAGCTTACTGAAACCTGTCTACACATCGCGATGTTTACGGAAAACTGTAATTTATCATTGAAATTAAAAGCCGCATTGTTTGAGTCATAATAAAGGAGAATTTAGAATGATCTATTGAGTCCCAACCAATTATTATTCATTTATTTCGCTTCGTAGTTACATTCTCTCGACTTCGAAATGAAGTTTTCCCTGACAAGAATGTTATTTTGATTACCTAAGAATTTATTCGAAAAAAAAATAAGCGACCACTTTTCAATTGAGAGTAATATAATAATATATTTGAACAGGAAAGAATAAAAAATATTGCTACTTGGTCCTTCGAGCAATTCACAAAATTAACGATCTTTATTTTATTGTTGACAGGCTCGTGTTTGACTACAATCTCACCTGATAGAATCGGTGATGTGGTCGACGATGAAACACACGTCCCTAGAAGTAACCTACTTACTCTTGCCTTAAAGACCCCATGGTTGTAGCTGTTAGTAAACACAGACTCCGGCAGGGTACTCAACTCCTTTAGCCTTACCCACAATGAAAGTATTACCGAATCGTTTTGTGCTTTACAAACATAATTTATCACTCTTATTCTATATTCAGACATTTATAATCCCAAATCGAATTTGTTGAACTGTGCCATTAAGCGGCCCAAACAATGATGAGGTGATATTAGCAATTTGTTCCGAAATAATAAAATTTTATCAGTGATTTCGACATTTCAATCCATCGGTTTCAACTCGTAAAATAACCTGTGTTCCAATAAAACTGCGTTTTATTTTTGAATAATTTCTTCACTATGTGTTGTACTGTGGTATTTTGTTGGATTTTTATATTATTCGAAACATTACCGACCGACACTTCAAAAGCAAGAAGAATTATTGGTGGAAGAGATGCTGACGAAACTAAATATCAGTATGTAGTGAGACTGAGAGCTGTAATTATTAATACTGCAAAAAAGATACTCGGAAACCATCATAGGTGTACGGCTGCCATTTTAGCTCCTACCTGGGCATTGACAGCTGGTCACTGTTCTGAAACTGAAGATCTAGAAGCATTAATAGAATCAGAAAACGAAACATTTATGCATATCATAATATACGGTTCACTCAATACCTTAAACGGTAGCATAGTCTTGGATATCATCAAACACCCAGCATACAAATTCAATTCGTATCTTCTAATTAATGACGTAGCTTTAATCAGACATAGCCCAATCACATTGAACCAATACGCCCGCTTGAGCGGACTGGATTACGTAACTATGATTGGTCAAGAAGTCACTTTGGTTGGTTACGGTACAACAAATGGTACTCTAACCATAAACGGGACATTGACTCACGTAGCAATCGATGCTACTAAACTGAGGAAGCCTTTACAACTTTCAGATGCTGTCCTTCTGCAGTGTAGTGAAGATTTGAAGCGGGTGCTTATGCCAGGAATGTGTCTAGCAAGACGTTGTAACAAGCTGGCTGCTTTATGTCCAGGAGACTCAGGCGGGCCAGTGCTCCATGAATCAGGCGTGGTTGGCATCAGCTCTATCGGCCCACAGCAAGTATTAGCATTCTGTGACCTAAAACCCTACACAACGTTCTATGACCCCGGAAGTGTTACACCAACTAGCCTTTACATCGATTGGATAAGTAGTGTCATAAAAAAGGAAGTACCAATGCATTAAAAAGAAAAAAAAAACAGCAAAAAGTCGTGATCGCGGCTGACGCAATAATTACTTCAAGGCTGATTAGACTCCCAGGCGTTGTGTGTGGTCAATAGACTCACAAGAAGATGTAATTTGATGAAAAAAAATATACACACTTTGTCTGACCACTGACTTTTACTGACTAAAACCTACCCGTGTTCCTCCAAATACACCTGCACCTGTAAGTGGCTCCGAACGGATGTGTAATAAAAAAAAATGAAATTCTTAATATTTATAGTTTACATTTAACAACTCTTCCTTTCACCCATTCATTTCTTTTGAAATGCTTTTAGACCTTGAAAGGTTCCCTCTGCTTAAAAACAGTATCTGATCATCCTAAAACGTCCATGCTAGGGTCAAAGACCGCATTTTATTTATCAGACCCCTTTCGGCATTGCAGCCCCAACTACTAACCCCAATAAACAAACATACATACAAGGAGACATAATCACGCTGTCACGATATTACCTCACTACTACCAGCCAACGTTGACCCCTACCCTGCCAACTATATTCCCCTGAACTTAGTTATAGTATAACTGGTGATGTGCCTCTGGTTCATACGGGTGATGTGACAACATGTGTATGAAATCAAAATATTTGTGCTATTACTGTGCCATATTATGTGCTAGTAATTGGTCAAATCGGATAGATATTGTTTTTTGTTCAGATACATTTCCGATAACCTAAATAAACGGCAAGAAGCAAAAATGAGATTGTTTGATCTATGATAAACAGAGAATAATGCATGTGACGTCATTCGCAACTTATTTCATAGTGAATTAGCACCATCTAGTAGGTACAAATGACGTTCTGTGTGACAAGGATATAAAACAATAACTTCTCCTTCTTCCAGTCGTAAGTACATTACACTTCTATCAGATAAGTAACCTTTTCATTCATTTAGATTTTTGAACATCAATGCGTATATCTAACTAGATAAAATTGGCGCTGCTCGTAAACTTTAACTTTGAAGGTTAATCGCTTGGTTGCCACTCTGATTTCATGGGACAGCACATTCATAACTAGATTGAATGAAGATGGAACAATGAATGAAGTCAGTATGGTGAGTGGGGCATTAGAGAAGGCGATTATGGGGTTGGCTCAAATGTATGTCATACATTCCAGAATATACAGGCACTTTTATATTGTCAATCAAAAACATGCAAGCTAGTTGCACGTTCCAAAGCGTAGATCTCTCTGGACAAGAACGTGCAAAAAACTCCACGGACAATTTCTGAAATCATGCTGTGTTACAAAAATCCTGGTCACATTATTCTTTTAAAACCACTTTAAAAGAACTGTACTAAAATACAAACCAACATATTGTCACGAAAAGCGACGGTTGCAAATATTTATTCCGCTGAAACCAGTGGAAACCAAATGTTCTATGCAAAAAAGCAATTCACACAAATGTCGGTGTGATACAATTGTTTTATTTAGAGTTCCAACCAAGTCTGTAACTTGTGAACCAAATATATTAAAGTAATGAACATCTAAGCACCAAACCTTAAATTTGAATCTATTAAAATGTGGTACAGGCCGAACTAAAAATTGCCATTTTGTTTGAAACCACTGTCGACGACGTCTGCCCTCACGCTATCTGCCGCATTGCCTGCCAGCAGCATTGCCGTACCGCTCGCGCTGATTTCATGAAAACTGTCAACGACGTCTGCCGTCACGCTATCTCCCACAGCCTGCCGGCAGCATTGCCACTCCGCTCGCGCTTGTTTCATGAGATCTGTCAACGACGTCTGCCCTCATGCTATCTCCCGCATTGCCTGCCAGCAGCATTGCCGCACCGCTCGCGCTGGTTTCATGAAATCTGTCAACGACGTCTGCCCTCATGCTATCTCCCGCATTGCCTGCCAGCAGCATTGCCGCACCGCTCGCGCTGGTTTCATGACAACTGTCAACGACGTCTGCCCTCACGCTATCTGCCGCATTGCCTGCCGGTAGCATTGCCGCACCGCTCGCGTTAGTTTTACGAAATATTATTATTTTGAGGTATCTCCCAAGATATTCAGTCAAATCAAATTATGCTATAAATCCAGCCTGCACATCAAGCTACCCGAAACTGACAAATTTTCCCAATCAACCTGGAACCTAATGCTTTAGCGATAAAATTGAAAATCTATTGACAGATTTTTGCAGCTTGACTGGCGTCTGTCTGTACCTACCTTTGTCCTACGAGTGTCTATTAGAAACTTAATAAAGGGTAGTTTCCCACAAAATGAACACCATTAAACATACCTATAAAACGTGATCACTAACACCACTGAGGCGACTAAGAGGTCTCAAAACAATGGACCTTTGAAAAAGAAACTGTTACCCTACCAGACTATTACGGCAAGCGATTATAGACTCTCTCACCATTAAGTTAAAGTGGACATATGAAAATTAGATGAACTTAATTATTTTTGCAAATAAAACCGCAGAAGGGGGCGCAAACACGTTGATAATTTTAATCTACCCACCTTTACAAAGGGATGTTTACTGAGAACGCTAAAAGGGATGCCAGCTCAAATTAAGGGCCCTTTTATTTCTCGAGTTAGGGGCTGGACTTGGTGGAGTGATTGGATATATTTTATATTTAGTTGAGACTCTTTTTGAAGTAAAAGTGGAATATTACTGCTATTGGCAAGATAGAGAAGTAGAAGAAAAGTTTCTCCTCAATATATCTGCTAGTTGTTCGTTGGACTTATTACATACTAAGTTTGCCCTCGGCTTCGAACGTGCTCATTAGGTACCTGTAAGCGCTTCCAGGGACTGTCCTCTGGGCGGAGCAGAAGGGAGTGTCAGACTCTTACTGACTAAAACCCATCCGTGTTCATCTTAACGCCCTTTGCGTTCCAGGGCCGCAGTGACTCTTTCGAACAAATTCCTTACTGTTCTGAGGCACTTTGTGACATGAATGGTCAGATGGGAAGCTTTAGATTCGCATTTACTTCCTTGTTTGCTTTTTATTTTGTTATGTATTACTAACACTAGCTATAAGGCATTTTATTTACAAAATAGACCATACTTTTGTCTGAAAAGATTTAGAAAAATCATCCAGAATATATAATCAAAAAGGAAACTGACGGACTGGCATAATTTACCAACGCGCTGTGCGTTGGTAAATTATAATAAACTTCTGCGACTAGGAACAGATATTTTTACAAGGCTGCCTTTCTTGATATTCTTCTTCGTCGTTCCCTCACTGCTGAGGCCGCTATCACGACGCGTCTCCAAGCCATGCAGTCTTCTGCAGTGTGGACCTGCTGCCCCCAACACCCTTCATTATTGCATCGGTCCATCTCGCCGGTGTTCTACCTTGAGCGCATTTTCCTTCGACCCAGCCCAAAATCATGAACCCTTCCAGACTATGCCTGAATGAACACATAATATGTCCGAAAAGGCTGTGGGCACGCTCCTGGCATATTGCAGAAAGCCGTTTGGTAATGATGAGTTTTTCCAGTATGGACTCATTCGTTCTCAAGGCGGGCCATGGTATACGAAGTAGTATTCGCCAGATCCACATTTCGAAAGCGTCGATCTTTCTGCTTTCGATGTACCATGTTTCTGCTCCGTTAAAAGATTGAGAATACAAGTGCATGGACCAATCGTATTTTGGCGTTACTTCGGATGCCACGGTTTTTCCAAATTTTTCCCAGGTTGCTCATGATATAGGTGATTTGTGTTTCATGATATAAGTGAGCATTAAGAAGGGAATTTTCGAAATTCAACCATTAAGGGGTGAAAAGGGGGTAATTCGTTTGCGCAGACGAAGTCGCGAAGTGCTAGTGAAAGTCACAATTCAAAACCTGCCTCTGTTATAAATCAACTGAGCAAGAACTTATTACGGATCGAAACCGAGTTCCTAACGACAATTAGGTACAATTAATTTTAAATATAATTAGATGTTATAAGTTCAGCTACGTAGGCACTATTATTAATAGTTGAGCGTTTTGCTGATAGAGACAGTATTATGTGGACATGACAATTTGGTTTTACTATTAGTAGGCGCAGATTTTTGAATCTGTTGGTCATATACCATTTTTTTTTATTTGGTACAGAACTTGTTAAGTCACGTGCTCGTTAAACTTGTGCCAAGTTTCATCCAAATTCGTTCAGCCGTTAATAGGTGAAGAGGTAAAAAACAAGCAAGCCCATTGAGTCAATGTAGTCAGAGATCTTGGTATAATGCTCGACTCCAAATTATTGTTCTCTCAACATATTGATATGTATATGAGTATGCACTCAGTAAAGCCTCCCGTAATCTTGGCTTTGTAATGCGCACCTGTAAACAATTCAGAAACCTCCATAGTGCCCTGGCTGGAGGCTTTAATATTATATTAAGGCCACCACAGGCAAGCCCGGTTAACCAGTCGACAACCTTATAGGTTGAACTGCGAGAAGCCACACATAAAAAAAAAAAAAACCTCCATAGTCTAAAGCCCATGCCTATGCCTATGTTCGAAGCATTCTAGAGTATTGTAGTCCAATCTGGTCACCTCGTTATAATGTTTATATTTCTAGAATATAAAGTCATCAAAAACGATTTGTAAAATTTTTAAACTTTAAAGGCAACGAGCGTCATGTTTCTTATCTCACAGACTCTAGTCACTATTGCTTGCTTCCACTCAATGATAGACGTAAAATGTTGGATATGCTGCTGTTATTTGATATTCTTCGTGGGAAGATTGACAGCATTGACCCTTTGTCATGCATAGAATTTTGCACGCAAAGATCTCGCACAAGACACCCTCACTTATTTGATGTACCTTTACACCGTTCCAATTATGGGCAAAATGCTGTTATGACTCGACTGCCTCGCTTATATATAGACAAATTTGAAAGCCTGGATATATTTCAGTTATCCAAGGTATCTTTTTGTAAATTGCTAGTAAAAATACTCACCAGTAAGTGAATAATATTCGTATTTTGTTTACCAGTTGTTATATTATTCCTTTCCTTTTAGTTAAATAAATATAATACAATAAATAAATAAATAAATTTATTGACAGATATCAAATTTTGATATTTCCACAGACGAGATAACTTGACAAAATGTACTGAACAACTGTTTTTTTTGCCATGTCTGTGTTTCTCCCATAATAAAAACAATGCATCATTATGAGTACAATGACCCCTTTTCAGATTGAACGTTATTTCTGATACCTACCTACCTGCTCTTCGCAAAAGAACAAGAATAAAATCAATCGAAAACAAAATGCAATCTATCAACCAAATAATAAAAACCTCATCTCGCTTATTAAGATCAATTGCAATATAAGATTTGATGTGTGATATGACAGTAAAAAGTTTATCGATAAAAGTTTTGTGCGCATACGTCAACATATGTAGGGGAGTTAACTCCATATCCTTAAGTTATTGGTGCATGAGTTACAGTGTGTTTTTTACTTGTTCTTTCAATCTAGTTAGGTTTTCTATCAATCATGCCATGGTTAATGATAAAAGCAAGAGGTTTCTCTCAGCAGTTAACGAAATTTTCCTTATTTTATTATATTTATTTGATGATAGGTTTAGTTAACTACAAACCCAAAAAATCGCCCTAAATTTTGTAAATGCTTTCGCATTTTGTATTTTAACTACCAATCTGACGACCATTACGGTGTTGTCAACATTCAATGCAAGGCAAAAAAAATTCAAACTACCTAATCCATTTTACTAGTCTTATCCATATGTTGCTGTCCTAAAAATAATGATAGCAGTGCTAGTATCAGTATGCCAATTAAACATAGGTTCAAACATTTAATTATTAACTGATTCGGTATAACACCGCAATTGGTTTCGAAACGCTGAGTTTTCATTTAATTTGAATAAGCAGAGTAGGTCATAATAATACTTGCCAAAGTTGCGGAATTTGATCGAAAGAGTCACCGCGGCCCTGGAACGCAAAGGCCTTTAGGAGGAACACGGATGGGTTTTAAGTCAGTAAGAGGTGATGTTCTTGAAAACTAAAGAAAAGGTCATCCTAACTATTATTGTTAGTTATTAATAAACTCTGGGCGCGTGATCAAATCAGGAATGAAGATATCCGCAGAAGCACCCAAGTTAACGACGTAGCACCTTTAATCGCGTAACTTAAGAGGCAGTGGGCACATTGCTCGCAGAACAGAATGATAGTCGATGGGGTCGAAAAGTCCTAGAGTGGCGACCGCATACTGGAAGACGAAGCCTTGGAAAGCCCCCCACAAGGTGGACCAGTAACCTGGTGAAGGCTGCGGGAATCAATGCACGTCTATGTGTTCTGTATTTTTTTTGTGTTACCTAAATTTGCTTTGTATTTCTTTGCTATGGAAGAGCGGGGCTTTCCAACACAGGCATTACTTGCTTAAAGGGAAGCTCCAAACACTGAAAACATTTTTATGTTTCCTTATGAAGCAATAAAAAAAAATGTATTTGGGGAGCCTTGCATGTCCGACAGGGGACGTCTTAGGGCTGAATAAAATTTTTTGTAAGTGTTTTTGTTAAGTTATTGACGACTAGTGCCATTGCGTTTTTTCCCATTCCATCCCAGATCGACAAAAGCGACAAAATAGTAATGTTTCTGAGATTACAAAATGGCCGACTTCCGGAAAGTTCTAGATGGATTTTCATTTTCTACGCACGAATACGCAAAATATTCCGAGAAGTTCGGATTGATTTCGGACGTAGTGAATGTACGCACGACTAACTCACACGTAGTGTACGCGCTCCCATGCTACTTAGAAGATCGGAATCTTTCGTTAGAAAACATATCATAAAATGCGGATACGTCTATTTTATTTAAATGTGTATTTTGGAAATACATACAACATCATTTTACCTGTATTTCTCGAAAGGTTAGGCATAAGAGTTTCCTACCTATAGTTGACACAGTTATGATTAAGTGCCAAGTAATAGAGTTGAGCTTATTAGCCGTCATCCAATTACACTTTTTGGCGCGTTGTGTTCCACGCGCGTCTCAAAGAAATGTCAGCATAGGAGACGGGGCCAGAGCCTGCCAGGGTTGCGGAATTTGTTCGAAAGAGTCACCGCGGCCCTGGAACGCAAAGGGCTTTACAAGGAACACGGATGGGTTGTAGTCAGTAAGAGTCTGACACGCCTTTCCGCTCCACCCAGAGCGGAAGGAGTCATTTGATGATTTCCCAATCATAAAAAAAGCGATCCTAACCACTACACCAACGAGGCAGTCTATTTAGAAAACGTTTTCAATAAAATCTAAAATACACTAAAATTCTGAACCCATCGTAGGTAGGTACTTCTACTACTTTAATATTTTGTTTCCTTAATCACGAACAGTTTTTTTTTGTTTACTTATACACCTTTGTTACCACAAAACTACCCAAAATCGAATTTAACTTTTAGTTCTCAGCGTTTCGCCTAAAACTAATTATAACTATGCCAAAAATTTACCGTCAGTTTCGAAAAGGCTTTGAAGGAGTTTAGTTAGCAGGAAAAACAAGAGCCAAGTTAATTTGAACTTGGAAGTCTATTCGGCGCTATTATCCTTGTCTTTAGTTGGCTGGAATTAAATGGTAGGTATACAAACAGTTAGGAATACTTTTTACCTCTTAGAAATGTAAAAGGTTCAAGATTTAAAAAATAAGGATTTCTTTGGTAAGAAAAAAGGTCGAGGATCGTTATTAATAATAATAATAAACATTCATTTCGACCAACACACACACATTACACATAATAAAATAATAACAAAAACACACACGTAAAAATACCACAAACATACATATTACTGGTTTCGATTGCTCAGCAAGTGAACCGTACAGCAATGGTTCAGGTACTGACAATCGAACCTCTGCGCGAATGCCCTCAGGATGCCGTTGAAACTAGCCCAAACCCTGCGCACCAGGGATGTGGGTGGATTGAAAAGTATTCGGCTTGATACAGAACCAGTAAATTCTTAACAACAAAACTACTCACATTATTTAGTTCAATTCAAACTAGTTAACTAAGCAAAGTTAAAAAGATTTTACAAATTCATTTGTCAAGCAATCCGACGCGACTACCGCAGATATAGCCAGGTCAGTCACTAAAAAATGTTGAGTCTGAGGAAATATATGTTTTTTTTTTCAACGGTCGTATGGCAGAAATGTATTAAACTTGGTAGTGATTACATAGCAAATTAAAATATAATTATTATTAGACGTGGTTATTTTCTTGGCCAGGCCGAATACTTTTCAATCCAAGTGATAATCGGTTCATCATCATCATCATATCAGCCGGAAGACGTCCACTGCTGGACATAAGCCTGCCCCAAGTGTCGCCACAACAACCGGTCCTGTGCGTCTCGCATCCATCGGCTACCCGCGACCCTCACCAGGTCATCGGTCCGCCTTGTGGGAGGCCTTTCAACGCTGCGTCTTACGGTACGCGGTCGCGACTCCATAACTTTTCGGCCCCATCGACCATCTGTTCTGCGATAATCGCTTATTCAGTTATTGTCATGGTTTGGCATGTGTTTCACCACAATGTCACCTGAAGGCCAATTCTTGTGTTAAAAATAGTTGAAACTCAAGTCGCAGTATCATCTCGGCGATATTCAATGAAATAAAAAGAGAATTTTTCCATTGATGGTAAGCGATGGAGTACGCTTGCCTAGAAGTAACCTACCATCTACCATAAAACGGCATTAAATGACACTGACATAAAAAATTCAATTATTATTATACTATTTATTTCCCTTCTTGAATTTGAACAATAATTTTACCAAAAATATCATTTTTATTTATGTTATTATTAATAATTGATCACTAACGTAACCCACACATTTAACATTTTTACGCCCATGTGGTAGAATGTGATGAGAAAATCTATGACCTCTGAGTTTGTTTCGGTGTTTCTTCTCAGGGTATTAAGCTAGGAAACACCGGCCTTATCTAGTTTAAAATTACCCACAAATATTGACGTGTAAAAGTGTCATGTTTAATCGACTTACAAAATAAATATCATTTATCAATTATCATTCATCATTCATCATTCATCATTAATCATTAATCATTCATCATTCATCATTCATCATTCATCATTCATCATTCATCATTCATCATTCATCATTCATCATTCATCATTCATCATTCATCATTCATCATTCATCATTCATCATTCATCATTCATCATTCATCATTCATCATTCATCATTCATCATTCATCATTCATCATTCATCATTCATCATTCATCATTCTTCATTCATCATTCATCATTCATCATTCATCATTCATCATTCATCATTCATCATTCATCATTCATCATTCATCATTCATCATTCATCATTCATCATTCATCATTCATCGTTCTTCATTCATCATTCATCATTCATCATTCATCATTCATCATTCATCATTCATCATTCATTATTCATCATTAATTATTCATTATTCATCATTCATCATTCATCATTTATGTAAACTTAAGACCATGTTATAGCAAATAAATGATTATGATTTTCTTTTCAATCCTCGGTAAATTTCGTGTATCGTCAGTCGTCGGATTTCTATCAGCAATGCCGAGGGACAGTAAGAAAATAGTTGTACAGTACAACTATTTTCTATACTAATATAATAAAGCTGAAGATATCAAACAAACAAACCAACAAGGTTTGTTTGTTTGTTTGAACGCGCTGATCTCTGGAACTACAAGTCGGATAAGATTTTTTTTTGTATATTATAGCCATATTCATGACAAAGACAATAAGATTCCGGGATATGCGCGTGCGAAATCGCAAATACTAAGTAGTGTTAAAATAAAGTAAAAATCTCCTTTATTTTTTTTTAATTCTAACCCCTTTGCGGTATCACTTCACCCAGTTTTACTCTCTTCCCTCTTGTCGTGAAGACCTTCAGGAACTAAGATTGAAAAGAAAAAAAGTTAACTAGAAAGATAGTGAAAAAAATGGCATTTAATCCAAACATGTGTCATCGATAAACCCACTCAATCGTATTAAATAACCAGCGACCTATTTAATATTGAAATCGCCATTGAAATTAATTTTAATATCATTACATTCCCGCGTTAAATGTAAACACCATTTAATAATATCAATTAAAACCAGCTCGTCATAAACGGATTGGCAGAAAAAACATATTTCGTTAACAAACATGAGAATTTGCAGATAAAACGTAATTATTACGCGTGGCCGGACACCGAATATACAATATACATATTATGTCGTTGGTTGATTGGAAAAATCGGTTTTTCGTGGAAATCTCACTTTTTTTTTCAATTTATTGTCAGACAAGCGTGCGATCAGTAACTCCCTGATGGTATAATGATGTGATTGAAGATGAAGCATGCTTTCCTGGAAGTGACCTGTATTGGTAACTTTACAAACGACCTGATAGGTAACAAACAAAAAAAAATCGTGATCATACGAGCTAATATCGAGAATTTTGGGAAATTTGTCTTGGAATAATCGAGAACAACAACGAAGAATTAAAAGAAAACAAAGTCTGACTCAAAATTCAAGTCATGTTTTCAAATTAGGCTGAGTGCCAGCACATTTTGAACGGGTTTTCATAAATACAGTCCCCCCGTCACCACTTTCTAGTTTTTTGACTGGGAAGGAGAAGTGACGCAAAGAATTCCCCAGCTTGGAACTTTATGCTCTGAGGAATGCCTTGATTGGTTAACAGCTGCATTCGAGATATGTTCTGATCAATCAGAATAAAGATGTTATGATGTGTGACTGTTGGATTTTAGCAAATCAGCATTTACGTTACCAGTCGTTTTGAGCAGGGATTTAAGAAAAATAAACAAAATTCAGCTCTTATGATTACGAAATTCTTCATTAGTTTCCAATCAATTCTAGCATTTTCGCAAAAAAACGACATTCCCAAGTAACCAGCGACATATATTTAAATTAATATCGCCGAAATAAGTAGGTACGTCCATTCAATACATTTCAATTTAACTGGTCCGGTCTCTCTCCGTCGAAATTTCATGGAGCGGTAAGCACAGGCCGAAGTTGCTTGATTGCTTCTCAACTAGACCGGGTTTTGCGACCAATATTAGGACTTGTGCAGTCTTTAAATTGGATGCAAGTGTTTTATGGGATTTGGTTCTGGCATGAGGCGTTTCGATATCAAAGTCAATTTAGTATTTAATCAAACATTATAATGATTTGAGGTAGCGCAATCTTCGTTTGCTAGATTGAAAACAGTACAAAAAAATCTATGGGTATAAAAAATACTATACATAGTTGACGCGTTTTAGCATGACAATAAGGGTCATTGACCCAACTACATTTATTCCGAAACGAAATTTATCGGAAAAGACCAGCGGAGGCGTTAGAAAAACATCAGAAAAGTGAGTGGGACTTAACAAGGAAAAATACATGCAGAAGAGGATAATTTTATATGTTAAAAAGGTACGAAAGACATTAAATAGTTCTGAAAAGTGATCTTCAAAAATTATTGCTAATGAAAACGATTTTTTTATTTTTATTCGGGGGCTTTTGCAAAGAGATCTTAGAAAAAGAGCAATGGCCTTTATTGCTATTCTGAATATAACATTTACACATAGGAAAACATACATAAGTACACAACGATTAGTGAAATATTGTACAATAGTCACATTAAATGGCGAACAGATGTATCCTAAATTAGGCCAAAAGCCTGTGTCTTAAGAGCCAAAGTTCCTCCAGGTATTATGTCGTACAACTGGTATTAACCTTTTGCGTGTCTACCACAGATTTTTATCGTCCAATCCTGACCAAGCCCTTAAGTGTAACTGTCCGACTTAAGACATTTGGAGCATTTTTTCTTATGTCGAACTGTGTAACTTAAGACACGCAAAAGGTTAATGTACAAACACATCAATTAAACAAACACGCCTTACTTTAAATACAGTATTAATTTTATTAAGAGACAATGGTAATAAGTTCTCGGTTTCGTCATACGTTAACTTCTGCAACAAATCTGTATGTTTGATTTGATACAAATACCAACTTAATAACAAAAGGCAACCTAGTTTTCACTAGAATAATTAAACCAATTTAATCATCTACCTATAACAAACTTAATTACTGAAATAAAACCAAGTACCTACCAATATTTAAACTAAAGCCCGGCCGTAGGTGTCAGAACCATTTCCATCGGCTATTCATCTCGAAATTTCACGGTGTGGTAAGCATCGACTAAAGTTAGCTGATTGCTTTGGAATGGGCTGGATTTTATGCTCAATATGAGCAGTTGAGCACTGGCAGTGCTGAATAGAGCAATGTGTCAACTTGGACAGGAATTACAAGCTAGACATTGGAAATGTTGGACATTACTACCAAACTGGTGTGCTATTTCCAAAGATAAATCAAACGAAGTAGTTGTAAGTGTCTTTGGCAATGTGTGCGGCTCAAATGAATGGTTATGGTCAAACGAAACTCAGTTATTAACAAGGAGGAATACTGAATTTATCTTCGGGGCCGATGTGTGATTGCAGGCGCGGGGAGGGTGCTCCTGCCAGGGTTGCGGAATTCGTTCGAAAGAGTCATCGCGGCCCTGGAACGCAAAGGGCTTTAGAAGGAACACGGATGGGTTTTAGTCAGTAAGAGTCTGACACGCCCTTCTGCTCCACCCAGAGCAGAAGTCATTTGATGATTTCACATCCTTAAAAAAAAAAGGCTCGGGGTACACCTTTGTAGTGTAATGTATGTAGAGCGGTAGGTAATCAGATACATTTTATATTATAAAATGTAGTGGATAGGTACTTCGCTGCCGGCGTTCTAGACTAACTATGTGATTTGTTTTATCATTGGACTGATCCTGGAATATATTGTCAGGACGATCTCCTTGGCTGCAGGTTTTTGGCAGACAAGGTAATTCTTTGGAAGCATCTGGCAAAAATTAAAAGAGAATTTGAATTAGGAATATGAAAATATATTTTGTTTTTATACGGGACTCCAGTACCAGCACTCGTCTAAGGCAGATGCCGAGTATGTTACGAAGTTAGAACATGGTTTTATTTTGATGATGTAACACTAGCGTGAGTCCGCTAGTGTTACAATATCAAATAGGACCTACCAACAAGGTCGTCACTATGTTGGTGACGTTCTTTAGAATGGTTTGGTGTAGCACTTACAACCAGTGTGCGTTCATTACAGTTGTATAGATCTAAACCAAGCAAATAAAGTATGAAAGGAGCATGGCAGGTGGCGTTCGTTAGTATCTGCTTTGCTTTTTCACATGAATGATAGTAAGCTAAGTATATTTATCTGTTATAAATGAATATTTAAAACTCAACTAATGGGCCCATCACTTCCCGTGGGGGTCGTAAGAGGCGACTAAGCCACTAAGGGACTCACCAGAGAATGGGCAGCAACATTATCTATGCTTCTGTGCATTGCAACGGCTACACTGCAATCACCAACTCGCCTGCCAAGCGTGGTGATGATGGCAAATCCCCTTGAGGGAGGCCAATGTCCAGCAGTGGATGTCTTTCGGCTGATATGATGGTGAATGGTTTTTTATACAAAGTTCAGAAGCCCTGTAGTTTGACACTGGCTTTTTTTAAAAAGCAAAGAAGGTCAATGATTACGACGAGTATCTATGCGTAATTTATTTTATCAAAAACAATATACCTTTTTTTGTTCTTTCTTTCAAACACTTCAGATTATTTAGGGTAGTTAGGTAAAGTCTTAACTCTGTTAGTCACGCAGTTGTAGAAAAGATTATATTAGTATTCTGGTCACGTCTGTCAAGGTCGATTTTAGGTCGAATAATCTTTTTTAGGTTCAGGTTTAGAACTACTTTATGCGTTAGATAAAACCTCTTTCAGTGGACTTAATAAAATTATGGCAACATTCTGGAAATTAATTCTTATTTTGGTTATTTAAGACTACTGTTTTCCCCCGGTTTCACTCCCATTAGCCCAATCCACAGGATCCGCAATCGAGAGATGAAAAGTGACAGAGTAACTTCCCGTCAGTGAATGAAGTTTCCCGTAAGTTATCAGCATCCTCAACCCGACTTTGCCCACTACTGAGCATAAACCTGTCTTCTTCTGTACAATCGTCACGTTCGGTCCCAGTCTTTAGGTTCTGCCCACAATGGTAACAATGTTGCCCATCTCATCACCGGACCACTGATACTTCTTTTTACCCGACTGCGCGACGCATAGGAGGGTAATGTGTTTATCAGCCTATGTTTGTATGTATGTGGGTTTTTACAAGCTTTTATTTTGTACCGTATGGAAGTTGTCCGTCAAAATTTGCAAACCATTTTTCGATCATTTGCTGGTATCCGATTGGGCTGAAATTTTGCATACACCTTTAGTTCTGGTGACATTACAATGTGCAGTACTCAATACCTACTGTAATTCAATATGGCCACCGCTCCAAGATGGCGTATTACATTTTTATTTCAACCCCATTTATATGGGTCTCAAATGAAAGGGCTTGAAGAGTAGAAAACTTATATCACCCTAAAATAACTTTTCATTATTTTTAATATTTTCAGTCCGCGAACGCCACTCGGTCATCAACTTACTCCACCTATCATCACAGCGCCTTGCCAGGTGTCCTGCCCAGCTCCATTTCAGTTCCATACTTTGTTTCTCGAAAGTTTTCGTATGTTCGGATCTAGACGTTTAGAACTCGGACTGTTAGTCGTATGCCAAGCATGGAACACCACGTAAGTACAGGTCGATTCAAACTTAAAGGCGGCTGTGATGTTCGCTATTCACTCCTCGTCCCTCCTGTCACTTCAATTTACTTCTGCACTGCGACTCGCTTCGTGTTCAAAGTCGCCATCAGTTTGTGATACAGGTATCTTACAAAATACTTCCCGATATTACCTTTTATAAACAAACAAACAATGTTACCTTTTTATACCGTTATATTAGTATGAATGAAACACTGTACATTAGTACAATAACTGAAGGATTACATTAATTTGAAATAACGTCGAGTTTTTCTTTAGAATTTCGTAAAAGCAGTGCACTTAAGTTAAGGTAGAGCTGTTTTTTTGGTTTGTACTTTTCATCTTGAAGCTCTTTTGTTTTTTCGGACTGAACTAAATCTGCAGTAGACAGTAGATTCCTTTTATAATTTAGTTTTTACTTTTAGGGTTTCGAACGTTCGTTTAAAAAACGGAACCCTTATGTTTCTCGCGCGTATGCGGAACCTGTGTGTCTATCTGTCTGTCCGTTTGTCAAAGGCAATTTTTTCCGAATCTACTGGACCGTTTCTGTTGAAATTTCGTACACATATCAACTTCTGTGACCCAAACACGGACGCGTTACGTAAATACATTTTGAGAACGGAGGTCACTTTTGGGGATAAAGTAAAACTTACAAAAAAAAGTTTTTCACCAAATTAAAAAAAATTAAAGTCTCGTAATATTGCGAGACTTATTTTTTTTATATTTTTAAAATAAATACTTTTGAAGTTATTCAAGAAATTAGACGAAAAATTGCCATTCTCCCCTCCCTTATATCCGAAACTACTGGGTCTAAAATTTGATAAAAGCTGCCGATAATAGTTCTATAGATTACAGGAAAACCTATTCGAAGTCTATAATGTTAAAATAACATGTCACAAAAATGAAATTCGTTCGGAACCCTATGCACGCGAGTAAGACTCGCACTTGACCAATTTTTTCTAAACAAAATTTAGAATTTATCAGTTTATTGAAAAATCAGCCCTTAATCATAATTTTGTTAAGCTGACTTTAAAATTGTGTTAAAAATTGTCGTACAATTCATCAAAAGTGTAGTTTGGAAAATTATTAGTTACTGGCACCAAAGCTTCCCGCGAAAAAGTAGACGACAAACATTGCAAACAAAATCCTTATGGAAATCACTTAAACCAAACATGAAAAAACCGCAGTAACTCCAGACTTTTTCAAAGGAATTTCATTAACATTCAGCTAGTTCTACATCCAAGAACTACTCACTATCTAAAGTGTAAACAGGTTTGTTATGAACAACCTCGTGTTAAAATTGAAATGAATACAATTTTTATATTTTTAAAGGAAACCTCGCTTCAACCACATTAACTTGACCCGAGGCTTTCTATTAAATTCCACTTTTTCCTTCGCCAATTTGCACCTAAGGAGAGGCGTAAGAGGTCAGATTATGGTGGCGGACTTAACCCTGTATTATTGAGGTCGGGGTACAGAAGATAGAAGGTAGAGAATTTAATTAATATAGGTAAAATTCTTTTGCTAAAAATACTGAACCTAGTAGTAACATTTCAGTTTGGTGAGCAAAAGTGCTTGAGAATATTAAGTGTTAATAATGAGGTTACAATGTATAATTATTGCTGCCGGTTTCAAGAAATCCATTTTGCTCCTTGGCTTAATTTAGTTGAAGTTTTTGCGTTGGATTTTCTAATGCCATGCAGCGGTTTCGTAAATGAAAATTAGTTAAGTTAAAATGGTTGGTGTATTTTATTTATGTTTTGTGTTCGTAAATAGTACTTTAGGGATTTAGTTAATGCTTCTAAATGGTGCAATGAATAAATAGTCTTATTTGGTAGAAATGTGGTTTTATTTTTAAACTAGGTACTTTATAAGATATTAGGTAGAAGATTGTTATCGATTGCACTTAGTATTATTTAAAAAAATCTTGTGAGTTAAATATAGTGGTGGCAGTTAGTTGTGCCTAGATAATAATGTAACATCTTGAAAACGTCCCAGAGTTCCGTACCCGAAGGGTAACCAATGGATCTCTATTACTAAGCCTCCGCTGTCCGTCCGTCCGTCTGTCTGTCAGCG
This sequence comes from Mamestra brassicae, assembly GCA_905163435.1. NCBI lineage: Eukaryota > Metazoa > Arthropoda > Insecta > Lepidoptera > Noctuidae > Mamestra > Mamestra brassicae. The sequence goes on along the minus strand of LR991006.1, from coordinate 15,004,079 downwards.
GGTTGTATCTCAAAAACCGCAATAGGTAGACAGCTGAAATTTTCGAAGAGTCTGTATTTCTACAAGAAACGTGTCTTTTCGTTTTATGGTACGGAATCCTTCGTGTGAGAAGTAGTCCTCGTCTTCGCGTCCGACTAGTACTTAGCCGGTTTTTTATAATTGCGAAAGTGAGTTTGTTTGTTTATTACGCCTAAATTGCCGAACCGGGACCCTGGAGAGGTTATAGGCTTCTTCAACGTGAGCAAAACCGTGTGAAGAAACTAGTAATTTTATAAATAGCCAAATCAATGACAGCCACATTTCATCTATGACCTAGACTAGAGCCAAGAGTAAACCCATATAAAATAAAAAAAAATAAAAAAAATTACCAGTCAAGACAATAAGGCAGCCTATTGGATTTGTTTTATTACCGCGTTCATTAAGATGTACAATAAAGTACATTTTAAATCAATAATTTTCGTAAATAATGCAAGATTGAAATACCAAACTGTATCATTAATTTTTCATTGACATTACAGAAAAAAACCTCTTTACAATTTCAATTTACACACAACAAAGTCAAAGTCAAAACCTTTATTTCAATTAGGCCATTAAACGGCACTTTTGAACGGCATCGTTTACAGTTCAGTAAAAATAATAATATTACATTAATAAAGTGACTCTACCCTCTCTACTGTTTCATTCGGAAAAGTAGATTCTTATGGAGAAGAACAGATAAGAAACTCCATAGTTACTCTTTTCAAATAATGATATTACAAAATTTGCTACACAAAAATTAATTTAATATTATGTGAGGACGATGCACCCAGAGTATGCTACTTATAAGAACAAAGTATCACCAGCAGAGTTAAACAAATTCATTTTCTAAAGAAATTTAGGTAAATGGTACTCACATATTTACAAACATTGGAACCATTAATTAAACAACGCTCATTGTACACACGATAAACGTGTTTGAACAAATATGAGAAAAAAAAGAAAAAAATGTTCTACTCTAACAAAAGCCAACGAACATAGATTTTCACCTGGTACGCAAACACCGCCTGTTTTTCCCTCAAAAAGAATAACAGCTCTGAAAGGAATTCATATGAAGTGAGAATTTTTAAATGAAACTGCATTCTTTCATTCCGTCGTCGCAACACTGATTGGTTTTTGGCATTTCGGTTTTCAAAAGGCTGTGTCCATCGATTAATATTTCGATGGCCAAAAGGGCTCATGTCAAACTAGCTACCGCTCGCGGCTCCGCCCGCATTGATGTCGAAAATGGAACTTACTCCCGAGATAAAAACTATTCTATGTCCTTTTCCGGGACTCAAACAATCTCTATACCAAATTTAATCTAAATCGGTCCAGCCGTTTGCGCGTGAAGAAGTTACGAACATACACACACACTCACAAGGTTTTGCCTTTATAATATTCTATAATTTTTGGGAAAAGGCGCATTTTAAGGTGCCAAAAGATCGTATGGATAAACGGAACCACTCTTTATCGGAATCGCTCGTGTGTTTGTCTGTCATAGTCATTTTGCTCAGAATCTACTGGAACGATTCGGTTGAAATTTGGTTCACAAGGATCTTCGATGACCTAAACACGGAAGCGTAACTTAAACAAATATATTTTTGAGTACGGGGTCACTTTTGGGAGATATATTAGGAATATAAAAAATTTTTCTTTTTCGTAATTTTATGAGTATAGACATCTTTTCTAAGAGATCTTTGAATAAAATAAAAGAGGTAATTGTCTATTCCCTCCTTCATATCTCTGAAACTACATGGGCTAAAATTTTGATAAAATACGAAAGTAATACTTTAAGCCTATCTAAAAGTGCCAGAAACAGGAACAAGAAGTCAATGATTTAAAGTAACATGTTAAAATATATGATTCGTTCGGAACCCTTTCTGTGCGAGTCTGACTCGCACTGCTTCGCACCGGTTTGTTTTGGATTTATTTGTACGATTCTTTCTTCTTTTTGGAGTATGTAAATATCTACTGGGGTTTAGCTTCATCTCGTATGACTGCAAACAGGCCCGAAAATTGGAAAAGGCTGATTGCTCTGCTCATGGTCTGTTGCTGGGAAACGTCAAATGACTTCTTCCGCTTTGGGTGGAGCGGAAGGGCGTGTCAGACTCTTCCTAACTAAAACCCATCCGTGTTTCTTCTAAAGCCCTTTGCGTTTCAGGGCCGGGGTGACTCTTTCGAACAAATTCCGCAACCTTGGCAGGCTCTGGCCCTAGCGGGCCCAAGCCTTCACTTCGACATGTTTAAAGAATCGACCGGCAGTAACATCACCCTAGAGAGCGACGTGAAAGCTCTATTCAGAGGCCTCGATCACACGATCAAACTGCCTCAAATAAAAATGTTCAATAAAAAACAGATAAAACTCTCGAAGCGTTAACCACTATTCGAAAGCTGCTCGCACTGAAACATCGCAACTCTCTAGGTTTACTCTTTTAGTTGAACCACCGACATTGTGTACGTTGCGTTATCTATTAGTTTTTATACCTACTGGTGTATAGTGTGCAGTTTGTTGCTTTTCATCCTTTTTTACTGTTTTTCTAGAGAGAATACTCTGCTTCGTTGAACTATAGTAGGCGCCAGATAAATGTGGAATAAAGTACATTGACCTTTCCCTAATAACTGTTCATAGGTACCTGAACAATTAAATATGAATCGTTTTTCATTATTAGACAATGTTAAGGATCACGAGAGATGATGATTCGGGACAGCTTTGTGTCATTAATTCCGTTTTTCAAATTAAAAATGTCAATAATTGTAAGTGGGTCAATGACCGTTATTCCACGATTATCTGGCGCCTACTATAGTATAAACACGCTCTAAGAGCTATTCTATTCTATTTCTATTCTATTTTTAATATATGGCAAACAAAGCCGATGTCGACTATTCTGCCAATGTCCCAAGTAAATTGGAGAAGCAAGTGTGCAATATTTTAATGATTAGGAGAAAACGACGATTGATGCAGAAAATAATTCGATTCTTCTATGGATACAGTTGATCAGGTACTTGATGTGTTAGTACGGGACTGAAACAAACATATAAGTGTTAAAACATTAATTACTTAAAGCTAAGGGCTATTTATTGATCACCGGCTTTAACCAAGTGCCATTTTATCAGGGTTATGATAGCGACTGTCAAAACGTCAAAAAAAATTGGAATTGACAAACGTTATCGAAATGTCACGTGATCAATAGGGTATTTGACAACAACAAAAACTAAGTAGTCCGCCAGATACATTCCCAAAAAATATTGGACACGATTTTTTATTTTGTCACGTAATCAAAAATTAAGACGGTACAGTGCGTTGAAAACTCGTGTGACGTCACTTACCAGTACACTTTTTACTGGAAAGTGACGTTACAAGCCCCCACTCCTTATCTTTGATGTGTTATTTCTTCGTATATTTTAAATAATTTGATAAAATAAAAAATACGAATCCAATATTTATCGATAATTATCAAACTGACGGACTAAATAGTTATTTGTTTAACCCAGGCAACATCCCAAGTACCTCGCTGATCAAATGATACTTTGTTTACAGCCTCATGAGATTTTGACGCTCTAGAAAATGTTACATTCCATCAGCGTTACTGACCCATCCATTTTAGAATTTGTGATAATCAGTACCGCCGATACACAGCCTCATTGGTATTCGCGTGGTTCCAACGCGCGACTGCCGAGCGAGTCTTGGGTTTGATTTCCAGTTCGGGCATAGAGTCTGCCATAAGTTTGTTTTCAAAGCCGGCCTGGAGTTTTGTTGATGATGTGACAGCCCTGTGCCTCGGAGGGCACGTAAAGTGGTTGATTCTGCGCCTTATTTCTCCCCGGTCGTGTCGCATTGCTATCCCATCGGACTGTGACAGTAAAGGAGTAAGGATTGCACCCATGTTTGTGTATTCACGTGTGCACTATAATATCTCCTGTGCAATTGGCTAATCTCCGTATCTCCGCTGTTTATTGCCGTTTAACTTGCCTGGCCAAATCATTTGGAAACTAAGAACACAGGGAACCTGGGGCACCTCGACACGGACAGGTTAGGTTCAAATGGGATGGCGGGAGCTAGAGTGAGCAAGCAAAGCGAGCGAAATTAGCTCCCGTCATGCCATTCAGGTTATATGCCTTTAAACCGTGCAGACAGAAATAGAAACTCCGCAGTGGGGCTCCGTCGTCGAGGTAAGGTTTGAGGTGGACATTTTATGAAGTGACCAATTCTACGATATGGCTACCACAGACATATATTTTCATCACGTTTCTGCCTCCTCTCGCACGTCTTCTCTTTCCCTTCTGCTGTCTTTAACACACATTGCCGGCTGCGCATTCGGTATTGTTTAGAATACCTAGGCAAAGTATAGAATGAATAATATTTGATTAATTACCTAAATGTTTTAGGTATTCTATATAGGGTATTCTTGAAGTGCGTGGTCATATTAAGGGTGTTGTTCTGTATCTGCTAGAGAGTAAAGACACACTACCAAAATAAAAATAACTTTTTCAAAAACCCGATCGCAAAAAACGACTAAAAAGTTCCAAAACAATCACTTTTTGAGCAGTTGGTGGCGTATACTTTAGTTCAATCACAGATTCAATGCCACTAACGGAATCTGACTGAATGAAAAGTGATTTTATTGAACTTTTTAATTGTGTTTTAAAGTCGGTTTAAAAAAAAAAAATGTCAATCTTTTTTATATTTTGATTTTGTTTCTTTATTTAATAGCATATACAGAACACTAGATACCCTTAAATATAACCACGCTCATTGCCTAAGTATTGAATAGACAACCGGATTACACAGATTGCCGGTAACATACACATAAATCACTTTTATTATACGCGAGGACAATGCAGGAGATGGACAAACGCGAGCTTTTCAATTTGACGCATTCAGTTTGCAATTTTTGTGAGCTGACTGTTAATCGTAGACGTGACCAATGTTGTTTTTAACCAATCAATCAATCAAATCTTTCTTAGCATAATACAGGTCGATAAATGTGTTACAAATAATGTTCGATAGATACACTGTCTATTACCTGATGGTGTGCAAATCATTACGACTTTAAGACTCACAAATTACTAATTTCAGTAATTTTATAATAAATTCAAGTTACATTCCACCATCTCAATAACAAATTAAAATGTCAGATTTAGTATACATACAATACTGCACGTAACCTGCTAAACCTACTTCCAAGTTAATTTTCAGCCCTGTATTCTGATATTTTTATTCCTTCCTCAGTCGAATTTAGCCAGTGTTCCCGACACGACTAGAATACACGTTAAAATTGCACGGAATCCTTCTATTCCGTAGCGGTACGTTAAGCACCGTTCCACGGAACCCAGCGAAACTTTTCAACTTTTTTTGGAACGGTACCCGCTCACCTACTGTGCTAAAACTACCAAGCTTTTTGTGTTCGTGTATGGCTCTGTTGTTTGGCTGTTTAAATGGAAGGAAAATATTGTGTTTTGTCATACTGCGAAGTTTAAGTACCGAGTACCGTGTTACCCAGTTAATGGGTTGTGGAGGTCTGGTAGGCAGCCGCTCCACGTAAAATACTGGTATTCAGCTGAATCCAGTTTGACTGGAAGCCGACCCCATTATAGTTGGGAAAAGGCTAGGCAGATGATGATGTCATACTGCGAAGTTTCGAGTAATTTCTATGGATTGGAAGCCTTTTTCTTGGAACGAATGATAGAGATGTTAGACCTTAATAGGTTCGTTATTTTTTTTGTCTTGTGTACATTGTTCGAAAGTTAAATTTGCACACCATACAATGGAACGTGCGGTAAAATATGTAGGTACTGTCATCTAAGTATCTATTTTATGTTATAATATTTAGTTAAATCCAACCAATAAAATCCCACAATACAAGTTGTACTAGAGGTTACACAGGTGAGTTCACAGAAAAAGTGAATCTATAATCATTTCTTTTTTAGGGTTCCGTAGCAAACAAGGGACCCTTATAGTTTCGCGACGTCTGTCTATCTGTATGTCCGTCTGCGGTTTAGCTCAGAGACGCTCAGCGTTAGAACGTTGAAATTTGGTATGAGTATACATATTAATCACGCCGACAAAATGTGAAAATAAAATATTGAAATACATTGTTTTAGGTTTGCCCCCCCCCCCAAAAATCATGGCCACTTTACAAGTAGTGTAAAGTGGCCATGATTTTTTTTTATCGTCTGCCCCAAGCTGTGGGGTGTCTTTGGATATGTCGTTTAAAAATATTAAGGGAACCATTTTTCCATTCAAGGATGTTTGCGAAATATTAAGCTTTAAAGTGTTAATTTTTGTTAGAGTCACATGTGTCTCGCTCTGCCAGCTAAACGGTTGTTTTTGCAGAAGTGAAAAAAATCGTGGTAGTACCTAGCATATACCTACTATGATTAATTTAAAAGGAAAACTATCACAGCTAAGTAGGCTTTACAAGTTAACGAGTAATAGTCGACCGAGACCGAGAGTCGATTTTGATTTTGATTTTGAACTTAAAAATGGAACCGGGTAATTTTTTTTTTTGACGGGGTTCACTCGCAGTTCAGCACGCTAGGGCTGGTTTAACTCTGGTTAAGCAGTAACCAGCCCTAGCGTGCTATCCTGTGGTGGCCTCAAATGAATTTAAGGCCCCCAGCCAGGGCTTACAAACTAAATTAAAACTACATGACCGCTCGCTAGGGCATCCCCTGTGGGATACGGACCTCGGCTAGCGGCGTCATTTTGGGAGGAACAGCAAGGGACAGGCTGGGTCATAACATTATTTAGGGAGTTTAAAACTACTAAAACCGGGTAAGTATAAATATCCTAATAAATAGTTACTTTGTAATCTAATAATAGTGAAGTACATTTTACTATTTTCCTGACATGATTTATTATTTACGTAACACGTCCGAGTTTAGGTAACAGAAGTTCACATGAAGTTGTATGCTGTGTGTTGAATGAAGATTTTACAAATAAATATGTGCACCAAACAACTGAATCGGCCAGGTTGATTCAGAGCTGCGTTAGGCCGACAAACAAATAGACAGACACACACGTGATCATAAAAGGGTTCCATTTTTACATACTGACAAACCCTTCCAATATTGAGTAAACTTTTGACTCCAAGAAAAAAACCCTTTATTCCGCCCATGTCGAAAATTACCCCACATAAACGTTCTACGAGTACTTAGGTATAAGTATCCTGTGTTTGAAATACAGGTCATGATCTACCCGCGCCCGCAACAGAACAGATTCAAATAGGATTAAAAAACTAATATCCAAATACATGTACCTACTTCTCACATTTATAAACACCAATAGGATATATTTTATAAAATTAGGTAAACCTTGGAACTTTTTGTAGAAGTGAATTCAGAAAACGAAAAATTAAACTTCCCAAAAATGCAAAGTTGCTCCGTTTCAAGATGGCGACTGAAATTCCAACCTCTCATCTCAAAAATTCAGTTACAAACGGCCACTCGGACATTTTTAAAGTCCGAATTATTATCAACGAATAAAATTTAAGCAAGCAATTTAGTTTGATACTTGAGAATGCATGCATGGAATATTTTATCTTGAAATTTCATATTGAAATAATTGAAAAAGAATCTCGAGTCTGCGACAACAACAAACTGCCTTATTTTTTGGACAGGCAATTTTCTGAAAAATGATTTCGTTCGTTGTATATAAACCAATTAAAACACTTTAAAATGGCAACATTTTAGTTCAAAGCCAAAAGAACTCGATCCTACGCGCTATGCTTTTGAAAATCGAACTGTGGGCGGCCATTTTGTCCTCGTTTATTTTGATACGGACCCCGCAGTTGCTCGCTTCACGTATTTGCTTTGAAATTCTAGTTACACTATTGTTATTATATTCTTCGTTTATATTTCAAGTGGAAACTTCGATATGTACTAGGATAAATATCAAACGTTTACGCCTTTTCACGTACCTATTTTTTGTGTTGGAGAAATTTTATTGCGATTTTTCTTTTTAAATAGGTACCTACCGGCGTTGTCAAGCTTAAATATTAACGAACGACGTAATTATGTTTTATTTTTTTATTTAGTCATAACATTTCTACATTGAAATAGATTAAAGTGTCGAGACCTTTTGGTGGGACTACTATTGATATGGTGGGATGATGAGACAAAGTCAAAGAGAACCCCATTTTGACTTTGTCTCTGACGTTCGTGATATCAGTAACTGAACGGTTAATTGACTCTTCACGTGACCAGAGATAGTATTTTCTTCGGTCAAATTATTTTCAGCATAGCCATCCAACGCTGAAATGCAAGCAGAATTGCCTCAGCGAGAAAATAGTCGATAACTATTCGCTTTCTCGTCGGCGATAGGACAAGTGCCTAAAGCTTAATACTTTGCAAACGAATCCTTGGATGGAAAAAAGGTATCAGCAAACTTTCAATATTTTTAAACTACCTATCCAACGACACCCTACACATTTGGATATACGATTAAAATCAAATCATCACCACTAGAAGTGTAGGGGTTAAAACAAAAAAAAAACAATATTTTATTTTACCACTTTGTCGGCGTGATTATTACCTATATCCATACCAAATTCAAGCTATACCGAAGGCAGACTGACAGACGGACATGGCAAAACTATTAGGGTTCCTTGTTGACTACGGAACCCTAAAAATGAAACGAATGCTTTCCCAGCCCCCTTTTTGTACACGCTTGTACAAACGCCAGTACATCACGCTACAACAATCTGTCAAATGTCTTTAATAGATTATTTAATAGATACTTTATCGCCAAAGCGTTAGGTTCAAAGTTGATTGGGAAAATTTGACAGTTTCGGGTAGCTTCATGTGCTGGCGGTTGTACATTATCCTTAATCTTATTTTAAATTTGTAGTGGCTATATTATATGTATGTTAGTCTATATTAAGATTATGAAAACCATCACCGTTTCAGCCGTAAGACATCCACTACTGAACTTAGGCCTCATCATCATCATCATCATATCAGCCGAAAGTCGTCCACTGCTGGACATAGGCCCCCTCCCAAGTCTCGATACAACAGCCGGTACTCGCACCTTTAAAGTAAAACCGTTACTAAACGAAATTATGAATTTTTATAGGGGAGCCAATATTAGAAAATAGTCACTGTTTTTAGATAGATGGTATTAATACCTACCTTAATTCATGAAAATTTTCGTTTAGTAACGGTTTTACTTTAAAGGTGCCTACTGTGCATCTCGAATCCATCGGCTACCCGCGACCCTCACCAGGTCATCGGTCCACCTTGTGAGAGGTCTTCCAACGCTGCGTCTTTCAATACGCGGTCACACTCCAGAACTTTTCGGCCCCATCGACCATGTAGTCAGTAAGCAATGTGCCCTGCCCACTAGGCTTATGTTACGTGAAAATTAGAACGAGCCATTCAAACTTAGGACACTGAACTTCAGATCAACTTTCCCTTTATCGTTTACTCGGTGTTTCATATTAACTGGCAATTCTTGGAAATTCATGACCCGATTTAATACTATAACTACTTACTATGAAACATCTGCCTTTATCAGCAGGTTTGCCCGTGTGATAGTCGGAATTTTACCGTAGGGAACTTTCTTTCGGGGGAAAAGTAACTTATTTCCTTCTCCAAGGCCTAATCTATCTCTATATAGAAATTCTCTAAAATAGGTTCAGCGGTTTAGGAGAGTAAACGTTAGAAACAGACAGAGTAACATTTATAAATAATTATGGATAGACAAAATGAACAAAATGAACAGAACCCATACTATTTTTTAAGGATGAGAAATCATCAAATGACTTCTTCCGCTCTGGGTGGAGCGGAAAGGCGTGTCTCTTACTGACTAAAACCCATCCGTGTTCCTTCTAAAACTCTTTGCGTTCCAGGGCCGAGGTGAATCTTTCGAACAATTTCGCAAACAACCTGGCAGGCTCTCTAATACTGGGATCTGTTCATTGTGTTTATTTTTGTGAAGGCCCGCTGTTGCCGAATCCACGTGTTTGCTTGCCATTTCCACGAAGTCTTGGTACATTGTTTTAATTGTGTTTTGTTTTAAAAATTTCGTGGTCTTTCTAATGAATTTTTGTTCATTTCCGCCGCAGTTTTTTAGGTATGATTGGGTGACTGAATGTTTATTGTGATTACATTTGGAGTAGTATAATATCAAATTGTGATTTTAATGTTAACAACGAGACGAGTATTCAGAAAGGAAGTTTGGTAATTCGTAGGCACTGTAATGTGAATAGGCTTAAGCAAGCACGCTCTATCATTGGTCCATATTTTAAAATAATATTTTATCTCATAGCTAACTTCTGCCGGCGGCTTTGCCCGCGTGAAAGGTACTTTCATAAGTTTAATTTTTTTTTGCACGGAACCCTAAATCTTAAGTTACTTCTAATGACATGGATGCTCCTAATAATCTTTCAGTAAAAAACCCGTCAAAATCGGTCAAGCCATTTTGGAGATTAGCCGGAACAAATAGCTAGACAGACTGAAAAAAAAATGTTTTATATGTTAATGGTATCGTATGTACTTTCATATGCATTTTCTAAAATGCTATTATTTTGATAGTAAAAATAGACACTTGAATTTGATTTATTTGTACAAATGGTACGAATCGTGAATAGCGTGTTTATGTATTTGCCTGCCTTGCGAAAAACCACATCAATGACCAATAAGATTTAAGTATAATCCGAGTTAGATACATGGAAAGATTATCAACAAAATCTCCTATTCCTAAAAACTATTGCCGAGGATTAAGCTCGTACTATACAGGCCTCTTAGAAAAACAATAAAAAACATCTATTACAAACATCATTTCTAACAGCCAAAGCAAATCGGATTAAGGTAAAGCTCCCTGTTACTGTCCCACGAAACAGTTGCTGAACTCAAATAGCTCGGTGAGCCTCGGGCTTACAATAAGTGTTTGAAATAAAAACGGCGAAGTCTTTTATTTTTATTCGTACAATGTAAGTTGGGTCTTACTGCGACACGATAATCTGTGGCTCCAAGGTTGGTTAGACGCAAATTGGTGGGCTTACCCTAGTGCGTGAGGTGGGTGCTGTAATTTCTTTTAATGAAGATAACCTAGTTTTCTTCTTTTCTTTAAATGAAGATTTTATTAGGAAGTTGTACTGCTAACTGTAGATTATAGTTCCGAAGAAGTGGTTTTGATTAAAAAATACTTTGACTTCCCTGTGGGCCATTGAACTACAAGTAAGTAATAAGGAGGTACTATTGGGAAGTTCCTTTGTCCATTGCCTTTCAATTACAAGTTTCACTCGAAGGCTGGACTTTCGGAGAAATGGCTGGACATGAGGGATTTCAACTTTATCACTAAGGTTACAAATGGATTGGTAAGCTCTTTGATGATTGATTGAAATGGGCTAGAGCTAACGCTAATGTAACTATAGAGGTATGCGGTAATGAGAGTATAGTCCCGCATACCTCCACCGAAAATGGGAGGATCCTCCTGCCAGACGGTTGTTGTGTCTGGTGGGCAACTGCCCTTAGTTGATATTCGGACTGTTGTATATGTTCAAATCGCACGGAGAACTTTGCTTGCACGATGCATGATTTCGTTGTTAGTTCGTTGTAGATGGCGCTGCGGTTCTTTTTGTTGCCGTACAAATTTCGCTTCTTAGTTTTTCATGTGGCGGTATTGATGCCGCTACATAACAACATAATATTTGCCAATCGGACACAAAACATAACTTTGTGTGTAGTAAACGTTAATTTCGGCAGTAATGTTCAAGTGTCATTTAATCGCGGCTCAAAGCCAGAAACTCCAAGGCCTTTTCTGCCGGCTCTTTCTACCCACTACATTGATCGATTGTTTATCTTTATTAACATGAAAATGACATACTAGACTTAGATTTAATTCTAATTATGTACAACCCTAAATGTATCTAGTTCTCAGGCTAACTTACCGTTACAAACATTTAGCAGATTTTGAATTTAACTTATCGTAAGTAAAAAGTTCGTAGGACTCCATATTAAAGTTTGAAGGCAAAAAAATCTATTAACCTACTAGAGGTACTTACGGCCCGTTTCAAAAACGTATATACCATTAATCAACTGTCAAATTAGCTACCAACAGTAGACGTTATTGAGACCGGCCGTAAACTGACAATAAGTCTAATTCAAGTGCAGAATAAACATTAAAACAAAAACAACATAATTAAACACTTATTAACATACATTTAAAAAAAAACACCACATTACCACCGTCTCAATCTGTTCGTGCCAACGCTGTCTGGACCTGTCGCCAGAGCTGAATCCTCAGCCTATTCTGGCTTTTTTTTTAAGGATGGGAAATCATCAAGTGACTTCTTTCACTCTGGGTGGAGCGGAAGGGCTACAACCTATTCTGCCTGCGTCTTTGTTTCCGAACGCATACAACCCTAATCTCTTCAAAGTTAGAGTGAACAGGCTTCTTCTGGGTAAGCTCGCTCCATCGTCGACTTTGTCTCTGTCATCTATGACCTAGACCAGAGTCAAGAGCAAATCATCTGAAATAAAAAAATAAAAATATTGCCAAGAAACAAAATATTTAGCAACCTCACTTCACTCTACCATCAAAGCTATCGTTTAACCGAATCTGGTCCATCCCCATCGATGACGTCACAGCATCTCTCGTTTAACTGATAAGTGTAACTGGATACGCTCAGAACAATGACGTGGGAATAAATTTTATCTTAATTCCGCTCAAATTGTACCACAGTTGTAGGATGCTGCTGTGTAACCGCTTCGTTGGGGCTTTGAAGACAGCGTTTTTGGTGAGAGGAAGCTGTAACGAAACAAGATACGACCGACGTGTTTGGTCTCATTGGATTTGTATTTAGAAGTGATGACCAGAGTTCGGAATAGGTAGACTATACTAACCTAATGTTCGTGGAAGTTAGTAACATAGAGTTGATAATGCCTCCTGTAAAATCCTACCTCCTGTTAAAACCTAAAAAACAGCACTGCAAAGTCACAGGAAATTAAAACACGCGATTTCGATTACTTGGATAATATACATATTTTCTATTGCCTCCAGCTATTTTGATTTAAAACCCAAACTACGAAACCGATTCTGATAAAATTTCTATTGGTCCAATCAAAACGTATATCCTTTCACATGAAAAAAATATTTTTCAAATCGGTTCATAAATTACGGAGTTATGAGGTAACAAACACAAAAAAAAAATCAGCTGAAACCTCCTCATTTTTTTCAATTCGATGAAAAATAAAACAAGAACGTATTGATTGGGCACGTCTATTTTTCTTACATAAACTATAGTTCCAGGTCCGATTATGGAGCCGAGAAGTTGCCATACAAAACCCTAAATTTAACATTATAGCCCGAAATGATAACGTTCGTGGGATTGGTCTTGACAAAACATTTTTGTTAGTATATACTGACGCAGCAAACAATGCATTACAGTGCCTCGGGTGCCAGGTCTCAGTAACAAGAGACAGTTCAGAAATGTGATGCCTGCTTTGCGTGGAAACCCGACGGGTCTGTTGAACACATGAAATATCTTAACGCGTCTGGGGGGATAATTCAGAATGAAGTTCTTCTTTGTCCTGAGAGGTACCTAGGATGTTGATCCAGACTGCACACAACGCTGAATTTGGGAGTGGACTGTTAGGCCCTGAGGCACTTTTCAGGGCCTAACAGTCCACTCCACAGATTGGAGCTCGTATTTACTAAATTGCGGTGAAAGAATTTGACAAAGGTCAATTTTTTTTTATTTTTTTATTTAATATGGGTTTGCTCTTGACTCTACTCTAGGTCATAGATGACATGGACAAAGTCGACGATGGAGCGAGCTTACCCAGAAGAAGACTGTTCACTCTAATTTTGAAGAGATTAGGGTTGCATGCGTTCGGAAACACAGACGCAGGCAGAGAGTTCCACTCCTTTGTTGTGCGCATTATAAAAGACGTTTGGAAACGTTTAGTGCGAATTGGTGGAATAGCAACAAGGTAGGGATGGATGGATTTTCGAGGCTATTGGAGAAAACATTACGTTTCCCTGGTGCGCCGCGTGCGGACCAGCTCCAACCTTACTCTGCTCTGTGTGGCGAGTAGACTCGGTTGTTAATATGTGTGTCGCTGCTGCAAGCTGTCCACCTCGGTGTTAAGCGTGTGGCAGTGATTCACATGTATTCATGGTTTTAGGTAAAGTGATTGGATTAGGAATACTAACATACGGAAGGGATATTGTTACTAACACAATTGAGTCGTGTAACTTGTCAAATAAAGAAATTATTATTATTATTCCGCACACTATCGACTACATTCTTATAGCATCAAATAAAACCAAGTTCAACCAACCGTCTGAAAGCTAAATAGCTGTTCTCAACACGTTTACTTCAATAGACTTAATTACACTTACACGCATGTTCCATAAAAAATAATTTGCTACGAGAATTCGTAGCACTTTTCGTAGCGGTTTTCGTAGCCCCAGTTGGCTCGTAGCGGCGTAGTGGCGTAGAGCCGGAAGACTGAACGATTGTAGTTAGATAAACAGTTTGTTTTCGGCCTGAGTTATGTGCTAAATTGTATCATAAATAAGCTAGGGCTGCTACCCTTTGTATCTGATTATATTTTCCCAGATAATTCACCAAGAGATTACGACTTTCATAATTTATTGCGCTCTTTCCAATTTTCTTTTTCGTAAATATTAGTTTTTAAGTCAAAAGGATAACTTTTGTTATTTGAAACGTTATGAAAATTGAGTTTGTTTAAGGATTATGAAAGCAATTTTGTTTGTTTTAAATCGAGTTTTGTTATTTGATTTCTGTCTGGCGAATTGTGTCAGACATTGATAAATATTTTTAAAAACTGGGTGGGATATATTTTAAATTAGTATGTAACTGTTTAAAATGAATTACGCTTCAATTTCAAGGTGAAACACTCACTAGAAACTAAAAAATATATGTAATTATAATAATAATTTTAAATTAATAGGTATTAATATTTAAATAATCAATTATATTTTTTACTAGTTGCCGCCCGCGGCTCCGCCCGCGTGATTGTCGAAAACTATCCTAAGGGAACATATTCCCGGGATAAAAAGTATCCTATGTGTTATTCCAGACTATAATCTACCTCTGTGCCAAATTTCATCAAAATCCATTCAGTAGTTTTTACGTGAAAGAGTAACAAACATCCATACATACATCCATACTTACAAACTTTCGCCTTTATAATAGTAGTAGGATTATTTTTGTTTTTAATATTTTGTTATATGTAAAGAAAATTAAATAAACGAAATGATAATTTATTTAAATTTATTTTCAATGATTTAATTGTTTTTAATGTTAATTTAATACCTACATTTATTGAGCTCCTCATTATTAACATGGTTTTAAGATAATGCTATATTAACAAAACATGGACATTTCAATAGTCTGAAATAATCGAATTTTATTTTTTATATTTAAATGTTGATTTAAATTGTATCTAATCTACAGATTACCCTAACTTTTTCGCTCTAAAAGGCTCCAGAAACCTTATCAAGTGCTAATATCCCTAAATGATACCAGGTACCACTACAGCCCACCCTCTTAAGCAACACGCGTAATGGTGCACAATTGTGTTCATCGCCGTTCAACTGTAAACTCGTTAGCGACTGCTCTATGATCTAAGTTATAAAATTTATGTTTGGTACTTGATTTAGGAGCGGGCTAAGTACGTAACTGTGGGTTTGGGTGTCTTTGGGTAAGTTTAGGTGTGATGTTCATGTTTTTGATGATATAGGGACATATTTGGTAGATGGTCTTTTGTCGTGATTAAGTAATAACCGCCGCACGAATTGTTTTTTGAAGTTAAGCAACTCTTATCGATGGGTCTCCATCTCCGTGCCTCGGAAAGCACGTTAAGCCCCGGCTGTTATTTGAATACCTAACACAAATATTACGGGTAGTCCGAAGCTAGAATATCTGACCAGGCTTACCCAGGGGGAACCGTCATCATCATCGTTGTCATATCAACCGAAAGACGTCCACTGCTGGACAAAGGCCCCCAAGTGTCGCCACAACAACCGGTTCTATGCGTCTCGCATGCAACAGCTACCCGCAACCGCGACAAGGTGGATCGATGACCAGATGAAGGCCGCAGTAATCCGCTGGATGCGACACGTACATGACCACTTGGGGAGACCTTTGTCCGGCAGTGGACGTCTTTTAGGTGTTTTGTATTAGTATGAGTTGGATATTCAGAACTGTGCCTATTAATATAACCCAGTGACTCCTCAACTAAGATATTGGTACATGTTAAAAGCTAATTAGTTTTATGGTGATTTTACGCGGTAAGCATAATAAGCCCATAATAGTCAACAGCTGGGACACGGGATTTCTCTCTATGTGATGTACTGGCCTGTCTCGTCTCATGTCTTTTATCACTTTTCCTCACGATATTTTCTTTCTTCGAATTAATAATAATAAACATTTATTTCGGAAGAGATTCCATATTTCTTAGTAGAAATATAAACTTATAAACTAGTATTTGTAAACATTTATTCTAAGCTGCGTGAGGCACGCCGATCCAGGTTTTTGAGCGTACCGTGGTGTTGTACGCTGTACCAATGTTCCGATTTCATAAATTGCATTTACCCGAATCACTGAAAGACAAAACTATTAATGATTGATTTCCTTGTTTTTTGTGAAGTTCAACTTGAATCTTTTGTCAAAGACGACTTAGGTTCTCATAAAATAATCTGCATGGCCGAGCGAACAAAAAGTACCCAACTAAAGTTGGTTTCAATAGGTAATGGTGTAACAATCAGAGGAACCAGCCAACTAAGCGAAAAGGGTTACTGAGATGCCCAAGTTTTGGGATGGGCCTCTGATTTACTGCTCTCCCTTTCTTTCACTCTATAAATCTTTATCTCACTATTAACTATTGGGCACACTCCGTTTAATAACTGACAATGCGACATTAAAAAAAAAAATATAATTGTCACATTTTGGCGTCCGGTGTTGATTACGAAGAATCTTACAAAATGTACGGATTGTTATATTTGTCAGATGTCGTTTGTTGGCTTTATTACATTGACATCAGTTTCCTTTTTAGGGATGGGAAAATCAAATGATTCCTTCTGCTCTGGTGGGAGTGGAAGGGAGTGTCAGACTCTTACTGACTGAAACCCATCCGGGTTCCTCCAATCTCAAACGAGACTGACCATCAGCGCTGAACATATTATAGTCCACAAGTGTGTGCGCAAATACAGGTGCACTCCCTCTTTCATCACTCTCATATTCCGATGGAAATGAAAACTTGAACAAAAATGCCCAACACGCCTCGCGAGCCGCTACCGTCGCCGAACGCGTGCTGCGTCGTATCGTAGCGAAGAAAACTGCGAAGCAGACAGGCAGGAAGATTATGATGGAAATAAGATAATGTAGTTACGAAACGTTTTGGGAATACTTTAATCGTATGTACAGGGAAAGAGTGGAATCCCCTGCCTACCAGACCTCCACAACCCATAAACTGGATTACACGGTACTTCTTGGCAAGACTGGTGTCAGATTTTCTGGTTTCTGACAATCGGTAACGACTGCCAAAGATCTACAAATGACAGCCGAGACCAATGGCTTAACGTGCTTTCTGAGGCACGGACGAATCTCGATATGTTAAGAGGTCACCAATCCACAGACCGACTATTTTATTTATTTAAGGAAAAATAAACAGTAGCACACTAAGAAATAGTCATAATATCTTAAATATTACATTTTAAATAATTATGCTACCCCCTACGTTCTCTACTAATTAGATTTTTTTATTCAAATACCATTTTATAGTTAGCAAACTCTGAACAAAAAAAAAATATAAAATCCTCTGCATAATTTATCAGTTCACCAGCAACTTCCTCACAATCCTCCTTCCTTTTTCCTATAACTATTCCTCGTAAAAAAATCCTTTACTATAATAATTCATCCACTTAAAACATTGTTCGGTTAGACTGCACTTTCATTTTTGTGCCACTGCCGGAAGGGAAGCTACGGGACGGCTTGCATCCGGTTCCGTTACGACTATTTACTGTGTTCTCCAAACCCCCCCTTTTTTCTCTTGTAATGGCCCAAGTGTCACCATCAGAGTTTAACGTTTATATTTCCTGTTGAATTGTCTATATTTCTTCTGAATTTCGGTTTCAAACTCAAATTGTCAACTCTAAAATATCAGTCCATGAAGGTTGACGCAATATCTCCCTTAAGGTGGGGATGGATGACCTAGTAAAGGCAGTGGAAATCAGCTGGACGCGAAGTGAACATCTTTCGGCTTAAATGATGATAGTTTATCGATTTATATGTTTTATTTTGTTTGATAATTAATCCCTGGATGGTATAGAATTATAGTTGGACCCGATAGATGGCGCTGCAATCAGGTTAATTTTATTTTTTCTTAAGAAACAGGCCGAGAACTGGCCAGGGTAAAATTATAAGGAGCGGCCCGTTAGCTAGTTTATTAAAACTTCAGTCTAGATTTAGTTCAAGGCAATTCAAGATTAATTAGGCTCCGTCATAGAAATCCCTAGACACCGTTGTGAATCTGAGAAAATTCAAAATTATTTTCAGCACTTACCTAATTGTTAGCTCGTCGTGAATAAGTAGCTTCCGGAGGTTTCAGGATTGTCAAAGTATTATAAAGTTTTTTAGACCAGCAGACTAAGGAATCGTTTTTTGGAGAAAAAACTCAGCAACATTTTTTTTTAAATATTTGGTTTTATATTCTATGAAATTGCAGTTTTTATGCCACTTTGAACTATGATATTTTTGGACTTGGTATTTTTAATTCAAATAAACTTTAGATTTTTTCGATTTCCTTAATTAATTTGTGTGTTATTGTTTTTATTTCTTACAATCTTAAGCTGCTTTCGAATGTGGCCGGTTCAGTTGAATCATTCATTTTTCCAGCGCTGACATCCGATTAATAAATATGGACATTCCAATAGTCTGAAATAAACTTTTCTTTTTTTGTATTTATTAAGCTGAAAGTTGGCAGACTTAAGTAACTTGGAGCACAATGCAATAACACAGTAATATGGAGCTGTTCTGATGATGGAGCCGGAAGGTGGCTGGCTATAGCAACTTCTCAAACAAACAAGATAACACCATCGTGTTCAGGCCTATCACATTTAGTACATAAAAGCTTGCTTTTTATAGTTTAGGGTTCCATACTTCAGTTGGCAAAAACGGGAACCCCTTATAGGATCACTTTGTTGTCTTTATGTATGTCTGTCAAGACCCTTTTCCTCAGGAACGCGTGAAAGAATCAAGTAAAAATTTGCATCAAATACTCAGGTCTGCTACCCCTTGGAGCAGTGAAAAAAACAAACTTCTAAGTCAACGCAATCTTAAAATAAGGCCGTTTATTCTACGTCTATGACGCATTATTTTACGCTCGCAAGGTAATTAAAACTTATAGGGTACTTCCCGTAGACCTACAGTCATGAAATTTGGCAAGATAGATCTTTCAGTACATACACAGGAAAAAGTCCGAAAATTGAGAAATTGTTGTTTTATCATAATCTAAAATATTTTTTTGCGATAGCAAACTTATATTATCGGTTAAAGAATTGACCGTGACGTACATTGATGTATCCGTAGGTAATGTATACTCAGAAAAAAATAAAGAATCGTACTTGTCCGGTGTTTTTAATTATACTTATCTATTATTCCATAATTTCTCCATATATCGTGGCAACAAACACTTCGAAGTCTTGTACCTTGTACCATCCAAAAGCGTTAATGGAGTAGGTCGTTAGCCACAGCTAAAGATTATCAGAGAAATCTGCAGCTAATGTGTTTACAATTTATATTTATTAACACTTTCGGTTCGTTGGAGACAGGATCTGAGGCAAAGGTTACCGGATTTTTTTGCGATAGATAAGGAAGATGTTTTTACCTATCGATTGAGTTTCTTTCTGGATTTAAATGAAGTTTTTATTTTACCTTCAAGCGTTTTAGTTTGATACCAGTACTATAAAAAAATAAAAAAATTCGCCATAATGGAGCGGCGGCCATATTGAATTTAGTGCAATTTTACTAACTTTATCGTTTTCTGCTCTTCAAGCCCTTCTATCTAGAGAAAAAAATGTTACCCGCCATCTTGGAGCGGCGGACATTTTGACATTATTATAATTTTGAGTATTGCACATTGTGTTGTCACCAGAACTAAAGATGTATGCAAAATTTCAGCTCAATGAGATACCAACAAATGGTCTAAAATTGGTTTTATAAATTTTGACGGACAACTTACATACATATGAACGGTGCAAGTTAAATAAAAGCTTGGAATAAAATCAAAATCAAAATCAAAAGTCATTTATTCAAATTAGGCTGAGTGCCAGCACTTTTTGAACAACGAAGTTCTAGATAAAGACAGTCCCCCAAAACGCCCGCTCGTCACCACTTCCTAGTGTTATAGCTGGGAAGAAGAAGTGTCGCAACAAACTCCCCAGCAACACATCTGTCTGTTAAGTTTTGAATTAAACAGTAGTATGCAAAGTATTTTTCAATACATGACAGAAAATTAAATATTCAAACTGTAAATCAAATTAAATGAAATTAATTGACACTTGGTAACTAGCACACTCCATTAAGCCATCAGAAATAGACAAACTCCAGCATTAACAAGTAAACCAAACTAATTATGCCTCCGGGCATAAATGGTGTGCCCGCTTACACGTGCAATAGTATAGTCTATCAATAGGATTGTGACTGGAGCCACAACTGATGAACTAGAGCCAACATAATTCTAATAATAAACAATAGTTTAACGTTATAACAACAATAATAATTAAAAAAAATACTACGACCAGCAAGACGACCAGTCACCACAAGCAGCACTCGTTCACGAGAATAACGCAAAGATCAGCCATTACCGCCCTCGCCATGTTTGATGGAAGGAGGTAACCCGACCCCCGACGCTACCGCAAGCAGTGACATCTAGAGGAGCATGACGAACTTGCCGGTTGATCAAGCAAAAATAATATATAAAACAGTTATGGACAACAGTAGTTCATCATATGTTGCAATACAACTCCTACAAAAAACAATTGTAACGAGTAGATTATGTCAAAAAAGAAAATAGTAAAAGCTAAATAATAATATGTATATGTATTGTATGAACTCATATAACCTGTTATAAGTTAAATCATATAGAAAGAACATTTAGTATAACAAATATCTTGCGTTCAACACTGCGACCAACAATTCTTATCGTCTAAATAGTCATTGATAGAATAGTATGCCTTAGAACAAAGGTTAGATTTAACTCTAGTACAGTCTAGTAATATAAGTTTATAGTAGTCCAAAAACTGGATCATGAATAATTGTTGGTCATCCGGCGGCGAGATGGTCACACGACATTGTTCCCATCACGTATGGAATCTGGGTGAAGCTCAGGAGCGTCAAGCACAAGAAAAGAGAGGTCTATACACAGAAGTGGGCCAAGTTGGACTCTGAATGGTGATGGTGATCTCAATATTTATATTTCTTGTGTACGTGTGTATGTCACTGAACTCCTCCTGAACGGCTGGACCGATGTTGATGAAATTTTTTGTGTGAGTTCAAGGGGATTCGAGAATGGTTTAGATTTACAACTGGACCCAGTAGGTGGCGCTGCAATTGATTTCTATAATTTGTCGTCATACACAAAGCAAACGTTCGGACAGGACAACGTCTGTCGGGATCGCTAGCTATCTGAACCTCGGTAACGATTCCAAAGACGGTTTTCATGAAATTTAGTATGCATTGGGCCACTGCATAGAAAATTTCATGAAAACCGTCTTTGGAACCGTTACCGATACCGATCAATAATTGATCTAGCTAGGTTTCATTTTTAGAAAACGTCTGTCGGGACCGCTAGTATAGTTATAAGTCCTGACTGGACAAAAATCAGCTAATAAGTATTATCAAGTTATGCGCTCACAAATGTATGGGGGCAGTTGACTTTTTTGCACGTTTAGTTTTTAGATATTGACCAAAATGCTCCTGAGACTTCCTTTGATTATATAGCTATGTCAGAAGACGAAGCGATCGAAGATAACACTCGCTGACACGCTTGTTCTACATGGAAAGTTATGACAATGTCAGTTCTAGCAGTGTCCGTGCTCTGTGGCCTTGACACAGCTTCGATAATAGTAATAATATTGCCAAAAGGCAAGCCTCTATTAACCTAAACAAAGCACAGTTCGTAACAACAGAATACCTACATTTCAGAAATCCTACTTATTTTATAAATGTGAAAGTTTGTACGTCCAATGTTTATACTCAAACACGCAACTATAGCTGAACGGATTTAGTTGAAATTTGCCTCAAAGATAGTTTATAGCCTGGATTAACATACTATAAAATACTTTTATCTCGGTAAATGGGGGATTATCAGCCCATCCCACAAGCAGAGCAAGTACGGTGTTTATGATCAATCTATGTCCCATCACTTCAAGTGTCCCAAATGTCTATTTACTTGCATCCACAATGATCTGAAAAATGCCTCTGACGCTGCAACAAACGTGGTCAGGCTTGGCCCAAACAGAAAACGAAAAGAAGAATTTCAGTTGATGGCTTGGCCTACCAGAGCCTGTGGAGGAAGCAGAAGCTCGGAGACTGGCTGAAATCATAAACGGTAAAGACTTACAAACTACCAGGAGACTAGAATCATGAAGAAGTCAAATTTTGGACATTCAGCTGGCAAAACCGCTGTCAAAGGCTAGTTTAAATAATTAATTAGAGCTGAAATTTAGAACAGTAGTATTACGAATATTCTTCAGTGAGTCTCTGGGTACGTCGGCGAATAAACAGCGCTGTACAAAGGCATAAACGATGCGCGGCGGTTTATTGTTTGTCGTATCAGCTGCAACAGCTGGGTTGTGGGCGTAGTGACGGGAGGAGGCGGAAGCGAGAGCGACTTGGAACCCAGTTATTGGGGGAAGATGTTTGTGTGTGCGCAATTTGTAACAAATCCTGCTTTGAATGCGTCGTGTATTCCCTTCACTAGTTTTTTACTTTTAAAAAAGTACGTACCATAATGTTATGGTACGCTAATATTTGTTGTTGCAACATTCGTAGTCGTACTTCACATGAACGTACCTCATTCTAAAAATCAAGGTGTATTCTTGTAAAAAGTAAATACCAATTACATGCAAAAGTTCACTTAAAAGGTTTTTCTCCGGGTCACCGCTTAAAGGCTCGGATGCATCCTCCTATTTCGGTAGGGGAATTGTTATAAAGAGTTACCGCGGCCCTGGAACACAAAGGGCGTTTTGATGGAACACAAATGGTTTAGTCAGTAAGAGTCTGAGACTCCCTCCCGCTCCGTCCAGAGCGGGAGACGACCGCTATTTCAGGCAATATTTACACGATGAGGCAGGCAGTGAATCGAATCTCACGTCAAATTTGTTTGTATGTTATTCGTTGATGTTCAGACGTACACCGACCGACCGACGACTGGCCTATTGGTCGAGTGGTTAGTGACCCTGACTACTAAACCGGAGGTCGTGGGTTCGATTTCCACCCAGGACAAAACCTTTGTGTGATGAACATGATCATTTGTTCTGTGTCTGGGTGTAATTTGTCTATAATATGTATGTATTCAGAAATAAATATATAAGTATGTTTATCAGTTGTCTGGTTGCCATAGCACAGGCTCTGCCTAGTTTGGGATCGGATGACCGTGTGTGAGTTGTCCCAAGATACTATTATTATTAAGACCGTGTCGATGACGCCCCTCTGCGCGGCGCCGTTTCCGATCTCCACGGCTGTAAGCGGTATCATGTGAAAACCATCTTACTGAAAACATTTCTCATAAAACCTGACTCATGGCAGATGTACATCTACTTCTTCTTCTTCTTCAGTCGATGGTTAACTCCTTAGATTTTTGGGCCCAGTGGGTGGCCACGTCGACAGCATTAATCAAATCTCCCAAAGTACAGGTGCACGGGCACTTGGGGCACTCCAAAAAGTGGCTCATGGTCTGAACAGGGGCACCGCACTCACATTGTGTATCCGACGGATCTATGAAACCCCATTTCGCCAGGTTGCGTCTGCACCGGCCTACCTGGGTACACAAACGATTCAATGCTTTCCAGAAAGGCCACTGCAGATCACTTCCACGATCCAGATCACGCCAGATGTAATGTCATAACCCAAATTAAAATCACAATTTAAATGACTATAAAGATAGATCTAAACTCTATAAAGGCCACCATGCCACCTCCCTTACTCCAGCTGTTCGAAGCCAAGTGTTAACGTCCCGAATACGAACTGAATGCACTTTTGTTCTTTTGAAATTGACTGCACAGATAACATTGTCTTGCAGTGACGTTGTTGGGCTATTTAATAGACCATTGTTTGTCCTGATGAAACTGGATTATGTAGACCTTGTAGATGAGATTACCTTCAATGAGATAGTGTTTTGTTTATGGGTATTTACTATTTGGATATTTCTATAATGGCCAGGATAATGGTGATATCGAATTGCTGTTACGTTAGAATTTATTTGTTGAGCAAAATAGAATAAGTCTAGGTTACATCAGTGATGTTCTGTATGGTGTCGGACGTAAAAGAATAACACCATCCCATCACTTCCCGTGGGTGTCGTAAGAGGCGACTAAGGGACTGACCAGAGAATGGGCAGCATTCTCTGTGCATTGCAACAGCTACACTGCGATCCCCAACTCGCCTACCAAGTGTGGTGATTACGGCAAACCCCTCCTTTGGGGGAGGGTTTTGTCCAGCAGTGGAAGTATATCTATATATATATATCTATCTTGAGACAACTCACACACGGTCATCCGATCCCAAACTAGGCAGAGCCTGTGCTATGGCAGCCAGACAACTGATAAACATACTTATATATTTCTAAATACATACATATTATAGACAAATTACACCCAGACACAGAACAAATGATCATGCTCATCACACACAAAGATTTGTCCTGAGTGGGAATCGAACCCACGACCTCTGGTTTAGCAGTCAGGGTCACTAACCACTCGACCAACAGGCCAGTCAAACTGGGTTTAAAGTTTCTATTAAACATCGTGACGAATATCTCGTATGTAATGTTTAAACTCATAACAGCAGTATTAAACCCGCATGAGCAGGCAGTCAGTGTAAATAATCCGATTAAATAAGATATACGAATGGTAGACATAGTTACAAGTTACAACTGCTCCATAGAGATAATGTAAATTGCTGATATTGAGATTATACTGCAATGGTACTAAAATAATTGCGAAGATTGATTTGTCTGAAATTATTCAAACAATCGAACAACTATTTTTTGGATTTATGGTAATACTAGCTTTTGCCCGCGACTTCCTACGCACAACGCGCATATCACGTTTTTTCCGGTTCCCGTATGAAATTCGGGAAATCCTCTCTTAGTACTCCCCTATACTTGTCAAGGAACCTACTTGCCAAATTTCAGCTTTCTACGACCAGCAGTTTCGACTGTGCGTTGTCTGTCAGTCAGTCAGTAACGGAAGAATTTGATATATTAGGGTAGGTAACTACTATTTTTAGGGTTCCGTACCCGAAGGGTAAAACGGGACCCTGTTACTAAGACTTCGCTGTCCGTCTGTCACAAGGCTGTATCTCATGAACCGCGATAGTTAGACAGTTAAAATTTTCACAGATGATGTATTTATGTTGCCGCTATAATAACAAATACTAAAAAACAATAAAAAAGGGGGCTCCCATACAACAAACGTGTTTTTTTTGCCGTTTTTAAAGATAATGGTACGGAACCCTTCGTGGGCGAGTACGACTCGCACTTGGCCGGCATTATGATTGTTGTCGTGTTTATAAAAACTTGAAACACGTCCTATCTTCAATAAATTTATCAAATCCTAAGCGACCGTTAT
This sequence comes from Mamestra brassicae, assembly GCA_905163435.1. Lineage (NCBI taxonomy): Eukaryota > Metazoa > Arthropoda > Insecta > Lepidoptera > Noctuidae > Mamestra > Mamestra brassicae. Next base: position 14,978,236 of record LR991006.1, on the reverse strand, counting down.
CTATGTGAAGCACCAGATGAATTAATCAAGTAACAAATCTTACCCTTGAGAAATCACAGTGCAAACTCCCCTTTGTATAAAAGACAGTCTTCCGTTTATTAGGCTTAAATTATTGGCACGCCAACTTTCCGTCTGCTTTGTCTATTTTGAGCAAAATACATTCATTATGTGGTGAAATACTTGTACAGACGCCACACATCAAGCTATCCGGAACTGCCAAACTTTCGTATTCAACTTTGAATCTAATGCTTTGGCTATAAAGTTGAAAATGTAAATATAAAATAGACATATGGTTGCAGCTTGATGTGCTGTGTGTCTGTACAATAGGCCAATTTTTTTTACTATTGATAGGCACGCGTTTGACCATTTTCTCACATTGGAGTGAAATATATCTACATCCGGATGCTTAACAGTCAGTTTGAGCAAAAACACAGCCTGGCTTGTTGCCGCGTATACAATAATATGCATATAATAATATGCGTATATGGCTCCAACTGTTTACAATAAGTTGCCAAAAAGCTGGAAGGAGCTTAACATTGTACACTTGAAAAGTAAACTTAAGACATATTTAGTAAATAAAGCATACTATAACATTAACGAGTTCCTAGAGGAAAGATTTGTATTGACATAGTAGCTTATTTGATTTGATTATTATTTTTTGTGTTTATTAATTTATAACGGAATAGTTTTATGATTATTTTAATTTATATTTTTATTTTTGACATGATTATTGTATTTCGGTCTTAATAACTGATTTTTGTTGTTTAAAATTTAATTTTAAACTTAATTTATTGTTATTTTATGAGAAAGTTTTTAATTAATAACATTTCTACACATTTGCACGTCACATCATGTGGCAAACATGTTGTACCTAATAATGTTGTTCTTGTTACCATCTTGTATGCATGTATTTTCTTGTATGTATGACACATGTTTAGCAAATAAATATTATCTTATCTTATACTAATTTACGATCATGTTTGTAATGTTATAACAAGAGTAACTTTAGTGAAAGATCTTCCTATTTTTACCCGACTACGGCAAAGCCAAAAGGAAGGGTTATGTTTTTAGCAGTCTATGTATGTATGTATGTGTGTATGTAAGTATATTCCACCGTAGCGCCAAAATTACTGATCCGATTTTTATCAACTTATATTCGCATAGCCTTCTTGTAGTTTGCAATCATTACCCTTTACAAGAGCGATGTTTTGTTTTGAATGAAATGAATATGCAACCATTTAATACGGTCCGTCCGCGTTTCTGAAAAAAAAAAAACTGTTTAGTGAGCCGATGCAAATTTTAAAGTCTTTCTTTCGAAAATCCATGTTTCAATCTTTTCTTTTTTGCAGTTGCAAATTTTTTCGAAAGAGTCACCGCGGCCCTGGAACGTAAAGGACTTTAGAAGGATGGGTTTTAGTCAGTAAGAGTCTGACACGCCCTTCCGCTCCACCCAGAAATCATTTGATGATTTCCCATCCTTAAAAATAAAACATGGATTATTAGGATAGGTACAACACTTGCCCATAGTCTATAGTCCTTTAAACGTTGCCCACAAAATTAGTTAAGGAACTTCATCCCTTACGCCCAGAAGGTACACATTTTACAACCAGAACAAAAGACGTACCTCCTCATTATTAACCGCCGTCCATCCCTGTCCCTCATAACACGTCAATCTTAGGAACCTCATATGTGAACCCTCTTCTATGATCGTTTCCATCTGACTTCACTCATCGTTATTGCCAAAATGTAGATACATATACGTGTATATACCGTATAGGGATGATATGGAGGTGGTTTTATCGGAACCGAGGTCGGAGTTGGAATTTTTAATTTGGTTTGTTGGTGTTAGAACCGGAATCAGTGTTGGAGTCGAGATTGGTAACAGAAGAGACAGAAAGACAGAAGAGCAGGCTTAAAAATTGGTTGTCTGTAAAGTCGGTTTACGGACGATAGTTTAACGTGACAACGTCATAACAAAACATTGATGAAATGATCGTAACGTTACAATGAGTCATCCTTTTCCGTGCGTGCAGCCGGCGTTCATCAATTTATTAGACGTTGTTACGCCAATAAAATAAAATACAAATAACACCAGTCAACAAATTTTGACCTTTTGAAATTATCTGAGCTCTTACTATTGTTGTTATTATTTCGTACTGTAAACACAAAACGTATTCATAATTAAAAGTTTTCCATCACATCTCAGTTTTCAGATAACGCCTGGAAAAATCACGTTTATTCTACAAACTCTAATTTTCCATGATGAAGAGCAAAGTTTTTTTGGACTGACTGGCACATCTTTTACACTGATATGAATCATGATTAACATATTGTATTATATAAGTGGTTTTGAAGAGTCTTCCTTTAAAAAAAATACGGTCAAATCGGGAAGACTTTGATTTGGACTAAAATTCGTAACAAATTTTATGCTCAAATAGGACGCGGTGTATTAAGAATTCCAATTTAAAATAAATTGGGCTTTTTGATACACGCACGTGATATTTTGTGATATAACGCGACAACAGTATTTAGGTCGTAGCAGTTTTTTTTACTGCCCGCGATGTTAAACCAGAACTTGAATTAAAAACCTAATAAAAATGTGATTTTCTCCATTTTTACATGTGATATGAAAATCAAATGTTTACAGACATTTTTCATAAGGCATTCCTCTGATTACTTAATAATATAAATCAAATCAAATATTGTTTTAGTGTTGACTATAGTAGGCGCCAGATAATCGTGGAATAACGGTCATTGACCCACCTACAATTATTGACATTTTTAATTTGAAAAACGGAATTAATGACACAAAGCTGTCCCGAATCATCATCTCTCGTGATCCTTAACATTGTCTAATAACGAAAAACGATTCATATTTAATTGTTCAGGTACCTATGAACAGTTATTAGGGAAAGGTCAATATACTTTATTCCACATTTATCTGGCGCCTACTATAGTGTAGTTAATTTCAATAAAAAAAGCAACGCGTTGCACACCAGGAGTGCCGGCAGAAGTGAAAACTTGCGGACATAAAATATAAAATACATTAATTTTGTGGTGGTCTCCCTCCTTCTTACGAATTTTCGATCAGGTCACGTGTCCATTAGTTTAAAATTTTTACCCATCTCAAAAGGTGCACAACACCGCTAAAGAAGTTTTCACTTCAATATAATAAACCAACATAATCGTAGGCGTTGAAAATAAAAATGGTCAAGTTTTCAATAACACCAAATAAATCAAATGAATTATGAAGAAGAAGAAGATGAAGCGAATTATGCTTCAACCTCAGATAAAAACTCCGATTATAATAGTGTCAACGCCGAAGAAGCAGAGGTGCAATCAAAGGTCGGAAGTTCCATCTTATCGAAGTCGAAGTTCCATAATAACCTAGTTGTATATACCGCGCTTTACCATGATCCCTTTCATCACTGGACGATATTTTTCCTTCATTTTTCCTATCGGTAACTTTTGCGGGTTGTCCATTTTTTTTAACGTTAGTTTACGAAATCAGGTCATTGGTTCTGCATGTTTTTGGGGTTATTCAACTATAAATATTTCTCGTATCATGTAGGTAATGGGAAAAATCTTAAACCTACTGCAGAGAGGTGTGTTGTGACTAAGTTATAAATATGCAACAACCCATTTTCGTAGAAATTGTACTCAAGGTATAAATTTTATTTCTAGCCAAAGTCAATTAGAAACTTTTATGAAAAATCGTTATCGCGTCGCACCTGCCTATAGGAAACCTTTATGCATTGAATAGTGGTTTATTTTAATAAACACTTCAAGAGGTAGTTTCTCTTGTTATTCAAGATCTAACAAAATGACAAACAGAATACAGAAAGATTTCAGTGACCCGATCCTAAGACGTCTGGCTATTACTTAGGTCGTAAAAACTGGAAACTTTCATGATGATTCATTAAAAAAAGGTTTTTGCACAAAAATACAACCGACTTCCAAATAAAAAAACACTTCAAAGTATAAAATGACTTTACTTTCCGAAATTAAAGTTATTTTATACTTTGAAGTGTTTTTTTTTTCTACTACCTTCAGAAGTGTTGGTAAAAACCACTGTTCAATGTATTTACCGAAAATCTTACGAGAACGGAAAAAAAAACGGGGTATGCGCGTACGAAGTCGCAGGCAGAAGCTAGTGAATATAGGATCTTCTAATCAGTATTCAAATTTAACTCTTTATGGGAAAGGCCAACATTTTGATTTGTATTTTTTCAAATTGCGCACAATGAACATGCATGGGTAGAGGATACTTCAACAAACAAAAAATGTTAGGAACATGGTGCCCTAAAGTGTTACGTTGTCGAGGAGATATTTCGAGGTAAAGTCACCATGTGAGTCTTGATTGTCAAGACTATAATTAAAAATGACTAATATGCGTGTTAGATCGTGCACCGCAAGACCGCAACTTTGAAAAAAAAAACAAAATGGCGGCAGGGGGGCTATGCCAGCTTCCATAGAAAAAAGTTCGAGCCCCATTTCATAAAAAATCTGCTAATCAGTATTTATACTAAAAATATTTTTAATGAATAAGTCTGATTAAAGGCTGCAGCTTCCGCTTACAAAACGCTCTAATTGACCTCTCCATCTTACCCACATCAAAGGCTCACAGTATACAACGCTACTACACAACTAACACTGTCATATATTATATTCTTGGCAGCCCCAAGGCACGACGCAAGTCAAGATTTTTTATGAATAATTTATAGAACACCCCATTTTTATCGCGGGAGGCGTACGGCCAACGAAGACTGTGTTTACCGACGGATTTACCTGGAGGTGAAATTAGGGTTGCTATCTTCGTGTTAGAAATCAGGTTTAGATAAAACTAGGATTTTTCATCGTTTAGTCTAAGCTACCTGTCTTTAATGTTGAAGTCCTTGAGGTTCCGGATTTTATCAAGGGATTATCTTGAGGTTACATTGTCTTGATTAAGGCTTTGTGAAAGGCATTCTAAGTTACTAGATAGTTGTAAAGGTCTTTGTGAATGAGCTTGTCCCACCAGATAAGCTTATTCACAAAGAAAATGGTGTTAGTACGTCACCATTTATGAGTAACGAGACATTGCTGTTTCGTTTCAAAGATGGCCACTTGTCTGAAATGGCATTTATGTTAAATATGAAACTTATTGTTTTCTTCATTGTTGTCTTTCTCTGTTGTTCTATAACTCTCTTCTATAACTTACAATTGTTACTGTTGTGATGTCCGTCTTCAGTAATATTTTATTTTATTCTTCCTCACCATCAGCTGGATAGCCTGCAATTGTTTTATACCACAAAACAATAACCCTTTTTGATACTTTATGTGGATATTGCTGTTTTTTCAAGCATGCAACTATAACCTATATGCCAGTTTTAAAAAGGTCGGGTTCGGTTACGAGAGATTACTCAAGCGAGAGAATTTCACGCATACTTTCATTCATTTCTCGATTGATGAATACCTAATGAGCTGTACGCTTGCCCTGTTTAATACGACCGATGGAACTTTTATGCTGATATTTGTAGAGAAGAGAAGAGTTACATGAAATAATACATTTATTTTTAAATCCAGATCGACATTAATATTATCTTTATCTGTCTGTCTGTCAGTGTATTTGTTACCTGTTTACATTTAAATGAGGTAACGAATTAGGATGAAAATTAGCACATGAGAAGGCCATGTCCTGGAATGGAACATACGATACTCAACAAGATTGTTGGCCGAGACCAGCCAAGGTACTGACCTCATCTAATAACCACGATAGGAGCTATTCTTGTAATAGCACTTTCCAATGCGATTTTAATGCTCCATTGGATTATTATTTGCATTCAGACTTTTAGAATCACAGCGTTTCCTAAAAGTGTGTTGGCGTTATCACACTTTTTTTTGTTTACTTAAGTGGTATTTCTACTCTTCTGCTTTGTTGCAGAATTTGTTCTAAAGAGTCACCGCGGCCCTGGAACGCAAAGGGCTTTAGAAGGAACTCGGATGGGTTTTAGTCAGTAAGAGGCTGACACTCCCTTCCGCTCCACCCGGAGCGGAAGATGTCATTTGATGATTTCCCATCCTTAAAAAAAAAGCTTCTACCAGGAGCTACGCCCACGTGAATGTCAGGAATTATCCTAAGGATACATACTCCCGGGACAAAAAACTAGCCTTTTTGCTATTCCAGACTATAATCTTTATCTGTGACAAATTCATCTAGATACGTTCAGCTGTTCTAGCGTGATGGAGTAACAAACTTACATGTATCCATCCAAACTTTCACATGTATAATTGGCACCTAGTTACAGCTATAAGAATTAACTTCAAAAAACCCGTGGCAGCCCTGCGTAAGACCCGCCTGGATCTTGTTGTCAACGCGCGTGTATACTGTGATATTTTACGGCGAGAATTATTTTTGCTAGAGAATTGGCAGTCAGAGGATCCTATCGATTTATAGGTGCAAACAGCATTTACCTGTGTACCGATAATATTATGCTTGGAATGAATAAATCTGCATTAGATTATTATACCCACGATTTTAAAATGCTTCCTTGTTTTTATGTTTAATGATTTATTATCTTCCTGCCCTTATCCCATGTTACTCGGGGTCGGTGCAAACACGTTTTTTTCTTCCATTCTGTCCTATCAGCGGTCACGCTATAACTAACTCCCTTTTCTTTTATATCTCTCCTAACACAATCCATCCATCTTTTATTTGGCCTCCCTCTCCCTGTCCATCCATCCATATTTATATTCATAACTCTTTTAGCTACATGATGATGACATTTAATGGTGATTGACTCCTAAAATTTATAGACCAGATTCGGAATAAAATGGTCACCATCTTCCTTAAATTTAGCATGAAGCTGGCTCATCGTATCTAATTTTAAACCATAAAAATATTCTTCTTTCTATAACTAACTTTCCTATTCCGCCATCATTTGCATTTTTGACTTTGTAGATGCAGGGACTACATAGCAAATGCTGGCAGGGCAAAATGTAACGCTCTCCGCACATAAAGTAGAGCGGCCACTCGTCTGCCCCACGCCGTGACAATAACTAGTGTTCTTTATAACGTATTACAAGAAGTATTTCTGTGCCCGATGTAATAATCAACCAATAAACGTTATCCTAAACACGGTGACTTTATTTTACGCTTCCTCTCCAACCACGATACAAGTAAAGCTGCAACATTGGAGCGTTACATTTTGCCCTGCCAGAATTATTACATGTAGTCCCTACAAAGTTCATTCCATTCCTTTGTACTGCGTTTCGATTTGTACCCTCTTTTGTTATTACTGTATTGTACCAAAAGTCAATGTTTGTGCAATTTTACTGCTACTATTTATATTTTTATAGCTAGCTTCTGTCAGTAGCTTCACCCGGGTGAGTGTCAAAAATGATACCCAGGCAACTCCCTGAAAGGGAATTATCATATGTACTTGTTCCTGACGTCACATCGGACCAAATACGGCGACATGGCCGTGTGCGCCCCACCGCGGTCAACGTCGTCGGACCGCCGCGGCAGCCACTCACTCGCCGACGCCTTTGACGTGCGCACATATCGGTCATCTTATAACCAGCATATATCTACCTATCAATACAGTCTTTTCAAGCATCGAAGCAGTTTTACTTTATAGCCAAGACCACCAGCAGCACACCTGGAGCTTGACATTCACCATACTATTCCTGGATATGGATTACCCATGTGCCAAGTTTAATGCAAATCGGTTTAGCCGTTAAGACGTGAAGAGGTCACAAACATACCGACCGACAGAATTACTTTGGCCCAGATAATATTGGTATGGATATCATATGATAAAGAAGTAAAATTGTATACCTACAGGTCACTGAAAATACTGAATAGATTACAAAAAAACATGCGGAACAGTCTTTGGGGACTGCTGATAGGAGTGAAAACTATGCGAAAAATAAGCGTTCGGTGACGATGACGCGAGTTTCATTTTTTTGTTCACCCACAGCGTTCGGTGTCAGTGACGCGAGTTCCATGATTTTTGTTAACCTAAAAAGTGCTCAACGCGCCTAAAGAAGTTTTCGCTTCAGGAGCAAAGCGACGAAAAACAACCACTCCTTGAAAAGTTATATTTTGCTATGTACAATACAATATATTTGTAATACAATGCAAATTAGTCTATTCATTAGTGCAATAGTCACACCTATAGGTAATTCTAGGAATGGCGTATTATTCCTCTTCCATTTAATAATGATTAGTAAATACGAAGTTGTAGACACTTTTGCTTTCATATGCGTTGTTGAATTTCCCGGAATCATTTGCAATTTCCAATGATTCTATTGTTATAGTTTAATTTGTTAATTGATTGTTCGTGCAACTTTATTGACATGAGTATCGAGTTGTTCGATTGGCTGAATTTGCTCAAATTTCCGTTCGAAGTATTTTTTATTTGGAAGCCTTTTCTGTCTTTTGAATTGATCAAAATTGTTATTCGTAATCTTTCAACATCTCGTCAGTTACTCAAGTAAAATGCTAATTGTACATAAATTCACATAACCTTTGTGAAAAAAACCTTATTTTTCTACAGCAAAATAATATTACAGCCATTTAATTCGTCTTTATTAGTTCAGATTATTTTAAATTCTGTACAAAAAATTATTTGTGTTCATCCAAACTTTTGCCTTTAAAGTATACTTTCAATTATACTGCGATCACCAATCCACCTGCTAAGCGTGATGATTATGATTAGGGGGGTCCCCTTCTTGGGGAGGCCAATGTCCTGCAGTGGACGTCTTTCGGCTGGTATGATCCCAATTTTTACAATCAAAGACATAGTAGTGTAATATCGTCGATACAAGCAGACACATTAGGTGCATTTTTTGTTTCTTTAAGGTTTTTTTAATTTCCCTACAAGATGTACATGACATGACAAATATTTGACATTGATTTTCGCCAAAAAGATAATTGGATTTGAATTTGAACACTTTTTAAGTACGGGAACGCCAATTTTAGGCTGCCTATCGCGGAGCGAGGCAGCGGAGCGGAGCAACGGAGTAATGCGAAGCGGAGTAGCGGGCTGTGTCTGCCCATTGATGCGGAGCGAGTTAGTGCGGAAGTTGCGGACTGTGCGGAGGCCACGCGACGAGTTATTTGAGCGGGCGGCCGTGTTTTTCCACTTCCCCGCTCCGTTACCTCGCTCTGCTTTCCAGTTTTGTATGAATTTTTAAACTAGTTCCAATTCCATTAGTTAATATAGAGGAGAGGAGTGGAGTGGAGCTGAAACTCCGGGCCGTCACTGGGAAATTCCAACTGGAAAAACCCAATATCACTTTTTCCCGACCTGGGAATTGAACCCAGGACTCCACGCTCGGCAGTCGCGCTTGAAACCTCGACACCAATAGACCAGTTTAAAATCTACCTTGTAACCAAACATGACTACCGCAACACCAAAAATATTCCTAACTCAAAAATTCTAGCCGTAACTCATCTTCAATACCTCCGCCAACACCTATTTCACCGTGAAAGCCTCAAAATTGATCTCCCGAAGACATAAACCTAGTATCACAGTGTTGGCAGCCTGCCATGTTGGTAAAAAATGGTGTTCCTGATCGAGATACTTCGATGTCTTTGTAATATAGTGTAGCATGTTCGGTTATGTCATCGAAGTGGAGTTCGGAGATCGTGCTTCAAAGTTTTTGCGGGAGTAGATATTGGTTTTGGGTATATTAAGGCTATGGTATTAGCTATAAACGGTATTAAAGGCTAGTTTTTGAGAGTTAATGTTTCATGGTTTTTAGGGTTCTGTACCCAAAGGGTAAAACAGGACCCTGTTACTAAGACTTCGCTGTCTGTCTGTCCGTCTGTCACCAGGCTGTTTCTCATAAACCGTGATAGTTAGACAGTTAAAATTTTCACAGATGATGTATTTCTGGTGCCGCTATAACAACAAATACCAAAAAAACAGAATAAAATAAATATTTTATGGGGTTCCCATAAAACAAATATGTTTTTTTTTGCCGTTTTTATAGATGATGGTACGGAACCCTTAGTACGCGAGTCTGACTCGCACTTGGCCGGTTTTATTATTATACATGTATAAAAAAGTGAGTTTTTTGATTACCCTGACTGTAAAATCCACGCCATTGTTTAACGGCGCGGATTTTGCAGTCAGGGTAAGGAACAAGCAAGCACGGTATCCATATCGTGCTTGCTTGTTCCTTTACAAGATTAAGAGCTTTATTGACACTAAACAAAAGTTGATAAAGGTAAATTAATTCGCTATTAAAAATGAGAGAACAATAAACCATTGCAAAGAAATTCAGGGCATATTTTGTCTCATAACTGAGTCCACGTCCACCATCGAAAAATTCCATCCAACTCTTGATTTATTACAATTAAATTATCTACTACAATATTTTTAACTCTAACACAAATGTTGTAATTATACCCTTTCGGTATGGGCACGCTCAGCAGAATTTTGTATCTACTACTACTATTTTTGACTTTGTCTTTGTTGGTGTACGTTTGTCATCTTATCTTATCTTATCTTATCTTATCTTATCTTAGCTTATCTTATCTTATCTTATCTTATCTTATCTTATCTTGTCTTATCTTGTCTTATCTCATCTCATCTTATCTCATCTCATCTTATCTCATCTCATCTCATCTCATTAATAAATGTTTTCTATTTTATTCTCTTCCTATTCTGTTCATATGCATAACAAGAAGCACAAAATAGTAAAAGCATGAAAACTCGACTTTTCACCTCTTTATAGCTACAAGACGCTTCGAAATTGTTCCCATGAAGACATGATCCGGTATCGCAGCTGGCACAGTGCCATTAAGGAAAAAAATTAGCTTGCCAATGAGAATTTAGGGCAGATTACTATACACATGTTACTTTACACTTTTCGAGTCGTTTTCTGTGCTAAGTATTTTTGTAAACACAATCGTATAATCTTTACTATTGAACTATAGACTGTATTTTTATTTATTTATTTTACTATTCATTAACACACAGAAATAAATTAATAAATAACATAATAATTAGAGTACAAAGGAACTGCTTACGAAATTTCTTCCAGCAGACCTGCGAAATGAGAAAAGAAAAATAATGTAGACAATAGTGTGTCAGAACAAGAAAAAAAGAGTATGTGAAGCCTTAAACTAAAGAATCAAATAAAATACGTTTTTTTTATAAAATATATACCGATCTTACATAGATATATAATCAATAAATATTTATATACATACATTCATATGTTTAACTATAACTGTATGTTACCATACTGATATTATAAATACGAATGTGTGTCTGTGGTTTATTATACTAATATAATAAAGCTAAAGAGTTTGTTTGTTTTAACGCGCTAATCTCTGGAACTACCAGTCGGTATTTTACTTTTTGGCTATGTACAAATTATTTTTATATGTGATAGCCACATTCATAAGGAAGGCTATAAGGCTATACGGGAACGAAAATAAACGGGATATCCTCGTAAGAAGTCGCGGGCAAAACCTACATACAGGATAAAACGTAAAACAAGTGGGTTTCAGTGAGTAAACACTCAAAAAAACAAGTCAAGTTTGAGAAAGGAATTCAATTCATAGTTTGTCTGTAATAGATCTCTTGATACAGTTTAATAAAAAAACTTTATAAGAGTAACTGCTAAGGGATTCAACATTTTTAATAACACAAAGACTACAACTTTCTGTGTAAAACTACACATAACACTAAAAATATTTATTTATTTACTAACACGTACTTGTTTGGGTCACAAAAGTTCATTTGTGTAGAAATTTCAACAAAATCGGTTTAGTAGATTCGGAGAAAATTGGCTGTCACAGACGGACAGACAGACAAACACGAGTGATCCTATATGTGGTACGGATGTTCGGAACCCTGACAAGGCCTGTGCTCAGCAGTACGCGTTGTCAGGTTGTGGATGAGGGTGATAAATGCCTATAATATTGATCCGTGTACCAAGTGCCTAGGGTTCCTTAAAATCCTCAATAAACTTTTTTACAAAAAAAATACAGCTGACTTCCAAAAAACCACTACAAAGTACACAGTAACTTTCATTTTGGAAGTTGGTGGGATTTCTTCGATTTTTGACATCGACTTGCGTCGCCACGCCAACAATCGGTTTTACCCGCGGCTATAGATGTTTCACATCAAAAAAAATACATAGTCGAACATAGAACCTCCTCCTTTTTTTGAAGTCGGTTAGTAATTGAGTGATTCCTCTACGATTAAACACCGGAGCAAATCCGTGAAAAAATATTGTAGGCGCCTTATATTTTGAATAGGTACGCTAAACGATAAGTTTAATATATGAAGTATGCTTATTTGGAAGAAAGAACTTGTTACACGTGTAAGCTCGAAAATAAAATATTTATTCGTAACAGTAGGTGTGTATTGGGGTACCTGGATCAAGAGATCCAGGTACCCCAATACACAATTCAAAATGATTGTTGTATTCAGAATCCTCTATTCAGAATCCTCTATTCAAATCGAGTGTTGTATTCAGAATCCTCCTTTCAAAATGAAGGTTGTATTCAGAATCCTCTATTCAAAATGAGTGTTGTGTTCAAATTGAGTGTTATATTCAGAATCCTCTATTCAGAATCGATATTCACAACGAATGCTGTATTCGAGTAGAGTTATAAGATATGTGTATTTAATAAATATCGATGTTGTCTCTGAGGAAATACACCCAATTTACATCATCATTTTATATATTACGAAATCTTGTTTGATGCATTGATGGTCTACTATTAGAATTTAGAATAGGTATGCTGTTTATTGGATCGAAAAACAGATTCTGATCTTATACATTACATTCTAAATGGATAGTGATCCAAGGTACAAAACTGTGTGATTGATCTTAACGGTGTCATAAGTTTTTTATTAAATAAAACTACAAATAATGTTAATTTAAAAATACTATACATATATTTGTGTTCTGAAACAATGGATGGGACAAAAATTTCATCTTCAGACAGATGTTTCGTCCTCCGCATTAGAACCATTATATATGTTTGTTATAAATTGATTTTTGAGTTTATCTTAGGGTTCTGGATTACTTTCTCTCGCTTCAGTGATCCTCACACAATTTATATGAAACAAATTTCATTTCCTGGCAGTATCTGGTAGCAATCAATATCTTCTAATGCAGGTAAAACTAACTCATGTGCTGTATCACTCTCCTGATGGAATAAATCTGCTGTTGCTATCGATATATTACTCCCACTATTCTTTGACGAACTCTCAATCGATTTTTTATGATCAGCTTGTTTGTTGCCAACTTTGACGAATGTATGAAGATTCTCACCAGGTTCGCTTTTGAGTATAAGGTGATGAGTATTTTTCAAGTTAGATTTCACTGAATCTTCCACCTTCTGGTAAAATAAATCTTCTGTTAGGGTTATATCATTATCCTGATGTTTTAATTCACCAGTGCTCAATTTATTTTTTCTAGGATGCATATCTTGAATATAAATTGTCTCACCCCTAGCATTCTTGCAAATTATTTTACGAATTCCATCTAAATTTGATTTCACTGAGTGAAACATTATATAAATAAATTTAGTAATTTATTTAGAAGATAATTTAAAATTGAACCTTTCCACTGCAATGTTCAGAGTTGAATTGCTGTGATGCACGACGCTTCTATACTATATACACAAATTTGACTCATTTTAAGTGCAATGTGGCATCATGTAGGTACTCAAACATTCTAATAGGATACATATTAATCGACTCATTTTGGAGCACGATACAATGTCGCATATTCTAATAGAGTAACTGTTTCAGACAGTTATTAATGTAATATTTTCCTCTCACAGCGTTCAAATTAAAACATTGAGGAAAATGTATAGCATGTTGCAACCGTGGATCATCGTAAATCTCTCAATCTTCTATAACACCTCCACATGAGACACATGCTGCTTTATCATTTACACCATTTCCACAATAAAAAAATCCAGCGTCAGCCATTTCCATCACCAATCTTCTTCTTGAATCAGCCATTGCCCAATAATAACCAAATGAAAATTCACGCATTTTATATGTATTATACATATCATATCGAGTGTTGTATTCAGAATCCTCTATTCAAAATGAGTGCTGATATTCAGAACGAATGCTGTACTCAGAATTCTTTATTCTGAGTGAATGCTGTATTCGAGTAGAGTTAGAAATGAAACTTGTATTAATTTCGAATACTTGTTTCTTTTAAAAATGTAAATCTTGATCAGTACACAGTATCATGATACATGGTGTTTGTATGAAATATATATGTATGTGTGTGTGTGTGTGTGTGTTTGTGTGAATGGGGGGCGAGCATACAAACAGCATTCGTTTAATTAAATATTATGTGCTGTTCATACTAGAATTTAAATGCTGTTCCATAGATGAGTGAGCCGTTACCTCTGTTTTATATTAAAGCCCTTATAATGTGACGAAGACAGGTGTTAAAAAAATAAAACTAAAATGTTGGTTATATCAATATTTATATTGCTGCTTAATTTAAAACGTTATTTTCAACACACCACTTATTTAAACAAAATACATTTTTTAAGGCACAAATATTCGTATGATTGATACAACTTATAATATCAGGTGAAGTAGAATATTTTTTATACAACGTTACTAGACTTGGACACTGCTTACTTTCTAAATTATATACATTATCAATTTCGAATATATCTTTTAACCATAACACTTTTTCGTTACCTTTTGTAAATACAGTCTTATTTAAAAAAAAAAAATCAAAGTTAGCCTTATAGTTAAAATATGGTACAAAACCTTCATTCCAATGTATCCCTCTGTTTTTTTCAATCCAAGCTACTTGCAACCGTTCTTTTTTCGTCAAGTCATAAAATGGTCGTGGTGGTTTTATCAACAGTACTTGTATCCGTCCTTCATACATCATTGCTATTTCTTTTGGAATAAATTTGTTTTCTTCATTCTTAAACCCTTGCACATCCACAATAACATTCATGATAATTTTCTGACAATATTACTCAAAGGTTTGTATTCGAAAAGTCGATCGTTTATTATTAAACAATAAGCAGAAGTATTATCTGGAATATCTTCTGAACATTCGATTTCTAATCGCACGTCGACCGGTCCAGTTTTAAGCGTTTCGTTTTGTCTTGAACAATCAATCACAAAAAGTGGAGCAATTTCTTTAAATTGATTTAAGCTAAGCAACGGATCTATGCCCAAGTTGTAATACGACTGACGAAAGTTAGCATACATTTCGTATAATATACTGTATTTGTTTTCATCAAATTTGAGATTAAGTGAGTCGTATGGATAATATTGCGAATTTAAAAATAACTTAATATTGCTTACATCACAATGATCGAATAAGGAAGAACTTTTAGTTTTATTAGTTTTTCGGTTAGTTTGCAAACCAAATATAACAAACCTTGGTTTCTCTAATTGTGAAGTTGTCTTTATCGACCATGAATGCTTTGTTGTTTTTGGTAATAGCGGATATTCATACAAATCCCAATTTCTAAACGCTAACTGTATGGACCGGTCTCTCTCCAAACTTTTAAGCAATGATAACTTGTTACGATCAGAGACTTTGATATGCGGTACACGCCACTGTATTTTTTGTATATCTATTTCTAGGATATCATTTTTCTCCATAAGCACACTGTTCAATGTCGAGCTGCTTCTTTGTAAAATTAGTTCATGTTTACAATTAATTATTATTTTGTTATAATCTTCTGCAAATCCTAATATTCTATTCAGTGGCACAATAACGCTAAAATGTCCTTTTTCTATTTTGGTACCATTTAAGTTCCACCCCCAAATTGCTGCAGCTTTACTTTCACCTTCGTTCATGGAGATATACGATTTTAAAGTTGTTGTGATACCAGCATTTTTAATGCGGTCGATTTCAACACCATTTATTTCGTATCTAATATCTTGAAACAAATATAAGATTGGGTTGTTTATGAAATCAACATCTTTTTTTATTATTTTTCCTGATGGATCTTTACTAGATACACTTGCATACCCTTCTATAAAAATGGAACTGCTGCAGGGCAACACATACAAATCTTGATGATGAATGGGTATCCTGATTTCATCATTTTCTTTAAAACTAGAATTATACGGATTGTAGCTATGAATCTCATAACTTTCGATAGAGTTGTCATGTTGCGCTAAATCTGTTATTTGAAGCATGTTTTTATTATTTTAATTTTAATCCAATATCTCTGAGAAATCTTTTATTCTCTTCAGTAATTTTAATTTGTCTTTTAAAGTTTATAGTGTTGATACGTCTGACTTCTTTGGAAACAGGGAGTGAAATATTACATCTTCTTCTCACGGTAGGCGTTTTATTAAAAACAAGCATGTTGTTTTTATGCATAAACAAAATAGGTAGTATCACTATTATCAAATTTAGCTCAATTAGTCTTTACAATGTGAGTAGTGATTATCATCACATACAATCTAAGAATGTGAGTAGTGTATCAGAATATAAACTTTTATAACTATTTTTATTTACGCTACAAGTACACCTGTCTGTATTAATAAAAAAAAAACAATATGTTATGCTACTTTATTATCTTTCCAAAATGACTTAAGAAATTTTAAACATAAATGTCCACAATTGTACAAATGATCACGCTGCACGTTTTCATAATTATACTGAATGTTATTTCCTACATATTTCAAAAATTCTTTTGGAGGTTTTAAGTTACCATAACTGTCAAAATATTCAATGTATTCATTTATTTTACCATAGGCTACCCAATGAGTACCAGAGTTTTCAAAAGAGTCGAGATTGATCACTCCACATTCTATTGGTAAAACTTTGGCTGGTAATTTATCTCTCATAAACACACCTCGGAAGAATGGCACATTATTCGAGTGTTTGACTATGTCAATATTGGTTAAAGCTCTATTAGGTAGCCGAGATTTCAGTTTTTTTTCTCTGTTAAGTAAATGCCTAAACCATCTTTGTAATGCTTGAGATGTAATCCTTTTCCAATGAATAACGCCTCCATTTCCTTGTTGTGTCGTTCTGCTTCACACAATTGCTTCTTAGCTGTTTTATATGCGTTAATTGCTTTTGCAATACCAGCAGCACCTCCTGCTAAACTGCCAGCGGCAGATAATCCAGCAAATATTGGTACTAAAGGAAGAAATCC
This sequence comes from Mamestra brassicae, assembly GCA_905163435.1. Lineage (NCBI taxonomy): Eukaryota > Metazoa > Arthropoda > Insecta > Lepidoptera > Noctuidae > Mamestra > Mamestra brassicae. Next base: position 14,961,105 of record LR991006.1, on the reverse strand, counting down.
TCCAGTTTTTGGTATTGGTATAATCCTAGGTAATTTGATTGGTGTATCTGATACAAATTCTTTTGCTGCTGTGTATGCTAATTCCATCAATGCTTTCTTACATGATGGTTTTAATTTTGTAATGCGCTTTTTAGTGTGGCTAACAATCTTTCTAAGAGTTTTGTTAAAACCAGCTCCTGTTTTTACTTTATTGATGTTTTTGTTGAATGCTGGTGAAACTGTTTTTTTGTTGTCTAGAATAGCTTGTATGGGTTTCATTTCTATTCCTTTATTTTTCTTCAGATTAAATGAAACGTATTTAATAGATACAAATACAAGTCTTTTTTGTTTTAAGAACAAATACGTAATGAAATGAAAAAATATGTGCGTTTGCTTAAATACATATTAGAACAAATTTTTGTTTGCCCACTTAAAATACATTTGTTTTATCTATCCAGCTGTTGTCGCTAGTAGGAAGTCCGAGCCACTTTACGTATACTTGATTCCCTTTTCTTTTCAATACTTTTTCAACTAAGTACAAATCAGGATGGTTGGTTTTTTGAAGTTCTTGAGCATAAAACGCTCCTAGTATTGGTCGACATCTTGCATCTTCTATTAAGTAAGTTATTGGATTCGTTTCTTGTATTGTTTTTATCTTAAATATTTCTGTTGACCAATTAGGGTAATAGCCTTTATCAAAACATCCTTTGTATTTACTTATTCTTACAAAATCACCAACTTTAAGTTTCCTACACTTCTCGCTTTTCTTACATTTAGCCATTTGAATATATCTTTGCATTATGCTTGTTTTATTTTTATGATTTATAGAAGCAGGAGATTTTCCCACAGTTCTGTGAGTAGTATTATTGTATTCATTTACAATTTTGTTGAGCGTTCCATTCATCCACTTGTAATTACCATTAAGACTAAACTCTTTGTATAATTTATTTTTTAATGTCCTTATTAATCTTTCTACAATAGAGGCTTTTTTAGTAGAATACGTTGAATAATGATTAATTTTATACTTAGTAACAATATTTTTGAATTTCTCATTATAAAACTCTTTTCCCAGATCAGTTTGCAAATTTCTTGGAACACGTCCTTTAAGCAATAGACTTTCAAATGCTTTTGACACCTGTTGCTTATTTTTTTGTTTTAAAGGAACTGTCCAAGCATATTTTGAAAAAGTGTCTATGATTGCTAGTATATATTTGTAACCACCATTCACTTTTGAAATTGATTGCATGTCCATTAAATCTGCTTGCCAGAGATCGTCGATATCTTTGAGTATGACTTGTCTTCTTGGAAAGTTAACTCTAGCACATTTATGAATTTCATTTATGACATCTACTTTGCTCATAATGCTTATTTAATTTTCCAGCAATTTCTTTCAATGCAATATTTTTTTCAAGATTTCTTATTCTTTCATTTAAAATTGAAATCAGTTTATTCAGTTGCTCTATTTGCATACAAAAATTAACTTTATGTTTTTCGATACGCTGTTCAGTAATATTTTTACCAGATTCAGTTTCTGTTATTGTATTTTTTATCTCAACACGGTCTACTCTTATGTTACTTTCAGTAATGACTGATGTTTTATTTGTACGAACACAATTAATATTTTTATGTTCATTCATGTTTTAAAATACTTTAATAACTGAGAGCATTTCAAAGATTTTAGTCTTTTATAACATCAGCTTCTTTTAACTCTTCTATAATTGATATAATTTCATTATCGTGATTGGTATTACCAGCATTTTTTGAGGCAATTAGAAGTTTCAACCTTTCAATTAGTTCATTAGGGTCATCCCAGTAAACATAATCGGTATTACTTTTATATTTTTTCAATTTAGGCAAAAAACCACCGCTTTTTGTTCTCATCATCTGTCCTTCATCTTGAACATAACTATTTTGCGAAAATAAGGGTTTAATAATTTGCCGATATTTTAAACTTTTATCACCTTTTATCTGACCATTAGGATGAAAGTCTCTTTTGTGTGCGTGCGTATTATGAAGCATATCTTTATAGACAATTTTATCTAGTTCGGTAACCAAACTAAGGTCAGGTTTACTGCGTACCAAAAGTTCCTTTAGGCCTGGTGTTAATTCATAGGGCCTTTTATCAATAGTGACTATATTGGTTTTGGGTGAATTACTGCTCTTATTTGCAATAGAAAACGAAACCTTGCTATTGCCCATCATCAGCTTTTTATCTTCACTACGTATCCCAAATGGGACATTCATATTATCATAGATTTCCATCATATCTTCTTTATTTAATGAAATCAGTGTATCATCAGAATCTTTAAAAGGATTTCTTGTAAGAACGTCTTTATAACACTTAGAATCTTCATTTGAATCTATTTTTATACATTCTTTAAAATTTTCATAATCTGGAGCATAATCTGTTGATGAGCTGAATCTTCGAAGCGTTTCATCTCTTGAAATGTCTAATATTGGTTTAATTTTATCATTTGCCTTAATCAATGTTTCTAGTGGATCTGTTATTGGTTTGAACACCTTTTTAAATTTTAAATGAGCTGTTTCTTCTTCATTTTGTATTGTTTTAATTTTATTTTTTATACTATCAACTGACTTTATCAATTGTTCTTTAATATTAACCTGCATAATGTTGTTTAATTATAACCCATCCGTTATTTACTGATATCAGATTTCGATTGATATATTTTCTGTAATGAGGTGATATATATGTACTTTTTAGAAGTATATAAATATATCAAAGCCTTGCCTGTATCTACCTTCATTTAGAGGACAATCTTTATTAATTAATAAAAAGTCAAAGCGGTCTTTCCAAATAGCAGAGCAAAGTTTTTTAAATTGATTCCATTCGATATCTGTATTCACGTGCTCATTATATATATGTTTTAAGTTTACCTGGTCTTGTTTGAAGATAATCAAAAGATTGACATTATCTCGTATAAGTTGTTTAGGTATTTTAGAATAGGTTTGTGATAAGTAAAAACAATCTATCTGTTTATGTCTCCCCATTGCAAAGTAATTACGGATATTGATTTGATTTTCGCATGCTACATCATCAAAAATCATTACTGCATTAGTTAAAGCATCGTTAGGGTGTATGACTTCTTTATTATCACTGAAGACAAAAAAGTTGGCACCTGGTATGTAGCTCATAACTTGTTTTAAAAAACAATATTTTGGCTGGAAAGCCGTCTTCGAGTATAAGTATATATGCTTAAACTTGAGACCATTTTCATGTAAAATTAAATTAAGCATTATGTTAGTTTTTCCACAGTTAGATGGACCGCATATAATACATCTAATAGTATTGGGTAAAAGTGCACTATGTTTCACTTTGCATGATTGATTTTCTAATTTTATATTATTAACTTCTAAAGTGTGTGGTTGCTTGATGAACTTCATTATGAAATGTAAGATAAATGTAAATGACCTCTGTTTATATAGGTATCAATAAATAAAACAATGTTCAATGCCATTACATATCCGTTTATTAACATATATCAATCATAGTACTTAATGCTATACATTAATAGCTTAGGTAAATATAAGTTATAATACAACGTTATAGTGACCCCAAGGTAATGTTTCGATCTGATTTGGAAGTATATATCTTTTATCGTCATTTCTATTCATCACCAGTTTATTTACTTGTTGCGAATACAAAACATGTTTGATTGACTTAATCATATTCATCGTACATGATCTACTTTCATCATCAAACAATGATTTATTGTAATGCATCATCTTTAACCTGTTAGTTACAGAGTTTGAAATACCTTTTGCTTTTTTTATTTCAGTTTTAGAGGCCGATAAACAGTAAAGTTTTGCTCTTAAACCAGTAAATTCGTTGATCACGTCTCCACCTAGTTCATCTTTAAATAGACCAGGTACTTTGGCATTTACTCGAGGTATTGAATATGGGTTATCTAAATCAAAATTACTTGTATCAAATTTCTTTATATTATTTTTTATATCATGGTAAATATCTTCTGTGTAAAATAAATAAAGAAGACTGTCGGTGTCTGTGTAACATAGCCTGACATTATTCTTATATATTTTTTTAATATTATAATGGTATTGATAAAGGTGTAACTTAGCATATTCTAAAACAGTAAAACCTATATAAATCGGTCTGTCTAAAACAATTCTCTCGGGTTTTAGTTGCACAGCTACAAAGTTTTCCGAAAATATCGATACACATTTTAAATTAGGTTTACAAATTAGTTTTTCAGCACAGAGTTGCTTATTTGTCACATTTTCTTTGTCCATCCATTTTGTTGCTAGTTTAATATCTACCTGTTTACGTTTGTTTTCTATCGTTTTACCAAAAATTGAATTATTTAAAAGCTTGAAAAAGTCTTTCTCAAATGCAGTTGTAGATGCTTGACGCAGGGTAGTATTTAAATCAATATATTTTTTTAAATATTCTTGTTGTTTGAAAGCAAGAATTCGATGAATTTTTCTTAGAACTAGCCCGGATTTTAAACATTTCTTTAAGTGAATATAATGAATTACATAGTTAAATTTATCATATAAATTAGCGATGAGTTTAGCTGTCTTTCCTCCAGGGGGTATGAATTTCTCTGGAGCAAAAGGCAAATCACTATGAAAATCATGTACTGATTCAGGATATTCGAGATCTACTTCTAAAATGAAGCCATATTCACTGTCATCAGATACGCTCATAATATCGAAACAGTTAATTTCCTTCTGATTTAAAAGTCTAAATTCTGAAATGGGGATTTTTTTTGTCATTGCATATCCGTACAAATTGTTGCAATCGAGATAAATCAAATAGCTAGACGGTTCTTGATCATTGTATTCTGATAGATAAGGATTATTTGCTTTTGCATGACGTAGTGAGCACTGAGCCAGACCACCACGTATGCCCTTTTCTAACATTTGATATATTTCTAAGTCATCAATCAAGTCTAGCTCAACACGCGTATAAAGCAACATAGCATCCCAGCTTAAACTAGGTGCCGTTACATAGTACCCAGGGTCTAACTTATAATATTTTAAGCTTATTTTACGAAAATTTTCAAATATATCACACAGTAATAAAACATCACATTTTAAATATAAATCAGTATACTCGCCAATAGTATTGATATTAAACGCGTTCCACACAGTTTTTGCGTGTTCATATTCTTTATCGCTAATGTGTTGCATTTTCAAAGTGTTATAAAAGTATTTTTTTTGAGGGAGTGTTGTTTCTTCGTACTTGTCCCAAGTGTTAATATAATCATAAGGATAAATACCTTTCTTTTTTAACAAGTTTAAGTTTTCATCATTGAATTCTGCTGATAAATGAATAAAGTCGCGATCTAATAGACTTTTACTTAGTGCATCTAAACTAGAGCTTAAAAATTGAAACGAATCTATGAATTTTATTTGAATAGAACGGCCCCTTTTCTCGCTATGTATATATTTTGTAATAGTTAAATACTTTTCCTTAGTCTTAGGTATAATTTTGATATCACCTTCATGTCTCACTAATTCTTGTATAAAGAGATGGGAGTCGTAATTCGATAAATTATGAAAAAATACTGGTATGAATGGACATACTCTAAACATTAAGTTACATTGAACATGTGCAGGTCCCCTATACTTTCCTGTCACATGATCGTGGTCACGCACCTTATCATGAAATAATAACTGATCACAAATATGACAAATACTAGCATTGTTATAACTGATTTGCTCTTTTTTTGTTAAAGGTAACATTGGTTTTATTATTGATAATATTTCAGTTATTTTCTTGACATCTTCTATTAATCTAGTAACAAATACTTCAACACAGTCAGGGCCTCTATATGTAACATATTTATTTTGACTTGAATCGTGTGAACAACATATATAGTATCCAAAACAAGACGCCTGATGTTTTTTGAAATTATGTGTTTTTTCAGATTTTGTTTCGAAACAACTCTGCAATAGGCTTTCAAAGTCTGCATAAATGACATAATTAATTATTTGTTTTCTTTCAAAATTCTTAAAACCGAGTTTACTATTCTTTTCGGGTAAAATTGATAAAACCTTTGAACAGATATGAGATCTATATTTATTTTCACTGCTATAGAATTGTAAACATGATTCACAGAGTAAAAAAATACCTTTATGACATGTCACTTGTCGTCTTACTAATCGTATCAGATTTTTAATAAGACAGTAATGACTCAATCCTTTTCTTTCTAAATATAGCAAATTTACATGTACAGATTTTCTGTTATTTGTCAAATACAGAGGACCAGTCACGTTTTCGGTCTTATTATCTACTCCATAAATATTAATACTAATGTCGTTGTTTATTTCAAATAGTTTTATATCTTGATATGAGACAGGAAAAGACATTCCATCAATATTGAATACAGAACTGTAGTGTGGGTACGAATGAGTCCTGCTTACGTTCATCTTAGCAGGAAACAAAGCAGCTACCACACTCCATAAAAAGCAATGATTGTCATTATTTTGTATATTAATACAACTTTTAGAATTCTTAATTTTTGTGGGCAAATCTAGATATGTACCACCTCTCATTGGACAATATTTATTAACATTGATTTCTAGATGACTTACAGAATGATAAGACCAACCAGAGTCTTTGTGCTCGAATTCAGACATTTTACATTTTAAAAGTTCTGTTACTTTCGAATACAATTCATCAATATCCGTGTTATTACAAATAATTTCATATTTCGTATTAAATGATTTGAGTTGTTGCTCACTCGTTTTTGGTAAGATAAAGTGGGCAAACAATTCAAAATTAATCTTGAGACAAGTATTTTTCATTAAAGATGTATGAATAAGTTTCAGGATATCATTTTTATTCTGACACAGGAATGCCTCCGGCGTGAGGTATTCAGCATCTTGTGCAGGATTTAAACGATATGTTATGATTCTGTTTTTGAAAGCACTTGCAATTATATAAATATTTTCAAATTCGCTTTGCAATAAACTATTAGACTTGTGAATATTGGTTCTCAAATGATATTTGAATTCATTCATTGGTAATTTCATAAAGCATGTTTTACATTCTATATATTCTGGATTATTTGTATATTGCATTCGGTGAGTAGACGGGGTTTTTACTGTAAATTAAACAAAAAGATAATATTATAGTTACATTACATTTAATTATATGACGATTCCATTTATCACCCTATGAATATTTTATGTATGCAAATACCCTTTAACTATTATATTAGATTCTAAAATTAAAGTGATTAGGTAAATGATTAAAAACAATTAAGTGAATAAGTAACATTGCATAACTGAGACTGATATATATCTACTAAAAATAACTGCTGACATAATCTATGGGACAATGCTTGAACTCTTTTTGGGTTTCTTTTAAAAAATCTTTTAAATGCTTCCATGCGGGCGTGTCATCATTAGTACGATTTTTAACACTAATGATTGCGTGCCTCCATCGATTTATAGGCGATATACGCTCTACCTCGCTGTGATCGTAGATCTTTAATTCTATAAAAAATCTACCCTTTTTGTTTTCATAAGACTGTTTACTGATACCCTTGGCTACTCTACGGGTATAATACGAATGCAATGGCGCTATTTTGTTACCCAAGGTGCTTCCAGCGGTCTCCTCTTCCTCTTCGTCGCTGTCGGTCCCGAATAGATCGTGCGATGTGGGTCTCATGCTGGCGCTGATGGACTTGATTGTGGTCTTATTCTGTTTCTTCTTCTTCTTTTTCATCTCGGTGTTCGACGATTCTTCCTCCGCCAACCTCTTGCCAGACAGTGACGAAGATGACGCTCTGGAATCCTTCGGTTTTTTCAACTGCTGCTCGGCTTCATCATCGGAAGAGAAAAGATGTGTAGCTGTTTGTTTCGACCTGCAACAATATGTATTAGACAATGTATTAGACAACAAAGAAAAACATTGCACAAGGCACAGTTCAGTACATGTTTGAATTGTATTGCTTTAATTGAAAGAATAAGATTAAATGCATAAAAGGTAGATTCATTATTTGAATAAAATAGATTAATCGATTATTAAATAATTTGAAAGATAAAGAATAAATGAAATGAGTAAAGGGATAAAATGATTGAATCGTTGAATAAATGAAACGGTTGAATAGTTAAAATGTGTGAATAGATGAAATTATTCATTAGAGAATTTATTGAAAAAATAATAAATTACTTACATTTCAAAGTCTGCTGAGTTTTTCTTGATGTACTAATGTTCTGTTGATGTAGCAAAGGGGCACCGAGTCCTTCCGTTGATGGTTTGTGTCGAGCAGTAGCCCTCAACCCGTTTATATAGGTGAAAAAACGCGTCACGCATAACCAAATTTGTAAAAATGCATAAATGCAAAAATAAGTTCATCATAAAGATTGCAAGCACGGCATTTATGTATGCATAGACAAAAATCTGTAGACGAGCGTTATAAACGCAGAGTTTTAAACGCTCAATTCATTTGTCATCGCTGATGCCGCTAACAATACCTAGAATATCAATTGTGTCTCATAAGCAACTCTTTAGAGATTAAATGAAAACGTCCTTATTTAATTATTTTAAAGTGCAATTTTAATATTGATATGTTAGAGGGACAAACGTTGCGGTTATAACGCTCATCTATAGATTGCAGTGCATCTTTGCGCATGTGGCACAAATTCCTACCCATATAGAGAGCCTTATGTTTTGAATTACATTACATACATAAAACGAAATTAAATTGAACCTTAATGACAATAAAAAATAGGTTTTGTACCTATATAAGCCAGTCAAGATATCAAAAAAACATTCAAGTGGACTTGCCTGCTCCACGATGTCGGTAAGTAAACATTATTATCAAAAAGTATTTTAAATTATTAATAGAAATATTAATAAGTAATGTATATTATAATTTAATTTTCGATATTTACAGTAGGATCACTAGGATAGTTCATTGTCTTCATCAACTTGTAATTGTAGTCTTATTTAACTAATAATATGTACCTCTTTGTTTCAGATTTCCAGCGACATTTTCCCCACTAATTCTTCATACTCACCAATTCCTGCTGACCAAACCCTACGTCAAAAAGTGGTTAACTATTTGGAGAGAGAAAGACCATTTCAACCATTCGAATTTGAAGACACACCACCATGCAGCAATAGTAACAACAGTAACAATAATAATAAAAGACGAAGAACTGATGTTGTATACTCATACATACAGAAACCATCAACGGGTCATCGCAGTAAAATAATACGAATACAAGTTTTTGACGCCGATGAATTTACAAATTCGCCATGTGATTGTAGTGCCAATATCTGTGTCCAACATGTTGTAGGGAATGTATTTAATGACGATATCTATAAATGTGTTAAGGATATTGTAAGCAAATTGCATAAAAAGATGTGAATAAACCAGCAATCCCATTTCAGTTGTTTTATTTCTATAAGTTCCGCTAAAAAGTGGCCACCTACACATCATACACAGAGTTACATTATTTTAACAAACATACAACTTTGCATACACTAAGAGTCAAATTATATTCATTTACCTAATTAAAATGAGTTATTATAGGGGAACATTCACATTTTTATGCATATACTTCATTCTATTCATGTCAGTACTCATAATGTTACCTATTTATTTATCATAGGTATACATTTGGCATGTGTTTTAATAGTAATACCACATGCTGATTTCTGGCGTAAATTAATAATTAAAGCTTAGGAGCTGTGAGGCACTATATGGGTAGAAAAGAATGCGATCAGTTTCCTTTACGGGAATGGCAAAGTATTCGTTATGTAAACAAGCAGTCGTGCCTAACAACTGATTCTAGATGCGATTTCAAACGATATGGATATTCAGTATTTCCTCAGAGACAACATCGATATTTATTAAATACACATATCTTATAACTCTACTCGAATACAGCATTCGTTGTGAATATCGATTCTGAATAGAGGATTCTGAATATAACACTCAATTTGAACACAACACTCATTTTGAATAGAGGATTCTGAATACAACCTTCATTTTGAAAGGAGGATTCTGAATACAACACTCGATTTGAATAGAGGATTCTGAATAGAGGATTCTGAATACAACAATCATTTTGAAAGGAGGATTCTGAATACAACACTCGATTTGAATAGAGGATTCTGAATAGAGGATTCTGAATACAACAATCATTTTGAATTGTGTATTGGGGTACCTGGATCTCTTGATCCAGGTACCCCAATACACACCTACTCGTAACATCAGAAATTTAATAAAATAATTCTTTTTTAGACTACTATAGTTGATTCGACCTTGTAATAAGAAGCATTAATCTGTTATAAAGTATCCTTATTCTAATCTATACTAATATTATTCTACCTACTATTCTACTAATATTATTATTATAAATTTGGAAGTTTGTACAGGTTTTTTTATAAGTTTTTTGTGTATAGGTTTGTTTGTGTTACAATCAGAAAAAACGGGTAAAGGTATTTAAATTTTGCATACATATAGTGCATATCCTGGAAAAACGCATAGGATACTTTTACCCGGGAGTTTGTTCCCTCGGGATAATTTTCGACATTCACGCGAGCAGAGCTGCGGGTGGCAGCTAGTAATATTATAAATGCGAAAGTTTAGATGTTTGAATGGGTGGTTATTTGTTACTCAATCACGTCAGAACGACAGATCGGATCTAGATGAAATTTGGCAAAGAGGTAGATTATAGTCTGGAATAACACATAGGATACTTTTACCCCAGAGTTTGTTCCCTCGGGATAATTTTCGACATTCACGCGAGCAGAGCCGCGGGCGGCAGCTAGTAATATTATAAATGCGAAAGTGATTTTGTTTTGTTTTTTAATTTTGCTTCAGTCTTCTTTATAATATAATAATTTAAATAAAATAATAAATAAAATAATCCTGTTAATGGCGACGTAGATTGGATTGGGTTGGGAATGTTGTTGTTTGAACCTGAATTCCAAGATGCCACAGATACCAACATTACAATCCCAAGTTATAAATCAATCTGGCTACATATTATGTATTATCTGAGTTATATATTAGGAACAATCGGAAACGCTCTTACAAAATATTTTTTTGTGATCCTATCGTATTTTTTTTTCCCGCTACTTTGCTGTTGAGACCTGCACCACAGATATTTTGCATAATTCGGGATTAAAAATAGCTTATGGAACTTTTTTTTAACTCTTGATAGGCTCTCGTTTGACCACTATCCTACCTGTTGGCAAGCGATGATGTGGTCGAAGATACAGTGGTCGATTACTTCTAGGCAAACGTGGTCCACGCTTGCCTAGAAGTAACCTATTCACTCTAGACTTAAAGACTCCCAGGTTGTAGTTATCAGGAAACACAGACTCAGGCAGGAAATTCCACTCCTAGCTGTACGCACGATGAATGTGTTCCCAAAACGTTGTGTGCATGTGGGTGGGATGTCCACCATGTACCGGTGGGGCATCGCCGTACGTCTTGTGGTCCGATGATGGTCTTGGCGAAATTAAACTATGAAAGTTGGCGATTCTGTAAGTTTTTCTTTTTGTTTTAAGGATGGGAAATCATTAAATGACTTCTTCCGCTCTGGGTGCAACGGAAGGGCGTGTCAGACTCTTACTCACTAAAATCCATCCGTGTTCCTTCTAAAGCCCTTTGCGTTCCAGGGCCGCGGTGACTCTTTCGAACAAATTCCGCAACCCTGGCAGTTCCGCAACCCTGGCAGTTTCGCAACCCTGGCAGAGAGATTAGATACCTACCTCCTACAAAACAATTCTACCTCTTTACAAAATCAGTTTAGATAATATTTGAATGGACTCCAGTCTTAAAATGTTTACCAAGATTCCCTTTGAATTGGAGGTATCCTTTTACCTGCAAAAATAACGTAACATTATCGTGGTTTCCTTATCTCTAAGGGAATCTTAAAGACGTAATTCAGTTTCCTTATATAGGTACGTCAAAATAATATCTTCATTCTCCATACAATGCCGTCATATTCGGTCATGCGTGCCCAAGGGAATACTCCATAACGGCCCTTGTAAAAAACCTTTAAAACTCGGATAAAGTTATGGCATTTTTATGATATGGCCAGTATTTAATGCGTGAAACCGTCAAACGAGAAAGATAACGTATATAAACCTCGTTATGTGATAAAATTGGCTGTTACTTTTGGTTACTTTCTAGTAATGGTGCCGACCATAGATTATAATATTTCTATGGCGCCAACTGATGATATTTTCTGTTTCAAGAATAGACCTAGGTTCAGCTGTTATTGTTATTCAACTACCGTATAAGACAGCTAGTACATGAGTCCCACATAAAAAAAAAAAAAAAAATTCCACATTCATAATTCAAATACTCTTTTACTTTTACTAGACGCTTTCAAAGTTCTTAAAAAAATATATATCTAAAAAAAAAGTTATTTATTCTAATAAGGCTGAGTGCCAGCACTTTTTGAACGTCAAAGTTCTACATGAAGATAGTCCCCCGAAACGCCCACCCGTCACCACTTCCTAGTATTTTATTCTATCGACTACCTTGTCTGCCAGTGACCTGCAGCCAAAGAGGTCATCCTGACAATACTTAGTAATAATTGGAATGACAACAGTGAGTTTTCACGGTGAGTTTTTTCCGAAATCGATCGTAGAGGAAGGTGTCAGTTTTATGTAGGTACTAGCTACCGCTCGCGGCTCTGCCCGCGTTAGTGTCGAAAATTATCCCAAGGGAACACAGTCCCGGGATGAAAAGTATCCTATGTGTTATTCTAGACTATAATCTACCTCTATGCAAATTTCATCAAGATCCGTTCAGCCGTTCTGACGTGAAAGAGTAACAAACATACATCCATATATACAAACTTTCGCGTTTATAATATTAGTAGGATGTACGAGGAAAGTAACGTCCATTCCATGAAAAATGGAATTTATAGAATTTCACTTATAGTGATATGTTTGCATAATAGGACCTGATACTGTCTTAGTAGGTACACAACTTTAAGGTATAACAATTTCAAACTGAACTAAACTAGTCCAGCCCTTCAAGGGATTAACAGATTAAACTAATACTCCAAACTATAGATTATTTCGACACAGTCCAGCGGATCCAGCGTGTCAAGACGATGCAATTAATCAAGGGGCCAGCGAACGATATAAATAGTATAGAGACACGCTATGCCAACGAAGTCACAGAGCGGTAACTCAATCAAAGTGAGTTTTTGAGAAAAAAGGATTTATAAAAAGTAAAAATATATTCTTGACATATGTTTTAGCTTTTTTCGAACGGCTTTGCTCCCGTTACAAAAAAGGTTTTACACCTAAACCTTACATATCCAGGGTCCAGGACCTATCTTTTTACCAAAACTCATCTAAATGGGTTCAGCGATTTAGGCGTGAAAGCTTAACAAAAATAAACAAAAAAACTTACTTTTGAATACAGCTTATATAGCAGCTATTAATAATTCATTTACTAACACACTAACAATGTATGGACTTTGTAATTGGTCTGAATACACGCTTCTTGTATAGGAGCCCCCTTTAATTTTGAATTTTATTTATATCATTTGTTCTTATAGCGGCAATAGAAATACATACTCTGTGAAAATTTCAACTTTCTGACTCTTACGGTTCTAGAGATACAGCCCGCTGACAGACAGACAGATGGACGGACGGACGTAAGGACAGTGGAGGCCTAATAATAGGGTTCCGTTGGTTACCCTTTTAGTACGGAACCCTAAACCCTAATATCTTTCGTCAGTTCCTGGGGTAGGTTTATATTGTACGTATACCTATGTTGAATTTCATAAAAATCGGTTCAGTGGCTAAAGCCCGATTTCTGAGGTTTTTATCGGTCGTTTATCTGTCACTTAACGATATTAGTCATAACGCCATTGGTTGGTTAATGGTTAACGGACAGATAAAATACCGGTAAAGTACCTCAGAAACCGATCATAACTCGCGAAAACGTAACGAACAATCAGACAGCATTATTTTCGCATTTTTGAAATATGAGTTTGTTTTATGTTTTGCCATTTACGGAAATTACGATTAGACTATCTGAAGCAGATTGCTTTTAAAAAAAATAATCTAAATTATTTATTTCAATTAAACCATTTACAGGCACTCAAAAGAGATGAAGCTATTTGCACGTTCCAAAGCGTAGATCTCTATGGAGAAGAACGTGCAAGAAACTCCACGGACAATCTTTTAAATCATTTTTGTTTTACAATGTTTTGGTTACATCATTCTTGTTGAAATTAAACATACATATATGTGAGAACGATGTAGAAAGTTAAATGCACGATAAAAGCGTCCGGAGTAGGAAAAACAACGATTCAAATATCAAATCATTTAAATAAACCATGGCAGCTGAGAGATGACCAGTCTCAACTGACGGCGTCCATTCACGAACTTGACGCACGCACCAGCACCATTCGGCACCATATTGAAGGGAGCCAAATAATCCAACATGCTTTAGCTATCCGTTAAAAAAATGGAAATTTATGAGATACCGTTGTTTTGCTTTTGAGGACAGTATTGTGTTGTGGTCTGCCCTATAGTCGTGGCTGGGAAAGACCATCAATTACTTTCTTTACGTCTAAATAAAGTATAGATTAGTGAAACAAAACTCTTTGTTATTTTTAGCTGTTGGTAATAACAGGTGCCGTTCTCATGCCGGAACCCTACATCGTAAGACGTATCGTTTTACTTGTCAATTTGTGTTTCATTTTGGAATATGTATGTATGTTTGTCTTCCAGATAAACTGAATGAAAGTAAAAAGATAGTAATCAGTTTTGTTTGATGTTGCGGATTGATTTTGACATGAAAAAGAAAATTTTATGTACTTACAATCATCACTTTAATGTGAAAAAATGGATTCATAATCAGGCGAATGACGTCCACTGCTGGACATGAACCTCCCCCAAAGGGGGGGTTTGCCATAATCACGCTTGGCAGGCGGGTTGGCGATCGCAGTGTAGCTGTTGCAATGCACAGAGAATGCTGCTGCCCATTCTCTGGTGAGTCCCTTAATCGCCTCTTACGACACCCACGAGAAGTGATGGGATGGTGCTATTCTTTTACGTCCAACATTAATCAACATACAGAATAACACTTCACCACTTTACTGCTTAGCAATACATGAATTACTAAGACTTACTTAATCACATTATCTCTATTGTCTTCTCACCAAACCCGTGTTGATCTTGTCACAATTATCTATTGTTGCAGAACTAATACCATAAGCTTCTCATTCGTATTATTGTCCGTAGCTAATTAAATATTGCTCGTCAGCTAATTTACTTAGGGCTGAATTAGTATGGTTGTAGTTTCAGGTGACAACATGTGGATAAATATCGATGTTTTATTGGTCTCTGGGTTTTGGGCCACTGTATTGAATAACGAAAGCTGTAAGAGCACTAGTGTGTACGGTATGATTTACAAAAAAAAATTATGTTGATTACTTTAAAATTTGAGGGTTGTCCTCGGTTTCCCTGGGATTCCATCATCAGATGCTGACGTGGTACCAATGGGACCACCTCAGGAGTAAACTCTTTCAAATAAAAAAAGAATTTTGAGAATCGGTCCACAAATTGTGCATTTCAATAGTTACACAGCGATCGCAAACCCGCCTGCCAAGCGATTATAATGTAATAAAATATATCATTTAATTCAGGTAACAATGACCCATAACATATATATCTCACAGACTATCATATATATATTTAAAAACCCCAAAATTATTAATAAACGATTGTACACGAAGTGATGGCGTCGTGTTGCGCTGGGTGGTGTCACGTAGCCTTCCGCGGAATCGCCGATATACGACACCCTTCGGCCAAAACTCTTCCTTGAAGAAGGTCTCAATATGATGATATATCTCGCACCACGAATGGCTTGAAATTTGTGTTGTGGCGTGACTCGAACTTCTCGACCCTTAAGGTCCAGCCCTCCCTCCCCCCTTTGGGAAAGGCATATGTTCAGCAGTGGACGCCTTTGTCAGTGGTGTTACCACTGGGTGGATCGCCCCGAGGACACGGTGGAGCATACAGTGGAGGTCTGTCTTTCTTTGACGGAGCACAACCGTGTCCTCGTAGCGGCGAACGGTGGCCTTGGAACGCAAGGGGCATTTAGAGGACCACGAGTGGGTTTTAGTCAGTAAGAGTCTGACACTCTGACACGCTCTGTGCGAGAGAGCGGAAGAAGTCATTTGATAAAATCCTATTCAAAAAAAAGCAGTTAAGTGGTAATGTGTGAAGTGGGAAAACAAAATAAACGATGTTTTTAAAGTATCTAAAAAAAAGAACTATAAAGTATAAAATAACTTTAATTTCAGGAGTCGGTGTTTTTAGTTGTATCTTCGTATTTTAACACTGACTTCCGAAATTAAAGTTATTTTATACTTTGTAGTTTTTGTTTTTAAATTAGTAAGTCGGTTGTTTTTTTTTGCATAAAAGTTCTTTATTTTACACTTTTTGGTGGTAGGTACCCCCCACACCTAACAACACTACTGGAAATTAACAGGAAAGCAAAACACGCAATTTCGTTTACTTGGATGATACATTTTCTATTTCTTCGAGCTATTTTGATTTAAAAACCAAACTACTGAAACGATTTTGAGAAAATTTCTATGGAACCAATTGAAACGTATATACTTTCACATGAAAAATAAATTTTTCAAATCGGTTCATAAATGACGGACTTATGAAGTAACAAACATAAACAAAAAAAACAACCGAATTGAGAACCTCCTCCTTTTTTTGAAGTCGGTTAAAATGAGTCTAGGGGTTAAAGTAATAATAATCTCTTCATTTCAGGCTACTTTGGCCCATAAACGTATACCTTATAGAATAGGTACCATAATTCATATTATATTATATGTAATAGAGTTTGTATTAGTATATAGAAACTTAAGCCTTTGGAAATAAGAACTATTCTATACTATTTATGTTAAGGCAGTGAGCTAGTGGTTAAGTAATAGCAGCCCTGCGGGTCGATCTTCGAGGTTAAGCAACACTTGCCGGTCGGCAAGGTCGAACCGTGGATGGGTGAACATACTGAACATCCATTACAAACTGAGACTTGAAAGCACGTTAAGGTGTTGGTCCCGTCTGTCATTTGAAGATTATTGATGATAGTTTAGGTGGTCAGAAACCAGTAAGTTTGAAACCAGTCTTCGTGAGGAGCTTCGAAGTTAAGTTACTGGGTTGTGGCGATCAAGTAGGTAGGCAGTCACTCCATATAAAGTACTGGTATTCTATATCTATTAAGACTGGACGGCTACCGGAACATAGCTGGGAATAGAAAGAAAGATGAAAGAAAGAAAATCAGTTTATTCTGCCGGAAAAAACGCACAGAAACACTAAAAACTAAAAAACTTATTAACTACAATAATTATAACAAAAATACATAAAAACTAAAAAAAAACACATTACTGTCAGCCCATGTCAGGACCGGACATTAATTAAAACGTGTATCTGGTCACACCACAGACAAAACAGATCACAGTTCAGCAGTTGTCTATGGCATGACGCCCGACTGACAGCGACAACATGGAAACGAAACAATAATAAAACATTCTAGAAAGTGAAAGTAATTGTAAAAAATCAAAGAGATTTTAGTATAAATTTAATGTCTTTGTAGAAAATATACATAAATTCAAGTTGTGCGTCGTATCCGAGCAAGAATCGGTCATTTGCTCAGCATAAATGCCGTGACTATGGGCAAATCCAAAAATCGACGGCGCTGATATATAATATGAATAGGCTCAAAGCCACCCATTTATGGGAAGCCTTGAAGATTAACTATTCACCAGTTATTTCTTAGCCACAAGCACCTTTCTTTCTTTCTCTAATTTACCGTGATAATAGATAAGAAAAGCTCTTCAATTGATTAAATAACCATGCAGCCATCTAATAAAAACTTATTTCCAAATCGTTATGAAAGAAAAACGCACCAGTTAAATATTTCCTTCTATCAAAAACCGAGTTCAGTACGCACAGACAATCATACGAGTGCTCAAAATATACTTACGTAAATACTTACGACATAATATCTAGGTACGTATATGTGACGTCATAAGCTCATTCCCAGAGTACTCCCATCGTAAGTACTCGTAACACAGGTACCTTACC
Source organism: Mamestra brassicae (assembly GCA_905163435.1). NCBI lineage: Eukaryota > Metazoa > Arthropoda > Insecta > Lepidoptera > Noctuidae > Mamestra > Mamestra brassicae. The sequence goes on along the minus strand of LR991006.1, from coordinate 14,943,032 downwards.
TGGCGTCTTGTCTGAATAAATTCCTCCCTTCCATATATTTTTATTGCCCACAGCAGAAGTACGGTAATAACATTAGATTTTATCGATGTCGAAAAAATTACCAAGATTCCTCATGTTTAATAGATTTTACTATAGGTATGCCAGAAAACAGACGTCCAATGTAAATATAATAAGCTTCGATGTTTCTTTTCAGAATCATTCAGGATAAGATTCTATAATAATATCTTAATATCGTCTTGTAAGAGAGAAAATGTCAAATCGCTAACGCCTGATTGAATTGTAATAGCAAACTCACACTGGCGCAAAAGATGCCTCGCGTACTTACGTAAGTAACACACAGATATCTTTAATATTATATTTACTGGGTTTGATTACGGTTCAATGTCCTCTGAGAAATATTGATGTTATTATTTCAACGATTTCGATTGCTTGGGCTTTATTACGCAACAGTATTATTTCAATTTGGAATTATTTTGTCGAGTTAACTAGGTATCCTAAACTTTAATTAGGTACTTACGATACTATTATATAAGTAGCTTACTGGATATAAGCACTAGAATAGAAAGCATCCATTTTTACTTCTCATTTAAGTTTCGCCTCCTTCATAGTCCACTTCCAACATCTCTCCTTGGGTGAAGGAGTATACGTACCTACTCACAGGTATAAAATAATTAATCCATGATTTGTGAATCATTCGGCGGATGATTTTATTTCGTTTTTAGGATTCCGTAGTAAAAAACGGAACCTTTATAGTTTTGCCATGTCCGTCAGTCCTTGTATCTAAATTAAAATAACTCGACGCGACCAGTACTTTTTCATTTGGATGGGAAATCATCAAATGACTTCTCCCGCTCTAGCGGAGCAGGAGGGAGTGTCAAACTCTTACTGACTAAAACCCACCCATGAGGTCGCCGTGGCGCCTCCCTAGCCACTCAAAGAGGAGACTTATCAAAACGTTAGTGGCATGTCCACAACGGCCGGCCTTACGCTATCGAAAACCAACGAATACTTTTTTTTTTAAGGATGGGAAATCATCAAATGACATCTTCCGCTCTGGGTGGAGAGGAAGGGCGTGAGACTCTTACCGACTAAAACCCATCCCCGTGTTCCTTATAAAGCCCTTTGCGGTCCAGGGCCGCGGTGACTCTTTCGAACAAAGTCCGCAACCCTGGCAAGAACGAATACTTGCAACCTTTACAAGGCCATCAGACTTTGCGGGAGGACCAACCTGAACCACTTTGCGCTTTCCAATACATTCAGGTCCCTTGGTAATTTATTATTCCCTCCACCCAAAAACTTCCCTGTAAGCTCATCAATTAGTGACAGTTAAGCTACAACACACATGGTGATTACGGGCGCACGAACAAAATAATGTGCTCAACTTAGGCGTACCTTTTCAAACAATTTCGTCTTCCCGGTCTTACTGACATGTAATTAATTTACGACAGAAAGATTTCTCATGATGTTAGGGCCAAGAGAGGAGCGAGTGAGGGAGATTGAGTACCTATGTGCCTGTGTTGAGTGAAAGTGGGTTAATAATAAAAGTGATCGGGACTTGGCTTAGTTCTGGGTTGGTCGTCGGATTTGTGAATGTAGAGGAACTTACATTCGCAAGAAGTTGGTAGAATCATCACAGCGTTAATTCGTTGGATTCGTTTTTTCTTAATAACTTTGTTTATGTGTAGGTATGTATTTATCTATGTATTTTTTATTTTTTTTCTTCTCTCTATTTCTTTTCTTTAAGTTGCACCTGCCATGTTGTCTCTGGTCACCACCCTACGGTCGACTGATAGATAATGCCTAAGGCATTAAGTCCGCTTTTGTACAGTGTTTTACTGGTGCATAAAGTTTTAATAAATAAATAAATAAAACTTTGAAGAATTTTGTTACCTACTTTTTCTGGACAGAAGAAAACATGTACTGATATAAAGTACAATGCTGATACTATGTACCTTTCTATGTTAGGTTCCTATACCAAAATAGATACTTTAGCCATCCAATTATTTTACTGTTGCGCAGCAAAAAGCGAACTTTACAGATCTATAAGTGCTGAACGAACCACATCCAATACCTTAATCTATGTTTCATAATGTCTTATATCTGATACGTGTTTTTGGGATGTATTTTCAGTAAACTGCATACCTATTTAGTCTGTAATGTAACAGTAACAAATAAGGCCTGGCCAGCTTAGCCCATTGTCTAAATAGGGCCATTCCATCATCGCTCATTTCAAAGCCCCATCCAAGAACTGTGTCACGCAGCTTACATTTCCTTACACCACATTTGCCGTTAATGATGACATAATTTGACATAAAACGGCACTTAATTTTCTAGCAATAAGGCCCATTTTTGAATGGCAATACGTTTTCTTAACGTAATTGAATGTTTGTCATACTTAAGAACTAAAATTAGGCATAAAAATGTTTGGGATTCCTTGAGTATAATTTCCCGGTTTTTGGCTGAAATATTGTGTTCAATTATGACGAAAAATGGCGGTTAATATTACGGAGCCAGAACCTTTTGCTATGAATACAACTGGCACAATAAAATAAGCCAGTTTTATTTCGGTTTACGTTTTAAGCACTCAGGCATTATAGGAGGAAGCCATATTTTTAAAACCTGGTTTTGTCTAAGAATAGTTTATTATCTAATAAAACCTAGAAGGTAGTAATAGAAAACAGATTTTTACCCGAGTACGGCAAAGCCAAAAAGAAAGGTTACTTACTAAACTATAAATGATATCAAAATTCCAGTGAATTTTGCCAATTATATATTCGAAACACTACACTGCGCTCCAAACCGCAAATCGTTGATGTGGCTCAAAAAGCTGCCCAAATTAAATGACTGGGCAGGACATGTACAAGCATGGACAAGCTAAAATACAGGATTGGAGCCCTGAAACAGCAAGACGAGGCCGCGGCAGGCCGCGAAGGAGATGGCGGGACGACATGGACCTTTGCCCAGCAGTGGAACAGTACGGTCTAGTAATAATAATAATAAGCTGACTAATAAAACGCTTCTATAAAAATCAAGTACCAGTTGGATAAAATATTATCAACATGCAAGCAAAAAGTATTTCCGATACCGGGAATCGAACCCGAGCCTCCTGGGTGAGAGCCAGGTATCCTAGCCACTAGACCATATCGGATGTTATTCGTGAATACGAAATTTGTGTATTTAAAGTTTGCCAACTTTTTTAACTTTTAATAAAGTACTCGTCCTAGAGTGAACACTAGGTGACTGGAAGAGAGCGCGGTGTATGGCGGGCGGAATAGAGGTGTTGCCTGGGTTAAAAAAATATGATTCCACATAGAATACTCAAATAAATAATAATTAAATAATTAATAATAATTGTAAATAGTCCGTCAGTTAGATTTTAATTTAGAAAAATATTGGACACGTTTTTTTTTTATTTTTATCAAACCAATAAATAATTACGAAGATAAGTAAAACGCGTCAAAGGTAGGGGCTTATAACGTCTTCATTTTTTGTTTACGTGATAAAAGAAAAAATACGTGTCCAATATTTTTTGGAAATCAGATAGATTTCCAAAAAATATACGGACGGACTAATTAGATTCTTTTTTTGTCAAATACCCTATTGGTATATGGTAGTATATGTCACCGGATTATTACAGACACCATATGATTCTCATAAAACTTTATCAAGTTATAGGTAAACTTTCGATATATTACGAGCAACATTCTATATTTTACAATATATCCGTGCCAACTCAAGAAGAAAGAGTTTACAATTTCTCGCGATTTAATAAAATTACAGTATCTATTAGCAATAATCCTGTGACATCCACATATTTTATATATATGTCGCCGGATTATTACAAACTGCATAAGATTACAAAATATCTTGAGAGATTGTAAACTCTCGATAAATTGTCAACTGAACATTACCCTCTATAGATCTACAAATGGCAGCCAGGATCAAAGGCTTTACGTGCAACCGATGAACGGAGGAATATGTTATGACGGTCACCCATCCACAGACGGACTTCGGCAAGCGTTGCTTAATCTTGAAGATCCAACCGTACCTACGGCTGTTTGTTTGTTGTTGGCCACGAGCTCCTCGTGCAGATTTATCCACACATATAAACCTAGAATAGATATCCAGATTATCCATAGATTTCTTTCATCGTCATTTAGCTGGTATAATGGCAAAAAAAATTGCGTCTTTTTTTTAATCTTCCCCACTCTAGGAATATCTTAATATATATATTTCTTGTGTACGTGTGTATGTCACTGAACTCCTCCTAAACGGCTGGACCGATGTTGATAATTTTTTTTTGGGTGTGTTCAAGGGTATTCGAGAATTGTTTAGATTCACAATTGGACCCGGTAGGTGGCGCTGCAATCGATTTCTATAATTTTTCGTCAGACACAAAGCAAACGTTCGGACAGGACAACTTCTGTCGGGACCACTAGTATATTATAATATTATGTTATTATTTTGCTTCTACTTCCATCCGAAAACACATTAAAACTAATATTCGTACAAGCAATCCAATCTAAATTATTAATTTAACCTGAAACAAACAAGCCGTAAATAATTTTCTATCACATATTTGCCTAAATCGTCGCCAAGTAATAACTAGGTTTACCTGAAAACCTAGGCATTTGGAAAGCAATATAGGCAATAAATGTCCAAACAAATATGTTTTATAACTATTTTTATGGCTTTTTGTTTCAATAATGATAGTATTTTCAGGTAATGTTCAAGTTAGTGAAGTTTGTTTTAATAAGATTGCGGCGTTTTGTACCTACTTATAGTAGAAGATCCCAATTAAGATCGACCTTCATCCACATGCTTACCGGATGAAAATTATATTATATCAGATACGTTTACGTAAAAAAACACTGACTATACTACTATTCACTATAAAATTCCTTTATTCTCTATAAAATTTCCTTCATTTTGATATTTTTTTCAAGTGGCAAGCATATGAATGCAACTACTATCTACTACATTAATTACTTAACCGTTTGTACACAGCAACCAGGTAATAGGAACAAAAAAGGTAGTCAACCTAGCTGTTACATATTCTGTAGGTATGTAAAAAGTTTTTTTTTTTAAGAAACATATTTTATTTGATAAAATATAATTTTTATCCGGTAAGCAGGTGGGTGAAAGTCGATCTTACTTCGGATCTTAGAGTATTATGAGTGACTTAGCTATAATTACAAGCAACTAAGTAAGTATGTACTTTCAGAGCTGAAATTAGGTAACCAAATCATAATTTTATTAAGGGTAATTTTCAGTTATCCACTGCATCAGCTATCTCTTAAGTTCATAATCACAACGAAATTAGGAGACCAAAATGTATATTATATGACGGTGGGTACAGACGCACGTCTAGCTACCCGAAACTGTATTTTTTTTTCCAATCAACCTTGATCCTAATGCTTTAGCGATAAAGTTGAAAATCTATTAAAAAAAATTGACTGATTGATAGCTTGATGTGCTGGCAACGTCTGTGCTAACGTATTTTTTTTTAAGATTCAGAAATCGCACCAAGGGCAATGTTTGCCAATCTAATCTAAACGAATATTATAAAGAGGAAATATTTGTTTGTTTGTTTGTTACGATTTAAGTCAAAAACTACTCGACCGATTTTTTAAATTCTTTCACCGTTAGAAAGCTACATTTTCACCGAGTAAGATAAGCTATATTTATTTCCATAAATAATTAGGGATCCCTACTAAAACTTGAATAATGTAACCAATGTGTAAAATGTCATAAAATGTCTTTCATCGCATGCGCTGTGAAAACTATTGGTGATACATAAAAATAATGTACTACATAATTAAAGTACTCATTATTACATATAAAAAGCAAGGCTATTGTCTGACTATTAGATATAGTTAAGTCATAACCGTCTTTTGTTAAATTATTCAATCAAAGCCCAGTTGGAAAGAAAAAGTGATAATTTTATATGAAAACATTAATCCTCCGGGTTAGAGGGGGCGTTGAAGTTTGTGGAGTCGGTACCTACTAAATCCATGAAGACGAAGTCGCGGGCGAAGTGCTAGTATTTAATATTTAACTACTAGTATTTAACTACTTACTTACCTCAAACACGTTGAACTCTGCTGATTCTTTGCCCGAAGAAAAGCCCAGAGTGCCAATTTTACACATTTTAAGCAACATTCGCATGTCAGTAGCAATCTATCAAAAATTTATGGAAATTGAGGTTTTTTTAAAATGTTGGTACTTAGATGCAAACGTAGCTAGAAGAAGATTGGCTCTCAGATTATTTTGCAAATTTGTAAAATGTGAAACAACATACGCTCAATCTTTTTTGCACCAATTCTTGTTTGTACAAGCAAACATGTGCGTTACGATGGCAAAACGGTATACCGCACAAATGGCTTGCACAAAACGCTAGTTTGTACAAAATTGATTTGCACAATTTAACCACGTATGTGAAGACGGTACAATATAAATGCACAAATTTTTTGCACATGCAAGTCACTATCATGTGGACGCCATGACAATGTTTGTGGCAATTTTTGCACAAACTGTTTGTGCATGCAAGATGCAAACTAAATATAACAGTTTTCTGACTCAAAAAGTGATTCCGATACCGGGAATCGAACCCGAGCCTCCTGGGTGAGAGCCAGGTATCCTAGCCACTAGACCATATCGGATGTGATATAAAGATCAGAAACAACACATTTTATTCCGTCGTATTTATAAAAGGAAGTTATCCAAGTCGTGGCTGAACAGATGTGCTCGAATAGTATTTACTGGCTCTATGTACGTATCCGATATGGTCTAGTGGCTAGGATACCTGGCTCTCACCCAGGAGGCTCGGGTTCGATTCCCGGTATCGGAAATTTTTTGAAGACATTTCCATTGGCAGGCTTTTTATTTAGTACCTAAGATATTGAAATAGTTTTATAGTTTCTCTCCAGGCTCGATCTTAAAATGAGTAAAATAAAAGAATTAGCTTTGATTAAAAGTAATTCTTGGTTGAAAACCTTTTTAGAAAAAAAAATACAACAGTCTTCCAAATAAAAAGTATTTTTGAATGTTTCTTTGTATTTTAACACCGTCTTCCGAAATAAAATTTTGTTTTATACTTTGTAGTGTTTTTCATTAAGTATGTATTATAATTTGGAAGTCGGCTATTTCTTTTTTTGTTAAAAAGTTTTTATTTTTCACTTTTAGTGGTAGGTACATACCCCACCCACACCTAACAACACCACTGGAAAGTCACAGGCAAGCAAAATACTCAAATTCGTTTACTTGGATGTCATTTTTTTTCCAGCTATTTTGATTTAAAAACCAAACTACTGAACCAATTTTGTTGAAATTAAAAAAAAAAAATCCCATCTCTGATGAGTCTCTTAGTCGCCTCTTACGACACCCACGGGAACGAGATGTTGCTATTCTTTTACGTCCGACACCATACAGAACGACACCCAAGTTTACAGTTTACACCACCGTGTAAACACTGCGATTCTGTAAACTTCCCACCGGAAGTTTACAGAATCGCAGTGTTTAACAGACCGGCCTGTCACCAACGTAACCGAAAACCGCAATCTCGCAAAACCCACTCTTAATCCATCTAAAGACATTGACAAACTAAAATAGAAATCAAGATAAACTTACCGAATGGTTGCAAAGTCTATACTTCAGACTAACATAAGCAATTTGTTGAACCGACGTTAATTTTGAATAGTTAACGGGGTGATTAATCATTGCAAAGTTAATTAAAGCTAAAGTTTAGTTCAACGCAGATGGGACGAGACGCTTCATACAATGTTATGTAAGTGATAAAGAATATTAAGTTTGCTTTGTAGTTATGTAATAGTATTTATAATAAGGTTTCTAGATTAGTAAATAAACGAAGAAATATAAAATACATTTTATTAAATACAAATCTGGCGGTGAGTTTTAGGGTTCCGTACCCAATGGAACCCTAGTACTATGCCTCCGCTGTCCGTCCGTCTGTCCGTCTTACAGGCAGCGGGCTTTTCAAAGACCGTAATAGGTAGACAGTTGATTTTTTATACAGAGTGTGTATTTCTTTTGCCGCTATAACAACAACTAATATAATTTCAAATTAATTAAAAATTAAAGGGGAGCCCCCTTTAATTTTTAATTAATTTGAAATTATATTACCATACCATTACCATACAAGAAAAATGCGAAGTGAACAGAGGATCGTTATCGTAGAAATAACAAAACGCAGCTTATAGCCAGTTCTCGGAAATACCTAACATCAGTCCATTACAAATCGGATCAACTGTATGGGGAGGGACACCATGTCGTCTGATATTTTGGGGACAATTAAAATTACAAAAATTTGTATCGTACCCACGTGTTAGTTGATATCATCGTTTGCCTTTATTTATCTGTTACCTACTAGCAGTTGCTTTCGACTTTGTCCGCGTCTGTTTAGAATTTTATTGTTTTATTTTTTTGTACGGAACCTTAATCGTTTGTCTTAAATGTAAGTTGAGTTATTTCTTATAACATCAGCTATCCACCAGTGAACCTCCGGTAAAAATCTATTCAGTCGTTTTGGAGATTAGTCGGAACCAAGAGACAGACACAAACGCCGACAGACATACAAAAAGGTTTTTTTGCTATTCTAAACGTATACGTAGGTGCGATGTATCTACAGGTTTCATATGCATTTAGAAAAAATATATTATTTTGATATTGCAAACAGACACTTAGCTCGAAAATATAAAAAAAATATATTAAGTTAAAAACCGGCCAAGCGTGAGTCGCACTCTCACACGAAGGGTTCCGTACCATAAACCAAAAAAAAACACGTTTCTTCTATGAGAGCCCCCTTTAATTTTTAAGTTAATTAAATTTTTATTAAGTACTTGTTATAACAGCAACAGAAATACTTCATCTGTAAAAATTGCAACTGTCTAGCTATCACGGTTCATGAGGTACAGCCTGGTGACAGACAGACGAACAGTGGAGTCTTAATAATAGGGAACCCTAAAAAAATATAAAGAAACCTTTTCATTGGCGAGACCCAAAAAATTAGGCACACTATCTATATTCAGTCTAACGACCGCATGAAAACTAAGTTCATCCCGTTTATAAGCTCTACAGTGGTATTTACCCGAACATTAATAAAATTTAAGAATGCCTGCCATGCCATAGGTAGGTATATATGTATGTAGGACATATAGTTCCAAATTCTCGACATAAAATTCCTGATACCACTCATTATATTACTACATAATTTAGATAAGATAGTACAGAACCCTATTAGCTTATAATTTACGACCTAAACATAAATCTAACTAATATTTTGATAAGATTAATGTGAACTAACTCAATGCCTATGGGAATTGAGTTTGTAGAATATTCATAAAATATTCTTCAGCTAATGTATTTTATAATGAGGTCAGTAGGACGAAGAAAGATGTAGGTAGATATGAATTCTAACCATTTATACCTAGGATTCATAAAATACAGATTTTATGGAGCTTAGTAGTAACTGTAATATATTAGTCCTCCTGACCGATTTCGGCCATGGCGGCCAACTCAACCGAGACTAGCCATCGGCGCGGGACATATTATAGTGCACAAGTGTGTGCGCAAACACAGGTGCACTCCCTCTTCCATCACTCTCATATTCCGATGGGACGGCAACCCGACACGACCGGAGAGGGATCTGGCTGGTAGTAACTATTATTTATTAAGTATGTAAGTGGGACCAAAATAAAGGCTTTTACTTCTTGAAACTGCTTTTTATTTATTAAAACTTCTTCACTTCTTAGTTACTAACGTTCTCATTACGTCGTAAAAATCTTCTTCTCCTTCCCTTTTACACACATACTCTCTCATTCACTCATCGCTGCGTTCATACACCTTTCAATATTTTTAAGTTTCGATGCGTTCTAAATTAAACAACCTACATGTATGTTTGTTAGTTAATCACGTCACAACGGCTGAACGGATCAGGATGAAATTTAGCACAAAGATAGGTTATAATGTGGAATGGCGCATAGGTTTTATCCCGGGAATATATATTTCCTTGGGATAATTTTCGACATTCACGCGGGCAAAGGACCTTCTTTCTTAGAGCGTTTTTTTTTTGGTCCATTTTTCCATGTGTCCTGTAGAGGTGTTAAGACGGCGCAATGTCAAAGGTATTTTTTTTACATGAAGCGACTGCCTATCAGACCTCCACAACCCAGTAACTGGGCAACACTATACCACTTGGCAAGACTAGTCTCAGATTTTCTGGCTTCTGATTACCCGTAACGACTGTCAAAAGTCCAACCACTGACGTGCTTTCTGAGGCACGCATGAGTTTTGGTTCACATACCAGAACTTCTCCGTACCTCAGAAAGCACGTGGATGTTACCCATCTACAGACCGACCTCGGCAAGCGTCGCTTTACCTAAAATATCAACCGGTGTGGCTGGTGTTATTTAGTCAGGAGCTCCTCGAAGTATGCATAGTTCCCATACATGCAAATAAAATCGCGTTCAGCATAAGTAAATCAATTCGTATAACGTTACATAATTTTACTATATAATATTTAGTACCTGGATGATCGAGCTTTACACGTTTTTTTTTTGTTTTGGTAAACGTTTTCTAAAAATGAAACCTAGCTAGATCAATTATTGATCGGTATCGGTAACGGTTCCAAAGACGGTTTTCATGAAATTTTCTATGCAGTGGCCCAATGCATACTAAATTTCATGAAAACCGTCTTTGGAATCGTTACCGAGGTTCAGATAGCTAGCGATCCCGACAGACGTTGTCCTGTCCGAACGTTTGCTTTGTGTACGACGAAAAATTATCGAAATTGATTTCAGCGCCACCTACCGGATCCAGTTGTGAATCTAAACCATTCTCGAATCCCCTTGAACACACACAAAAAAATTCATCAACATCGGTCCAGCCGTTTAGTAGGAGTTCAGTGACATACACACGTACACAAGAAATATTTATATTAATGTTTAAGAATTCCTCGTTCAAAGGTAATAGATTTACAATTAATGTTAATAACTAACTTAAAACTACTTACTTTAACTATTTATATAAACTAAACCTAAATATCATGTATTGTAAAATACTTTGCATACTATTGTATAAATTCAAGTTTTTAAAAGCTTAACAGACAGATGTGTTGCTGGGGAGTTTGTTGCGCCACTTCTTTTTCCCAGCTACAACACTAGGAAGTGGTGACGGGCGGCCGTTTTGGGGGACTGTCTTTATGTAGAACTTTGACGTTCAAAAAGTGCTGGCACTCAGCCTAATTTGAATAAATGACTTTTGAATTTTGAATTTTATATAGGTACATATACAAAAACAAAATGCACTCAGGCGTCGAAACGTGCCCAGAAAAATGGCAGCATTGCCACGCTAAATGGCAATGTTGCAATTCGTATAACCCCTCTCAAACATAAACTTAAATATTTAGTCACTTTTAAAATCCCACAAGTTGAATTTGCATTTCAAAATAAATATTCAAATCCAAATGAACTAGTAACGGACGCCCGGTTGGTCGGCAACCTGCCAACGTCAGTAATTAGCTTGAATTAATTATTCGACCTTTTTGTCTTCAGTGCCAATTGTTTTCTCTATTATACTTTAACTGGCTTCTACAGTTCAGATATTGATTACGAAGTTTTTGCTTTTATTAGTTGGAATTTGTTGAATGAGTGATTGTTTTAACCGAAGGAAATTGAAAAGTGTACCTTTTTAGGGTTTAAAACGGACCCTATTACTAAGACTCCACTGTCCGTCTGTCTGTCTGTCACCAGGCTCTATCTCGTGAACCGTCATAGCTAGACAGTTGAAATTTTCACAGATTATCGATGTATTTTTGTTGCAGCTAAGTATAACAACAAATAAACAATGAAATAAAATTAAAAATAGGAGGGGGCCCCCATACAAGAAACGTTATTTTTTGGCTTATGGTACGGAACCCTTCGTGTGCAAATCCAACTTGCACTTGGCGAGTTATTGTATGATATCACTGTCGTGAAAATGTTTTTTGAAAACTTTTAGTTTAAAAACTCCGGTATTCTTAACAATAATTTGCTAGAATTTGCATTAAAAAACAAAGATTGGGTGCCAAAACAATTTGGGTGGATTACATACTAAAATTACTGGGTTTTGAGAATTAAAAAATGTAATCACAATTTTAACTACAACACATATTTGCGTTAAAAAAAGAAAGCTGGTATTTATATTTTCGTTGTGAAATTTATATTGCGAAAAAAACATTTAGCGTCATGTCTAAGCGTCATCAGACTTTTAAGGCTAAGAAAGCTCTGAATAAAAGTAGTACAGAAAAAAGTTAAAATTCAAAAAACAATTCCGATACCGGGAATCGAACCCGAGCCTCCTGGGTGAGAGCCAGGTATCCTAGCCACTAGACCATATCGGATATTGTCAACAAGTTCGAAATTATCTAATACAAGTCTTTGACCTTGAAAATAATTATTAAAAATAAAGTTTGTGTGAGTGTTAACTTTCATATAATGGTTTATTTGTGAAGTTTCAATGAATTCATAAATAATTAATTTTTTGTTACATAACTTTCAGTACTATAATATCAAACAAAGCTTATCTATCCGAATGTTCAGTACTGACTATTGAATAAAATATTAACTTTGGAGACACATTGGACATAATCGTAAATTAACTGAAAATTTCAAAATAAACATATATTTCCCAAGTTATTTAGTTTTATGTAGGTAATATAATGAAAGATCTTTGACGAATCGAATCCGCAACGAAGTGATCTGACAGAGAACCAAAGTTGTCGACATAGCTTACAGAATAAGCAAACTGAAGTGGCAATGGGCGGGCAAAAATTTGCCGTAGAACTGATGAACGTTGGGGTAGACGACTTCTTGAGTTTAGACCGCGAATCGGCAAACGTAAGGCCCTCAGGCTCTGCCAGGGTTGCGGAATTTGTTCGAAAGAGTCACCGCGGCCCTGGAACGCAAAAGGCTATAGAAGGAACACGGATGGGTTTTAGTCAGTAAAAGTCTGACACGCCCTTCCGCTCCACCCAGAGCGGTAAAAGTAATATGATGATTTCCCATCATTAAAAAAAAAGAGAAACTCATATTAGGTTAGGTTAGTATCTGACTCCACTTCACAGCTGTAATCTCCAATTGCAACTCTCACTTAACTGCTAATAGCCACCATATGAAGATCATCGCTCCACCTAACCTTCTAAGGTCAAATCGCGGTCTATCCATGTTAATCCCAGCGTCTGACACCACTATGGTAGACACCAGATAAAACAATAGCGGTCACTGTATTGATCTACCAAAATCTATTGACATTCTGTATTTAAAATCAGAAATAAAGACATAACGGTGCCTGAATCGACACTATCGTGATCATTTAAATTTTCTGTAATGAAAAATGATTCAGACAGCATCAGTCGGTCTGACATATCGCTGAAATGGACCTTTTTAGAGCAGCCGTGAGACACACACTTAGTTCTTAGTATACCTACATATATATTTTTTATTTCTATGTACCGTGCGTGTTTCATGTAAGTGCTAAATAAATATTATTCTTTCGTTTCTTTCTTTCATAAATTCGTGTACCTTCGAAGAGATATTAAGGAAAGTAAGATATTCTTTACTGCATTTTTTTCTGGCGCCTACCATAATTTTATTATACTGCCAGGAATCTGCAATACAATCTTCTTTTTATCCAGAAAAACTTTCAATACATCTAGGACTATCCCACTTTTCAGTAAAACCATGGTCATCGCTACCAAATCGCTGAGTGTGCGTAATAGGTGCCCGATCGAACCGGATTATCCTGCAAACCGTCCATGACTAATGATCAGATTTAATATTGCTTTGAAAGCGATCCAGGGAAAGCCCGTGTTTCAAACTAGTCGGCACGTTACGTTGGTACGGTTAGATTAAAAGTATTTCATATTTAACTTTTTAAATCTATTCAAAAAAGAACCAGCAAATGGGTCTTTTTTACACACAAGGTATAACAGACAGTCCTCTGTGCAGAGCATGCATGGAGGAGGAGGAAACGGTGTCGCACGTGCTCCTTGAGTGCACAGGCGTCGCCGATATACGTAGGGACACCAAATTCACTCACAGACACCCTGAACTCTTTAGGAGGACTGATCTGCTTCTGGAGGTAGGTTGGCTGGTTGGAATGACGGCCGCCATGGCCCACGCACAATGGTCCAACATCAGGACTAAGTGCGGAAACCATACCCCAATAGATAGATAGATGGGTCTTTTTTAACGGCAGAACACCGCGGCAGATCAAGCCGAAGATTGACTCCTACCGCTTTTAAATTTAGGCTAGTTTGAGTAGATAAATTCTATATAAATGACTAGCATTTACCCGCGACTTCGTACGCGCATATCCCGCTTACCGACTGGTAGTTCCAGAGATTAGCGCGTTCAAGCAAACAAACTCTTCAGCTTGAATATCGCATAGATTCATCTCGAAAAGAAATACCAAATGGGGCCTACTGAACAGCAAGCGACTTCGTGGCAGACAAAGGAGAAGATAGTGGGATGACTCCTAGCGAAAAGACTAGTCCACAGTCCAGCAGAAGATATAATTATGTTGAAATGGTGAAAATTTTGCCCTGCAAAGCCGTCTCCTGGGTTGGCGATATAGATCCATTATCTGCCTAGCCTTTTCCCAACTATGTTCTGGTAGACTTCCAGTTTATCCAGTGATACTGGAAGTCTACCAAAACCAACCATGTCACCAACCCACCATGATACCAACCATGTTCTGGTAGACTTCCAGTTTATCCATTGATACTGGAAGTCTACCAGAATCAACCATGTCACCAACCAACCATGATACCAACAAACCATATCACCGACCAACCATGATACCAACTATGTTCTGGGAGACTTCCAGTTTATCCATTGATACTGGAAGTCTACCAGAATCAACCATGTCACCAAACAACCATGATACCAACTATGTTCTGGAAGACTTCCAGTTTATCCAGTGAAACTGGAAGTCTACCAGAACCAACCATGTCACCAACCAACCATGATACCAACTATATTCTGGTAGACTTACAGTTTATCCAGTGATACTGGAAGTCTACCAGAATCAACCATGTCACCAACCAACCATGATACCAATTATGTTCTGGTCAAAACCAATCAACCAACAGCGAAACATCGCAGATTCATTGAAGATTATAGAAGCGTATACCTCTTCTGGTATAAATATAAGCGTGTAAGAAATAAAAGGTTTATGTCACACCACACCGTGTGACATAAACCTTTAGATATTTTAATATTAATAATTAAGTTCAACTAGCAACCCGCCCCGGCTTCGCTTTATTTTTAGGTTAGCTCCTATATGTATTTATTTTTAGTGTAATGTAATTTTTTCATGCTCATCTCACCGTGGAATTGGTTTTGTTAGTGGGTAGTGTTATAGAAGTTAGCAGTTTTTGCATTGAAATATTCTTTGTACTGCAATGCAAATGATTAATAGAGTGTCAGTGGAGTTTCTTGCACGTTCTTCTACATAGAGATCTACGCTTTCGAATGTGCAAATAGCTTCATGTTTTACAATTCAAAAGTGCCTGTAAATTGTTTGTTGTTTTAAAGAAAAAAAATTATTTGGGACTCGCACAAGACAAACAAACCAGTAAAATAAAATTAATAACAGACTAAACAGTATAAAATAATTATCTGTGCGAGGCCAAAATGGTCCCTCTCTCAGCTTATGCTGCGATATCTAAAAAATAAATAACGCAGCGCTGGTATTCTGATAGGGCCAGTCAGTGGTGTCACGGATACACTCACGGAGCATATATAAAAGAAATATACAAATAAAATAACAAGTATAAATATGGGTAAAAATGCAACAATTATTAATATATATATATAAATAACAAAAAAAATGATAAAAAACCGGTACATACAAACAATAAATAAGCTGACACCCAATAGCCCAGTGCTCCAGCTTCATTTGTCGATATCATAGATAAATGAATAGAGCGCGCGGTTTTGAAATAAATGCTTAGTTGGATCAGTGTTGGGTTGCGTTACTCCGGAACGTGGAGTTCTTAGTTCGATCCCCGGACTGGACAAACATTTCTGGGTACTTTCTGGGTACTTACTATCTCTCTCCTTAGTCGTCCTTACTTGGGTTATCTGCTTTTGTTTCATAATTATTATGTTATATATGTATTTATCTATTACATATATAAATTGTACACCTAAAACTACCTACAGCACTGTCTTTCCTTCTCTCTTTAAAATCCATCCAAAGGCTGTCTTTAAAAGATCGCTTTTAGCGATAAGGGCGCCCATTGTTTCACCCTATGTAATGTTTTTCTTCATCTATTATTTCTGTAACTTATATGGTGTATATAATAAATAGAATTCTATTCTACTTTTTTAATTTATCGCACACAGACAGACGCAGCGGGATGACTTTGTTTCTCATAATGATATTACATTAATATTTAGCATTCCAGCACAGTATCATGCGCGCACTCTGCATATATTTTTAACGTCCTCGGAGAGTTACAAAGTAATTAGTTTAATACATATTATTAAAGAAGATAATTAATGTTATTACAATGCAATTATCTTCGAAGCTAATTTGATATGAACGGCAAAGTAATGTTACTTTACTTTTTAAAAGATAAATCGAGTTAATTTAAAAATTGTGAATTTTTACGATACTTTTTATCTTCAATATGTTATTATCCCCGCATTATCTTTATAGTTTGCATTTAGAACAGTGGTCGTCAAACTATGTCGGCGGATGATATTTGTGCGGCCCGCGATACACAATTTTAGAAGACAATATTAACATCAAAACTGATTTATCTAGCTTCATGTGTTACTAACTAAATAAAAATGCGCGGAACGGGAATATGAGTACCTACAAATTTTCTTGAGTACCTCCCATGATGCGGGAATCTACGGGGCAATTGCGTTTTCACAGTTCATCAAAATATTTAGATAGGTGTCAAGTACAATCCATGAGTGTGCGGCCCGCAGGGACAGGTACCTCATATTGTCCTATGTGGCCCTTGATTAGAAAAGTTTGACGGCCACAGATTAGAAGGTATAGATCTGATTTGGTAAGATACAATCATGTGTAGCTAACTAAATAAAAGTGTGTGGAACGGGGATGGGTACCAACAACAAACTTTCCTCCCGGATTGCGGGAATCTACGGTGCAAGCGCATTTTCACATCTCGTAAAAATATGTTAGATAGGTGTCATCTACGATCCACGAGTGTGCGGCCCACAGTGATACCTCACATTGTCATATGTGGCCCTTGATTAGAAAAGTTTGACGGCCACTGATTAGAAGTACAGTCATTCTTTAAAGGTCAACCGTTAAAACTCAAAAAATGCTAATTTGGGAGCAAAAATAGCCAAGTGTATTAAATTTGAGACCGCGGACAAAATAATACTAACGTTAAATCTAAAAGTTACAGTCAATATTTACCATCCCACTGTCCTAAAACCCATTATTTCCTAGCTTTACCTGCTGACCGTACCTTAATAATATAGGTACATTCAGTAAATTGATTTGTGATCGCACACTGCCAGTAATCTGTGTTTGTAGCCATTGATAGGGGCTGGACATGTTTGGTGCATGCCAATTAACGTTAGCAGCCAAAATGGTGTGGAAAACTGACTCTGGTGTTTAATGTGGGCTAGTGGGTAAAATTATTTCCATCAATCAAGCATACTGGTCCTGCTCCATAGGACTATCAAGAGTGTACAGTCAATCAAACTGATTGGCATAATGTATTTAACTATATAGATGTAGTTTTTTGTGTATTTTTTTCTATGGAATAACTCACGCACTGTAAAATCAATTGTTTGCAATATTTGTAAATATGTGAGTACTATTTATTGTAAAACTTTTACTTGAAAAGAGTAACTATGGAGTTTCTTGTCCGTTCTTCTCCATAAGAATCTTTCAGGAATGTACAGTAATCTTTTGTGAATGGACAGTAGAGTCACTTTATTTTTATACAAATTCTTTTAACTGTAATGTTGACGTTCAAAAGTGCCTTTTAATGGCCTAATTGGAATAAACGTTTTGACTTTGACTTTGATCACAATGATGGGAATGATAAATTATATTTATTTTTGCTCGCACGCTAGCTCGCAATGTGTAAACTAGCCATTATTTGTAACCTATTTGCAAAAATAATAATAATAATTTATTAACCATTGTTACAGTGTATTACACAGTGGTCCCCGAACTAGGCAGCGCCAGCCGGTCGATTCTGAAAACATGTTGGAGTAAAGGCTTAGGTGAAGTGATCACGAGGTGAATTGTCAATCCATACAAGATGGAATGACAACTAAGTTTGTGACCACTTCACCCAAGCCTTCACTTCGACATGTTTATAGGTTCGACTGGCAGGATAGCGAATTCACGTAAATTTTAAGTAACATACTATCAATCCAATGCGATAAATGGCATCATGCCTGTATTTTTCAAAGGGGTGCTGATAAAAAATGCTCGCAAATCCAGACTCCGAGTTATTGCTGTGAACGTTTCCAATGGAAAAACTCACTAATTACTACTTTGCCCAGCCTGGGAATCGAGTCCAGCCAACGCAACGCAACATGGAACCAACCAAGCATAATACATTTCAGTACACAGCATATTTTAATTCCAAAACTGCCAACTTCCATTACACCATCCACTTACAAAACAAAAACCTATTCCACGGTACGATGAGCATGAAAAATATAACATTACACTAAAAATAAATATATGTAGGAACTAAACTAAAAATAATGTGCAGCGAATAGATATTTACCGCCGTCCTTCGCTCCCCGTCCGGTTTGTTCTGCTTTTATCCAGTTATATCCGGCTCAATCTGGTTGGGGAATTAAAGTATAATATAGGGTACCAGTTGCTTCTCATACTGGGAGTGAGCCTGGATTTAGGAGACGGGGTTTTGTTGGAAGTTGTGTTGACAATCTATATTTAATACTAGCTTCTGCCAGAGGATTGGCCCGCGTGAATGTCAGAAATTATCCCAAGGGATAAAAACTAGCCTATAATATTTTCTATTCCAGACTATAACATATCTCCGTATGTCGCTACTGGGATCCAGCAGAATACCAGCGTCAGGTATATTTGCCTAGCACATGCTGAGTTGGACTCCCATTTGGTGCTACATGAGACACACACCGCATATTGGATTTTTTTTGCATGTCAAATATTTTTTTTGTCGTAGTAGTTTACCACTGACAGATTGCCATAAATTCTGTCTTTTTCTTTTTTTTAAAATGTTTTTTCATATTTGTATTTTCTACTATTATTAATCATGTAAGTGTGCTTTTGTGTGTTGTAACGTGTTTTCTGTTCTTGTACCAAATAAATGTTTTTATCAATTTATCTATCTTATCTATCTCCGAGCAAAACTTCATCTAGTTCCGTTTAGCCGTTCTGGCGTGATTGAGTAACAAACATCCATCTATCCATCCAAACTACCGCATTTATTAATAGTAATAAGATTTCATCCAATTCCGTTAAGTTGTTATGGCATAATGGTTTATGCCTATAATTTTTTTTTGTTCGGGAAAATAAACAGTTATATATTAAAAACTTATACTAGGTTATAAATTTATCAGAATAATAAATGTATAATCTACGAAATTTTTCCCAAAATATTAAATGTTATATTATAACAGTGCGCTATTTTAAGCTGTTAAAACAGAGAAGTAGTTAACTTTAAACAAAAACATAAACAGGCATGCGAGCAACAGTGAAATAAAGAGGGAGAGAGAATGAGTAAATATTAAACTAATTATTATAATCGTGTGTTACTATGGTTTTTTTTTGCTGCTTCATTCCTGTAGTCTGTCTGTCCCATAGAAACGGTACCTTTTTCAGGATAAAAATAAATTAAGGCACTCAAGATAGTGTAGCTTTCCAATCAATGAGAAATCGTAAAAATAATCGGATTATAGTTGGATCGGGACCGCTGTACCGCGCTGGTATGTGCGCAGAGAGGGGGGGGGGGGGGGGAAAAGTGAAAGCTGCCGATCGATTCTGTAAACATGTTGAAGTGAAGGCTTGGGTGAAGTGATCACGAGGTGAGCTGCCAATCCATATAATCACGATGTCACGTGGGCACGAAGTGAGCTGTCATTCCATCTTGATCACAAAGATCACTCCGTCAGTCCGCCGTCAACGCTCATGGCAGCAGGTAATGTTTTTATAAATTTAGTTTTTATTCATGACGATGAATAAAAACATTACTTGAAATACTAATACTAATATTTTAATAAAAACGTACCTAGTAATTTTTTTCATTTACCATTACAATAGTATAATATTTCCTAACCAACATATTAAGCTATATCTCTATGCTATAAAATATTGTAAACTGAAATATTGTAATCGTAAGATCTGTCCAACCCAGGGTTGCGGAATTTGTTCGAAAGAGTCACCGCGGCCCTGGAACGCAAAGGGCTTTAGAAGGAACATGGATGGGTTTTAGTCAGTAAGAGTCTGACACGCCCTTCCGCTCCACCCAGAGTGGAAGAAGTCATTTGATGATTTGCTATCCTTAAAAAAAAGGGTCTGTCCGACAGTGTCGAACTCTCATGTAAACCCATGCTTTTTCCTGTCATCACCCCGCCTCACCGCACCTTCCTTTAAGGAGCAATACATCTGTCCCGGTCGACCTATAGTTCTATTAAAAACAAACAATCATTTAACTTCTTCAAAGTAAGTGGTAAGTGACAGGAGAAGCAGTAAAGTTTTTTTGCTACAGAGAATTTGCTGAATAAGTAATTGATTTCCTAAAATTCTGGGGTGGTGGAGCCCACCTACCTTCCTTCCTTAGTAGTACATCTACAATGGCATGCCAAATTGACGAAGATTTGGGTCCTTCACTAATCTGTTTACTACGATAAGTGAATCTTAAAAGAAGTCTTCGAAAATCGTAAACAACTGGACATTTTCCTGTTTCCGGTCCGGTTTTATTCCGCTCTCATCCGGTTTACACAAGTTTTATAAAAAGCTATATAGTGAAAGGATGAAACTGTCAAGCAGAGTGCGTCCCTAATCCCAGCTTAAAAAGGACTCTGCAAGTCATCAGTTATCATGGCGACCCTTTTTGAAATGTTAAATAAGGTTTTTATATAGAAATATATAAAGGACACAACCTTTATGCTAATGTATTTTTGGGTTTTTGAATATTAGGAGGCCACAGCAATATGCTTTATCATACAGATTACCGACGACTGAAATAGGGTTATTACTATGCTTACCTAACTCGATGTGCTACAGACACAAACAATATTTTTACGTATAGGTTATTATGTTAGGCACGATATCATAACGCTAATTAAATACCTATTTATTGTACAAGTAAATCATGACAGTATGGCATAATTTTTGTAAATGAAATTTATTTTGTTAAAAATAACAATGTTGGAAGTCAAAGTCTCTATTAAAGTCCATCCAATCCGTAATAAACAAATACAACGTGTAGCAGAATAAACGCAATACCTATTTAGGAGTCATTGTACAAAAAAAACAACTTAAAAACAAAAACAACTTGTAAATAACTTTCACTATGGACCATATCTCATATAGGCCGGCAACCCGACACCACGGGAGAGAGATCAACGGCTTAACGTGCTTTCCGAGGCACGGGGGCGTATCCTATTGGAAAAACTCAATAACACGTAGTGCTTGACCTGGGAATCGAATCCAGGACCCTACGCTCGGCAATCAAAACTTGCGACCGCGAGACCAACGGAGCAGTCAAAAATAAGCAAAGTCATATACCAACATAATAAAGTCACCAGTTACAAAAATCTAAGAAAAAACACCTACTAATATTCTTCAGAAACATCCATAAACAACGGAACCGGATGTTTACAACCAGCATAAGCAAAAACGAGTGATCTATGCCCTTATACTAACGAATACAACAATCATCGTATGTTACAGACAAATCCCTGGCGACTGTACTGCAGAAATATCCATATATCCAAATATTTTCCCGCCGTGTTTTATTGTTTCCCCAACCAATAGATCACGGAACCGCAACGGACGACCATCACATACGTATACATATATCTGGAGTTAGCGGCTCGTCTAACTGACGTTTGTGACTGTGAAATATTTTAACTGGAATATCAAAAAAAAACTGTTTTTTTTTTGTAAAGGTTTTTTCTGGGCAAGTGGCTTGACTATATCAAGTAGTGCGAGTTTGATTTCTGTAAACATCTCAACGTGAAACTTAAGTGAAGTGAGCTGAATATTATTTGATGTCGTTTGCAGCTCGTCATAGTTGGGCCACTGGGCCAGAATGACATTTTTGGTTACGATGTGGATGATCCTTTGAAATAATTCTCATTGATTTCAAGCACTGAAAATCCTTTAGATGCAGTTAGAAATAGTATCCAATCTGCCCAGCCTTTTCATAAAAAAGGTTTATTAATTTGTCTTAGTTTATTATTGTTTAAGATGTTTTTTTTGTATTTTATGAGTGGGCCTCAGTTGCTGATAATAAAATGATAATAATAATAATTATAAATATGTTGGAGTCGGTAACCTAACCTAACCGGATGCAGCTGAGTACCAGTATTTGCCATAGAGCGACTGCCTAGCTTAATACCACAACCCGGTATCACGGTAATACGGTACCTCTTGGCAAGACCTCAGAGTTTTTGGCGGGATTTTTTCGAGTGAAGTTTAGCGGCTGTTTTAATTATTCGTAAATTTATTCCTAGTGGATATTGTGATGTAAATTGGTGTAGTTTTGTGTCGAAAGTGTCCATGCACCTAGAAATACGTGGAATTATTGAAACAGGCGCGATCTCGGTTAAGTGAAGCTGAGAATTTTATTGTAGTATTGACTACCTCAGACGAAACTTGACGAGAATGCCGAATCGATATATGTATTTGCTACCAGATACTCTAAAAATCATTAGAATGTGTTACATCCGCATTCTCATGCAAAACAAAGTGTTTGTCAAAAAAATCAAGACTGCGACTGAAGGACTCAGGAACAGCCGGGACCAACGGCTAAACATGCTGTCCAACGCATGGAGGAATTTCGATTTGTTAAGATGGGCACCCATCCTAGGACCGACCTCGGCAAGAGTAGCTTAACCTTAAAGATCGACCCTTTCGGCGGTTATTATTAAGCCACAAACATCTGCAGTTACAAATACATCACTACAGATAAACCAAGTTAGCCAATCCCGAAACTATGTCACCTTTGACATTTGCATAGAATACGTAGTTTGAGAATCTCAGGGTACACCATCTACGTCTCGTTAAGACGTTCCAAGGAAATTCAGGATCAATGACGATTACGTGACCCGCTTTCAGAAGTTACTGGTAACAACAGGAAGGAATATTGAAGACTAGTTTCTGTCCGCGGTTTCGGCTGAGTAAAAGTATTTTCATGGTTTTTTTTTAATAAAAGTCCTAAGCATAAGTATAATAAAACTCTGACGTTTCTATCGTTCTACTTAATGGCCTAGTTAATCTTCATAGTACCGATCAGCTATCTACCAGTGAAAGTCCCGTCAACATTTTCCCGTCAATTGATTTTAAATATTGAGTAAAAAGCTAACATTTTATAATTTTTTAGAGTTAAAAATGTGAATAACCACAAATTATGCATGAGGTGTTAACCTTTAATTAATTGTTGCACTTGTAAAAAAATACAGAATGTAACTGTGATGTGATGTGTAAACAATTGTTGGTTAACCAAATAAATAATTAAGTAAACATCGGTCCAACCGTTTCGGAGATTAGCCGGAACAAACAGATGGCCATAAAAAAGTTAAATTGTTATATGTATTGTATGTGAGGTTCTATTAAAGTACATGTAAAAATTCTAACTCAGCATTCAGTCCGTCTAACCAAAGATATCCAAGCAAAAAAAAACTGATTAAAGTAATTTTATTTTGACCTAAAATAATAAATTGACGGCACACTAGAATAAACACATCCATTATGGGTAGGTACTTGACGTGGTCACGTGCGCCTGCACATTTATAGTATCAGAATATGATATAACAAAGACATGGTTGTATTTATGCATTGAGTAACCATTATTGTAAGTGTATTTTCGCCAACTGATTTTTTTTCTTGAATGATTTCTAAAACTTTGTCCATCTATTTAACCTTTTATACTTTTATAGTATGCTCGTACCTGTATACTGTTGTATTGGTATAACAAACAGACACTTTAATTTGTCGAGATTTTGTTGGTCGAGTGGTTAGTGACCCTGACTGCTAAACCTGAGGTTGTGGGTTCGATTCCCACCCAGGACAAATCTTTGTGTGATGAGCATGATCATTTGTTCTGTGTCTGGGTGTAATTTGTCTATAATATGTATGTATTTAGAAATATATAAGTATGTTTATCAGTTGTCTGGTTGCCATAGCACAGGCTCTGCCTAGTTTGGGATCGGATGACCGTGTGTGAGTTGTCCCAAGATATTATTATTATTTATACGTATAGAAGATAGAAGGTACTTTGTAACTATAAAATGTTGCAAGGTTTAGTTTTATTTTGATGGATACATTACATTAAGATGTTTCTTCCGTAACTTACTTTTAGTGCATCTTAAAGAAAGGGTACCAAGAGATGAAATGAATAGATAAACGAACTCGCAAGAAGGGTTCCGTAACATAAAGCGAAAAAATCTCCTTTTAATGCGAGTCTTAATTTATATTTTGGCAATAGTGAGATAATAACACACTTTATCAAAATTTGAACTGGGAGACAGTTGAAATTTTGGTTTCAAAAGTTGTAGTAGCTAACAAGACAAGTGTCAATTAATTTGATTTACAGATTGAACACACAACTTTTCTGTGTCATGTATTGTAAAATACTTTACATACTAGTGAATAATTCAAGTATTTAAAACTTAACAGACAGATGTGTTGCTGAGGATTTTGTTGCGCCACTTCTTCCCAGCTAACACTAACAAGTGGTGACGTTCGGGCGTTTTGGTGGACTGTCTTTATGTAGAACTTTGACGTTAAAAAAGGCGGCACTCAGCCTAATTTTAATATATGACTTTTGGTAGACATCGCTGGTCTATACCTACATATATGACTAGATTGGTGTAGGTACAATAAGAAGTACGCATCACCTTTGTACCTATTGTTCTGTTCCCATCTTCTTATCTATTTGTTAAATATGTGTACATAAACTGTTAAATAAATAAATAAATATTCGACTCGATCTAAATCCGAATTAGTTATAGTATTTATTAATACGAAGTCTGAACTCGAATAGCATACAAAATGTAGCGTTTAATTACAAATTCTAAATCTGTGGTATTGCGAAGAATGTAGGTCGAGCTGTTGGCTCATTAATTAATTACAGTAGAAAATGTGCTTATATTGATTAGGGTTTCAACGAAGAGCTTTTAATAAAGTTCCTAGGGTTTTAAAGCGTTGGCTTTTTTTTTCAAGAACTTAATTAAATGTATACAGGGTGTTTGAGAAGTGCCTGATGCAGGCAGCTTACTTGCAACTACTTTAAAACAATGTTGTGAGTGTAACGTGACGATAACGAGTGTGTAAAAAGTTATAATGCACAGATCAAAAATATTTTTTGCCTGTAGGTATACCAAATAGCTTTGTTGACGCTTTACAGTTTTTTTTTATTTTAAAGTAAAAAAAACATGTTTGGGGTCCTTCTTTCTACTTTCTGAACGAAAAACACTTTCTGCGTGTTCTTTTTACTCCCTTAAGGTCGCTGGCGCATGGCGTCGCCTTAACAAACGTAAATTCCTTGCATCATCTTCATATTATGTATATCATCGCCTTTAACTCTGCATTTTCACTGAGCAAATTTTACGATCTTTTTTTTACTGTCACAAAATATCCTCTTCAAGACAATCTTAAAAAAAATATGTATGATGATGTGATGCAAGTTTATGAGAGATTGTAATAACTTAGCCAATCTTGATGGAGGGTGCAGCAACATAAAACATGGGGGAATTTTTGTGTGCCTACCTAATCATGTGTTTACAGCCGCGACCGCGAAAATGATGGGGTGGTTGGTACTTTTTTATGCTATAGCTAAAGGGCGATTTTATGAGCGAATATGCAGGTACGGCCTGTATAAACATTTTTACGTTGGTATGCATGTTTTGAAAAAATTAAACATTGTTTTGGGTTTGACGATTATAGCATGCATTCTTTTTTTTTGTCCTTGGTCACAACATCATAGTTTATTTTTATCATTGTCTTCATTGCTGTTGCAAGGTTTCAGGGCCTGTGGCTTTGCAGTGGTACAAAGTAATTTGAAAGTACATTTTTATTTATACTATTCTTTAAGACTCAGAGTGTGTTTGTTATCTACTAGCAAATCTATGGTTTATTGTTTTATCCCGACTATTTTACGAACAAAAATACTTCACATATTTTAAAAAACCGTTTAAGTGCAAGTCGGACTCTCACACGAAGGGTTCTGCACCATAAACCGAAAAAGACACGTTTCTTATACGGGAGCCCCCTTTAATTTTTATTATTTGTTGTAGCGGGAATAGAAATACACGCTCTGTGAAAATTTCAACTGTCGACCTATTACGGTTCTTGAGATACAGCCCGCTGACAGACGGACGGACAGCGGAGGTATAGTAATTGGATTCCGTTGGTTTCCCTTCGGGTACGGAACCCTAAAAACTGAAACGAAACGATCGTCACACGGTAAAATAATACACTACAGAAAACTGGCACTAGGCCGGAAGGAAATTCTGATTACGCCAACGCTACTAAATCACATTTTCTAGGCAAACAAAACCACAATCAGTTTGAATATGACATTAATTTTATGGGGAACCAGCCAATTATCTTGAAAACTACAGGCGGATATATATATAGATATATTTATATATTATCCTACCTGGGATATAAAACTGGGTCATAAAGCATAATAAAGTAGATTGCTTATTTGTAGTCACATATAATTTCCATAAATTAGGAAGGAAAGTAAAGGGATTTTTAGACGTCATCTATACATATATGTACATACTACAAATAAATACAATTGAAGTGTGTGTGTGTGTGACAACAAAATACCAGCTTTTTACAGAGTGTGTATTTCTATTACCGCTAACAATTAATAAAACATAAAAATGGAAGGGAGCTGAGTATAAGAAACGTATTTCTGCTATTTAAGCTTTTTTTAAATCCCAGAGACTAATTTGACAGGTGCAAATGTCAAACTTCAAATTGAAAAAAACGGTTTTTTTTGTGGATAGTCCGAGACTCGTTTTGTTGCTCTATGGTCCCGTAAATCTTTTAAGTGTTGACATTAAATGGATGGAGGTATTAACATCACATAAAACTTGTTTTTCTTTCCTCCGATTGTATTAAGTAGCCACTCAATCCATTTCTCCAAGACTCTAGAAATGATTTCGTCATTGTTACTGAAGAGAACTTTTAAAAAACTTGATTTAAAAAAAAAAATGACAAGAAAAATCGGAAATCTTTTTGTTTAAATACCATAAAAATATTTCAAAAGAATTCTCCTAGTTTCTGCCTAATTGTTTTTTGGTATACAAATGTTACGGTTCAACGAAAGCCCTTTTGAAGTAACAAAAAAATATTTTCGTGGAACCAATAACTGGTTTATTGGTTCCATGAAATATTGAAATTCATGTCATCGTTTACTTTGATGTTTCTGAAACTGTACTGCTACATCCCTCACGATTTCCACCGAAAAAACAATTGGATATACAGGGTGACTTTTCAATGAACATCCAAATACTTTCCAGCCGTTAAGTATCAATCAAAGACACGAATTACGCAAACATTCTATAAATGATATTTATTTTTTAAGCAGGTTGAACATTACACGTCAATCTTTTTTGGTCATTTTTAAACTAGATGAGGCGGGTGTTTCCTAGCTGACTACCCTGAGAAGAAACACCGAAACAAACTCAGAGGTCAAAGTCTCTTTTAAAGTCCATACAATCGTACTAGTCAAATCATATGAGAACCATGTAGATTAATGTCTGAACTGGTATTTTGAGGATTCTTAAGAAAAAAAAAACCAACAACCAAAAATCCTGAACAAGTACAATTTTGCTCGCATAACTCGGCAAAATGCAGAGAACAGATGGTTTTAATTCTTTTTTCTAGCGAAACTTCATAGACGTTATGAGCAGTGATCGGAAAAAGGTGAGCTAATTTACCTAAACTTCAAAGAACACAGATAAAAAGTGGAGACTTCCTTGCGATTTTTGACGTGACAACGTCTAATAAATCGATGAACGCCGGCTGCACGCACGAAAAAGGATGACTCATTGTAACGTTACGATCATTTCATCAATGTTTTGGAGTCTCCACTTTTTGTCTGTTCTTTGAAGTTTAGGTAAATTAGCTCACCGTTTTCCGATCAGTGGTTATGAGTAGTGAGACTGTTTAATAATAATAATAAATGTTTATTCATATTAACAAGTTTTCCTAGAACTAGTGGTGCCTCCTTTTAAGCAAAACAAACCTGTATTAGGAGACTCCACTCTTCCATATCTTAACTAAATAACAACTAGGTATTAACTTGTTTTTAAATTTAAGTATTTTTATTCTTACGGATTGTAAACAAAATGTGAAAAAAAAACAAAATGTGTGCTTGTACCAGGTGGAGTTATGAATGTGTAAGTGTGATGTAGGTGTGAATGCATCAGTGTGTATTAAGCGAGTTTGGGTGTTAGAGTTAAAAAGATTATGGATTGGGCGATGTTACTGTAACTTTAGGACACATCAGTGGTTGACAGATCCATATTTCGTCTATGAGTACCATAACCTTCTTCTTCTTCGTGTTGTTGATACGATAGTTTGTCAGCTCTATTAGCCCAAA
This sequence comes from Mamestra brassicae, assembly GCA_905163435.1. NCBI lineage: Eukaryota > Metazoa > Arthropoda > Insecta > Lepidoptera > Noctuidae > Mamestra > Mamestra brassicae. Next base: position 14,914,192 of record LR991006.1, on the reverse strand, counting down.
TCTATGCCACTTCCTCGGCATTGTTGGTGGCTGCCCAGCTCTATGGCTGCATGTTTTGGGGCACAGAGGACAGAATAGAAGTTTTCTGACAAAACTGGCCTGGAAGAAGCTTGTCAGTGAACACGTCAAAACTTTCCAGAACAGGGAAAACCATCAGCTATGGATAAAACGAATTAAAAGAAGAATAGATCAGACACAGCTTCGTGTCCATAAAATGATACCGTTCTGTTAAACCACAATAGTAATAATAATAATTACTTGGACCCTGTTCCCGACACCGGTGGAATACTATTTTTTATATTTTTAAATGTTTTTTTTTTGTTACAACTGTTTTTTATAAAAACAAATATTTAAAAATGTAGATCTATATGTAAAGAAAATTTAATAAACGACATAATAATTAGTTTTATGTTTTATTGTTAAGAAATATATAAAAATGTAAAAAGTATGTATGTATTTAAAATGAATAAAGAAACAATGATAATTATAATAAGTAATAATTTATTTAATCTCGAAAAACTTTACATTTTGGTTACAAGTAATACTGGACCCCACACTAGGATACCCTGTGTCGTGAGGCGTGGGGTGTGTGTATATATAAACCTTGAGAGAGCAAGAGACGACACGTCTCTTTCTCTCTCAAGGTTTGTATTAGCTGTAGTTTATTAAGATACAGAGATAAGTACAAAGATAATAGGGAAAATTAAAGTTACGGAAATAGTTGTGTGCATGTTAGCGAAAAAAAAAATGAAGTGGTTTTTATGTAAGTATAGTATGTAGTGTAAGTGTGTAGTATAAGTGTGTAGTGTAAGTGTAATAAGTGTTGTGAGATAGTGAGTGTTTGTGTGTGTTTGTGTGTGTCATGATACACCCAATAGTGATTATACTTTCAGTGTTAAAATAATCCAAATCTAGCAGCCAATTAGTTACATATACTTTTAAGAAGATAACTCAGTATGATATTTTGTCACGCGTTGTCCTTTCGTATTAAACAAGCTATATACATACAGGCCCAACACATTTTTGGCCGTGTAAATCCTAACGTTTCATAGTTGGCAATAATTCCAGGCCGTAACACCCAATTGCGCTACGCTGGCTGCTAGGCGACAGACCAGAATATATTGTTGTCCGATATTACGCTTCCGATTTATTTGTAGTCCGTTTGTTTTCTGTAAACCTATGATAACTGGACAAGTGATGAAGGCCACTTTTATTTTGCTAAAGGAGTGAGGTTTGTAGAGAGAGGAGCTCGTGGCTAAAGAATAACAGATGCACGGGTCTATCAAAGGTTAAGCAACGCTTGCCAAGGTTGGTCTGTGGATGGGGGTGACCATCTTAACATACCGAGTTTCCTCCGTGCCTCGTCAAGCATGTTAAGCCGTTGGTCCCGGCTGTCATATTTTGTAGATCTTTTGCAGTCGTTACGGAATGTCAAAAGCCAGTAAATCTGACTCCAGTCTTGCCAAGAACTACCGTGTTACCCAGTTAATGGGTTGTGGAGGTCTAGTAGGTAGCCGCTCCATGTAAAATACTGGTATTCAGCTGAATCCGGTTTGACTGGAAGCCGACTTTCCAGACAAACATTTTTTTGTTACTTCGAAATTCTATCAGCCATAATTTTAAGACAACAAAAGGAAGCATGAAATACATAAAATACTCTTTTCTATTATGTAGTTAATACAACATGTAATTGAAAACTCAACGGAAATTGCGTTTTATACATCAAACAGAATTTGTGTCGCGTTCAAATTTCAAAATGTTATACGAAAATTCAATGCGAAATCTAAAATCTGATTTCTAACGCTTTATAGTTTTTGGCGTTCCGTATCGAGTACCGTGAAACGGTGCGCCTGTGGAATTTTATCGATGTTTATTTGGGTTCCACTAGCTCTGAAATCATCATCATCTGCCTAGCCTTTTCCCAACTATATTGGGGTCAGCTTCGGCTCTGAAATGATGACTGTTATTGGCAACTAAGCTGCGCTTGCCAAGGTCACTTCACGGATGGGGTAACCATCTGTTACATAGCAATATTCTTCTGTGCTTTGAAAAGCATGTTAAGCCGTCGGTCTTGACTGTTACATTTGTTGTACATTTGTACATTTGTAGCACTTTCCTAGTCGTTACGGGTAGTTATACGCCAGAAAATCTGGCAGCAGTCTTGCCGAGGGATATTATCAAGTTACTGGATTGAGATAAGCTGGCTTTATTTAAATTAATGGTATTCGGCTTATTGTCAGCCAAGGCATTAATGATGTTTGCTATTTCGTTTTCAAGTAGCTTGATTTCTTTACTGACGAAGTTGTAGGTACTTTAATACCTAATACTGTTCAAAATAATCTCATTTTAACACCGCAAAACACAGAGATATTGTCAAGCTTTTCATGCAAACCAAGCCGTCAGAGGACGCCATCATTTCCTTTAAAAAACAACTATCAGGAACTGACGGCCTGAGACAATTCTGAAAGCCAGCAGCATTCTCTGTGCAACAGCTACACTGCGATCGCCAACCCGCCTGCCAAGCGTGGCGATTTTGGCACGCTTACGATACGATCGATTATGGCTTTGGGGGAGGCCTATGTCCAGCAGTGGACGTCTTTCGCTTGATGATGATTATAGTTACGAAAACAGCACTCACTGTAAGCACTGCGCTGAGAACAGCCGAAGACATAGTGGCCTGGAAGCAGGTGGTCAGTGAAATCGTCAAAGGTCAACCATCAGCAATGAAGAACATGAATAAGAAGTTAGGTACGAGTATTAAGGTCCAGCAATTCAGTGGTTGGCTTTACAAAATTTCTGATCGTAAGTCGTACGAGCCTGCGGACGGCGAGTATTAGGTGGCTCGCTGTCCGATCACCACCAGGCCCGGGTCGATGGTGCGTTGTGTTCCACGCGCGTCTCAAAGACATGACAGCATAGGAGATGGGGCCCGCGCCAAGGCCTGCCCGGGTTGCGGAATTTGTTCGAAAGAGTCACCGCGGCCCTGGAACGTAAAGGGCATTAGAAGGAACACGGATGGGTTTTAGTCAGTAAGAGTCTGACACGCCCTTCCGCTCCACCCAGAGCGAAAGAAGTCATTTGATGATTTCCCATCCTTAAAAAAAAAGTCGTACAGTCCATGGTACATTGACATTATTCTCTTTAATAGCAGATAGCAGTTTAACCACTGTCGTACGATAGGCTGTACGGAACCAATCAAACCGTTTCGTTCCTGGCTGTCTTTTTATTTCGACTATGCTGTGTTGATAAAAAATTCAATCGTGTGTTTTTTGTGGATCGAACCGTGCTTTGATTGATTTTGGTTCAGATAGACGTGTTAGATAGAAATTATTTTAGAATACTAGGTTACTATGACCAATATGTCCATACACGTGAATTTCATGACTGTTCAAAAGTTAGTTGTTATGTCTAGTCTAATATCTAATATCAATAGTTTACCTAATCTTCTATAAAAAAAAATCTAATCTAGTTTAATTTATTGTATTCTAATTTAATATTTTTTTTTACTTTAATTTAATCTATGTTATCTAAGTAATTGTTATTATTTTTAATTTTTCAATCAATGTTTTAATAATTTTAATTAATTTTTTTATTATCTGCGCATAATGTAGTGCATGCTGTGCTTAAGTTTGCAATGTACAAATTTTAAAGCTTATACTCATTGTTGAGAAGCCTTATAATAAATAAATAAATAAATAAATAAATAAATAAATAAATAAATAAATAAATAAATAAATAAATAAATAAATAAATAAATAAATAAATAAATAAATAAATAAATAAACAAATAAATAAATAAATAAATAAATAAATAATTAAATAAATAATAAATAAAAATCTATAGATCATAATATTGATACTCCAGGCCGAGGTTCGGCCACGGCGGTCAATTGAACCTAAGATAGGCTAATCTTAGGTTCAATTGATATAATAGTGTACGTGTGATGTTAATGTGTGCTTAAACACAGAAGCCCTTTCTTCACTCGCACAGTCCGATGGGACGTCAATTCGATACGAACGGAGCGAGATCAAGCGTTAGACCAACAACGCCTTGACGTACTATCCAAGGCATGGGGGTGACACACCGACAGTAAAAAATACATAATGGAAAATTCAATTACACTGATCGAACACGGGCCCCACACTCAGAACTTTTTCTTGCGATCATAGATCATACAAAAAACAGTCGAGCCATAGAGTGGAGACTATGTATCAGCCAGAGGAGCTCGGGACCACCAATTCGTGGACCGATACGCGGACATCAAATTGGATACAAAAGGCAGCGGACTGGGTTTTGTGGCGAAGCTTGAGTATGGCGAACTTCTTAGTGTGGTCTAGGATGGCTTGAGTTGATACCAGGTAAGTTAGGACCAAAACATTTAAATTTTTCAGACTTCAAAAAAGGAGGATAAAAAGGAGGTTGTATAATATATATTTTTTAATGTTTGTTACCTCATAACTCCGTCATTTATGGACCGATTTGAAAAAAATATTATATTATGTGAAAGGATAAACTTTCCAATTGGCCCCATAGAATTTTAATTAACATCGTTACATTAGTTTGGTTTTGGAATCAAAATAACTGGAAAAAAAACTTTAACTGGGAAAACTTTAGCTTCCCTGTGACTTTCCAGTGGTATTTTAGGTGTATCTAAAAAATAAAAACTTTTTCACAAATAATACAACTGACTTTAATTTCGGGAGTCGCTGTTTTTGGTTGTTTCTTCGTTTTTAACACCTACTTCCGAAATTAAAGTTATTTTATACTTTGTAGTGTTTTTGTTATTTCGAAGTCGGTTGTATTTTTTGTTAAAAAGTTTTTTTTGCTTCCCTCATTCCACTTGTCTTCACCCAGTAAATAAAATCAGATTCCAAACAAACTTGTAATCCATTTATTTCTATAATTTCCACGGCTATCCTTTCAGGAACACGTAAGCCTGCATGGTTGAATAAGCTCAGTCGGACAGTTCGGTTGAAAGTAAGCCGTCTGGAAGAGTCCTAATACAAATATTACTATGAAATATTTGTATTGTGTCGTGTTGTGTTTATTTTTATACATGAGCCGGGATTTTGTACCTAGGTAGTTTTTTTGGGATTAAAAAGAAATATTGGTTTTTATACGGGGCTAACCTACACGTGAAAACGCAGCAGTTTCTTTGGTGTTGTTATTCTTGTACGATTATTTAGATAAAAGATCTGGCTTAACTATTCCTAAACTGGAGTATAATTCACCTAGAAACGTACTAGTTCATTGATAATAATGTATTGACTGGTCTTCTTTATCTTCCTATAGGTTAAACACTGAAACATTTTTGACGTGACAACGTCCAATAAATCGATGAACGCCGGCACGCACGAAAAAGGATGACTCATTGTAACGTTACGCTCATTGTAACGTTACGCGCATTGTAACGTTACGATCATTTCATCAATGTTTTGTTATGACGTTGTCACATTAAACTGTCATCCATAAACATAATAATAATAATAAATATTTTAAAAATAATCACCGTGGAGGTTCTCGTTGGTTCTTCTTATTCCTTTTTTCTAGATTCTGACGTGCCATGTTATAATTGCCAAATAGATCATGATCAAAATTAAACATTTTGAAACATTTGGAAAACGTTAACGTTAAAGTAATTTACTCACAAAAATCGTCCATAAACAAAAAGTACGTAGGTATATAATTATAATTGTCATAACATCAAACAGGCACATCTAGATTTTGGCTTAGTACTCATAAAATCCGATGGTTTAACCTCAATAACATTTTGTTCGACCCAGGAATCGTACCGACAATCTCACACTCAGTAGTAACCACTAGACCAGCTAGACAGAAAAATCACTTACATAACTAAAACATGGTAACTAATAAAATGGTTATTAATTCGAAAGTGCGTTTGTTTGTTTTACCAGTTCACAAAATAACGAATAAATGGATTTAGACGACAATGGCCAGGCACACAGGCTAACCACGTCCTGAAATAGGACATGGACATACATACGAAGTATAATTTTTATACCGGCAGTGGGTATGTTCCTTTGGGAAAATTATGAAATATCACGTGGTCGAACCTGCGGGCAGAAGCTGGTCACCGATAGATAAAAAAAGGAATAAGGACTGTTATCCATCCTTCAAACATAATCCGTTCTGCAGTACCCGCCAAAAAATACTCCACTATAAAAAAATGAGCTGAACCATGAAAGCAGAATCTGATTCAAAATTTCATCAGGTATCTTTTCTGTAAGCGAAGCACGCAGTACCTTTACGTCTCAGGACGCCTTATGTAAATGTCGGAGCTTCCTAACATTGTGTTTTAACTCCCTCGCCAGTTTTCCACTTCATTTCTTACTGTTTTTGCAAGGATATCACGATGCCCTGTTGGTTTTAGATAGTCTTGAAGACTTGAGATCCTGGCTTGGTGGCTTGTTATTAATAAAATAATATTTAAGTTTATTTTGTTATGTATGGTGTTGAACGTAAAAGAATAGCACCATCCCATCACTTCCCATGGGTGTCGTAAGAGGCGACTAAGGGACTCGCCAGAGAATCGGCAGCTGCATTCTCTTTGCATTGTAACAGCTACACTGCGATCACCAACTCGCCTGATAAGAGTGGTGATAATGGCAACCCCCTCCTCCCTTTGAGGGAGGCCTACGTCCAGTAGTAGACGTCTTTTGGCTGGTATGATGATGATGAATCGTTTATTTTGGAATAGAAAACAGAAACAGGCAGAGAAAAATCAATGAGTTGCAAAAGTTAAAACTGTGGCTCAACTACCAACGCCCGGCTTCTGTTGAGAGGTATATTAGTTGCATGCTCATAAATAGAAAGAATGATACAAATAATTAGAAAAACAAAAGTTCAAAAAAAATATTACAATTAACATTGCTTCGTTTTGTGAGATAGATAAGGTATGCTTTTTGTTGTAGAAAAGTATAACCTCTTTTGTGCGGACTTGTTTTTATAGATATATTGTTTCTTAATGTATTGCCTAGTTAGGTACTTGAAATAAACACTCTTGTCATTCAGCATCTTTTTCTAACTCTTATTTTACTAATAATATATTTAATACTATTCCAACCAAATATCGCAACAAAAGATGCAGCTATATCTATAGATTCCGCCTTTCATGCGAAGAAGACGCCTAAATCCAAGAAGAAGGGAATAGTCTGAATATAAAGCCAGACTCGTCGTCAAAGGTTTTAAGCAAGTTAAAGGCGTAGACTACGACGAGACTTTTGCGCCAGTGATTCGTCATTCTTCTCTCCGCACCTTGTTTGCATTAGCTGCAGAGATGGGCTTAAGAATGAAACACTTAGACGTTGACACCGCGTTCCTTAACAGAAACTTAGAAGAAGAAGTTTTTATGGAGCAACCCCTTGGCTTCAAAGCAAAAGACAAGGAAAACAAGGTGTGTTTGTTGCGTAAATCCTTGTACGGCCTTAAACAGGCACCAAGAGCTTGGAACAAAAAGTTAAACGAAACGCTTATAAAAATAGGTTTTACAGGAACTCCTTCTGAGCCTTGCGTATATACGAAACTTTTTGGTGAAGAACTCGTTATATTAGGTATTTTTGTTGATGATATAATCGTCTTCTTTACATCTGAATTGACATTTGACATTGTCAAAAAGGATTTGTCGAAATATTTTTCTCTGGAAGATCTTGGAGTATTAAAATGTTATTTAGGTTTACAAATTGAATATGATTCCGAGAGTATAAAAGTAAATCAGAGAAATTATATTTTATCGTTACTGGATCAATTTAACATGAGAGATTGCAAGATAGTGGATACTCCTTTAGTTAAAAAGAATATGGAAAGGAGAACCGATGGACAAGTTGGAGAGTCTTATCCTTATCAGAATTTAATAGGAGGTCTAATGTACCTTTCGGTAAACTCTAGGCCCGATATCGCCTACGCCACGAGCTACTTAAGTCAGTATAATACGTGTTATACGAAGGAACACTGGAATGCTGCAAAAAGGGTTCTGCAGTACCTAAAGGGTACTGTAAACTATTCATTGGTTTATAGGAGAAGCGGAAACCCCTTAAAAGGCTATTGTGACGCTGACTGGGCAAACTGCACGATAGATAGAAGATCATATACTGGGTACGCCTTCAAGTTGAGTGGAGGTCTTGTATCTTGGGAGTCCAAGAAGCAACCTACTGTTGCCTTATCCTCGGCGGATGCAGAGTATATGGCACTAGCGTCTGCCACGAAGGAAGCGTGTTACTTGCGTCGATTTATCTATGAGATAACAGGTAAACTTTCATCAGTTAACTTAGCTTCTGACAGTCAGAGTTATAGGTTCTAGGTTCGAAATCCCGTACACCACAGCAGGACGAAGCATATTGATACTCGTTTTCACTTTATTAGGGAAAAAGTATCCGATAACGTCATAATGTTAGAATATGTGAAAACTAGTGATATGCCTGCTGATGTGCTAACAAAGCCACTAGGGCCTATAGTACACAAACGATGTACAGTTAGCTTAGGTCTAGAAACTTAGTTTTATTATTTTTTGTTTTCTGTTAGTGTGTTTGTCTTGCACAACTTCGATTAAGGGCGGCTGTTGTAGAAAAGTATAACCTCTGTTGTGCGGACTTGTTTTTATAGATATATTGTTTTCTTAATGTATTGCCTAGTTACTTGAAATAAACACTTGTCATTCAGCATCTTTTTCCAACTCTTATTTTACTAATAATATATTTAATACTATTCCAACCAAATATCACAACAATAGGGAATTCGATGATTATCTTGCCTCTAAAGGTATCCAACATCAAACGACGGCGCCGTACAGCTCTCAACAAGTGGGAGTAGCTGAACGTACCCACCGCTCAATTACAGAGAAGGCGAGGACGTTGTTAGCAGAAAGCTCACTACCTAAAGCATCTTCCCAGAATGCCACGGTCCTGGTCCACCTGGTCATAAGAGACCTGACTGTCCGCTGAGAAACAAGGAGAAAGGCAAAACGGAGAAAGCTAAGAACATAACGTTTACAGCTCTCAATACTTTTGGCTGCTCAAGCAAGGAGGTATTTTACGTAGATTCTGGTTGTACCAAACACATGAGTTTTAGACGAGATTGGCTTCAGAACATTACGATACAGAATAAAGGTAGTGTTACTGTCGCAAACGGAGAGCAGATTAAATGCTGCGGCATAGGAGACATTTCAATAAATACACCCGAGAACGTAATCAACAAGATCAGAGATGTTGCTTTTGTCCCCGACTTAAAAGCTAACTTATTGTCTGTGCAGAAAGCTGTTGATAAGGGTTTTGTTTGTATTTTTGATAAAAATGGATGTAACTTTTATAAATCTAATCATTTTCATTTTACAGGTGATTCGGTACTTCATGCCTCGCCCTGTGGTGGACTGTACGTTGTAGATGGTACTGTTAATGTTCCCGAAGATGTGGCAAGTAATCATTTGACGCAGGATGTGCACTCTGACTGTCAGAATATTAGTTACAAACTCTGGCACAAGAGGTTAGGACACTTGTGTCGTATAGGCATGACCCAATTGAAGAATCACGAGGTAGGTGTAAAGTTTAGTGTAGTAGATAAAAGCAGTTGCATCGCTTGTGTGGAAGGAAAACCGGCAAGGAAACCTTTTAAGAAGGTAGCATATAACAGAGCTACTTCTCCTTTAGAACTGATACATATGGATTTATTGGGACCTGTGTCTACAACCTCTTTTCAGGGGAATAGGTTTATGTTAACTATTGTTGATGATTATACAAGGAAGGTATTTGCTTACTTTATTTCTTCCAAGACAGAGGTTAAAAATAAATTTAATATTTTCCAAACCTTTGTTGAAAATCAATTAGATAAGAAAATTAAAGCAGTTAGAACTGACGGCGGTAAAGAGTTCGTTAATAGGGAATTCTATGATTATCTTGCCTCTAAAGGTATCCAACATCAAACGACGGCGCCGTACAGCTCTCAACAAGTGGGAGTAGCTGAACGTACCCACCGCTCAATTACAGAGAAGGTGAGGACGTTGTTAGCAGAAAGCTCACTACCTAAAGCATTCTGGGAAGATGCTTTCCAAGTTGCCGTATACCTGAAAAATAGGTCTCCTCACAGAGCCTTAGGTGGTCAAATTCCCGAGGACAGGTGGTGTGGTTGTAGAAATGACCTCAGTCATTTGAAAGTGTTTGGATGCAGAGCACTTGTACATATACCTTCATGTCAAAGGAAAAAGTTAGACGTAAAGGCAAAGGAAGCGATTTTTGTCGGTTATTCAGAAAATCCAAATACTTATATATTTAGGAATCCTGCTAACCTACGAAAAGTGTTAACGTCCAGAGATGCAACCGTTTTTGAAAATTGCTTTACAGGGTTGAAAGAGCAGAGGCAGTCTGAGCCTGTGATACAGTCAGATTCCATATTGTTATTTGAAAATAAGGAACCTGAACATAACGATTGTCAATTTTTCGATTGTGTTGAGAGTGCCGATCCTATAGATGAGCCAACTTCACAGTTAAATGTAGAAAGTACAGAAGAATCAGCAAATATGAGAGAACCAGAACCATTCTTTGAGCTGAGACTTCCTAGTGTCGATGAAGAGCCACCTAGTTTGGAAGAGGAGAGGAGGTATCCCACGAAAAACAGAAAACCACCAGATTTTCTTTCTTATAATTTTTCGACGGATGATGCAAATGAACCTACGACTTATTATGAAGCTACTCATGCTGACGATGCTGATAAGTGGCACCATGCGATGGCTGATGAGTACAACTCTCTGATAAAACTCCACACATGGGAACTAGTAGATAGACCAAACAAAAAGGTCATACCATGTAAATGGGTTTATAAACTTAAAAAGGACGCTTATGGTAATGTCACTAAATATAAAGCCAGACTCGTCGTCAAAGGTTTTAAGCAAGTTAAAGGCGTAGACTACGACGAGACTTTTGCGCCAGTGATTCGTCATTCTTCTCTCCGCACCTTGTTTGCATTAGCTGCAGAGATGGGCTTAAGAATGAAACACTTAGACGTTGACACCGCGTTCCTTAACGGAAACTTAGAAGAAGAAGTTTTTATGGAGCAACCCCTTGGCTTCAAAGCAAAAGACAAGGAAAACAAGGTGTGTTTGTTGCGTAAATCCTTGTACGGCCTTAAACAGGCGCCAAGAGCTTGGAACAAAAAGTTAAACGAAACGCTTATAAAAATAGGTTTTACAGGAACTCCTTCTGAGCCTTGCGTATATACGAAACTTTTTGGTGAAGAACTCGTTATATTAGGTATTTTTGTCGATGATATAATCGTCTTCTTTAAATCTGAATTGACATTTGACATTGTCAAAAAGGATTTGTCGAAATATTTTTCTCTGAAAGATCTTGGAGTATTAAAATGTTATTTAGGTTTACAAATTGAATATGATTCCGAGAGTATAAAAGTAAATCAGAGAAATTATATTTTATCGTTACTGGATCAGTTTAACATGAAAGATTGCAAGATAGTGGATACTCCTTTAGTTAAAAAGAATATGGAAAGGAGAACCGATGGACAAGTTCCGCCCTGTGGTGGACTCTACGTTGTAGATGGTACTGTTAATGTTCCCGAAGATGTGGCAAGTAATCATTTGACGCAGGATGTGCACTCTGACTGTCAGAAGCTAAGTTAACTGATGAAAGTTTACCTGTTATCTCATAGATAAATCGACGCAAGTAACACGCTTCCTTCGTGGCAGACGCTAGTGCCATATACTCTGCTTCCGCCGAGGATAAGGCAACAGTAGGTTGTTTCTTGGACTCCCAAGATACAAAACATCCACTCAACTTGAAGGCGTACCCAGTATATGATCTTCTATCTATCGTGCAGTTTGCCCAGTCAGCGTCACAATAGCCTTTTAAGGGGTTTCCGCTTCTCCTATAAACCAATGAATAGTTTACAGTACCCTTTAGGTACTGCAGAACCCTTTTTGCAGCATTCCAGTGTTCCTTCGTATAACACGTATTATACTGCCTTAAGTAGCTCGTGGCGTAGGCGATATCGGGCCTAGAGTTTACCGAAAGGTACATTAGACCTCCTATTAAATTCTGATAAGGATAAGACTCTCCAACTTGTCCATCGGTTCTCCTTTCCATATTCTTTTTAACTAAAGGAGTATCCACTATCTTGCAATCTCTCATGTTAAACTGATCCAGTAACGATAAAATATAATTTCTCCGTTTTGCCTTTCTCCTTGTTTCTCAGCGGACAGTCAGGTCTCTTATGACCAGGTACTTGACACTCGTAGCAGACTATTCCCTTCTTCTTGGATTTAGGCTTCTTCTTCGCATGAAAGGCGGAATCTATAGATATAGCTGCATCTTTAGACATCTCATTCAGCAGTTTTGTCTTTACTAAGTCAGTAGTCACGTCTATATTACAACTTTCTAGAGCCATAATGAGAGGTTCATATTTTGAAGTGAGCCCTCCCAAAAGTATAGCAGCAATAGACCTATCCTCTATGACAACATCAATATCCGCAAGATCCTGTGCGGTTGATAAAACTGCATAAATGTACAGTTTAATATTTCCGAAATCTGACAGACTCAACCTGTACAGTTTTCGCTCTAAAGCTAGTCTTCTTCCCATTCCCTTATCTTCAAACGCCTGTTGCAAGTATTTCCATGCTTCGGCTGCAGTTTTCGCACATCTAACGTGAGTAATAGCTGCACCGTCAACTGTTAAGCAAATTTTTGCAAGAGCTTTCTCGTCGTTGCGTACCTTGATCGAAGCAGGGGTCGTGTCACCATCCGGATAACCACTAATTGTTACCCACAAGTCTTCGTGTAAAAGGTAATTTCTCATCTTAAACTTCCAAGTAGGATATCCATCTTTATTTCGAAGACAAAATGATGGAATCGAAGATGAATTCGACGTAGAGGGATTATAGACTTATTAACACTCGAAGCATCTCCAGTTTCACGTGACATTTCGACTAGTAAAATTTTTAGTCACACAAGAAACTCAACTAATTTTATTACAAATTATATTTTAATCTCTTCCACAGCTTCGTGCTGATAACGTGTTGCCATTAATCTGGTTCGAAATCCCGTACACCACAGCAGGACGAAGCATATTGATACTCGTTTTCACTTTATTAGGGAAAAAGTATCCGATAACGTTATAATGTTAGAATATGTGAAAACTAGTGATATGCCTGCTGATGTGCTAACAAAGCCACTAGGGCCTATAGTACACAAACGATGTACAGTTAGCTTAGGTCTAGAAACTTAGTTTTATTATTTTTTGTTTTCTGTTAGTGTGTTTGTCTTGCACAACTTCGATTAAGGGCGGCTGTTGTAGAAAAGTATAACCTCTGTTGTGCGGACTTGTTTTTATAGATATATTGTTTCTTAATGTATTGCCTAGTTACTTGAAATAAACACTCTTGTCATTCAGCATCTTTTTCTAACTCTTATTTTACTAATAATATATTTAATACTATTCCAACCAAATATCACAACACTTTTTGTAACATAAATAATACAAAACCTGAAAAGGGGACACTATATTATGATACATTCGTTATGAACACCTTTTGCTATGGAATCAACCGTGAAATCGCAAAACGAAATCTGATATTAGGTACGTTTTGTCAAGTTATGCAAACATAAATGAATGGGGCCGTTGGTATTTTGGTTCCGACATCAAGGTTGATCCTATAGTAAAAGTATTTCATAACTTACTTGTACCTACTTTTGCTAGCGACTTCACCGGCTCGGAATCGGAAACTATCCTAACGAAAAAATTAATACAACGTGATTATTTTTAACACCTTTAAAATTTCTTCCAGTCATTATGTTCCAATCATAGACAAGATTTATGCAAAAAATAATTAAATAATATTATACATATAATTTATATAATAAGAAAAAAAATCAGCTGTTCCCTACATTTTGTCCAAATATGCGTGTCAAAATGTACTGCTGACAACATCGCGGCAGACCAAGGTGAAGATGGCGACCTCGACTCCTCGAAATGAAAGAGTTGTATGGAAAATGGAGAAGGAGACCTTTGCCCAGCAGTAAGACACAATAATGCTGGCATTTTACTTGGTGTATTTGGACAAATATTCGCGTCACTTATGCTATACCAAATTAACCTTATTTCGAATGACATAAGATATATTTTGTATTGGACAGGTGACGCCATCATTAGATAGATAGATAAATAGTAAGCATTACTTCTTAATTCTTATAAAAAACCCAAATCTATCTACAAAAGACATATCGAGTCTTCAAGGCGACATAAATCATGATTATTCAAACAAACGTAATGCAGAGATCGAATCAATCATAATACTAAAGATATAAATGATCGATCCGTTGTCTCTCTGTTTGTGTTCAGTTTGCCAGTTTATAGCCATAAAGCTCCGTGTCTCTTGCTTAGGTTCTGTTCAGACGGGCGATAGCTACAACTACACTCATCTGCCTAGCCTTTACTCAACTGTATTGGTATTGGATTCCAGTCAAATTGTATTCAGAAGAATACAGTATTTTACTTGGAGCGACTGCGTTTCTGACCTCTACAACCCAGCAACTGGGTAACACGGTACTTCTTGGCAAGATTGGTGCAAAATTGTCTGGCTTCTATTCTATCTGTAATGGCTGCCAAAGATCTACAAATGACAGCCGGGGCCAACGGCTTAACGTGCTTTGCGAGACATGGAATGTTGAGATGGTTACCCATCCATTGACCGACTTGGCATGCATCGCTTTAGTTTGAAGATCAACCCGTGCGGCTGTTATTTTTTCCACCTATTAGCCACCTGTGTTACCAAGTCTGTGATGACAAACGATAGATATGACGCATCTAAAAAGAAAAATGGTAAAATTAACTTAGGAATACATACGTTTAAACCGCATGGAGAACTTTGCTTGCGCGATGCAGGATGTCGTTGCTAGTTTGTCGCTGAAAGGATAGATGGCGTTGCAGTTATTTTTGTTGCCGTACAAATTTCGCTTCATTAGTTTTTCTTGTGGTGGCATTGATGCCGCTACAGTAAAACAAAAAGTAACAGCACTACTTTGTATGAATGATCTTGATACACGTTAAACTTGCAAAAATAATTACAAGCTTTTTATTATTTCTCCAAATACTTATTAAGTATTTGAATTAACGCTGTAGTTCCAGAAATAAGGCTTCATTGGCAGATTGTAACTCTCGCGAGTGGTATTGCATATACGTCGCCATTTTTAGGTTCGAACGCGACCCCAAATTCAAATACTTTTTTTTTAAATGCAGCTACTCTTTCCACAGAGTTTCACGCCCGGCAACATTTCTATTGCTATCATGTGGCGCGATTGTGGCCCGTGTCCACAGATCGTTAGATACCATTTAACCAAGGTACTGCATTTGTGTATAGTCCTTTGTCAGCAATTCACTGACCGTTTGAGCTTGTGAATTATGTATACATGTGAACATAAACAGAGTTATACGACTTGATCATGCAGTTCTGTGTCAATGGTATATGAAACGGTTCCATTTGAATAGCACTAAGTTACTGTAGTCCATTGGTAAGTTAGCCTTTGAACTGGATACTCTAGTGAGAGTTTTGCTGGTTTTGACGGTCAAAATTGCGTTTTGTTTTGAATATTAATTATTTTAGTTTCGATCTCTTTTTTTTGGGGTATAGCTTCCTAACTTTTTTACGTTGAGATAATGTGTCCTGAATTTTCGATTGAAACAATTGGGCTTGTTAGGGTTTATTTTTCAACACGATGTAGGTTTTTGGTTGATTATAAATTACGCTTTCCGATGAATGTCAACAATACTTAATTATCTAATACCTTTAAACGAGCAATTCTTGTACATACATATATAATCTGAATCTCCAAAACGGCTCCAACGATTTTCATGAAGTTTAGTATGCAGGGGGTTTCGGGGGCGATAAATCGATCTAGCTAGGTTTCATTTTTAGAAAACGTTTACCAAAAAAAAATCCAGCTACTGATGATTAAATGGCATCATTAAATTTGTGTCAAAATATTATTTCTAAAGTATTATACACTTTAATTAATTCGACATTACTTACCTATTTTAAAATAATAACTGGAAATCGCAAATTCCTTCATCACTGATGGAATTCGAAAATGTTATTGTTCGTTGCAATAATACGTTAGATACGTATTATTGCGACGAACAATAATATTAGTGTTAAACTTTCGCTGAAACTTGAGTTTAAACATCTGTTCGGTTTTCATTTATTAATCACTGTTGTACAATCATTTTGATAAATGTAATATAGTTTGTTTTAAAAAAAAATCTTCCTTCCTTTATTATATTCTTTATACTTATTTATTTACCAAGGGCTGGCTTTTACCTTGGTCAAAGAATAAGCATTGCCATACAACGTGGCAATGCCGCCAGTCTTTTGGGTACATTTCCAGTCGACAGCGATGAATTTTTTGACGCCATATTTTAGGGTTAATTTAGTTAGAAGTTTTTATTTTTATTTCTAGTGTATATAGTGAGTTAAGTTTATTTATTTATTTAAACTTAATGTACAAAAGTGGTACGTGGGCGGACTTTATGCATCAAGGCATTCTCTACCAGTCCTTCGTTTCGTTCGATCATCCTGGCCTTATTGTTTTAAAATAATGTTTGATATTTTCTTGGAAACCACAGAAATGCAAAATGATGAGCAATCTTTTAATAGCATATAAAAATATGGGATGTCAAGATAAACCTTTACACAACTTTTTTTAACGATAGGAAATCTAAAAATCAAATGACTTCTTCCGCTCTGGGTGGAGTGGAAGGGCGTGTCAGACTCTTACTGACTAAAACCCATCCGCGTTCCTTCTAAAGCCCTTTGCGTTCCAGGGCCGCGGTGACTCTTTTGAACAAATTCCGCAGCCCTGGCAGGCTCTGGCTCGTCTCCTATGCTGACATCTCTTTGAGGCGCGCGTGAAACAACGCGCCATCGACCCGGGCCTGGTGTTGATCAAACAGTGAGACACCCAACGCTCGCCGTCGAGCTTTTATTATTTTTTGTGAGTGGCGTCTCGCAGTTCAACCTATAAGGTTGTCGACTGCTTAACGGGGCTTGCCTGTGGTGGCCTTAATATAATATTAAAGCCTCCAGCCGGGGCTTATAAAAAACTTCCAAACTAAGCGACTACACGCTAAGGGCACCCCCTGTGCCCACCAGCAAATGCTGAGATGGTAACCCTTTCGGTATGCCCCACCGAAGGTGTCCCCCCCACCGAAGGTGTCCCCACGTTGCCGTCGTGGTGGGGCTTGTGCGTCTCAGTGATCTTGGAGCTCTGCCGGTAGAGTTACTCATGCCGGAAAGGTCCAAGTGAGAGACTAGACAAAGAGGGACACACACACACGCGAGGGGCACACCGTTCGAAAACTTGAACATTTTTCAGGTTTTCGGACGGTGTGCGTTTCAGAAGGAATCTTGCTCACTGCCCTCTGGTACGCGTCTGATCATCAGACGTGACTGTGAGTGCAGTGAGCAAGCAGAGGGAGAGAGGGACCCTGTGAAAGGGTGGAGGAGATAGGGATCGCACCCTTAAAAGGAACAACATGAAGAAGACAAACGCAAAAATATTACCCCAGGGTGGTACCAGCTGCTCAGCAGCTGGAGAATCCACCACGCTCCCTTCGGGAGCGTCATGCCCCTCGTATTCTGGGGAGGGCAACGAATGTCTTGATCCGCTTGCCAGTGGCAACAAGAGCCGAGGAGGCTCCCGATCCAAAACGTCTTTTGAGGACTTGATCGGCTTCAGTTTTAATACGCCTGACAAGGTGTTGGGCGGGCGTGGTGCGAAAGCTCCCGCCAAACTGTGTGGAGGAAGAGCCCGCTGACATGTCGGGGGGATGTAGGGTCAGACTCTGACTCCGCATCTGGCGTCAGCGTCAGCTCACCGAGCTCGGAGCGAGAGGGAGGAGAGGCTGTTGCGGGTGGCTCGGTGTTATTCCGCAAGCGCCCTAGATCGGAGGATGACCGAGGGTCGTCCTCCAACGGTGAGATGGCCTCGGCCCGGAAAATCCCCACCAGCAGGCGGGGTAAGGGCCGAGACGGAGGCAAGGGGAGGGGGCTCGCATCCCAGGAGGCTGCCCAGCGAGCCACGAAGCTCGCCGAGGAGAGGCACCACCCTGGAGCGTCAGGTCGGAGGGCTTTCCCTTTGGAGTCATCCAGCGGTGAGCCGGACACGGCTGGCGGCCCCGATAAGGAGCGCCAAGCCAGGTTTGCGGAGGTCGTGGGGGCCGCAGTCCGCGATGTGGCTTTGAAGAGGACCCAGGCCTCTAAAAACAAGGCCATAAGCGCGGCGTCGGCCTCCATTCTGGCGGCAGCGGAGGCTAGCTACAGCTACAGCGGTCCTCCGTCAACGGACGAGATGTCCAAGCTGCGGGCGGAGGTCGCCCGCCTAGCGGCCGCCACGGACCTTCTCCAAAAGGAGAATGCAAAGCTCCGAGCAGACCTAGCCGGGCTCCGTGGAGCCGGCACAGAGGAGGCGCTTCAAGGGGGGCGCAAGCAGGGGCAAAGCACGTCCGCGCCGGAGGGGAGCCAGGTTCTGAACCAGGTTCTGAATCTGGTGCGACAGGAGTTGGCTCCCTTCCGGGAACGGTTCTCCACGCTTGAAAAGATTTTGTTGCGTCCCCAACTAACAGCGAGCCAGAAGGCCTCAGGCAAGACGACGGCTTCGTACGCGGCCGCCGTGGCTGCCAAACCGAGGCCGATCGGTCAGGCTAACAGTGCGGCCGAGCCGGCACCGGGAAAACCAGCACCGGCTAAGAAGAAGAAAGGAGGGGCGGCTGCACAGGTGGCGAAGGCTCCAGCGCCAGTGGTGCAACAGTCGGCCCCGGTTACAAACTCTCCTGCGGCCGAAGCCGGATGGCAAGTGGCCGGGGAGAAGAAGAAGGCGGGCAAGGCAGCCAGGGCGGCCAAAAAACGCGAGCGGAGGCGGCGGCGCAAAGCGCAAAGTGTAGCGGCTAGGCTCCGCGCCCCGAAGACCGCAGCTGTAGTGGTAACACTACAGCCAGATGCGGTGAAGAGGGGCGTGACGTACGGCGACGTGCTCTCCAAAGCGAAGCAGGAGGTGAACCTTGGGGAGCTCGGCATCGTCGGGGGCCTCCGGTTAAGGGTTACCATGACTGGGGCCCGAATGCTGGAGATCCCCGGGGCAGCCAGCGGCCCAACCGCCGACGCTCTGGCCGAAAGGCTGCGAGCGTCCTTGAATGCGGACGATGCCCGAGTATCCAGGCCAACCAAGTGCATAGATATGCGCATTTTGGGCCTGGACGACTCCGTCACGGAGGAGGAGGTGGTGGCCGCTGTCGTCAGGACAGGGGGGTGCTCTGTCGAGCAAGTGAAGGCAGGCATCATACGTCCTGACCACACGGGCATGCGAACCGTTGTGGTAAGCTGCCCCGTAACAGCGGCCAAGATAATTTTGGAGGGCCGAAGGCTTCTGGTGGGCTGGGTTTCTGCGCAGGTCAAACTGCTAGAGCCCAGGCCTCTGAGGTGCTTCCGCTGCCTAGTGGGCAATCATGCGGGAGCCCTCTGCACCTCGGAGGTGGACCGCAGCGATCTTTGTTTCCGCTGTGGTCAGCCCAGTCACAAGGCCGGCTCGTGTAACGCCACGCCGCACTGCGTTGTATGTGCGGCAGCTGGCAAGCCGGCCGATCACTGGGCTGGGGGCAAGGCCTGCGCCCCACCCGCCAAAGCCGGGGGCAAGAGGAAGCCCTCCGCCACCGCCGTCTCTGCCGTAGCAAACGCCACCGCCATCGCCGCCGCCGCCGCCGCCGCCACAACTGCGAATGCCGCGGTGGAGCCCTCACAAGGGGCTCGGGAGGAGGCCGTAATGGAATGCCAATAACGGCCCCATTACGCCTCCTCCAGGCGAACATCAACCACTGCGCCGCCGCTCAGCACCTGTTGCTCCAGAGCATGGCGCAGTGGTCGATCAACATCGCCGTGGTCGCTGAGCCGTACTTTGTCCCGCCCAGGGATGACTGGGTGGAGGACCTCAACGGCTCAGTGGCCCTAATTTCGTCGGCCGCCGCCGGTACCCCGTCCCTCGAGAGTGTCAGGAGAGGACAGGGGTGCGTAGCAGCACGGTTTGGGGAGATTGTGGTAGTGGGGGTCTACTTCTCTCCAAACCGATCTCTCGCCGAGTTCCACAACTCCCTTAGGGAGATGGTTGTTGTCGTCGCCGGGTATCGTACCCTCCCCGTGCTCGTTCTCGGGGACTTCAATGCCAAGCACTTGGCTTGGGGTTCCCGATATACGGACACGAGGGGCAGGATAGTGGAGGACTGGGCTCTGGAGACAGGCCTAATCGTCCTCAACCGGGGTTCTGTCCCCACGTGTGTGCGGAGGCAGGGTGAGTCCGTGGTGGATATTTCGTTCGCAAGCCCTGCTCTGTCACCGCGTGTCGTCGACTGGCGCGTCATGGAGGAGGTGGAGACGTATTCGGACCACCGGTACATCCGGTTTGACGTCTCCGCCCAGACCTCAACCGCGACAGTCCGAGAGGCCCCGAGTGGTCCGCGGTGGGCGCTGAAGCAGCTGGACCGGGAGCTCCTCCTGGAAGCTTCGATCGTGCAGGCCTGGGTGTTACCACCGGACAGGCCTGCTGACATCAACGACGAGGCGGAGTGGTTCCGGGAGACCATGTCAGATATATGTGACGTGGCAATGCCCCGGGTCCGGCCAGGACGCGCCCGCCGCCAGGTGTACTGGTGGTCGCGGGAGCTGGCTTCGCTGCGCGAGGCATGCGTTGCTGCACGGCGCCTGTACACCAGGCATCGCAGGCTCCGCATCCGGCCTCCGGATGCTCAGGCCAGGGAGGTGGAGCTGTACGAGGAATACAGAGTGGCGAAGGCCGCCCTTCAAGCGGGAATCCTGCGGGCCAGGAATCTGGCTCGTAAGGAGATGCTGGAGTCTCTGAACGGGGACCCGTGGGGACGCCCTTACAAAATGGTGCGGGATAAACTCCGCACCTGGGCCCCCCCGTTGACGCAGAGTCTCCGGCCCCAGCTGGTGGAGGACGTGGTGAGCACTCTGTTTCCTTCGCAAGGGGAGCATACTCCCCCGCCTATGGCTCCGCCACCTGCGGTGCCCGATGCGGACCACGACGACGGCGACGACGATGACAACGCTCCAGAGGTGACTGAGGTAGACCTGAGAGTGGCGGTAAACAGGCTGAAGGCCAAAAATACCGCCCCAGGACCCGACGGCTTACCTGGGAAAGCCTGGGTCCTGGCCTTGGAGGCTCTCGGGCCTCGACTAAGGGGGCTCTTAAGCGCATGCTTGGAGAGAGGCCAGTTCCCACTTCGCTGGAAGACGGGGAAACTGGTTCTCATTAAGAAGCCAGGGCGCCCTGCGGACTCTCCGTCCGCTTACCGGCCCATCGTGCTGCTCGACGAGTTGGGCAAGCTCTTTGAAAGAGTAATTGCAAACCGCCTCGTCGGGCACCTGGTGAGGGTGGGGCCGAATCTGGCGGAGAACCAGTTCGGTTTCCGCACGGGGCGCTCAACGGTGGATGCCATCATGCGCGTGAGAGCCCTCACGACGGGGGATGCTGTGTCCCGGGGCAGGGTCGTCTTGGCGGTGTCTCTTGACATCGCCAATGCCTTTAACTCCCTGCCCTGGAGTTGCATTAGGGAGGCACTCCGGTACCACCGGATGCCGACCTACCTCCGTCGCGTGGTCGAGGCCTATTTGACGGACAGGGCCGTCATCTACCCCGGTCACCGGGGAGAGTGGAACCGGCGAGAGATGTCGTGCGGTGTTCCACAGGGTTCGGTTCTCGGGCCGCTCCTGTGGGACATCGGCTACGACTGGGTGCTGCGTGCCGACCTCCCTAGCGGCGTCAGCGTAGTCTGCTACGCTGACGACACGCTGGTTCTGGCACAGGGGGGGTCGCACCAGGCAGCGGCCGAATTAATGACACGCGGGGTCGCGATAGTCGTTGGAAGGATCCGGCAATTGGGTCTCGAGGTGGCCCTGCACAAGTCCGAGGCCATGTGCTTTCATGGTTCTCGGAACAGGCCACCAGCGGGATCCCAAGTAACGGTAAGAGGGGTTCACATCGGCGTCGGGTCGACGATCAGGTATCTGGGGCTCGTTCTCGACAGCCGGTGGAACTTCGAGGAGCACTTCCGACGTTTGGCTCCCAGACTGGAGCGGGCTGGGGCTGCCTTCAAGCGGCTCCTGCCCAATCTAGGGGGTCCAAACGCCTCCTGCCGGAGGCTTTATGCGGGGATCGTGCGGTCCATGGCCCTTTATGGGGCCCCTGTGTGGGCCCTAACGCTGAAGGGGCGACCAGCTCGCCAACTCAACGCGGCCCAAAGGGTCATGGCCATCCGGCTGGCTCGGGGATACCGCACGGTCTCCGGCGAGGCGGCGAGCCTCCTTGCCGGATTACCGCCATGGGATCTGGAAGCGAGAGCCCTCGCGCACGTTTACGCGTGGCGCGTGGAGGCGCTTTGCCGGGGCGAAACTCCGCTGCCACGGCAAATTGCATCGCGGCGGACGGAGCTCCTGCAGGATACTATGGCGGTATGGAGACTGAGACTATCGCGGCCCAGCGCTGGGCACGCCACAATTGCGGCGGTAAGGCCCCTCTTTGAGGAGTGGCTGGAGAGGCGCCACGGCGTCCTCACCTTCCGCCTGACGCAGGTACTTACCGGACACGGCTGTTTCGGGAGGTACCTGTTTCGGATTAAGTGGGAAGACACGCCCGAGTGTCAGCACTGTGAGGATCGCCCGGAGGACACGGTGGAGCATACGGTGGAGGTCTGCCCTGCTTGGGCTGAGCACCGCCGTGTCCTCATCGCGGCGATCGGTGGCGGCGACCTCTCGCGTCCGGCCCTGGTTGAATCCATGGTCCGGAGCGAGGAGGCTTGGGAAGCGGTCACCTCCTTCTGCGAAGCAGTAATGCTAGCGAAGGAGGAGGCGGGCCGCGCGAGGGAAAGGCAAGGCCTTCGCCCCAACCGCCGCAACAGGAGAAGACGCCCCGGGCGTCGGGAGTCGCAGGGCGATCCCCGGCCACCGTAGGCGCGGGCCTGCGGACGGCGAGCATTGGGTGGCTCGCCGTCCGATCACCACCAGGCCCGGGTCGATGGCGCGTTGTGTTTCACGCGCGCCTCAAAGAGATGTCAGCATAAAAGACGGGGTCCGCTAGGGCCAGAGCCTGCCAGGGTTGCGGAATTTGTTCGAAAGAGTCACCGCGGCCCTGGAACGCAAAGGGCTTCAGAAGGAACACGGATGGGTTTTAGTCAGTAAGAGTCTGACACGCCCTTCCGCTCCACCCAGAGCGGAAGAAGTCATTTGATGATTTCCCATCCTTAAAAAAAAAAAAAAAAACCCTTTCGGTATAGGCACGCTCAGCTTGCGGCTTGCTAGATAATTGTTGTCTTATGATTGTTCTCTTTTTTACTTTGTGTTTTGTTGCTGTTGTGTTGTGTCTGTATCGAATAAATGTTTTCTATTCTATTCTATTCTATTCTGTGGGGTACGGGCCTCGGCTTAAGGCGTCGCTGGGGGGAGGACAGCTAGGGACGGGCTGGATCGAACTAGGCCGTCAAGCTTTTACACTCACACTGCGTCCTTTTACTCAAAATTTTGGCGCCCATAGCAAAGCGCGTTGACGGTTTCAACCATAATGAAGAACTATGCCCAGGATACTAGAATTGTATAAAAGGTATTTAACGCGATTGGTATATGACTAACAGTTACTGCTATGACTTTAAAATAATTATTACAGTTAGTGTTAGTTGGAATGAAATTAATTTGCTTAATAATTCGTGACCCTGACAAAAAAGGGCGAGGACAAACGAGTGTCTCACAAAATTATGCTCGTTTGTCTCGCCCTTATTTGTATTTTGAATCTTTACATGTTTAGAGCTTTTTACCTTACAAAGGTACGTCAGCCTTATCATACCCTTGTCTAACTAATTTGAACACGTAATTATAATATTATTAAAACAAGTATAGGGTTAAGGATTACATAAGCTATCGGTACACCTCTGCAGCCAGAAGCGCATTGAGCTAAATACATTAAACCACTTTGCTATCCGTGCATATAACAATGTTTTGATTCACAGAATGGTTCGCACTGACTGATGTGTGGACAGTTCCATATCTTATATGGACGACTAATCCCGACGCTATTCGATATAATACACGGGAGTCAGCAGACAATTCATTTTGCGACGCCGTGATGCACAAACAGGATTTTTGTATAGAACTGAATGCAACGTAAATTCAGTGACTCATTTATTAATATTAGAAAATGAATAAGTTTACCTCAGCTGATAATACTTTGTTCCTATAAGTACCATATCTGGGTGCATCGTCCTCACATAATATTAAATTAATTTTTGTATAGGTACCAAATTTTGTAAAACCATTTCTAAAAAGAGTAACTATGGAGTTTCTTGTCCGTTCTTCTCCATAAGATTTTACCTTTCCGAATGGACAGTAGAGTCACTTTATTAATGTAATAATGATATTTTACTGAACTGTAAATGATGACGTTCAAAAGTGCCGTTTAATGGCCTAATTGAAATAAACGTTTTGACTTTTGACATTTTACGCGACTCACAATTCAAAAAATAACACTCGTTTGGCCTCACTCTAACTCACTACCTACACAAGTTACGCTGTACAAGATTTTACAAATCTATGATCAGAATTTAAAACTTGATTTAGTTCTACGCTAAAATATCGCGATATCAAGTCGTTTACGGAGTTTTTCGTTAATAAGTTTTACGCTTGGTTTATTTTTCATCAACTATAGGCTGATGATAATTATCATGTAGAATATACAGCTGTTTAAAATGCAATAGGGGTTACGATAAGCAATTGAGCAATGCCTCAAGGAAAGTTATTTTGCATTTTGATTGAGTTTATTAGCTACTAGCGGTCGCTGGCGGCTCCGCTTGATTATATAATTAGAACTTCCACCTTTATAAATGACTAGCTTTTGCCCGTGACTTCGTACGCGCATACCCCGTTTTTTCCGTTCTCGTATAGCCTATAGCCTTCCTCATGAATGTGGCTATCATATACAAAAATACGACGAAATACGTGAACGAAGTCGCAGGCAAAAGCTATATATATACTAATAATTAAGTTGAAGAGTTTGTTTGTTTTGTCTGAACGCGGCAATCTCTGGAACTACCAGTCGGATTTGGAATATTCTTTTTGTAAATGATTGCCACATTCATGAGGAATGCTATAGGCTATACGGGAACGGAAAATTCCTACGGGAACGGGCAAAAACAGGATATGTCAGTTCACAATTTCTCGGAATGACTAAGCGAGATTATAGACTAGCAAATTTTGATGCGTAAAATAGTATTCTAAATGTTCAGTTGACAATTTATCGAGAGTTTACAATCTCTCAAGTTACTTGTATTTTATAATCTTACGGAGTTTGCTATTTCCCGGTGACATACATAGGTTATAGATGTGTATAAATATTTTATTTTTATGACCGATATAATTGTGATAACTGATCACTTCTCCGTCCTGAACATATTAAAAATAAAACAAAATAAATAATTGAGCTGCCTTTGAACCGCACAAAAATATTTTCTGAAGAATTTCTCATATCCACCTAATTCAAAATGATAAACATTCTAGAGAGTCTGTCGACTTTCAGAACTTTTAGCTTGAGTTGTTTAAGTATTTAAACTTTGTTATGAAGTCATGAAGTTTACTGTAAATACATGAGGTTGCGCGTGGGGGTGGAGGCGGTGGGGAAAGAAAGAAAGAAAATTTATTTATTTAGAACAAATCTAAGGCGAACAGGGTTAAAATGGGGTTGAACGCCTTTATACATACGCTGTCCCATCATATTTTATCTATATGTTATTGTGTGCAGTTATAAATAAAAAAATGAAAACAAACACAATCAATTAAATCTGTTTTTAAAACTTTAAAATCAGAAGAAGCCTATTTTAGTATTTTTTTTTTTTGAAATTTTGCTTATTTTGTTAAATAAAAAATTGCTTTGGGAGTGTGCTCGTCTGTTATAAATAAATATACATAAAACTCTTTGACTGACTGACTGACTGAGTGACAGACAACGCACAGCCGAAACTACCAGTCGTAGAAAGCTGAAATTTGGCATGTAGGTTCCTTGAGGAGTGTAGAGGAGCACTAAGAGAAGATTTCCCGAAATTCCTACGGGAACGGGAAAAAACGTGATATGCGCGTACAAAGTCGCGACCAAACGCTAGAACTAGTTAATTTGTACATAAGTATAAGATATAATAAAAATGTTTATTTTGGCCATCAATGAATAAAAAGAAAATGGAATTTAAAATAATATAGGAAATGTTACCTTTCTTACGTGCAAAGCTAAATTCTTTTATAACAAATAATGTCAAGCACATATAACCTCAAAATAAGTATAATCTCAAAACAAGAAACTGAACAAACACCGTTTAACGAGTAACCACGTAATCAATCCGAACCGGGTCGTCTTCGCGGTCGGTTACCGCAAAAACTTGCCAATAACTTCGCAATACTGGCAAACTTATGCCATTAAGCACACAAACGGGATTGATCCGGCCCGTGTGACGGCCATCCGGTTATTCTGCCGGCCATCCGGATGTGGAAACTTTAGTAACAAGCTAGAGATGTTCAAGTTTAACTGAAATTGTTAAAATGGTTTGCTCTTACTTGAACTCGTGGCTAAATAATAATTGCCGCATTCGAGGTTAAGCGACGCTTGCCGAGGTCGGTCAGTGGATGGGTGACCATCTATTGCATACCGAGACTCCTGTGCCTCGGAAAACACGTAAAGCCGTTAGTCCCGACTGTCATCATTGACAGTTGTCACGAATAGTCAGATGCCAGAAAATCTAACACCGTACTTGCCCAAGGGGTGTATTACCCGTACACTTCAACATAAGGTTCAGTAGAAAACCAGCGTCAGGGAACTACTTAACTAGCTGTCTGGCATTTTGCTGAACAGGACCTATTTGCCATGGGCGTGCAGTAGGCTACAGTAAGGGTAGGCCAGCCCATACATAATGACCAAAAAAAAAAAACACCACATTATTCAGGGTTGAAATCACGATACTGACGATGCGAATTTTCGTCTTTTTTTTTGGGCATTATGTATGGGCTGGCCTACCCTTACTGTAGCCTACTGCACACGCATGCCGCGACGCAAAATATTATTTGCCGCAGCCGCGGGGCACACAATATAACTGTTTTAAAATTAAGTTTCCTTTTATTTGGACATATATTGTGTGTATGGCACTCTGTGTGCCAAATAAACTACTTTTCTTTCTTTCTTTCTTCTTTCTTAGTTACTGTGTTGTGGAGGTCAGATGTGCAGTGGTTTCTTGGTAAAATACTGGTACTCAGCTGCATCTGGTTGGAGTGGAAGCCGACCCAGTAAAGTTGGGTAAAGGCTCGGCAGATTAATTGGTTTGCTGCAGTTTGAAATCTATAAAGCAAAGATATAAGAGGATTAGTTTTGCACGCAACTTCGTTCGCGCATATCACGTTCCCGCAGGAATTTCCCGTTACCGTATAGCATTCCTCAATATCACGCACCGCCTGCGCCGCCAGTTCGATAATAGTAATGTTGAATTATTTTAATTTTACATTATCTCCCAAACGGTGAGTCGAAATTACATGCTATAAAATCTAAAGTATGGCCTATAGCATTCCTCATAAATGTGACTATCATAAGCAAAAATAATTTTACAAATCCGACTGGTAGTCCAAGAGATTAGCACGTTCAAACAAACAAACAAACTCTTCAGCCTTATTATTAATATAATAGATTTACGAATCAAATAGTTCTTCAATAAATACCTTTTACATAGGTAAGATTTTTATATTATTGAACTGTTTACAAATGCTGACAGAAGACAATTTTATAAGTATTTATAATATTATTGTATTAAATCTAACAATTTTAAGATGATATTGGAAAATAAAAAAGTGTGTGTGTGTCAGCTCTGATGCGCGACTGGAATTTACTCCTTAAGAACTATTATTGTATAGATTATGTAAAAGAGGATAAATGAAAGCATCTTAAATAAGCGGAGCATTCTTTGTATTTACACATATACATAATCTCGAAGTGAAAGGTGCGCAAAGTACGTTACGCAAAGGTTCGTAACGCCTCACTTTTAGTTAGTCAACTTATAAAATTTTCATACCGCGGGCTAAATATGAAAATCGTTCTTAAGGAGTAAACTCCAATAATTTCTGATCTCTGGTTCCGGAGATCATCTTCTACTTATAAATATTTATATAAACATACTAGTTGCCGCCCGCGGCTCCGCCCGCGTGATTGTCGAAAATGATTCCAAGGGAACATAATTCCCGGGATAAAAAGTATTCTAGGTGTTATTAAAGACTATAATCTACCACTGTGCCAAATTTCATCAAAATCCATTCAGGAGTTTTTGCGTGAAAGAGTAACAAACATACATCCGTACATCCATACTTGCAAACTTTCGCGTTTATAATATTAGTAGGATAAAACAAAAGACATGTATTTACATATATAAATATATAAAACAAAACACATCGCACTCTTTCTCATTACAATAGGTACTATAGTAAACATTAGTTCGTAATAAAATTTTCTACGTCACCTGAACGAGTCAGTATTCTCAGATTTTTCCCAGGCCAGCATTCAGACAATAAACTACATATTTATAATAGCTTATTGTGCTCCAAAAATGAACCTTAGAAGAATAAAACTATGATTTTTAAACCAGATTTTCTTAAGGTTCACGAAGGTCGTTTTACCAATTATAATGCCTTTATACGAAATAGAAATATGACAAATGAAAATAAATACCTTTTAAAGGTTTCTGAAGCCCAACTTATTTTTTATATTCTTTACTGGTTTTTGCTCGCCGCTTTGCCCGCGTACAAGTTTTATTTTCGCCATAAAACAAGCCCAAAACCGTCTTCAGTTTCTCATCTATCTCTGTCCCAAAATTCATCATTATTGTTTTAGCAATTTTGGTGAGAAAGAGTTACAAACAAAAAAACTCACTTTTGCATTTATAACAATAAGTTAGGATATGGATTATAAGAATACTTTAATTTCTGTTTAGCCAAACAAAATCAACTAACAATAGAAAACTAAAACGCTACTATTTCAATTATCGATATTCGATCGGCACATCCCTAGTGGTTTAGGGGCCGTTGACACAAATCCTGGGCGGCAAGTTTGTAACACTAAAACTATAATGATTATACTTTATGGATATTTATGGGAAAATAAAGAACAGCAGCGGGGTTCTGTAAACCTCTCACTGTGTAAGTTTAGGTGAAGTGAACATGAAGTGAGCTGTCAATCGATTGACAGCTCACTTCATGTTGACATTAGTTTACACGGAGAAGATTTTGACAGAATAGACCGGCTGGACCGCAGCATTGTTATTTAGATTCCAGCCAAAATTGCTTCTAGTATTTATTTAGATAATTTAGATAGGCTAAAATAATACTGGCCAAATACGAGCGACACGGCCTTGGTTTTTTTTTCGTTTGATTGATTTGAGCGGGCGTCACGCATATTTTCGATTTTGATTGATTTTTATTAAAATTATCTAATTTATTTTGTCAACTATATGAGGTCAGTGTTTCCTAGCTGGCTAACCTGAGATTTACCGAAACTAACTCAAAGGTCAAGGTCTCTTTTAGGGTCCATAGAATTAGGAAAAGTAAATCATTTCAGAAACATGTAGGTTAATGTCTAATTAGGTCCGCCCTTATCTCCGCAACTGTAGCGGCATCAATACCAACACATGAAAAACTAAGAAATTCTGCATCGCGCAAGCAAAGTTCTCCATGCAATTGAAACCATACAACAGTCCGAATATCAACTATCGGGCAGTTGCCCACCAGACACAAGACCAACCGTCTGGTCGGAGGATCCTCCCACTACAGTGGAGGTGTGCGGGACTTTACTCTCCGTTCCGCATGCCTCTATAAAGCTACTACTACTTCTTATTACTTGAATACTCAAACTTTATTAGTGCACGTAACGCGTCCGTGTTCGGGTCACAGGAGTTCATACCTGTTCTAAATTTCAACAGAATCGGTCTGGTATATTCGGAGAAAATTTACTGTGACAGAAAGATAGACACCCGAGTGATCTTATAAGGGTTCTGTTTCTTGTTTGAAACCCTAAAAATGGACCAAAAGTGTGGCTGGCAAGACCGATATCCTGTATATTTAGTTAGTAAATACTTTAATGTGATCTTTACATTTTACACTGGAAACTCTCTCTGGCACCAAAATCAAAAGTAATTTATTCAAATTAGGCTGAGTTGCTCTTTTTGAACGTCAAAGTTCTACATAAAGACAGTCCCCTAAAACGGCCGCCCGTCACCACTTCCTGGTGTTTTAGCTAGGAAGAAGAAGTGACGCAACAAACTCCCCAGCAACACATCTGTCTGTTAAGTTTTAAAAACTTGAATTTATACAGTAGTATGCAAAGTAAGTTTACAAAAAATGAAAAATAATATATATCTAATATTAAATGGAATTAATTGACACTTGTTAACTAGCACACTCCATAAGCCATCAAAAATAGACAAACTCAAGCATGAACAAGTAAATCGAACTAATTAAGCCTCCAGGCATAAATGTTGTGCCCGCTTACACGTGCAATTTTATAATCTAAAAATAGGATTGTGACTGGAACAACTGTACTAAACTATCTTTAGATCAATTTATTAAGAGATAAATTTATTAGAAGATCAGAACTGAACCCATTAATACCCTAAATAGTGATGTCCCACCATCAAACACCATGTACTTTTATTATCGACAAATCGAATTATCGAACAATTATTGAATTATTCATGTCGGGTTGTAGAGCGTTCTAATCACTTTAATTGCCAACCCTATTGGACCCCCATAAATTTATGAATCCCTTCTGTAATGTATAAGGTGGGCCAGCAGTTATAGTGGCCTAAAGGCGTAATATCTGTTTATAATGAACGTTGATATCGTTAAATGTTTGGGGATTTTTGGAGTTTACTCCTTAAGAAATGAGTTGCATATTTAGCCAGCGGTATGAACATTTTATGAGTAGTAAAATCGAGCTTTAACTAAAAGTGAGGCGTTACGTTCCTTTGCGCAACGTACTTTGCGCACCTTTCACTTCGAGATTATGTATGTGTGTATATATGTCACCGGAAAATTGCAGACTCCGTAAGATTGTAATAAATCTTGACAAGATTATAATTTCTCGATATATTATGAAAAAGTCGTTTTGTTTACAATAAACCTTATCCAAATTTAATAGTTTCCATTTTATCTGTGTCTTATTTAGAAAAAATAGTTAACAATTTCACGCGGTATTTTACAATCTTAAGTCGTTTGCCATTTTCTGGTGACATATTATACAAAGTATACTCAGCTTATTAAAGGTGTTTCATTTACCCTCTTTTTACATAATCTACACAATAATAGTTCTTAAGGAGTAAACTCCAGTCGTGCATCGGAGCTGACACACACACTGATTTTTATTTTGGGACAAGTTTTTCTGCTGAGAAGGGTCCATACATATTTTTGGAATTTAGTTGGAGATGAAGGATGATGGGCGGCAGAGGCTCAATAAAAACAGCCGCAAGGATCGGTCTTCAAGGTTAAGCATAGCTTGCCGAGCTCGGTCTGAGGATGGGTGGCCATACTGAGACTCCTCCGTGTTTCGGAAAGCACGATAAGCTCTTGGCCCCGACTGTCATTTGTAGATCTTTGGCAGTCATTACGGATTGTCAGAAGCCAGAAAATCTGACTCCAGTCTTGCCAAGATGTAACGCGTCACCCAGGTCATGGGTTGTGAAGGTCTAGTAGGCAGCCGCTCCAATTAAAATACTGGTATTTAACTGAATCCAGTGTGACTGGAAGCCGACCCCAATATAGTTGGGAAAAGTTTAGGTAAATGACCTGACTAGCTATTGCGGTTTCATTGAAAACTTTGATTATTTATTTTTAAGAAACTGGTACACATATTACTTACTAGCTTTTGCCCGCGGCTTTGTCCGCGTGGAATAGTTACTAGGGGCAGATATTTTTATTTTATGATTATGAAGTTTAGTAAAGATTCAGTCAATGCTATTGAACAGAGAAAGAATAGATAGATATAGATAGTTTAAAAAATGTTCGACGAAATTCTTTAAATTGTCATAACTTTTTTTATTTATGAACCGATTGACATAAAACAAACACTAAATGTTAAGAGAAGCTTACCACAACGTATAAGTGAAAACCACATCTAAATCGGATAAGCCGTTTCTGAGATTAGCGTGCACAAACGCAAAGGCAAACAGACAAAACGTCTAACAATCATTGTTCTGGGTGCTATTTGCGTTGATAAAGGTCCCAATAATATTTTTTCTCATATATATTTCATGTATAGACAGCGATCCGTTACATTTTTTATTAAAAGTATAGATATAGATATGTATAGAAGAAGATAAACTTAGGTAAACTAAATTTTCAGATCCTTTGATCCTATTTTCACTCAATTTTAACGGGACATCATTCCTAAAGGATCACCTTTAGGGACAGTAAGTACAAGTAAAGTACAGTCTTTATTTTGAGCAAGATATGTAGTTCAAATTTAATTTTAAATAAAATATTTCGCTTTATGCTTAAAAAAACAGATCGAATCATTTTATGTCAATTTAGATAATGTGTAAAAGTAACATTGATAATCGATTTTGGTCGTTGATTTCCTTGAATTAGGAATTAAAGTACGGTACTTTAATTCCTAACTAAAGCGAAGCTACCAGCTTCATTATTTCTTACGGCCTATGTGAGCCAACAAAAGTATATAAAATAAAATTGCACATCCATTGCAGCCCTTTTTATGCAATTACGTTAAAATCCTCATTATTTGAGTATCATACATACACAACTTACAAACAAACACAAAATAATTATTTTACATTAATTATTCAGTTACCATTTCACCGCACTGAATTAATTGGAGTAAAGCAAAAAAAAAAATGGGAGCAACACAACATTGCCTGGAAAAATTCTGAACCTTATCAATAAAACAGTAGGACTTAAATTAGCTTGTGATTACAATAAAAGTACTGGTTTTTACGTTAGTCGAAATGGCACTTTGTTTCCTGGAAAATAAAGTTTAGTTTTGATCGTAGGGAAACAAAATGTTGAGACGGATCATCAGTCAGGAGAAGACAGTGTCATTAGGTGATTGAATGAAATAATCAGCTAAAAGCATCGATCTTTACTGACCTGCCGATCGAACGATGTTAGTTCGTGTTTCTATAAATCTTCAAAATACCATACACTCTACACATAGGGAGAACAAATCGGACGTATAAAAGTTTGTGTTGCCACCATTTTGCTACCGGTTTTAATCGGATGTATAAAACTTTGTGTTGCCACCATTTTGCTAGCGGTTTTAATCGGATGTATAAAACTGTGTGTTGCCACCATTTTGATAGCGGTTTTAATCGGATGTATAAAACTTTGTGTTGCCACCATTTTGATAGCGGTTTTAATCGGATGTATAAAACTTTGTGTTGCCACCATTTTGATAGCGGTTTTAATCGGATGTATAAAACTTTGTGTTGCCACCATTTTGATAGCGGTTTTAATCGGACGTACAAAACTTTGTGTTGCCACCATTTTGATAGCGGTTTTAATCGGACGTACAAAACTTTGTTTTGCCACTATTTTGATAGCGGTTTTAATCGGACGTACAAAACTTTGTGTTAAACGAAAACCGAAAACAAAACTTTGTTTGGTTTTCGGTTTTAGTTTTAAAGCCAAATTTTGCAGTTTTGATTGTTAAAGACCCGCTTT
This sequence comes from Mamestra brassicae, assembly GCA_905163435.1. Lineage (NCBI taxonomy): Eukaryota > Metazoa > Arthropoda > Insecta > Lepidoptera > Noctuidae > Mamestra > Mamestra brassicae. The sequence continues at coordinate 14,880,386 of LR991006.1, read as the reverse complement.
TTTTAGGATATCATAGTCAAACAACAAGGAATCCTTATATATCTTATAGTTTCGACGCGTCCGCCCGTCCGTCCCTCAGAGACTTGGTCTCCGAAAGATTTAATTTTGTCACAGACATCACGCCTACAAAATTCTAAAATAAAATTTTAAAACAAAACTTGGATACTAACAAGACTCTGCCATCATATGGGGTGTCGTTGGATAAGTATTTCAAAAATATGAATGGTATTCCAACCGCGATCTCGGCAAATGTTGCTTTCCCTAGAAGATTTTTTAACCACGACCCCACGAGCTCATGTAGATGCAACTTTTAGATAATCACAAGAATACAGTGCCCTCATTATCTGAGCAAATAATCCGCATTTTCACTTAATAACAAGATAATTGCCAAACAACAATGCAATTACTGTTAAAACAGGGCATTTATTAACAATACCATTTGGCAACAAAGGGAATATTCAGTCGAATAGGAATGTAGGCGGGTTACAAGCGGAGTTCACTAACGAGGCCAGGGCGACGCGGAAAGCGAGCGGATGTAATTTAGTGTTTAGCCGGCCTTATGGAATTAACTCGCAGTGGGTAGTACTAATACTTCATTTGTTTATTGCCGTGTTGATTTTGTTTTGTTTCTGGATTGGAATTGGAGACTGGGCTGGTCATATATCCTCTTAGCCTCGCAGCGGAACGCGACGCCGTCACTTCGCGTGCAGTTGTTATTAACCGACTTCCAAAAAAAGGAGGATGTTTTATACTCACATAACTCCATAATTTCTGAACCGAAATATTTTTCCAATTACGCACCGTGCAATGGAACGTGCGGCGAAATAGGAACTCTCATCTAAGTACCTACCTATTTTACCACACTCCTCGTTGTATAGCGCCGTGCGTATCCTTTAAGTTTTTTTTTAATTTCCATAAAAATTATAAGAATAAAATAATAAATCACATCACACTGATATTATAAAGGCGAAAGGTTGTGTGTGTGTGTATGTTTGTTACTTCTTCACGCAAATGGCTGGACCGATTTAGATGAAATTTGGTATAGAGACTGTTTGATTCCCGGGATTATGTTCCCTTGGTATAATTTTCGACGTTCACTCGTGTGGAGCCGCGAGCGGCAGCAGTTTATAATAAATACAAAAAACAGAAGAAATTAGCTGAATAATAGACCTCCTTGGAAGTTCTTTTGCACACTAGTATTACTTACCAGTGTTTTTATTTATAGTCGTATCGTCGTCTCCACCTTGTATATAGTTTGACAAATATTTGTTTTTACCTTAAACAAACAATGAATCCTAGTTATGTTATAGACCGTAAACTTTTATGGGTTCATGTATCGTTCAAACTTTTATGGTGGCAGAAATGGATTGCAAGTTACCTACGTACGATTATTATTTCGACTTACAACTTTGGCGGTAATTAATATGATTTTTAATTACCTACCCACGGGTTGAACTTCGATGTTAAGCTACGTTTGGATAGGATAAGAATGCTTGGAAGCGTGCTGGTCCTGCTCCATAGGACAGTCAAGAGTGTAGAGTAAATCAAACTGGTTGGCATAATGTATATCTTATCAGCCAATTGCCGTCCACTGCTGAACGTAAGCCTCCCCCAAAGATCGCCAACCATCCCGGTCCTGAGCGGTCCGCATCCATCCGCTGCCAGCCACCTTCTTCAAATCATCGATCCATCGTGCCGCAGGGCACCCCACACTACGTTTGCCCATACGCGGTCTCCACTCTACCACATGTCTGCTCCATCGACCGTCTGTCCGTCTACAGACATGGCCGGCCCACTTCCACTTCAGCATGCTCATTCTACGCGCAATGTCGGTGACTTTAGTTCTCTGGCGAATGACTTCGTTGCGAATTCTATCCACCAGAGAAATCCCGAGTATTGCTCTCTCCATTGCACGCTGAGCAACCTTGAATTTGTGGACCAGGCATAGGCCTGATACAAATACATTATCTCGCTCACCATAGGGTGAGCGAGATAATGTATTTAGATGTACTTTTTTATTTTAATTTTCTATTAAATAACTCGCACACTATAAAATCAATTGTTTGCAATATTTGTAAATATAGTTTCTTGTATGTGCTTCTCCATAAGAATCTACCTTTGTGAATGGACAGTAGAGTCACTTTATTTTTAAACATATTCTTTTAACTGTAATTTTGACGTTCAAAAGTGCCTTTTTATGGCCTAATTGTAATAAACGTTTTGAATTTGACTTGCCTAGGTCGGTCTGTGGATGGTTGACCATCCCTTACATGCCGAGTTTGCTGCGCCCCTCGGAAAGCACGTTAAGCCGTTAGTCTGGGTGTCCTTTAAACATCTTAGACAGTCGTTACGAGTACTCAGAAGCCAGAAAATCTGACACCAGTCTTGCCAAGGGATGCCGTATTACTCAGTCACGCAGCCACTCTATACTAAATACTGGTATTCAGTTGAATCCGTTTCAAATGGAAGCCGAGCACAATATAATTGGGAAAAGGCTAGGCAGACGATGAATTACCTACCTAGGTTCGTCATGTAGTGGGAGGCAGAAAATGGGCCTTGTTGAAGAGGGAGGCCTAGAGACGCTGGCCTGATGGCATGGAAACGTTTTCGGGACAACCGTGAGGAGTGAAAGGCCTTGGGCTCGGGATTCCATCGGCATTGTCCAGCAGTGGGACTATGTTAGTGTGAGAAAATAAAAGAAAAAATAACGTTGGGTATATGTACCATACAAATTCTTGGTTCATATTTTATCTTTCTGTATAAATAATAAAAGGGGAATGAACGAATAGCCGAAACTACTGAGGTGAGGAGCTTGAAATTCTGAACAAAGTTTTGTACTTAATGTGCGCAGACAACAAAAGTCGGACTCTTAGGTGTTTTTTACCTTTCGCTTTTGGGGTGGTGCAGAGATAGAACATGACAGGTACAATTTAAAAAAATAGACACCCGGAAAACAAATTCAATTCAAATTCAAATCCATTTATTGTTTGTCACAGGTGGAAAAGCAGTTCTTATCGTAATAATATAAAGATCGCTGTAACATACCCATTGGGCGTACAATATCCAATAATATAATCATTCCAAATCTATTTTATCATTAATACCATAGTTCATTGTAATTAATTAATCATGTCAAAACCAATACATACTTAGAAATTCTAACTTGAACTAACTTAAATTAAAAATGGAAGTGAGTTACACTTTCACGTCTATAGTACTGAAATGATTTTCAAGAATTTGAGTACAGCGATCAATATAAGGTACATACCTTCATTCTCATTTAAATCAGTTCATTCATTTCCAAGAATAAGGACTTGAAAGTTTGTATGAAATATTATGAGGAGTAAACGCTTTAAATCATCCACGACTTTATCACGGAAATCATCAAATGATTTCTTCCGCTCTGGGTGGAGCGGAAGGGCGTGTCAGACTCATACTGACTAAAACCCATCCGTGTTCCTTCTAAAGCCCTTTGCGTTCCAGGGCCGCGGTGACTCTTTCGAACAAATTCCGCAACCCTGGCAGGCTCTGTCCCCAGCGGGCCCCGTATTCTATGCTGACATCTCTTTGAGGCGTGCGTGAAACACACCGCGCCATCGACCCGGGCCTGGTGGTGATCGGACAGCGAGCCACCCAACGCTCGCCGTCCGTAATATTTATGGTACCTTGGAGACGGTCATGGGCTACATTTTTTGCGAAAATTTGTAATGTATAAAAGCGAGGGAAAAGGCTAGTGAAACATGATTATGAAAGTTTTCAATGCAATTTGCCGGGCATATTTCTGAGATAAACTCTAGCCCAAACTTAGTCTGTCTAGTTACGGACTAACAGTAACTGGTTTAGCCATAGACTTTATTCCGGACTTATTTGTCTAAATCGTGCTTGGGCAAAACAGTTAAGCAAGGTACTCCTGAAGCTGACTAAGCAACATTCGATCCTCGATAGAAATTGTCGAAGGATATGTAGGTAGGTATATCAAAAAAAGAAAACAAGACAAAGACAAAAGTTTTTTAGGTTAGAAACGGCGGAAACGGCTAGTCGGATTTTGATGGAACCTTTACAGGCTGTTAGCTGATGTTATAAGGAGTAACTGAGGTTTGAGAAATACTTTTATTTTGACACTGAGCCACTGAAATTAGAGTTCGAAACAAAAAAAAACACGCGGGCGAAGTCACTATAACCAGCTGGTTATGAATACATTGCCGAACGTGAAGTGACGTGTGACGTGTGACAAAAATATTTGGTTAAGGGTTAAACTCAAACATTGTGTACGTTGTCTCATTTAATTCACATTACAGCCTATTGTCCGATGTTGAAAATATATATTATTTCGATTCCCTTCACAATCGGATGGTAATTGAGTATTCGGAGTGGCTTTTTATTGTTTCCCCTAGAGAGGTCGTTACAATCGCTGCAAGCTGTTGCGTACTTAGTACCTGGGAATTTGTTGCCTACTCAATGGGAATTTTCCCAAAGGTATCTCCGAGTTAAATTTTCATTTTGTTTGACGAATTGTTTGGCTTTTGTGTCTGAAATGTTTTGGGCGATGTAATGATGGAGTTTCATTTTATCTTGAATGAATGAGGATAGGATTCTGGATACAACGGTGTTGTACGCAATTTTTGAAGGCTACAATTTAAATGTGTACCAAGTAAAATATGTTAACTTCGAATAAAATAAACCCACTCTATACCGAAGTACCTAAAGAACAACTTTTTAAGTTCTTAAATAATTATACACTCATCAGAATAATTGTACTTGTTGTATTTATATTCTTTTTGCCTACCAAAATGGATAAATGCTCACCAAATCTTGTTTTTCTGAAATACAATATTGTTTCTGTTACTAGGAGAACTTGGATGCAAGAGCGAGTTTGGGACTTTACTTTTTTTGAGGTTAGAAAGGGATAGCGGGGTCTAGTGAGCGAGCGAAGTGAGTAAATCAGACCCCGCTATCTCCTTCGTGGTTGTTTTTTTTAAACCATAGAGCCTCTGCCAGCAGTGCTCCGACTTCGCGTTTTGGTGAGCATTTATCCATTCTGGCAGGCATTTCAAATTTTTTGGTAGTAAAATAGGTACTTTTCTGGTAGGCATTTAAACACAAGCCATTTTTAAATAGAACTGAGAATTACACGGGAAAATATAGAAAGATTTTTCGCTGCAAGGGACACTCTATCGTAAAAACTGAAATACATTTAGAGCGGTTACTCACTGCATCAGATCTGAATCCGTGAAAATACGTTCCGAAATAGTCATAGAACTATTTGTATGATAGTTTACAATCTAGATTCGATTTCCCTCATCCGATTTCTCTCCGTCAACCGTGAGTCTCAAACTCGGAAGAAATATTGATGGACCGAAGTAGTACCTACTGTTACACGAGGCGGCTTCGTGCACCAAGGGTTTGCAATGCAGCATTTTTCGAAACTCGGGTCTTGCCATTGACCTAGAATGTTAAAGTTTTGCAAAAATCAACGTATCCCGATCATGGCCTTCAAAATAAAATCCTCGAAATAACAGTAAGACCAACAAGTAAACAATCAAGATCTCATCGGTTAACTTAGGTGGAGTGAGCACGAAGTGAACACATGTGTGTCATTCCATCTTGTTTGTATGGATTGACAGCTTGCTTCAAGTTCACTTCAGCTTATGTCTAGTTTAGTACACAGTAGACAGATACTGGGATGGTCTACTCGTATACCAGTAGCTCGGTTTGCCTTAACTGTCTTCGTGATGATAATACCTGCCCAGTCTCTTGCGATGCGCAGCACACAAAGAATACAGGTTCTGATGCAACTACCTGACTGACTTTGTCGAGCTACTGCCGAATGCGTCCAAACAATGCGAGTGATGTACGAGCTGCAGCCACGTGCGAGTTACTGTCAGGCGAGCAGGCGAGTGAAGACAAAAAATGTTGAAGTAACTCGGATGCGAGCAACTATCTAACTCGCACGTGGCAGTAACTTGTCAGATACGTCCTTATGATGCGAGTTATTGCACAGCAGCTACTCGACAGCCGAACTCGCATGCTAGCTCGCACTCTGTAAACTAAGATTACACAGCGAGATGTTAACAGAATCGCACTGCTACAGTGAGATTCTTTAAACCTCCCGACGTATAAGCAACAAGATGGACTGACAGTTCATTTCACGCTCACTCCGCCTAAGTTAAAACGATGAGATGTTGAGGTTTTTCTAATAAGAATATCTCTATGAAAGCACATTAAGCCGTTGGTCCTGCGCCAGATCTCTCTTAGCCGGTCAATTCCGAAAACATACCGAAGTGAAGGCTTGGGTGAAGTGGAACCTGGTTATATCGAATTGCCGTTCCATCGGAATATAAGAGTGATGGAAGACCTGCACCTGTGATTGCACACACAATTGTGCACTATAATATGTCCCGCGCCGATGGCTAGTTTTTGTTAAGATTGGCCGCCTTGATCGAAATCGGTCAGGAGGACTATATATGTATATATAAATGATAGATGAATGACTGATAGAGTACCTACCTCAGTAATCGGGCATTAGTTAGTTACTTTGTCATTGTTACTTAGTAATGAGTTCATAATTAATTAAGTTATTTATTTATTGATTTAGAACACACCCTCTCTTTAATTTCAGACATACAATCAATTAGGCAGGTGTTAATTGAAGTCAATTAACGGCTTTTTATCAAAGCTGTGAAAGTTTAATACATATTTTGTTTTATTTTTTGTTTTAATTGGATTTCGCGCTTAGTTTTACCCCTTCATAGGAAATTAATCGGTGCTCTGTACCGTGTTTATTCATAATTAATATCGGATTATCATAATAAATATTGGGTTCAGTGTTTACGTATTTCATTTTATTATTTTACTGTATGGTGTCGGACGTAAAAGAATAGCACCATCTCATTACTTCCCGTGGGTGTCATAAGAGGCGACTAAGGGACTCACCAGAGAATGGGCAGCAGCATTCTCTGTGCATTGCAACAGCTACACTGCGATCGCCAACCCGCCTGCCAAGCGTGGCGATTATGGCCAAACCCCCCTTTGCGGCAGGCCTATGTCCAGCAGTGGACGTCTTTCGGCTGATGATGATGAAAACGCAAACAAACAATGGTGTTCAACGGCAGTATGGAAAGGTCACTTTTATTATTTATGCAATCAACAATTACTTGGCCTAGCCTTTGTCCCAACTATATATATATAGATATGCAGCCTCTCCATGCTAAATACAAGTACCAGTATTTAGCATGGAGAGGCTGCATATCTGACCTTGAATCCAGGAACTAGGCGATACAATACGCAGAGCTGATGACAGTTTTTCCAGTTTCTTACTACGCAAGAAGTTCAAATGGCAAACGGGACCAAGGACTTTTATAGAGTGGAAGAAGCACTCTGGGTGGAGAGGAAGGGCGTGTCAAAATCTTACTGACTAAAACCCATCCGTGTTCCTTTGCTCTTTGCGTTCCAGGGCCGCGGTGACTCCTTCGAACAAATTCCGCCTCCAGGTTCCAGGGTGGAGATCCGGCCAGTGCGCAAGCCGCCTCGTAGGAGATCGTGCAATAATCCCTGATGACTCTGACGGCCATCACCCTCTTCGTCTTCCGCAGAACAGTGATGGTGCTGGCCATCAGGTCAACCGCCCAGATCGTGGCCCCATAAAGGGCCATCGATCGCACGATCCCCACGTACTACCGCCTGCAGGCGGTGCTCGGGTCCCCCAGATTGGAGAGAGTACTCCCTAAGTCTAGTCGTATTGTCGCTTCCAAATGCAAATAAAATAATACACTTTCTTTCATAAACACTTTCAATACTACTTTCCATAAAACTCAAACCATTCAACGTTTTTCAACACTAACTCGATTCTCAACACCGCTACAGCATAACTTCAAAAACAGTCAACTATACAAATTCCCCTAAACATGAAATGCCGATAATATTCATAAATTTCACGACTCAACGCCCTAACGATCTGAAAGTTTCAGCGGCGGCGAGTCTTTAACTAAATGCAATGAAGCGTAGCTAACTTTATGTTGATGGTGGGCAAGCCTACTTGTTTGTAGAGTTGTGGAATGGACACGTTTGAATCGTGTTTTTGCATGTAAAAATGGCCTGTCGATTATCACAATGCGTGGCAAAAGCATTATAAGGAATGAGTTTGTTTATTTTTCAGGTATGTTAAAATATTCAGTTTCGGACACTTTCGCATGGTGTAATAATACAGGCTGTGTTTTTTTTCAAATTCAACCGTTTCGATTCCTGGCTAGGAAAACAGATTTTTCAAAAATTCAATAATGCAGTTTTAGTTTATATCAAAATCGGGTTCGGGACATTTTCAGTGTTTTTCGATATTCCTCATAGTTTCGGATTTGGCCATCCACGCACACTGAAAATTCAGCCTGAATACTTTATTGAACAAAATACTACTTACTTGTTGGAAATATTTAACATGATCCTAGATCATTTAAATTTATTTTAACACTATTTTGTTTGTCCTGTGCTTATTATGAGGTGTACAATAAAGTATAATAATAATGATAAGTAGGCTCTAGTTGGGCAGCTGGATCAAGGGCTTGATCCAGAAAGCAGTACTCCTGGACACGGCACGCATAGTTAGGAGGTTCCTCTCTCAGGGGCCCAGACCACCAGTAGCTTGGACCCTGTTCCCGATACCAGTGGGCTACTATTTTTTAACTTTGTATTTTAATATTTTGAAATGTAATTTATGTGTATTTACAATGAATAAAGGAAATGATAAATAAATATTTTCAGAAAATCTTTCAACAAGTTCCGACCATACTCCTAAAAGAACCTCATAACGACCATAGTATAATATTCTACATAACCACAGTAACTCAGCCAGAACATCTCACAATTTCCTTCAGCTTTCAATCTGGTCCTAATTGGCTTCCAATCTGTCGACAGTGAGGCATCGGAAGAACCAGGCCAACGCACAAAAAGGTCGGGCCAGTGATAAAATGCAACTGCGGTGAATGAAAAACAGTATTCCGACGATAGATATAAAAAATATAAAAGAGAAAATAACTGTCGTTGCTTTTATGCGTGACGATTTATGGATACGGATTTTTTCGTAAATTCTGGATTCATATTGTTGCGATTTTATATTCACCGGACCCACCAGCTCGCAGGCCTCTAGTGTGTTCTCACTTCATTGCTGAATAGACTCGTACTTACAGAAGACTGCTGTAGGTATATGTTCTCTATACACATTTTTTTTTTTTGTGGGTATTAGCCTTTTTTTTTAAGTATGGGAAATCATCAAATGACTGCTTCCGCTCTGGGTGGAGCGGAAGGGCGTATTAGACTCTTACTGACTAAAACCCATCCGTGTTCCTTCTAAAGCCCTTTTGCGTTCCAGGGCCGCGGTGACTCTTTCGAACAAATTCCGCAACCCTGGCAGGCTCTGGCCCTAGCGGGCCCCGTCCTCTATGCTGACATCTCTTTGAGGCGCGCGTGAAACACTTTTGTGTTTTTGTCAAGACACTTATTACCTATATTTTTCATTAGTATCTATTTTCACATGAACAGCGGGCTTGGTTACGTCATGTCCTAGGTGACCACTGATCGCAATCAGCGCCGTGCTGTGGGTCCCCCACGGCATAGCATTATGCTGATTGGAACCGTTTTGCCACAACCACGACATGCATCTACTTTATTTATACCTACTCATACTTTTGTTGTTTTTTTTCTTATTGTTTTTAACGTGTATTTACTAATCTAATGTAAGAACTACTAACACTATCGTTTAGGGTTTAGTTTAAGTAAAATAAAATTATGTATGTGGGTATGTTAATGTATGTGTATGGCTAATTCCTTCTGAAGGTTCTGTGTATTAACACCATATATTTTTCTATTAGTTCCAACTTATTAATTAAACTCATCTAGTTAGCTATTTAAATAGATACGCTGCTTCCTGATTTCAATTTAACATTTATAATCACTTAAGTCTTTAGTAACGTTGGTTTTCTTACATTTCAGTTCATAAAATACTACCAATCAGCTCTCAGAGTATCATCAACCTGGGTACTGGCTCTCAGAGTATTTATAGTGGAAATTATGTCGTGAGACTTATACAATTCCGGTTCAAGGCCTGAAATGCGTTTTCAGTGCCTGTTCATGAGTGTCACTTCATTTTTTTTGTTGATAGCCTCGTTTGACCAGAATCTCACTTCATGGAAAGCAATGTGGTCGACGATAGAGCACGCTTGCCCAGAAGTAACCTGTTCACTCTTGACTTAAACATCTGGGGATGTTTAAGTCAAGCCATTTGTATTTATAACACAGACTCCGGCAGAAAATTCGACTACTGTAATGAAAGTATTTCCTATTGGAAATACTTTCCTTACAGTAAAGTCGAATTTACACTAGTTGAGAGAGATAGTTATGTTGGTGAAGTAAGTATGACTTGACCAGCTTGTAGTGCTGCACATCCAGCACCCTCTTGCTATTTTTTTTTTTTAAGGATGGGAATCATCAAATGACTTCTTCCGCTCTGGGTGGAGCGGAAGGGCGTGTTAGACTCTTACTGACTAAAACACATTCGTGTTCCTACTAAAGCCCTTTGCGTTCCAGGGCCGCGGTGACTCCTTCGAACAAATTCCGCAACCCTGGCAGAAAACTTGCGGAACCATCCTTTAATGTTTACGTGAAAAATAAAAAAAAATGACCAAAAATTTATTGATAAAATTTAACTGACGTACAATTTGATTTTTGCAAAAAAAATACCCTGTTATCTGTATAGCTCATCAGTCGTGTCGTTCTCGTGTCGTCGATTATAAACCGATCAATCTAACCGTGTTCACGCTATTTTCAAGTACGAACTTCCCTTGAATGCAAACCTGTCAGTTTTTAAAAAGCGCACCGGCTGAATAGAAACTCTTCGTCAGTTATAACAAAAAAAAAGTAAAAAGATTTTTTTGCAAATATTTAAAAATTGTTGGCAACTGCCTTTTGTGGGTAAAACCAGATTATTTTGCAATTTTAATTCTGTCAGGAACATACCGTTTTACAATTTCACAATTTTTTTAACTTTATAGCAAAATATTTAAGTGAAAGAAGAAAGACGGAATGAAAAAACTGAAAAATGAAAAATAAAACGGAGGTTTCTAAATCATTTTTTGAGTCCACGCCAAACATCATCTGCCTAGCCTTATCCCAACTATATTGGGGTCGGCTTCCAGTCAAACCGGATTCAGCTGAATACCAGTATTTTACGTGGAGCGGCTGCCAACCAGACCTCCACAACCCATTAACTGGGTAACATGGTACTCCTTGGCAAGACTGCATCGACTGGTGTCAGATTATCTAGCTTCTGACTATTAATAACGACTGCCAAAGATCTACAAATGATAGCCGGGACCACCGGCTTAACGTGCTTTCCGAAGCACAGAGGAGTCTCGGTATGTAAAGATGGTCACCCATCCACAGACCAAACTTGGCAAGCGTTGCTTAGCCTTAACTTTGAGTCGACGCCAAACAAGCAAATTTATTATTATGCATCAGTCGTCATCATTTCAGCCGAAAGACGTCCAATGATGGACATAGGCCTATCCCAAGAATCATAGCATCAACTGGTCCTTCGTCTCGCATCCAGCGGTTTCCCGCGATCATCATTCCACCTTGTGGGAAGCACTCCAACGTTGCGTCTTCCGGTACGCGGTCGCCATTCGAGAACCTTTTGAGTACGTTGACCACCTTTTCTGCGAGCAATTTGCCCTGCCTACTGCTATTTTGTTCGGCTTTTCTTATAATTTAATAAGAAGATTCTTGTTTCAAAAAATAAGGTATGTTACTGAGAAATTTCTAATAAGAAAATCAAATTACACATTTTCACAATTAACCCCCAGGTCCAAATTCCCAGAAACAAAGCCGGGACCCCACCACTCAGCAGTCGCGCTTACGACCACAAGCCGAACCAAATACCGAATAGAGACACGTGCGATGATTGTCGACATAACCGTCCCGCATGACGCGAACCTCGTGAAAGCCGAGAAAGATTGGCTAGTCAACGTGTCTTGTTTTAACTCGCGAGGTTGTCGACATGTGGGGAACAAGGTGAGTTTCCCACAAGGTGAGGTCTGTACCGATAGTCGTGTCAGACTATGACTTCATTTATTTGTTATTAGCTATTATAATGTCGAAAATTGTCCCAAGGGAACATACTATCGGTATAAATTATCCTATCCTACTGACTATCCTATGTCCTTTCTCGGGACTCAAACAATCTCTATACCAAATTTCATCCAAATTAGTCCAGCCGTTTTCGCGTGAAGAAGTAACAAACACACACACACACTTACAAACTTTCGCCTTTATAATATTAGTGTGATGATATATGTGAGTAAGATGTAGAAAGAAATGCACGATAAAAGCGTCCGGAGTAAGGAAAACAACAATTCAAACAACAAATCATTAAAATAAACCATGGAAGTTTAGAGATGACCAGTTTCAACTGACGGTGTTCATTCACGAACATGACGTACGCGCTAGCACCATTCGGCTCAGCCATATTGAAGGGAACCAAATGATCCAACACATTTATAATAATAGCCCTATTATAATCATGTGCCTATTTTGAACACTGATTAGCAAATTTTTTAATACAGAGGGCCTAACGCGATTGTTTTGACGTAAATAGTAACCTTACAGTATCGTTGACGTAAATGAAGCGAAAAATAAAAAAAACTACAACCCCGAATACTTTGGGGTTGTAGTTTTTTTGTTTTCAACTCAACAAATTTTAATTTGTGTGACAAACGTAATTTGTTTCATACTAAAATATGTGCGTAGCATCCAATTCATATAAATATTACGTAGGTACGGAACGAGTATTATAGTTTTAATAAAATTGAGCCAGGCCCTTAATTCTCTGTTAGTAAAAAAAAACGTCTGCGTCTCGGGACGCCAGAAAGAAGTGATAACTTAAACGAATCTAAGTTGAACTACTTAATATGGGAAGCGTCTGTCCGAAATACGACTAGCACTGTGGTTTAGAGTGAGAGAGGAAGAGCCTGCCTACCGCTGACGTATGCGTGAGAGAAAGGGAAGCCAGACAGACTGGCGCCGTAACGCGTTACGTTACGAAGCGGTTTACCCTCCCATAAGAAGTTATCACTTCAAAAATGAATAAACGAAACAAGTACAAATACCTCTTTTCAGGGATTGCGTTATTTCAGTAACATCATTTATTAGAAAGGACCGTTAACTACCACTGTGGAACGATTACACGCCAGAACAGAGAAATAAATTTAAATTCCTATCAAATTGAACATTAATGAAAACATATAAAATACCAATTCATAAAACTGAATAAGTCATTACGAATTCATTGGTAACATTGTCGGCAGTTTAACGGGAATGAACTATTGAAATGCCCGAAACGTTCTGATCAGTCATTGACCTTCAATTTAAGTAAAGCTCTTCTTAGTACGGCTTAGTTTATTTATAATGTACAGTCAATGAAAGAGATTGGTAACTAGGCAACTGACACTTCTTTTTGAACTATGTGATATCACGTCGTATATTTGTCCTGTACTCTATGACAATCTCGGGACCCTGGGATCCCTTTGGTAGATGAAAGAATGGCCGAAGCCAACTCACAGAGCCCCCTTTCTGATGGAAGGCACCGCCCGACGAGTGCAGCACCATCCCTTTGTGCACTTTGTAAGTATCATCATCATCATATTGCCCGGAGGACACGGTGGAGCATACGCTGGAGGTCTGCCCTGCTTGGGCGGAGCACCGCCGTGTTCTCACCGAGGCGATCGGCGGCGGCGACCTCTCGCGTCCGGTCCTGGTTGAATCCATGGTCCGGAGCGAGGAGGCTTGGGAAGCGGTCACCTCCTTCTGCGAAGCAGTAATGTTAGTGAAGGAGGAGGCGGGCCGCGCGAGGGAAAGGCAAAGCCTTCGCCCCAACCGCCGCTACAGGAGAAGACGCCCCGGGCGTCGGTAGTCGCAGGGTGATCCCCGGCCAACGTAGGCGTGGGCCTGCGGACGGCGAGCGTTGGGTGGCTCGCTGTCCGATCACCACCAGGCCCGGATCAATGGCGCGATGTGTTTCTCGCGAGCCTCATAGAGATGTCAGCATAGAAGACGGGGCCCGCTAGGGCCAGAGCCTGCCAGGGTTGCGGAATTTGTTCGTAAGAGTCACCGCGGCCCTGGAACGCAAAGGGCTTTAGAAGGAACACGGAGTTTAACACGGGTTTTAGTCAGTAAGAGTCTGACACGCCCTTGCGCTCCACCCAGAGCGGAAGAAGTCATTTGACGATATCACATCCTAAAATAAAAAAGCCGAAAGATGTCGGCTGCTGGACATAGGTTCTACGCGTCTCGCATCTACTACCGCGACCCTCACCAGTTTGAATGTATATTAAGGACAATCCCCAAAAAATAAATAAGGCAGTTGAACAAGGGGTTCAGTGGATTGGGTTGTGGGCTGGTTTAGTGGATTGTTTTCATCCAACTATGAAACGACTGACCAATTTTATTGAGAAACATGCTGCACAATACCTCAAAAAGCAATGGCATTGCGATCAACCGAGAACATGGACCGATCAGATTAATTAGCTATAAAATCGTCATTTCAGCTGAAAGAAATTCACTGATGAACATAGACCTATCAGGAATGGACTGTCTAATAAAAATATCAAATCTTCGTCCATAGTTTACAATACCTGAAATATGCCTTAACGCTACACGGCTTGCATGACACTGACCACCGCACGCCTCCGCCGTCGCGTCCGCCTCAGGCCCTAGTCACCGCGCGTTCAGTGTGTCGCCTCTTCTCGCATCCAACAGTAGTCAATGCAATCTACAAATTGCAATATATTGTCGATCAATCAGACTAAATCATATCCGTCACACGGGTCGCAAATCCGAGTTAAGCTACGTTTTCCGAGGTCAGTCCATGGATGGGTGTACATCGATTACATACCGTGTTTCCTCCGTGCCTCGGAAAGCACATTAAGACGTTGGTCCCGGCTGACATTTCAACATCTTTGATACTCGTTCCGGATAGACAAAGTCTGAAAATCTGACACTAGTCTTGACACTCAATACCTATAAAATACTGGTTCAGCTGCATCTGGTTAGACTGGAAGCCGACCCCATCGTAGTTCGAGAAACGCTAGTTACATTGAATCTCGATCAGTCCCGATTAAACAACTTCATTTTGCCTGGTTACTAATCTATTATGCTGACTGTACATAATCCTTCATTTTGAAGATGTTTGGTACTAGAATTAAGGTATAAAATGACTAAAAACTTTGTCTAAATTATACAGGGATTTTTCAGTGAAAGGAATGTTATACCTGAACGTATTTAAACCCTAACGTGAATTTTGCTAATCTACCACTGATTTGTGGTAAGAGAAACAGGCGTGAGAATATTTGAAAGATATTTGTTAGAATAAGTAGCTAGCATTAATGAGCAGTCGTGGATGACTAAGAGCGGTTACTCCTCACGATGTTTCATACAAACTTTGACGTCTTCTTGGAAACGAATGAATTGATTTAAAATAATAAAACTTGGTATGCATAACGAGCATGTATGCATAATAAGTACATTTTATAGGTTGGTTCACTATTACTCGTTTACTTGTATTACAACCAACTTAGCTGTGATAGTTGTCCTTTTAAATTCGTTAATTAATCAACCATGAGTTTTTTCACGTCTCCAACATACCTACAAATACAACCGTGTAGCTGGCAGAGGGACACTTGATTCTAACAAAAATTTGCAATTTAAAGCTTAATATTTCGCAAACGGATCCTTGGATAGAAAAATGGGTTTCGCAGACCCTCAATATTTTAAACGAACTATCCAACGGCATTCCACACCATGGGATAGGCAATAAAAAAAACCCTAAAAATTGTATTTTCAAGATTTTTGTTTACCACTTTTTCGGCGTGATTAATGTGACCAAACCAAATTCCAACTTTCTAGACATGGCGAAACAATAAGGTTTCTTGAGAACTATGGATCCCTAAAAATGAAATTGTCCTTTCAACCAGTTTGCCAACAGGTACCAAAAGTAAGGCTCATCAAAAAGCAATGTTATTTCCCCAAAAAAGTGGTCCACAACAACTGGATCGAGGTAAAATTATTTTATTAGTAAATTCCTGTGGTTGGAGTTACGCAGAATAACTTTTTGCGGTAATCGAGGTACGTGGAAAAACATGTTATGAATTGTTTCAAATACCCTTGAAAATACGGCGTAACATAGGTACTTTTCCATGGAAGGGATAAATAAAATGTACGGATTGTTGTAAATGTCGTATGTTTTATGAAATGTACAATTAATTATAGGTATAGCATTGACAAATCAATATTCATAGATACTGGAAGGTAGGTAGTAAGTAGATACTATATCAAAAACGTTCATCATCATCATATCAGCCGAAAGACGTCCACTGCTGGACATAGGCCTACCCCAAGTGTCGCCACGACAACCGGTCTTGTGCGTCTCGCATCCATCGGCTACCCGCGACCCTCACCAGGTCATTGGACCACCTTGTGGGAGGCCTTCCAACGCTGCTTAATAAAAAACGTAACTTTAATTAAATAAGTAAATGGATCAGTTTATTTAAATTTTGCATTTTTTTAAATTTAGGTTTAGGTCATTAGTTCGGAGAATCAAGTTCTTAATAGCGGCAGAATCACATGGTGTAATAATAGTGTTTGTCTATTTTTCAAAAATCAACGACTCGATTCTGGCTAGGAATACTGAGTATTGACAAGTACATCCATTCAAACCAGGGTTATAACTTCTTTGAATATTCCTTTTTGTTTTTGATTTGGTCAACTCCACCCACTTGAAAAATTAACCTTATATTTGTGCAACTATCCGATGGATCATTCTATGTAGATAAATTAAAAACATTCCTACGTCGAGAGCAATAAATCCACTTATTATTATAATTAAAATTTCTTCTTCTTCCCGTAAACAAATTAAAAACACTCCGTATCCTTTAATACTGGTACATATAGCATAGCAACAAGGATTCCTAAGTGTGGAAGCAAAAGAGGTCCAACTATTACTAACAATGTTTTACTGGCCATTATTAAATTCCTTGTTAATTCCTCTAACAAAGGAGGATTTAATAATGAAATTAATGATCCTGCAGACTATATTCTTGAGATAAAAACTGCAGAAGCGCTGGTTGTAAGTCGGAGGATCAATTAAGGAGTTATATTTTAAACGCTCGTTAAATATTATGGGAAAGGATTTTTCTACGTTTAGGTATGCTCGCTTTTGGTGATTAGGGCGATTCATAAAGCTGAGTACTGACGGGTGTTTTTTTTTTTTATAAAGATGGGATATCATCAAATGACTTCTTCTGCTCTGGGTGGAGCGGAGGGGCGTGTTAGACTCTTACTGACTAAAACCCATCCGTGTTCCTTCTAAAGCCCTTTGCGTTCCAGGGCCGCAGCGACTCTTTCAATTCTCAATTCTTTATTTCGTACCATAATGTATAATAACAAACTTTCGAACAAATTCCGCAACCCTGGCAGGCTCTGGCCCTAGCGGGTCCACTGACCGGTGTTACGGGCCGTAATGTAACTTTCGCAGCGAGCATGTTATGTTACGCCGAGTCCTGAAATCCGTGTAAAACAAAACACATACGCACATGTTCGTGGTCGTTTCCGCGTACTGACTGGTCGAATGCTCGCTTTGTAACATGTTACATTACGCCCCGTAATACCGGCCAGTACCCACTTTTATGGTAACACTATCGTTTACATGAAGTTTTACACGTTTTAAATTTATTTTCTTTGCTTAAAAGGTCAAGCAAGGTTATCTTTCATAAAAAAATGCAGCTGCAATTCTAATCGTCGTTCCCGGTAAACATAGAGTCAGGTTCAGCAGTTTAGATGACCATTGTATATTGAAGTTCTGGATTCGACTAAGTACGGATCGGGCAAAGTGTTTTGGGTTCTCAGTTAAAATCGAAGTATCGAGATATGCCCGGTTGACGGCAATAGACTCGCCCTTAAGACTAATTTTTTATTTTTATTTTAACATCGAAGCGGGCAAAGGATTCCAGACGCTTTTTCCTTCTTTTCTTTTTCAATTATCCTTCTTGATGCGCGTCCTGGGTGGGAAGTCTCGAAATTTCACTCGAACGCGATCCACGATCAAAATCAATGATCTGCTTCGATTTTTTTATTTGTGAATAAGCCTGATAAAGTTTATTCCATTAAACTTAGATGTGCATGTAATCTTAAAACCACTAGTAAGGCAGGTATATACCAACAAGATATTTAGTTTGAAATAGATTTCGAAGCCATCTGGGGACCTCGCTTATTTATTTATTTATTTATTTAAACTTTATGTACAATAGTGGTACATGGGCGGACTTAATGCATCAAGGCATTCTCTACCAGTCAACCTTTGGGTTATAAAGACTATACTGTAGTAGGTGTACAATAAATAAAAATAAGATTCAAAATTGAATTTTAACAATAAATTCGGAAAGAATATACAGATAATATATATAATACTAATAAAATACATATATATGCTAAAATAATAAACTAATAAATATGATATAATAATCATACCGATTAAGAGAATTCATAGTAATCATGACGAAGAACAACTAAGAATGACAAGCTTTTAAGTAGTGTTTTCGGATTTTACGCAATTTAGGAAAATTTTGACTCCGCCTTCTTGATGTCAAGGGGTAGCATATTCCAGAGTTTAATTGTAGAAATAGCGTAGGAATTAGACAAAAACCCGGTGCGGTGAGAAGGGATATGAAGAAGTAAGTTTTTAGATGCTCGAAGGTTGAGACTGTGAGAACTGCCCAACACTTTAAATAGACTGACTAACGAGAATGGCCCAATTCCAGCTACTTTGTAAAGCTTCATACTATTATTTTGTGGCGTCGAACATTTAGTCAAAACCAGCTTATAAATATTTAACTTACAAGATGTTTAGTCAGTATAAAATAATTGTTTTGTGTTATTTTTGTTTCCAACTCTTGTTCATAGTTAACATAGATTAGTAGTTAGAATAATAATTACTGGATTGAAATGAATGAATGATCGAGGAGCTCGTGGCTTAATAATAACAGCCACATGGGCGGATTTTAAGGTTAAGCAACGGTTAGGACAAACATAAACAAGGGCACAATGAGCGGTCCCATTGCACGAAGCGATCTCCTATGAACAACCTATGGATGCTTTAAACAAATCTTCTTGCTTATGTAGCTATTAAAGTAACATAAGTTTGAAATAACTTTAGACCCCTTTAACTTAAATTATGGCAACCTTAAGGTGATGTGTGGTGATGTGTTAAGGTGGTGTGTGAGGTGGTGGTGGTGGTGGTGCCTGTTGGTCGAGTGGTTAGTGACCCTGACTGCTTAACCGGAGGTCGTGGGTTCGATTCCCACCCAGGACAAATCTTTGTGTGATGAGCATGATCATTTGTTCTGTGTCTGGGTGTAATTTCTATATTTCTATAATATGTATGTATTTAGAAATATATAAGTATGTTTATCAGTTGTCTGGTTGCCATAGTACAGGCTCTGCCTAGTTTAGGATCGGATGACCGTGTGTGAGTTGTCCCAAGATATTAAGATTATGTACCTAGTATTAGCCCGCAAAATTCAAATTTTCTTGTTTTTTTTTTTTGCAATTTGCATGACAGTGTCAAGTTGTAACTTGATCAGAATCTGATCCGCAACAATAACAAGTATGTATTTACATAAGTATAACCGTAAGAATATTCACTCCCTGCCAGGGTTGCGGAATTTGTTCGAAAGAGTCACTGCGGCCCTGGAACGCAAAGGGCTTCAGAAGGAACACGGATGGGTTTTAGTCAGTAAGAGTCTGACACGCCCTTCCACTCCACCCAGAGCGGAAGAAGTCATTTGATGATTTCCCATCCTTAAAAAAAAAAAAAAAAGAATATTCACTCGTCATCATTAACTTAGATTTAATGCATATTAACCAGATTTCAGAAATCTAAACTAATATGCATCAAATCTAAGCTAAAGCGATGTATTCTTTACTTTTATGTTTAAGTAAATGTCGCAGACAAATAGCTAATCAGCCGTTTAATTGGCTGTCCACCCTTTTTATTTAACTGCGCCGATTTTATTTATTTATTATTGGTTACACCAACAGCAGTACAACACAACTATGAGCAAAACCAAAAACCAAAATATGAGTGCTGGTATGTCTGCCTATTATAGGTAAACACAGCTTACTCCATATGTACAGCATCAATGCTTACAGTCTAACATTTTCAATATCGTTTAATGACTTGCCGATATAACTTATAAACTGGAAATCACACAAACAGAAAACACACTCTAAAATTTCTAAATTCTCTTACGCCCTTCGTGAAATAAAAAAGACCACTAATTTTCAAACAGCTCTTACGACCTTTTATGCTTATGCCTATGCATGGCTTAGCTATGGTGTCACCCATTGGGGAAACAGCACAGATGCACCAACACTATTCACCCTTCAAAAGAAATTGGTTAGAATCCTGGTAAATATTGAGCAAACAGACAGTTGCAAACCTTTCTTTCAAAAACATAATATACTTACCCTTACCTGTTTATATATTCTAGAGACGTGCAAATTTGTACGGAAACATCAGGAATTTTATTCAAAACGTGGAGAAACTCAGACACGCTATCTACTCAGACACCAATCTAGGCTAAACTTACCAAGTTCTCGATTAAAAATGCACTCAAAAAGTCCCTATGTAATGTCCATTAAATTATATAATAAACTACCCGCATTAATTAAAAAAGAAGAGAAAATTAACATATTTTTAAGAAAACTTAGACAATTTTTACTCAATAAAAGCTACTACTCGGTAAACGAATTTCTAAGTGATAGACTAATAAAGTCATAACTCATAACTGAAGTACCTATTCATGTCCTTAATTTTTATTTGATTTGTTAATTCTATTTACATCTCTCAATAGATAACTATATTAACAGTTTCCTAAGTAATTTTACATTTCATAAAATGCTTCCTCTCTCCTAACCTAGATACTTATCTTGCTGTGCCCGATAGGGTCCACATGAACCTACATATTTGTTATTTTACCACCTAAGAATACATGTGGAATGCAATAAAAGTATAGAGTATTGAGTAACTTATGTCGCTGATTAAACGGCACAGTTCAATTAAATGAGCAAGCAAGTTGGCTGCGATGTAAATACACACTTGTTATTATCGCCGATCATATTTTGATAAATGCACAACTTGATAATGTCCAAAAAAACACAAAAAAAAACACGGGCTACCACTACGGATACCCCGGGTTATTCAGAAATTGCACACAAAACCGATTCAGCGCCATCTATTGACAAGCTCATAACCAATAGGTTTATAGCAATATTGTACCGTTATCTTGAAGAGTAATTTATGCCGATGACCCTACTAATTTACTTTAACTAGATTTCGGAAATCTAACTAATATGCATCAAATCTAAGTTAGAGCGATGTATTGTTTAATTATTCTTATGTTTATGATTATGTAAATACATACTTATTTTTGTCGCCGATCATTTTTTATAAAAAACACAAGAAATTTTGAATTTCGAGGCCAACCACTACGGAACCTCCTTAAGGGTAATCCAGAAATTGCTCATAAAACCGATTCAACGCCATCTATTGACAAGCCCATAACCAAAAGGTTAATTGCAATTTTGTTCCGCCATCTTGAAGAGTAATTTATGCGAATTACCCTACTAATGTGCCTCAAGGTAGTTCCTGATTTATGTCTCTTGTTCATAGTTAACATAGATATAAGTTATTAATGTTAAAATTCATTAGTTTATGTTTGTACCATATTATGGGTTTTGTCTTTACGGCACTTTCGACTTGCGTGTACTTACGGAATTTATAATGGTTGCTTATGGAATTTATGCGACGTCAAGCCTGTTATCTTTGAGAGGGTGAGTAGTGGTTACGTTTAACAGGATGTATTTTGCTTTAAACAAGGAGTGATTTATTAGGTAAAAGCAGTGTTATTCTGTTATCTGGTCACAAGTGACAATCTGACAGTTCTACAATTCTGTACCTACATTTATTTCATAGGTACATTCTCTGCTTTATCACTCGTGATTAATATATCAGTTTTTGACAAATTTGTCGCATTGTCAGTAATATTAAACAGGACCCAGGTGGCATTATAAGACTGATTTCACAGCTGTCTGCGAGGCCCGTATGGGCTCCCGGAACGGAGACAGACGTGAGGCGTTTATGGGCAGTTTTTTGAGTACTCACATAACTTTAACTGAAAATGAAATGTAGGAGTACTTGACAATGATTGCCAATACCCTTTTAACTCTTTATGATATTGTAAAGATTTTTGCGCAGCATTTTGATATGTGGGTTTATTTTAAAGTAGGTATGTAACTTTTGGGCTATTTCTGACAATCCATAAGACATACTTTTTACTTTTTTTTCCTATTTTTCCCACCAAAAGAGACCACTTACTCAGATTTATATATTGACGTAGTGTACTTGTACTTAGTAGCTTTATTAGCAGAGGTCGGAATTAGATAGAATTCTTTATGTACTGATTTCACACAGCGAAAAAATAAAGTGGATATGCCTCAAATCCCGAAATTATTTTTAAATAGCAGAAAAATCCCGTGATTTATTAAATGAAAAAGTTATTTCATCATCATCATCATGCACAGTCCGACTTCGCCCACTACTGAGCATAGGCCTCTCTTCTCTTGTGCCAATCCCCACGTTCCTGTGCCAGCCTCATCCAGGTTCTATCTTCTATCGCCCATCTCGCCATCGGCCGACCAACACTTCTTCTTCCAGTTCTCGGGCGCCACTCGGTAACTAGTTAAAAATTAAAAAAAAAGTTATTAACTTTTACACAATTTAAACCACTGCACGCGCGACGTTGCCAATTTTACATCAACGACATCGAATGTCAGAAGTTGCAAAAATCTAATGCGTATACGCGCGATGTTGCCTCATTTGTAGTTCGCACAACATAGCTTGTGAGAACAAAAGGAAAATTATTGCCATTTATTTGTAATATTGTTGGCCTCACGAGATTGTCTATTAGAAATCCCGGGAAGATCCATATTAATATCAACATTTCGATGCAAGTACATAAATAACTCAACCTAATTCCGACCTCTGTTTATAAGCTACAGCATTAGCTTTTCCCCGCAGCAGTCATTGGTTCACCTTGTTCAAAGTCCTACAAACGCTGCATCATCCAGTATGCGCCACTCCAGAACCTTTCAGCCCCATCGACTTCCTGTGCAGTATGATCTGCCCACTGTCACTTAAGTTTTGCGATTTTTCGGGCTCCGTCGGGAACTTAGTTCTTCTGATTCGATCACGCAAGGAAACTCCGAGCTACTAAGTGGTCCATTGTGAGTGACCACATTTTAGTTCTATCATATAATTGTGTTATCACTGGAAACATGCACTGGTCTTCAACTGGTCACGATAGACTAGTCTGGAACAAAGTCTTGGCGATAGAGTCATTTTCTATTAATAAAAGAATTTTCAAAATCTGATCTGAATTCTTCAACAATTTTATCATTTTAAATATTAATTTAGGAAAATCTTTTTCCCGAAATAAGTTTAAATTTATTCCTAGGACGTGGCTGTCAAGGCCTACCGCGGCGAAGGTGGTTTGACGATCTAGTCACGTCTGCGGGTCAATCTTGAACAGAGTTTGCACAAGATGGAGAGGTTTGAAAGGAGAAAGAGGAGGCCATTGCCAAGCAGTGAAACACAAAATATCATCATCATCATCTGCCTAGCCTTTTCCCAACTATATTGGGGTCGGCTTCCAGTCAAACCGGATTTTGCTGAATACCAGTGTTTTACATGGAGCGGCTGCCTACCAGACCTCCACTACCCATTGGGAGACACAGTACTTCTTGGCAAGACTGGAGTCAGGTTTTCTGGCTTCTGACAATCCATAACGACTGACAAAGATCTACAAATGACAGCCGGGACCAACGGCTCAACATGCTTTCCGAGGCACGTTCTTGGTATATTAAGATGGTTACCCATCCTCAGATCGACCTCGGCAAGCGTTGCATAACTTTGAAGATCGATTCGTGCGGTTGTGGAGCACAACATATGCTTGCAAATAAAAATCTACCAATAGCAAAGTCTAACCAAAGAGACCATCTAAACTAATAATGCCATTTTGTAGTAGAAAACACTGTTGAAAATGAATGGAAACCATCTTACAAACCGAATTGCAAAGAATTTTTACTAGCAGACTGGAATTGACTCCTAGAAAGCAAGTTGTTAAATTGTGATAGACCGTTACTCGATGCCGATGCTGGCTGGCGACCTTATTTCTTGACCCATATTAAGGCCATTTTTCTTGCAATGCAAGTATTCTTGTAGCCTTATTTTGTTTGCTGTTTATTGTACTAGTTTCATGTAATGTTGAAGTTAAATATCGATAGTTTTTATATTGCATATTATCCTATATACAGTTTATGTACAAACATTTGACAAATATGTAGATAAGAAGGAAGAAACAGAAAAATAGGTACAAAGGTGATGCTTATTTCTAAAGAAATCTCTTCCAGCATACCTGCGAAAGGAGAGTCGAATAAAGGAGACGTAGACATTGTGTATAAAAGTTATGCTTACATAGAAAAAAGACAAAAAACTTTAAACATAACATACTAATACATACTACTTAAATAATAATAAAAGATAAAATAATACTATATACATATATAATAATACTATAAGGTTCAGTTGAAAACCAGCGTCAGGCAACTCCTAGTTGTCTGGCATTTTGCTGAACTGGACCTATTTGGCGTAGCCGCGGGGCATACAATGTTTTTGTTTTAAAATTAAGTTGTCTTTCATTTGTATCTACAATGTGTGTCTGTGTGTGTGCCAAATAAACTAGTTTTCTTTCTTTCTTTCTATATATTTTAAATAGGCAACTATAATGGTACCGAAAGGTAGTGTTCTTTCACTCTTCTTTTAAAAACTGAAAGATTTTTTCAGTCCCTAATGTCAGGCGGCAGTGCATTCCATAACCGTACCGTGTGCATAGTAAATGAGTAGGAATAAAAATCGGTACAGTGGGGAGGGGATTTAAGGAGATTTCTAAGATGCGACCTGCAAGATTTAGTACATAGGTGGACTTTGAGCAACAAGGCATACATTACCTGTCAAAACTTTGGGTTAAAAAGACTACACTGTCGTGTACCATAAATAAAAATATTTAAAACAGGTGAAATCCAGTGATGCCCAAGTAGTAAGTTCATCAAAATTGGGTCCTAGACTCCTTTAAATATTTCTTCCAATTACTTCGGATTTCGCCAACCACGCCCACTTGTAAAATTCTCCGTGTATATTGATCGGCATTTGAAGTGGAAAAGTGTGTGTTTGTAGTTTTATCATATTCTTGGTTTTGCCCGCGATTTCGTTCGCGCATACCTATCCCGTTTTTTCCCATTCCCGTATAGACTATAGCTTTCCTTATGAATGTAGCCATTCCAGTTCCAGAGATTAGCGCGTTCAAACAAACAAATTCTTTAGTTTTATTATATTAGTATAATTTTTTTAATCAAATCAGACCTTAAAAGTAAGAAGGATTTTGGTGAAATTTGAAACGCAGATAGGCCATAGCTTTGGTTATATTTCCATTTTGACAGACGACAATTCTGGAAAACCGTAGTAAGTTTAATAAGTTCAAGATTTTGGAACTCACTTCCACCGTTCCACGAACATACGTGACTAAGAATACAAACTAATATTATAAATGCGAAAGTAACTGTGTTTGTCTGTCCATCTACCTGTCTGTCTGATTGTTACTTCTTCATGTCTTAACGGCTGAATGGATTTGGATCAAACTTGGCACACAGGTAGACCACGTCCTGGAATAGGGTATAGGAGTAAACATTTAACTAATTTTATTTATTTCTATTCTGTAGGCAGATAAGTTATTGACTCATATCAAATTATTAATTCATTGAAATAAACACAAGTTTATGTTGCAGACAGAATTCTTGGAAAATAAATGATTAGAGCTTAGACTGGCTAGGTTTACGAAGACTTCTTTTGGTTCTAGTAAAATTAGTACTTTGTCATTTTTCTTGTGAAAAAGCTTGCCCGAGCAAGTTCTTAAATTAAGTACCTCAGTTTTTAACAGTCATTGAATAAAATTAAGAATTCTGAAATCGTCATTCTACCAGCGACAACGATTGTCGAAAGGTCCAAAATGTATGCAATTTCCAAATCCGAGATAGTTCCAGAGATTAGCGCGTTCAAACAAATAAACAAACTCTTCAGCATTATTAACGCGCATATTCCGTTTTTTACCGTTCTCGTATAGCCTATAGCATTCCTCATGAATGTGGCTATCATTTACAAAATTAATTTTCTTAATCCGCGAATAAAAAAAATAGCGCGTTCAAACAAACAAACTCATCAGCTGTCTTATTTCGTATATAGAAGTGAGATAACGGTAAGATGAAAATCACTCCCAATCTCCGACAAGCTACAACTGTTAGTTTGATGAAGATGGCATTTGAAGGCACAATACAGGATAAGACTGGAATTCCAGGGTTGCGGGATTTAGACGGGGCCCGCTAGGGCCAAAGTCTGCCAGGGTTGCAGATTTTGTTCGAAATAGTCACCACGGCCCTGGAACGCAAAGGGCATTATGAGGAACACGGATGGATTTGAGTCAGTAAAAGTCTGACACTCCCTTCCGCTCCGCCCAGAGCGGAAGGACTCACTTCTCATTTCAAAAAGAAAGTTGCGGGATTGTTCTATAAAGGTACCGCGACCCCAGAACGCTAAGGGCAATTGAGGAAGCACGGGAGGGTTTGAGTCAGTAAGAGTCCCTCCCACTTCGCCCAGAGCGGGAGGATGTATTTCATGGTTTTTCATCCTTAAAAAAGGTCAAAACTGGAGAAAGCTCCAAAGATGCTGGGACACCTAAATCCCTTAACAATCATCTTATACATATCGAGCTCATTAAAATGATTAGCATATCTAATCAGTAATTACTACAGTATTATTGAGCCATGAATCATTTATGACTGATTGTTCTGGCGTGATTAATTCGTCTGGTTAGTGGATCTGTGTCAGAGGGTTAATATTTAAGTCCAGTTTAGTGTAGATGTCCTATGATGGACGGGATCTTGAGCTGATTGATTTAGTGAAGGAACCCATATTATATGCATACTGCTTGTATTATATATCACATTTTATAATTGCGAAATAGAGTTTGTGTATTTGTTACGCTTTTACGCCTAAATTGCTGAACAGAATTTTGGTACGAAAATGAACCCTGAAGGTTACAGGCTCCGGGATTTTACAGGAGGTATTATCAACTCTATGTTACTTACTTCCACGAACATTAGGTAAATATAATTTACCTATTCCGATCTCTGATAATTACCAAGATTGATAAATATGTTGGTGTTTATAATCCAGTCATTGATTGTATAATGTGTGTGGGTACTACTCTGCCTAACCCTTTGAGGAATACCTTTATATGTGTTGTTATCTTATATTGAAACAGCCATGATCCGTGCTGAGTTTTTCTTCAAGAAATGTTTAAATTCATAATTTTACTCTTTCTACAATTACATCCATCAATAATTACACTGAAGAATCTAATTGCAGAAAGTTTTAAACTCATATAAACCAAAGTTACACAAATACAGAAGCAAGAAGTTAAAACTGACATCCACTATAAAGTTAAATATTCTATATCTTGACTACCCAACAACTTATTCAGATTACGACCAAAATACGGGACGAGAATTCTTAAAATCCTCTATTTACAATATCAACCAATACCGCAAAATATCGTACACAAAATTCTCAAAAATCCAAGTCTACGCTTCATAACTTAAAGTTCCATTTTGAAGTCCGTTAAAAAAGCTAAACTATTCAAGACGGTAGCCATGAAAAATGTTTTCCCTGCTATCCTTTATGTTATTTCCAGGAATTTTCCACGAATATGAGAAGGAGCCGTTTTATATAAAACCAATGACCTGAAACGCGGAGGCCAGCGTTTCCAACTGCCCATAGAGATTACATTCTGTTTCAATGCGTCCCGCAAAAATAGGTTTTATTTGCGAAAACTGCGCATAAATATTAAAGTTCTCTGTTAATTTTTTTTAATAGTGTTGAATTGCGATATTGTTTTATGGAGTTTCGTGAATGTTGAGTGCTAATAATTTATTTTTCAGCTAGTGTGGTAGCGTTAGTTATTCGAAAACAAACTGGGTGTTCATAGAACCTTTCCTAATTGATTTATATATATTAAAGCTGGTAGGCGTCGTTATTGCTTATTCATTGTATTTTCTAATGAAATAAATACTAAAAGAAACTAGGCGAGACCAAAAATAGAACAAAATAGAATTTTTATTAGTGTTGACTGACTGATAAGTGAATCTTTGTCTAATAACACAGATTCATTAATTTATCAGTCAGTCAAACCGAAAGTACCTGTCTCCTCACAAACGGCATCAACAAAAAGAGACAGAAAATATACATTTCTCAGTCACTCATACACCAAAAAATTAAACTTTATTTAAAACAAAAGAATGCACAATCACAGAAAACAAGTCCCTCGTCTTGGAGCAAAACTTATTGAAGTTGTCAACTAAGTCCAGTAATTTAAAGAAAAGAACAATTGTGCAACCGGCCTGTATTCGTTCCATTTTCAAAATTGTACCAAAGAAAAAAAAACATGTCCATCCGTTTTTTTTCTTTGGTACAATTTTGAAACTTTAATATTCTTCAAACTTAGTAATGCGTAAAGAAAAGTTGGCGTGCAAAATACCTTTTTTGAAAAGTTAATGCAGTAAAAGTTGCTTGTTTGGAGTGAGTGATATCAGGTTAGATGACGTAGTTTTTACAAGGTTTGTTCGTGAATTTCTTAACCGTGTTTTAAAGTTTTGAGAGCCTCAGTGAGTGACGAGCTTTGTATCTGAGTGTTAAGTGAAGTAATGTCATAGTTTGAAGAGAGAAGATATAATTTTTGAAGTAAAGTTATCTAAATTATACTTTAAAGGGTTTAAGCATGTAATGGACAAAGATGGCTTGCCATTGAAAAATTAAAAGTGGACGACAAGTGGGAAATGGAAAAATTTGCAAGACTTTGTTAGAAGATGATTTTTGTCCTGATCAATTAATCTGCCTAGCTTTTTCCCTATTATGTTAGGGTCAAGTTCCCGTGTAACCGAATGTAGCTGTGTATCTATGTTTTACAAGGCGCAACTACCCATCTGACGTCGCAACCGGGGTAAAACGTTACCCATTGGCAAGTCTGTTGTCAGATTTCTGGCTTTTGACAACTGGTAACGGCTGTGAAAGATGTAATAGTGACAGCCGGCAACAACATCTTAATTGTCTTAATTCGAGTCAAGGAGAACTCTCGATATGTTATGAAAAAGGCCGGTCACCCTTGCACCCTTGACTGGCCTTAGATCATAATCTGTTGATCTCTGTTATTCTTGATTTTAACCGACGACGTCAAAAAAAGGAGGAGGTTCCCATTTTGGTTGTATTTTTTTTATATTTGTTATCATTACTCTGTCATTTATGAACCAATTTGAAAAATTATTTTTTATCTGTAATGATATACTTTCCTGATCTCATTTCATCGGATTAGTAGTTTGGGTTTTAAATCAAAATAGCTATAAAAATATGTATGTCATCCAAGTAAACGAAATTGCGTGTTTTGCTTTCCTGTGACTTTCCAGTGGTGTTGTTAGGTGTGGGGTACCCCTGAAAAGTGAAAAATACAATAACAAACGGTGTTGAAATAACCAAAAACACTGACTTCTGAAATTTAAGTTATTTTTACTTTCTAGCGTGTTTTTATTTGGAAGTCGGTTGTTTTTTTTTTTTGTAAAAAAACATTTTTTTAAAGTTCTTTGAACAGTATCTAGTACCAGTATGCAGTTAATCATTCGAACACATGATTTTTATCCGTTCATATTTCAAACACGATGTTTTTCATCGCAGTAGTTAAAAAATACTGCAGCCGTGCAAGCCAGGTGTTGCATTTCCCAAACTTTGGTGGTCCAAAATTCGAAAACATGAAACTCGAACATCCCAAAATATTCCAAACTACCGCCTTATTGTTAACCATACTCCAATATTGGTATTGCACAAACAATCAGTAAATACATTCTCACATTCGTACACACGACAGCGCCGTCATATCATGCTAAAGGTAAATTTCCAATATAAACTGACCTCTCATTGTGTGGTAAGCTTATATTATGAAAGGTCAGATTTTACTGGAAAACGTGGCTTGCTACGTTGTGTTATGTACCTACCAGTGTCATCATTGATATTTCATGAGTATTAAAAGTATTGATATTAAATGTATATTTTTCGTCAACACAAGGCAGTGTTGACGAAAAATCTTTATTTATGGTATGGAAATAAGTATAATTTAAAATGGATTGTGTTTATGGTTGGTTGGCTATGTTAAGGGTTTAATAAATATACCGATTCCTGATTTAATTATAATGCATGTTGTATTTTTAACGTATATAATTGACAAGCTGGAGAAAACTTGAGCTGGTTAATTTCAATTTCTCTCGAAACTCTTTGTTTTTACCTCTCTTTGTCGTTTGAGCTTATTCTAGCTAATTTGCCTTAAGGACCAATTTAGGAATGAATGGAACGTGTATAGTTAAATTTTCATTAGTTTAGACACTTTGTACCTCCTATTTAGCCTCAAAATAGGCTTTTGTTCATCCTCGAGTCACGTTCCCATATTTGCTTGTCACTGCATAAACAAAAGATGAGAATGACCTAAATTTAAACAACACATACCATGACCCAGCAGCTTTGATCGCAACTAGGTCCAAATAATTCAACAAATTCTGTCTCTTTTCATCCTGCATATAATCGAATCTTTTTTCTCGTTTTAACATCGGCCTTCACATTGAAATACACGTGTAGGTAATGTTTTCACCTCGTTATTCTTTATGGACCACTGAAATGGTCCTTATAGGTTTTATTAGAATATAGTTTCGGCATATTGGAAACTGGTAGAAAGGGTATGTTTGTATTACGTAGGTTTTTGCTGAAAATATTGATCGTTCAGTTGTTTGTACCAAGTATTAAAATAACCGCACATTGGATCTCAGGGCGGCTTCTCACGTTGCGTGATATTGATTGATTGATTGATTATTTATTCATTTATTTATTTATGTATTTATTTATGTATTTATTTATTTATTTATTTATTTATTTATTTATTTATTTATTTATTTATTTATTTATTTATTTATTTATTTATTTATTTATTTATTTATTTATTTATTTATTTATTTATTTATTTATTTATTTATTTATTTATTTATTTATTTATTTATTTATTTATTTATTTATTTATTTATTTATTTATTGAGGTATTTTTTTTCATATTGTGAATGCATGTAGACTAGCTCGTACCGCAGACGACCACGAGCATATATGAACCGCACACCAAGGCTGTTCCAAGTGTGCGCGTCGGTCCGTGTGGGTAGTGAGATTTAAATCAATATTGTTGTCACCGGAAAATTGCAGACTCCGTAAGGTGTAATAAATCTCTATTAGATCATAATTTCACAATATTTTGAAAAAACTCATTTTGCATACAATAAATGCAAATTCAATAGTTTCCAATAAATCCGTGTGTTATTGAGAAAAAACAGTATAAAATTTCAAGCCACATTTTACAATCTTACGGCGTTTGCAATTTCCCGGCGACAGTGTTGTTCCAAAATGCAAACTGAAAGAAAACTCGGTCCGCACTTTTGCAGTTACGAGAATTGAAGAATCGGACGTACCGCGGCAGTACGTCTCAACGATAACACGGACTATACTCTTCCCATGGTGCATTGGCGCGGGCTGCTTGGCGCCCGTCTGCAATATCATGCACCGTGGGAAGCCATCAAGTTCGATCCAGCTCGTCCCTAGCTGTCCTCCCCCCAGTGACGCCCTAAGCCGAGGCCCATACCCCACAGGGGGTGCCCTTAGCGTGTAGTCGCTTAGTTTGTAAGTTTTTTATAAGCCCTGGCTGGAGGCTTTAATATTAAATTAAGGCCACCACAGGCAAGCCCGGTTAAGCAGTCGACAACCTCATAGGTTAAACTGCGAGACGCCACACATTAAAAAAAGAAAAAAAACCGTGGGAAGCCAGCTTTAAACAGAATCAAACGGCATCGTGACAAGCGCAGTAAGACATAGCGGGCGGGATGAGCCAGAATTAATTTTAACCGACTGCCCCAGAAGGAGGGTGATGTTTTTAAAAGGACCTACAGTCTTATTAAAGTGGAAATAGTGCAAGGATGGAGGGTAGGCCTATGCCGTGTTGTGGGACAACAAAACCGATAAATTACAATAAAGTATTATCTTCATTTATATCTCGAAACCAGGTTTTAACAAAATGTTAATATAATTTTTTAAAGCAAAACTTATTAAATATTTCAAATAAGAAAAACAATTACTACATATACCTTTTGAATCAAAATGGATAAAATTCAAAACATTTCGAATTTTCATAAATGGAATACGGTTATTGACTCTTTACCAGAGTATTTAACTCTTCGTTAACTAGTAGTGTACTATCTGGTGTCGAATTAACTCAAAAAGGGAATCATAGAATTTAAACAAAAGATAGACGCAGGATCGATAATTATATATTATAAATTATTAAACCAAATTCAGTGCATTTTACACTATTTTCCTAACCTTAAACTTATCAATTCTGTGTCTCGTTCAAGACTGCCTCATGTCGGCAACTTGTTCAACTGACAGTTCATTTCAATATCAAATGATTTGATAACTTGGCAGAGACTTTGAACGCTTCAAAACTGACACAAATATAACTCGACTATACTAAGACTAACGGCCGGTTTCAATAACGTATCTTCCTTTAACCAACTGTAAAATTAGCTACGAACAGTAGCTGAAACGTCATGTTTAAAAGGCAAATTTGACGTTTCAGCTACTTTTTGTAGCTAATTTGACAGTTGGTCAAAGATAGATACGTTTATATTATAATTCTAATATACATCTACCCTCAGATAAGTCTTGTTACACAAGTTAGTCACAGATGAATAAATCAATAATTATGGAAATTGAAAACAGGATAATATTCCTCAAAAAAGGTACTTGACTATATGATAACCTACCCTATTTAGATGAATAATTCATACACACAGGGTTACTTTTAAAAACCAGCCAAAAAAAAACTAGGAAAAAAAGATGTTATACATAATTTCATGCTTCCAGAGCAATAGGGCATTTGGTTTAATAAATCTAATTAGTCATTCTTGACTGGCTTATTGGTCGAGTGGTTAGTGACCCTGACTGCTAAACCGGAGCTCGTGGGTTCGATTCCCACCCAGGACAAATCTTTGTGTGATGAGCATGATATTTTGTTCTGTGTCTGGGTTTAATTTGTCTATAATATGTATGTATTTAGAAATATATAAGTATGTTTATCAGTTGTCTGGTTGCCATAGTACAGGCTCTGCCTAGTTTGGGATCAGATGACCTTGTGTGAGTTGTTCCAAGATATTATTATTAGATATTATTATTATTCATATAGATTTCCAAAAAATATTGGACACGTATTTTTTCTTTTGTAACGTAAACAGAAAATGAAGACGATACAGTGCGTTGAAAAATCGTGTGACGTCACTTACAGTAAACTTTTTACTGGAAAGTGACGTTACAAGCTCTCACTCCTTATCTTTGATGCGTTTTATCTTCGTATTTTTTTATTGATTTGATAAAATATAAAATACGTAACCAATATTTTTCGATAATCTAACTGACGGAATAAATATAAAAATATTTTTTAAACCAGGAGAGAGAACCCAGAGAATGAATTAAGTAGTCTTCTACTTAATTCATTCTCTGGGTACTCTCTACTGGGTTAAAAAATCAGCCAGCTACTGGATATCTTTATCCAGTAGCTGGCTGAAATTAAAATTTTATTAAGGCGCTTTAATGACTAATTCTTATCAACTTACCAAAGACCATTTCCTCTTCAAACACAAGTGATTTTCATGCTAATTGAGGACCACACTTAAAGCGTGTTAATTGTCATCATTCGTATGCAAACTGGGAGTCAATTAAAGAAAATGTGTCACGCCTTGCAGAAGAAGTTGAAATTATTTGAGAGAGAAAAGAAACAAGTAACAGTGATAAGGGGATTATTATGTTTATGTCCTAGCTTTTGACCGTGGTTTTACTCGCATTGATATAGATTTTTGTGAAATAAACTGGAAATATTGTTTTGATAAGATTAGCATCTTATCTTGGCATTGTATTGAGTGCACTTATAATACATTTGCACTTATGATCAAATTAAATCCGCACTAGGAAGCCGCGTATCTGATTGCGCCAGACAGTCTGACAACAGAGAGAGATGACGGGAGATCGTGCGGAGAGCTGTGTCCACCTCTACCACCGACGTGGACGCCTTGAAGTGACCACGACCACTCTGTCAAGAGTGAAACGACAGAGAAGAAGATAATACAACATGTAACAGAATAAACGCAATACCTCTTAAGGGATCATTGTACTTACGAACAACTTTTACTATGGGACCGACCGTGTCTTATGCGCACAAAAATGTATGGGGAAGTCGATTTCTGTGTTAGTCCCATAATAAAAGTTGTTCATAATGATGAGTACAATGACCCCTAAAGAGGTATTGCGTTTATTCTGTTACACGTTGTATATATACCATCTTATCTGCAGAAATGTTTTTTTATTGTGTACCATGTCTTCCACCTAAAGTTATGTTAAATTTTGTTGTATTTCAATTCCAGATTTGGGCCCGATAAATAGGAAAAGGCTCGTCGCCTCTATGGCTTAAAATAAGTGGCTAAATTTAGGTGCACAACTTTTAATTGAATACTGGCGTGATACTATGTAAATTAGTGTAGCGAATAGCCAAGCTAATTCGCTCACTTAAGCATCGACTATTACAACAAATCCCAACAAAGCGAAATTTGGGTGTACAAGATAAGAATGCTTGGAAACATGCTGGTGCTGCTACATAAGACAATCTAGGGTGTAGTCAAACTTGCTGATTGTTGTATGAGTTAATTTATTTGCTAAGTATACAGGTGTACCTACTCTTGTGAGGGTTCCGTAACCAAAGGGTAAAACGGGACCCTATTACTAAGACTCCGCTGTCCGTCTGTCACCAGGCTGTATCTCATAATCCGTGATAGCTAGACAGTAAAAATTTTCACTGATGACGTATTTCTGTTGCCGCTATAACTACAAATACTTAAAATAGATTAAATTAATATTTAAGGGATCTCCCATACAACAGACATGATTTTTTTGCCGTTTTTATAGACAATGGTACGGAACCCTTCGTGCTAGAAGCTTCTAGCGCTGAGGGTTAGAATGAGAGAGGACGAGCCTGCATACCACTGCCGTATGCGTGAGAGAAAGGGAACCCAGACAGACTAGCGCCGTACCGCGTTACGTTACGAAGTTTTACCCCCCCATAAGAAGTTATCACTTCAAAAAAATACCCTCCAAATGCATATGATACTATACTTTCAACGCCTACGTGACGTCGCACACTCGCGTGACGCCGCGTACCGTCAGGACGGCCCCCCCACTCAGGCGCGCGCCGGTTGACGAGTTATGGAGTTATGGCGTCAGGCGGCGCACGAGTCCTGTGCAGATGCGCCATGGGATTGGCTAGTGGTAGAACGATGCTTGACAACAACAACAAAGAAAGAAAATAAAGTGTGGTGCTCAGCAAAAAACACTCCCATATCGCTGCCTATGTGATTGTGATGCCGCCTCGAACCGCTTGTAAATGCCAATGGATTATGAACCTTAAGTAAGTAAGTTTAAAATGGTTTTTATTTTATATATTTAATGGTATTTATAAAACTTACGTTGTTCAACCTTCGGTTCTTTTAACAGGATTTTTTAAACTGATATTGAAAATTATATTTTGTTTTCAGCGATCTTATGGGAGGTGGTAAATCGTTCCAGCAGCGAGTGGCGGCATAGTTAAAGCATTCTCTGAAAGCTGCGGTCCTGCGACGAGGCAACGAGAGCGGTTTGGACGTGGAACGGGCGGAGTACTTGTAGTGCTCGTATCTCCAGGTAAGCTTTTTAAACAGGTATTTCGGTTTGTGTGCTTGTATGACGCCGAACATTAAGACTGCGAAATGCAATTTCTGCCGTGCAGCCATTTTTAACATGTTATATTTATTTAAGTACGGTGTTATATGATTTTTCTGGGGTATACTGAAGCGGTAACGCGCAAACGCATTTTGTACCTGCTGTATTAGACGTTATGTGCGGAAAAGGAGACACGGCCCGTATACAGTGTCACAATAATTCACTTTGGACAGTCAGGCTGTCCACTAATCTCTTCCTCATTGCAACACTAAGGAGGTCTTTCACTCGGTACAGAACCTTTAATCTATAAAAATAATTTTTCACTACGCTGAATTTAAAAATTACTTCAAATAAATGAATTGAATTGAATGAAAGAATTCCCCTTGATTGACTGACAGACTGAATTTAGGCCTTGCGATTTTTTTTATTTTTTTTTAAGGATGGGAAATCATCAAATGACTTCTTCCGCTCTGGGTGGAGCGGAAGGGCGTGTCAGACTTTTACTAACTAAAACCCATCGTGTACATTAGATGTTACTTGTGGGCACTCAGGGCTTAAATCACTATGGCGGCTTGGCATCCCCCTTTAAGGTTCTCATAAATAAAACCAGAATATTTCTGAACAATACATATATTGCCGTCTGGTATCAATGAGAGCTATCACAAATCTCTTGTACTAAAACAATCGTTTTCATATATAAATAAATAATATGCTAAACTTTTGTGGTTTGGTTTTAGATTGACCTTTGACTTCGTAACGAGTCAAAATAAATGTTAAGGTTTTAAGTATTTAGTTTTCATATTTAAATACTTATCTAACTATTTACACTTAAAATAAAAATAAAAACTAACTAAAATATGGCGTCAAAAAATTCGCCCGCATCGCTATCGACTGGAAGTGAGCCCAAAAGACTGGCGGCATTGCCACGTTGTATGGCAATGCCTTATCCTCTGTCCGAGGAAAAGAGCCAGCCCTTGGGTCACGCGAAGTGTCAACTAAGCGTTTAGCAAGTTCTTTATATAACGCACGAGCACTCGGACCCTACAGTCCAAGAGTTTCAACCCTAAACGGCTCGAAAATGTCATTGCCAACTAGGTTATATTACTATATTAAAAAAAAATTAGGTTTGGGAAATCATCAATTGACTTCTTCCGCTCTGGGTGGAGCGGAAGGGCGTGTCAGACTTTTACTAACTAAAACCCATCGTGTACATTAGATGTTACTTGTGGGCACTCAGGGCTTAAATCACTATGGCGGCTTGGCATCCCCCTTTAAGGTTCTCATAAATAAAACCAGAATATTTCTGAACAATACATATATTGCCGTCTGGTATCAATGAGAGCTATCACAAATCTCTTGTACTAAAACAATCGTTTTCATAAAAAAATATTTTCAAATATTATCGTTATTTTTCACGCCTCTTTTAAAGTTCCATCGACTAACGTATATGCCAGGTACATGCAACCACACAGGTTTTATTGTCACAGAACTATACATAGGTATATAATATTCTGCCTTACACTTCGTGGAATACAGCAAGAGAATAGCTAACTCACTTCAGCATCGAGATATTGACAATAATTCCGGCTGTCAAAACCCTCCCAGCAATAAACAATCGAAGAGGTATTTCCCAGAATAAAGCCAGGTCAGATTAGTCGTACTGTCAACCCGTCAGTGCTGGCTGCTGCGGCCAATGCGGTGACAGGTCAGTTTGAGACTATTTCAGTGTACCGTATTGACAGGGTTATTTTTACCTGGGTCACACAGCCGATGCTGTTCTACTGACATACGTCCCATTGAATATGTAGCCCTTAATATAGGTCTCTAGAGCAGTGTTCCGCAAAGTGTGTACTGTGCTCATTGGTTGGTATGCCTCGGAAAAATACGGCTATCTCGAAATTTTATATAGACAGATGGAAGAAAACAGCCGCAGAAACTAATTAAAAACATTTTTGGGTATGAGTAAAAAAATAATATCTTCAGTTTTCTAAGCATGCTATTTGGTTTGCGGAGGCCAACACCGATGGCTTTTGGGCTATTGTGCGCAAAAGAGAGGCCTCTCTGATGTGTCGTGTGCGGGGCAGCCCCAATGGCCTTCTAAACCCTATACCAGAAAAGGTGGAGTGCCCTATTGTGCGGCACTGGAATAGGGTGCATAGTGTGAACGTTGTCAGAGATATAATTTAAGGTAAATTAATAAGTAGTTTTAAGGTACTAACATAGTTTTTAAGTCTTACTAAACATTTTATATGGAATTTTGTTCTGAATTAAATTATTATTATTATTATTATTGCAATACTTGTGCCATTCGCAACGACCTATTAATGTGAATTAAGATTTTCAACTCTTACCGCAATAAAAACCAAAGTAAAGGATCGACGAAGAGATGAGAGAAGTCCTGTCAACGATTACTCCAAATTTGGACCTCTTATGCTCAATTAAACAAGCTCATGTTTCGCATTAAATACCTTTTCTGCAATATAAAGATTAGGTTTGTTGATTATAAATGAATATTGTTTTGTTGACAATAATAAATGTTGGTTATTTTTTATTTTTTTTTGTACCTTGAACACAAAAGTTTGCGGAACACTGCTCTAAAGGTTAGTTTTTTTTTCCTTATCCTATTGTGTCCCA
Organism: Mamestra brassicae; assembly: GCA_905163435.1. NCBI lineage: Eukaryota > Metazoa > Arthropoda > Insecta > Lepidoptera > Noctuidae > Mamestra > Mamestra brassicae. The sequence goes on along the minus strand of LR991006.1, from coordinate 14,841,619 downwards.
CTGCTAGGCAAAGGCCTCCCCCATATCCTTCCAGACATTCTTTTCTTGCGCCACCTCGAACCAGCCTTCGCGGTGTGCATCCAAATCATCACGCCACCGCTTTCTGGGCCGGCCTCGGCGACGCCGTCCATCCTCGAGGTTTACTCTACATAATTTTTTCAAGCATGTAAAGTTAAGTACTCTTAGGATTATTATTTTATTATTAGGAAAGAAACTGTTATAACGAAACGGTCAAATGTTTTAAAAATATTGACGATAGACAAAATATCAAACGGAATGATTTTTACTCAATTATTTAGCTACTTTCATAAGAAGATTTTAAACTAACGTTAACAAACCAAGGAAAGTAGGAGATTATTTTAATTTAACTTCATAAAACAATACATGTTTGTTTTGACAGATAAAAAAAGAACCACCCAAATGAAATCAATAAAAGTATTTCTGGTAGACATTTACTCGTCCTTTTTTTAAACTTTGCCTCACATTAGGAATATCTCCTATATTGTGGATGTGTTTACAAACATACAAGCTCACATAAACAAACAGTTTTACCCGAAACAACTATCTGTTGACTATACAAATATTCGTTCGGGAATCGAACCCGCGACACGCAGCGTAGCAGTCAATCGCTCAACCACTGCGCCAACCGTGTTCTAAAATTTAACAATAACAGTACACAACTTTTCATTACAAGTTAATATAATCCACAAATTTTATTAAGGTCTAAAACTCAACACAAAACAAACAGAAATCAAATTACACAATGTTAAAGCAAAAACCAAGCACATAATCGTATTTATCAAACAGAAATTTCACAATCTCACTTCTATTAATATAAAGTCTTAATTTTAAAACGTTATCTTTCTACTATTACTCGTGGCTAAATAATAACAGCCGCACGGATCGATCTTCAAAGGTTAAGCAACGATTGCCGAGGTTGGATTGTGGATGAGTGACCATCTTAACATACCAAGACTCCTCCGTGCCTCGGAAAGCACGTTAAGCCGTTGGTCCCGGCTGTCATTTGTAGATCTTTGGCAGTCATTACGGATATTCGATACGGTGTTACCCAGTTATTGGGTTGTGGAGGTCTGGTAGGCAGCTGCTCCACGTGAAATACTGGTATTCAGCTGAATCCGGTTTGACTGGAAGCCGACCCCAATATAGTTAGGAAAAGGCTACGTAGCTTAAATGATGATCTTTCTACTATTATAAATACAAAAGAATGGATGGATGAAGGGATTTTTATCACTCAATCACGCCAGAAAGGCTGATCGGATCTGGATGAAATTGGGCACAGAGATAGATGGAATAACTCATAAGCTTTTAATCCCCGGAGTGTGTTCCCTTCGGATAATTTCCGATCCAACTTGCATAACTTTAATAATTTTGTTTATTTTATTTATTGGTATACGTCATGCTTGACGCAAATTAACTCTTTTTTTTTCTATATTCACGCGGGCGGAGCCACTGGCAGATACTAGTTATATTCTAAAACTCTACACAAAGCTTACTTAATTCCTTAAAATCGAATTACACAATGTCAAAGCAAAAACCTCCCAACCAAATCTACAAAGATCCACAATCGTATTTTTCAAACAGTTTCAGAATCTCACATTTCTATTAGAATTTTTAATTTCGAAATGACAACCATCAGGGAACGACCTCAACCATTTTATTTACAATATTTACGGTGTGTAATTATAAAATAACAAGTTTTTAATTAAGCAAACCGCCTCTTAAATTCCAACTGTAATTTGGAGAACTATAACATTCTATTTATCTGTGTGTCGAGTTTGTGGTGTACAGGGGAAGAAAATGTACAACTTTTATTTCGAATTTGAAAGCTTTCAACTGCGGTTTTGTTCACGTTTTGTTTAAATAAAAACAGGCTTTTTTATTAGTAATTAATGGTTCTTTGAAACGTTTGCTCGCTTTTTTCGTTCAAGTTTTTTTTCTTTATAAACATCATCATCATCATATCAGCCGAAAGACGTCCACTGCTGGACATAGGCCTCCCCCAAGTGTCGCCACAACAACCGGTCCTGTGCGTCTCGTATCCATCGGTTACCCGCGACCCTCACTAGATCATCGGTCCACCTTGTGGGAGGCCTTCTAACACTGCGTCTTCCGGTACGCGGTCGCCACTCCAAAACTGTTCGCCCACATCGAATCTGCGAGTAATGTGCCCTGCCCACTGCCACTTCAATTTGGCGATCCTTCGGGCTATGTCGGTAACCTTGGTTTTCTTGCGGATATCGTCATTCATGATTCGATCACGCAAGGAAGCTCCGAGCATTGCCCCTTCCATTGCTCTTTCGGTGACGTTAAGCCTTCTGATGAGGCCCATTTTGAGCGACCACGTTTCAGTTCCATAAGACATCACTGGCAACACGCACTGGGGCTTGTTCCAAACATCCACATTGCGAATAATCGTGGCACTTAAGGTGGAAGCGCCAGAGTAGCCCGCGAAATTCAAATTTTCTTATGTTTTTTTGCAATTTGCAAGTCAGTGTCAGGCTATATGTTGAACAAAATATGATTCGCGACCGTAACACGTATATATGTATTTACAGAATTATAAGATTAAAATCATCAATACAACTCTCTTAGTTCATAAAACTCGAATGAATGGTTATTTCATAAAAAAAGTCATCCAATTGATTTAGATGAATGATACAATCTGTTTTGATGATTTTAATTATTATAACTCAGTAAAGCCTGACAACACTGACCTGCAAAATGCAAAAAACGTATGAAAATTTGAATTTCGCGGGCTACCCTGGCGCTTTCACCTCAAGAAAACGGCCACAACGCGTTGTGGCAATGCTCAAAAGCCACGAGGCGTTCTGAGCCCTAGCTAATGCAACCACATCGCGAAAGAACGCTTGGTGCACGGACATGCACGGAAAATGTGTCATCTATGACCTAGACTAGAGTCAAGAGTAAACCCATATTAAATAAAAATAATAATAATAAAAAAAACTGAACTAAATAAAACTAAAAATTGTGTCGAAAAATTTCTCGGCATCACTGTCCACGGATAATGTGCCCTTAAGACTGGCGTAATTGCCATTTCGCGTTGTATGGAATCGATATAATAATAATAAAGCTTTATTTCTCTACACATTTATAGAGTTAACAAAAAAATAAATATGTACATAGAACTATTGAAAAGTATTTGCTGGTTTATGAATCCCTCTTGGGTAAAAAGCCTCCTCCAACTTGAACCATTCTTCGCGGTTTTTGGCAATTTGCATCCATTCTTCTCCTGCTGTGTTATATCTATATAGCTGTGTCCTGCCCATTTCCATTTTTATTTTTGGCTATGCTGAAGTGCATCCGTTTACTTAGTTTTCTTGGTTTAAAGATCCTTCTCTGTATGTCTATTTATAGCCGTCCTTGAAGATATATTTCATAAAGTAGAATGGAAAAACATAGGCATATGGATACTGAATAAAAGATTTGCTGATGACATAGCTCTCTTCAGTGAATCTGTGACTGAATTAGAAATCATGCTTCAGAGCCTGAACACCCAAAGCCAAAAAGTATGACTTGAAATGAATGCATCAAAAACAAAAATGATCACATACACCTCCAAAAAACCAATCAAAATAGAAGGAAAGTCCATTGAATATGTTAATGATTATGTTTATTTAGGCAAACTGATATCTTTCGAATGAAACTGCAATGAAAAAGAAATAGACAGAAGAATAAACATAGCGTGGAAAAAATTTTGGGCTCAAAAAGAAATTCTTAAAGGAAATTACAGCCTAAGAATGAAAAAGGTCATAATGGACTCGTGTATCCCAAGTGTAACATATGCAAGCCAAAGATGGGTCTATACTGAAAGAGTGAAAAACAAAATGTTGTCTTGCCAACATGGAATCAATAACAAGGTGCAATTTTAGGTAGTCAGTACTTTACTCTATCATATTAATATTCCAAACATTATTTCACTGTTAGATACTGTAAGCTATAGAATCCTTACGGCTACAATCTCCTACAGCTCTCGAGGTTCTGACCTATCACTTAGTTAGGCATGTAACGTACTCGAGGTACACACTATCGCATAGTGCTACCACAAACACTGCATGATATTTATTGGTATTGCTAAATTCTGTTCACATTACATTTAAACTATTTCCTTTGTGCGTCATTATTGTTTTCTTTGTTTGTTCGTGTTAAATTTGTCTTATAAACAGCAGATCAAAGGCAGATCTATGTGATAGCCAGAAACCAAGGAGTCATTCAGTAACTGGGTTCTGGTGGTTAAATAGACAGTCGATCCATGTATAAAACATAATACATTATAAAATGTTTGTTTATAATGGTTTTGTTTTTATTGATACCTAGTCTTCCAATTAAAAGTAAGAATAGAAAGATTTTTTTTTTATTTTGTTACGAGTGATATGAAAGAAAATGGATTAGTGATAGCGTGACGGTGACAGAACAGAATGGAAGAAAAAAATGTGCTGGGCCGACCCCAAGTAACATGGGATAAAGGCAGGAAGATGATAACAGTTTGTAATTTCTATAGAAATATTGACAAAATAATCAGCAGCAGACGTTTCCACCCCTTATATAACGATTTATGTTCGTTATCTGATACGAACTAGGAGAATGTACAAGTGGTGTACATTTTATTTATTTAAACTTTTTGTGGTACACGGGCGGACTTAATGCATCAAGGCATTCTCTACCAGTCAACCTTTGGGTTAAAACTAGTATGTTCGGCAAATAAAAGGAAACCTTTTTTTTTTTTTTCTTAATTCTCTTTGCTCCTGCAATGGGCCCGCATAGTTGGGTAAGTAATAGATGATATAACAACAAATTCTCTAATATTTACAACATATAACAACGAAAGCTATAATTTTATTTAATATAACGATGAGTTAATAAAATAAACGATTGATATAATTTTAAAATAACTAATTTTTATAAGCATAACATTCATTAAATGTAAAATCGTTTGACATACCACTCAAAAGATATGAAAACATAACTAGTAACTGATTACCACCTGCGCTAAGATAGTTCGACGGAGCACCCGTTTCGCGGGGCTCTTATTTCTGGGTGGTTTTAAAAAAAAATTACCACGAGGCTAAGGCGGGAGCTCCGCTCCGCTGCTAACCTAACCTATCCGAGTCGGGGTACTCTGAGTCGGGGTGTTAACCATAATGACGTTTTTTATATATATATTATACGTTAGACCAAATGATTTTCGATTATATAAACGTTACATCAAACAACGTTATACTAAATAAGTTTTAGAAGAAATAAATGTTTTATGTAAAGAAATTATATCAACAGTTGGTATATCTCACGTTGATTATATCTTAAGAACGATAATAAAATGAAATTATACCAAATGCGTATACGTTATGAAACGCACCCCGCATAGTTGGTCATGGCATCGACTTTGTCACAGAGACGTAGCCAATGTCTCAGCAGCGGGAATATTATATGTTGACTATGTTTCGCTGAGTTTGCGAATTTGAGCTTTATATAATATAATACTAGTCAGTTTTTCCAAAAGCATTAAAAACATACAAAAGCTTTGCTCTTTCAAAGCTGTGTGTCCCCACTAAAGTGCTTAATTTGTCCAAAATTTCGTTTATTTGTAGTTGTTAGTTACAAATTGGAATTGTCAAGATACATAACACACAATTGTTGTGTTTTAGTGCATCGTATATTTTGTTAGCAAAATGAATTATGTAGTGGAGTATCGAGGTAATGCTTTACTAGACAATAGGGGTCGAAAGTTCATTGTGGTACCCTCATAATGAACGTACATGCTTAATTTTGAATGGGAGGTATTCGTACGATTTTATTTAGGCGAGTAATGTGAAAATATGTTTGGGTGTCTTAAAATGGGGTTATTTAAGAAATTATACTGATTCTCGAATCCGACTCAGCTGGGGGGCGTTCGGGAAGTTGCTTGGTATCTTCTCGTCCCACATATCTCAGTGTTTCAATGACCTGCGCGTGTTGCCGGTGATGACTTAAGGACTCGAAACGTGGTCGCTTACAATGGGCCTCATCAGAAGCCTTAAAGTCACCCAAAGGGCAATGAAGAGGGCAATGCTCGGAGTTTCCTTGCGTGATCGAATCAGAAATGACAATATCCACAAGAGAACCAAGGCTACCGACATAGCCCGAAGGATCGCCAAACTGAAGTGGTAGTGGGCAGGGCACAGAACAGATGGTCGATGGGGACCGCGTATCGGACGACGCAAGATTAGAAGGACTCCCACAAGGTGAACCTATGATCTGATCTGGTGAGGGTCGCGAGTAGCCAATGAATGCGTGACGCCTAGGACCGGTTGCTGTGGCGACACTTGGTGGAGGCCTATGTCCAGCACTGGACTACTTTCGACTTATATGCTGATGATGAAACTGGTTCTAGACAAAGTCCAATTCTGGCGATTGTCCAAATGCCATTAAAACAAATTTAACCGAATTGAGAACCTCCTCTTTGTTTTGAAGTCGGTTAAAATTCTGTTTTTGTTTAAAGCCACCGTTTTTCAGTGATTCTAGAGTCATGTCCCCCCAACCAAATAAACCGTTGTTTTAAATAAATTAAAAGTATGTATAATACTAGCATATAATTAAATAACAAACCTCAAAGAAGAACTATCACGCCTAAGTAGAGTATCAAGTGTAAATATCCTGCCAGGGTTGCGGAATTTGTTCGAAAGAGTCACCGCGGCCCTGGAACGCAAAGGGCTTTAGAAGGAACACGGATGGGTTTTAGTCAGTAGGAGTCTGACACGCCCTTCCGCTCCACCTAGAGCGGAAGAAGTCATTTGATGATTTCCCATCCTTAAAAAAAAAAGTATAGATTATAGTCAAAGTGTGAAATAGCTTAAGTGTAAGAAAATCAAATACTCTAAATATACAAAAGATAATTCGTTTTCAGAACATTATCCCAATATTGTAGACATCGAGTTTCAATACCAAACATGCCTTTTTAACTGCTGGCTTACTCCGGGTATCGGGTGCCTTCCGCGAAACTCATAGCGGTGGGGAATCCATTTCAGGAACCTATATCCGCTTTGGAATTATGAAAAACAGGTGCTGACATGTAGTGTATTGTGTCTTGAATAAAGATTTTCAATTTTCATTCCTTGTAACACCGTCTACAAGGAATGAAAATTGAAAATCTAATACCTTTAAACTAGCAATTCCTGTACATTTTTATTAATATAATCTGAATCTTGCAGGGGGTTTCGAGGGCGATAAATCGATCTAAGTAGGTTTAATTTTTAGAAAACGTTAACCAAAAAAAAACCGAGAAAATCTCGGTCATCCAGGTACTTATTTATAAAATGTGACTTAAAAACATTATATTTAAGCAAGGACATACAAACTTATTACACATTTAACAAACTGTACCAGAAAAAACGCTATCCCTGAAAAGGGGCCAGTGTATGTTGGCTTTTTACATTTATGCGCACATAAATGTAAAAAGTTGATTTTTTTTCGCGATTTGAGTGTTGGTCTCATAGTAAAAGTGGTTTATAATGATGAGCACAATGACCCCTTTTCACGTATTGCGTAATGTATGTAAAGCTCCGCTATGAGCACACAGACGCAGATATGTAGCCTCACCTCAAAGAGCTGTCAGCATAGAAGACGCGGCCCGCTAGGGCCAGAGTCTGCCAGGGTTGCGGGATTTGTTCGAAAGAGTCACCGCGGCCCTGGAACGCAAAGAGCTTTAGAAGGAACACGGATGGGTTTTAGTCAGTAAGAGCCTGACACGCCTTTCCGTTCTACCCAGAGCGGAAGAAGTCATCTTATGATTTCCCATCCTTAAAAAAAAGCAGTGTATGCAAGGTGTGTAAATTGATATAACTGGTGTTTATTAAGAGGTTAATGTAGCTGCGAGAAAACCCGATTTACAATCTACTGCATGTACCTACGCAAGTATTCTCCCAAAACGTTTTGCGCGTTCAATGTAAAATAACACGTAAGAATTCCAAAATAATTTTAGTGTTGCCATAATAAAGGTACATTTCTCCCTTACGCCAGATACGGTCCCTTAATTTCCGGGTACGGTCCCATGAACGATATGGGGTGTCCCAATCCTACTTCGTATCATATGACGAACATAAATCATTATATAAGGGGTGGAAACGTCTGCAACTGATTATTTTGTCAATATTGCTATAGAAATTACAAACTGTTATCATCTTATGACTGGCCTGTTGGTCGAGTGGTTAGTGACCCTGACTGCTAAACCGGAGGTCGTGGGTTCGATTCCCACCCAGGACAAATCTTTGTGTGATGAGCATTATCATTTGTTCTGTGTCTGGGTGTAATTTGTCTATAATATGTATGTATTTATAAATATATAAGTATGTTTATCAGTTGTCTGGTTGCCATAGCACAGGCTCTGCCTAGTGTGGGATCAGATGACCGTGTGTGAGTTGTCTCAAGATATTATTATTATTCATATAGATTATTATTATTATATATCTTTCTGCCCTTATCCCATGTTACTTGGGGTCGCCGCAACACGTTTTGTTTCTTTCATTCTGTCCTGTCAGCCGTCACGCTATCACTAACTCCCTTTTCTTGAAATTACAAGCTGTTATGTGATATTAAAATAGGATATAAGGGAGACACACAATGTGAGTACGGTGGTCCTGTTTAAAACATGAGCCACACGTTGGAGTGCCCCAAGTGCCCATGCGCCAGTACTTTGGGGGATTTGATGATGTGGCCACCTACTGGGCCCAAAAAATCTAAGGAGTTAACCATCGATTCGAAAATAAGAAGAAAATTATGAAGAATGTGATGCACTTATTATCTACTGTAAAGACTACTTTTCCTAACTCAGTCTTACCGGATGCAGCTGAATACTATTATTAACACGGATGACTGCCTATCTGGAGCTCGTGGCAAAATAATAATAGTCGCGCGTTTTTATCTTCGAGGTTAAGCAACGCTTGCTGAGGTCGTTTGTGTTAACATTCCAAAATTCCTCCGTGCCTCAGAAAGTACGTTAAGCCGTTGGTACGGGTTGTCATTTGTGGATCTTTGACAGTCGTAACGGGTAGTCAGAATCAAGCGATTTCCAAAGCATATACTGTTACCCAGTTACTGAGTTGTAGAGCTCAGACAAGCAGTTGCTCCATGTGGGAAGCTGATTCCAACATACATAGTTGGGAAAAAGCTAAATTGAGTGACTGCCTTTCTGACCCCCACAACTCAGAAATTTTTCAATATGACACCACTATTAGGGTTTTCCTACACTAATCGATCGATGCCATCGATCAACGTTGATCGATTGATGTGTTAGATTTGGCTGATCGCCGTAGAATCGGAGGATAAACAATTGATCGATCGCCGATCGATGCCATCGATCGAAATTGATCGATTGGTGTAGTAGAAACTATCGATCGACGTCGACTAGTCCATTCAACCACGATCAATCGATTGATGTGGTAACACCCAAGAAAGGTTACCAAACTTTCGGTAAAAGTGACACTTTATTTCATTTAAATCCATATGTATTGTTTTTAAAGTGAGTTTTCGGGTTAAACATACTAATGGGTACCTAAAGCTTCACCATCCAAAACGTGTTGACCTAAAACACTTTAAATAAATAATATGCTAAACTTTCGTGGTTTGGTTTTAGATTGACCTTTGACTTCGTAACGAGTCAAAATAAACGTTAAGGTTTTAAGTATTTCGTTTTCATATTTAAATACTTATCTAACTATTTACACTTAAAATAAAAATAAAAACTCCTAACCAAAATATGGCGTCAAAAAATTCGCCCGCATCGCTATCGACTGGAAGTGAGCCCAAAAGACTGGCGGCATTGCCACGTTGTATGGCAATGCCTTATCCTCTGTCCGAGGAAAAGAGCCAGCCCTTGGGTCACGCGAAGTGTCAACTAAGCGTTTAGCAAGTTCTTTATATAACGCACGAGCACTCGGACCCTACAGTCCAAGAGTTTCAACCCTAAACGGCTCGAAAATGTCATTGCCAACTAGGTTATTTTATTATATTAAAAAAAAATTAGGTTTGGGAAATCATCAATTGACTTCTTCCGCTCTGGGTGGAGCGGAAGGGCGTGTCAGACTCTTACTGACTAAAACCCATCCGTGTTCCTTCTAAAGCCCTTTGCGCTCCAGGGCGGCGGTGACTCTTTCGAACAAATTCTTCAACCCTGGCAGGTCTTCCAGCGGCTTCAGTCGCGTTAATGTAGCCTAAAGGGAATGTGCACAGTCTCCAGAGCCCATGTATCGAAATGCATCTAAATCGTGACGGCGATTTAGGCGTGAAGCAATATAAACGTACTCACTTTCAAATTTATATCTAACTAGCTTTTACCCGCGACTTCGTACGCGCATATCCTGATTTTCTACGTTCCCGTATAGCCTATAGCATTCCTCATTAATGTGGCTATAGTATACAATAAGAATTTTCCAAACTCGAAGGGTAGTTCCAGAGATTAGTGTGCTAAAAAAATAAATAAACAAACTCTTTATTATATATTTAAAAAAAACTAGCTTTTGCCCGCGGCTTCGTACGCGGAAATTCTGTTAATCCTGGGTCCCGTATAGCCTATAGCATTCCTTATGAATGTGGCTATAATATACAAAGACAATTTTTCAAATCCGACTGGTAGTTCCAGAGCACGTTCATACAAACAAACAAACACGTTATTATATTAGTACAGATTATGATATTAGTTAGCAAAGTCAGCAGCAGTTGATAAATTTTAACTAACAGTCAAACCAATCAAAAAAGGTATATCCTCCACGACAAGCCCGCCAAGTAGATATTACGACGCATTCCACAATAAAAAACTGAGGCACTAAACCTACACTCGGTTAGTAAGACGGTTTTATTTTTATATACGAATACACCAATAATTGCCACTTCCCTATAAAGCAATCGCTTTTAAATGAAAACAGTGTGAGCATAGAAAATCTCAATTATCTACGCGAATAGCTGAAAATCACAACCCGCAAATGGGTATCGATTGAATCCAATCAAATCACTTGAATCACTTTGTTGAATCGATTCTAGTCTTTAGTCTCGTTTGAATGGGAAACTATCGAGATTTGAATTTAGAATGCTTACTTGAGAACCCTGTTCTTTAGTTAATCGTTTTGCTTGGCAATCCGTCTGTCTCTTGTTAAGTTAATCTATTGATAAATACTTCAATTAAAAAATTAATATTACAAAGAATATGTGAAAGTAACTCTGTCTGTTTCTTACTTTTTCATGTTATACGACTGAATGGATTTGGTAAAAACTTCGTTCTAAAAGTGAGTCCGTGGTGTTTCTTGCACGTTCTACACCAAGTTAATAAAGAAATCTACAGGAAAGGCTTTGATTTTTTGGATTTGTCTTTGCCCCGAATAGTAGAATAACTATTAAAAAGTTGGAAAAATTAATGAAAAAAAAATTATGTTCAAAAATCAAATTGTAATACGATGCCATTTCTGGGACATGACAAAAACAAAACACTGCAAAAAAAAAATTCTGAGGCGGTACGAAGTTCGCCGAGACCACTTGTAGTATACTAATAACTTACAAAGGCTCTAGAAAACTGACATTCTGTCAACGGGCTTCTTCTGGGTAAGCTCGCTCCATCGTCGACTTTGTCTCTGTCATCTATGACCTAGACTAGAGCAAACCCATATTAAATTTAAAAAAAAATGTCAATACGTTAAAAAAATCCGGGATTGCCAAACGCTGTCTCAGAGCCCTCGCAGTCGGCGAGCCTTAAAATAAACATTTGACTATTATTTTAAGAACTTTGGTCTGTTAGTCACCTTATATTTTATAGGCATGAATTAGTAATTTTGAACTAACTAATTCTTCTTAAAGTATGCAAATGGCCTAATTCATAAGAAAACGCGAATTAGTTCAAAATTAAATTGCAAGGTTGCTAATAACCTGCCAGGGTTAAAGAATATGTTCGAAAGAATCACCGCGGCCCTGAAACGCAAAGGGCATTAGATGGAACACGAATAGATTTAAGTCAAGAAGAGTCTAATACTCCCTTCCTCTCCGCCTAGAGCAGTGGAGTCTTTGGTGATTTCTCACCCACAAAAAAAAATGTTCCTTTAGAAAGGCTTAAAATATGGGCCTTATTGTGCCCATACTTTAAGCCTTTTTAAAGGAATTTCCTCCACTTTAATCAGCCCAGTTGATAAAAACCTCCATACATGCATAAAATAAATGACCACTTCGTCTATTCTGGGTGGAGTGGAAGGGCGTGCCAGACTCTTACTGCCTAAAATCCATCCGTGTTCCTCCTAAAGCCCTTTGCGTTCCAGGGCTGCGGTGACTTTTTAGAACAAATTTCGCAACACAGAACGCTACCTGCTACGCTTTTACATACTCCTTTTGCTTTATTTACTTACGTTCATTCATCAGATGGGAAATTCAAGTATTCGCATCACTGTCGCAAACTGTCAAGAACACCTGTCAATTTGACAAGCATTTGACATTTATTGTCATTGAGATGATTTTGTAATTTGAATTTTAAGAACCAATAATTAGCCTTCACAGTGCCAAATACTATTTTTTTAAGTAAAGTTTGTATTTGCCATGTCATTCGCAATCTGTCAAACATGTATAAGACTTGAGTCCTTTTTGACAGACTGAGATGCGAATGTTGCGAACGTCTGCTGATATACGGTCGCTTTTTCATTAAAATTAATAAAGAACAAGATACAAATATCCATTTTATTGACTGGAGTGTTGGAAAACAGTTAGAATATAGGTTAAAAGTATTTCGATATGCTCATAACATGTTGTAGTAATTAAAGTGGTCAAGGCCACCCCTTTCAGTGTGTGTCGAAAATTAAATCGTAACGTTAAAACCGATTCACTTGACATACATATAGACCATGGTGGTATTTCCCCAGAGGCGTTTCAACCGCCGAATAATCCATGGGAGAATCTCGTGTTAGCTACACATGTACACACATATTACCATAAATAATTTAATCCGAACTTGAGCCAAGAACTTCAAAGGATCCGTCTTTCTACTAAGACCGCAATTCACAGCGAAATCGTGAAACTAACACGCAAAGAACGATATTAAACACAATAACTCTACCAAAAAGGTCATTAAAATTGAATTTCCCTCCGAATAATTCCCAGTCGTTACAATAACATCAAACACGCCAATTCATATTAGCTTCAATGGAGCCTTTGTGCTTACGTCACACTATTAAAATCACAAGTTGTCTAAGGGCAAGGCAAACAATGTAGAAAAATTCGCGCACAGCTCACGAGTCGAAAAAATACCTACGAAATAGAATGGCAGGCAGCCGCTATGGTTCCGTTACGCTATAAAAACCCACCCGAGCAAACTCTGTAATTCCGCTTCGTCCCAACCGATATAAAATATGAAAGACTGAGCGAAATTCGCCCCAGCTCCCCCTGCGAAAGCTCGGCTCTTTCCGCCGACCTTCGGCTAACTTCGTACCGCCGTAGCGGCAGTTTCGTAGCACCGGCCGCGCGTAGCCCACGTAGCTACTACGCCGCGTAGCACTGTGCTGTTCATTTTTCGGTGTATGTGGTTTATTTGGTGTCTTAGTTTGAAACGAATGTGTGAATAATTTGGTGTAGTACTCGAATGATGTGTGTGTTGGATACCAGGAGTTACGTGGTTGCTGATGAGCCTGTTTGATGGTTCGGAAAAATGGTATGGATACTTTTTAATGATAAGTATGATTAGTTAATGGCAGCGCTTAACGTCTTTATGGACGAAAATTTTCTTTTACGATTCTCTGAGAGCCTTTAATTAATTTAGCAAGTTTAAAATTTTGTGAAGATCTTAAATAAGGTTTGATGTTGTTTCACAAAAATTATGGAGATTTTTTCTCGCTGTTATTCTTCAAACCGTCTTTTAAGACTTTTTTGTTCATTTTTATATGGTAATGTTACGTTGAAATTTTTTGTGAGGATATTTATGGTCTCATTAGTGGATTAATTAAACGCAGAAATGAAAAACTTTTTACCTATTTTTGCTTGAAACTTAAAAACGTTCTTATTTACCATTTTAATGAAAAAAAAACTTATTTACGTAAAACAAGTGCTAAGAATCAATTTCTATTATGAAAACTGCGCCTCTCGGGTCGTAGAGACGTTCTTCAATTGTCTCTCGTGACGATTCACATTACAGTGTCAATATCTCTGCGTTCGATTCAGTCTCGGTAGGAATCTTATTATTTGTCGACAGTACGATTCTGATTTGATGCAGTGACAGTGATTGTTCTCGGGAAAATTACTTGGGGAGGAAAAAACCCAGATAAATGTAATTGTAATTTAATGAAGGAATAAATGTTTTGTGATATTATTAGAACAGTTGACGTATTTGAGTAAAAATATCTTGAAGGAAATTTTTATTCGTCAACGACAAATTCAAAAAAGCTGATCATAATTTCGATCATCTAAATGAGGTTGCAAAAAATAGCAGGAAAAGTCCAGATAAAAAAGGCTATTATATGGTTAAAAATGTTTATTTCTCATAAGACTAACAATTGGTGTTCTTTTAGACGAGAAACTTAACGTTAAAGTTTACTAATTAGCGTAGCACGCAACATCTTGAAGGTACTTTTTAAAACTTTTTTTTAATGTTAACTTGTAACTTAACAACATAATATCATACACAGAAAAAAATATAGAAGATATTTGAAAATTCTTATGACATAACTTTGATATTGAAATTGACGACATTTTCTTGAACTAAAATGTTTTTAGAAATTATTAGTGGTATATTATTAGTATATAGTAATCTATCTAATATCTTTAAACAAGCAATCCTTGTATATATGTACATATACATTTAATCTGAATCTCGGAAACGGCTCCAACGATTTTCATGAAATTTAGTATGCAGGGGTTTTTGGGGCAACAAATCGATCTAGCTTTCATTTTTGGAAACCGTGTACCAAAAAAAAAAACGATCCAAGCTCAGTCATCTACGTACTAGTTATTATTAGTCAAATCCGTAGTAGCTTTTGTGATTGGTATTATCTTGCCATTTATTAGAAACGAAAGCTGACTGACTGAAATGACATATCAGCGCACAGCCGAACATACTGGTACTAGAAACATGAAATTTTGCGCACAAAACGTTTATATGATGTAAATGAACACTAAGAAGGAAGTTTTGGAAATCCAACCTTTAAGGAGATAAAAAGGGGGAAAGTACTTTGTGTTAAATGTGTGCTGATGAAGTCGCAGTCGAAGTACTAGTAAATTAATAAAATTTATACCTACCTATTATTATCTAGATTATATACAAGAATTCCTCGTTTAAAGGTAGGTTTCCTTTAAACGAGGAATTCTTGTATATAATCTGAATCTCGGAAATGGCTCCAAAGATTTTCATGAAATCAATCTAGCTAGGTTTCATTTTTAGAAAACGTTTACCAAAAAAAGCCGAGCTCAGTTCGGTCATCCAGGTACTAATATTTATCAAAGTACCGATCATGCCAAATGGGCTTGTGCGATTTGAAAAGGCGAATCTATCCCAGATTAAGTCTTTTATAAGTCCCTCTGAAGTCTTGAACCGAAGTTTGCTAACGACATTTAAACTACGTCAGAGCTTAAAGCTAACTATAGCTCGAGATTAGAGCTGAGATCGGACCATCGTGGGCGAAGCTTTCAAGCAGCATGTCTTGACTGTTGACTGGGAAGAGGGGCGGAATTATTGTGCTTTTGATGCGAATTAGAACGTATTACAAAGAGTAAAACGATTGTATTCTCATACTATGAACGAGAAAAATAATAAAATTTAACTACTGTGTACTGTTTTTAAAAACGTTGCGTTCTGATGACAGTGTAACTTGTGTTTGTTTAGAACTTTAAAAGTCTTGATTATCCAGGTATATGCCAGATGATCAAGAGTTCAATTAATCAACATTCATATACATTCTTTGAAATGGACGGAGGTGGTAGAATCGGGTTTATTATAGTAAATGTTTCTTAAATAAAAATCACTACTACCTACCTGCTTTCCATCTTTGAAAGGCCTGCCTCGATTCCTTTTAACTGATCTGGAGGCCCAGTTTTGGTTCCATTTATGTTTCTTGGAGGTCAGTTCTGGGCCCATTGCGCTATGCGATGCAAGTGTAGCCTAAGGCAGCGTTTTCACCGGAGATGTGTGAGGATGCGTACAGTCGCTGCGCTGAGCGAGGCTAGGTAAATGAAGCAATTCTATTGGTTCTTAACAAACACATCCCTCGCTATGCATCCTCGCACATCTCTGGTAGAAATGCAGACTAAAGCACGTCTATTGTAACAAATTGCCATTGACGGCTTTCTTTTCTAGTGATAAGGGTGGTTTTCGCATATCTAAATGTAATTACTATCGTTTGATACTATAATTATTCTTGGTAACACCTACTTAGCTACGCTTGTGCCAAGAGTACATAGTGCAACGACTGAAGATTGAACTCACGACCTCGCTCTTACGAGTGCACGTTTTAATCAAAAAGCTATAGCTAGGTCTATATTCTAAGGCTAAGAAGGCTTTAAGTCAATAACATAACAAGATAACAGAATAACGATGTCCACATCACTTTTAACTTGACTCTCCTTTAGCAGGTATGCTGGAAGAGATTTCTATAGAAATAAGCATCAGATTTGTACCTATTTTTCTGTTTCCTCCTTCTTATCTTTTTATTAAATGTAAGTATATAAATATATATATACTAAAATTTATAATAAATAATTGTTAAATAAGTTTTAATTGTACATTTTATTGAGTAGAAGACGAGTAGAGGAAATGACTTTGGGGGTTAACAAATCCAAGTTACTGCGTAACCGGATTTAGCTTACTGTCTAGTAAGAAAGCAGGTCGTAAAATAGTTCTTTATTCCGGTTGTTAGGCCTAGTCTTACGGTAATAGGTACCTATATGAAACTAAAATGTTTGCGTGGTTCAGTAAAGTAAACATTTCCCTTTACTATAGTAATACCCATATATTTTTAGGTTCATGTGATTTCAATCGATTCGCATGGCTACATGAGTTTCTAAATACAAGTTTCGGTTTTGGTAGTACCTACAATACATTTATATGGATATCAAATGGATCTCTAATAGGTTTTACTAGCGGACTAATGCGTACTTAAACCGGCGTGATTGTCGTGAAAAAAAAAATACGCGGGCAATGACAGTGGGTTATCGCAACCCCAATTTTAATGAAAAATTTTCGCGAGATCAAAGATGTCACCTTCATTTTTGAAACTGTTTGTTAAAAAGGGTTCTTTGCACATGTAGTAAAATAATATGCCACTATATTAATATAGTTAGGAGTTTTATATTCTTACAAAATTATAATTAAATAAAAAAAAAAATAGTTTATTTCTCACCAGCCTAGCAACAAGGATTACAAGTAAGATTACTTAATACTAGGTAGGTATACTAATATCATATACATTACACTGCCGCGATAACAAAAAAGGACGTATCTGCTCAAAACGAAGTAATCAATTTCCGACCTTAGTTATTTTCTTAATGTCGGAAATCGGTTATTTTGTTTTGTGTAGATACGTCCTTTTTTCTTATGACTGTTGTACACCTCTATAGTAATTATCCAGCAATGTAGCATTTCTGGTGATAAAAAGAGGTTTACTTAAGGTATTGACTCTTTTTCTGAACTAGGTGAGGCCTGTATCTCAGAAGATAACATTCAGCTGACAATTTTATTATTTTATAACATAAAAACATTATGCGTTACTGTTTAAAATCCAACATATTTGTTTGTAAACTGGATTTTAACTTGTGAACACTTCTGAAGGTCAATTCTCGTACTTAGAGTGTTAAAATTTAAGATTAGCAATACCATCTCAACGACCATAAACGTTAAAAATTAGAGGCGTTTTTGGCAGTTTGCGACTACATTAAAAATGCGAACGCTCCTTAAAAATAGGAGAATACAGCTCCCACGGACAGGCAACAGTTTTCGTAGATCTAGTATCTACTGATCCGTTGATATTTTTAAAATTAAAACGTGTTCCCGCATTGTGTGTTTATGGAAATCTTTAAAAAAAAATAACTTTAATTTCGGAAGTCGGTGTTAAAATACGAAGAAACAACCTAAAACATCGACTTGCGAAATTAAAGTTATTTCTTTGTAGTGTTCTATTTTGGAAGTCGGATTTTTATTTTTTGTATGGTATTGTTACGAAGTTTTTACTTATCCAGTTTCATTTTAAAATTTGGTCGACTAGTACTGATTAACTTTTTGTGCCTAGTTAGCTGTATTACTTTTCCTTTTAAATCCGATATATAGGTATGCTACTACCATGAATTTTATCACGTCTCCAAAAATAACCGTATGGCTGGCAGGGGGGAGACACTTGCCTGTAACAAAAATTACCACTTTAAAGCTTAATATTTCGCCAACGAATCCTTGGATGGACTCCACACACTGTGA
Organism: Mamestra brassicae; assembly: GCA_905163435.1. Classification (NCBI taxonomy): domain Eukaryota; kingdom Metazoa; phylum Arthropoda; class Insecta; order Lepidoptera; family Noctuidae; genus Mamestra; species Mamestra brassicae. The sequence goes on along the minus strand of LR991006.1, from coordinate 14,823,189 downwards.
AACAACATTTAAAAAAAACATCGCCACTTTTCTACGTGTGTTGTACCCGAAAAAACTCTTTTTTCTTGATTTTATTTTAAGTATACCCATACCAAAGTCCAACTTTCTAGTGCTAAGCGTTTCTGAGCTAAACCGCGGACAGACAGATATACAGACGGACAGGGCGAAACCATAAGGGTTCCTTTTTGACTACAGAACCCTAAAAATCCACTTCGGGGTAACACATTACCATTTGGCAAGAATGGTTATCAGATTTCTGAATACTCATAACTGCTGGAACCAACGGTTTCGGTTTTAAGATTTTATTACTCCAAAGAACATTAGAGATACAATAAAACATATTTTAATCGTTATACAATTATATACAGCTTTATTTAAAAACTAACAATCTAATAACATTTTGAAAATGTATCTTTTCGCTGAGATTAAAAAACAAAAACAACAAAAAATATGGTGATGGAAAAATAAAACCACTTCTGACAAATTAGACAGAATTAGGGGCAATAAGAGCCAATTAAATATATTGAAAATAGTCTTTCAGTTTTATTTTAAGTACTTCTATAGAGTGTGTCTCTTTTATACGTCCAAGTTTAATTTTATCAGCTCTCAATTTTCTTTATTATTTAGCGCACAATAAAAAGTGATCCCTCTACCTACACCTAGCTAGGGTTAGCTCAAATATTGAAGACTACGTCTAGCGAAGTACCAGTTTCCGAGCAGCATAATCTCTTAGGCTCTCTCATTATACTCTCCGAAGAATGGCCTGTTTGGCTCAGGACTTGGAACTGAGATTATACGAGGAACCTGTGTATAGAATAGTTTTTACAAGGGGTTTAATAGTGGAGCTGCGAAATTGTATGGCTTAAGAGGTTTAGAATGGGAATTTGAAGCGAAATTCTCAACGTTTTGCAGGATAATGGTTGAAGATTCTGAGCATGTTTTTATTTTTTAGGTGTTGTCAGAGCTTGACTAGTCGTCATCATTATAATAGTTTTACAAGCTCATATTATGGATAGTGTCATCTGGTTTTATTATCTAAGTATAGGGCGAAAATAGGCACCGCCAGGCATATAATTTGTTGTAAATTCTTGTGTAGGTAGGTATCATAGCCTCAAGGCAGGTCGTTAAATTAGCCAATTTATAAAGTAGCTGGCTATTTTTATGACTACTATTTTTATAAACACTAATACCTAGATTGTTCCGAATATTTTTAGCAGAATGAATACAATGTCTTTTTTCTTGAAACTATTTTGAATTGACAGCTAAATGTAATACAATTCTCCTTGGTGAAAATCATTGGCCACCGATGTGTTGTTCTTTTTTTAAATATTATATCTATCACTTTTCTTTTGTTTGCAACAATAGACGTCTTGCGGGAAGCTTTCTTGCTATGATTTTTATGATTATAAAAGAGGGTTAACATTCAAGGAATCTGACGAAAATTTACACACTGCATTTGGAAAGTTTGCTCCTGTATTAGCAATAGTTACTTATTGGTTTCGTGAATTTAAACGTGGGCGAGAGAACTTAAACGATGACCCCAGACCCAGCCGACCTGCAGTTGCAGTAAGTCATGAAAATATCATCAGGGTAAAGTGGCTATTGCGGGAGTATAGACACATTACACATCAAAAGATTCAGGCTGAACTGAAGATTGGATCACAGGCCATTCCAACCATCCTACATGAACACCTTAAAGTTGGGAAACTTGCTTCGCAATGACCTCAGTCTCTCACCAAAGAGCAAAAATTCCGTCGTGTTGGTTAGTGCAAATTTATGCTAGAAAAATTCGAAGGAGCAACTTCGCAAAACGTTTCCTTCATCCTTACAACAGAAGAATCTTGGATATATAGCTATAATCCTCTCACGAAGCAACAATCCGCACAATGGGTGTTTGAAGACGAATTGCCAACATTTTTTTATTCTTTTTTTATTTATTCAGGAAAACAAACAATTGCGCACTATACATAGTTAACATAAGCTTATAATCTACATAGGTATATCAGTGCGCAACTAACTACGTTATCCACAGGTTATATATTCGAATTGAAAGGAAAAGGTTATTCGCAGTCCGAGCGTTAGTTAAAAAATATACTGATATTTTTCGACGCAGTGGACACTAGCAGTAATTCTGCTAGAAGACCGTGAAACAGTTACTAGTGAATGGTATTGTGAAGTTTGTCTGCCTACAGCTTTCGGGAAGTTGAATAGCGAGTGACCAAGAAGCGGTGTCCGTGGCATTCTTTTTCACCAAGATAACGCCCCATGGACTATTTGAATACTTCGGAGGTACTAACGTTACCTCATCCTCCATACAGACCAGCTGGTCGATTCTGTAAACATCGAAGTGAAGGCTTGGGTGAAGTGATCACGAGGTGAGCTGTCAATCCATATAATCATGATGGAATAATAGCTCACTCCGTAATCACGTAACATCTTGATTGTATGGATTGACAGCTCACCTCGTGATTACTTCACCCAAGCCTTCACTTCGACATGCTTACAGCCGGTCGATTCTGTCAACATGTCGAAATGATTTAAAAAACCATGGTTTAAACAAACAAAAACATGGTTTAAAAAATGCTTCGTGGGCGAAAATTTAACACTGCAGACGAGGCTGTTGAAGAATTTCGGTTGGTTATTTTCCGATGTACATTTTTTTAATGTTTCGAAATCTGGTTCACTCCGAAGGCATGGGTGTATTGGGGTTGGAGGGGAATATTTTGAAAAGCTTTAAATAAAGGTTTTTTTTTATATTTTAACTATTTATCATTTCGAGGAGCTCGTGGCTAAATAATAACAGCCACACGGGTCGATCTTTAAGGTTAAGCAACGCTTGCCGAGGTTGGTGTGTGGATGGGTGACCATCTTAACATACTGAGACTACGCCGTGCCTCAGAAAGCACGTTAAGCCGTTGGTCCCGGCTGTCATTTGTAGATCTTTGGCAGTCAGAAGCCAAAAAATCTGACACCAGTCTTACCAAGGAGTACCGTGTTACCCAGCTAATGGGTTGTGGAGGTCTGGTCGGCAGCCGCTCCACGTAAAATACTGGTATTTAAAAACTAACAATCTAATAACATTTTGCAATCTATTTGAAAATTTACTCTTCGCTGAGATAAAAAAAAAAAAACAAAACCAATGGTGTTGGAAAAATAAAACCACTTCTGACAAATTAGACAGAATTAGAGGATATAAGAGCCAATTAAATATATTGAAAATAGTCTTTCAGTTTCATTTTAAGGACTTTTATAGAGTGTGTCTCTTTTATACGTCCAAGTTTAATTTTATCAGCTCTCAATTTTCTTTATAATTGGGAAAAGGCTAGGGAGATAGAGATTCACTTCACTTCACTTACAATTTTTGGAACAGCCCACGTTCTTACCATATCATCAAATGAAGAACTGAATTTAACTTTTCATGGAATTCTCGTAGAACATTTTTATTTGTTAATTCTACGATCCGAGTATTCGAAATAGATATATGTAATTATAAATGTTCCATATTTTAAAAAAACCTTCAATTCTCATACATTACTCGTATGAGTTTTTGTTAGGTACAACAAAATCCAATATCTGTAATTTAAGGCACTTGGATTTAGTACATAATAATTCATGTAATTATTTTATACTCAGTCTAATTGATATGCCTAGGAATACCTTGGCTGAAGTTAGGTATTAATATTGGATGATTAGCCTGTCTTTGTGTTTCGAGGTAACAAAAGAAATTACTACAGCCTTGTTTCTATTATAAAAACCATACAAGTGTGAGTCGGTCTCTCACACTAAGGGTTCCGTAAACAAAAAAAAAACACATTTCTTCTATGAGAGCCCCCTTTATTTTTTAAGTCAGTTAAATTATTTTTATTTGTTGTTATAGCGGCAACAGAAATACATAATATGTGAAAATTTCAACTGTCTAGCTATTATATACACGGTTCATGAGATACAGCCTTGTGACAGACAGACAGACGAACAGTGGAGTCTTAGTAATAGGATCCCATTTTTACCCAATGGGTACGGAACCCGAAAAATAATTGTTTTACTTTAATACTGTTTATTTTTTATTAACTTTTCCATCAATTATATTATTGCTATTATTGTATGAAAAAGTCATATCCAACTATCATGTATAGAATTCAAAGTCAAACAACGCCTGCTGAGATCGTTCTGTGGATGGGTGATAATCTTTTACATATCAAGGCCCCTTCGTGCCTTGAAAAAGCACCACAGTCGTCACTGAAATCCGAAGCATAGGGGGTACCCTATGCTGTTGTTTGTTGTGTTAACCAGTAAACGGATCGTGGAAGTGAGATAGGCAAACGCTCCATATTAAATATTGGTACCTATCTGCATTCGGTTATTTTGGAATCCGACCTCAACATGTTAGGAAACTGTTTGACAGGTGCAGATATTTTATTTTGCAATGGCATGTTTTTTTTATGCAATGGGCTTGCTCTTGACTCTAGTGTAGGTCATAGATGACAGGGACAAAGTCGACGATGGAGCAAGCTTACCCAGAAGAAGCCTGTTCACTCTAATTTTGAAGAGATTAGGGTTTTTTTCTTTTGCAACTGAGCCGATGACGACTATTCTGCCAGTGACATGTGGTGACGACAGTGCGATGGGAGTATGCGTTCGGAAACACAGATGCAGGCAGAGAGTGACATTCTCAAGAGTGATTATGTGACATTTTCAATATTCTAGTCGTGCGTTTTCCAATCATTTGTTGTACCTATTTAAATTCTCGAATTTATAAAACAAAATCCCCAACAATATCAAGAGTACACTGAAAGCCAAAAATCCAGTAACACATTTCGTTATCAGACTTTATTTGCGAAAACAGTCGTGTAATCAAAATAGGAATCTGTTTGCTTAGGACCCTTGTAATTACCATTGCGTAGTTAAATTATTACGAATAAATATTCATTGGATTTTGTAATATTCATAGGCTGGTGTTATTAAGGATGTTTTGATAAGCAAGAATTTGATAGTTTGGCGTTTGTTTACTTTAGTTTAGGTTTTTAGTTATGGTTCAAGTTTTAACTTGTGATTGAAGTGATGTTAAGTATTTTGAGCTGTCAGAATGATATTTTTTGCCGGTCGATTATGTAAACATGTCGGAGTGAAGGTTTGAAGGAGCTCGTGGCTAAAGAATATCAGCCGCACGGGTCAATCAAGGTTAAGCAACGCTTGCCAAGGTTGGTCTGTGGATGGGTGACCATCTCAACATATCAGGTTTCCTCCGTGCCTCGGAAAGCACGTTAAGCCGTGGTCCCGGCTGTAATTTGTAGATCTTTGACAGTCGTTACGGATTGTCAGAAGCCAGTAAATCTGACTCCAGTCTTGCCAAGAACTACCGTGTTACCCAGTAAATGGGTTATGGAGGTCTGGTAGGCAGCCGCTCCACGTAAAATACTGGTATCTAGCTTAATCCGGTTTGACTGGAAGCCGACCCCAATATAATTGGGAAAAGGCTAGGCAGATGATGATGTCGATGTGAAGGTTTGGGTGAAGTGATCACGTGGTAAGTCAGCTTACCACGCTGACCACGAAGTGAGCTGTCATTCCATCTTGATTGTATGGATTGACAGCTCACCTCGTGATCACTTCACCCAAGCCTCACTTTGACGTGTTTACAGAATCGACTGGTAGATTGATGATGTCTTATAGAATTAGAGGTTAGAATTGTAACATCTCAACTCTATCGCTAATAGAAATGAAAGGTAGTTTAAAAGTGGCGCCAGTGACAGAAAAGTTAAAAGGGAACCGCTTATCTCGGTAGGGTCATGTGAAGAGGAGGGATGAATTGCATGTAACTAAAAGAGTTATGAATATTAATGTGGATGGATGGAAAGGGAGTGGGAGACCAAAGAAAAGATGGATGGATTGTGTTAGGAGTTATGAAAGAAAAGGGAGTTAGTAATAGCGTGACGGCTGACAGGACAGAATGAAAGAAAAAAACGTATTCCGCCGATCCCAAGTAGAAGATGATGACTATATCGCTAGTAGCTGAATTTTATTTATTTAAACTTTTTGTACAATAGTGGTACATGGGCGGACTTAATGCTTCAACCTTTGGGTTATAAAGACTATACTGTGGTAGGTGTCAAATAGGCCATATAAAAATAAAACCTAAAATTGAATTTGAATGCTTCGGAAAGACTAAATATATATAATACTAATAAAATACATATATATGCTAAAATAATAAACTAATTAAAATGATACATAATAATCATACCGATTAAGAGAGTCCCATGTAAGGTGCAACACTAATTTGACATCCATCGAGGACAAATCCAGACTTTGAGCTGCTACTGAAATATTCTAGGTTGATAAACCCAATAACACATTATCCAACACGAAAATAGAATCAATACCAAACAGTAGCAAACATTAAAAAACTATTCTTAGTTTCTTAAAGATTTCCGGAATATAAGTACGATGGATTTAGGTTTTCAATCTCGAAATAAAACAATTTTAGGTATTTTACAAGTAAGATTGGTAAAAATATTAATCATTCGCTCAGTGGCCTACTTTTAGTAGCTCGTCAGATTTCAATATGAAATTGCCTGTCACGAACAATCGATCAACTACCCATTATATTATAATTATAGCGATGACTGGCGTTGAAGGAATTATAGTGAAGGAACCTGAAATTACAACGGTTCAAATCCTAAATAAAATTATAAAATGCGAAAATTTGTTTGTTTGTTTCTTTTTTACGTCGTAACGGCTGAACAGATTGAGATTATGAAGTAAGCTGTAGTTCGTACTTTCCATACGAGAGCAACCATTTTCCTGACTTACTATTTCAAACCAGGAAAGCTAAAGGTACACTCAATTCGTGTTCCGATCGTAACTACTCGTATCAGTCTGTAAATCTTTTAGTACCGATCTGCATACTCGCTGCAGTGCGCACTGCGATACTGTTAAAGCCTTTTTGGGAAGCCTTCGTGCTCTGTTTTTAAGACCTTAGTAACAAGATTCTCTAGGTATTTTAAAATTCTGAGGGGATGTTGGAGACACAATAAGGATCTTCAGTAAATAGAAACAGGTTCTTTTATGGATGGTTGGATTTTGTTACTCAATCACGTCAGAACGGCTGAATGGATCTTGATGAAATTTGGCACAGAGGTAGATTATAGTCTGGAATAACACATACAATACTTTTTATCCCGGGAGTACATGCTCCCATGCAATAATTTTCGACATTCACGCGGGTGGAGCTGCGGGCGACAGCTAGTAAAAGAATATTTGTATCCACAAACGTAGATTATAAGAGACAGTAAGAATAAAGAAAAAATCTGGATAAAACTGCTAAGTCCTAACTGCCTACTAGAGACCTCCAATTTTATGTCAAAACCAGTCACTACCCCACTATCCATCACCAGAAACTTTTCAAACAGCCATTTAGTTCAAACTTATAAAAAAAAGAAATTACAGCCAGACCAACACTCAGCCTCCAAGCAATTGAGAAAATAAGCCACCGAAAAGTTGAATGGAAGACTTCATGTCTTAAAAGGATATTTTGCATTTAAGGAAGCCTTGGCTTGTCAGTTAACGCCTTTGTCTTTTGTATTTAATGTGATAGAAACCCACGTAAATTGTTCTTGTTACTTCAAAATTTTGTTGAACATTTTTGGGTTCCACGTTCCGTTTTTGTTCGATAAATATCTGGAGGTACCTATTATATTGTGAAAATGTGTTGATTTTCTTTCGTTAATTAAAACTTTCTTGACACATTCATGTTTGTTTGGTTCTGATTTACGTACGTACGGAGCCTTAATTAATTGGGTTCTTTGGGTACCCCTCACGCATATAAATTCCTTGGGAAAGGAAGTTACTAATAAATTAATGCAGTCGGTTGGTACATGGTTCGTAATTGCCACGACAATTTTGGAAATAGAATCGTCTTTTACCCCTTTATTTTAAAGTTATTTTATCCAAACAACTCGTTCTTGACACATTATCATCATCATCATATTAGTCGAAAAACGTCCACTGCTGGACATAGGCCACCCCCAAGAGGCCCTCCAGCTATGTCCAGCAGTGGACGTTTTTGTTTTCCATATTTGCCGCGCTTGGCAGGCGGATTGACGATCGCAGTGTAGCTGTTACAATGCACTGAGAATGCTGCTGCCTATTCTCTGGTGAGTCCTTTACTTTCCCCTTACAACACCCACGGGAAGTGATGGGGTGGTGCTATTCTTTTACGTACGACACCATACAGAATATTCCTTGACTCAGCCGACCTCAATCAAACTGACAGCTTCGTATTTACTGACATGCCCATAATCACGGCAATTATGCTGAGCAAATGACCGATTCTTGCTCGGATGCGACGCACAACTTGAATTTATGTATATTTTCTACAATTACTTTCTGTCTAAAATGTTTATTGTTGTTTTGTTTTCTTGTTGTCGCTGTCAGTCAGTCGGGCGTCATGCCATGGACAACTGCTGAACTTTGTTCTGTTTTGTCTGTGGTGTGCTGGTGTGACCAGAGACACGTTTAGGTTAATGTCCGGTCCAGACATGGGCTGGCAGTGATGTGTTATTTTTCAGTTTTTATTTATTTTAGTTATAATTATTGTAGTTGATAAGTTTTTTTAGTTTTTAGTGTTCTGTGCGTTTTTTCCGGCAGAATAAATTGATTTTCTTTCTTTTCTTTCTATGCATATTTTTTATGAGTAGCCTCTCGCACGACATCCTAGTCGGTTGTCGTCTGCTTAACCTAACTTGCCTGTGGCGGCCTCAATATAAAATAAAGCCAGGGCTAGACTTACATTAATCGAGGGAACACTGACTTAATAGTTTGTTTGATAATAGTGATGGCTAAGTATTCTTAATCGTTTATGACTATATAGTCCTCCTGACAGAGTTTCAGTCATAACGCCCAATCTACAATTATACTATAGTGTGGTGTGTGTACATTATAGTGTATATTATAGTGTGCGCGGAAACACAGGGGGCTATGAGAGCGAAGAATGTGAAATTTAACGAAAGTAAAAGTATGATAGACTAAGGTGGTGAACTCAACCAACGGTTATTAATTGTAGGCACTAAATTTCGACAAGTATTAGTTAGAATGGATTAGAATAGAACAGAATACTATTTATTGTGTAAAGTCAACAATCTACATATTTGGTATGCAGGCAGCTTACTTGCAACTACTTTTTAACAATGTTATGAGTTCATAAGCTTAATACGCTATAATGCACACATTAGAAATAAATATTGGCGGCAGTGCAGTGGATAAATTAATATTTTTGCCTGTATACCAAATAGCTTTGTTGACAGTACACAATATAAGTTGCAGAAAATATAGATGAAGAAAAGCATTACCTATAGGGTGACACAATGGGCGGCCTTATCGCTAAAAGCGATCTTTTAAAGACAACCTTTGGATGGATTTTAAAGAGAGAAGGAAAGACAGTACTGTAGGTAGTCTTAGGTGTACCTTCTATTTATATATACAATAAACACATAAAATATGCAATAATAATTATGAAACAAAATTTAAGAGAGAGGTAGTGGTTTCAGTTGGCATTCAGATGGCATAGTGGGGTGTGCTAGCTAAAAAGTGTCAATTAATTTCATAAAATTTGATTTACATATTAGACATATAATTTTCTGTGTCCTGTTTTGTAAACTTTGCATACTGCTGTATAAATTCAAGTTTTTATAACTTAACAGACAGATGTGTTGCTGGGGAGTTTGTTGCGCCACTTCTTCTTCCCAGCTAAAACACTAGGAAGTGGTGACGGGCGGGCGTTTTTGGGGGACTGTCTTTATGTAGAACTTTGACATTCAAAAAGTGCTGGCACTCAGCTTAATTTGAATAAATGACTTTTGATTTAGATTTTTTGATTTTGAGTTAATTACTAACAATTGATCGAAAAACGCATTAACGCATTTTTTATCACAATGAGTTGAGTTTACTACGTATCTAAAACTCGCCTTTACCTAATACAACTTTCTTAATTATTTCTCTAAACTAAAAGAGACATCGGAGCAAAGCAACATCTGCTAAATGTTAAAATTAAACAAACTTAACATTGAAATAGCTGCACGATCTTAATTAGCAACGGTATTCCAAATCTTATCTAAGAACTTTTGCAAATGACTGCAGTTTAATTTGACTAATTTAACTTCTTTGAAAGAATGCTACATCATAAATCAGAATATAACATTGAGGCGTTCGTGGCTTAATAATAACAGCCGCACGGATCGATCTTTAAAGGTTAAGCAACGCTTGCCGAGGTTGGTCTGTGGATGGGTGACAATCTTAACATACCGAGACTCCTTCGTGCCTCGAAAAGCACGTTAAGCCGTTGGTCCCGGCTATCATTTGTAGATCTTTGGCACTCGGATCATAAGCCAGAAAATCTGACACCAGTCTGGCCAAGAAGTACCGTGTTACCCAGTTAATGGGTTATGGAGGTCTGGTAGGCAGCCGCTCCATGTAAAATACTGGTATTCAGCTGAATCCGGTTTGACTGGAAGCGGACCCCAATATAGTTGGGAAAATGCTAGGCAGATGATGATAAAAGAAATAAAAATCGAAATGTGTTTCTATTTGAGAAAAGGTTCATACCCAACCCAATGTGAGTGCGGTGCCCTTGTTCAGACCATGAGCCACATGTTGAAGTGCTCCATATGCTCATACACCTATTATTTGGGACGTTTAATGAATGTCACAGACGCAGCAATTTCAACAATCACAGACAGCACGGTTGGCTCAGTGGTTTAGCGATTAACTGCTGCGCTGCGATTCCTGCACGGAAGTAATATTTGTACGAACTACAGATTATTGTCCCGGGTCTGGCTGCTTGTGTATGTGAGTTTGTATGTTTGTAAACGCACCCACGATACAGGAGAAATTCCTAGTGTGAGGTAACGTTTAAAAAAAAAAAGGTATAGCCACCTAAGGCCGGGACTCACCAGTGAATGGGCAGCAGCATTCTCTGAGCATTGCAACGGCTACACTGCAATTGCCAACCCGTCCGCCAAGCATGGCGATTATGGCAAAACCCCCTTTGAGGGAGGCCCATGTCCAGTAGTGGACGTCATTCGGCTGATGATGACGGTGATGATGATGAAGCCCAAATAGGAGTTGACCAACAACTCGAAAAAAAGAAAAATGAAAAATCGACGTTAGCAATATGACAAAAATACAAAAACGTTTTTACACCGAGTTTGTTCTGAATTGAAAAATCATTTATGTATGAAATCATGTCGTCGCTTCGTTGTCGCATTGTCGCGTCACCTGTTTGCGAGAGTTTTACTTTGGTGGAGGTGGGTTGAAGGTACTTTGGTCCCATATTGATTTAGTCTAGACTAAATTTTGATAGAACGAACAAATTGAGCCAATAGACAATTCACGTAATATCAGTACTTACCTATTAATTAGACTTTCTGAAAATCTTTGAACTGTATCGCCTAACTGTAGTGATTTGAATTAAGTCAAATAAAATCTACTTCAAGCTCTTTGTATGAGGAAAATTATAAGAAAAAATAATTGATTCAAGGATGACCTGTCACTTCATTCATTCGATTATGACAAATAATTTGATTCAGCATTTATAAAACTACATTTGAATTACAAATTCGATATGATTATCAGATTTCGGAACAACAAACTCTATGTCATACACTACAAAGTTCTAATTCTATTGCAACTAATACTTTTTCAGGGCCTTTAAAACAGATTGTCACCTTAAAAATCAACTTAAATTTCACTCCTCTAAACTCAATAATCGAGTTTGTAGCGACAAATTAAAAATTGTCTCTAATTACTATTAATTGAGGTATAAACGTCAATTTTGTATTGCTCAAGGAGTAAATGGGTTTACTGACCTTAACGTATATTTTCATTATAATTAGGCAAATAAATTACTTTAATTTAAGCCCAAAACTTACAAAAGGGCATTAACCTTTACATATTTCCACTCAACAAGTTACCTTTACCTAAGTAAATCGCCTAACTAGGTACAGCAAGTACTATGTTACAGGTAGGTGAACTAAGTACCCATGTTAATAATTATGAACATTGAGCCACCTAGTGTACCGCTTGGGAGTTTGCCTTGAAGCCATCACATTACTATTGCATGATTTTGTGCCGTATTATCATAGCTAAATACTTGGTGATATTAAATATGTTTACGTAGATACTTGAAATAATGAGGATTGTATGGAAGTAAGCGGTACAGAGAGTAAAGTCCCGCACACCTCCACTGAAAAATGGGAGGATCCTCCGACCAGATGGTTGTTGTGTCTGGTGGGCAACTGCCCGATAGTTGATATTCGGACTGTTGTAAGTGTTCAAATCGCATGGAGAAGTTTGCTTGCGCGATGCAGGATTTCGTTGTTAGTTTGTCGTAGATGGCGCAGTGGTTCTTTTTGTTGCCGTACAAATTTAATTTTTTCTTAGTTTTTCATTGATGCCGCTACAGTTGATATGATCGTACCTAGTAGGTTTATTGCAGAAAACTTGCCATGGCAGCATTGCTACGTTGAATAACAATGCTAATTCTTATCTATTATCTCACGAACCGTGATAGTTAGACAGTTGAAATTTTCACTGATGATGTATTTTTGTTGCCGCTAGAACAAAATATTATAAAAATTAAAAATAAAAGGGAACCCCATCCAATAAACATGTTTTTTTCGGCTTATGGTACGGCACCCTGCGTGTGCAAGCCCAACTTGTATTTGGCCAGTATTTTTGTTGTAAGTTGAAAATAAAGCACTTAAATAATTTTTTCGTGTTTAGGTACTGGCTTATTTATTAGTGATTTACTTTATGGGTTTATCTCTTCGAAAAAAGACGAAGTAATTTTTTTTATAAAATGTAGAGTAATTTATGTGCTAAAGTATTTTATACAAGCTATGATATTTGATATTAGCAATATCTTAAATGTCAGCAGAGTCTGCAAACAAAAATCCATCCTACTATTTACATACATATATGAAAACATAATAATAAAAGGCCCTAGAAATATTCTCGAAAGCAAAAATTACCCTCAATTTCATTCGTTTCGAGAGAATTTATTTCCACAAAATTATAGCGAAAATAATCAAACAATATTTTATCGCGCAACTCAGGCTAAGTTTACCCGAATTAGTTATTATTTCGATATGTCAATAACATATTGACCTTGTCTAGGCATTATAAGGTTCGTGTAATAATAAGGGTGATGTACATTTGACTGTCGCAAGTTCGCAACCACAGAGATTGAGTTACGGTAATAGAATTGGAATTGGTATTGAAAGGGTAGCACGAACGGTGTCGATAAATTGAATCAGTAAATTAAAATATGGCAATTGATTAGCACTGCACACTTCAAAAGGTCATCATCATTATCGTCATATCAGCCGAAAGACGTCCACTGCTGGACAGAGACCTCCCCCAAGGGGTTGTCATAATCGCCACGCTTGGCAGGCGGGTTGGCGATCGCAGTGTAGCTGTTGCAAAGCACAGAGAATGCTGCTGCCCATTCTCTGGTGAGTCCCTTAGTCGCCTCTTACGACACACACGGGAAGCACTGGGATGGTGCTATTCTTTTACGTCCGACACCATACAGGTTGCAATATAAATTTGTATTTCATATGTATGTATATACAAAATATTGTAAATATATATTTGAAAAGAGTAACTATGGAGTTTCTTGTCCGTTCTTCTCCATAAGAATCTACTTTTTGCGAATGGACAACTAGAGTCACTTATATTTTAATTTTAAACTGTAAATTTGACGTTCAAAAGTGCCTTTTAATGGTCTAGTTGAAATAAATGAATTGAATTTGACTTTGACTTTGACTTTGACTTACGTATATTACGTATATTTATATCAGATTGTCCAGCTTATATATGTAGGTATGTCAGTCTGTCCGACCAACGTTGCAATTAATTTGTGACTCAAGATGGCGGTGACCAAATTAAGAAATGCTGTGTTCTACATAATAATACTTAATTTTATTATTGTCAGTGAATGTAAAACTTTAAACATTAATTGTAGTATAGAACATTAGAGGGTTGAAAGTGTGAGTTTCTAATAGGAGTTCGCTTAAGTAAGTGCAATTTGGCAAGCTATTTAAATGATAAATCTGCATTAATGATTTCTGTACCTATTTTAGAATCATATGATGTACATACGTGCATGAGCTCGTGGCTAAAGAATATCAGCCGCACGGGTCGATCAAGGTTAAGCAACGCTTGCCAAGGTTGGTCTGTGGATGGGTGACCATCTTAACATATCGGGTTTCCTCCGTGCCTCGGAAAGCACGTTAAGCCGTTGGTCCCGGCTGTCATTTGTAGATCTTTGGCAGTCGTTACGGATTGTCAGCAGCCAGATAATCTGACACCAGTCTTGCCAAGGAGTACCGTGTTACTCAGTTAATGGGTTGTGGAGGTCTGGTAGGCAGCCGCTCCACGTAAAATACTGGTATTCAGCTGAATCCGGTTAGACTGGAAGCCGACCCCAATATAATTGGGAAAAGGCTAGGCAGATGATGATGATGTACACACACATACTTGAAGATCTCATGACTGCGTCAGCGATCTATTTAGTCTACTTCGGTCCACGCTAGGCTTAGATCTCTCTTTCTCTTTTCCACACAACTCTATCCTTTACTTTTTGGGCTAGCCTCTTCGGTAGTCGGAGACGAGCTCGTCCTGCCTTCGATTTTTTTCGCTTTGATTTGCCGCGATGTCGTCTGGCATTTATTGAGACCCATTTGGTAGACCTCGTTTGGCATGCAAGTCTTGGTTAGAGGTTTTTAAGCAACGCTAAATTCTGTGTTCCTTACACAGTCCGAGAGATAAACATAATTAAGTACAATCATTTAACATCTTGCATTTGCCATTAAATGTATAGGAATCAAGTTATGAATCACTAGCGGACGTCACGCGGTTTCACCCGCGTAGTTCCCGTTCCCGTGGGAGTACGGGGGTAAAATATAGCCTATGTTACTCGCTGATAATATCAAATAGGTCCAGTAGTTTTTAAGTTTATT
This sequence comes from Mamestra brassicae, assembly GCA_905163435.1. Taxonomy (NCBI): domain Eukaryota; kingdom Metazoa; phylum Arthropoda; class Insecta; order Lepidoptera; family Noctuidae; genus Mamestra; species Mamestra brassicae. The sequence continues at coordinate 14,808,172 of LR991006.1, read as the reverse complement.
CGTTACATACAAAAATAAAAATCTTTCCTCTTTATAATATTAGTCTATACACAACAATGTCCATTGTCCAGTTAATGATGGAATTACCTAATATAGGTAAATTAATGCTAATAATTTTGTGTCACAAACAAGCCATTGAAACCACATAATAATGACATCAGCATTTTTTTTTATTCATAACTGTCTCTATTTATCAAAGTTAATATCTTTGTCATATTTTATCGACGTCGCAACCATCTAATATGTAGGTTCCCTTATAATATGAGCAGTCGGTAAATATTGTTCCTTTGTAGAAATAGCACTGAAACGTAATCTTAGATTTTCATTACATTTTGGCGTACTATAAACTTTTTGGGTAACACATTATTACGTAGGTACAGTCAACAAAGCTATTTGGTATACAGGCAGGTAACTTGCAACTACTTTTAAATAATGCTGTGAGTGTGTTGAGTAGACAATTATTGTACACCACACTCGTAAGTATGTCATAAGCTTAATAAGTTATAATGCACGCACTAGAAATAAATATTGGTAGTTCAGTGGAAAAATTAATATTTTTGCCTGTATATCAAATTGCTTTGTTGACTGTACATAAACATATATTAGATTTGTTCGTGATTAGCTTTGGCTTATGGCATAAGCCAAACGCTACACGATAGTCGAATATTATTCAACTGGAATGTCCTAGCTGACGAGAAGATACGAGTAGGTATTATTAAGTAATGGGTTTAGGATGCTGTTAGGGTTGCTGCGATACTGTAGCGCTGTTTTGGGGATGTTTGCGTAGGCCAACACCAACTGCTTTAGAGCAATAGTGCGCAAGAGAGTGGCCTTTCTGATGCGTCGTGCATCTCCAACGACCTTCTATACCGGGGGTTCCCAAAATGTGTGTCGCGACTCCGCGGGGCGTCGCGGTGGTTTCCCAGAGGCGTCGCGATCGCAAACCACCACGGAATTGAAAGAAATACTATGTTTTTCTGTTTTGAAAGGCTTTCAAAATTCGACGAAAACAAAATGATTTGATGCTGACTTTACAATATATATTTTGTCGCGCTTATAGATCTTAATCTGAATCTTAATCAGGAAAGCAAGTTCATCCGTCTTATTGATTGTACGTATACGTTCCTTCTCGTTTTCCCAAACTAATCTACACTAACATAGGTTACTTCTTATATGTCGCAAAAAAATAACATGTAAAGGGAGTCGCAATATAAAAAAGATTGGGAACCCCTGTTCTAAACACCATACAAAATAGGTTTGAGTGTCCTATTGTGAGGCACTGGAATAAGGTACACAGTTCTGGTGGTGTCCTTTTTAATGTAATTTAAGTGGGCAACGTCGGTATAAGGTACTAATATAGTTTTAAGCTTTACTAACTATTTTATATGGAATAATGTTCTGAGATAAAAATTAGTAAAAAACCGGCCAAGTGCGAGTCGGACTCGCGCACGAAGGGTTCCGTACCATCATCTATAAAAACGGCAAAAAAATCACGTTTGTAATATGGGCCCTTAAATATTTGTTTAATTTCAATTTTATTATTTATTTTTAAAGTAAATATATAACTAAATATTCTGTGAATATTTCAAGCATCGCTGTTATCAATATCGAGCATTAACGAGCAAAAAAATCACATTTGTTGTATGGGAGCCATCTTTAATATTTATTTTATTCTGTTTTTTAGTATTTGTTATTATAGCGGCAACAGAAATACATCATCTGTGAAAATTTCATCACGGTTCATGAGATACAGCCTGGTGAAAGATAGAGACAGACAGACCGACGGACAGCGGAGTCTTAGTTAGTATTAGGGTCCCTTTTGGTTACGCCACCGGTATGGCTGATCCTGATGATATTACTGATATCCCGTTATACCTATATATCTTATAAATTTGTGTCATAGTATAATGTTATAAGTGTTTATGTCATTGCAAAGTACAGTGTCGATACTCACCAGTAGGTACACATACATTGTAACTATTTCGTATTAGGCCTCTGCAGTATTGATACAAGTTTTGTGGAACATGCTGCAGTAGTCATAAAAATGCTAGTTTACATTAAAACTATCGCGTGTGGACTGGGCGACAATGTTATTATAAAGTTCCCATGTTTATTAATTAAAAATCGTTCTTACGACTCATTTGAACAAGGGTAATGGTTCATAAAATTAATATGAAGTTTCAATTTAAATTAACTGTGTAGCCTGTCACTCAAAAGCCCTAAGAACATGAACTTAGGAAAGGTAGAATAAAATATACTCCTACGTTATAGTATACCATAATTATTGTAAAAAAAACTATAATCATATTTACATCTTTTATAATGCGCTCAGCAAAGGAGTGGAACTGTCTGCCTGCGTTTGTACTTCCAAATTCATACAACCCTAATCTCTTCAAAGTTAGAGTGAACAGGCTTTTTCTGGGTAAGCTCGCTCCATCATCGACTTTGCCTCTGTTATCTATGACCTAGACTAGAGTCAAGAGCAAACTCATATCATATAAAAATAATTATAAAAACAGCTGTTTAACACGATTTCGTTTCCGTGGTTTATCCCACAGAATTTGCAGTTTTTTATTTCGGGATAAAAGTAGTTTATAAGAATAAGGAATTTATTTTTTCTTATCAGAAAAATAATGTTCACTTTGCGATCAATGCTTCCAGAGAATATTCTGTACAAACATTACATATACTAAGTAAACATTCCAGCAAGCATGCTAAGCCGTTGGTCCTGCGTCAGATCTCTCTCCGGTCGTGTCGGGTTGCCGTCCCATCGGAATAGGAGCACTATAATATGTCCCTCCCCGATGGCTAGTCACGGTTGAGATTGGCCGCTGGTGAGGTCGGAAGCCTGTGAAGACCCCAGGACTCCCACGCAAAACTTATCGATTTTAAATCTAAGTGCGGACTCCCAAGTCTATTCTATTCTTCCAAATTGTAAATTTAATCATAGCCAACATTAAAAAAGTGGAAGTGAATTTTTTTATCTGTTTTGCTTTGCGCATCAATTGCTGAACTGATTTTGATAAATTTTGGTGTGGAGATAGATGGAACCCAAGAGATTGTTATAGTTTTGATGTGAAAATAAAACTTGAATATGAGTGAAGCCGCAGGTGTTAGTAATTTGAAAAAAAACTTTAGGAATCCAATTTCATCCCAAAATTGAAGACGTGAACGAATACAAAACTCAACATAGAAGTAATAAAAGGTAAAATCCAGCGTTTCAAAACGGTTTGAATTGAAACAAAACAAAGTTTCCATTTTCGTTATAAGCTTGCTTAGTCGCTTAGCCTCAATTCTATTATTCCTTAGCCATTTGTAAAGCTAATCTTTGGAGTATAGTGCCCTGGGGTGTAAATTTTAGGAATTCTGTGAGTAGTTTGAATATCTTACGGTTCGTTCGGTGCTTAGCCTTGGGGCACAGAAAATGTGCCACAGAAGGCTAGCTCCGTACAACGACCGAAAATAGTCGCTTACACACACACATAAATGATAAACGATATTTGATTTGAAAATAGATTAAAAATAACACATTTATACGTTAATCTTCTCCCGTTAAGGCCTCCCACAAAGTGGACCGATGACCTGGTGAGGGTCGCGGGTAGCCGATGGATGCAAGACCTGTGCGTCCCGATCCATCATCTCGACCGGTTGTTGTGGCGACACTTGGGGGAGGCCTAAGTCCAGCAGTGGACGTCTTTCGGCTGTTATGATGATGATGATGACGAATTTTCTTTGGCAATTTTAATTTGGTTGTATCCTAGCTGACCATTCTGGGAAAAAACACCGAAACAAACTTTATATTTCAACTGTCAGTCTCTTTTAACATCCATTCAATTCGTACTGGTCAAATCAAAGGAGAACCTCGTTGGTTAGGGTTAGTGTTAGCCTGTTAGGTAGTATTTTGAGAGTACCACTCAGAATTACGTAGGACATAAACGCGTACATACGGAGATAAAAAACAAATTCCGGTTGCAAGTGCGCTGGCACTCACTGTACGTGAAGCTCGTCTTTGCATGCGTACGTGTTCAAACGTGTTGTAATCTCAAACAAATACCGGTCTTATTTATTTATTTATTTAGCTTTGATTACTCTATGCAGTTACAGCAAGTACCAACGTACAGAGAGTCAATCTTACACACACATTTAAAATTAACAAAAACAATATAGAATAACAATATTTTGGTAGCAATAATAAAATCGAATAATTAATTGATGGAAATAATAAAATTCTTATAGTATTATTGAAGTAGTGTGTATTACTATGATATTAATTTTAGTCAAATTTATTATAGTATGTCATATTTAAAGTTTTTTTTTTGTCTTTTTATGTTAACATAACTTCTACACACGATGTATACATCTCTTTTATTCGACTCTCCTTTCGCAGGTATGCTGGAAGAGATTTCTTTAGAAATAAGCATCACCTTTGTACCTATTTTTCTGTTCCTTTCTTCTTATCTATTTGTTAAATGTGTGTACATAAACTGTTAAATAAATAAATAAAAAACAATAATAAAATAGGTAATGAAAATAATAAGAATCAAATAATAATAACATGTCAATCATAAAAAACATTCAAACACTAAAACGTTTTTTTTTTGTAGGATTAGACGCACGTCGGAGTGGAATCCACATCCATGTCTTGCAGGGTTACGGAATTCCTGCCAAGGTTGCAGAATTTGTTCGAAAGAATCATCGCGGCCCTGGATCGCAAAGGGCATTAGGAGGAACACGGATGGGTTTAGTCAGTAAAAGTCTGACATTCCCTTCCACTCCGCCCAGAGCAGAAGAAATCATTTGATGATTTCCCATCCTTTAAACAAAAAACAAAAGGAAAAGCATATGCCGGTCGTGAGTGCGCTTGCACTCGCTGAACGTGAACATGTCAATGTGTGCGTGCGTTATCCCTCGTTGTATGGAACTAACCTTCTGTATTTATTTATCCGTTGTGTACTTAGGGGTGAAGAGGGGTGAAACGTCGCAAGTTTCAGCGTAGGTAGGTGTTATTATTTTGCGTGTACTTTCGTAACGTTATTATTGGTTTTAATTAGACTGACGATTCTTGGTAATATGAGCGCAAGGCGTTGTGTATTTTTGGTTTTAAATGGATGTTTTGGTTAGTATGCTGATAAAGGATGGTTTGTTTTGGCTTGAAATCAACTTCTTTCACTTAATGGAGGATTAGCAGACTGTCAATCTCATTATTACTCACACCGGAGCACATTCACCTGCCTAGCCTTTTCTCAACTATATTGGGGTTGGCTTCCAGTCAAACCGGATTCAGCTGGATACCAGTATTTTACGTGGAGCGGCTGCCTACCAGACCTCCACAACCCATTAACTGGGTAACACGGTACTTTTTGGCAAGACTGGAGTCAGATTTTCTGGCTTCTTACAATCCGTAACGACTGCCGGTGTGACAGCCGGAACCGATGGCTTAACGACTTTCTGAGCCACGGAGGACTCTCGGTATGTTGAGATGGTCACCCATCCACAGACCGACCTTGCCAAGCGTTGCTTATCCTTGAAGATCGACCCGTGCGGCTGTTATTGTTTAGCCACGAGCTAAGGGACGGGGCCACGAGAGATTAAAAAATAAAAGAAGACGAAGTTATGTGATGAGAAATAGCCTCAGAGCAGTCGAAATGAGAATCTGCTTAGGTAAAAACCAAAGCGTAAACAGATTCTCATTTTGAATTCTCTTATTCTACAGAAAATCACGCTGTTCTTTACTAAATAGGTAGGTAAATAGGTGCCTGCCAGTTTTGCGGAATTTGTTCGAAAAAGTCATCGCGGCTCTGGAACGCAAAGTGCTTAAGAAGGAACACGGATGGGTTTTAGTCAGTAAGAGTCTGACACGCCCTTCCGCTCCACCCAGAGCGGAGGAAGTCATTTGATGATTTCCCATACTTAAAAAAAAAGAGGTGTTTAAACAGTTCAGTTTTTTTACTCTTAAACCGGAACCCTGTCTTTTGAGTTTAAAAATATCCGATTCTAGACCCGCTTTCCCAACTCACGTTTAGTCTTTTTAGAACCCAAGTAATTACCGTCCTGTAATTTACATTCTACGTAAACAAAACACGACGAAATAAAAACAGAATTGCTTCCTACCCCAATCAGCATGCAAATTCGCCCCCTGTTCAACCCAAGTATCAATAACATAAAATTCCGGCATCTATTCTGACATACTTCATTTTATTCGAGAGTCAAGGGTCAACACTCATTTTATTTAGCAACTAAAAGGGTCAGCACTCATTTTATTTGGTAACAACCTAGGGTCACGTCTCATTTGTTTTGCTGAAGGGTAATTCTTCATGCTGACGAATATTTGTTTAATTTTGAAGGGAATTCGTAGTGACGATGGAATGGTATTAGAGGAAAAGGGTTAGTTATGTGTCCTGTATTTAGGCTTATAGTTATAAATTCGTTTGTGTATTTTCACTTCTGATGTGAGAGGATTGATGCATCGGGTTTTTAGAAAGTAAAAAAAATACATAAAATAAACTATACATATACGCAATATCTATAATTTAAAACAATATGAGTACGTTACATTTAAAACTATAAATTCATCATCATTATCATATCAGCCAAAACAACCGGTCCTGTGCGTTTCGCATCCATCGGCTACCCGCCGACCCTCACCAGGTCATCGGTCCACCTTATGGGAGACCTTCCAACGCTGCGTCATCCGGTAAGCGGTCGCCAGTCCAGAACTTTTCGGCCCCATCGACCATCTGTTCTGAGAGCAATGTGCCCTGCCCACGGGCAATCCTTCGGGCTATGTCTGTAACCTTGGTTCTCTTGCGGATATCGTCATTCCTGATTCGATCACGCAAGGAAACTCCGAGCACTGCCCTCTCCATTGCTCTTTGGGTGACTTTTAGCCTTCAGATGAGGCCCATTGTGAGCGATCACGTACGAAACTATAAATTAAGAACACATAAAAACAGAACAAATAGGTAAAAAAAACAAATGATCAGCGTTCTCCGAGACTATAATAGGTAAACACAAACAAACGTACACGCGCACTATGCTACCACACAAAAACATTCACTCAGCAGATCGCTTCTTAATCGGTGTTTGTGTTCCTCACAAATTGAATAATCAGTACTCATGAGGGTACCTTGGTGTCAAATTGGCCAGCTGTATTATCTTGTGTTTAACTACCGACACTGTTGCTTTGTTTACTATTGATCTCATACCTTGTTATTGTAATTTTACTTAATCTACATCTGCATGCTTCGTCATTAAACGACGATAAATTTATTTTAAAATCAAATCTCATATATCATGTTCCTATGAGAAATAAAGATTCTTTAACCTTTTGCGTGTCTTAAGTTACACAGTTCGACATAAGAAAAAATGCTCCAAATGTCTTAAGTCGGACAGTTACACTTAAGGGCTTGGTCAGGATTGGACGATAAAAATCTGTGGTAGACACGCAAAAGGTTAAACCTAAGTACACTTGCTAAATAGTGACCCATAGGTAGGTAAAAATGTTCTCCAGGCGTCAGTGAGAGTTTTACTTGACTGTAATCGAGTACGTTAAAAAAGTGTAAAACAAATGAAAAAGTTATCATTTGTTTAACACTTTTTACCAGCTATCAGACTTTATCAGGTCAGTCAGTTAAGGATTTTCAGATGCTGTAATTTTTTACCATTATAATTTTACTGAAAAAATCGAATCGTCCGAAGATTTCCAAAAACTATACACACGACGTGACCTCACGTCACTGGTAAACATTGTACATATTGTACCATTATAGTGACGTCACGCGTGTTTTCAACGCAATGTATCGTCTTCATTATTTGTTATAAAAAGAGAAAATGCGAGTCCAATTTTTTTATTAAATCTATCCAACGGACTAATTGGTATTTTTTAGTTAAATACTCTATTTGGAATGCCTTACTTTAAAGACGTCATATTACTTTTAAAAATAATAAATAACTTGATTTGGGTTCAACCGCTTTTGAACCCACCCGAAGATACTATTGTACCTGGATTCGGGTGAACACGGAACTTACTTAACTGAAAGTTTTAACCTAAATCAATAAAAACTTTATACCTCGCTGGCTCTGATAAAAAAAAACTAAGATAACTATAACGTAAAATATAAAACAATGTCGGGTTAGTTACACCATTAATAACTCAACAGCGGCTGGACCGATTTTGAAGATTTTTTTTGTTGGTTTTGTTTTTGCCCCTAATAGCATAATAACTACTAAAAAATTGGAAAAATAATAGAAAAATAAATACGTACAAAAATCATTAACGTAATATATGAAACAATGTCGGGTTAGTTACACCATTTATAACTCAACAAAGGCTGGACCGATTTTGAAGATTTTTTTTGTTGGTTTTGTTTTTGCCCCTAATAGCATAATAACTACTAAAAAATTGGAAAAATAATAGAAAAATAAATACGTACAAAAATCATTTTCGAATGCAACACCATTTCGGATACACATGACAAAAACAAAACACGGCAAACATTTATTCTGAGGTGGTACGAAGTTCGCCGGGACCACTAGTAACGTAATATAACTTTATCAGTGACATATTTCAAGACTGACGAGTTTTTTTATAATATTTTCCATCTGATTCCCTTCCCTTTGAAAGCGAAATTATCTTTGATAATTTTCCGATCTAGAATCATAATGACATTGAAGCCTTTCTCATGCAAATGACTGAGGATACAATCACCATATTTTTTGTACTTTGTTTTAATTTGTTGCGCGGTTATGAAAATGGAAGACTCGGGGTAATGTAGTGGATATTATTATCTTAAAATCATTTGAAAAATTCAACACTGCTCTAGTTTCAAAGACCAATTATGACCATATGAAACTTAACAATAGAAATGCGAATAATACTGCCACACCCAGAAGCGCTGATGGGTTAATTTTTGGTCATTTTTATTTACTTTGATAAGATATACTTGGGACTATATTTAATAAAAAATGTAAATAACACAGTAACTGACAAGAATGACGTCAGATTTTCTGGCTTCTGAGATATCTACTAATAATAGCCGGATCCACTGGCTTGACGTGCTTTCCGAGCTCGCAGAAGTTTCGCCATGTTAAAATGGTCACCCATCCACAGACCACCCTCGGCAACCTTGAAAAACGTGCAGCTGTTATTATTTACCCACGAGCTTCTCCGATTACAACTCCATAAAATTTATATGCTCACACTGACTTTTGGCACTTTTATTAATATGTATATATATACATATATTTTTAATGTTTCCCCACACTAACACAAACAGCCAGACCCGGAACAACTATCTGTAGGCCATACAAATACTTGTTCCGTGTGGGAATCGAACTCACAACACCCAGCGCAGCGGTCAATTGCTAAACCACTGCGCCAACCGTGTCATCAAAATTTCATACCCCAAAAAATCATAGCCACAAGCATATAGCCTAGGAAGGGTCTAGAAACCTAATAAAAATCTAATTGTCATTCCACCCAACTTGAACCCAGCCGAACGTGACACCTATATACGATTTCCCCTGGCTGATTTGACGTCATATCCTATATTAAAATAGGATTATTAAATTCTGTTTTGCAAATTGGAAAAGCGGTAATAATTTTATATTAATATTGGATTTGATCTCATCGTGTGCCTCACGTGTAAGGTATTAAATAAAGAAATTGGAAACGAGGCTTTTGTTTAGCGGTTGTCTGTGGTTGACTTGAATTATTGATTGATTTGTGGTCCGGCTTTTTGGTCCACCTGGCTAAGATCTTGTCTATAGTGAACGTGCGGTGACTAGGGCGAGTGTGTGCATGGTGGCGGTCACGATTTGGTAGCCACCGTGCATCGCAAATTGTTGCAGAAGGGTAGGGGCTAGACAAAAAAAATGAAATGTCAAAATATGGACAAATACTGCCTGACTGACTGATCAATCTTTATCATGTGAATTTCAGCAGTGTTTTTCTATTTCATACATTTCCGACGTTTTGACAATCATTTTCGCCACGCTAGCGCTGAAAGAATGTAACTTGTCGAAGCTTCTAATTCCTTAGAAAAAGACAACAGACAATCGCTCGCTCAAAGCCACTTCAGACGTTATGCTTGGAACTGTCAATAGTAATGCATACGGCGATATATCATGTCGCGCCCGCCGTTGTTACCGCTCTAGCTCCTCACCCTGATCGAGGCCTTAGGACTTAAATTATGGCGCGAAGTGTGGCATGATTGATCAATGGTCAACGAAGGAAATTGCCAACAGGAAGACTAAATACTTAGAAATTCTCTGGGTAAGAAAATGCCTTCAACTATTTCAAAAGCCAGCTTCGCTTATAGTGATTTTGTTTAACAACTATTTATCAATTTATATGCATCATTGAGATGCTTTCAAGGTGTTATCAACATTATTATTCTGTAAACACTTATGTACAAACTGTCAATTCTAAAAGGTCACTTAGAAAGAAAGAAAATCAGTTTATTCTGCCGGAAAAAACGCACAGAGACACTTAAAAATAAAAAACTTATCAACTACAATTATAACAAAAATAAATAAATAAAAAAAACCACATCACTATCTGCCCATTTCAGGACCGGACATTAATTAAAACGTGTCTCTGGTCACACCACAGACAAAACAGAACACACTTCAGCAGTTCTCTATGGCCTGACGCCCGACTGACTGACAGCGACAACATGGAAACAACAACAATAATAAACATATTAGACAATGAAAGTAATGTAGAAAATATACATACACATATCTTGTCGATGTTTACGGAATACCACTATGGGTTTATGTTTCAGGAATCTTGGTCCATGCTAGATATCTACGTTAAAGAATTCGTCTACCCGATATCGTTAAACACACAATGAATACGGTAGCAATTTCAAAATAAAACCATAAGCGACCGATTTCATTCATTTTTAACCGACTTCAAAAAAAGGAGGAGGATTTTTTTTTTGTATATTTGTGGTTACCCTCATAACTACGTCATTAATGAACCGACTTGATTTTTTTTTTTTTGTGAAAAGATATACTTTCCAAATGGTCCCATGGAAATTTCATCAAAATCTGTTTAAGACAATGGTTTTTAAATGAAAGTAGCTGAACAAAATATCCACCACATTTTCCCCGATATCTTATAACATACTGGATAAATGCTATTAAGTTCACAAAAAACATAAAAATCCGCTCCGTTTCGAAACCGCTGCCGGACCGTTTTCACTCGTTTTTATATTTTTCCGTTCCATTTTCTGTGTGCACGCTCTAATTGCTAAGAATTTATATAAAATTCTCATATTTCCCAGTAATTTAGGATTCCAGCGGAATTTCCCATTCAATTCCTGCCCAAAGGAATGTTGACGTTCCATTTTTAGTGTAAAATTGGTTGGAGAGTTATGAAAGCCATATTAGTGGATTTGATAAATAAAAAATATAAATAGATAATTTTTATTACCTACTTATTGACGTGGTAAACAGAAACAAATAACAAAGTCTAGTTACACCATTTACATATAACTCAAGAACGGCTGAACCGATTTGTATGATCTTTTTTTTGTTGGATTTATCTCCGACCCGAATAGCTAATTAACTACAAAAACAAGGTAAAATCATTTTCTCATACATCTTGTATGGAACGGGTTAACTCAACGTTTTTTGATTCTGAGACGATAAGAATTCACTGGGCAGGTAACGATAAAATCGCCCACCCTAACATAAGAAGGTATTAGTTTGAAACCTTGTGTCATTGGAATGTACGTTTTTACCATTTCAATTCGTGACGATAACAATTTACCTATAAGCAAAGCAGACACGAATGGTTTTCAGTGCAAGGGCTTTCTAAAACAGGGATAATAAAGAATCCCAGAACAAAGATATATAAAAACATGATTTTGACGTCACAACGTCTAATAAATCGATGAAAGCCGGCTGCACGCACGAAAAATTGTCCCGTTACGCCAATGTTTTGTTATGACGTTGTCACGTTAAGCTATCGTCCGTAAACCGACTAAACAGACAACAATTTTTTGTCAAAAATAAAGCTTTGAGGATCTTTACGAACTCCTAATTTAAAAAGCCTAAAACCAAAAAAAAGCTAATTTAACGGTACCATAAATCCGAAAATTACTTTTAAAACCCTAAATAACTTGACATAAACGGGCCACGAAGAGGGAAAACGGGTAAAAACAGGTTAAACCAACACTTTAGAGTAATTTTAAGGGAAGTATAAACAACATGTACAGCGAATCTGATATTCAGTTGGCCTTGACACGATCCCGAGTGACCTCGATTGGTACATTTTACTAAGTCAATTACGCTTGTTATATTATTTTTCATTTTGTTGTATATTATATTAGAAATAATTTACACACAATCGTTTTGGGAATACTTTCATTGTGCGTATAGATACGGAGTGCCTTTTTTTTAAGGATGGGAAATCATCAAATGACTTCTTCCGCTCTGGGTGGAGCGGAAGGGCGTGTCAGACTCTTACTGACTAAAACCAATTCGTGTTCCTTCTAAAGCCCTTTGCGTTCCACACCCGCGGTGACTCCTTCGAACAAATTCCGCAACCCTGGCAGGCTCTGGCCCTAGCGGGCCCCGTCTTCTATGCTGACATCTCTTTGAGGCGCGCGTGAAACACACCGCGCCATCGACCCGGGCCTGGTGGTGATCGGACAGCGAGCCACCCAACGCTCACCGTCCGCAGGCCCGCAGTGCCTGTGCTTCCTGATAGCTAGCACTTGGAAGTCTTCTAGTTCTTTTCTTTGGAAGTCGATGTCGGACGTCATGTCATAGACAACTGTGTTCTGTTCTGTCTATGGTGTGACCAGAGAGTCGTAACTAATGTCCGACCCTGACATGGCTGACAGTGAAAATGCTTATTGTTTTTTTAATTAGTTAATAAGTTGTGTTCTTTTAATTTTGTAATTTTTGTGCGTCATTTCGGTCGGAATAAACGTATTTTTTAATTTCTTAGTATTTTTTTAATAAGTTACTTATAAGCAGGCGTTTTCTAGAAAAATAAACTTTGAAGTCACGTTTTGTCCCTTAGGGATTGGTAAAAACTAAAGAATTCGACGTACTAAGATTTGTTTGTCTCGAAATGTCTGTTTATTTATTCGTAAGGAAACATCTACGGATGTTTAGATAATATAATAAGAATGTAGGTGGGGAATGTGTTTATTTTTCTATTCGTATCTTGTGTTTGTGTTGTATTTTAAAGCTTCCACGTATCTGCCGTAAAGCGACTATGCAAGATGATTTTGTGTCATGTTAAATTGTAGGTCAATCTTTACGAAAAGGCTATATAAAAGGCAATACTTCCTGTCGCTTTGTCGCATCCTGGCTATGTACGGGAGCCTAAATGCGAAAAAAAAGTACTTATGTTGCTTTGTCGAGCCATGCTTGTCTTTAAGCCTAATGACTTACAATTTAAAGGACCCACCTACTCAAATGTTTCTTGAATTCTCGCCTTTGCTTGCATTTTAGCGTAGAAATAAGAACGGGTAATATACGTTTAGTATATTAAATACCTACCGTAATTTTCATTGTCTGAAGAAAGTGATTCTGCAGGTAACTACTAACTACTAAAACCCACACCTGTTCTGCTCAGAGTTAAACGATAAAATATACCAGTTTTATAAAGTCTTAAGCCATGAAGTCTTGTTATAAGCTTAGGTACTTCACACTATCACGCTAATATTATAAAGGCGAAAGTTTGTGAGTGTGTGTGTATGTTTGTTACTCTTTCACGTCAGAACGGCTGAACGGGTCTTGATGAAATTTGGCACACAGGTAGATTATAGTCTGGAATAACATATACGATATATATATTTCATCCCGGGAATATGTTTTCTTGGGATAATTTTCGACATTAACGCGGGCGGAGCCGTGGGCGGCAGCTAGTTCTAAAATAAAATAAACGTTATATAAGAACATTATCACGAAGAACGTTGTTTAGTGGCTTTAATCTTCGTTTTTGCACCTCAAACACGTTATTATAATTGTATGCTTGATTTTAATAACGAAAATGAATGAGTTTACAGTCTATTTAGCGTTTACTTTCGTGATATAATAATGATATATATCATAAACCTTCTTACATAAGAAGGTTTATGATATACCGTGTTGCTATTCCACCAATCCGCACTAAACGTTTCCAAACGTCTTTTATAATGCGCACAGCAAAGGAGTGGAACTCTCTGCCTGCGTCTGTGTTTCCGAACGCATACAACCCTAATCTCTTCAAAATTACAGTGAACAGGCTTCTTCTGGGTAAGCTCGCTCCATCGTCGACTTTGACTCTGTCATCTATGACCTAAACTAGAGTCAAGAGCAAACCCATATTAAATAATAATACAAAAAATAAGGTTTGCTCCACATCTAATAAAACAGTTTCCAACGTTTCAAAGACCGGCTATTCCCGTGGTGGTCATCGATAAATGGTACTGGAGCACTGGGCCATTGGGTTTTGACCGGTTTTATCCTTATCCTTACTAATATAATACATTTATATTTTAAACGCGAAAGTTTATATGTATGGATGTATGTTTGTTACTCTTTCACGCAAAAACTGCTGAACGGATTTGGATATTCCCACGGTATCGAGAGTTACGCGGGTGAAACCGCGGGGCTGCCGCTAGTATTTATTATAGTGCGTATTTCACATTTTTATTGTTTTATAATTCACATAATTTTATAATTATTATTGAATTTGTATTTATATATATAATTTATATGTGTTCCGTGAGTGCATCCGTGGCATCACAGGCCCTTTCAGAACCAGCGCTGAGTTATTTATGTTTTTAAATAACGCAGCATATACTGAGATAGGGACCTATTTGGCCTCGCACATATTAAATTCATGTTGTTCTTGCTTCTGTTAATTATTGTTTATGACTGTTAATTTTAATTTATTTTACTTTTCTGTTTGTTTTGTGCGAGTCCCAAACAAAAATTTTTCTTTCTTTACATTTGCCGAGTGATATCTTTACAGCGAGGTTTTTATGACATCTTCAATCATCATTGTCATATTAATCTAAACTAAACCTGAGCGAATTATACGCTTAAACCTCCCTCATAAATCACTCCGGCCAATAGTCGTAGTTTCTGAGTTTACCGCGTTCGGACAGGCCGTCAGACGCGGCCGAATGACTTTTCATAACTTAAAGTAATAGTTATGATCATTTCCAAATAAATCGGTTTCACTTGACTTTTATTTAAAAATCGCCCAAAATCGGAATATCGGAATTGGAATATAAAAATGATTATTATTAATATTCTCTTTATTTATTTTCAATTTACATTTTTTAATATTTCTTAAAAAAAATATTGTTATTATTATTAACTCGCAGTAATACTGAAACAGATTTTTTTAAGTACTTAAAACTTCTTTACAAACAATACAACCGAATTGAGAAACTCCCCCTTTTTTTGAAGTCGGTTAAATAATATTTCGGGTACTTACTTTACTTTAGTAACGCTTATCATTAATATCCAATATATAGGTACATTTATTTAAAAAAAAAACCGCACTCAAAAATGAAACACATATACGGATAATCTAAATAATCCGTTTCACACTAAAATCAAAGCTTTTAAACTATAAAAGCGAACAGCAAAACAATTCCCTGAATGGTTAACAAAATAGTGTGATTTAGTAAAACAAATTATGTTGCGGGGCATGTTAATTCAGCTGTTGAAATACTGAAACATTTAACTTTAAAAAGGCGTGGTGTAATACTATATAATCTGTGAGTGTCGCTGTAATCAGCTGGAATGTTTCGCTTGAAGCGCTGAAAGGTGTGTTCAGCCTAGTATTGAATTTTCTCAGGGTTGCTGCTTAGTTATAAATTACTATCATTTGCATATTGATTTTTTCAGACCACTGATCTGTGTTGAATGTTTTTTTTGAAGTTTCACGGAAGGATTGATCCTTGAAATAAATTACTAGCAGGCAGTTTTTTTATAGGTGAACATGATATTCAAAAATCCTATACTCTTTAGGGTTCCGTACCCTAAGAGTAACCAACGGAACCCTATAAAATAAACCTCCGCTATCTGTCCGTCTGTTTGTCAGCGCGCTGTATCTCAAGAACCATAATAGGTAGGACAGTTGAAATTTTCAGAGTGTGTTTATCTATTGCCGCTTTAACAACAAATATGGAAAAATTTATTAAAGTTAAGGGGGCTCCCATACAAGAAACGCGTTTTTTTGGTTAATGGTACGGAATCCTGCGTGTGAGAGCCGACTCGCACTTGGCCGGTTTTTAAACACTTATAAGGCACACCTTTTACAAACTTGTAACACAATCCTATCTTTAAAAGGTTGGCTAAACGTATTTCACGGCTTTTATGTATCTATCTAAACTTGGTCGCGTTGCCATGGTCATTTATAGAACTTCTTTTTGTCGATTATTTTGTGAAAATATCTATAAAATTAATGTTCTTTCTACAGACTAATCCTTCCTGTTTCATGGATGCTTAACTTAGACAGGTAAATTCAGTACCGGCTCTTTGTACGCTTACTTCGACATGCTAAAAAGAAAATATATGTAATTATAATCAGTTTAAAAGCAAAGGTGCTCAATTCAATTAAGTATCTTTCTTCCGTCTTTCTATATTTTCCATGGCATTCAGAAGTATTCCTTTTCCAACGAAACCATTTCACGTTTCTCTGTACCTTCATACGGATCTCTTTGACTTTTTAAAGCTACCTTCACATCTAAAGGGCGCCTTTTTAAAGGACCCAGCTCCAAATACAAAGCTACAGAACCCCTCAATTTATTTGGCAGATAAGTTGTAAATGGTAGAACAAAACCTTTGAGTCTTGCTTCAGGCACCTGAGTAATGATCCTTGTCAATTCAACGACTCTTTGGCACATTTCATCGGAGTTTGACCCAGATATAACTGGTCTGAACCGGTTTATTGACCTATTAAGTGGCTGAACAGCTGTGTTACTGTTCCAAAGTCATAACCTTTACCTTTAATCATTAAAGTTCTATCATCATCATTGTCATTCCGATGCTGCCAGGGTTCTGGGCAACTTCTCCTATTGACAGCGATGTGGATGAATTTTTTGATAACCAATGATTTATTTCGTGTAACTTAATATTATGATGTGACAGCAATAACATTCAACCTGAAGAAGGGTCTTTTTACTCATTATTATTGACAACTTTTACCATGGGGCCAACCACGAAATATGGAAAAAAATTCAGCTCTTCAGTCATCATCAGCCGAATGACGTCCACGGCTAGACATAGGCCTCCCCCAAATTGCGGAAGTCGCATACGTTCCCGCGATCCCCAGCGTAGGTGGCAGATGGAACACCGGGGTGGTTTTAGTCAGTAAGAGTCTGACAAACCCCTCCACCCGCCCCAGGGTAGAGGATTTCCATGAGGATTTCCCCCCGAGATCAAAAAAAAAAAAAAAAAGGCCTCCCCAAAAGGTTGGAAGTTGGAAGGTTGGCCATAATCGCCAGGCTTGGCGGGCGGGTTGGCGATCGCAGTGTAGCTGTTACAATGCATAGATAATGCTGCTGCCCATTCTCTGGTGAGTCCCTTAGTCGCCTCTTACGACACCCACGGGAAGTAAGAGGATGGTGCTATTCTTTTAGGTCCGACACCATACAGAACACCAGACAGCCTTAACGACTGTCAAAGGTCTATCATATCGACGGGATAACGTGCTTTTTGAGGCACAGAGGAATCTTGGTATGAAATTGACGGTCACCCATCCACGAGTGTTCCGACCTCGACAAGCGTTGCGTTTTTCATTATCGGTAGGTACGCGTTTGACCACTATCTCACCTGATGGTAAGCGATGATGTGGTCGAAGATTGAGCACGCTTGCCTTGAAGTAACCTAATCACTTAAAGACTCCCAGGTTGTAGTTATCAGAAAACACATACTCTGCAGGGAATTCCACTCCTTAGCTGTATGCACAATGAATTTGTGTACAGGTGGTATGTCCACCATGCACCGGTGGCGCATCGCCGTATGTCTTGTGATTCGCTGATGGAACGGACTTGGCGGCATTAAACTATGCAATTCCATCGCACACTCCCACTCGGCGTCGATGCTCAAGACTTTGGAGCTTCAACTCGACGAGCCTATAATTTTAGATAATCCTCTTAGCTTTGCTTACCTTTGGAGATTGACCCGTGTGGCAAGCACTATCGAGTTTGATAATCTCTGTCAACACCTCTTAATAAATATGTGCAATGTGATTTTATACAATACTCATCTGCTGCCAAGCAACGGTGCCATGTTCCGGTTTAAAGGATATCATGAAATACATTTAAATATATTCCGAAGGCAACAAATTAACATGAAATAAATAAATTAAGTCAATATATTAACGAAACATAAATATTTAATTATTTCCCTCTATTCATGCTTTGAGATTTTCGATCGTTAATTTGGTCGCTGTATTTAATTTTAATTGATTTTGCATGATACGTGTATGTAAAATATTCTTATTCTTAACAAGCTATGACCGGGGGTTCGCTCATGTGAAGATTCTATAAGTTAACAAGATCTTGAAGTCAAAGTATATTAATTAGTTTTCCCACTTTTTAATTATATCCTTTATTGTACACAAAAATACATACAAATACGAACTCAACCGAACAGCTTATGTAAAAAGCGAGCTTAACTCAGAATTGGGTGTTCTAACAGGAAACCTCAGTGCAATAAAGATATTTACAAATCAGTGAGTATAATAGGTGCACAACTCGAAATCAAACCTAAGAACGTTAGTTAACTCAAGGTAATACAATTTGCTTTCTAAATGAAATGGTATATTCGTACCAAAATATCGAACTAATACATAATGTATATATGGACGGCGTCATCATCTGGATACCCCCTTTTCAATGCAATGAACATGCATTACAGTACATGACATGTCACCGGATAATTTCTCCGTGCGGTTGTAAATGTACAACATCCTGCCAAACGACATAAAATAATGTGCTAAATTAAACATATTTAAAAATGAATTAAAATCGCATATTGTCAGTACCTACTGTACATACGACAGTTGATATAATTATGTACATTGTCACGTTTTGTATACCTACTTAACATATACTACTAACTAGAGCAAAAAAGTGTTTCTTAGTTTAAGTTAATTTATAAATCTCATTTTAAGTGAACTATCTTGTTGTTATGAGAAATAAAGTTCTTTAAACCTAAATTGTGGACCGCCATAAACTGGCGACCAATCAGCGCACAGGTCTACAATTTATCCGTTTTGGTGTGATATTAAAATTGCGGACATGGTTCTCATTTGTTACACATTGTACATTGTTGTCCGGTGTTGGTTGGGTTTTTCTATGTGATGTTTTATTCGGTAACACATACCCACCCTGATGATGCTTCTTATCGTGTCGATGGTTTTTAATTTTGTTTGGGTCGAGAAAGTGGCCATGTTTCTGATGACGCTGTATGTCATGTACCAGACGCCAAGATATCACGCTTCAACAATCTGTTAAATTTCTTTAATAGATTTTCAACTTTATCGCTAAAGTATTAGGTTCAAGGTTGATTGGGAAAATTTGACAGTTTTGGGTAGCTTAATATACTGGCGTCTGTACCTACAAACATCTGCCTACCCCATCTGGAAACACAGATGTATTAAGAGTATTTGCTCCAATTTTATTACCTCAACACGCTAATGATACTTTTCCATTACAAGAACTTTTAAGTGGTACTGTATAGTGGTCTGGTGTTGTACGTTAATTGAAGCCAATTTTATAGGTGGATATTTTCTCGCCTTACACAACCAATTTTATCGAAAGAAGAATGCACTAGTGAAACCGATACCTGCCTTTACAACCTTGTAGTAGACTAGCTTTTGCCCGCGTCTTCGTACGCGCATATACCATTTTCCCGGTTCCCGTATGAATTTGGGACAAATTAAACACCTCAACCTTCCTGATGAATAACCCCATCCATTAGAGAAAACCGCATGAAAATGCGTTCAGTAGTTTTTGAGTTTATCGCGAATAGACAGACAGCAGACACGGCGAGGGACTTTGTTTTATAATATGTAGTGAAGTCGCGATACCTGCTTTACAACCTTATATTGGAAGCCGACCCCAATTAGATAGTTGGCAAAATGACTGACTAGCCTTTTGATTGTCGAGTCTCATATGCTAGTTTTTCTATCTTGAAAGTAAACATCTTAATGTGGAAATCGTTAAAATAAATAAAATAAATAATCTTCTAGGCGAGACTCTCGCCTAGAAGATTATTTTCGCCTCTTATCAGGCTAGAAACTCTCCTCACACCGAGCGAGAAACACTGTCTGTGTAACCCAGACTTAAGCCTCTTGAATAACGTCGAGAAGAGCGGAGAGTTCATGGATTCAAGCGAGAAGGTGGTGAGATCAGTTTAGTTTTATTATTATCATGTAATGAGGTTCATTTTTAAATTCATTAATAAAGTTCAGCGTTCTAGTGAAAAACCGCTGTATATAAGCTGAACGTTACTTATTTTATCGTATTTGTTTGTAGTTTGTTAATTTTACTCAGCACATTTTCAAACATAGTTATAATAAGCATTCACCTTATACCGACAGGGGTTTCAACCGACTTCATAAAGAAGGATAGGTACCTTTCCGAATAGACAGTAGAGTCACTTTATTAATGTAATTCTATTATTTTTACTGAACTGTAAACGATGACGTTAAAAGTGCCGTTTAATGGCCTAATTGAAATAAACCTTTTGACTTTGACTTTGACTTTGAAGGGGGTTTTCAATTCGATTTAATGTCTTTTTTTGTCCCATATGCATTCAAAAATGAAACAAATGTGATTTATCGTAAAAAAAAGAAGTAAGTATTTATTTAATTCAGATCTTCTAGACTCCAGAGCATAAACGCATTGGCGTGCCCCCGACGCCAAGTCACAAATTCACCGTACTTTTTGTCACATATTTATGACGTTAGCCGCACAGGGCGCTTGTTTCAAATGTATAATATACATTATGGGACAATGGCGATCAAAAGGTTAAACGCTATTTTACTGATAGACGTTGTCATGAACTGAATCCCATAAAAATATTAAAAAAATAAATAGACAATCCTTTCTAATTAAACGTTAACTGTTGCTTTTTCAATTCCAAAACACGATCGTTTCGCATCAATAAACAGAACCCCAAATAATAAATCTCTAAAAAAATATTCCACTAAAAATGCCTAACATGAGTGAAGTGAAAACTCGTGTTATTCGCAGCAAATGCGAGTATTTTGAAACAAACTTTATATAAAAACTCGGTGCAAATAGCGGTGGTAACAAATGCAATTTGTTAGGGCAGGAATAACAGTGGACATTGTAATTGAATTAAAAAGTTTCCCCTGGAGGTCGCGTGAGCGTGGATTGTCCACGCTCGTATCTTTTACCCTGTCATTTTCCTGCCTGGACAGGAGGGTAAATAATTGTGATTTTGTTGATACTGGTAAAACCATGGGGGTAAAACCAATTTATTTTTGTTTTGATTTGAAAGCTATTAAAGCTTTAGTGTTGACACACGAAGTTGGATCACGTCAATATTGTATTTTACTGAAAAAATCGAATTAGTCCGTCAATTAGATTATCAAAATATATTCGACACGTACTTATTTTTCTTTTGTCACGTAAACAAAAAATTAAGACTATTCGGTGCATTTAAAACACGCGAGACGTCACTTCCCTGTTAAAAATTGTACCATCATAGCGACATCACGTTGTGTTCCACGCCTCAAAGATATGTCTGCATAGGAGACGGGGCCCACTAGGGCCAGAGCCTGCCAGCGTAGCGGAATTTGTTCGAAAAAGTCACCGTGGCCCTGGAACGCAAAGTGCTTAAGAAGGAACATGGATGGGTTTTAGTCAATAAGAATCTGACACGCCCTTCCACTCCACCCAGAACGAAAGAAGTCATTTGATGATTTCCCATCCTTAAACAAAAAACGACTTTTCATTCGCTAGGTTATTTTCAAAGGCAGTAAATTGTGAATCGGTTCTACGTCTGCTTCTGTTAATAGCCATATTAAACACCATTCAATCAGGAATGCTAGATCGATCGATAAATAGCTTACCCAGGCCTTCACTGTGTTCTTAGATAACAGAAGTGCAGAAGTTAGCTACCCACTAAAAAGTTTTTAAATAGATTTTCAATCGCTCTTGTGTGATTGCTTAGCAAATCAATTTATTGCTGGTGACTGGTTTGTTTTGCGCATTACATAATAACTATATTCTAATAACAGTTCAGTGAGTTTGGTTGAAGACTCTCATGTTTTATCTTTAAATTATTATTATCTGTTTGGCTAGCCTTTTCCCAACTATATTGGGGTCGACTTCTAGTCAAACCGGATTCAGCTGAATACCAGTACTTTACGTGAAGCGACTGCCTATTTGGGCTCCACAACCCAGTTACTGGGCCAGTGGGCAGTAACACGGTACCTCCTGGCAAGACATGATAGATTTTCTGGCTTCTGACAATCCGTAACGACTACCAAAGCTCTGCCAATGACAGCCGGGACCAAGGGCTTATCGTGTTTTCCGAGGCTCGGTATCTTAAGATGGTCACCCATCCACAGACCGACCTCGGCTAGCGTTGCTTAACCTTCAAGATTGACTAGTGCGGCCGTTTTAATTTAGCCACGAGCTCGTAATTTCATGCCTTAAACAAAATTCATATTTATAACACAGTTATGTAAGCTTTCTTATGTGTTTGTAATAGGATTTGCTTTTATCTCGAAAATATGCATACGACTTAATGAAAACATTTTTTCGTCTTTTATTATCTGCATCTGATACGCGTTGACTATCCAAATTGTTTAACACACAAACACTGGCTGCATACCAACCAGCCAACCATCTGATTCCGCATTTTGTTTTTATAACAAAGACAGAGTAAATTTATTACGTAACAGATAACATACGACATCGTAACTGAATTAAAAGTTGCCCGAGAGAACTCCCATTGCAGCGTATGGTAACAATGTTTATTTATTTCGTGAAATAATGTATGAATGCGTAATTTCGTTATGGTTCGGTAGTTAAAAAAACGATACCATGCGGTCTGTACCCACAAGAAATGAGTTTGAACCTACCATACGACTTATACTATCGTTAAGGAATTTTACTTTACGTTCATGATAATTTGTATGCATGTCAGTTCGTGATAATATAAACGTTTTCTTTCTTTGTTAACCTGGCGAGTATGACTTGATTTTTTAAGCACAGACGCTCGTTTTGTTTCTGTCTTTCTTTGGAGAAGTCTTCTTTAGGTTTCATGACGTTATAATAGTTATATTGCTTGGCGAGACAAAAAAATCGTAGTGGGATTGATAACCCCTTTGCGCATTACGCTAGAAGTTATAAAAACCGATCGAGCGCAAGTCGAACTTCGACACGAAGGTTTCATGACCCGAAAGAAATCCAGTACCCTTTAATTTTATTTGTTGTTCAAAATTCAATTGTCTCCTTATCACAGTTCATGAGATACAACCCGCTGAGAGACAAACGGACAGCGGCGGCTTAGTAATAGCGTTCCGCTGGTTACCATACGGCTTTCTTTTTTTAAGGATGGGAAATCATCAAATGACTTCTTCCGCTCTGGGTGGGTGGAAGGGCGTGTCAGACTCTTACTGAGTAAAACCCTTCCGTGTTCCTTTTAAAGCCCTTTGCGTTCCAGGGCCGCGGTGAATCTTTCGAACAAATTCCGCAACACGGGTACGGCATCCTCAAAACACAAATAAGATTAATAATAACAATTAAGGGACTTCTTCAATTGCCTAATTACTTGCCTATACCAGGATCAAACATTTAGTCATATTTAATCCAAACTTAGAATATAATATCCAACTACGGTATCCTCCATTAATTAGTGTGTAGGTCAGATTACAGATTAAAATCAACTAACTAAGGGATAGAAATGAAGCTTGCTTTGGGATAAACCTAGACTAACTTTTCAGAGTATTATGTTAACTGATCGATATGAAAGCGCCTTGGGTAAAGCGATTTAAGTAAGTTTATACAGACTACTCTATATAACGCGTTGAGTGTGTGTGTATATCACAATATCACAATCAGCTGACCCACCTTTGCATAAATGGTTGAGATTTTTTAGAATACGAATCGATTCATCATCTGCCTAACCTTTTCCCAGCTATATTGGGTTCGGCTTCCAGTCAAACTGGATTCAGCTGAATATCAGTATTTTACGTGGAGCGGCTACCTACTAGACCTCCACAACCCATTAACTGGGTAACTCGGTACTCCTTGGGAAGACTGGTGTCAGATTACCTGGCTTCTGACTATCCGTAACGACTGCCAAAGATCTACAAATGACAGCCGGGACCAACGGCTTAACGTGCTTTGCGAGGCACGGAGGAGTCTCGGTATGTTAAGATTGTCACCCATCCACAGACCAACCTCGGCAAGCGATGCTTAACCTTAAAGATCGACCCGTGCGGCTGTGATTATTTAGCCACGAGCTCCTCTCGATTCCATACGAATCGATTGAATTTCATAATTCTTTTATATTTTTACCGTTCAGCAAAGTAAATTTTGTAAGTTTCTTTATATGTGCAACCAATTTTTAAAAATTATTTCACAATTTTAAAGGTGAAATAAAAATAAATTATATATACAAAGTGATGGTTAAATTATATAAAATATTGATACGTTATTGCGACCATTTTGACCTAAAATCGAGATTAAAATATAAATGACTAACACCTATGAAGATTGATGATGACAGGTTTAGTAAACATGGATTTCTAAAAAGAGTAAGTACCTGTTGTTATTCTTAATTCAAATTCAAGTCAAATCATTTATTTGAAGTGAACCATTTAAAGGCACTTTTGAATTGTCGAATGTCGAGGTCGGCCAGTCAAAAACATAATGAGTTGCACGTTCCAATGCGTAGATCTTTATGGAGAAGAACGTGCAAGAAACTCCATGGACACTCTTTCAAATCAGTTATTAGTTACAATAATGGATACATTTTGAAATTTCATAAATTATAAAGTACTTAAGAGATTGAAAGAGGTTGCACGTGTTAAGCTATAAGATAACCATGTAGGATAATGTCTGAGGTGTTTCCGAAGTTCTTCATCAGATCTTCACCAAATTGAAATGGGACCACTCCGAGAAAGTACTCTTCAAAAAACTACCCAAATCGCTTCAAGTGTGCCTATAAAATTTGAAGAGTTCTCTCTTTTTCTCCAGGATCCCATCATCAGATCCTGACTTGATGATCATCCATGACCTAGACTAGAGTCAAGAGTAAACACATATTAAATTTAAAAAAAAAACAGGTTGCAACTGGTTAACACGGTTGTTAAGACAATTAATACATAAAGAGAACTTTTGCAAATGCATTTTCAGTAAAATATTTTTCATGGACAAAATAATTCAATAATAATTTAATATCGTCATTTAAAATTAATTAATTATGACCGTATTACGTCTACCAATTAATGAAAATGTGACTTTGATGAACACATTAAAGATAATTAAATTATTTTGAGTATAACGCATTATTTTAGACTGGGCCCAAGCTGTTTCTATCGCCTATTGAAACTTAAATTAAGATCTCATAATGTTCATTTATAATAGTTATTAGATATTACTCAACTCGTTTTTCAAATTTAACTTAATGGAATTCATTAGAAAGTCAGTCTTGAATCTTTTATGCTAGAAGCGCTATAATATCAGCTTACAGTCAAAAGGGTTTAAATACTTTCAAAAATCTACCATGTAAAAGTATATGAAAGAAGTTACTAAAAAGTTCCAAAAAAAATACATAAAATCGGTAAAAAATAGAGAAATATCACGCTTTTATAGTGTTGTTCCTCTATCATTGTGACATACGTACAATCCAAGCAAATACCCTATAAACACTAGGGTTATGTGTGTCGGGCCTAACCACTGTACTTTAGATGGTCTAAAGTCCTATTTAACCACAAAAATACTGGAAAGTGCTAGTACAGTCAAGAGTAGTAGTCTTACTTAGATGTCAGTTCTTATAGTTCATTTATAATATTTTTTTTACGTATTTTATAATGCGCACAGCAAAGGAGTGGAACTCTCTGCCTGCGTCTGTGTTTCCGAACGCATACAACCCTAATCTCTTCAAAATTAGAATGAACAGGCTTCTTCTGGGTAAGCTCGCTCCATCGTCGACTTTGTCTCTGTCATCTCTGACCTAGACTAGAGTCAAGAGTAAACCCGTATTAAATTTAAAAAAAAATCTTTTGAAATTACACCTTTAGTTTTGACGACATGATTGGCGCAGTGGTTGAGCGATTGACTGCTGCGCTGCGTTCGATTCTCGCATGTAACAAATATTTGTATTGCCTACAGATAGTTGTTCTGGGTCTGGCTGTTTGTGTTTGTGAATTTATATATATTTCTAAACGCACCCACGATACAGGAGAAATTACTAGAGTGGGGCAACATTAAAAAAAATATATATATATATATTACTAGGTTTGCTTGTGCTCAAGTTTTATTCGCCTATACCATTTCCAGGGTCTCGTCTATCTCAGTACCAAAATTCATCAGAATCGGTACAGCGATTTTAATATGAAAGCGCAACAAATACAGTTAAGGTTAGTCAGGATTTTAAGCCTTAATATCCCATGCAGTGTAAAGTCTCTCCTTTCCAGTTTTGTCTATCTTGAGCCATCAGAGCCCAATCAAAATCAAAAGTCATTTATTCAAATTAGGCTGAGTGCCAGCACTTTTTGAACGTCAAAGTTCTACTTTAAGACAGTCCCCCAAAACGCCCGCCCGACACCACTTCCTAGTGTTTTAGCTGGGAAGAAGAATTGGCGCAACAAACTCGCATGACAAACATGATTTCTTCTCTGCAAGGCAGACTACTACACTCGTGTTCCTTCAAAATACCCTTTACGTTCCAGGGTCGCGGTAACTCTTTCGATCAATTCAACCCTGGCAGGAAGTATCCAAACACCTGAAGCCTAATGTTTATTACTTCCAAAATCAAGTAAAAGCGTGAATGAACGTTGTGGTTTCCTAAAACCGCGTGTCATGTTTGACGCCAGTAACATTACATTACGACTTTATGACCGCATATTAACGTTCGCGTCAACGGTAACGTGACGTCATCATAGCTTGCCACAACTTATTAGGGTACAGAAGTTCTACTCTAAACATTTCGCCAAAATCAGCTTTAACACAGAATTTAATACTAAGGTGGCGCTCCACAGCAACCCTTGGCTAAACTACGCATATATAGTCTGCCTCCGTTGTCATGCCAACTTAATCGAGTGGAGGTTATCAAAACTGACATACGACCGGTTTTCAAGTGCAGGTTTTCAAGGTAAAGTAGAATTTGAGAATAGAATAGAATAGATTGTTTATTTGCACAGAAAGTAGGTACAAGATACAGATGTTACGATAAAATAATATAAAAAATAAATAATATAAGATAAGATAATATAATATAAAATAAGAAATAAAACTGGTGCCCAATGAATTGCACCACTTTTATTTTTTAGAAACGTGTTTTCTTCGAACGTGATTCGTTTCGACTAAGCCTTCTTCTACATTTTCTTTGTGTTTGTCACCACAGTTGTAGGTAATACTACGCAAACAAAATGGGCCCATAAAAATACCATAAAACATTCGTGACTTCGTCCGATACACCATTAGTCCATTCAATACCAAAAACATAATTAGTATGGCGTTACAGTCTTGTGGAGAAAGTTTTATGATAAAATCAATAAATCCCGTTGTTGTCATGGAGGTTTAAGGAGGAGCAGGTTTTTTTATTGGGTTATGCTTTTAACAGTCGATGGCGGTCTCCGTGCTATGGTTGTTGTCCGGGTCGTAATCCATCATAACGTGGTCTGACACCTCCAGGGCACGGCCCGGACATGGTCGTGTTTGAACAAGTCCATATAAAATCGCTATTTTTTGAGCTCCACGGTCACGTCCCGGGCAGGGACTGAATACGTGTGGATCAACTTTTAATATGAGTTAATTATGCTGCTGGTAACGTGTTTATTTATTAATTTTCAAGTGAACTCATAGGCGTCGTCCTGATTGAAAGCGATCATCGCTCGGTCGCTTTCTATAAGCATATAAAACTCAAAACTCGAAGCATTTATTTGAATTAGATCATTTACAGGCACTTTTGAATTGTCAAGGTCGGTCGGTCAAAAAGATGAAGCTATTTGCACGTTCCAAAGCGTAGATCTCTATGGAGAAGAACGTGCAAGAAACTCCACGGACACTTTTTTTTTAAATGGATGTGTTTGGGAGACTAAAAACGAACACAATGTTTTTACTTTCCCAGCCTTCAAAATAAAAATAATAAAGTTTATTAACTATTTATTTCCGATAATATACATTAAATAAAGAAATAATTTGTTGAGAAAAATAATAAGTAGGTACCTACCCAAATTAATTTCAACAATTTCTTTAATTATATTTCTACTGAACGATCATGGAACATTAAAAAAATAATAGTTAAAACACTCATTTATAAATTAAACCTAGTTAAAATAAATTAAATTTAACGCCAGACCTCGTAAACTTTGAACGTTATTATAATAGCGACTAGACACGGCATGTAGAAATATTAATAGAGACATGAAATTAATCATGTTTTTGGCGAATAATGTGCTGTTCTTGAGTCATAGTAGATATATATCACATCACACTATTATTATCACACTAATATTATAAAGGCGAAAGTTTGTGAGAGTCTGTGTGTAAGTTTGTTACTTCTTCACGCGCAAACAGCTGGACCGATTTCAATGAAATTTGGTGTAGAGATAGTTTGAGTCCCGGGAAAGGACATTGAATACATTGGCGACAGGTAGTTAAAATAAAGACGAAAGTTGTGAGTGTGTGTGTATGTTTGTTACTTCTTCACACGCATACGGCTGGACCAATTTTGATAAAATTTGGTATGCAGGAAGCTGACACCATACTTTTTATTCCGGGAGTGTATGCCCTTCGAATAATTTTCGACATTCGCGGGTAACACCGCGGGGCGCACGAAAGTTTGTATGTATGTATGTTTGTTACTCTTTCACGTCAGAACGGCTGAACGGATCTTGATGAAATTTGACACAGAGGTAGATTATAGTCTGGAATAATTCATTGGATACCTACATACATTTTACAAAGTATGTTCCTTGGGATAATTTTTGACGTTAACGTGGGCGGAGCCGAGGGCGGTAGCTAGTAGTAGATAATTCAAGACGGTGAGGTTAATAACCCTGTGTTATAATAACGTATTAATGTCTAGACACGTACATACAAGTACTGAATAGCTTAGTTAGCTTTATTATAGCTAAAATCAACATAATGCTACAGAGGCCCCTACTATAAAGTCTTAAAACGATCATGATTCCGCTCTAAGAGGGAGACGGACATCATCGGAATGATGGCACTAGCACGTCATAGTAGGTCTGCAGTACCTTAAATTAACGTATTTTAGTTTTGCTGAGTACTGCTCTATTTATCTAATCCCCCCCCCTCCCATTTAATCAGATAAGAGAAGATCGTGGATAAATTATAACAGCCACACAGGTCTATCTTCAAGGTTAAGCAACAGTTGTCGAGGTCGGTTTGTCGATGAGTGATCATCGATTGGTCCCAGCTGTATTTTTTTTTAAAACGTTGTCTCACACTAGGAATTTCTCCTGTACCGTGGGTGCATTTTCAAACATACAAAAACAGCCAGACCCGGAGCAACTATCTGTAGGCCACACAAATATTTTTTCCGTGCAGAAATCGAACCCGCGAAATGCAGTGCAGCAGCCAATCACTCAACCACTGCGCCAACCGCACCCGCACCGCATTACCGCATTTACTTGTCATTTTCACTTTTGACGGTTGTTGGGTCCGAATCCCAGTAGTCTGAAAACCAGTCGTTCCAGCGGGTATCATGCTCCCCAATAACTGGGTGGTTCTATGTAAAATCCTGGTATTCAACTGCTTTGGTAACATTAGAAGTCATTCCCAATAAGCTGGACAAAGGCATGCAGATTGCTCCTCACTGACTCAAAATACATTACTGTCTGTGCATGGTGGCTCAGGGGGCGAGCGGGCTGCGTCAGCGGCTGAGGGGCGCACGGGCGGTGCTCGCACATTTACTGGCTCCGAACGTAGCTTGACTTAGATTCTTACTACGATCAAGACTTTTTTTATTTATTCACTCCTGGAATTGATCAGTCGACGTAGCTTCGTCAACATATGATAAACGTGGACTAAATAACAAGCTGGTGTAATACACGAATTCAAGTTACAAACGCAATGTCTTGGTCGTGGTAAGATCTGCCCGCGCCGCCTGTGCGCCGCTCAGCCACCGCTGCAGCCCACGCGCCCCCTCAGCCACCGCACGCCTCCAACCAGTCGTAGGCATGCCATGCATAGACATTACGAATCACCAGCCATACTCGTACTATGATTACCGTGGTAACAGTCACCCAATTGTTTTCCGGCCTATCTTGATACACATTAACTGCGAGCGATTTACTCCAAAGAACAAAATGCTTTTGGGCTCTAAACAAAGCGACATTTAATCCGCGATAACAATTGCCATAAAGTCCAAAATGTGATGGTCATGTGGTCCATCCCTTATAACTTTGTGACACTTTTGTCTCAGGAACGCAGTAATTTTTGAATGCCACGCCATACTACGCCTTGCAAATTTCAAAGTCGTACATATACAAAAGCACGATAAAGTGATCTTAACTAGTTTTTTTTAGGATTAAAAATAATAATCAAATGCCTCCTCTCGTTTTGGGCGGAGTGGGAGTGTGTGGCTCTTACTGGCTAAAATCCATCCATGTTCCTTCAATTGCCTTTTGCATTCAAGGGGTCGCCGTAACTCTTTCGAACAATCGCTGAAGTTGAACTAGCCTCAGCACAGTAAAGCTTAATGTTATTTAGAATGAAGTACCAAAATCGATCGATTGAAATTTAAATCATTCTAAAAGATGTACAGTCAACAAAGCTATTTGGTATGCAGGCAGCTAACTTCCAACTACTTTTAAACAATGTTGTGAGTATGCTGAGTAGACAATTATTGTACACCACACTCGTAAGTACGTCATAAGCTAAAAATGTTATAATGCAGATTAGAAGTAAATATTAGCAATGCAGTGGAAAATTTAATATTTTCGCCTGTATACCAAATAACTTTGTTGACTGTACACCTTAATACGAATGCGTGCATAACAATTTTGTGTTGAGAGTACTTTACCAAAAAAAAACTGAAATAAATTTTATAGAACGAAAAAACTCATGCAGCTAAAAAATTAAAGCACGTACTGTGTGAGAAATAGCATTATTTGTATTACAAGAACAAAACAAATGGTTCTGCAACATAAATCTACTTTTTAATATATGTTGATGTGTGTACCTATATAAAATACTTAGCAAAGCCTTTAGGTACGTGGTGCTATCTAGAAGTATATAAATCAGCTGTCGAAAAAGGTTCTAAGCTTATCTTTTGAACCTTGAGATCGCTCGCTTAAACGGTATGCTAAAAATGCTTTTAATGAACCTACGTACTATACAGTGGGTTCTGTTTTTGTTATTTAGAATATGCATTGAGTGTTTATAAATTAGGTATAATTTCAGTGGTAAACAAGAACTATTAAACGTTTTTTACTGTGTTTGTTATGAGGTGTACAATAAAGTATGTAATAAATAATAATAATAATAAATATTACCCTCTACTGTGATCTCTCTCCCACTCATATGTTTGCTCTAAGAAAACTCAACTTTGAATTATACTCGCATTTGTACAAGAAGTTGTTTATCACTGTTTACTATTATTAATGTTGTTTTGTACACTAATGTCTCAACTCTTGCAATAGGACTGTACCTATTGAAAGAATTAGCTTATAAAGATTTAATTACTAATAAATATATTTTATCCTCACTTTCTTGACCAAAATAACCTGAACTAAGTTAACGATCATTCTACTGTCGGCTTGATGAAACACTACTGGTATAATATATTTAACCTCAAAGTCATTTAAAATAACAGTTACGCTTCGCAACTTTTCCAGCTACAATGCAAAATCCAACAATATGCAAAAATTCAATTTACAAAAAGCACCCCTAATACAAACCAAACAGCGATTAACCCCACAGCGCTTTTCGCCTCAGCAACTAAACACCGGAAGGAAGGCATTACCCAGCACCTTAACCTATTCAAACGGCCAATTATAGTGTGAATACACCGTAACAATTCTATGCATTCTAAACGAGCAGCCCCCATCTGATGGGGGCCGCGAACCCTTTGCCCCCTCACGTAGGGGTCGAAGTCCCCATACCTGAAAGTTTTTCTGGAAGTTGTTTATTGACTTTAAGTTCACCTTTGAGTGTGTAGTTTTGTTTTTGAGTGGGCGGATAGGACCCCAATAGATGGACCTTTATTGACCATGACAAAGTCGTAACCCCAATGTGACATGTTTCTAAATGAATGTGCCGAAAAAGGGTATTAACATAAAATGTAAGTTTCATCTGGATTTGACAGGATTTCCTTACAAGTAGCGGGGTCATTGTTTATTTGGTTCGATTCATGTCTCAAAAGTTCTGAAGTGACGACCGCGTATCGGAAGACACAGCGTTTGAAGGCCTCCCACAAGGTGGACTGATGACCTGGTAAAGGTTGTGGTCATCCACTGGATTCAAGAATCTCAGGACCTGATGATGTGGTCTGTGGACAACTTTCAGCTCAAATGATGACGATGATAATGTCCTTACTTTGATATTGTTCGTCAAATCGTTGAGCTCCTTAAAGTTTTAAGTTTGAGCTACACGATTACTGACAAATGCTTGCACTGTCTGGACTCGTTCACTCAAATCTGTGTGGTACTTTCCTCAAAAGGCCACTTCAGGCATTAACCTACATGGTTCTCATACATATGATTTGACCAGTACGATTGTTTGGACTTTAAAAGAGACTTTGACCTGTGAGTTTGTTTCGGCGTTTTTTCTCAGGGTAGTCAGCTAGGAAACACCGGCCTCATCTAGTTTAAAATTACCCTAATACATTGTCGTTTAAGAGTGTTATGTTTAACCTACTTATAAAATAAATATCATTTATCAAATGCGAATCAATTGATGGTTAATAACTAATAGGGAGTTATTTATTTGAGCCTACTAACTGCTAACAATTAATCAAAAAACTCATTCTAACGACATTAAAAAAACCATTGATTGAGGTAACTTCGGATAAAACAACTCGCTTTAACCCATCATCAACTGCCTAGCCTTTTCCCAATTATATTGGGGTCGGCTTCCAGTTAAACCGGATTCAGCTGAATACCAGTATTTTACGTGGAGCGACTGCCTACCAGACCTCCACAACCCATTAACTGGGTAACACGGTACTCCTTGGTAAGACTGATGTCCTGCCAGGGTTGCGGAACCTGTTCGCAAGAGTCACCGCGGCCCTGGAACGCAAAGAGCTTTAGAAGGAACACGGATGGGTTTTAGTCAGTAAGAGTCTGACACGCCCTTCCGCTCCACACAGAGCGGAAGAAGTCATTTGATGATTTCCCATCCTTAAAAAAAAAAAGACTGGTGTCAGGTTTTCTCGCTTCTAACTATCCGTAACGACTGCCAAAGTTCTACAAATAACAGCGGGGACCTTTGGGGCTTAGCGTGCTTTCCGAGGCACGGAAGAGTCTTGATATGTTAAGATAGTCACCCATCCACAGACCAACCTCGGCAAGCGTTGCTTAACCTTGAAGATCGACCCGTGCGGCTATTATTATCCAGCCATAACAACAACAACAACCCACCAACACCCGGGGTACAACTCGACTTTACCCATTCCACGATATTTATTTTATAAAGCAACCATTTTCGCATACCAAGAATTCTTCAGTAGCCTGTATTTATTGAAGCTATGTACTGTAATGGTATATTAGAATGTTACTTTTTTTCTTTAAAAAAGTCATTCGGAGGAATCCCATTCGATGGAAATTGTCGGTAAATATTCACCCTCACCCCTAAGCTTTACGTAAGGGTGTTCGTACCTGTAACTTTTTCTAACTTCCCTATACGTCTTTGGGGATTTTGAATGTGTATTTTTGTATAAAATTGCTACCGTTGTACTGTATTTCTGGCAGTGGCAATCGGTTACTACAACTGAGAGAAAGAAAAAATCTTCGTCGATCGTTCGGAGTGAATCGTAGCCAATTCGTATTTAAAGGTACTTGGCACACGTCAGTCGTATCGAAACTAGTCTTTAATAATCTTGGTCTCTTAGGATCCGTTTCTTAATTGAGAATTTGCTGTTAAGAACGTGTCAAATCTTACTTTAATGCCAATGTTTGACAAATTAATAGGCTAAAGTAGAGTTTCGCAAATTAAAACCTTCAAATTCGAAATTCAGAAATCGGGTGTAAGTCTGTTTAAAACTTCTTACTACGCTAGGTAGGTAGACTAACAAACTTTCTATTGTTATCACTGATTGAAAATTACAAACAGTTCAAAAGTATTTTACTCCTAAATGTCACGTGGTCAATCCCAATGTCAAGGATAGAACGTCAATTTGTCGCAAGCCTTACGTCAAAGTGTTGCGGTCGACTATACCTACGTTGTGGAGCTTTGTAGCGCAACCCTAAAATATGAAGGGTTCATGTGGATTAAGTACACACATTCATAATAATCCTTCGTACTTATCCTAAGAAAACTTTCTCTGCCGTAATACATTAGGCAACATATGCGTAGAAGGGCTACGGCGTAGATGACGCCGACCGCTACGCGCTACGCGCTACGAGCTACGATAAATTACCGTAGCAACGTGGCTACAATTGCTACACTCTACGACTGACTTACTAAAACTTATTTAACCCTTCCTTTAACATGTGATTTAGTATGTTTTTGTTTTTGTCTTATTCTCCCTTCCTTGTTAACTCGGGGAACAAGATAAATATGTCTCAAACGATTCTGATACAGTTTTATTACTGTACTTTATCAAATCATATTAGGCAATAAAAATACGGAGAATATGGCGAGCATAAAATCAACGATTGTAAAAGATCTGTGTTGAATAAGGTCACTTTAATAACAAACCTAGCTCAGCTTCATAAAGTTTCATCTGCAATGGAGGAAAATTGCACAATACAGAAGAATTTTTATTTCTAACCGTAAATCAAGTTACAGCTGTACTATATCCGAAAGCCCGCCAGTTCTGTGTCAGACTAAAAAAAAAACACTTAAACTTAATGGACCATTTCAGCTCAGTTCCGTGCCTAGAATGTTTCTAAGCTCGCCGATAACTTAACTCGGGCAAAATTCAGCAAAACAACGACCTAAACGCAACAAGTTTGAAGTAACTTTTAAAAGTTTTCATCATTGTTATGTGATGTATTGAAAAAAAAGACCTGGTCCGTACAGTATAAAAAAGATATCAAAATCAATGATTACTAACAAAAACAGGTTTTGGTAATAAAAGTTGGACGATAAAACTCGGTGGAGCCCCATGAGAGCACAAAGGAAGGTCATAAAGGAGAATATTGTCGATATGGAGTTGCCATTGTGTGAGAAATATGATAATCTGGCGTTCAATTACTAGAGTGACGTCACGCCCTGATAGGCTTCTAACAGATTTCGGGCGTACAATTAAGCTTTTTTGTTTTGTTGTGATAATAACATTAATCTTAATTATAATGTAAATAGAACTCCGCAGATTGTTACGTTAAATACACATCCGCTTTTCCTTGAAACGGGTGGTAGATCTTTAGTATCTTAGGAAATGGGGCTCGCTAGGGCCAGGGCCTGTCAGGGTTGCGGAATTTGTTCGAAACAGTCACCGCGGCCCTGGAACGCAGGGCTTTAGAAGGAACACTGATGGATTTTAGTCAGTAAGAGTCTGACACGCACTTCCACTCCACCCAGAGCGGAAGAAGTCATTTGATGATTTCCCATTCTTAAAAAAAAAAAAAAACGTCTGCATCTCGGGACGCCCGACAGAAATGATAACTTAAACTAATCTTAGTCGAACTATTTAATATGGGAAGCGTCTGTCCGAAATACGACTAGCACTGTGGGTTAGAGTGAAAGAGGAAGAGCCTGCCTACTGCTGCCGTATGCGTGAGTGAAAGGGAAGCCAGACAGACTGGCGCCGTAACGCGTAACGTTACGAAGCGGTTTACCCTCCCATAAGAAGTTGTCACTTCAAAAAGAAAAGATCTTTAATATCTAGGTACCTACACAAAACATTCATTGTCTTAGGGAATTCACTAGTATTCAGTCTTTTAACGATAAGCTACGAGTTCTAGAATATAATATCTATTGCCATACGTGAGTCTTGCAAAACTCGAAAATTATTTGAATATTGTTTTTTCTGCTTTATTGTTTCAATACTGGGCTGGCTTAGGAATATAAAATATTACAATCTAATCTATTTTAGGTGGTACGAAGTTCACCGGCCTATTTTTCTATATTTAAAATCGGGCCGGATCAGAAACTTTGGCTTCTTCGGGAGCAATTACTTAAAAGAGAAACTTTGTAACAGTTTTGCAATAGGACTTGAACTGAATTCATTGTGCTACGCGGTGACTGTTTATTTTTGGAACAGTTAGAATTTGTTTTGATTGTAGAAATTAATGAATGAAAAAAGGCCATATTAAATGATAATGATAAATGATATTTATTTTGTAAGTAGGTTAAACATCACACTTTTACACGTCAATCTTTTTGGGTAACTTTAAACGAGATGAGGCTGGTGTTTCCTAGCTTACTACCCTGAGAAGAAACACCGAAACAAACTCAGAGGTCCAAGTCTCTTTTAAAGTCCATACAATCGTACTGGTCAAACATATGAGAACCATGTAGGTTTAATGTCTAAAGTGGTCTTTTGAGGAAAGTACCACATAGATTTGAGTGGACCTGTCCTGACAGTGATAGATTTTGTGATTAACATTAGGTATGTTATCTTCTTCTTCATTCTAGGTGTGGCTCCATTGACTTCGGATCGGCGGTTGTTCGCGTTTTCCAATTAGCTCGTTGTTCAAATTTATTTATTTACGATCATCGCCCGTGTTTTTATTTGAAAAAGAAATTTCAACTAAATCGGTTTAGTAGATTCAAAGCGAATTAGCTGTGACAGACGAGCGGACAGACACAGGAGAGAACCTTTAAGGGTTCCGTGTTTCATTCGGAGGACGTCCGGAACCCTTCGCACAAATTTAAGCTCTCAAACAGTAGACGAGCTTATAGGTAGGGTTAAATTAAAAATTCAAACATGAAAGGTTCAAACGATGAAAAACGCAGAACATAATCCTTTTGACTTTTAATAGGATTACTTGTTCAATCGGATTGGAAAGCAGAGCATAAATATAGCTACAGACATGAGTAAATAAAAAATCAACGAAAAATTGAAAAAAGCAATATGTGTGCCTTTCAATATAAAAATGATTTCACTTCGGTGCTCTTTCTTTGAAGCTTGTATGTAAGTTTGTACTATTAAAATTAAAAAAATATATATCAAATTATTATACGTAAAGAAAAAACTCGAACTAGAATAAATACAAATGTGAGATTTGGCATAGTTAAAGTTTATTTATAGATGAAGTTAAGATTTAAAAAAAAAACTTTAATTAAAACATTTGAGCAACCACTACATCCTAAAAAAAATACGCGAATTCATCGAACTACCCTCAAAACCCACTCACAAAATATATTTCTACAAAAGCTCCATGAATTCCATCAGTGAGTAACACGATATCAGATTATTCGAACTACCACATAATGTACCTTGAATAGTAGATAAATCACCCCCTCCCTCACACATTAACAAGGGCACGAAGAGGGCTCGAAAATATTTGGGTTACGTGAAATGTAATATTATAGCAGTGACGAAACCTTGATCTTTTTTCACACCCTTTCAAATATTGTACAGTTGAACTAGCTATTTGGTATACAGGTAATTTGCAAAGTAGCTGCAGGGTCAACTCAAAGTACTAATATAATTGTTTGGTATTTTTTACCCAAGGCTGATCTGAATGATGTGTATTTCGGTTCATCAAAAATTGCGTTTATGCACGTTATAAAAACAAGGTGTGTTCGTCAATGTGTCATATACATCAAGTGACAAGCCGGTTGATGGGTGAGGTTTGTTACTAGTGTATGGTGCTGGTGCCATCAACAATAATTTTGACAAGCAAAATCAGCTGACGCTGTACGAACTGCCGCTGATAGTGTAATCATCAATCACGTCTGAGGCGCTTTTGGTAGCTAAATTAATTTGACTCTGATTAATAAGAATATAATTATACGTAATTAATATTATATTGCTCTGAAAAAATAAATGACTGGCTACAAACAAAAATTTTGGCAGAATACTGTACTACATTTTTGCCGGCATACCAAATTCTTTGTCCTACTGTACCTAATATACGCGGAGGGAGTGAAGTGGAGGCGATCATCTGTTCTTGGTTAAGATTATAGCGGTAGGTTCAGCGGGTTGATTTTATAGACTTCTTTGTTAGGGCTACTTACTCAGCCGATAAGCCTCTCTCATATCGATGTATACTGCCGAATTCCCAAACACAACTCGATATTAGGTCAATCCTGCCTGTCATTTGTGTATTCGAGGAACTGCTAAGTAATTAGTGTATTCATTAGTGGTATGTCGAAGACATAATAGTATAGAATTGGTCATTTTATGATGTATCATAGGTTAGGTCAGATTCGAAAGAACTTAGGGCAATCTGACATGGTTAGGGTCAAATGGGATGACGGGAGCTACGGCGAGCGAGCAAAGCGAGCGAACTAAACTCCCGTAATCCCATTCATGTTAGGTTCTTTTAAAACTTTTTCATTAGGTAGTTTCTGATTGCGTTTTCAAATATGGGCATTAATCAATCTTTAACTAGGAGTTATGTAAAATTAGCGCCAAGGCTTCGTTCTGGTCACTTTCCATCAGCAAAATTTGCTTCCTAATGCGTAAGTCTGCATCGCCTAATTGCGAGAGATGTAACAAAATTGAAGATGTGCAACATTTGTTGATGGAATGTGCTAAGAATAAAGATGAAAGGGAATCTTTGGCTAGGGAGTTCAAATTAAACATGTGGGATGTTGGTCTTATCCAAAATATATTGGCATACCCTAAATCAGAAAGGACTAAACGCATAATTTGTGGTTAATTAAATCACAAATTATGCGTTTAATAATTTCTTGCGGGCAATAATTTCTTTCCTAGTTATAGTTTATACATAGATTCATAATAATAAGATAGAAATATTTGTATAGTGTGTAAATAGAGTATAAGGTACAATGGGGTTGACGTATCCGTGTGGATAAAAACCCCTAATAAATAAAGAATTTAAAAAAAAGTAAAGAAAAATATGGGCATTCTACACCAAATTCAAATGCTATCTTCAGTAACTGTAATACCTACCACAGTCTAAGATTTACCATAGGACTTTACTTACAGTAATGGTTGTGGCGGGCCCATTCAGTGGCCCGACTAATTAACCTTTAAGTAAATGGCTGTATAAAACTTTTGCATCAAAGTTTTCTTCTGCGAAATCTTACGAAGTCATACTAGCATCTTTCATTTACAGCAGCAAGAAATATACTGGTGACTTTGGGTAACTTTAACGTTAAGGTTCACACAGAAAACGCGATGGGACAATGCAAAAATAACGTGACAACGGGACAGCAACGTAGCAATGTTGCAAAAACGTGACAAAGATGCCTAGCCTTTTCCCAACAATGGGGTCGGCATCAAATTTAGCCGGATGCAGCTTAATACCAGTATTTTACACGGGACGACTGCCGATGTGACCTCCTCCCAGTAACTGGGTAAAACGAAAAACATATGTGACTTTATTCATTGTAACATATAGTTATATGAAAACACGTTGTCGCATTGTCGCGTCGCGTCTGTCTACGGGAGCCTTTAACCTTTCAACCTACCTCTACAACCTCTGTAAATGTAAGGTCACGGAATATGGCCACCTTTTGGGTTTACGAGCACTTTTATTGGTCACACTATTTACTTTTATGTACACTATTAAATCAATGTAAAGTTGTTAAGTAAATAGTGGTTCTAAATTGTTGTGGGATTATTATTTTCATGACTTTGAATGTTTGACTTTAAAACTATATACAGGGTTAATTTTTAAAGTGTGCGTGGTTCGCCAAATCCGAAACTATGAGGAATATCGAAAAACACTTAAAAGAGTCTCGAAGCCGATTTTTATGA
This sequence comes from Mamestra brassicae, assembly GCA_905163435.1. Classification (NCBI taxonomy): domain Eukaryota; kingdom Metazoa; phylum Arthropoda; class Insecta; order Lepidoptera; family Noctuidae; genus Mamestra; species Mamestra brassicae. The sequence continues at coordinate 14,767,963 of LR991006.1, read as the reverse complement.
AAACTAACACTACATTTTTGGATTTTTAAAAAATTGGTATTCCTAGCCAGGAACCGAACCTATTCATTTTGTGAAAAAAAAACACATCTTTATTATTACACCATCAAAAAGTGCCACTAATAAGGATTAAATTCTGGGAAGTAATAATACATGGCAAACTAAAGAAAATAGCTCATTTTTAACAAATTAGATTTCAAAATTTACGGGTTCGATTCCTGGCCAGGAATACCGATTATTTTGATGCAATTTTAATTTCTTTCTAAATCAGGTTCGACACTCCTTTCAGTGTTTTAAGATATTCCTCATAATTTCGGATTTGGCCATACACTTACACTTTAAAAATTCACCTTGTATAAGTGTAGTTATTTACTGGGCTACTTTTCGCCGATTTCGTCTGCGTAATATTACAGCCGCACAATTGGGCATACATCCAGATATCAAGCCGCTACTGAGAAATTCCAGATGGAAAACCCAAATAAACTTTATCCGAACTGGAAATAAAACCAGCATCTCATATTCATTAGTTTAATCCAAATCCGTTAAGACGTGAAGCACAACAAACAGATAGAAGAGTTACTTTCACATCTAAAATATTAGTTTGGAAAAAGGGGAAGTACTAATTCCATGCCATTCCTTTCCATGGAGCCAAGAGTGTCTGTAAATAAGTAAAGTATGTCGAATTTTATACAAGACCATTCTCCTCCTCCTTTATGCAGATTGTATAAACCGCATTATATTAAGCGCTCTAGCTATTTTATTTTCTTTCACACACGTTACAAGCAATTCCTTATTTACAGCCATTTCCATTTTTCTTTCAGCCCACCATTATATTCAATAATCTCATATGTGAGAATGTTTTCTTAGTAAACAAAGATGAATGCTGAGCTAAAATGTATTTTTTTAGGGTGAAGTACCCCATACATGGAAAAGGAGGGGAGAGAAACGTTCTTATAAAGGATTTAGTGTGTTCCGATAAGTTACAGAGTTTTTATTTTGTCAGCCTTGCGTGTTCACTATTGTGTGTAAAAGTGTTGATACGTTATATTTCGTGTGATGATAAACAGAAAAAAATAACAAATAGTGTCTGTCAATATTTCTTTGTTAAATTACATTTCTTAATGGGTTCCATTTAAAGAGTCTATATTATGGACTAAGATCTAAGAGAACTTACTTTTTAATTTCTTTTGCATTATATTTAGACCCATTAACTTTAATCTAAATAGGGAATATGCATGCAATTTTTTTATTTGCAAAATGAAACACTTATTGGCTCTAGTAAACATTTATGAAATAAATTTTAATACCTTCAACAGCGAGAAAGTTATATAGCTTCAAAGTGCCAATTAGAAAGAGAAGTCCGATACGAACTCTGACGTCAAATACCATGTCGCCTATACCGCTGCCATAGAAAACAGCGTCTTCGCGACATAGACAGATATATTTGTTTAAAACAATTATATCTCGTTTGTTTTTCGATCAATTTTGATTCTATTTACACCGTTAGTATTTTATTTTTGTATATTTTTAGATAAACTGTGTGTTTAAATACTAAATATTTTTTATGCATATTCTCTATTATTATTATTATAATCACATTCTGCATTTTTTTAAAAGACACAGCTACATTCTAGCTTACGAATCAAGGCATACACCTATAAAATATTAGCCTTAAAAATCTGAATAATGTTCTAAGAAAATTCTTAGGTGAATAACTTATTCGGTCAACAACCTGTGCAGTCAGATACAGTGACTTTAACTTCAACTTAGCTAAATAAGTTAGACTTTTCAAGAGTCTAATAGACAGATAACTTCATTGAACAGAGAGACTGCGTTATGAGATCGCACGGTTACGGCTAAGCTAGCTAAAGCCTGACTGCAATGACTATATATCACGGAAAATATAAGGAAGCTTACTTATAAATTAAATAAAGAAAGCTATCGTTATTTTCTGTCTAGTTGTCGCGATACCAGTCAACAGGGAATTTGACTGTCGCGTCGTAATAAACACTGGGGTGACTTTTTTTGATTCGTAGTTAACGCAACCGATGCGTTTCTCGATCAATAATTGTTAGTTATTAAATAGTAGTTTTTACTAATATTAATTTATTTGACCACGTGTATATTAATAACATATAAATAACCTGTGTATTTAACCTTAGTTTAGGTTTAAAGGCTCCACAGCTTACAAATATAAGCTACAAGCTGATGCCCGCGACTTCGTTCGCGTAGATATTAGCTTCAAAGAAAAATCAAAAAGTTTCTCCCATTTCCCCCTTTTGAAATTTCCAAATTCCTGTCACAATTGTGATCTCAAACGCATTTTGACAATTTTTAACCATTGGTTGAGTTAACTATGGATCAAAAAACTCTCCCTTAATCTAAGCAATACGATTCGGTATTAATAAAATCTTTCATATTATAATTTAGTCTTTCATATCATAATACAAGCTTGTTTTGGTACATGAATAGTGAAAAATTACTCTAAAAAAACGAATTTTAATTGAATAGAGCGTACAATTAATCGAAAAGTCAAGCATTTTCATGAGTTTATCATTATTAATCATAAAAATAACTGGTTGCAGCCACAAAATGAGCTAAGAATCTCATTATAATTATGTAGTGCAGCCAATTGGGTTTTTATTTTGAAAATTCATAATATATCTAAACTGTTTTCAAAAGTTATAACCAGACGAGTATACTTATGTTTCTAACAAATGTGCAATTTAAAAACTTTCACAAAATCAAGACAGTTTATGTCTCAATAAAAATGAAATTTTGGAAGCAAAAGAAATATACAAACAGGTTCATTCAACACATACATGAAATATTCAGTACTTTTCTTTATAAATGACTCCATTTATATGATGGAATACATTCAGTGTAAATACATTTTCTTTGATACCGACATTTTGACATTCATGTGTTTAACCTTAGTTTAGGTTTAAAGGCTTCACAGCTTACAAATATTAGCTACAAGCTAGCTAGCTACAAGCCCGCGACTTCGCCCACGTAGATATCAGCTCCAAAGAACAAATCAAAAAGTTCCTCCCATTTCCCTTGAAATTTCCAAATTCATTTCAGAGCGCTGCGCCAGCACTGCTCCGCTTTTAATACCTATCAAATATTTAAGCTTAAAATCTTAAATTAATTAATTCCTTGACAGACAATGCTGGGCCTAAACAATGCGGTGTAGAAGCATGAAAGAGTTTCTTTAATTTTCTATAATATTATAGTGAAAGTAAACAAGGAAACAGAGGTTCAATAGGACATAAAAGTTTGTTTAGAAATTCGTCATGAACTTCATTGGGCACACGACTAATTTAGTTTAGGAGCTCATAGTGAAATAATAACAGCCCCTAGGTTCGATATTTTCTTTAAGTGTTTTCTGACTTGCCTTGCCAAGGGGTACTACGGGATTACCCAGAAACTGGATTGTACAAATACTGACTTACTGACTTATTTTTCAATACCACCTTTTTTTTAGGGATGGGAAATCATCAAATGACTTCTTCCGCTCTAAGTGGAAGGGCGTGTCAGACTCTTACTGACTAAAACCCATCCGTGTACCTTCTAAAGACCTTTGTGTTCCAGGGCCGCGGTGACTCTTTCGAGCAAATTCCGCAACCCTGGTTCAATACTAACTTGCTGATTGGTAATTTTTGTTTTCTTAGGTCAGCATGAATTACTTCTGTTCGTAGCTTGTGTGTACACGAGAGTGGATATATGTCTTAGAATGTTATGACCTCAATTTGTACAAATATCAGTCAGGACAGCATTCAAAACAGTCGTAAAATCCACATTCATTTTAATTTCAAGTACACACATACGATTTTATTGTTCATAATTTATTTATTGATTTAGCCATCTGTCCCTTGGAATACGGCAAGATTTTTATGAGGTGACATTAAATTAGTTTTAATATTTTGTGAGAAAGAGACTAGAAGCTTATGGTTTTATAGATTTTAGACAGAGTAATTCATAATATTGACTACTCTTCATAATGAGAAAGTGGTTTAATCTTAACTAATAATGTACAATTGTTTTCATAAATACTTAACTAACTATATACCTACACTAGAAATAAAAACTCCTAACTAAATTAACCCTAAAATATGGCGTCAAAAAAATTCATCCGCATCGCTGTTGTATGGCAATGCTTATTCTTTGACCAAGGTAAAAGCCAGCCCTTGGGTCACGTGAAGTGTCAACTAAGCGTCTTAAATAATATAATATAATTTTAAATGTGAAAGTCAGTTTGTATGCTCCAATTTCACTTCTAAATTGCAGAAACTGGTGCGAATTGTGGATTTTTAAGTAAAAAAATCCCAAAATTATATTAATACTATAAAACATTAACTTGTTTAGTACAAAATATTTAAAATAATAATATATATTTTCACATAGAATTAAGAGACGAAACGACCGTTAATCTAAACCACATCGGCTAAAAGCCACGAACCTAAAACGCAGACCCATTATAATTTAAATAAAGTCACCAATTAATATCAAAAAGCTCTTCAATGTCCCAGATAATTACTGAAAGCGAGAAAATAAAACTAAATTAGACACACTGACATTCAAAGTAACCTCATTTTGTGAAACACATTAAGATAATCAAGTAAATTGTACTCATCAAAATTTTCAAAATGTCAACGAGACTCACCACAAAGTACTATTGTTTAAGTTTACGTCATAAAGGACTTTTCTGGCCCCTTTTTAATTAAAGGCCCTTACACGATGACTTTTGAGACGTAAAGGTGGACCCTAATCCGTGGTTAATGTCTGCACACGTCTGAAAATATTTGGTACTTTTTATGAATAAAGTTTCGATTGTGTTCGTCGCGGTGAGTGAAAGATCTATTGAATAGTTGAGTACCGTTTCAAATGATTTACTTCGAGGCTTAATAATAGCTGCATACCATTATTTTACATGAAGCAAGTGCATATTCCCTTACGCCACGGAGACGTGGATGCTGCAAGAGATAGAAAGAAAGAAGATAGACGCTCTGCAAATGTGGTGCTGGAGAAGGGTGCTCGGAGTATACGGACGGAGTTTCGCAAAAATGCATCCATACTCGAAGAATTAGCCATCAAACTGCGCCTATCAGCTCAAGTACAAACTCGCACCCGCAAGTTCTTCGGACACGTCTCTAGGCGGGACAGTGTGTCGAAGGCACCAGGCCGCGCGGTAGATCACCCATGCGATGGACCGATCACATCAAGTCTGCTGTGGGCGGCACATTGCATGACTGTGCCAGGGTGACCGTTAACAGGTAAAAATGGCGAGAAATTATCAAGAAGGTCTTAGTTTCCCGGAACGCTACATGACGACCACGAACGATCTGACAAGAGCGTTCCCGACAGAGGAGAAGAACTGCAAATTTGACCGCCGCAACCTAGTTACAATATTACGTATAATATTATTCCTCTTGGTAAGGCTGGTTTATGACTATCGCTATTTTCTTTTTTAATTTTAGAAGGGTTTGCTCTTGACTCTAGTCTAGATCATAGATGACAGAGACAAAGTCGACGATGGAGCGAGCTTACCCAGAAGAAACCTGTTCACTCTAATTATGAAGAGATTAGGATTGTATCGATTACGTTATCGATTGTTAAACTTCTACAAATGACAGCTGGGACAAACGGCTTAATGTGCTTTTTGAGTCTTGAAGCACTCAAGACTCTCGGTATGTGTGGATGGTCCACAGACTGATCTCGGCAAGTAAAGTGTAACCTTAAAACGATCTCTGCGACTATTCTCCAAAAGTTCTGCTAAATTAATTCAATCTGACATTGACACCTGTCAAAAGTAATTTATTTATAAGTTGGTTTCTGTTAATTTGTTTTTGACATAAAGCCCGAGGCAGGTACGGGTTAGAATTTTAGGTTAGTACTTGTTGTTTTATAAAATAGGTACCTTTAGAGTATCGGTTTTCGGTTATTAATTTATGCATTAAACATTGGTGTTTAGACTCGGCTAACATTTTAGGTGGTAACATGAATTATGTATTTTGTTTTAATGAATTTTAGCAATATAATAGCAGAGCATTAATTGGGCATGAATTTTTGAACGTGGTCGCAATCACGATGAAATGATTTTGGGAATGTTTGTTTTGAATATTAATATTATTTAGTTTTTAAAATAGATAATGTGAACTGTAGTTAGTAAGTGATTATGTTTGTGTTACAGGGCGACGTTATCGCTTAGCGATAAAGCCCTCAAAATAAAGAAAAAAAAATTGCTCTTATTTTTTTGCTAGCTTAGTTTGTGGCCCACTGCTGGACAAAGGCCTCCCCTTTCTCTTTCCATACCCCTCCATCCTGAGTAATGTCCATGTAAAAACCGCAAATTTCATCAGATCATCTGTCTCATCACCTTGGCTGCGGTTGACCTCGACGGCGACGTCCTCCATTAGCATCCACTAAGTGACGTGATCTGACTACGTAGGTTCAAATTCGAATCAAAATTCAAAAGTCCCTTCAAAAGAAATCCCAAAACGCCAGACAACATACTTCACAATTCCGCCAACACTAATTTGACATCATTCACACGAAACTCTCTCAGACTCTCGACCATGGCTTTGCAACTTATTTTCATTTTTCAAATACGAAAATGTGTCATGAATAATAAAAAAAAACACCTACAAAAAACTTCCCAGCGTCAGCCCTAACCGCTAAACCAGCGCAGTATGATTGATCACTGTTTACGACGCGCGCGACCGCTCCATCTGTACCTTGACATCTTAGGTGTAGCACTGGCTTTTAAATTTCCATAAACGAGCGAAATTATTTAGTGGGAGTTATAAATTATTCTGATCAGCGTTAAAATCATGGAGTCAGCTCTCTGTTTTACTAGTTACGTTGATTTACGTCAAGTGAAAGTTGACAGGTGATAGGGCGGGGATGTCAGCAAGTATTTTTCGTCTGATACTTTGAAGTTAGTTTGTTGGTATTTGTTAGCTGCAAAATTATTTTATTGGACAGGTACTAAATTAAATCCATGAAATTGAACTATTTTTAAACCGACTTCAAAAAAAGGAGGAGGTTCTCAATTCGGTTGTAATTTTTTTATGTTGTTACCTCATTCTCCGTCATTTGTGAACCGATTTCAAAAAGTCGATCTTCAAGGTTAAGCAACACTTGCCCAGGTTGGTATGTGGATGGGTGACCATCTTTACATACCGAGTTTGCCCGTGCCTCGGAAAGGATGTTAAGCCGTGGGTCTCAGCGTTATTTGGAGATTTTTAACAGTCGTTACGGATTGTCAAAAGCCAGTAAATCTGACTCCACTCTTGCCAAGAACTATCGTGTTACCCAGTTTTTGGGTTGTGGAGGTCTGGTAGTTAGCTGCTCCACGTAAAACACTGGTATTCAGCCGAATCCGGTTTGACTGGAAGCCGACCCCAATATATGTAGTTGGGAAAAGGATAGGTAGATGATGATACCTGTATTGTGTAAAAGGTAACGTTTGAGTACGGTTTTATTTACATAGATATTTACAACTGTTTTAATAAATACTTAACTAACTATTTACACTAGAAATAAAAATAAAAACCAATATTTATATATTTATTGGGTATATACATAGTTAAATGCATTATTTGCAGCAAAGAGTTATAAGTATCTATCTGATAATTTCCAAAAAATTATGACATTGCTTTTTTATACCCAGCTATTGCTGCCCTAAAGTCTTCCCAAGCCCTTTCATACATTCTTCTCGCGAGCCTCTCATGTTGCGCGTCCAAATCATCTCGCCACATAATTCTGGTCTTCCCTCCTTTATTAATAACTCTAGTTAATACCGTAAATCTCACAGGAAAATTCACCATGAATCTGTGGATCACATGCTTACGCATGTTTGTGTGAATGGTCAATGCCTTTTTCCTCATGGGGTGGGTCGCCCCCATCCCGTCTAAGTAAGCCATCGCTCAGCTGACTGTTACAACTGACGTGGGACAAAAAGCCATTAATACACTATAATGCTTCCGAATCTATAGGTTTAGAGGGATCGAACATGACCGGACATATACGATATTATAGTCACTTTTATGCCCAAATAAAATGAAAAATAAGATGGTTTTAATTCAAAAGGCTTAATAGTTTTAAAGACAGCTGTACGGGTCAATCTTCCATCTTAAGCAACGTATGTCAAGGTCTGTCTGGGAATGGGTCCGTGGCTCCATAAGGGTGTTTTTTTACTTAGGTTAGCCAATAATTGTTCACACATTACATTTTAAAGTACACGTGCAAGTATAAGTGTTAAATTATACATTTCTATTATAACAATTTATTGGAATTGTTAAACAAAGCATAAAACTAGTAAATTAACAAAGAAATCAAAATAAGCGTATTAAATTAAAAATGATTACCACACCAATCGATCGATCGTCGATAGATGGCATCGATCGACGTTGATCGATTGGTGGCTTTAGCTGATCGAGGAAAACCGGGCGACAAACAATTGGTATGCCTAACACCACCACCCTAATATACCAAAACCCTACGCTGTCTGGAAGGCTCGTTAAATCGATGGCCCGGCTGTCACTTCAGATCGAACTTTGAATCAATCAATCAACTCAATCTTTAAATGCAGTCAGTAGCCAGAACATATGTCGTTCGTCTTGCAAATGGGTATTGAATAACCCAATCACTACATTGTGGAGGTCAAATTGATTCATACGCGCATTTTCCGTTTTTTCCCGGTACCGTAAGAAATTCGGGAAATCCTTTCTTCTTAGTGCTTCCCTACACTTCCCAAAGAACCTACATGCCAAATTTCAGCTTTTTACGACCTTCGAGTTTTGGCTGTGCATTGCCTCTCAGTCACTCAGTTACTTATCAGTAACGGAAGAATTGGTATTGAATTGTACCCGGTTAGATTCTTACGTACTAAAACCCATCCATGTTCCTAAAGCCCTTTGCGTTCCAGGGCCGCGGTGAACGTATACGCCTTTTTTAAGGATGGGAACTCATCAAATGACTTCTTCCGTTCTGGGTGGAGTGGAAAGGGCGTATCAGACTCTTACGTCCGAATTGGACTGCTTATCTGACGTCTACAATCCAGTTAGTTAATCTATACTTCTATATCTATACTAAAATTATAAAGAGGTTTTATATATTTGAGATTTATATTTTTATATGTAACGAATAAACTTAAAAGCTACTGAACCGATTTGAAAAATTCTTTCAATAGATAGCTACATTATCAGCAAGTAACATAGACTATATTTTATCCCCGTACTCTTATGGGAACGGGAACTACGCTGGTGAAACCGCGTGGCGTCCGCTAGTACCTTTATAAACTTACCCTTGGTTAGACTGGACGTGTTACACCCAAGTGTGGCAACGTTTTCTACTTCTCCACGCTCCAAAATAAGATCTTGGATAGGTATCTACCTACAGTACACCTCTATATAATCTTACGAGATTATAAAACCTGACATTAACGATATCTTCTCCCATCCAAAGTCCCAAACATTCATAAAAAGAAATTAAAATAAGAGGAAAAAAGGGAACCTACTAAATTAGCAACCACGTTCCAACCTTAATAATCTCCAGGAAGACAAAACTAATCTACAATCCCCTTCGTTCGAACAATAAAAGAGCAATTTCTTCAAAATTTAATAGAAACGCAACACCCTTGGACCTCTTGAAATATTCGCAAAGAAAATGTAAGAAATCTCATCAGAATCTGAGGGCACCGCGACTAACAACAAAAGAGGAGGAAGCAGCAAAATGAATCTTTTTTTTTTCTTCTAAAACTCGTAACAATTGAAACAAAAGTAAATTATGGGTACCCGTACCCGCCTGGTCCCGGGAATTATGAAAAATGGTTGGTCGCCTTATTATTTTATTATACATGGTGACGGCAAACGGCTAACTTGATTTCGTTCGAAGATTTTTTTCCGATTTTTTTTATTTTTTTGGATTCGTTTTTTTATTCAAATTTTTGTTTCTGCATTTGATGGATCGTTTGTGGAGCGCGTTTAACTATTTTTGAATGGTTTTTGTTTCTGAATGTTGATATACGGCGTGACAGAACAAGCTGGTTTATTTATTTGTTAAAATATACGTCGCATTTGTTATACGAGGTTTTGATTGACCGTATTTAAATAAAAGGGTTTTTATTTTATTTTGTAAAGTTAGATATCAACACCGTAACAACGCCTCAACATTTCAAAAACACTTTTTTTTTTATTTGACTAAAAAAAATACAATGGAAAGCTTTTTTTCCATTATTATATTCCAATTAAATTTACTTACCTACTCAGGTGGTATATTTTATATACTGATACCATAGCGTAACAAAATATACTGAGGTTATAATTATGAATTCTCCTACTCTTATCGGCTATTAAGGGTCGGCTCAGCATTATCTTCTTCATCCACATAACTAACCTTCCATTAATACAGCGAACCCACAATCGGAATTATCAGACAGTAATCACTTCATAACCGCAAAAATCAACCCTCAACTGCCTTCCAATTCCGCCACCAAACGAATAAATATCATACATGTTTACGACTCTTCATATATATGTGAGAAAAATACAACCCAGATACGATCAGGCGTTTATTGGGTTGAAGGGTACAAGGTCGCCTTTGAAAAGGGCAGGGTACACAACAAATGAAACGCAAATATAAGATGAAAGTGTGGAATGACGGGCATTCATTAAATTCTGTGTCATTTGGCCCCGTGAAAGGACAGCGGTGAGGAATGTACTACCTACTGTTTGTTTAGGGTTGAATTTCGTGTAAGGGTTGCCCTTTTTTCAGTTATGTGCAGTAGTGTGATGTTTTGTATGTCTTTTTGGTGGTAATGTTTTGTTAAGTCTTATAAAATGTATTTGATACATTAACGATTGTGTGATTGTCTGGAGTTCAGTGTTTTCACTTAATTAAAACCATGCAAGATATGGATTTCAAGAACCATTTTTTCTTCCATTTAATTATTTAAATATTGAAAACTGGCTTTTTCCGTGGCTACGCTCGTGTTAAAGTAGCCTATACCCGTCATTAGGGTTGCATTGATCTTTTAGCCAAAATTCATCAAAATCGGTTCGGGAATTTCGGCGCTAAAGCGTAATAAATAAGCAAAGTCATTTTTGCATTTGGAAGTTTAGATATATGTAGATAAAATTCATTATCACTAGCAAATCACTTCATCTTTATACACCACATGCGATCGTAGTATTTACTTCCAATAAAACAACCGATAGAGCTTTTAACAGTACGTATCAATAAAATCACAATAAAAACATAAACTTCAAGTTAACACCAATATCAATAAAAAGGCTAACCAATAAATGAAACTCCACAGTGAAACCTGAATCCATAAACAATCAACGTTTTCAATAAAAAATTACCACCAAAGAGTTTCAATCAACTTTGATTTAAACGAAAGCGGTTTCTTTAACCGTCGTGCAATTTTAATCAAGCAGCCACCTGGTTGCCATCACATGAATAAATGGCAGAAGGCCGATTCCTTCTGACGAACGAAAAAATCACGTATTTATGGATCTCAAACACACCATACATTTTTCTCAGCACGTTTTCTTGTATATAAGATACGATATATTTGTCACCTCGACAGTCGCCTCCTCTGTAACCATAAAATAGATTGATTAAAAACTCTCTGCAACCGGCGCGAGTGCAGTTCAGACTATGCTGACTCTTGCTGAAGTATAGTAAATGTCTATTTATCTGCACCTTATAGGACTTGAACAATGCCACCAACGAAACAATACATATTCCACCTTCTTGATCCTAACATAAGGTATATTTTTGTGAATCGTCGGCACGATATTCACTGTGTTCTTCTTCCTCTCTCCTACTTGGTCTATTTTGTGCCTGACAGGGTCCATAATTGCGACTAATATAATTATTTCCCTACCAACACAATATAGAATTAAGATGATGAATACTGTTTAAAAGCGGACTTCTTGTCTTAGGTATTTTCTATAAGTAGACCATAGAGTGATGCTGAGACAGTACATGGCAGGTGCAACTTAATGGAAAAAAAGATATAATAATAATACAATACATCTAGACACACGGAAGCGTGCCCAGCCAATTTCAAAGAATAAGGGACTGGCGACTCAACAGTCGTGTGTTTGTGTGTGTGTTACACGAACTATTTCGATACAAATCACACAATCCATCCGTTCATTGATTTTCCACATTTTTTTGGCCACATCTGCTACAAAGATACTTATAAAAATGTAAAAAAAAATGCGTTTTCGCTCGTTTTATGGAACTCACCTTCTGTTCTTTTTGTGGTTACGTGACTATCCAAAGCATTTTAATGGCGATTAATAATTACTGGTTAAAAGCAGCTTGGAGATTTGTATCCAATCCATTTCGGAAGTTCGGCTTTGTGTTCATTAATTTCGGCGGAGTTTGAAAAGGTGCTTGCTTTTCGGGAGTTCGGATAGAAGATGCATTTTGCATTGTTTGGTCTCCGTTGAAGAGTTCGTTGCAAGACTTGTGTTTGTACTACGGTGTTCAATTGTTTAGTTAAGTTGTTAAGATAAGAAGAGAATATAAAAATATCAGAAACGTAAAACTCCAAGTATTGATTTCTTCTAATCTATTTATTTTTTTCATTTCGGCAAGCAACCGATGTCGACTATTCTGCCAATATCTAAAGTAAATTGGGACCGAAAATTTGCGCATGATTAATTTTAAGCTTATTATTTATACTATACAGTAACTGCAGACATACAGTCGAACTTGCTGGGTAAGTGCTGTATATATTTCTTAATCTCTGTCTAATACAAAAATAAACTACCATCATTTAATTTGACTGGCTCTTTATTGAATTTTATTGACTCTGCGTTTACAAAGCTGTCACGAGGTCCACGATGGTAGTGCAAAACCGGGACAACAAAAATAAACCCTGAAATATTTTCAGAATTTACCTGCACAATACCACTTTTATGAAAACAACATCTTTTTTTCACAGTTTTAAGCAAACAATACATCAGAAAATACGAAAAATATATAGGAATGAAAATAAATCATCGTTCACGTACCTAATAGCTATCGTGCGGTGCTCTGAATTGGCTCTTAGCATTTGCGCGAAGCGATAAAACATTCACCATTTCTTACGTAGATATTATTTTTTCTATAGGAATGGAAGATATTGAATGACGTTTAATAATAATAATAACAATAAGTGCTATTTTTTATATTTTTAATTGTTTTATTTTAAATAGAAATATTTAAAAATGTAATTATTATATATATAAAACATATAAATGGAATAATAATAATATTTGAAGTACCGTACCGCACCGTAAACCACTTTCAATGTGAAATTGGCATGATTTCTGAGTAAAAACAAATATAAATATATTTAGTCTGTCAGTTACATTATCAAAAGATATTGGAAACCAATTTTTGTTTTATCGAATTAATAACAAGAATAATAAGATGAAACGCAATAAAAAGTGAGGGCTTGTTACGTCACTTTCAGGTAATAAGTAGTACACTTTTTACGTGGACATGACGTCACGCAAAATTTTAGTTTTGTTTACAAAAAAAAAGCAGAATTTTGTTTACGCGACAAATGAAAAATACTTGTCCAATATTTTCGGTAATCTAATTGACGATGACGGATTTAATAATTTTTTTAGGAATCTTCCCTATTGCTACGAAAAATTACTTAAAGATGACAGTACAAAACATAAGCTCTTACAATATTATTACAGAACATTTTAACCAAAAATAGATTTCGATCAAAAGAAATATTAAAGGACAGTTATAATATAGACACAGTTCAAGCGGAAAAAAAATTAACGAAATAGCATTTTCAATACCTGCATAAAATTTCGATACTCCAAATGATAAACGTAAGATAAATAGAGTTAGATAGGTAGTCCTTATCTGATTCGCTGCGCCGGTAGAAGCTTGATGTATAGATTTGTACTCGATTCAAGAGTTCTCTCTGAGTATAAAAGCTTCCTCTTTTATCCCTAAAAACTTTAGCGAATCGCATGCACAGTGTAACTTGAAACAGTAGCTCAACTAGGACGTGTCCTTGAAATAATAATGTCCCTCGATCAGAGCGTGCACTCTAAATCCACTTAGATCTTTTTAAGTCGTTCCCCGTCGACTTATCCGTCGTGTAAACGACATGCTGCCTGTCAAGGACATTTGTAATTAACTCATTCGTCTACTTATTAAAGAATGAAATATAAAATATACTCAATTGCCACAAAGATAACGTGCATCGGTATGAAGATAGAGATTACCTACCAATAATTATAATAAGAAAGAAAGAAATAGGTAATACAATTTATTTAGCTCATACATGAAACACGCACGGTACTTACAAAATAATAATCCATATTATATCATCATATCCATGTTAGTAACAATTTTCTTAAGATCTATGATCATCATCATCTGCCTAGCCTTTTCCCAACTATATTGGGGTCGGCTTCCAGTCAAACCGGGTTCAGCTGAATACCTACCAGTATTTTACGTGGAGCGGCTGCCTACCAGACCTCCAATACCCATTAATTGGGTAACACGGTACTTCTTGGCAAGACTGGTGTCAGATTTTCTGGCTTTTGACTATCCTTAACAACTGCCAAAGATCTACAAATGACAGCCGGGACCAACGGCTTAACGTGCTTTCCGAGGCACGGAGGAGTCTCGGTATGTTAAGATGGTCACTCATCCACAGACCAACCTCGGTAAGCGTTGCTTAACCTTGTAGATCGACCCGTGCGGCTGTTATTATTACCTACATAATATAATAAAATATGTTTTTTTAAACAGTTACAATCATCCCGTATAGAAATAACAAAAATATTAGGTATGCTAAAAAACCAAGTGAGTGTCTCACGACTGCAATAAAAAGGTCCAATGCGAATGATATAATATAATAATATCTATAATAATGTCTATAATATCTTGGGACAACTCACACACTGTCATCTGATCCCAAACTAGGCAGAGCCTGTGCTATGGCAACCAGACAACTGATAAACATACTTATATTTTTCTAAATACATACATATTATAGACAAATTACACCCAGACACAGAACAAACTCATGATGTCTGACGCTGGTTTTCTAATGGATCTTTGAAAGGATAAATGATGGTTCATTTGAAACTATTTTACACATTTATTTATTTATAATAAGCACACCAACAGCACTGTCACTTATAATTCAAATAAAATTACATTCAAAATCGGCATTTCAGTAACCATGCAAATGACAGGTATGCATGACATTGAACATAATGAATATTAGAGACAAAAGGAAAAACTAAAAACTGCGTCCAGTATACCTAAATCCTGAACAATACAAAATAAAAAAAAAATGAGCTATTAAGACGTACATTGTTCGCACTGTTTGAAGAGGGAACGTCTGTATGAAGCAAAACTCATAGAGAAAACTTCGATAGGGTAATCCGTCAAATTGGACCTTTCTATTATATATTGATATCATCATCACTGACATCAAACATGGAGCAATAAGAATATACATACAAACAAACAAATAGATACATATCACTATCCTACAAACCAATTATTTTAACACTTAATAATATTAGTTCAGATAACCAACAGTACTTAGTGAATCTCGTCGCTTGTCCGCACTTACACTACTGTTTACAATTCCCTGTGACGTAAGGCTGAAAATAATTCCCTTTCAATTACCCTACTTACGTTTACGTCCGCCTGCCTATCTACCAATTGTAGCTTTTGCTCGAGATTTTCTTGTTTCGAGCCTTTTCTGTGATGTTGGGAAAGATATTTATCTATATAAGTCCCTTTTTACCTGACAAGCTGACGAAGACGAGAAAAGCGTTGAGCGTCATTGCTAGGGTACGGTTTACAGTCGATTTAGAAAGAAAAGATCCTTTGATGAAAGAAAATACAAAGAATAAACAAATAATAAATATAACTTAATCTTTAAAATAAATAAATATTTTAACATTATTGGTATTATGTGAATTATGTAAGCTCGTAGCTAAAGAATACCTGGGGCACGGGTCGATCAAAGGTTTAAGCAACGCTTGCTAAGGTTGGTCTGTGGATGGGTGACCATTTTAACGTAGTGAGTTTTCTCCGTGCCTCGGAAAGCACGTTAAGCCGTTGGTCTCGGCTGTCATTTGTAGATCTTTGGCAGTCGTTACGGATTGCCAGAAACCAATAAATCTGATTCCAGTCTTGCCATGAACTACCGTGTTACCCAGTTAATGGATTATGAAGGTCTGGTAGGCAGCCGCTCCACATAAAATACTGGTAATTTATACAGCTGTATAAATTCAAGTTTTAAAAACTTAACAGACAAATGTGTTGCTGGGGACTTTGTTGCGCCACTTCTTCTTCCCAGATAAAACACTAGGAAGTGGTGACGGGCGGGCGTTTTGGGGGACTGTTTTATATAGAACTTTGACGTTAAAAAAGTGCTGGCACTCAGCCTTATTTGAATGAATGACTTTGATTTTGGTATCCAGCTGAATCCGGTTTGACTAGAAACTGAGTCCAATTATCTAGTTGGAAAAAGGCTAGGCAGATGATGACTTGATATTATCCGACATGAATGCTATTTTAACATATTTTACCTCTTTTTACTGTTCTGGCTGTGCCCGATGGTGTTCATAATTGTTTAATTATTTTTTTTATGCTTACCACCTGCATGTAAACATTACGATCGATTTGAGATTTGAACTAGTTCGATCTGAGAATATGCTCAATCGTAAAGAAGATTAAATATATTCGAAATCTTTTTGTCTGTTCGTTGAGAAGCTTGTAACCAACAATGATGATCGAGCGAACATTAAAGCAAGACATTTCTCACAGCATCTTAATTTCCGGGACTGGAATTAGAATAAACCTCCACCAATTTATTAACGTTTCTTCTAAAATTGTGTATTATATTCCTTCCTATTTCATTTACAAAAACATGATATAACTAGCTTTACCCGCGGTCCCCAGGGTCCGTTATATCTCTGTTTCAAATTTCATCAAAATCGGTTCTTTAATTAAGGCGTAAAAGCGTAACATACAAAATCACTTTTGATATAACAGACTAGCTACCAAAATCTACCTCTGTGCCAAATTTCATCAAGATCCGTCTAGCCGTTTGCGTGTGAAGAAGTAACAAACATACACACACACTCACAAACTTTCGCCTTTATAAAAATTCGCCCGCGTTAAAGAGGAAAATTATACCAAGGGAGTAGTACTACCGGGATGAAATGTATCCTATGTCATATTCCGGGACATGGTCTACTCGTGTGACAAGTTTCAACCAAATCTCTTCAGACATTAAGACGTGAAAAGGTAATAGACAGATAGGGTTCCTTCCACATTTGTTGTTTGTACGGATATATTAGTTAGGATAAAGCGTTATTAAGGTGAAAATAGACTACGACACTAAACACCGTATACTCGTGTCGATATATAAAGGTACCCTTGTCGTTATAGTCTATTTTCACCTTTAGTTAGACTACCCGGCTTACAAATATTGAGGAAAAAAACATCCATCCCGGACCGAACTAAAAACGTGTAAACAGAAACGAACCGTTAGTTATGATTTCTGCAAAAACTTGAATAGATTCAATAAAAAAATATGCATAATAATTTGAGATTCGTATTGAATCCGATACCGGCGCGAACGGTCGCCATATTGCAAACCTTACGATTTTTAGGGATGCCAAGCAAAAAATTTTAGGCCCGAAATTATGGAAATATTTTTCCATCGATTTCTTTTTCTTGTTACAATCTTCTTATTCAATAAGTTTGAGTTAAACTTTTTGTGGCCGGCTAAAAACTCGAAGAAATTCGAATAATTTATAAAAATAAATTCGGTGGAGCTGGAACTGCCTTTAATTAAAATGTTACTTGATCTTGTCCAGAAATGCCAGGGGGTATCGTGTTATCCAGTTACTGGGTTGTAAAGGTCAGGTAGGCAGTCACTTCACATAAAATGCTGGGATCCAGTTAGACTGGAGTTCGACCCCAAAATAGTTGGGAAAATTACTACGCAGATTTACGGGGTGGATGTTCTGTATGGTGTCGGACGTAAAAGAAAAGCACCATCCCATCACTTCCCGTGGGTGTCGTAAGAGGCGACTAAGGGACTCACCAGAGAATGGACAGCAGCATTCTCTGTGCATTGCAATAGCTATACTACGATCGCCAACCCGCCTACCAAGCGTGGTGATTATGGACAATCCTCCCTCCCCCCCTGAGGAGGCACACGTTCATCAGTGGACAACTTTCGGCTGACAAGATGATGATCATGAGATTTACAGAACTGCTTCTAACATGGCTTCATGTTCATTGTTTAAATATGAAGTAAAAGTTTAGTTGGTAGTAAAAAAAACTCCTTAAACAACAATATATAGCACTACTAGCTGCGCCCCGCGTTGTTACCCGTGCAGCTAGTATAAATATAAAAAGTAGCCTTTATTTATTTATAAATTATAATATACTTTATTATACACCTCATAATGAGAACAGGACAATCAAACATAAAATAAGTGTACAAAGGGCGGTCTTATCGCACAAGGCAATCTCTTGCAGACAACAGGGTGTCAACTTCCTTGCTTCGGGAGGTTCTTGTGTCGCATAGGCAGGGAGCCGGACGCTCGATGCCACCACTGCGTCGACTGTCGGGAGGACACGGCACGGCATACGCTTGCAGAGTGTGCAGCTTGGGAGGAGCCGCGCCGTGCCCTCATCTCTGTTGTAGGCGGTGACCTCTCGCTGCCGGCCGTAGTCCATGCTATGGTCGGCG
Organism: Mamestra brassicae; assembly: GCA_905163435.1. Lineage (NCBI taxonomy): Eukaryota > Metazoa > Arthropoda > Insecta > Lepidoptera > Noctuidae > Mamestra > Mamestra brassicae. Next base: position 14,749,194 of record LR991006.1, on the reverse strand, counting down.
GTGAGGAGTCCTGGGACGCGGTGGTCTCCTTCTGCGAGACAGTTATCGCGCAGAAGGAGGCTGCGGAAAGGGAGAGGGAGATCACAACCGCTCTCCCTGCCCGCAGCAGGCGCATCGGGCGTCGGAGGAGGGCATACGCTGCCCTCTTCCGGCCCCCCTAACTGGGTCCAGGGGCGGCGGACTTGGGGATGTCCGTCGCCCCCCACTCATCCGGACCCGAGGTGGCGGCGCGTGGTGTTCCCGTGCGCCCCTCTTTGACGTAGCGAGGGGAGTTAAACACCTCACTCCCCTCGCCGCCGCGAGGTGGCCCGCAGAGGCGGGCCGGCACCAGCCGGGGATTGCGGAAGTCGCATACGTTCCCGCGATCCCCGGCGTAGGTGGAAGATGGAACACCGGGGTGGTTTTAGTCAGTAAGAGTCTGACAGACCCCTCCACCCGCCCCAGGGTGGAGGATTTCCATGAGGATTTCCCCCCGATATCAAAAAAAAAAAAGGGTGTCAACTTCCTGCATATCAAAATTTATCAAAATTGGTCCAATCGTTTGCGCGTGAAGATGTAACAAACATACACACACACTCCAAACTTTCGCCTTTATAATATTAGTGTAATAATTTATAATAATATTATTATAGTGTGATTCCCGAAAAGGTAATCAAACTTGCACCTCGCACTCTAAAACCTATTAATTTCTTGAAGCCGTCTTTTCCTTTGTTTTACAAGGACTTTTGTCAGAATAATGTTCAAATTACGAACTTAAATTCTAGTTCTCGCAAACAAACGCTTGGTATATCATCTGATATCAGCTTTCTTTAAGAAAACGTGCTTGTCTGGAAGTCTAGGTTTTATACCAGAATAAAGTTTTGTTTGAGCATCGATCCAGTGGATTTAATCCTTTAATCGCATTCCCGAGCAAAGTAGGATCGTTTCTTGGAACGTACTAAAAACTTTTTGGAAACAAATGTTTTTGTAATTAGATTTGGTTTAGAAAACACGATTATTATAGTGCAGTGTTTGTGGGAGTCAGTTAAAAATGTAGTTTCCAAGAAGATTGAAAAGACTTAAAGATAAGAATGCTTAAAAACATGCTGGTCCTGCTCCATAGGACGATCTAGGGTGTAGTAGAAAAAGTCAAACTTGTTGATTTATTTACTGTATATATACTGGTATACGTTCTTTTTTTTTAATGTAATTTAACTCACACACTGATCCATTGTTGTTAATTATATTGTAAATAAGTAAGTACCGTGTCCCTTGCTTAATTTTATCTCTGATGGTATTGCTTTGTTGTACTTATTAGTAAATAAGTGTGTGCTGTATATTAGTGTAATGTTGGGTGCATTGTGCTCACATAATATAATCAATTGATCAATCTACTATGTATACAAAATATTGTAAAACTTATATTTGAAAAGAATAACTATGGAGTTTCTTGTCCGTTCTTCTCCATAAGAATCTACCTTTTGGACAACTAGAGTCACTTATATTTTAATTTTAAACTATAAATTTGACGTTCAAAAGTGCCTTTTAATGGTCTAGGTGAAATAAATGAATTAACTTTGACTTTGAAGACTTGTCGTAAATTAAAAAAAAAGCATTTGTATTTTTTTAAGGATAGTCTTAAAACGAGAACAATAAATTATTTAATGTTAGTCCCAAAAAGTACAAGATTTTCTCCCCATTGCAAAACACTTTTAAAACAACAAATACTATTAAACTTAGCTATTAACAATATGAATGAATGCCACATCAAAATAAAACAGCACAACTTACTTGAATTGAAACTATTAATAATACATAATTATCGTTCGTTCGTTATGTACTTACATCATTTTCATTTTATTTTAAATGCACGTAAAACAAAACCAAATACAGAATCACTGTTTGAATACATTTAAGCCCCATTAATCTTTAGTTGACATGTTGAAGACACATAATAATGATGTTTTCATATATTTTGATACGTTTGTAATACTTAATAATGAGTTCTTACTTCGTGCTTTTATGGAAAAGGTATTAAAAACGACCTACTAATGTTATTTTGTTCTCATTTACATTTTTATGCAAAGCGACCAGAATTTAAAATGGTTTTACAGAAAGAACGGTGATGGCTTTCAAAGAACTAATGTACGTATACTGCTTCTAAAAATAATAAAGGCAAAATTTCAGTCCTTTTAATGTTGAAAAAATACTTAGCAACCACTCAAATTAAATGAACAGCAGACTCAAGTTTTGAAAGCTTAATTCTGGCCGAATTATTTTCTTTTATTGCTAAAAAAATATCGACTGCCTAGGTAACATTCAGACTATATCAATTCATCATCTGCCTAGCCTTTTCCCAACTATATTGGGGTGGGCTCCCAGTCAAACCGGATTCAGCTGAATACCAGTATTTTACGTGGAGCGGCTGCCTACCAGAACTCCACAACCGATTAACTGGGTAACACGGTACTCCTTGGTAAGACTGGTGTCAGATTATTCTGCCTTCTGACTATCCGTAACGACTGCCAAAGACCTACAAATGACAGCCGGGACCAACGGCTTAACGTGCTTTCCGAGGCACGGAGGAGTCTCGGTATGTTAAGATGGTCACTCATCCACAGACCAACCTCGGCAAGCGTTGCTTAACCTTGAAGATCGACTCGTGCGGCTGTTATTATTTAGCCACTTTATCAATTAACCCGTATTAATAAAAAAACATTCCTCTCCTATTGAAGCAGTCGCTTCTAGGGCAGTAGAAGTGAATGAATAACTTATCTGAAAACAGTATTTTTAAACCACGGCTTGTATGTACCACGAGAATAGTGTACTTTCTCAAGATAAAAACCAACAGTGCAATAGTGTAGCTTTTAATAAGTGGACGTAATTTATTCTATGATTCTAGACTCATATTCCTTTACAAATAAATAATTTTACCTGTATAACAGTTTAGATTGCTGTCAACCTTCACTAAAACATTTGTCATCAAAATTAATTTTGCAAAAATCATCTTAATTCTTGAGAAACAAGTTACAGGGCGTAATGTAACATTCGCAACGAGCATGTTATGTTACGCCGTGTCCTAAAATCCGTGTAAAACAAAACATATACACATGATGTTTGTACTCGTTTTCACGTACTGACTGCACGAATGCTCGCTTTGTAACATGTTAGAATACGCCCCGTAACACGTACTCACCTTTAAGAGACCAGACATGTGATCAGATGAAATAATAGCTAGGTACTTACCCAATATTATTATTATCCTGAACAGTTCCACTGCTGGGAAAAAGCTTTTAAAATTAACTTAAATTTATTTTCATTTTTTTGAAAATATTGTAAAAGAGTGCGTGACACCCCTAAACCAGCATATTGCGGGCGCCATTTTAATTGAGAGAATCGTCGCATTCATCGCGAACGTGTTAGTCATGTTTCCATTCGATTTCCATCAGCTTTCGACCCGAGGGATCGTGGCTGTTTGCTCCCGCATACAGTTTACTTTTTATTTCATTTTTGTGTATTCGGCTAAAAAAGGGATTGGGTAGGTACTCGGGCAGATAGTGTGAGACTTGTAAGTGGATGTTCTAAAATGGCCGGCGCTTGTAGAATGTACATTTCGTTTATGTTTGTGTATCTTTTTGTGTTTAAGCTATCATTTTCTACTCAGTGCAATTATTTTTAATTCTTTCACCGTATCTGGAAATAAAAGGTGCAATACGCCACAAATTAAACACTGGCCTAGTTGGCTACTGATAATTCCTGCAAACAAACACAATTGAAGTGCGTTTCAAAAATTGATAGAATCATTTTGCGACAGTTTAAATGATAATGATAAATGATATTTATTTTGTAAGTAAAGTTAAACATAACCCTTTCACACGTCTACACATCTTTTTGGGTAATTTTAAACTAGATGAGGCCGGTGTTTCCTAGCTGACTACCCTGAGAAGAAATACCGAAACAAACTCAGACCTTACGTGTGACATAGTGGGTCTTACTCTTGTGAGGTTTTCAAATGTATTGAAGGTATTTAATCATTAAAAATAAATTTTGACATCGATCTGAGACTCCCGGAAGTCACAACAACACATACATTAATTGTGTCTCGTCAAACAAACCTTGATAGGTTAATTCTTATATAAGTATTACGCAATTAACACACACAATTATTCCACCTGTCGTCAGTAATTTTACCTTCAAAAGAATCAAAAAATTTCAGCCTCTGTTGAAGTAATTAATCATTGTCAAGGTTAACGCCCCTTCGTAGAATTTCATGACCTTTCACGGCTGAAATATGAGGCATGAAGAGACGAAAATATTCTTCGATTATGAAAGAAAATATTCATGATTGTTTAAAAAACAAAAATGTTTTATGCCCACCTGAATTTAGTAAAACCTTAGTAATTACTTTTGTGTTGCCTACTCTGAAATTTCAAGGCTTAAAGTTTAACTGAAGTTTGTTAGACCTCGTGGGAGGTTCTTATAAAAGATATTAAAAACTTTAGCTGGCTTAGATGTTTTTATTCTGTACATTACCCTGGCTGTCATTCATAAAATGTGATCGTAATCTTTATAATTAAACGAAATACCTACTTCTCGTCTATCATAAAAAAACGGCAATAAACAACTTGTAATACTGTTTTCCCGGTATTTTTTAACAACGCAGATTATATCCGGCAAATGTTTTTCTTGTGTTATTCGAATGTTGCGCGCAATTTTCAATAATCTGTATATTATATATTATTATATTTTTAGTACGCTCCAATTATAGCAAGGTCGCAACAATAGACTAGAATATCAATAATAATATAATAAACGTGTATCAAAATACGGTTTCCAACAATTAATTCTTTTAAATGAATAAATTAACATAAAAAATTCCCAACACCTTCAAAATGGAATAGCAATTTAATCGTCCCATATACTCTCATAATTAAAAATAAATTTACAAGCAAAAGTTAATTTCCCTGTGCAATTATCTGCTTGGAAATTGTGTCGAAAATTTCGCGGTCCCAAACGCTGCGTATATGGGAACAATTCTACATAAGTGCGATATTTAATTACACTGGTATGGCGTGTGTTAAACCTAATTAAAAATACCCGAAAGATGGCGAAATAATTATGGAGAATTCAGGAGGAAATGTGGCCTTGAGGAGAAATTCAGATTTTAGTAGGGGAAAATTCAATATGGCAGACATTTTAGATAGTTATAATAAAACTGTATGAGTTTATGTGTATAGAAAAATCCTTATTCATTAAAATAGTTAGCCATATTCTATCGTATAATGCCGGTACCATACTAGGAACTATTTACATTACAGTATCCCCTCATACTTTCTCCACTTTGAACACGGCCTGTGTTCAATTAAAATACCAATATTAAATACACACAATAGTGATATTCTGTAAAACAAACTAAAATGAAATAAACTAAACTTAAGTGAATTGATTTAGAAGAGAGCTTCTAAATCAAATGTCAGTTCATTTCACTTCACCCAAGTTTTTACTGTGAGACGTTTGCTGAATAGACCGGTGCAATATATTTCATAAAATCATTCACGCCCCTCCACACAACTCTTGTTGTGTGGAGAGGCGTGAATGATTTTATGATGTCGTGAATTGTTCAATAATTCAAGCAATATAACAGATATTTAGTAATTTCCGTCCCCTGACTGACACACGAGGATTTATTCTCATCTATCAAAAATATCCCAGGGTTAAGAAGCGCCACTTCTTCTTCTTCTTCTTGTACCCTTCACTTATTTCATTCGTCGATTTTCTGGACAACTGGGACCAACGGCTTATCGTGTTTTCCGAGACGCGGAGAAGTCTCGGTGTGTTAAGATGGTCACCCATCTTTGAACGGACTTGGCAAGCGTCTCTTAACCTCAAAGATCGATCCTGCTGTAATAATGTACTTCTATCTTTTCTACCTATAAACCTTCATCCTCCACACAACTCTTCCCCAATATTCACACGAACAATTCATCCAAACACAATAAAACAGAAGATATTTAGTATTTTCCCTCCTCCGATCAACACACAAGGATTTATGCTCATCTATCAAAATATATCCCGGGGTTAAGAAGCGCCACTTCTTCTTGTACCCTTCACTTATAGTTTCCTATTTCATTTGTCGGTAGCAAAGGATTTTCATTGTGAACCTGTCTGGCAGACGAGGTGCAGTTTAAAGGCACTTTGGCGAACATCCAAGCGGTATTGAAGTGTTAATTTTTGTTTGTTTTGCAATTTTAGATATTTTATGTGTAGGGAAATAGAAGATTTTGAGTGGGAGCCTGATTGCATCTTTGTTTCTCGTGTCAGCGTGTGCTTTACTGGAATATGTTTCGCCATGGTAGTGACAAAGATAAGTAAGATAGGTAGCATGAAATCTCTGAATAGACGCTTTAAACAAAGTGCCTTTTTATCAGGGAATACAAGTCTTAATCCCATAATACTAGGGCGGATTGAAAAGTATTCTGCCGGACACAGGTCCAGTCAATTCTTAAAAACAAAACAACTCACATTATTTATAGTAGGCGCCAGATAAATGTGGAATAAAGTATATTGACCTTTCCCTAATAACTGCTCATAGGTACCTGAACAATTAAATATGAATTGTATTTCATTATTAGACAATGTTAAGGATCACGAGAGATGATGGTTCGGGACAGTTTTGTGTCATTAATTCCGTTTTTCAAATTAAAAATGTCAATAAATGTAGGTGGGTCAATGACCGATATTCCACGATTATCTGGCGCCTACTATAGTTCCGTTCAAACTAGTTAACTGTGCAAAGTTTGAAAGAAGTGCGATAATTAGTTGTGATTTTACAAATTCATTTGTCAAGCAATCCGACGCGACTACCGCAAATATAGCCGGATCAGTCTCTAAAAAATATTGAGTCTAAGGATTTTTTTTTAAACGGTCTGAACGCCTTGCTGGCGAAATGGTAGAATTGTATTAAACTTGGTAGTGATTACATAGAAAATTAAAAATGTAATTAATTTTTATGTGTTTATTTTCTTGGTCGGGCCGAATACTTTTTAATCCCATACATTTTTGACGTTGTTGTTGCAAAATGTTATTTATCTAAATAATTGCCTCTGAGGGGTAATTCTTTTTTAAAGAATGAGGCACAAAATATGTAGGTAACAAATTTTCTGACAATAAGATTACTTATTTTCTATTAGTAGATACCTACATAATTTTATTAATTCACTTTATAAACCATATTTAGGCCCTACAGCCACCTTAACAAATTCTAATTTATTCCTGTACCTTGAATAGAAAAATATAATTTGAAAGCTTGGGCGGACGTTAGGCACAAAATAATAATTCTGTTAAAAAAGGACCTTTCCAATCCCGTTTTCACGATTCGTTACATCCTACCTACAAGTTTCTCGACCATTATTCCATTACAGAAACGCAATCGAATGTAAAAATAAAATTGTGAACTTCGTGTAATTTCGTAAAATTTTTGACTAGAAAACTTTTTAGATACCTACCTCCTTTTATTCGATTGTTTTCGTGAATTTTCTGTTCCAAAGATAAATTCCATGTGTAAGGTTTCTCACATCAATTTAAACTTTCGTCTTTTTCTTTCTTAATCTTCCGTTTTCTTTATTTAAAGCTGTTCGCTCGAGCAAGAGGGTTTAGTCTGGGCTAAGTACTTAAGGATTAAGTAGGTAACGGTTCCCCGTTAATCTAGATGGTGCTTGTAAGATTAACTGGCGGGCTTATGACACGAGTTCGATTTTAAAGAAATACTGGCTTGCAGAATATATGAAAAGTGATTATATATTATTGTATATTAATATATCATTGTATATAATTATATATTATATACATCCACTTTGGTCCAACTTCCAATGTCCAAAAATAAGGTACTTTATTCTGACAGAGCATTAGCTTCAATGCTGTTAAGCATCACTGACTGTAGGTACCAACTAGGTTTTATTTGAGTTCAAAAAGTCCATATTTTAGTACCTTTTTGATTAAATGTGCCCATAGTCAAAGTCAAAGTCAAAACGTTTATTTCAATTAGGCCATTAAACGGCACTTTTGAACGTCAGCAGCCCATTTGATTAAATCAACCCAACGTATTTAATACCTGAGATAATTATTTTCACTGAACACCTACTTAACCTCTTTTTAACAAAATGTTCAAACAAATAATTATAATCACAGTACAGTCGTATTCATAAAATCTCTGAATTGTTTCAGTACAAATAAATAACTAAATAAAGAGAGAATTTTTATTAAAAATCTGCTAAAAGTATGTTACACAGTTCACAGATTTTTGTGAATAAAACTCCTGACTTCTTAACACCATCGATAAAATTAAATATAAGAATCCACCTTCTTCAAAGCTTTTATAAACGCCAAGAAAATCCACGAAAAACGTAACTCCATTTAAATCACATAATCACCTCTTACCACACCCATAGAAAGTGGCTTTATTTCATCCTGATCTACTCTCAAAAGCTTTGGGAACTTGCCAAAAAGGCTAAAAGTATTAAAACAGTAACCCATCACTTAAACACGTTATCAACATCTTCAATACACTGAACCTGAATAACATGACAAGAACATACAAGTACCTTTATGCTTCTATTCAAGGCAGCCTTTGGGAATGAGGGTTAGGTCTCATTGAAAGCGTTTTTGGAGCTATAAAAGACAGGTATCGCGGCTGTTGTGATGTATGGTCTTGTAAGAGCGAGGCTACACTCGAAAGCGGGACGAGAGAGAGAGGCAATGTTTTTCACTATAAAAAATTTGAACGGTTATCACATCATCGACATAATTTTTATAACCAAATGTGGTTGTGGACCAAGTAGGGCCTCTAGGATTTTTTTCTTGAGTAGACAAAATGCAGTACGTAGATCGTACTGCAATTTACCTACTCAAGATAAAATTAAGAACCCAATTTTGAAATTCACTCTACAGTCAATCAACAGTGTCGTTCTTTAAAACATAAACCTCTCCTTATTTTTTAACATGAATATCAATGATACACGATTATTGGTATTTGTTTCGGTTTCACCCAGTAAACATCCTAAATGAAGCATAATAATTATATCACCATTTTCTAACCGTTTTCAATAAACCAAATAATGTCTTCAATCATACATCAATTACACAAGTCTACTATACATCATCGCCGCTCCCGCTCCGCTTGCAATATTACAAAGTCCTTACCTCACCGCCACTCAATATATCGAAGACAGACAGTAACCTTGTTCGCTACCTTTGTATCGATAAATAAGACTGTCAGACGCCGCCTCTCTACTACATTGAATAGAACCTATTTTTCAGTAAGGTGACCTAGACTTATAATGGAAAAACAATACACGTAGTAGGTCGGTTTCTGGGTAGTTGTTTTATTAGGAATAGGAAAGAGTACAGCAAATATTATGTACAGTCACAGGAAAAAATGATTAGTCACCGTCCTAACAAATATTAATAATGCGAAAGTGAATTTGTTTGTTTTTTACGATTCATCATCTTCCGGCCCTTATCCCATGTTACTTGGGGTCGGCGCAACACGTTTCTTTCTTCCATTCTGTCTTGTCAGCCGTCACGCTATCACTAACTTCCTTTTCTTTCATTTCACCCCTCACACAATCTGTTCATCTTTTCTATGTCCTCCCTCTCCCTCTCCATCCATCTATAACTGAAAAATTTATTTGTTGTTATATCGGCAATAGAAAATACACACTCTGTGAAAAATTCAACTGTCTGCCTATTACGGTTCTTGAGATACAGCCCGCTGACAGTCAGACGGACAGCGGAGGCTTAATAATAAAGTTTCTGTTGGTAACCCGTCGGGTACGGAACCCTAACAAGTTTCAATTTGATGGTGAAAGATCTCTGTAATATTAATCTCTGTTTTCAAGTGATAAAGTATTATAGTTTTCTATAAAGTAGTCTGCTCCAAGCAGAAAATTCAAAGGTATTATGTGTCGTGACTAATAAATTGAAAACTGACGAAGGTATCTACGCCTCGACTGTACCTATTTTTTTGTTTTATTTTTGTGAGTGGAAATTCATGTTAAAGGAATTTCAACCTAATTGCGTTCATTTAATTGCGATGGCCCTAATCGAGTTTGAGCCCCTAAATCATGATTAGGATGTGAGGTCGCGAACTACCTTATGGAGAAAACCGACTGCTATTTTTATTTCACTGTTATATGGGAAATTCTCTTAATTTCTTGCAAGACAATACAAAGAAAAAGGCCAAGCGCGAGTCGGACTCCCGTGCAAAGGGTTCCGAACGAATTCAAATTTTGTTACATGCTATTAGACAAACTATAGACTTCTATCGTTACCATGATTTTTTTCACGTCTCCAAAAACAACCGTTTAGCTGGCAGAGGAGGTGGACACTAGACTCTAAAAAAATGAGCAATTTAAAGCTTAATATTTCGCAAACAGATCCTTGGGTGAAAAAAATGGTTTTAGAAAACCCTCAATATTTTTAAAATGACCTACCAAGGACACCCCACACCAAGGGGTAGACGATAAAAATTACATCGCTACTTTTCATGTAGGCAGGCACGCCACCAGACTAAAAAAAATGTTTTTCAAGATTTTATTTTACTACTTTGTCGGCGTGATTAATATGTCTGTCTATCCATACCAAATTTCAACTTTCTAGCGCTAAGCGTCTCCGAGCTAAATCGCGGACGGGCAGACAGACAGACGGACATGGCGAAACTATAAGGGTTCCTTGTTGACTACGGTACCCTAAAAATTTTCGGCGTTGCAAACTATTATCTCAGACATACATACATAAATAACACCTTAGAAGTGTAACAGTCTCTTTCGACTCTTCGTGTCAAAATAACATTACCATCTTGTTCACGAGTGCGCGAAATTGTATGACGATCAAACTGTCATATACATTGTTTGTAGAAAAATACATTTTATTGGAAACAAAACAGCGTCCTCCCCACACTTGATCGAGCGCGAATCTATTGTGATTTGATCACTATCGCTGTGGAGATGTCATTGAACGCGCCGAAACTTGGGCATCTGCCCAAACGTCAGTCGGGGAACACTGTGTGGCTTTGGTGGTAAGAGGCTGATATAACTTAGGAAATAGGCTTCTTTGAAGATTTATTTGGGAAAAGGATTTTATATTTTTAATGAAAATAGTGAAAATAGGTCAGTGGTAAAGTCGATGGCAAAATACCACGACGGGTCAGTGGGTCATCTTAGGGGCGGAGTCATATATACTTCCCAAATTTCGTTAAAATGAAAGCCTTGAAAACCGTGTTCTTTTAGTACTCCTGAAAGTAGGAGCAAGTGAAGGAACATCATCAATGAGAAGGTTTTGAAGCAATAGCTTGTCGGTCTTCTACAGATTGTACTTCGGGGTGAGTGTCCAGGAACTCCACGATCTCACCGGCCCACTTCTACCATCGGACATCTAGACGCACTGCAAGTTACCATCCCTACCGTGTTGCTATTCTACCAATTCGCACTAAAAGTTTCCAAAAGATATAATGCGCACAGCAAAGGAGTAGACTATCTGCCTGCGTCTGTATTTCCGAACGCATACAACCCTAATCTCTTCAAAATGAGAGTGAACAAGCTTCTTCTGGGTAAGCTTACTCCATCGTCGACTTTGTCTCTGTCATCTTTGACCTAGACTAGAGTCAAGAGCAAACCCATATTAAATAAAAAAATAAAAAAAATAACGCGGACACGACCACTAGGTATAACCTTTATAAATTACACTATATGCCGCCGAGCTTCTACTTCCCCTTTATTAATGATAGCCTATGTGTTATTCTAGTATATGAGCCATGTTACTGTAAAGTTTCACCAATTTGCTTAAATAAATATTGCTGAACATAGGCCAGGACATAAAAAATACTTAAAAATCCAGTTTCTAGAAACATTGACATGAATCAATATCAAACCGCCGCCGATGGAATTGTTTCCAACAATTACAATTTTCCTCTTTCGAATGCAGAAAATACGAAGCCAGTTTATTTTTGTTTTTTAATGTTCAAAATATATATCACAGAGTATCAAATAAATATGCTAAAAACCACAGAAGCCTTCGAAGGCTTATATTTGGCTAGTGAGTTCGGAATAATTATTCCTAAGACTATTAATTATACTAAGTTTAAATACTAATAAACAAATTATTTTTGTTACTGGCAGGTCATCAATCGTAATAATGCCAGGCTAACGTTTCACTCTTTAATGAAATGACTTATGACAGTTCCAAATAAATTAAAACATAACAGGGAGTCCCTAATGGCAAATAGCCGTAACTCGTTGTTAGTCGTTTGTATGAAATATAGTCCTTAAAGTTATGACTTAATAACTTTATAAATGTTTCACGTGAGGATATTATTATAATAAGATTATAAATGGGGTTAAAAGCAATTTGTGAAACGATTCCGTCATATAAATATGTGTTATGTCTTGTCTTTACTAGTTTCTATTGTGTTATCCCACAACTGACTATAAATAATTCCCATGGTATTCAGTAAATTCGTCCTAAAGAAGATAATTATGGCATTAATCTACTCAAACACAAACTCAAAGTAATTACTTCTAATAAACTTGGTTCAAGGCAGTTTTAAATTGTCAAGGTCCGTCAGTCTCATGAAGCTAGTGGCGCGTTTTAAACTCACTCACTCTTTTAAACTACTACCCACTAAGTTCTCTTACTGACTAAAACCTATCCGTGTTCCTTCTAAAGCCCTTTGGGTTCCAGGGCCGCAGTGACTCTTTCGAACAAATTCCGCAACCCGGGCAGACTACCCACTACAGTTAGTGGGTAGTCTGCCAGGGTTGCGGAATTTGTCTGCCTATTTCTCGTCCACAACCCAGTGGTTGTGGACGTCATATGGGCAGACAGACACATCATGTAAAACACTGGTTAGACTAAGCCGATCTCAGCATAATCAAAGACTAGGCGGGCGACGATACATCTTATGCATATTGATTATTATAAATTGCTTTCTGGAGAATTTGCTTGAGTTATTGCCAATATTAAGGCCTGTGAATCAAAATATATGATGTTAAACACATACGCGTCAGATAAAACCGCACCAATCTTGACTATTTGCCTACCAAAATCCTTTCCTTACGCCCTATGTAACCAAATATCCTGCGATTGTTCAACGACCACGACTGGTCGCTGTTTACTTACTAAAACCTCTTCCCCTACATACTACCTATATCTTGTTCTACATCCATATAACTCTCGGTTATACTGACAAATGGCCACTACAATTCATGTATTATTTATCTATCTGTCTCTATTTTTCTTTTTCAACTTGTGGACCTATACACAGTCAAGATGACAGTTTTTTCCTCTGTATACCGTCTTCAGAGATTGTGTTGGATATGTACGGTTTTTTCACATCATTCCTTGGGACATTTTTCAAGATTATTATGACATGGCCTTAGTAAGGGCCTAGGTTTGGGGGCTGTGTTTGGATTATTTATTAGGCCTGTGGCGGCCATTTTGATTTCACGTTTTTGTTTTTGATGAATTGCTTTTCAGATATTAATTGAGATTGGCTAAAACAGGCGCTGCTAATGAAAGGACCTTATGGCTGTGTCAGCAAATGGTGTTACCGTTGCTGAGTATTGAGTCAAACATAAATCTAAGCGCACGGTAGTGCGCCAGGCTAAGTTCCAGCCCAATGGACGCAGTGTATATGCCACCGGAAAATGGCAAACTCCGTAAGATTATAAAATAACTTGAAAGCTTGTAAACTCTCGATAAATTGTCAAATGAACATTTGGAAGACTTTTTTACGCATCACAATTTGATAGTCTATAATATCTCGAAGTCATTCTGAGAAATTGTGGACTGACATAAAATGGCGACCAACTAATACTGGCGACTAAATTAATTTAAGGGCTGATTTTGTAATTATCAGATATTTTTTAACTGAGAAATAAAAATAGGCCATTTGACTGATATTATTTAAAATATAATTATGTCAATCTTTCATATTTATTCTTCAGATAAAAGTTATATGACTTTTAAAACTAACCCTTAATCGAACAAAAGCTACAAATAAAAAAACGATCACAAAAAAAATATCGTTATTCCGAAATACAGTTTTTCATGATTCCTTTGCTGCATATAACAAGTGAATAGATACATAGAAATATGACGAGCGCTTGCTCTGATATTTTATTATGTCTTCTAGTTTCGTCTCAAGGGAGATTCGTAGGACAACATTTATCGCCGTAAGGGACGAATATTTCGTTTATATTTTTTGAGGATGAAGTAGATTTTTAAAAGGGTCTTTTGTGTGATTTTTCTCACGAGTCTGTATGAATTTATCACCTAGTTCTTTAGGCGTAGTTAGAAAGGAAATGTTGAAGTTTTTTTAGTGGACTGTTTGACAAAGTTTCTTAATATCTGTCGAGACGTATTTCCACGGATCTTATCGTTCTGAAAGTGGTTGAAAATTGTAAGCTATACCGACCAAACAAGGTTACAGAATAGCACGAAGGATCGCCAAATTGAAGTGGCAGTGGGCAGGGCACACTCACAGAACAGATGGTCAATGGGGCCGAAAAGTTCTGGAGTGGCGACCGCGTACCGGAAGACGTAGCGTTGGAACGCCTTGAACAAAGTAAACCAATGACCTAGTGAGAACCAATGGATACGAGATGCACAGCAACGGTTGTTGTGGCGACACATGGAGGAGGCCTATGGCCAGCAGTGGACGTCTTTCGGCTGTTATGATGACCTACCTACAACCATATTAATAGGTACTTGTAAGTTTACTTAGCAGCATAGGCGTTTGACATTCTATATATTTATTCTTACAAAGGTTGTCTGTAAGAGAATTACGGTGACCTCTAAATGTAAAATAATCTCACTTTAAAAACAATTTGTATCTGTCATTTATCGCCGATAAATATAAATATTGTGATGGATACAAAAGTAAAATGATAGATTGATATTTCGTCGCCATAATCTGTAATACATATATGAATTTATCGAAATCTCATTTAGACAATGCATTGAGTTGTAGGTATATGGTTTTATATTTGGATTTAGCGGTGCGTTGGAGTGTAATTGATAAATATATATTGGAATAAACTATGATTATGTCTATTGGACTGTTAGAGATATCAATAAAGCTTTCATTTATGATCTATGAGTTATTGTGAAGGTAGAAGACGAAACAACTTTTATCAGAGATGAAGATTGACAAGAAGAATGGAATTTAGAAGTGCTCACCAAATATCACGTGGTTTATTCAAAACATTTTTAAATGACAATCGAACCCCATCGGCTTCGGTACAAATCTCAAATCCTAATCACATGTTATTCGATTAGTTTTTATTATTATTAGCCGCTCCACGTAAAATACTGGTATTCAGCTGAATCCGGTTTGGCTGGAAGCCGACCCCAATATAGTTGGGAAAAGGCTAGGCAGATGATGATATTTTCCAATAGAGCTTTTTTTAACTTCTCTTTATATACTCCGGTCGTCGCCAGCTGTTGCTAATGCTCTGCAGCACTATGGCTCTGTCGCGCACACGAGTCCCAGCATTATGCTGAGCGGTGGCTGTTTTGCACGGATGTGTTCACTGATTCGTTGTTTTATGTTGCTTGCCGAAAATAAAATCTTTTTCATTCTAATCATTATCGCTGAGCACATTGTCCAGGGCCGTGTGATTCATGTAATGATCAAATCCTCTGATTAAGACTCTTGCTTCTTTATGCAGTAACAGGCTTTGACTCTGCATTGATATATACAGGCTGGTACAAATACTGTGGTTGAGTAACTATAAATTCTAAAGGTAGTTATTTGAATCTGAGGCAAGGGACCTTGTAGTTTGCTGACTAAAATTAATGGGCCTATCCGCTGTCAGGCTTTGGGCGGGCGAACATCCTTTGCATGTTGAGATGAATCGTTGGCACTGTGCACTATTATATAATATATACCTCTATTACGAGCGTGGCTTGGACTTTCCAAACATCTGAATGCGTTAATGGCCGCGACACAGTATTCCATACTAATGCGGTTGTTAACGTTATTCATGCATTAAATATGCTAAGGTTCTAGAAAACGATGAACACATGAGACAGCTGAAACAATCTTAGATAATTATTAAAAATGTAATAATATATATTAATAAAAAATATAAAATCATATTAATAAAAAAATAAATAAGTGGTTATCTAAGATTTTCTCAACATTGATACCAAAAATACCTATATGAACACGTCCAATATTTCGTATCTCCCTATAATTAAGTTAAGAAATTCAGTTGGCAAGATGGCAGACACTTCATATGAAATTCTTCGTTGCAGAAAGGGCTTGATGAGTTGTGCAAAGAAAATCTAAAAGTTTTATTTCCAATCAAAGTTTATGAAAATAGAAAAGTTTTTTCATGTTAAATGGACTGGCAAACAGGTCGATACCCTAACTTATGGACGTTATTTAGTAACTAATGAAACTTAGAAAGATTTATTTTGGTCATATACACGGTACCATTTTAGTCGTTTTACAACGCCCACTTCATCTATACAATTACTGCTACACATTTATTAAAAAAAATATATGTCATCATCGTCATCATATCAGCCGAAAGACGTCCACTGCTGGACATAGGCCTCCCCCAAATGTCACCACAACAACCGGTCCTGTGCGTCTCGCATCCATTGGCTACCCGCGACCCTAACCAGGTCATCGGCCCACCTTGTGGGAGGCCTTCCAACGCTGCGTCAAAAAAAATATTTGTATGAACAATTAAATTATTTAAAAATTAAAATATTATTCATTATCATGACGCATGACGTAGTTTGAAACATCCTGTAGCGAGCGCAGTTCGATCCTTGTGTTCCAAGGATGGTGCGGAATGGAACGGCGACATTGTTTTGGTTCTCAAACATTATTAACATGGTGTTGCATAATTCATTTTTTTTTTCTCAATGAATTATTTAAAAAAAAAATAATCGCACCTTGTGGTAGTTAATGTCGGATACATTAAGTGGGCCGCCTTTGTAAGGTGACTAAAATGACACCATGTATAACAATGAAAAAAAGCTCTATGAGAGCCCCATTTAATTTTTAAATTTATTATTATTATTAGCGGCAACAGAACCGGACAGTGGAGTCTTAGTAATAGGGTCCCGTTTTTTCCCTTTGGGTACGGAACCCTAAGAAGTTAAAGTAGCTTGACCTGTCCGCGAGGTTGTCGACATGTTTGATGAGGATACAGCAGTCATTGTGCCGATAGATTGTGACATTGTGACGGCCAAAGACTATGTGACGGCCAATGGCATAACTGACAAGAGCCCCGATCAACTTCTGAGGAGGCAGTTCGATCAATGGCTGGATACAGAACACAATACCTGCCCCTGAACTCAGCACGTATAGGTATTTAGTAGGTTCCTCGCTCAGGCACACTGATCACCGGTAGCTTGGACCCTGTTCCCGACATGGGTGGGCTACTATTTCTTGTATTAATAAATGTTTTGGATTTGTAAATAGAATGATTAAATGTCAAATTATAGCTAAGTTGGGCTAAAAGAGCAGATTTTGAGCTGTTGTGTCTTGAGATTTTTTTTTGAGGTAGTTTGGAAACCATTGAAATGTTAAACCGTTTCTCATAGTCGGCCAGTGTAAACCAATTTGAAAGTATATAGCCTTTAATATAGTATAAGATGTGTGTAAAAATATATATATTCGCCCAAATTTAAACGTTATAAAAATCTATATAGACGCCATTTAATCTAGAATCAAAGTCACAGAAAAATAGTCCAACAGTAGTTCTAATATGGCTTTACACCTGCGCTCTCAGTGGCGTCCATCAAAAATAAAACTTGATGGGTCCCGCAGAAATGATTCAACTGTATTGGACCCTGCAACGAAATTTATCGAAAGAAATGCGGATGGGTCAGAATAAACATAGGGATCTTGCCGTATTTTTTATAATAAAAATCGTGGATGAATGCCAAAGCAATTTTTTAAAATTATTTAACCAGACACTCTAGTACGTCATAGTGTACTACAGTATGTAGTATTACAAAGAAGGTATACTCGTAATACTCGTTATGTGTACCTACCTTTTCTGTGGGCTCATCAGTCAATACTCGAAGGGTGGGTGTTGACTCATAACCACAAGGTTGCGGGTTCGAATCCGACCTCGATCAACATTGTGGCGTGAAATGCAAACACCGTCACGTTTACGGGGATATCGTTCAATAATTTATAATAATTAACATTTGTGTTTCCTACTAACTGTTTAATTACCGTTAAGTTCTAATGATTAGGTTACAAGTGCATATGGGAATTGCGTTCCGGTTAAGGTAGACAGTCTTAGTAGGGGAAATGTTTAGTAAATATTTTCAGAATTCATTCAACATCCTAATATTTTCTGGAAATCTGTAATGAACGTTCCAAAATATTTATGTATACCTACGTATGTATTTTGGAAAAGTTCATTACAGATTTTTCCAGAAAATTAATTTACTACTATATTTTTATTTACAATAAAATTAATGAAATGGTTGCTAAGAGAATATTCCACTAATTAATCGTGTAATTTGACGAAGAGCCAGTAGATTTTCAGTAACGTGAAGAAGAAAACTTGAAACAATAACAAACTTGAAACGTTTTTCCGTAAGGGTTGGCAAAAAGTACAGAACGTGGCCTGCTACGATCCCTACATTCTCCTTTTTGCTTAAAACCCTGGGCGCCGGTAGGACTATTTTCAAGGAGGTGCATCTTCAAAACCCCGCCTCGAAAAGAATAGGTTTGCTTTTGCCCCTTCACAAAGAGATACAACTAAAGAAGACGGGTGCAAGACCGAGCGAAGGCAGCTGACATATCTACCTCGTCCCTGATTTGCTAGATCCTCCTCTACTACATTCCGCTTGTCTAATTATATATATTTTGAATCGGGTATTTGACTAGTATGAAAAATCTAAATGAATGAATACTTGGTCTTATTTGATAGATGATTTTAAAAAATTCGGTTAGTAGTTAATATAATAGTGGCTTTTGAAGTTATTCTTCTTTCCTTGTCACACAAAATGTCATTTTTACTGGATGGCTTCAATTTAATATGGCGGGATTTGTGAGTGACGTCACACGCAATTAGTGCTGTCTCTGTTTATTACAGATTTGAAAACGCTGACAACACTGACATTTTTTTAATTATTAAGCAATAGTTTTAACTGCACTCTAGCAAGCCAGGGAGGTGCAAGTGCACCCTTTTTTTATTTAATATGGGTTTGCTCTTGACTCTAGTCTAGGTCATAGAAGACAGAGACAAAGTCGACGATGGAGCGAGCTTACCCAGAAGAAGCCTGTTCACTCTAATTTTGAAGAGATTAGGGTTGTATGCGTTCGGAAACATAGCCTTGCACGCCTCCCGGCGACCAAGTTTATAAAATTCATACATAAGATCAATTATTCGTATTTTTAAACAGCGCTTGCATCCGCATCCCAGTCGCACCCTGTCAAAAACTACTCTATTTTCCCTCCATGAAACCGACTTTTCGTTTCCGACTACGCACCTTTCTGAAGATCTAAAACAATATTTCCCAAAAACATAACTCACGTTCCCATATCAACGTGATATGGGAACGTATATGATACGTTTTCTAATCAACTTCCAAATCAACATATTGACCTGAGCCATGAAATCTCGAATCATAAACTTCCAAAGCTCCCAAAAATGCAATCTGTAAAAGATGTGACCAAAGATCATAGATCAAGGCGGCTGTCGCATAGTGTATGCGGGTCCCCAATATATCTTTAATAAGGGTTCTTCAGTGCCCTTCTACATAATATCTTTTCCGGTAACCCTTCATATCTGTTACGATGGGGTGTTTTTAGGAGTTATTAAGGTGGCGGTCATCTTTGGTGCTTTATCATAAGATGTCATGGTTTTTTTAGAACGGCTTTTAGTTGTTTGAGGGTTAATAAAATTAACTTGCTCAGTTGGGTAGATCACGTTACCCGCATGCACCATTGGGCAAAAGTCTCCACACAATGGAATGCCCGAATAAGGATGATGCCGCCGAGGCCGGCCCAGAAAAAGGTGGCGAGACGACCTGAGGGCTGGTACGAGGTGGGACGGGAAAAAGAATCCTGGAAGGACTTGGGGCAGGACAGTACAGCGGCGGCGGCGCGTGGTGTTCCCGTGCGCCCCTCTTTGACGTAGTGGGGGGAGTCAAACACCTCACTCCCACCGCCGACGCATACGTTCCCGCGATCCCCAGCATAGGTGGAAGATGGAACACCGGGATGGTTTTAGTCAGTATGAGTCTGACAGACCCCTCCGCCCGCCCCGGGGTAGAGGACATACATGAGGATTTCTCCCCGACATAAAAAAAAGGACAGTACAGCTGCATTTGCGCACATACTAATGCAATATAGAGGTGAAAGGCCGCCATGGTCGAAATTCAATCAAGAGAACTACATGATTGTTTTCTACTTTATATATAACCATATTGCACCATATTATGGTACATATTTTCTCTACGATGCCAAAAGTGTTTTACTAATGCAATTTACTTCATTGAAACTCTATCTCGGAGCTTTATTTAGCTCGTTTCCTTTCAGCTAACAAGAAACTAAATAGTGCAGGTTAGAAAATATTATTTCACCTAAACAAAGAACGGTGTTTCCGTTGCCGAGTACTGTAAAATAAAATTTAATAAGTGTATTTGCTAAGAAGAAGACCTAAAATACTTAACCTCGTTTAGCTACCTAGCTTTATCCCCATAATTCCCGGGAATCTCTGCAATAGACCCCTCTTTATACCCTGGGGTATTTAGAAATTTAATTCACTAAAATTTCCTTAGGGGCTGTATTTAGCAGATGCAGAGTACCTCTGGAATCTCTAGTGTAATATGCAACGGGTACTCTAAGACCTCAGCTCGCTAGGCATGCAGCTTACATGGGTAAGTGGTACCTAGTATACCCACCACAGCAGGGATGGCAAACCTTTTTTTGAATAATACTTAATGTTGCCATGGCTTACTGTCAAAAACAAACTTGCTGACTCATTTACTTCACACGAAATAAAGATAAATCAAAATGTTATGTTCATTCAAATGAAATACAAATTAAGTGTGTTTACTGCTTTTATAATTAAGATGCTATACTCATTGACTTATTATAAATAGAAGTGTCATACATCAACATCCCAGCTCCAAATAAAAAAACAGTGCAAGCTCTATCGTTTCTAATCGGTACTAAGATAGCTCAGAGTCGCGGTAATTACCTAACGCTTGTATCATCATCATTATATCAGCCTAAAGACGTCCACTGCTGGACAAAGGCCTCCCCCAAGGGAGTGTTGCCATAATCGCCACGCTTGGCACGTGGGTTGGCGATCGCAGTGCAGCTGTTGCAATGCTCCGGTGAGTCCCTTTGTCGCCTCTTACAACACACACGAGAAATGATGGGCTTGTATATCTTCTTAATATATGTATGTATAAATTTCTTGTGTACCTACGTGTGTGTCACTGAACTCATCCTAAACGGCTGAACCGATGTTGATGAAATTTTTTGTGTGTTCAAGGGAGTTCGAAAATGGTTTAACTTCACAATTGGACCCGGTAGGTGGCGCTGCAATCGATTTCTATAATTTTTCGTCAGACACAAAGCAAACGTTCGGACAGGACAACGTCTGTCGGGATCACTCGTAGTTTATAATATCATCCTACTACTATTATAAAGGCGAAAGTTTGTAAGTATGGATGTATGTATGGATGTTTGTTACTCTTTCACGTAAAAACTACTGAATGGATTTTGATGAAATTTGGCACAGAGGTAGATTATAGTCTGGAATAACACATAGGATACTTTTTATCCCGGGAATATGTTTCCTTAGGATAGTTTTCGACCATAATTTTATACTAGGTCCTAGTACAAAAAATCGCGTGCCCAAACTATTTTGACACGTGCCATAACAGGCACGCGTGCCACTAGTTCACCATCCCTGCACTTTAGCATCTCGAAAACCACTAAATAATACATCAAAGTACAACTTAAGTGCCATAAATAATTTATGTCAAAGGAGCATGAATTTTGGTCTCCGGTTTTAAGTTCGGAAACTGAATTACACAGGTTTCAGTATTTATCAAAGCTGAAATACAGTTGAAACTGTGTCCAAGTCAGCTTTTGCTTCAAGTGACAAACTAAGTTAGTGTTGCCGAGTTTGGATTAGGTGTTATATTCAACGTCGCTTCTTGGGGATTGATTTAGAATTCTGTGTATTTGTAAATCGATGCTCATTAGATTATTTTGGTACAAAGTTTATTCTTCATGTGTGTTGTTGTTTTTTTTTATTATGTCATAGAGAAAAAATTTTAATCATGATGTAAGTTTGTAGTTGAGTTAATTTTTAATGATGATGTAGTTGTACTGCAGTTACAATTCATCATCATTACATTTTCATCATCATGTTTTATAATGGATAAAACTCCTAGGGGCGAAGTTAGGAATCCGGAAACAGCTGGTTGGCACGCCTGTCAGATAGTTTGTTTTTTTCCTATTGATAGGCACGCGTTTGATCCCTTTCTCACCTGATGGTAAGCAATGATGTGGTCCAAGATGGAGCACGCTTGCCTAGAAGTAACTTATTCGCTCTTGACTTAGACTCCCAGGTTGTAGCTATCAGGAAACACAGACTCTGGCAGGGAATTTGACTCTTTAGCTGTACGCACAATGAATATGTTCCCAAAACGTTTTGTGCGTGTGGGGGCATGTCCACCATTTACCCGTTTTTTCTTTTATTTAAAACTTAATTTAAAATGAAATGATCAAATATGGACATAGGCTTCTCCTAAGCGGGAGGGGGAGGGGTTGCCATAATCGTGACACTTGGCAGACGGGTTAGCGATCGCAGTGTAGCTGTTGCGATGTACAGAGAATGGTGCTGCCCATTCTCTGGTGAGTCCCTTAGTCGCCTTTTACGACACCCACGGGACGTAATGGGAGTTACAACAATATATGTCTATGAAAACTTTTTGCACTAGAAAAAACACTGTACATTGTAGAAAAGGCATTTTCTAGTAAAGTTGATATAAGTACTATTCCTAAGAATCAGTGGTCTAGGTTTGTAAATACACTATCTCATAATTTATAATATAACAGAATGGCCCAGTTTATGTTACGAAAATTATGGAAAAATTATTGTAACAAATTGTCAAACTTGCGTCAACTGATATGATTTGAGCAATGGATAATTGCAACTCTTCACTTTTTTTTTTTTTTTTAAGGATGGGAAATCATCAAATGACTTCTTCCGCTCTGGGTGGAGCGGAAGGGCGTGTCGGACTCTTGCTGACTAAAACCCATCCATGTTCCCCTATGCGTTCCAGGGCCGCGGTGACTCTTTCGAACAAATTCCGCAACCCTGGCAGGCTCTGGTTCGTCTCCTATGCTGACATCTCTTTGAGGCGCGCGTGAAACACAACGCGCCATCGACCCGGGCCTGTTGGTGATCGAGCCACCCAACGCTCGCCGTCCGCAGGCCCGCGCCTACGGTGGCCAGGGATCGCCCTGCGACTCCCGACGCCCGAGGCGTCTTCTCATGTAGAAGTGCGACTGCTAAACGTGGAGTCTTGGGTTGGATTCGCAGGTTGGGCAAAAGTGTTATTGGGTTTTTCCAATAAGAATTTCTCAGCCCGGGGTTTGGAAGTTGTGTGTTTGTGTTGGTGTGACACCACCGTGCCTCGGAAAGCACGTTAAGCCGTTGGTCCTGCGCCAGATCTCACTGCGGTCGAGTCTGGTTGCTGCATATCGGAATATGAGAGTGATGGAAGAGGGAGTGCAGCTGTGTTTGTGCACACACTTGTGCACTATAATATGTCCTGCACCGATGGCAAAAAATTATACAACGTGTAAGATTTCGTGGTTGGTCCCGTAGTAAAAGTTGTTCATAATAATGAGTACAATGACTCTTTAAGAAATATTGCGATTATTATGTTGCACGTTGTATACGTTCTGCAAATTCAAAATCAACATTTACAAATACAGAACATTATTCAATAAGACATCATTAGATATCTGAATGCTCTTCTATAATTGAATAGAAGAACCAAGTTACTCGTCTTCAGAATCAATTGAAAATTCTCAGTAACATTCAAGTTCTATTGGTAACTTCAACTAAGGGTGCGTTGACACGTGTGTGATTTTGACACAATATCGCTTGCTCTTCTCTCATGGGAATCTATTTCCTCCAAGGCTTAAGAAGGTTTAAGAATCTATACTTTACTAGCTATAAAATTATCCCAAGGGAATATGGTCCCAGGATGATGAGTTGAATCCTATATCCTATTTCAGGATAAGGTCTACCGTCTGAGTCGGACTCGTGGACGAAGGGTTCCGTACCATTACCTATAAAAACGCCAAAAGTTCCTGTCTGTTGTATGGGAGCCCCCCTTAAATATAAGTTTTATTTTAATTTAATTATTTAAGTGAAAATATATCTGTGAATATGTCAAGGGCCTACCTGTTGCCGTTATAAATATCGAGCAAAAAAATCACGTTTGTTGTATGGGGGCTCCCATCCCCTTAAATATTTCATGCTGTTTTTTAGTATTTTTTTGTTATAGCGGCAACCAAAATACATCATCTGTGAAAATTCATGTCTTAGGCATTATCTACCAGTTGACCTTAGGGTGGTGCAGAGACAACATGGCAGGTGCAACTTAAAGAAAATAAATAGAGAGAGGAAAAATAAAAATATATATTTATACATAGATAAATACATACACGTATACGAAAAGCTCAAAATCTATTCCTTGACGAAGTTCGGGTGCAAGAAACAGGTTCAGGAATGGTTACTTGGGCTTAACTATACTGAAACAGAAAACCTTTTATCCTTCAACTGTTAAAGTATTCATCCTCTCATACACACACTCATCACATACAAACACTTCACATACACACTTACACTCAACACGTAGTCGTACATAAACTCATCGCATAGACGCATACTTATGGTTACCTTTTAGTCTTAATTTTAGTGAATTATATTAAACCGTCGCATTTGTTAACTTAAATTCTATGATTCACATTATCTGTCGAAAGAGGCTGGATCCTGCGACTCAGGGTATCCTAGTGCCGGGATCCAGTGTCTCACCTTAATATTGTTACACTTTTTATGACCCAATAAACTATTATTATTATTATTATATCATTACGTAAACATAGTTATTATGAAAAACGAATCCAACGAATTAACGCTGTGATGATTCTACCAACTTCTTGCGAATGTGCTCACGTGCCTTAAAGGACAACCGACATGTTCTTATGAACGCAGCCTTATTCTTATGAGCAACTTGATTGAAGCCAAGTTAGAGTATTATTAAGGACGTATGATCGAGACTTCGATCGGTTTGAATTGGATGTACGTTCCTGGTTTATGCAAAAGTGAATTATCTGCTATGAATCATTGACTAAACTAGTTTTCAGAAACGGAAGGAAGAGTTGTTAGTTTTCTTTGTAAATTCATTTTCTTTACGATGTGCGAGCATAGGTAACCATTGGTAGTATCGACGACTTACCGTTGATTTTCGAAGTTGGTGTTGAAAAGAACAAGGCACATCATACAAAACAATACAGTCACATCTTAAAAACGCCGTCTCGAGATTAGAAACTTGAAAAATCAAGCCAAGGTTAAGCCGAGGTCACGCAACCTGTAGCTTAACGTTTTCTGAATTAGTTTTCGATAAAGTTGATTCGACGAACTGTTTAGTACATAGTCAAAGAAAAAATACAATTCTAGTTGAAGGATCCCATATATTTTTTTCACTAAACGACAAAAATGCATTGTCAAACCCATTTCTGCTCGTCGTAAACTCCTACAATTCAACAACGTAAGTAACTATAAGTAGCACGTAAATACAATAAAATACAAAGCTTAGCTCCCACTTCACATAACGTATAGAATTCTCTTTGAACACACACTTCATCATCTCAACAAAAGTTTACAATGCAATGAATGTCTCACTAGTGTTGTGCTTGACAAATGTTGCACAAGTCCCGTAGTGCCTTATAGTCCCGTGGTGCTGTCTTATTAAAGTCTATTCGCAGCACTTTATGATTTTGTTGTCGCTGGGATCGTGACGGGATTGTGTCGCGAGATTGAGCAATTCTTCGGTAGTTTTTTTCAAGTATTCGGTTAGTCTTATCTTGGTGCAGTGTGAAAATAAATTGTGTGATTATTGAAACACGATTGAACCAACTAGTGTGATTTAAAACTATGTTATCTTGGGTAAACTTGACTACATTTCGAAATGACTTTAAATAATCATGAAAAACAAGATTGATCATGACGAAGAATGTGAGTATGAAGGACAAGGAGTTCGAACATTTTTGAATGGGAGCTGGCATAGCAACCAGCGGCCATTTTGTTTTCTTCCCCAAATCGCAGCGCCCAATAAAATATTTATATTCGCACTAAACGTTTCCAAACGTCTTTTATAATGCGCACAGCAAAGGAGTGGAACTCTCTGCCTGCGTCTGTGTTTCCGAACGCATACAACCCTTATCTCTTCAAAATTAGAGTGAACAGGCTTCTTCTGGATAAGCTCGCTCCATCGTCAACTTTGTCTCCGTCATCTATAACCTAGACTAGAGCCAAGAGCAAACTCATATTAAATAAAAAAAAAAAATGATTATTATCACCATTTGCCAACAAGTTTTTAATTCGTTCTAAAGAGACGTCAGCCAGTTACGCCATACTGACTTCAATCATTGAGCTATCATACTGTCCAATTAATAGTTTACATTTCATAAAAGCAGGTACCACGATCAAAACCCTTGTCAAACTTCGTCAAAATACAAACGTACACAAATCATGAAGTGTCTACGTGTCTAGCATTCCTACTTAATGAGAACTTAGCAAACACTAACTACATCACTATAGCAAAACTTTTCAAATCATGGCAAATACTCACAAGTCTCATTTGTTACTAGCTTCTGCCCGCGTTGCGGAATTTGTTCGAAAGAGTCACCGCGGCCCTGGAACGCAAAGGGTATTTGGAACACGGATGGGTTTTAATCAGTAAGATTCTGATACTTCTTTAAAATATATGAAAAATAGTGTTAAGTCGCTGTGGTTGGCCACCGGTGGCTGTGGTCGGTAGCCCGTTTGCGCCGAGCCTTAAAAGGACATAGGTATTTTTATCCCGGGAGTACGATTCCTTGAGATAATTTCAGACTTACATGCGGGCGAGGCTACTGGCCTATGTACTTTAACACTAAAACTTAGTTAACGCTAACTACATCACCATAGCAAAACTTCGTAAGCTATGACAAATGTTCACTAGCCTTATGTTATTAAATTATGCTGACACCACTATTAATACTGCTGCAGTTGCGATGTTCTTGAGCCTTGTAAAGTAGGTATTTTAATAGATAAATTAGATATTGATTTGGGCTTAATTTATAATGATAAATTAGATGATTTGGGCTTAATATTAATTAAGTAATTAATGAAAAATAAGTTGTTGATACTGACCGAATATTAATTTTATCCTAAATTATGACAAGCGCGCTTTATTAGTAAAAAATATTATAATTAGAATTTATCTTGAATGACAGGCAATTTAGCATCTACCAACATTTTTAACGTAAAATTGAAGCCCACATTTAACTTGACGAACTTTGTCATCCATACTATCCCTACATACCTATTTAAAAGCGACAGGTCACTTACTCATTCACTTACCAATAACGAAATTTCGAAAACTACTTGACATATGAAGAAAAAATTTGACACTTTACCATTTGGGATATAAAATATAAAGGAGATAGGACTTTTTATCCCAGGACGTTCCTTTGATATAATTTCCGAAGCTACTGGCAGATGCTAGTATACACTAAAAACTTATTTAACACTAACTACATCACTATAGCAAAACCTCTAAAACCAAAACAAATGTTCACTAGCCTTATGTTATTAAAGTACGCTGACAGCACTATTAATATTGCTGCAGCTGCGATGTGACAGTTCATTGTATTCGTGACCTTTCGCGATGGAGACCGTTTAAAAGTTGATAGATATTTTAGTCTAGCTAAAGCCGTGTAAGTAACTTAATTTTATTATATTATATTTCAGCCAATTATGTCCCACCGCAGGGCAAAGGCCTCCCTTTCTTCCTTCCATTCCTCCCAGCTTTGGGCAAGTGTGGACCAATCCTGTCAATAGGCGTCAAGCTCATCCCGCCATCTTCACCTGGGTCTCCCGCGATGTCATCGGGCATTTTCTGGAACCCACATTGTGGTTGTTTTAGCCCATGAACCGTTCGACATACGGCAGACGTGGCCGGCCCAGTCCCACTTTAGTTTGGCTGCTTTTTGTGTGACGTCGGCGATTTTCGTTTTGAACTTAATCGACCCGGGCCTGGTGGTAATCGGACATCGAGCCACCCAACGCTCGCCGTCCGCAGGCCCGCCTACGGTGGCCGGGGATCGCCCTGCATGTATATTAATTGAGAAGTAGATAATATTAACTGAATGATGATGGAGTTTCTTGTCCGTTCTTTTCCATAAAAATCTACTTAGCGAATGGACAACTAGAGTCACTAATATTTTAATTTCAATCTGTAAATTTGACGTTAAAAAGTGCCTTTTAATGGTCTAGTTGAAATAAATGAATTGACTTTGACTTTGAAATTGAGCTAGACAAGACACCTGGCAAGGCGCGGTGATGATAGATGGAGTGGTGACCCAGATTCTGTTAATAATATATTTAAATTTTTATTTATATTGTTATTTTTCTAAGTCATATTAATGTTTTGGTCATCTTATAAAGGACATAATACAAATCGCCATAATTAGCTCAAGAAAAACATTAATATTACTTTGGCTCCATTAAGTAGCTCATACATTTTTCTCTTTCCCACTAAACCGTAATTCTAGAACTAAGTTAGGGTATGTAACTTAGTTGTAACTTAGTTAACTCGGCTCAGTTTCTAACAGCTCACATTAACTTAGAAACACAATCTAATGGCACGCTAGAGTTTTTACACCTGTAATGCTTACATTGACGCTAAGTTAATTAAAACTTTTGCTAGTATATTTAAAAGCTTTTTTTAATTGATTTTACACTCCATTTTATTTTTTATGGCTGTTTCTTACAATATATAATGATGGTAACAAAAAAATATGATTATATTTAGTTCGACAGTTAATGGGCATGAAGTTTTTGCCATTTCAAATTTAATAAGAATAAGAATATTTAGAGTAAATTTATTTAAAAAAAAATAAGGATGACAGAGTGTGTTACACTAGAATTTTGAATTTAGTTAAAAATTAAACTTGAGTGAATTTTTAAAGATTTTTTTACTAAGTTAGGCCTGTCCCGCAGTAAACTTACAAGATTTCCTATTGGATTGCAAATTAAAAGTGCAAGGTAACAACATTTTAAAATTAGCCCGTTGTGTTCCACGCGCGCCTCAAAGAGATGTCAGCATAGGAGACGGGGCCCGCTAGGACTCCTAATCTCGGTTGAGATTGCCCACCATGGCCGAAATCAGTCAGGAGGACTATAATTTAAAAACGATGAGATCACTGTCTATCTCTACAACTGTCTTATAAAGTTCTATGTGCTGCCATACGTCCAATCTCTTATTTCTTTGGTGATTTCAGTTTTTGCTTCACGAAGCGATACGTTTCTTAAGTTAAACAATTTAGTGAAGTTATTATAGACGAGGGTTATCGTGTAGGTGCTGAACCTTTTGGCAAATTAATAATTTGAAGACACGCCTCCTTACCTTGTCTTCTTAGTCAGGTAAGTTCAGAACGGTGAAAGTGGGTAAGTAGAGCGATTTTTAGTAGGTATATTCTTCTAACACTAAGTTACTTCTACTAAGCTTCTTCGGTAGGAAAACGGAAGGATTTTTGATCATTGTTTTTTGAACTGCCCGTTGTGATCTTTCTAAGCCTATGAGATGGGAGAGCCTATAATAATAACTGGAAAAGATAAAAGTAAAAAAGTTCAAGAGTGAGGGTTCTTTACGTCACGTCTGGGCAAAATATGTACGGTGGCTTGACGTTTCGTGAAATTTCAACGCACTATTTAACTTAATTATTTGTTGTAATTGGTTCATGTACTATGTAAAGATCTGTCAAGATGCTTAGTTGACACTTCGCGTGACCCATGGGCTGGCTTTTACCTTGGACATAGGATAAGCATTGCCATACAACGTTGCAATGCTGCCAGCCTTATGAGTACATTACCAGTGGCCAGCGATGCGGAGGAATTTTTCGACGCCATATTTTAGACTATTTTTATTTAGTTATTTTTTTTTTATTTAAGTGAATTATTTGTTTGTGTGACAAAATAAAGACTACGTCCAATATTTTCTGGTCAATCTGACTAGCCTATTACCAGCTACATAATTGTGATGTAGTTGTCTTCTTGCCTTACTGGTTGCAGCTGAAAACCAGCAATGCAGCTGTTTTTTGAATGGAGCAACTGCATCTGAACACCAAAGCCCAGTTACTGGGTAAAACGATATAAGATTTTCAAATCATAGTCGATTCCCAAAAAAAAAACTTTTTATCATCGCTTGCGGCTTGCTAGATAATTGTTATGTCTTATGATTGTTCTCTTTTTTACTTTGTGTTTTGTTGCTGTTGTGTTGTGTCTGTATCGAATAAATGTTTTCTATTCTATTCTATTCTATTCTATTCTATTCTATTCTATTCTATTATATTCTATTCTATTCTATTCTATTCTATTCTATTCTATTCTATTCTATTCTATTCTATTCTATTCTATTCTATTCTATTCTATTCTATTCTATTCTATTCTATTCTATTCTATTCTATTCTATTCTATTCTATTCTATTCTATTCTATTCTATTCTATTCTATTCTATTCTATTCTATTCTATTCTATTCTATTCTATTCTATTCTATTCTATTCTATTCTATTCTATTCTATTCTATTCTATTCTATTCTATTCTATTCTATTCTATTCTATTCTATTCTATTCTATTCTATTCTATTCTATTCTATTCTATTCTATTCTATTCTATTCTATTCTATTCTATTCTATTCTATTCTATTCTATTCTATTCTATTCTATTCTATTCTATTCTATTCTATTCTATTCTATTCTATTCTATTCTATTCTATTCTATTCTATTCTATTCTATTCTATTATATTCTATTCCATTCTTTATAACTTTTTATGTTCGTTTTTTGTCTATTACTTCCTTGAAGAAACTTGTTCATCTAAATGGGCACAAGCAGTTTTTAAATATAACTGCAGATATCTTGCCATTACACATGTCCGCCCCGACCCTTAATCGAGCCAGACCGCGCCGCTGAGCCTGTAGTCTTAAAATAATTATGATCCCAGTTCGATCCAGCCCGTCCCTAGCTGTATCCCACAGGGGGTGCCCTTAGCGTGTAGTCGCTTAATTTGTAAGTTTTTTAATAAGCCCTGGCTGGAGGCTTTAATATTTACATTAAGGCCGCCACCGGCAAGTTCGGGTAAGCAGTCGACAACCTCCTAGGTTGAACTGCGAGAGGCCACTCAAAAAAAAAAATATAATACGCCCTGCATAACTCCATAGCCTACAAAATCGTACAATATCCTCTCACCACAACAATTCAGAGGACCCACCTATTGAACATGCCCAACATGTTTACAGAACAGTTGGAAATTCAAAGCGAAATTATCGAGAGTATTGAGCGCAATGAGCTCGAATCAGGAGTACGAATACGTAATGACGTATAAAGTGAATCGGGTATGCCATTTACATTACATGAAATAATGGAGTCGCATGTGAATTTAATATATATTAATTCTTATTTTCTTTAACTTTTAAATAATTGTTCACTTTTGTTTTTTTTATTTAATATTATTGTATATTTATAATTGTAAATTGATAATTTCATTCTAATTCAATTTCATAGATAATTTTTATTTTTCTGTTTTATTTATTTTTTTGATTAATTTAATTTCTTTATAGTTTCTAATAATTGTTTATTTTTTATTTAATATTATTGTTTATTCTTGATTGTTTATTGATAATTTTATTAAGATTTAATGACATTTATAATTTCTGTTTTTTCTATTTTTATTTTTGCCTAGATTTGTCAGGTTTTGTTAATAGTGTTATATATTTTGTTTTATTAATAATATTTCAATTTTATTTTGGACAGACCAATAACTGGTTTGTGTGGTTTTTTGAACTGTTAATTCAAGTTGGTTATAATGATAAATAAATCATCATCATCTGCCTAGCCTTTTCCCAACTATATTGAGGTCGGCTTTCAGTCAAACCGGATTCAGCTGAATACCAGTGTTTTACGTGGAGCGGCTGCTTACCAGACCTCCACAACCCATTGATTGGGTAACACGGTACTTCTTGCTTGCGGTGTCAGATTTTCTGGCTTTTGACAATCCGTAACGACTGCAAAAGATCTAAAAATGACAGCCGGGACCAACGGCTTAACGTGCTTTTCGAGGCACGGAGGAATCTCGATATGTTAAGATGGTCACCTATCCACAGACCGACCTCGGCAAGCGTTGCTTAACCTAGAATGAATGTATAATATTCAATGAATATTATAAATATTAACAAGGAGTTGTGGGGGCTTCCAGCATATTACTTCATCGTTTAAGACGATGTCAATTTTTTTTTTTTTTTATATAACATTACCCCACACTAGGAATTTCTCCTGTATCGTGGGTGCGTTTACAAATAAACAAATTCACATATACAAACAGCCAGATCCGGAACAACTATCTGTAGGCCATACAAATATTTGTTCCGTGCGGGAATCGAACCCGCGACACGCGCCGCAGCAGTCAATCGCTCAACCACTGCGCCAATTGTGTCGTCAAATTAAAAATACAGTGTACGTTTTTGAGACAAACAGTTTAATTTCTAAGTGCTTTTGCCATTTTGCCAATACATGTATGTACCAAAATATTACTAGGCACCAACGAAGATTATTTGTGTTGTATCTGACTTTTGTAATATAAGAGCGATAGTAACTTAGTTAAGACTTACATAATTATATTAGGCAGTTAACAAATATATTCAAAAAAATATCTTGGTTTTGTTGAAATTACATTTGGTAAGCAAGCCCATTTTCGTTATTAGCAACCTCTGAATCGTTAATACGTGAAAGTCACCGAAACTTACTTTCAATAATATTACTAGGCACCTCCCGAGATTGTTTGTTGTGTATCGATCTGACTTGCTGATGTAAGAGCGATGGTAACTTAGTTAAGACTTCATTATGTTTGGCTGTTAACGTAATTTGCGAGACTCAGGGAAGATTGATTTCAGCAATGCGATGCTGTATTTCTTTTCGTTTCGTTTCGTTTGACTTTGTCGATTGTTATTCGTTAATACTTTTAGTATTGCATTCTTTGTTTTCCTGCTGTTTTTTATTTATAAAATATTACTAATCCAACAATTTGTCAGTTGACCAATATGTCACCACCAGAACCACAAGCTGTTCGAATTTACCATTTCATTGTAAATAATTTCGATAGCAAACGTTTGCTTTTCATTCTTCAGGAGCTCATGGCTAAATAATAACAGCCGCATGGGTCGATCTCCAAGGTTAAGAAACGCTTGCCGAGGTTGGTCTGTGGATGGGTGACCATCTTAACATACCGAGACTCCTTCGTGCCTCGGTAAGCACGTTAAGCCGTTGGTCCCAGCTGTCATTTGTAGATCTTTGGCAGTCGTTACGGATAGTCAGAAGCCAGATAATCTGACACCAGTCTTACCAATGAGTACCGTGTTACCCAGTTAATGGGTTGTGGAGGTCTGGTAGGCAGCCGCTCTACGTAAAATACTAGTATTCAGCTGAATCCGGTTTGACTGGAAGCCGACCCCAATAACGTTGGGAAAAGGCTAGGCAGATGATGAAATGTTCACTCTTCATTTAGAAATCTTTAAAAAAGTTGCGATCTAATATCAATTTCCAGCCTACACCCTGCTGCCACTACGTAAAAATCACGTCCATCCGTTCCTTACTTTCTTTGTAATAGAAGTACAAATTTATATTTCCCATTATAACATTACCAGGAAACCTATCCTCCTTATTACCAGGGAAGAGTGGCGCCTCCCCCTATATTACTTTACCGAGGTGTCGTCACAAACTGAGCGAGGTAACACAGTTAACGTCGTTAGTTACTTTAACTTCGTTTTAATTCCTGGTTCGGTTCAATTTACTGCGGTCGGTAATAGGTTTACATTGTTTGGTGCTCCGAGAGGCTCTATTAGCGAGGTTGGCTATATTAGAGATGGTTTCATGTAGAAGGACGTCCTTGGACTTGATTGCAGTATTTTTTTTGGTTAGACTATTAACATAGGAAAAAGAATCCGCAAATTGATTTATAACTGTTCTGAAGAGGAATCTATTATCGGGTTTTAAATCTTCAGTAACACCGTTTTTTTTTAAGGATGGTAAATCATCAACTGACTTCTTCTGCTCTGGGTGGAGCGGAAGGGCGTGTCAGACTCTTACCGACTAAAACCCATCCGTGTTCCTTCTAAAGCATTTGCGTTCCAGGGCCGCGATGATTCTTTCTGGCAGGCTCGTATGCTGACATCCCTACCAAATAGTACTTAGTACTCACATTTTGTAAAACAATCACTAGATATAAATTGTTCTGTTGTTGACTGAAGCAAAGTTGTCGCATTGTCGCGTCGCGTCAGTTTTCTCTCATTAGCCTATAACTGAGCAAAACTAAAGAGCTACAAAGGAGAGAGGATCACTGAAGAAACAATTGATAATTTGTGTGATATGAGATGACTACAGAGTTGATGGTGAATAGAGATTTATGGAAGAAGTGATGCTGCATCGACCTCAAATATTCAATGAAACTGATTCCATTGAATCAGAATAGGGGAAGAAGAATTATGATGATGATTTAATCGACAAATAGCTCTATGCTATCTTTCACGCCTATTCCCACCAACAAAAAGTTCTAAATTGCCTATGTGTATTAGAAATTCGACTACGTATTGTCTTCACCCAATGTTACATACTTGGTAACCTATAGATACTTTTAATTATCTCCAGTGCTTCACAAACTAAGGTTTACTTTGCCTAGAAACACACGCCCGTTAACGAACACTGACAGGCAAAGTTTAACGTGATTCTTTGTAGGAAATCAATCCATTCTAATTCATGCATTAATTATATTGAGCTATCGACTTTTCCTAGGAACATCAGAAGTGACATTCTACCAACGATAAACTTTTATTTACGATGCGGAATTAACCTTTTTAATTATTGTCTGAAAATCTTCTGAACGCGACTCCACCCGAGTGAATGTCAAAAAGTACCATTGTTCTATTTCAGGACATATAATACCCGCGTGACAATTTCATCCAAATCTGTTCAGTTAGTAAGACGTATAGGTAACAAACTCACTTTCGGTTTTATAATATTAAGGATAGGCTGGCGTTTCAACACAATCTCACTAAAGAACGTTATGAAGAAAGGGATGATGTGGTCGACGAACGAGCACGCTTGCCTAGTAGTCATTTAAATTTGTTGAATTTATAACAATCTTAAACGCTGATGATAGAATGCATGTTTGTTTAGAGCCACTAAGACATGTTAGAAATTAATTTACTTATAGTATGGTTTCACTTCCAGTTTAATCAATTCGTTTATTTTTATACCAATGAGCTTTTAATTGCCTCTCTACTGAGCTTTTCATTGGCTGGCTTTTGTCATTTATTGTTAACTAGGCTATAATTCCTAGGTTATTGGTTAAAATTGCATTACGAAGACTAGAGTTTGCATCGTTTTTATAACAATGCATCATATTATTCTTTGGCAAAGTCAAAGTCAAAGTCAAAACGTTTATTTCAATTAGGCCATTAAACGGCACTTTTGAACGTCAGCATTTACAGTACAATAAAATAATAATATTACATTAATAAAGTGACTCTACTGTCCATTCAGAAAGGTAGATTCTTATGGAGAAGAACGGACAAGAAACTCCATAGTTACTCTTTTCAAATAATGATTTTACAAAATTTGGTATACGAAAATTAATTTAATATTATGTGAGGACGATACACCCAGAGTATGCTACTTATAAGAACAAAGTATTACCAGCAAAGGTAAACTTATTCATTTTCTAAAAAAAAAATAGGTAAATGGTACTCACATATTTACAGATAATCTTAATAACCATTAATTAAACAGAAAATAAAAACACAAAAAAAGAAACAGTATACCTATCTATAAAGTTAATTCATAAATCAACCAGTTTGATTTTGTCTACACCCTTGATTGTCCTATGGAGCAGGACCATAAATTCTTATTATATGGCATAGTTGAAGTCTCCATGTCGTTTTACAACGTCCTAGTTACAGTTCTCTGTAAGCTTGATAGAAAAAGCAATCAAACAGACTATTCATACTTCAATTTGTCTTTTGATGATCAAGCTACCGTGTTGAAGCTAGCCAGTTCGCTGAAAAGTTGATTGCCACTTGATCACCAATCCTTACTTTTCGTGATGCTTTCACGTTGTATGGCTGAGGCTCAGGAGAGTAGATAGAAAAAAAATTACTGCAACCTAAAAATGGCGCGTAAATTTCGTGGAAATCGAAGAAATGGGATAATGATGTGAGAAAATCTTTAAGTTTGAGAGAGAGCATGTGGATGAGTTAGAGTAATGGAAGGCCAAAAAGACGTTGAATGGATTGTTTGAAAGTCATTTTTCTAAAAAGGGGTTGACTCTCAGAAGTTACCACCTTTTTAGATGACTACAAGTGCAGCTGTTTGTGTGTGATTTTATTAAAATATTGATTAAAATTAAGAAAATATAAGCTGTTCATGCAAGTTTTCGTTGGCATCTTTTGGATTTTAATTGGCGCATCTTTAAGCAATGTCAGTCCTCTGTCAGAAATCGTTTACGTTTCTTAATCAAGACATTTTGCATTGATGGGGGACCAAAGACGTCGTTAGTCAATGTCGTTGTCGACAGTATTGGGGACAGAAACCCATTGAATTGATTGTTTTAGGAACTCTGTAATGTTTTATCATTTCAACGGAGTTTTATA
Source organism: Mamestra brassicae (assembly GCA_905163435.1). Classification (NCBI taxonomy): domain Eukaryota; kingdom Metazoa; phylum Arthropoda; class Insecta; order Lepidoptera; family Noctuidae; genus Mamestra; species Mamestra brassicae. The sequence continues at coordinate 14,712,173 of LR991006.1, read as the reverse complement.
CTACCATTCTATGGCATTGCAAAACATTTCGACTTTTTTTTTGGATGGGATTTTATGAATATCAGACTTCTCCTAACTAAAAACCATCCGTGTTCCTCCAAATGCCCAATGAGTTCAATGGCCGCGGTAATTCTTTCGAACAATTCCGCAACCAGGCACTGGCCTAAGCGGGCCCTAAACCTTACCTTGAATTTAGGAAAATAAAAACAAAATGCACAGATAACTCCTTTGCACCATTTTAGCTGCAAGAGCGTATAGATTCCATAAATGATAACGGATCTATAAAGATACAAAAAGTAAAAAAAAATGATGAGATTGCGCTATCGAAACGGCACGTGGTCGATCCCTTACTTACCGACATTTTGAATATCTCTATCACTGATCAAATTATACTTTGTAGAAAAACCTAAAACCTGTACATTATTGATATTTAATTTCTCATTCACGTAGTCTGTTAGGATTCATACTAAAATTCATTATCATCGACTTACTATCAAACAGTTAAAATGTCTACCCTTATGTAACAAATATTAATAGGTACTCCACAAACATTACACATAATTCAGGCACTTACTTCTCAATCCTCGCTACAACTTCGTCCTGTATTTCATCCCTGCAGCTGCTATTAAGTTATTTATAAATAGTGCTACTGGACTCAACTTGTTAACTTTGATCCAACAGTTCCTGACTACTCCAGTTCCGTAGTTACTGAACTATGACGTCTAGTTTGATGTTGCCAAAGATGTTTTAGAGGGCTTGAATTTTTTAGTTTTGGTTAGAATTTTAGAGTGTTTGTGTGAGAGGAAATTTTGAGAGGACATTGCAGTTTTGTAGCGTTTTTATGGCGATATAACAATACCATTTTAATGCACTTGAGCGTATGATGGGTATGTCATTTTGTAGCGGCATAAATGCCGCCACATGAGAAACTAAGAAGCGTTTATACGGCAAAAAAAGTACTGCAACGCCATTTATCCTGTCAGCGACGAATTACGAAATCCTGCATCGCGCAAGCAAAGTTCTCCGTTCGATTTGAACATCTACAATAGTCCGAATATCAACTATCGGGCAGTTGCCCACCAGACACAACAACCGTCTGGTCGGAAGATCCTCCTTTTTCAGTGGAGGTATGCGAGACTTTACTCTCTGTACCGCATATCTCTATATTTTTTTAAGTGTAGAATGGTAGTAGGTAATGCTAACGGTATCTCTTAAACCGTTTTAATTTTGTGACATCTTCAAAAGATCGGAATGAGTGAGATTCTTACCTTACTAAAACCACCCCGGTGATCATCATTAGCATATGGAAGAGAACTCCCGTAATTCTCCTGATCTTATGGCCCACCTACCTTAACACCCTAAAATCTGTCTACCCTTAATCTGTGCCTATCTTATGATCTCCCTTTCAAAATAGCTCTATAGTTCATCATCATCATCATATCAGCCCAAAGACTTCCACTGCTGGACGTAGGCCTCCCCCTCTGTTTTTAACAGAACTTTATTTATCTTCTCGTGTTTTCTTTATCCCCTTGATATCGAGACCTGAGCCAGCAACACCAAATGATTGATTATGGTATCGCTGCCCTTGAGGGATATTTTGTTCCAAATTCTGAACAGTGAGATGGATCGATTACTGTGCCTAATCGGCGAAATAAATATCTACCTACGCTGTTTTGCCACCTGCCTAGATTACTACCCACACATTTTTGTACGTTGCCGATCTGAGCATGTTTGGTAAAAGTCACAACCTTGTTGATTCCAGTATAAGTAAATGCAATTTAATACTAATAGGTATTAAACAGACCGATTGCCTATCCAAACTTTACAACCCAGTAACTGGGTAACACAATAACCTTCAACAAGAATGGTGTCAGATTGCGGGCTTCTAACTACCCGTGACGGCTGTCAAAGATCTTCAAATGACAGCCGGGATCCACGGTTTGATTTGCTTTCCAGGGCCCTTAGGGGTTTAGGTATTTAATGGGTGGACACTAGTGATGGGCAGAGGATAAATACTCAACGGATAAATACTCGAGTATTTATCCGAAATAGATACTCGTTTTTATAAATTTTTTGGGATAAATAAAATGCTTGTTTTTCCAATTTAATAATGACTAATGTATTTTTCCCCGCACTCTTACCTGCACCCTATTTACGTAACACACTCAAAATAAGTTATATATTTTTTTAAGGAAATTTCATATCGTACATTGTTGAATTTATGCAGTTTCGTATGTTCAAAAACGAAAAAACGCAATGTGTATTGCTAAGATGACCAAAAGCATAGAAATGCGATCGTAATGGCCATTTTACACACATGACCGTACCGGTAATAGGACATTTGCGCAAAAGACATTCCCGCGAAAGGCATTTGCGCAAATCCACATGCACGCATGGACTTTTACGCGAAAGACATTGGTGTCAATTTTACTGTTTCTGAAGTTGCTTATAACGAATATGAATGCGAAATAAACATCCAAGATGGCTTTCCAGTAGAAGGGGTCTCAGTATTTAATGGGTGGACAGAATACCATTCCACGAAAAACCTCGGCAAGAGTTACTTTACATTGAGGATCGACCCTTGCGGCTGTGATTATTTAGCCTCGAGCCCATATATTCTAGAACACAAAATCGAGATGGTATTATTCTAACAACCATTCGATTCGCAAATCGCCCGGGCAATAAACCCAGGCCGTACCGCGCCGTACATTTGCAAAACCAATATATGGAATATTTAGCAGTCGAGCGCTTTGAGAATAGGGGTGGTTCTTAATAGCAGTGCGTTTCCATTTTGTTTTTCGTTTTTAATTTTTTCGCTGAGCTAATGAATTTATTAAAGTGTTCTTTTAATTTTAGTCGCGGTGTGTGGTTAGTTCCTGGTATTTTTTGGACCATTTAAGATTATGCAGTTATATTAACGTAAGTGGTACATTTTTATCTTCAATGAAAATTCTGAAGTTAACGGTGATTCTAGGAGCGTCTGCTTGCTTGCTTGAAGTAGGTGGATGACTAGATTTAGATGGTCCTCTTGTTTAGGGAACGAGTAATCAGCAATGGGATAGAAATGTTAATTATATAGTAATAATTCGAAAGTTAATCGAGTAGAAGTACTTCCTTTATTTTAAGAAAAAAATGTTGGTACCTATATCCTAAGAGCGCTTACGCACTACGTCCGATCCGAACCCGATCAGTATACGTGAAAAGACAGTCGCAGTCGTAGAACAATGTGTATGGTAGCTTACGCCCAACACCCGATTTCCGTCATCCGATTTCTCTCCGTCATCCGAGAACCTCAATTTCGGATAAGATTATTGACGGACCGAAGTGGCCATAGTATTATTTCTATGAATAGTTGCGCACTACGTCCGAACCGCATCCGAGCTGCGTCCGAGAAAAGACGCAGGGGGGAGGAGCGTGGTATACATTGTCTTAATTTTGTATCTTGTCGCAAAATATTGTCCTTTATGTAGTGTAAAATGAAATCGAAAGTGGACACACTCATTCGGTAGTAATTGTAAAACTTCCTGTCGGTCGTATTGACGTAACACTGCCTGGTGATTGTAAAAAGCCCCTTTTAAACATCGGTCCAGCAAGAGAGGGTGGGCCCAGAATGTTTTACTTCTTCTGCGTCTCCGTACGTACAACTTAACAACATTGTCTGAAGTTGACGCCGATTGAAAGGGCTCATGGTCAAGGACGTGAACCAAATAGTAATATAATATAGTGACGTGAACGCTCTGTAGTGGCTCCACGTAAAATGACGTCTGAATCACGGATTCGGATCAGACTTAGTGCGCAACCGCTCTGTATTATCATCTGCTTAGCCTTTTCCCAACTATATTGGGGTCGGCTTCCAGTCAAACCGGATTCAGCTGAATACCAGACTTTTACGTGGAGCGGCTGCCTACCAGACCCCCACAACCCATTAACTGGGTAATAAGGTACTCCTTGGCTAGACTAGTGTCACATTATCTGGCTATCCGTAACGACTGCTAAAGATCTACAAATGACAGCCGGAACCAACGGCTTAACGTGCTTTCCGAGGAATGGAAGAGTCTCGGTATGATAAGATGGTCGGACCCATCCACAGATCAACCTCGACAAGCGTTGCTTAATCTTGAAGATCGACCCGTGCGGCTGTTATCATTTAGCCACGAGCTCCTTTCTCTAACCGCTCTTAGAATCACTGCAAGCTAAAAAAAATCTTCTAGGTTTTACCCGCGGACTCGCTCCATGACCGCGTACAGGAACCTTGCATTTTTCCGAGCTAAAAACCTGTCTGGGTTGTTAGTGTATGACAGTGTAAGTAATTGTTCTAGTAAAACAATCGTAACCATTACTTCCGTCAACAGAAATTAACAGTTTATTTTATCCCTTCATAATTAAAGATTAAAAACACTAACATTTGGACAGCAGACCACCGACTATCCCCTTTTTAACCGACTTCAAAACAAAGAGGAGGTTCTCAATTCGGTTGTATTACCTCATAACTCCGTCATTTATAAACCGATTTGAAAAATTATTTTTATATGAGAGGACATGTACGTTCCGATTGGTCCTATAGAATTTTTATAAACATCGGCTAAGTAGTTTGGTTTTTAAATCAAAATAGCTAAAAAGTACAAAATAACTTTAATTTTGGAAGTCGGTGTTAAAATACGAAGAAACAATCAAAAACACCGACTTCCGAAATTAAAGTTATTTTATATTTTGTATTGTTTTTTTTTATTTGGAAGTCGGTTATATTTTTTTGTGAAATGTTTATTTTATTTTATTATTATTCTAAATATCGCTGACCCATAATTAAGTTTGTGTTACTGTTTTTGATTCCGGCACAGCCCTACCGCCTAGCTCATTAGGTTATCAATAAAACTGTTACATTTTACCGCTGCACGTGTTATGTCATACGAGTGTGTTCTCTCACGTGATAAATATTATTGTGGGAATTCTGGGGGTGCTAGCTATTCTTGAAATGTTTGTGGTTCTGTATAATTTTAGATTTACAAATTTTACAAAGTTGAAAATTTATGCTTTAGTGGCCAGGAGGTAATGTGATGTCGAGGACTTAGTTAACAATTTCTAGATAAATCGGTGTGTTGATATTAAATAATTATGCTTTCCAACCGATACCTTTTGAAGCTGTGGATGAAACATATGAAGCAAAGTGAATGACAGCGTGGCACTTGGAAAAAGAAAACGTAGTGGCTGACCCCAGGTAACATAAGAATGGGGAAGATTTGCGTCATAAATCCTATGTATTTGGAATTATCTGCCGTCCGCGGCTCCGCCCACTCCCATGGGGTCTAAATCCCGACTCCTGGAATAAAAAGTAGCATATGTGTTACTCTAGGCTGTCAGCTTCCTGCATACCAAATATTATCAAAATTTGTCCAGCCGTTTGCGCGTGGAGAAGTAACAAACATACACACACACACTCACAAAGTTTCGCCTTTATAATATTAGTGTGATTTAACCCTAAAGGTCATAGCAGACGTATCAACTCGGGATGGAATCGTCTCGGTATCGCATTTTTCGCTGTATTGCCCCGAAGCGAGGCGATTACGTTACGATTTAGAAAGTGCATTTATTAGTGCCTTGCAATAGGGAGTTTCATACAAAGAATACTGCACGGCTCGAATTGATACCGTTAACCAAAAATATCTAAGCAAAAAAAACACTGAATAAAGTGATTTTATTTTGACCTAAAATAATTCATTTCTCGGCACATTAGAATAAATGCATCACTTATGGGTAGGTACTTGACGTGGTTACGATCGTCTTCACATGAGTAGTATCAGAAATTATGAGATAACAAAGATTTGGATGTTTTTACGCATTGGGTACCTTAAGTGTATTTTCGTTAGCTGGTTTTTTTTCTTATAAGTATTTAATGCGTTTTTTTATTATTTTTTACCATTTGTCCTTCTGGTGGTCTGAAATTCTGAATGATTTCTAAAAGTTTGTCCATCTATTGTAATGGGACCTTACAATAGAAAATAAAGAATTAATTAATATAATTTATTTCTCAGTTTCTTTTTGTCTTTCTTTCTTTCTATATAATTTATTTCTTAGTTATTTAGTACACACTAATCGGAATCGTAACGCCTCGCAGTAAGAGTTTCATACAAAGAATACTGCACGGCTCGAGTTGATACGGTGACGTACACTTTCCGATTATTTATTAGATTTACAAATTTTACAAAGTTGAAAATTTACACTTTAGTGGGCAGGTTATGTGATGTTACAATTTCTAGATAAACTCGGTGTGTTGATGTTAAATAATTACCTATACTTTTCAACCGATACCTTTTGAAGCTGTGGATAAAACATTATATAATTTATTACATTATATAATTTATTTCTTAGTTTCTTTTTGTCTTTCTTTCTTTCTACATAATTTATTTCTTAGTTCGAGTAGAATCGTAACGTAATCGCCTCGCAGTAGGGAGTTTCATACAAATAATACTGCACGGCTCGCGTTGATACGGTGACGAACACTTTCCGAGTTAATACGTGTGCTATGACCTTAAATGTGAAAAAATAATTAATCATCTTAGCGACGCGTTAAAGTTCACATCCATTTGTTCGCAAGCCCGAGAAAGCTTTTGAACTTTACCGTATAAATCTGGATTAAGCAGATTATAACATTTCGGTTTTATTTCTTGTTTCAGGTACATGTTTCACTGGAATACGCGACAACGCTGCTTGTATTCTACCATGGTTCTATTAAGCTTAAGTATTTTTGCAACGTGGCTTTTTCACTTCGTGCATCTTGGCTGTCAACCTTCGTTGACTTGTTTTTATTTATGACTAGCTTTTGCCCGCGACTTCGTACGCGCATATCCTGATTTTCCCGTTCCCGTATAGCCTATAGCCTTCTTCATGAATTTGGCTATCATGTACAAAAAAAAAAACGAAATGCGACTGGTAGTTCCAGAGATTAGCGCGTTCAAACAAACAAAGTCTTATAGATACTTAATGTCGTATTTTGGACAATTCACACAATATCTTTATAAATTGTAGCCTATGTGTTAAAAAAAGTCAAAAGTCAAAACGTTTATTTTAATTAGGCCATCAAACGGCACTTTTGAACGTCATCATTTACAGTTCAGTAAAAATAATAATATTACATTAATAAAGTGACTCTACTGTATTCTGGTGTATAATCTATATTATTGTAAAGTTTCATTAACATCCATTCATTAGTTTTTACGTGAAAGAGTAACAAACGTCCATCCATCCATCCATCCATACTTACAAACTTTCGCGTTTATAACATTAGTAGGATATACTTTATTACACACCAAAAGGAAACTTAAAACTAAAACACATACAATGGGCAGCCGTATCGCATTCCGCGATCTCTTCCAGACAACCTGGGATGGACAGTAATTGTATGAACGTGAAATAGTGCTGTCATTGGTGTGACCAAAACCAATTCAATTATAATCCAAAGTATTAGTTAATTATTTATCAAAGTTAAAAAAGTAAGTATAATATTTATTAACCACTTACTTAGGAAGAAATTCGTCGTCGAGGTTTACCGCGGCAAAGGTGGTGTGACGATCTGGTCATGATTATATTTTTTTATAAGGATGGGAAATCATCAAATGACTTCTTCCGCTCTGGGTGGAGCGGAAGGGCGTGTCAGACTCTCACTGACTAAACCCATCCGTGTTCCTTCAAAGCCCTTTGCGTTAAAATGTATTATTTTAAGTCAAAATAAAATCACTTTAATCAATGTTTTTTTTTTGCTTAGATATTTTTGGTTAGACGTACATGTAAAACTTGTCCACCCATTTTAATGGGACCTTATTTAGAGGTAGATAGGTATGAGCCCAAAATAGAAGACCTGTTTAAAACTACACATTGGCTTAAAATAGTCGCGTCAACCCCGCAGCGTGACCTAATTAGCATGTCAGGTGCAAACTCCACTGAAATAATTTATTCTATTTATTAATTACGCCTTCTTTTGTCTCCCATGCAATTGTTTCTGTAGCAAAATGGGGCATTGTTGGTGAAATAATTGAGATATTTTCGCTTTGCCGTCATGGCGGTAACTGTGACAGCCTTTATTCGTTGTTTGAACTCGTTAAACAATGTTTTTGTTGTTTTTATATTAATTTGTATTTTTTTTTTATCTACTAACTTTCTCCATACATACACGGGGTTACTTCGTAGTCAGTGCGCAAATTAAAATATATAAGTATTTAAAATAAAAAAAAACACATAATATCTATGTTTTGTATTAAACATGTTTCAAACAAAAAAATAAAAGTGATGTATTTATAGTTACTCTCTTCGATACTTAACAATGACATAGTGATGTCAATTCTTAAAAAATAAAAATAATGTTTTTTTTTAAATTTTTTTTTCGTGAAATGTGTTCATTAATGATATTGATTGCATGGAATAAAAAGGTGTACTGTCTCCGAATTAACCATGTACAAAAATAACCTCCTTTTTTTAAATCGGCTAAAAACAAAATACACTTAGGTGTCGAATTACTGCGCCACATCGCTGTTATTCGGAAACGTGGAAATAGTTAATATGTAAGTTACTTATGTTAAAATACAGATGCAAAAGTTAATGTGAATTAGGATTTATATTTAAACTCGAAGCCCAACTTCTAGTTTATTTTTGTTGGTATAAATTTTGGAGACGTACATATTACACCCAGATATGAAGCTACTAATTACTTTATTTTTTAAAGTTTGGGTATTGAATTCAACAGATCAGATATGTTGCCCAAATGCCATATCATTCAGCCACAGTATTTATTAAGACTTTGTTTCGAATATCCTAATAGTAATAATACCTACCAGGCCCGCCAATTGCTATATTCAGACAAATTCATGAAAAAATAACCACAAATACAATTTCACTCCAAAGAATTTGAATCTAAAATCTACTGATCATTATTTAATCTACTCATAATGTTTATAGTTCGATTTTTTTATTTATAAATATGTTGGATATTCTTTAACCTCATAAACCAATATCCCATTATGCATGAAAAAAAAGTGAAAATAGAATCAAAATTGACCGAAAAACAAACGAGATATAACTATTTTTAACAAGTATATCTGTTCCTCTCGCGAAAACGCCGTTTTCTATGGCAGCTGTATACTCTGCATAGGCGTCATAGTATTTGACGTCAGAGTTGGTATCGGACTTTTCTTTCTAAATGTCAACTCTGAAGCTTTATAACTTCATCGCTGATGAAGATATTTAAAAAATTGCTTCATTTGTTTACTACAGCGTCAACCAACACAACATCGACAACGTCATAATAAAACATTGATGAAGTTATCGTAACGTTACAATGAGTTATCCTGTTTCGTGCGTGCAGCCGGCGTTCATCGATTTATTATTCGTTGCCACTTAAAAAAATGCATGCATAAACCCTATTCCACCAAAATACGAGTCAAAGTTGAATAATCTCAAGCGCCATAGTTTAACCGGCACCCATCTTCATCTTCACAGCACAGCTGCCCGGCGTCAGAAATAGGTATGACTGCAGTCCTTCCCCGGACGAACTTTTTAACAAGGAGCTTCACAACCGTCTTTGTATTCAGTAGAAATTTTAAATTCACATTTATTTTTACCGCCCTTGTCTAACTGGAGGGCAAATTGCTCGTTTTGTGAGAAAGGAAAGCGCATTTAATCACCACTCTTGCTCAGTGAGAATTGGCAATTTCTGATCATAATAAGTTCTGTTTGGAGTCGGACGAAAAAGAATAACACCATCCCATCACTTCTCGTGGGTATCGTAAGAGGCGACTAAGGGAATCACCAAAGAATGGGCAGCAGCATTCTCTGTGCATTGCAACAGCTACACCGCGATCGCCAACCCGCCTCACGAACTCAAGGCACTATCAAATATTTGTCATTGTAACGACTTGTAAATCACGATCAATACTCTTGTTTGGTCTAATACACATAGCTTTACATAATAAACACGCCTTAATATATCTGGAAAATGGGCACCAGCATTCTCTGTGCATTCCAACAGCTACACAGCGATCGCGATGCCCCTTGGGGGAGGCCTATGTCCAGCAGTGGACGTCTTTTGCCTAATATGATGATGATAATGATGATGATGATAGTGTAGTAATTTATCCTGTATAGATCCATCTATCTCTTACACCGGTGTCATAATGTTTTAAGAAGTCATAGCAGGCCCCAGTATTATCGCATCCGTATCAAAACGTACTATTTTGAGAACGTCTCATTAGCAGAATGTCCTGTGAGCGAAATTACCAAAGTTCTGAAAACAAAAGTGTGCTCGAAACATTGAAACGTACAGACATTCGTCATTAGCCGATTGACGCCCTCTGCTGGACATAGGCCTCCCCCAAAGGGGGGGTTTACCAAAATCGCCACTCTTGACAGGCGGCTCGGATCGCATTGTAGCTGTTGCGATGCACAGAGAATGCTGCTGCCCATTCTCTGGTGAGTCCCTTAGTCGCCTCTTACGACCCCCACGGGAAGTGATGGGATGGTGCTATTCTTTTACGTCCAACACCATACAGAACAGACATTTGCGAGCCATATATGTAGGCGAGTTACAAAAATTTTAAGTTATTTGTTCATAAAAACATTGTTAGTGTCGCAAACAGGTATTTAAATTTCTTTGCAAATTAATTTATTTTTATCCAGTTATAAATCAGTGTTAAAGCAAAACAGGATAAATATTATCAGATTTCTCTCTCTATTGTCTTTCAGACAATTGTTTCAGTCTCATAAAGGAGTATTGTTAGTCGTAATAAAGATGTTTTCTCATTTTGCTAGTAAAATTATTATCTTAAAATCTTGGTAGTCAACCATTTGTATTAACATTTTATTTTATGAAGATTGATTCAGAAGAAATGTTAGACTTTCATCAATTCAATTGAAATAATGATAAGAAATTTATATACATATTATGAGTTTCAAGTCAGTTTTCTGTTTAATATTTTATATTCTTTTTTAGTGTTGTGTGTGAGCGAGATGATTTGGATGCACACCGCGAAGGCTGGTTCGAGGTGGCGCAAGAAAAGAATGTCTGGAAGGATATGGGGGAGGCCTTTGCCTAGCAGTGGGACACAATAGGCTAAGGACAAAAAAAAATTGTGTTAAGATTTTTGAGATGTGTTTTGATGAAATATATTTTTTTGTAGTTTAAAGTTGCGGTTGCGGAATTTGTTCGAAAGACTCACCGCGGCTCTGTAACGCAAAGGGCTTTAGAAGAAACACGGATGAGTTTTAGTCAGTAAGAGTCTGACACGCCCTTCCGCTCCACCTAGAGTGGAAGAAGTCATTTGATGATTTCCCATGCTTAAAAAAAAAGGATAAAAATGATCAGATCCTGAAATAAACTCCAAATTTGATCGAAATAATAAAAATACAATCTTGTATTTTTTAGATCTTTATTTTAATATTCTTCTACTTCCTCTTCAAATTAATACTTCCATTTGACGAATACTTAACATATCTAATACTTCTTATTATCCTTAAGTATGTACCTATATTACAAACTTATTTTAACCTATAAGCTATTTTGAATATTTTCCTACTGTTTCTTGCTCGGTAGGAAAAACGCTACTGCTGTAACCACTGAAAAAAGAATGGGAATATTATTGAAATGATTTCTTAATAATTATAAGGTTTAATATTCTTTGTCGTACAGATGCCAGCACATCAATCTACAACAACCTGTCAAATTTTAATAGATTTTCAACTTTATAGCCAAATAATTAGGTTCAAGGTTGATTGGGAAAATTTGACAGTTTCGGGTAGCTTGATGTGCTGGCTGTACACCATCACCATCTCAGTTGAAAATCAGTGTTAGAGTGTTACCACACCAATCGATCGATGGTAGAATTGATTAATTAGTCGATGTTGATCGATAGTTTCTACTTCTTTCTTCAACTAGCCAAAGCTATATTCAGATAACATCAATCAACGTCGATCGATAGCATCGATCGACGTCGATCAATCGTTCATCACTGGCTATTAGTCGATAAACTAAAGTTACCACACCAATAGATCAACGTCGATCAATGTCAATCGATGGCATCGATCGACGACTAGTTGTCTTGCATATTGGCTAAACCTATTTGGCGCTAGACCTATTTTTTAAAAATTAGGGGTCCTCTCTATTATTTCTTCATGTATTGTGTATCTAATACCAAATAAAACATGTTTTCTTTCTTAATGATTTAGTTCTAAGATACTTACAAACCATACATCCCGATATGGTAAAGAACGGTATAGCACAGCCCATTTCCAACATTATTGGGAAGGCAATATTGCCTGATAAGGTACCAATACGGCCTATCACCATTATCAACGATATCGCCAATGTCCTGAAAATAATAGAAATACATTCAATCAAATGTCAATTATTCAAATTAGTCTGAGAATCAGAACTTTTTGAACGTCAAAATTTACATAAAGACAGTCTCCCAATACGTGCACTTATCATCACTTCCTAGTGTAGAAGAAGTGGCGCAACAAACAATTTGTTACATATATGTACATTTTGAATAACCATTCTTCTCATTTTGATTCTAGTCTTACCAAATACACCGAAATACTAGTATTTAAGATAGAAAGACTGCCAATCTGACCTCCTCAACTCAGAAGTGGGGTAAAACGATACACCTTGGTTACACTTATTGACTGATAAACACGTCTCAAACAATCAACCCCACCAAGATTGCCTTCTCATTTAGATAAAAATAGCTGTCGCCCGCGGCTTCGCCCGCGAAAATTATTCCAAGGGAACATACTCCCGGGATAAAAAGTATCCAATGTGTTATTCCAAACTATAATCTACCTCTATGCCAAATTTCATCAAGATCCAATCAGCCGTTTTGACGAGATTGAGTACTGAACCGATTTTTATAACATTTCTATGGGACTAATCGGAACGTATATCCTTTCGTATATGAAAAAAGTATTTTTCAAATCGGTTTATAAATGACGGAGTTATGAGGTAGGAATTAGGTATATATATTATAGGTAGTTATTTTTTTTTACACACATAAAAAAAAATACAAACCGAATTCAAAACCTTTCCTCCTTTTTGTGAAGTTGGTTAATAAGTTAAATTGGCCCTTTGAGCTACCGCAAGTTATTTTAATTGGTAAATGTCCGACCACTATCAAAAAGGTTACGACACCAACAAACGGAATTTTAATTTTGTATTCAAGAAAATACAAGGCTATCCTTAATTACAACTATTGTTATTCTAGTTATTTACTTTTCAATAGCAGTATTAGAACATTCGCCGATAATATCATTTTAAAACAATAAAGACTCGGAGTCACGTTCAAAACGATAGCATAGATATTATATCCTATGATTGCGAAGAGCACTAAATATTAACATTCAAACGGCAAAGCGAAATTCCAAGTGAAATATATTTTATATTTTCAATGAAACTCTACCGTTAAACATCTGGTACATTAGATAAATATCCGATGCTAGAAGCTTTTTATTAAAAATACATTGGTTTGCGATAGAAGTGGATGTATTTTTGAGAGTAAAGATATTTTTCATGAAATGTTTTTTTTTATTGTTCTTTTGAAGTAGTCTGTAGAGAGACAGTTACAAATAATAAGTGTAATAGTTACGGTTCTTGAATGTGTATACAAGGTGTAACAGAAATTAAGCAAAATCTGAAATGAAGACATTTTACTCATCATTATGAACCACTTTTGTTATGGGACAAACCTTGAAATGTCGACCATATATTTATTTGTTTTTATTTACAAAAAACAAAACATATAACATATAACATAACTCGACAAAAAGTGTGGAACAACTGTGTTTTTTTGCTATTCAACGGTTGGTTCCATAGTCAAACTTGTTCAGAATGATGAGCACAATGACCCCTTTTCAGATTAAGTGATATTTCTGTTACACCTTGTATGAGCCCTTCAAATATTATGGACTAGCAAGGGATGCCCACCAATTAAACCATATAATTTAAACTCTCTTACTCTATAATTAATGTAATGCACATGTAGATATTAATTATAGAGCATTCTCTTTTAGAATAATGTCAATAAGTAATACAATACAAATAAAGAAGTTATAACTTAATAAACCCTCAAAAATTAAAAGCTAAACAGTAACAATCCAACACCATCTGCAATAATTCAAAACATTAAACTCAAATTAACGCCCAAATTATCTTCATCACCAAAACGTAACAATCCACTGTAAATAACAACAATAAATTATATAAATTCAACAATAAATAAATTACTTAAGAGCGTAATTAAAATGAACCCGTAAACGAAACAACTTCGCCAAAATTAATATCGAATTTACAGATTATCTTAATTTTCTATCAAAACAGTGTGGGACCGTTTTGCTTAACAAGAACAGAGCAGATGGTATCTAACCCATATTGTGCCTATTTTGAGCTTGTTCTGGGCGTTCAGGCCTACTGAATTCACTCGGTCCTCGGAACAATAGACCAATATCTATCTAAGCCCATTGTCTAATATTTAATACTTGCAAGACTGACAATAGGCCTGAAATATACTTGTTCACGTCTTTTATGTATAACGGAGTTTTTGTGTGGTTAATAAATCTTATTTTTGTCTGGAGTGGTTTTAGACCTAATTTATTCAGATTTTTTTGGTTAAGACGTATTATTGATGCCCAATGAAAAATACTATTCAAATGGTATGTTTGTGTAAGGGCTGATTTTTAAATAGTCATAACTTTTACTCGGAAAATAAAATGGCCGTTTGACATTAATGTTTTATCTATAGAACTAGCTTTTGCCCGCGACTTCGTCCGCGCATATCCCATTTTATCTGTTCTCGTAGGAATTCCGGGACAAATGATACATATAAACCTTCCTTTTGAATAATTCTATCTGTTGCTAAACTACATTAAAATCCGTTGAGCAGCTTGAAAGATCTAAGCGAACAGACAGCGGACGCGACTTCATTTTATACTACCTAAAGCTATATTTTAAACAGACATAAGTTATCTTTTTGTAGAAAAATCAGCCCTAAGTAATAAATCTAAATTTCTGATCTTTAATAATTATTCATTTTTAATCATTACCCTTTTTGCTGTTTTTAAGTCAGCTGTTTTCAATGCGGCACGAATTTGATATAAATTTCTTCGATTTTAAATTTAGTCAAGTTATCCCAAAACGTGTCCCCAAAGACTTTTTTTTACATAATATGGACCGTCCACACGATACAGACTTCGAACTCTGAATAAAAAAAAAATCTATCAACGGACAAATGTTGGTGTGATAGATATTTTTTAGTCAGAGTTCAAAGTCTGCTCAGATAAGAGTCTGTATGGTGTGGATGGTCCATAAAGTCATCATCATCACTTGAATCGAAAGACATTCACCGCTGATCTTAGGTCTCCCCCAAACGTCGCCACGTCGATCGGTCTTGTGCAACTCGCATCCAGCGGATTTCCGCGATCTTCATAAGGTCATAGGTCCTCCTTGTCCCTTCCAAGACTGCGTTTTTCGATACGCGGTCGCTACTCCAGAACCATTCGACCCTTTTGATTAACTGTTCTGCGAGCAATGGCCCCTTCCCACTGCCACAAGTTTTTTGATTCTTCAGGCTATATCAACTAAACCTTACTTGGAATTAAACAACTCACCTTGAAGTAGTCGGAAACATTTCAACAGTCATAGCTTGGTTTAAGCTCAACATTGACTGAGCGATAGACACAGTGACTGCGAAGAGAGCCACGACCAACGTCTGGCTGTTAGCCCAGCGAATGCTCAACGAACTGGCCACGGAAATCATACCAGCTACAATGAGGAGTGGTTTCTTCCCCACTCTATTGACCAGAATACCAGTAATGAAGAAGGGGATGACGCAGACGAAGCCAACTATCATGCTGTTGATGTATGTCTCGTGGCCGGATTTTGTCTGGAAAAGAATTGGTTTGGTTAGATGTTGGTTGTGGAAGTCCGGGTGTTTGTCAGTCAAAGGTGCCTCAAAGGTCGAGTGGATTTGGCTGAAACCTAGTACCTATATGGATAAACCAGGATTTGGAACATGATGTTTTTTCCGATTATACGTTCATTTGGAATAGGATGTAGTCGCGAGCAGATGCTTGTTAAAAATATTTGATGTGCAAGTCAGGAAGTGTCAGACAGAGTAATGACGAAAATGTCGTGCGGAAAGTTTCCAAATCAATTCTAGTTTAGATTTAATTGCAACCCAAACTTTTTAGAGCCTGATTGATATAAGCTTAAAATTAACGTAAAATACAATAAGCTATTGTCGATATTTGAGTAGGTGGTAATGGATTCAAATTAACTCGAATCATAAATTCAAGTACTTAGGTAATACGATACTCCTTCGCGTAGGTGTTTGGGAAGATGTTTGTGTTTATTTTCATGATTTACCCGATAATGCGTGGGCCCACTAAGTCTTTTTTTTAAGGTTCCGTACCTCAACAGGTACAAAAGGAACCCTTTTAAGATCACTCTCTCGTTCGTCTGTTTGTTTGTCCGTGTGTCACCATCGATTTTTTAAAGATGGGAATTCATCTAATGACTCCTTCAGCTCTGGGTGGAGGTCCTCTTACTAACTAAACCCTATCCGTGTTCCTCAAAATGCCCTTTGCGTTCCAGTGCCGCGATGACTCTTTCGTACAAATTACGCAACCCTGGGGGCCCTCGTCTAGGTCTAATAAAACTTCTTCTTTATTATTGAAATTGAGGGTGCACTCTGTTTGCGCAATCGCTTTTGATTATGATTCTGGGTGAATGTTTGTCTTGTGTATTAGCCTAAGAAGTTATGACATGAATAGTTGCCTGCTTAGGGCAAATCTATTATAATAGTCAACTACATGGTTCTCATATGATTTGACCATTATATCCATTGTATGGAATTAAGGGACTTTGATATCTGGGTTTGTATCGGTGGTTCTTCTCAGTGTAATCAGTAAGGAAACACTGGCCTCATTTTGTTTAAATCTATCTATCATCTCATCTGCCTAGCCTTTTCCTAATTATATTGGGGTCGGCTTCCAGTCAAACCGGATTCAGCTGAATACCAGTATTTTAGGTTGAGCGGCTGCCTACCAGACCTCTACAACCCATTAACTGGTAACACGGTACTCCTTGGCAAGACTGGTGTCAGATTATCTGGCTTCTCCGTAACTACTGCCAAACGTACGTTCTTCCGTAACGACTGTCAAAGATCTACAAATGACAGCCGGGACCAACGGCTTAACGTGCTTTCCGAGGCATGGAGGAGTCTCGATATGTTAAGATGGTCACCCATCCACAGACCAACCTCGGCAAGCGTTGCTTAACCTTAAAGATCGACCCATGCGGCTGTTATTATTTAGCCACGAGCTCCTAAATCTATCTATATAAATAAAAATAAATCGCTAAATGTATGTACGCGCATAACTTGGGAACGACTTGAACGATTTAAATAGTTCTTTTTTTGTTGTGTTTGTGACAACCGTACGCTTGTCAATAAAATTTTATTTTACACCGACCGTTTATAAGTTTAGTAGATTTTTTTAGTTGGTAAAGGTTTGATCATTATCATCAGCCGAATGACGTCCACTGCTGGACATATGCCTCCTCCAAAGGGAGAGTTTGCCATAATCGCCACGCTTGGCAGGCTGGTTGGCGATCGCAGTGTAGCTGTTGCAATGCACCAAGAATGCGGTGAGTCCCTTAGTCGCCTCTTACGACACCCACGGGAAGTGATGTGTGGGAAGGTTTACCTATGAGTAAATGGTTAAAATTAATTCTTTGGAAGCAACATTACTTCTTCCACACCGAAGTTATTTCAATTATTCTTTAATAATTTTGAAAGGCACGAAAATAACCCCTTTTCTACTCGGCCCCATTGTTCCAACTTATGTTGAATGAAGTTGCTCTGAAAAGTCGCCGTTAAAAAGAAAAGAGCCTTCAAAAGGAATTTGGATATTAAACTATAATTCTGGCTATTTTAATACGTGGTAAGAAATATTGGGCAGTTACTTTTGAGAGCTGGCATTTCTTACTTGGATATTCTAGATTTATTATGAGCCTTTACACTACTTAATAGGGTTCCATACGTCCGAATGAAAAACGGAACCCAGCAATTCGGGCTGTGGGGTAAAAAATTGTTAGGTACAAATATGACCCAAACCCGTGCATAGTAAGAAATGGATTTTGAATATGTCACTTTTGGAGGCAAATATGATATTTTTAAACAACCTATATATTTTATAACTTTCCCTAAAATATTACACAAAACATAATAAGTACCATGTACAAATGTCAAGGGGTCCATATTAGTTCATTTCGACAAAATAAAAGTATTCTAGCTTATTATACGTGGCTCTGTCGTGGTTTCGTCGATTTCTGTAACAAATCTGACATGATGAAGTACCAAATGTCAGTGTCCCAAACGGTTCCGTACAATCTTACCCCACGATAATTTATTTCTAAACAGTCGTCAACCCATAACTCATTGCTAGGCACGCGTCGACCTTGAACTGTTTGCATTGCGAGACTGCGAGTCAATTCATGTTCAAACTAAAATATGATAGGTAATATCAGAATCAATATTCCCTGTTCCGACCATATTTATTATTGTAGTAAGTAAAATAATGGTTATTCGAACCATGAACGATTTCACTCATGGGTTTCGTTCGTTCCTTTGTAGTTCATTCGCGTGCTTCGTTACTTGAATAGATAGTGTGTATAAATAGTAAATGTTATTACTGGATCGTGAGTCGGAATAATCGGAATAAGCTATTTGTAGAAATGGGCCAAGGTTCCTTCCTTGAAATATCCTGAGGCTATGTAGACAACCAACTTTAATCTGTTTTACAATTCCAGAGAATTCAAATATGTTTGTAGCTTGAACGAACGGGTTTAATTTTTTGTTGTCAAAAAGAAGGGTCACATTGTTTTCTAGTAGCTTGCACAGCTTAGCATCCGTAGCTAAGCATACAAATGACTTGAAAAAGTATTAAATACTAGCTACCACCACGGCTCCACCCGCGTGAATGTCGAAAATTATCCCAAGGAAACATACTCCCGGGATAAAAACTATCCTATGTCCTTTCCCGGGACTCAAACAATCTCTATACCATACCATAAACTTCATCTAAATCGGTCCAGCCAACAAACATTCACACACACTCACAAACTTTCGCCTTTATAATATTAGTGTGATAGTGTGAAGTGTGATAGTAGGTGCATAGTCTTGTGCGTGTATTTCAATTTCTTTCAACTTTTTTTTTTGTTAATAAGAATTGACATTTGGTATTTGGTAACTCATCTATCATCATCATCTATGACCTAGACTAGAGTCAAGAGCAAACCCATATTAAATTAAAAAAAACTTTGCACAAAAAAACTTTTTTTCTAAAGCATATTCATGAATCGTATCGTAACGTAACCGTATCGAGGGCCGAGCGGGTTAAATTTGTTTTACTATTGTATCTACTAATATGGCTGCTGAAGGTCTATACTGATTGGCAAAAATGAAATGAATCAACAAAATTCTAATCTTATAAACACAGAAGATCTGACACGTGTCAGTCTTCTACATATAAATATTTCAACGACCATAATAATATGATCGTTAAAATACATCGACAATTCCATCAATGCGATTTGAGCCAGCGGAAATGGGACACCAAACGTCACATGCAAAACAATTATAGTTTCTGTCAGTGATGTTACCGAGTACGACATGGGGGCTTGCCGAGTTACGTGAACATTTCTCTTTGAGGGGCAGGCATCGAGTATACCTTTTGGGGATTGACATCAATATGTAGCTACTACTGCTATATATGTAATGTGTATGTCCTAATGCTGGCTCTTCAACTAGGCGTGTTTGTCCAAATATGTGCGTCATTAAGGTTAGTGGTTAACATCAGCAAAGGCCAATCTTCATGGTTAAGCAACGCTTGCCAAGCTTGGTCTGTGGATGGGTGACCATCTTAACTATATCGAGTTTCCTCCGTGCTTCGGAAAGCCGTTGGTCCCGGATGTCGTTTGTAGATTTTTGGCAGTCGTTATGGATAGTCAGAAGCCAGTAATTGACTCCAGTCTTGAAAAGAACTACCGTGTTACCCGGTTAATGGGTTGCGGAGGTCTGGTAGGCAGCCGCTCCATGTAAAATACTGATATTCAGCTGAATCCGGTTTGAATGGAAGCCGACCCCAATATAGTTGCGAAAAGGCTAGGCGGATAATGAATTAAGTTAGTTTTGTATTATACAAGTGACTCGTATATTTTGACAAATATGCCAAGTGAAGTTCCAGCATTAGGTTCAAGGCAAAGTGTCATTCTATCAGCAATAATGCTCGATTTTGTTCATAAGCTTTCTTTTTCTGATGGATGGGAAAACACCAAATAGCTTGTCACGCTCTGGGCGGATTGGGAGGGATGTCAGACTTATACTGACTAAAACCCAGTCGTCTTCCTTCAAAGGCCCTTTGCTTTCCAGGGCCGCGGTAACTCTTTCGAATAATTCCGCAACCTTGGCAGAAAATCTCACATCTCCGTCTTCAATTTCGCTACTGAAACGCCATCTTAGTGCTCCGTTACGCGTAACAGCAGTCCCTACTCAATTATCGCAGGTGATAGGTCTCGTCCCGGGGGCCTAAGATTGCGCACACATTGGCAAATTCACGCCTAACATCACGTTGCCCCTGATCCACATGAACGGGCTGATTTGCTGACTTTATGCACCCTAGGAGACTGAGTCTTTCGTGTTTGCTGTTTGATAATTTGGTTAGTTAACGGCTACAGTAAAATAAGTGTAGCAACAGACTTATTTTTTTTTTTATTAAAGGTGGGGTTTTTTTTTAGGCTGGGAAATCATCAAATGACTTCTTCCGCTCTGGGTGGAGCGGAAGGGCGTGTCAGACTCTTACTGACTAAAACCCATCCGTGTTCCTTCTAAAGCCCTTTGCGTTCCAGGGCCGCGGTGACTCTTTCGAACAAATTCCACAACCCTGGCAGGCTCTGGCCCTACCGGGGCCCGTCTTTTATGCTGACATCTCTTTGAGGCGCGCGTGAAAAACAACGCGCCATCGACCTGGGCCTGGTGGTGATCGGACAGAAAGCCACCCAACTCTCGCCGTCTGCAGGCCCGAGAGTGGGTTGGCTCTTGACTCTAGTCTAGGTCAGAGGTGACAGAGACAAAGTCGAACATGGAGCGAGCTTATCCAGAAGAAGCCTGTTGAAGAGATTAGCGTTTTTCTTTCACTTATAGTTGTTCATAATGAGGCACTGTTTTATTTTAATGTTTAATTTCTGTGGATGACAGTTCACTTCAGTCAATATTACCTTTTTTTCTTTTTTATTCATTTTAAAACGTTTTTCTACTACTTACAAAAATGGCCCAACCAAAAAACGTGGCGCCTCCAAAACCCCTGTCCATTTTTCTGACTCAACAATCGAATCTGGGCCAGTAATTGACGGCCGAAGTGACAGCGACCAAATTACTGCTGATAAATTAATATACATTGTATTTCACGCAGTTCTTGACCTAATTTTCATGTCAAGCGTAATTCAATGGTAAAAAGATGCCATCGGTAACTAAGTCAGTTGATCGTATTTATTTGAAAGTAGGTTGTTACTGTGGTATGGTATGGGAGTTGTATCACGAATTGACGTATTAAGAGAGAGTTACAGAATATAATATTAGAACTCCCTGAATTTATTTTTCCTGTAGTTTGATTAAGGATATTTATGTTCGTGCTCTAAAGTCTGTTGACCGTATTTATTTGAAAGTAGGTTTTATTATGGTATGGTATGGGAGTTGTATCACGAATTGATGTATTAAAAGAGAGTTACAGAATATAATATTTCTAGCTAATGACCAAGGTTTCCAACCAACCAAGGTGAGAAGTATTAGCCGCAATTTCGCCAAAAGACCGTCTAGAAATAAAAAAAATCGTAGGTACGTGCCCCTCAGTAACGGATCAGACGAAATGTAATAATTTTTTTTTTTAGAAATTGCATTCTTAAAAAAATAAAATATAGATGTAAGATAGAATATTATATTTTTTTAGAAATTAACGTAATAAATATTAAAAAAAAAAGAAAAGAGTGTGTGTACTTATGTACACGCGTTAGAAGTTATACTTCTTTGGCGTATGGAAAAAAAAAAACATTCACAACTAAAAAAATATAAAAGTTTTAAAATATTTGTATTGTTTTCAGCTTCAATTTGTTGCGTTCGAACGATCGCCAATTAAGTCTATTACGCTAAATAACTGATACGTTTCATAGTTTTAAAACTGTTTGTTCATAAAATAGGGCAGATATCATGCAAACATTTTTTTTTTATTCGAATGTTTTGTTAGTAGTATTTGAAATTAATACCAACTTTCTATTCTGGATGGTGTGTACCTGAGAAGTTTATTGGTACCTACTTACAATGACATATAAGTTACGAGACTCCTTTTTTCAAAATAGTCAATACTAATAATTATTATAAACGGTAAAATTCTTTGTTCCGTTTTACTGTAGATACAAATCCGATTAAGAAAACTCATTCATGAAGAGGCTGTTTTTTGTCTTCGAAAAATCATCATATTCCAATAAAATCTTCTAGGATAGAATAAAAGGAGCTGAGCCGCGGGAAAAATTAGTGTCTAATCAATTACTTTTATCAAAATATTTGTATCTTATATTTTGGCGCTTTATTTCGAAATTAAAACCACATTCTTCTTCGAAATTCAAACATAAAAGAAACAAAAGACAATAAAAAAATACTAGAATATACAACTTGAACGTAGTTATCGATTTTCATGCCACCTAGAACTAACTTCACGATGTAGAATTCAGGTGTCGGTGTGCGCGCGCATCGTAAAAATTCACTCTCATCAGTTTTCTCCATCGCGCCAAAAGAAGTATAACTTCAACAAGTTTGTACGTATTAAATGTAGTATTGCCTATCAATACATTTCCAATGAACCCAAACCCCATGGTCCTGACTTTTTTGGTTAAGGAGTTTTTAAGGCCACCTTTTGGATACCAGTTTTATAATGGTTATTGCATAGTTTCAAAAAATATATAAGTTTAAACTATCGGATGCAAAGACGATCTTGAAAAATGGTTTACTAATTTGTGACCGGACACAAGTACCGGGTAACACGGGGTGAATAGAAATAATGGGGTGAATAAAAACGAAACTTTGATTGGAATTTTCACATTATTTAAATATTGTTTGCAGCAATGTAGAACTCCAATATTTTTAACAATTATTTTATATTTTAATAGACGCTTTGTGAGAAACAATTAATATGGTATTTATGTGAAAATCACAATAAAAGTCTCGTTTCTATTCACCCCTGCATTTCTATCCACCCCGTTTTACGTATATAAAAGCTTGTAAAATATAAGACGATCACGGTATATGAGTACTTACGGGCACACAAACTACTTCTACGTAACTAGAGTTGTGAACAACTGGTTTCAAGCTAGACGTGTATGTGTCTAGCACTGAGCACAGATCCTGTCCTTCTGTCAGTGGGTTATGCTCAACTATAGCTGACAATTGAGGGAACCAGAGCCTTAAGACGTTGTACCTGGAAGTTAAAAAATATTGTGCTATACATTTGTTTTAATTTTTATCCGATTTCAAAAAAAGAAAGAGGTTTTCAATTGGGTTTTTTTTTATGTTTGTTACCACATAACTCCGTCATTTATGAACCGATTTGATCAAATATTTTTCACATGAAAGAATATACGGTCCCATAGAAATTTCATCAAAATCGGTTCCGTCAAATACAAATAAATATCATTTAACGTGCAATAAACTTCATCATGCTGTCTGACTCCTTGACAGCTCAAAAAAATATTGAGGTCTACTCACATAGCCATAATGATGAAATTAGTGAAGCACGTCATAGCAAGATGCACGACCAATGGTTTCTGGAACATCGGCTTCACATTGTAAAGGCCTTCCACGATCTGATGACGAATGTTCGTATGTACGTGGTGCTCGGGAGTCTCGTCTATTGAGTGCTTGTTCTTGTCTTTCCAAATGTTGAAGTACTGAAATAGAAGGAAAAATATGATTATTTACTGATAACTTATTTGGTTTTGAGACAGGTTTCCTTAATTCTACCCGTTTTAATAAAATTGCAGGTAGAGACGGCCTGTGACTGTTTAACTTGTTATCGAATGGTCCTCAGGTTCCCGCAAAAGTCAAATACAAGTTTCGTACGAAGGGGTTGACTGATGAACGGAATATCCGTCTGCCTTTGCTGACCAATTGGATAGTTCATGTTAGTATTAGCATTAATACATTTAATAAGTTTGTTGCTGGGGGCACCAAAAAGGTTTAAAAAAAACGGTTTTATTTCCTTAACAAGAATTAACAACATCGTAATATAAGTTTTTATTGCTTGAGTTTTCCATCCAACATTATATAACTCCAAGTGAATCGTTAATCACAATCAAGCTTTCAAAGAAAAACTTCATAACTTCACCGGTAATTGTATAACCTCCGCAAAAAACTAGGACAACCTTACCATGACATGGCAACGATACAAAATCAGGAAATATCGTCATAATAAGTGGAGTTTCCACATATTTATCGACGTAATAACTCAAGTTGATGATGCGAGCGAATGGCGGAATAATTTTTACAAATGGATACGATATTACACGCAAGTCACAACAAATCAAACTGTGCGCAGAAGGTTTATAGGTTCTTCTTCTTCAAGGGAGTTAAGGTCCGGTCTAACCAAGGCGAATGCCGCTTGGGATGGAAGACAAAATCAGGTCGCACCACCCACCGATCGAATCATTCAACGTGTACGTTTGCTTAAACAGTCAGTATATTCTGTAAATGTCTCCTCGTGAAAACTTTGTATAGATATATTTCTTACCTTGTATTCTATATCTTGTCTGTGACTATCCGGGTCTACTAGTACGCTCATAATTTGCTCGTCTACTATTTATGCGAAGACACTGCCTCCTAAGATACAGGTTCTTCCTAAATTAGGAGTCAGGGCACAAATTTTGAATAGACTAAACTTTACCCATCTCTAGCGCACTATTTTTGTTAATAATTTTTGTGTCCCCTAGTGACAATTATGTGTACTCTAACATGTGTCAAACTTGTATTTTGGTAATAAAATATTATTATTATACTACACACACACAGTGACAGTTCGCTTCATGCTCACTTCACTTAAGTTTCACGGTGAAATGATTCGAGAATAGCACTGCCGGTCGATTCTGTAAACATGTCAAAGTGAGGGCTTGGGTGAAGTGATCACGAGGTGAGCTGTCAATCCATATAATCAAGATGTCACGTGATCACGAAGTGAGCTCTCATTCCATCTTAGTTATATGGATTGACAGCTCACCTCGTGATCACTTCACCCAAGCCTTCACTTCGACATGTTTACAGAATCGACCGGCTGCTGTCGTTGTTGTTCACTCAAGTGTAAACAGCTCTTATGAAAAAAATTGGTGACGTTGGTGTTAAAAACAAGTGTTTCTCACTCCTATTCTGCAAAGACTATGTCGAGATTGAAAGATAAGTCAGCAGTAAGGTTGTTCGGAAGACTTATCGCGTGGTTGACAGTACGCTATACTACAAGTCCGGAACACACAGCAATTGGTGTTCCCGACTAGTGGTTATTTGTACCTAAGTTACAAGAAACTAGAAAACGCGCATTTGTCAATTAGTCCGATTATTTTCGTGTCAACCTATATGTCTAACATAAAAATGTAATTTATGGAGATAAATAAACGTTTTTATGATTCGTTCGTTTTTTGTTCTTGAAACTCTTAGAGTCAAGAGCCATATTAGATAAGAGTCATATTAAATAAAAAAAAATTAAAAAAAACTTGGCCTGATTATCGCTACTTACATTTATTGTAACAAATGTAATTACGTATTTGCCATTTTACCGAAAGTTACTTTATAACAGTTTTACAACCTATAAAATTAAAATAATCAACGTTGTTTCAACTGAACCTTCTTAGTTTTTGTTTCGTGTATTAAGCAGTATGTTATAATCGCTGGATATTTCCGCCGTAACATTTATTGGTATTACTTAATACGAGGTTTTCGTAGTAAAATTATTTCTGCTTGCAACTATCCATTTGGTTGATGATCATAATCTTTCTTTGATATATCTTTTATTGAAAAATAAAGGTTGAAAAATAAACTTTTTCACAATTCTGTGAATCAATCACTTATCTTTTTCAACAGAAAGTTAAATCCAAAAAGCTACGTTTCCAATAAGTTCAGAGTAACATAACTTTTCAATCACAATAAAATCAAAAAGCAATTTTCACACTCTTTTTAAAACACCTTTTATATGAAAGTTTGAGTTCAAACAGAATAATACTTCAATTTGTAATAAACAAAAATGTGTAAAGTGCAAAACGTATTAATTATTGAATTCTTGACTTAAAAATAATCGCTTAAAATACGCTTGACAGCACTGACCACTGACAATGTCAAACTTAATAAAATGTATTTTTAAGACTTAGAGAGCCTCGACACAATATTTCTTTAAAATTTTATGTAATTTTGAAAACGTTACGCGAGTAAAACAAAATGGTCTTCTTCAAAGCGTATCGAGGACAAAAAATATTGGGGCTAACATAACCTAGAAGAAATTAAGCTAAATAAAAAGAAGGTTATGTAAATTCATCTTTTGTAGAATTTTCAATTAATGTACTGCAATTTCTCATTATTTCAATGACAACAAATTGTCTTTTTGAAGAGTGATGTTTTGACGTTGACATTTAGCAATGAAATAACGAAAAGTGACAACCTTATTTTGAAAATTGAAATATATTAACGTACACTAAATTTTAATATCAAAGTCTCTTTGATATTGAAATTATTTTAATAACTCTTAGATAACAATTATTTAAAATGAACATTTCGCAACTAAAGTACCTATGCTGAAGCAAAAGGTTGACACAAAATTGATTTATACCTCGAAATACTTGAAAAGGTACCTCACAATCACGTTCGAAGTAATTCATTATTGCATTGCACAACGTTTTTGAAGTTAATGAAAAAGAGCCTATTGACAGTTTTAATTTAACAATTTTGACCTGCTAATTTACTCTTAGTAAATTAATACAAAGGCTTTTTATTTAACGTAATCGGCCTGTCATTTTTCATTTAGGTGCCAAATCAAAAGAATTGTTTTTTTTAATGTATGAGGCATACATTTAAAAAAAAGCAATAGTGGATTATTAATTCGTAATTTGAGTAACAGAAACCCAAACGTTGATAACGGGCTACGGGCTAATAAGAAATTTATGGGCTCTTAATTATATAGTGAATTCATGTGGTTAGAATGTTATACAAATGAAATACCACGTGTCAATCATCATGTTTGCTCAGTACTCGTTGGCGATCAGACAGTTCCAGTGGGCCAACATAAAATGCCATGCTTTTA
Organism: Mamestra brassicae; assembly: GCA_905163435.1. Lineage (NCBI taxonomy): Eukaryota > Metazoa > Arthropoda > Insecta > Lepidoptera > Noctuidae > Mamestra > Mamestra brassicae. The sequence goes on along the minus strand of LR991006.1, from coordinate 14,684,762 downwards.
GCGATGGGTGCGTTTCATAACGTATAAACTCATTTTATCTAATTTCATTTTATTATCGTTCATAAGATATAATCAACGTGAGATATACCAACTGTTGATATAATTTCATTACATATAACATTTATTTCTTCTAAAACATATTTAGTATAACGTTGTTTGATATAACGTTTATGTAATCGAAAATCATTTGGTCTAACGTTTAATATGTATTAAAAACGTCATTATGGTTAACACCCCGACTCGGATAGGTTAGGTTAGAGACTTTGCCTTCGTGGTAATTTTTTTTTAAAACCACCCAGAAATAGGAGCCTATCTTAGCGTAGGTGGTAATCAGTTACTAGTTATGTTTTTATATCTTTTGAGAGGTATGTCAAACGACTTTATATTTAATGTATGTTATGCTTATAAAATTAGTTATTTTAAAATTATATCAATCGTTTATTATATTAACTAATCGTTATATTAAATAAAATTATAGCTTCCGTTATTATATATTGTTAAAATTAGAGATTTTTTTGTTATATCATCTATTACTTACCCTTCAGCGATAGCAATTATTGGAATAAAAAAAAAATGCAGACATACTCAACTTTCTGACAAAAGTTATCACTGATAGAATTACCCTCCGTCTGGAACCCAAAATTACCACAAACCGAAAAAAAATGGCAGTATTCATCACTGAGGGAAGGCTCCGTACCATACACAGAAACATACCAAAGCCTCAACGTAACCTTAAAATCATAGAGGAAAAAGAAACAGAACAGATACTAATTGCCAATTAAAAACTCTTACCGGATAAGTCTCAGCTGGTTTCCCCGTATTCTCTCTGTATATTTTAATAAGTATCTCTCTGGCTTCGTCATACTTTTGCTGCGTCAGCAAATATTTCGGGCTCTCAGGAAGACAAAACACGTACATCAAAAAGGCTCCCAGCGCCCATAACGACATGATGTAAAGATAAAAATTCCATGTGTTGAGTACTGGAAGGTTAAAAAAAGATGCCTGAGTTAAGGTGCGGTTCCGTTGCTGCAGCATTGCTAAGGTACAGACGCCAGCATATCAGGCTACAACAATCTGTCAATTGTTTTTAATAGATTTTTAACTTTATCGCTAATGCATTAGTTTCAAGGTTGATTGGAAAAATTTAACAGTTTCGGGTAGCTTGATGTGCTGGCTTCTATACGTTGTAACGCTAGCAAATAGAATTATTTATTATCCATACCATAAATATGTTGGTAAATACTGGTATTCAGCTGAATCCGATTAGACTGGAAGCCGACCCCAATATAATTGGGGAAAAGGCTAGGCAGATGATGACCATAAATATGTTGGTACGGTACAAAAATAAATGCCAACTATAGCTGATGATTATTTCAATGAGTAAATAATAAAATTAATTCATTAAAATCATCTGACGGGTTCTAGCTATTAGTTCGCAAATTACTATGGAAATAATGTGTTATGTTTTGGAGTTGTTAAGATTTCAAGATTACTTTACCAGAGCCTTCACACAATATAAATCGATTAAGCCCACTAAACTATCTCTATAACAATTATTATTATTTAATTTACACATGTTTTTTTTTTCTTTTTTTAAAACCAGCCATGTTTATCTAGTGAGTTAACGCCAACCATGAATCGTATATACTCTGTGCACATCCTCAGCAGCAGTGAAATCACACCTTAACTTGAAACGTGAAAAGTCGAGAGAAACGTTGCGGTCGGCACAATTACGGTTTCAAAAAGATTGAGCAAAATCCCTTTTTTGAGACCAGCCCTTTGTGGTCCGGATTTATCGTCAGAGGTCTAAGCAAACATGCTTATAGTAGGCGCCAGATAAATGTGGAATAAAGTATATTGACCTTTCCCTAATAACTGTTCATAGGTACCTGAACAATTAAATATGAATCGTTTTTCATTATTAGACAATGTTAAGGATCACGAGAGATGATGATTCGGGACAGCTTTGTGTCATTAATTACGTTTTTCAAATTTAAAATGTCAATAATTGTAGGTGGGTCAATGACCGTTATTCCACGATTATCTGGCGCCTACTATAGTAACTTAACCTGGACAGTGTTATGTTGGTACTTTTAGGCTTAGTGCCGTGTTAGGAGATTCGTTGAGGAATATACCTTCTATTTCTTTACGTGAATGTGGGGCGAGTAAAGGATTAATATGTTGAGGCTCGACAATGGCGGCCATTTTACGTTTTGCGGTCAAACACTGCATCGGGATTTCTTCTGAATCGTAGTAGCTGCATATAGATATCTATATAAATAGCCAATCCCAAAATAACTATAAATAAGGAAAGAATAAAGAAAAACATGAGCAAAGAACATCTATTATTGGACATACAACTAAAATCATTTATGTATTAATGTGTCCATCTTTATTTAAGTGATAAATATTTCGCTAGTAAATGGACATATTTCTTTACCATATTTTGAAAGGCGGAAATGACTAACCTTTCAAGAAAGATTTGAGTATGAATGTACCTACAGTACATGTTATTGGTATAGAGAAAGAAAGAAACATATTTATTCCCTATTCGCACAGGGCAAACAACAAAATAAAAGAAATTAAAATAAATAAGTTTATAACATAAATAGTCATGTGGTTCCAAAAAGGCTCCCAGGACAGCATAATCTGCTGCGATATTTAAAATTGTAAAATATATGACTCGATAAGATGTGACGGTTGAAATGATGGCAAATAGAGATCTACTCTTAAACTACTCTTATCTACTATTTAAATCACTGTGAATTAATATAAGCTGTTATGGTGTACAATAAAGAATTAAAGAATTAAAGAATCTATGGAGGAAGAAGATATATTGCACCGAAGCCAATTTAGAATAGAATAGAATAGAATAGAATAGAATAGAATAGAATAGAATAGAATAGAATAGAATAGAATAGAATAGAATAGAATAGAATAGAATAGAATAGAATAGAATAGAATAGAATAGAATAGAATAGAATAGAATAGAATAGAATAGAATAGAATAGAATAGAATAGAATAGAATAGAATAGAATAGAATAGAATAGAATAGAATAGAATAGAAGAGAATAGAATAGAATAGAATAGAATAGAATAGAATAGAATAGAATAGAATAGAATAGAATAGAATAGAATAGAATAGAATAGAATAGAATAGAATTTATTTGCCAAAAACATGGTATAAAGATGGTAGATATAATAATGTGAACAAACATGTTTTGCTTAATAGATATAAGCGTGCATATTTTACATGCATTACGAAACATTAATTCATCATGCGATTTTATGTTCCAGGAGCTCCTTAACACTATAAAAACTATTAGCAGATAGCCATTTGTATAGTGTAATCAATCTTGTATTTAATTGGAATAAGGCAAAATAATAGAACCATCATGACAGCCAAAAGACACGCTTGGCAGGCGGGTTAGCGATCGCAGTGTAGCTGTTGCAATGCACAGAGAATGCTTCTGCCATACTCTGGTCAGTCCCTTAGTCCCCTCTTACGACACCCACGGGAAGTGATGGGATTTTGCTATTCTTTTACGTCCGACACCAAATTAATAGAAGAGGAAACAATAATTCTAAACAGACACAATACAAAAAACAAACACACAGTAACAGAAATAATAGTAAATAATGACACAATTACGCCGAACGTGCCCATTCCAAAAGGGTTACCATTACCGCATATGCTGGTTGGTGACACACGAGGGTTTAGATACTCTTTCAACTATTGAAAATACATACAAAGTAACAATTAACTTAAATTTATTTATGTACAACTACCTATTACTATATACATATAAAAAAACTAGTCTAAAATACGGCGTCGAAAATTCCTCCGCATCGCTGGCCACTGGTAATGTACCCAAAAGGCTGGCAGCATTGCCACGTTGTATGACAATGCTTATCCTTTGTCCAAGGTAAAAAACAGGTTTTGGGTCACGCGAAGTGTCAACTAAGCGACTTGACAGATCTTTAGACAAGTTATGAGCACTCGGACCCCACGACCCGAGAGTTTCAACCCAAAATGGCTCGAAAATATAATTACCAACGAATTTATTATATGAACAGATTACAAAATGATGTTACCAAATTTTCCTCCAAAAAATGAAAACTTCCAGTCATTGGTGAGGATCGCCCACGACATAGCAGCAATGACGATGTGGGACACAGCTACGAATGACGACTGACATAATAACATGCGATCTCTGATACTGGAGTACGAAAATTCAGCCGTCAATGTCACACAGGCGCTAAATGCTGTGGCGTATCTGAAAACAAAAAATGCGAAAGTTTGGATGGATGTACATATGTTTGTGACTCAATCTCGACAAAACGGCTGGATGGATCTTGATGAAATTTTGCACAGAGGTATATTATAGTTTTGAATAACAGTTCGGATACTTTTTACCCCGGGAGTATGTTCCCTTGGGATATTTTTCGACATCCACGCAGTTGGAGCCGCGGGCGGCAGCAAGTATATATAGTTTACACAGAAAAAACTATAATAATTTTAATTTTTTTGAAGAAGCGCCAAAGAATTTTGGTAACAGTCGAGTACGGCGTCAAAAAAATGTGGTCTTAAAAAAGAATATTTCAAATGTACCTACAGTCAATATAGTTCCTAATTTAACTGACACTTAAAATAATTGTATGTGCTATCTGGAAGGGTTTGGTAGAATGTACGACTGAAATTCGACGGTTTCAACTTGCCTCATGACTTGAATTGTGTGGACCTATCGAGCTGGTTTCCTGGTATGTTGAAATGCGTGAGAATTTTGGACATACGGAAACCAGTTGCAGCTTTGGAACATAGCTATTGCGTTATTTTGACGATATTTTTACAGACAATATAATGACTTGAGATAAGGTATTTAACGAGAATGTTATGTCGTATCCTAAATCCGTGTTAAAACAAAACACAAACACATCATGTTCGTGTTCGTTTTCACGTACTGACTCCTCGAATGCCCACTTTGTAACATGTAACATTACGCCCCGTAACACCGGTCAGTACCTTTAGTGATTGTACTACGCGATTTATTTTAATTAAAAAGAAGAACTATAAATCTTAAGCTTGTGGATAAAAATAATGACGAGACCATCAAACGAAAAACCTCATTTTAAAGCCAAGCAAAATAGCAGCCACGCCTTGATAAATCCAGAATTCTCTATTGTGACGAAATAATTACAAGAAAGCTTAAAACATTATTCTTTTGTGTCGAAAGAAAGCTAAGATTCCAAGTCTGGCCTCCCAGACAAAAATGGCAAAGAAAAATTACTGAATAAAGGTCCAAGAGACCAAGACATGTCTCTTGGAACTTAGCCTAGACATTAATTTTATTACAACAAAAGAAAACTTTTAAGACAGTGAAAATCTGTTTTTGGTTAGGTCCAATGTGATCGTAATTTCACAATATTTAGCCAAAATAGATTTATGAAACAATAAACTAGAGATGCTGTCTTATATGGATGTTAAATTACGGGCAGTCAAGCAATCTGACAAAAACCGGTCGATTCTGTAAACATGTCGGCTTGGGTGAAGTGCTCACGAAGTGAGCTGTCATTCAATCTTGATTACATGGTCTGGCAGCTCACTTTGTCATCACTTCACCCAAGCCATCACTTCGACATGTTTACAGAATCGCACTGCAGTCTTGAAAATTATGATCTTTGACAGTCAGCCAAACAATATAGAGGTGTACAAAATACTGAGATCATTGCAAATGAATAAATAAGTACATTTAAATGTAAAGTTGACATTATGACATGAAATTACAAACATATTTAAATGTAAAGGTGATTTATGAAATGAAATAACAAAAGCGGTTGTTTGGTTGATACCAGAATTATGACATGTTTTAGTAAATGCCAAATAACGATGATAAGCTTACAGTTGTGTTGATTATAAATTAAATTGAATAATCCAATCAACATTAATTGATTCCGTTGACAAAATTTTAACACGTTATTGATTGCGCGAATATATTATATTTTATTGAAAGGATATGTTTTGTTTGTTATGTGTTCTATAGATTATGATGACAGAAATCCCATTAGCTACAGGATTGATGTAAATTGCTTTTTGTCAACTGCAAAAGTATCTACTGATCGTGTGTTTAACGTAGTAATTATACTTTGTCGCATTAATAAATGAGAGCTAGCTTTTTACGTTGAACTAACAAAATCATATTGATTTATTTTACAGAAACCAATATTAATAATAATTTCACAATGAGAAACCAACTTTTCAATGCATTTTGAAGTAAACACACATACTCGAAGCGAGCTTTTACTAAATAATCCTTAACCCGACTGCCCAAAAGGGGTCATAGCATAATCAAAATATATATGAAAATAGTAACTTACAATAATCCTTCAAAAAACTTGGCAGTGGCAAGGATTTCGAATGTCTGACTGGAACCTCCAATAACTTGAAAAATAAACAATCCGAGGAAACCAATTCCCAGGAATATTTTTCTCCCAAAAGCGTCTGTTAGGAAACCTGCTACCACAGAAGATAACAGCATACCTGGAACATTTACCGATGAAAAATTAAAACCTACATAAACATATTATGAAAAGGTAGGAAGAAAGATGATTTAACAAATGTTTATTCAACTAACCTTAAACGTAGGTACCTCATTACTGTGCACGCCACAATTGCGGCGGTAAGACCCCTCTTTGAGGAGTGGCTGGAGAGGCGCCACGGCGTCCTCACCTTCCGCCTGACGCAGGTACTCACCGAACATGGCTGTTTCGGAAGGTACCTGTTTCGGATTAAGCGGGAGGACACGCCCGGGTGTCAGCACTGTGATGATTGCCTGAAGGACACGGTGGAGCATACGGTGGAGGTCTGCCTTGCTTGGGCTGAGCACCGCCGTGTCCTTGTCGAGGCGATCAGCGGTGGCGACCTCTCGCGGCCGGCCCTGGTTGAATCCATGGTCCGGAGCGATGAGGCTTGGAAAGCGGTCACCTCCTTCTGCGAAGCAGTAATGCTAGCGAAGGAGGAGGCGGGCCGCGCGAGGGTAAGGCAAGGCCTTCGCCCCAACCGCCGCTACAGGAGAAGACGCCCCGGGCGTCGGGAGTCGCAGGGCGATCCCCGGCCACCGTAGGCGCGGGCCTGCGGACGGCGAGCGTTCGGTGGCTCGCTGTCCGATTACCACCAGGCCCGGGTCGATGGCGCGTTGTGTTTCACGCGCGCCTCAAAGAGATGTCAGCATAGAAGATTGGGCCCGCCAGGGCCAGAGCCTGCCAGGGTTGCGGAATTTGTTCGAAAGAGTCACCGCGGCCCTGGAACGCAAAGGGCTTTAGAAGGAACACGGATTGGTTTTAGTCAGTAAGAATCTGACACTCCTTCCGCTCCACCCAGAGCGGAAGAAGTCATTTGATGATTTCCCATCCTTAAAAAAAAAAAGGTATCTCTTTACTCCAATCTAGATGAATGGAGTTAAGAGATTCCATTAACTATAGGAATAATTTATGATTCTTACTAAAGCTGGGTACTGACCGATGTTATGGCCCGTAATGTAACATTCGCAGCGAGCATATTATGTTACGCAGTGTCCTAAAATCCGTGTAAAACAAAACACATTTGCATCATGTTCGTGCTCGTTTCCACGTACGAACTGCACGAATGCTCGCTTTGTAACATGTTATATTACGCCCCGTAACATCGGTCAGTGTCCATGAACGCAAAAGCAAGAATTGTTTAAGAATAAATTGGGCTTGGGGATAAGAATGGAAAACTTTGGAAAAGATACCTTTTTCCAGAAGTGGAATAATTCAGGTATAATAAAAAAAAAACCTGTAATCATTTACTCTAGGTCAAACCGGGAATATACCGGGCCCAAATGAGACAATGAAATCAAAAGGTGATTTCAAACGTTAAGCATCGACATTTAAGGAAAATTTCTTAAATGTCGATGCGTACGTCTTGGTTTTTGTACTTAAGTTTTTGCTAGATTTAATCAAAGCAAGGCTCAGCTTAAATCTAGCATAAATCATTTCTACCAAAGAACTTAAGTACCAAAGGACAACAATAGAAAGCTAAGCCGACGCCGGTATTCATCGTACAAGAGAACTGTACAACAAATCATAACTTTGACGAGTTCCACCGCTCGCCGTCAATTTTGTCAAAGGATGATGGAGATAATATATTTTCTCTTTTACTACACATTCATAGTAGTAATATTACAAAGAAATTGTTCTGCAAATTGTTTATGGAAATACATAATTTATACAGCTGCTTCCCTACTACAACGTGTCAATATCATCTTTATTTCGCATTGCAGTACGTAGCAATAGTATTTTTTGTATGGACATAACAATATATAATAAGTTACCCAGAGACATTAAATTCTATTTGTTTATTTATAATTGGCTAACCAACAACTGTATATATTGTTCAAATGTTTAAATAATGGTTTTCTTTTTAGTATTACAATTTCTTACAGGTTAGCACCGCATGCCCCATGAAAGTAAAAACTAAATTGCTGCAAATTTACATTTTGCTTAAATTATTTTTTAATAGGAAGCTAAAAGACTTCCTGATTAAAAAGGCATATTATTCTGTACAAGAATTCCTTGAAGAAAAATAATTATTTAATTTGGTAATGATTGTGATACTTAATATAATGTGATGTACATTATAATTATAGTATAATATATAATCTAAATGTATGAATAATGATAACATAGTATAATGTTAACTGGAAATTGTAATATTGAGTATGTATTTTTATTTGTTTATTAAATTTAAATGTTTAACTATTTAAATTGTACTGCCTAAACAGGCAACTGAGTTCTAAGAACCTACCTATTGTTATTATCTTTGACAAATTCTGTACACTTAGTTCGCAATAAAGAAATCGAATTGAATTGAATTTCAAAGTGAGAGATAGACGGGGCTAAACAGGAAGAATAACCCTATCTCTTTTTCGCAACGGATTTACGATGGCAATGACACGTCGTAGTAAGGCGCAGCTGTCTAGACAGCGTATTTCCATGTACCTTTGCACAATACTTTCTTCTTCTTCATATTTTTTGTAGGAGCACAGGTCAACCAAAAACGACAATCCGCAGCAGTTAAAAACTTCTAACCCACCTTACTCGTAGCAAGCTTAGTAATTAATGCTCATACCGTTCTTTTTAAGAGCAGGTATTTGCCCATCAGTGGGATAGTAATACGCTGCTATTGAAATGATTGGAAAACTGAAAATGATTTTAACGCCATAGGTAATCTTTGGGAAGAAACCTGGACAAAATATTTGGAAATCATTTTGAAGTAGGTCAATAAATGTTGAAATAATTATGCCTGCAGTGCGACAAAAATAAAAGTGGATAGTGGTAATATAATATCTGTATACTCGTATAATATGACGTGTATGTGACGTCTATGTCTATTTAATTAAATTATTTATTTCCTTTCAATTATTATTACTTATTATTTGGTATATACTTCATTGTACACCTCGTATTAAGCACAGGACAAGCAATACTAAAATCATATTATTGTACGAAGGTTTTAAATTGGTTTCACAAGCATAACTTCTCATTAAACAAAAGCAATTAACTCTTTAGTCAAGTCTTTTCTAATTCTGTCTATGGTGCATGACTTGAACATTCAATACTCGTTCTTTCAACCTTCATCTATCATGCATTCGAATCGATCGCACTAGTTCAGCTGCGGTTCGATGCTATTTCTCCTATGCTCGACCTCGGGCCATGTCCCTTCAGCAATAAATTTACGTCCAGGTGCTACTTTTCCATTAGCCAGCATAACTCTTGGTGCTATAAATTTACCCGGTTACCTTAGTTTGGTAATGCTTTCACTAATATTGGAAGTACTTTCTTTAGTACCTAGCCACTTTGATTATTTTTATCAACTTGTATTTTTGTGGTTATAAGAATTGTATGTGATGAGTATCATCACTATTTTGATGAGTTTCAACGGTAAAACTATCAATTTCCATCTGGATTGATGATTCATTAAATGATTATGCAAATTTTACTTACCGACATAAGGCATAGCATTCATCAGCCCCTTTTGCAATAAATCCATTTCCAAGTCACATTCTGCACTTGGTAGAAGATAAGCCGTAGTGGAACTAGCTAAAATTCCTGCCAGGAACCCAAAAAAAGCAATAAACAGGAGTTTTATATGAAATCTTCCAAAAGTACAAGCTATGAGAGCTGCGTCGATTTCTTTCATTGGCGTCTTCCATTCTTCTCGGGTTTGGGCTGAAAAGAATAAAAATAATTTAATCACTGTTAATCAAGGTTAACTATCAACCATATTTGTAGGTCGAATACGCCCATATAATTACAAATCACGAAAACATTCAAACCCACAGTAAAATACTCGTAGTAAATAATTACCCCGTCCTCGAGTACAATGAGTATTCTATAATTATTATTATGTTGATATTAGCTTTTGCTCGTGGCTCCACTCGCGTTAAAGTAACATATAACCCATATCCAGCGTACTATCTGTCTCTGAACCAAAATGGATCAAAATTAGTTCAGCGATTTAGACGTGAAAGCGCAACAAACAAACAGACTCACTTTAGCTTTAATAATACTAAAATTCGAACTCGAAAACTTCTAGTCACAAACAGGGCTTGGAAACCGGAAAAAAAATCGAACCGGTAAACGCCTGAGTACATAGGGAACTTATGATTTCGGTTTTGTTCTACCTTTAACCCCAATTAAACGGTTATAAGCTACAAAAGTTTGTAAATAGGTTTTATGCAATTAATCGGTTTTGAACGGTTTTTGTCGCCTCCAATGCGCAGCCGTTCTGAAATATATGAACCGGCTGCACTATTGCCTCGCCGAAAGCTGACGCCGCGTGTCGCTCGGCTCTCGCGGAATAAACCGGTTAATAAGGGTGCTTCGTAACGCTCTTTTAACGTTTCGAACTCCGAACAAAATAAACGATAAAACCGATTTATAACATTTAATAACCGGTTATTTTTAAACCGGTTCCAAGCCTTGGTCACAAAATCTAATAAATAAGGTACTAAATAAAGAGGAGCCAAGGAAAAACAAATTATAATCCAAGTCTATAAGTAAACCAATGCATAATATTATTCAGTAGACTATATACAATTTCGAAGGGAATATTTCGATAAGACCACCATATCAAGAATATATAAAAGATAAAAACATTCGTGAAGCTATAATATCAACGAGTAATACTTGTGTCAATATCAGAAAACATTATGAAAGATTGTATTTCTCCGACCAAGTAAAGATAAGAAGCAAATATAAGAAACATCTAAGAAAATAGCTGAAACTGTATTTTCGTTGTAATAGGAAATGAAGGGAAAACAAAAAAGACTATCTAAGTTAGAAAAGTCTTTATCTTATAAATACTATGAAACCTAATCTTCCCTAAGCTTAAATTATAAATTGGTTTGAATCAAAGTGGACCTTTGCAAAGGAATTTTGATTAAAATAAATTCTGGATCGGATTTAAGCGTTTAATTTTCGTTACGACTCTGGTTTTAACTGTTAAAATAGAGTTAATTCCCTCGTATCCAAAAATTCAACAATAAATCATTGCGAGAATTAAGTAATATTTGGGCTAAAACCTTCTGTTTGGTTACAGCACATATTTCATAAACGGTTTTTATTAATGTAACGGAGCAAACATTTAAAAAGTTTTTATTCGAACCATAAATCAATTTTTACGAAACCACCTTAAACCAGAAAAAAATAAAGAATCTATAATGTCAAGATGACGCCCGGAAGAAGAGGTATCACAAAAAACCAACAGCAAATTTATAATAGGCAATAGAATAAAACATCGGAAAACTTGAAAGGCACAAGACAATGGATTGGTTGTGTAGTCTTTCCCTGAACAGGAATAAGGCAATCCCGTCCCAGTTCCACCGAACACTGAACGAATTGATAGAGGCGTTAATCAAGCCCGAAACTTTGAAACGGGACTTGTTCTTCGCTTTGCTCCTCATTGTGATCAAAGAAAATGATTTTGTGCGGAGCGGGAACATAGAAATAGACGTTGTTGATTACATTTTAGCCAAGAGAAGAGATCGCCGCCAAGTTTATGAAATACATGTTATTTTGTATCCTTATGAAGATTCGCCAGCGAATATAATCGTATGCTCCTTAAATGATACAATGCTCATCAATGCAATGGTCGACGCTACTAATGAAACGTATTCTCTATGTCTGCCCATTAATGAATATCTAACAATGTCTAGCTTGGGTATTCCATCTTCGTTCTGTCGTTTGGAAGAGCTGGTCAATTCATTCAAGGAGAAAATTGTTATCCCCGTGAGGAACAGCATATTAAGCTATCACAGTCAACCGTGCAGCAACCTATTTGGCCTTCCCGATGACGCTTTATTTCAAATACTTTTGAGTTTGTCCCTAACTGACGTTTTGGCCGTTGCACAATCATCCAAAAAGCTGAACAAAGTTTTGGAAAAGGATAACATATGGTCTCTTCTTTATGAAAGAGATTTTCCGAAGGGTAGAAACGAGAAGGATGCTGATTGGCGCAACGTTTATAAGAAGGAGTATGTGAGGAAAATGAAACAGAAAGCCAAGAGAACAACTGTAAATGTTAGAGACGTCATTAATGAATTTGGTGAGTGGCTAGACATGCCTGTAAGAGATTCGAGGTGGGAAATCATTCTGTGACATTTTAATAAACGTTTTAAATGTATCGTTGTTTTGATTTATTTGTTTGTTTTTTTTCACGACTAGTCTAATAGGGCAAATTCTTGGTCCGTGAGTTTGATTACCGAAAATATTGGACACATACATCATGTTTTACTTTTGCCATGCTAATAAAACATTAATACGATGCGTTGTTCAATGCGTTGAAAATCCCTGTTACTCACTCAGGTTTAGCACAATTAGCCTTTAAATTGTCTCTACAATTGCCACTGCTGGGCCATTTTCCACAGAGGAAGCCATGTGTGCGTTGGTAGAAGTCACGTCTATAAATCTTTGATTCTAGGATATCTTTCTTGGACCATAGGCCGGGTTTCTCTCTCTCTTCTATTAAAATAATTATCAATAGGTATATAAATTCTCCCATTACTGACTGAGTGACTGACAGACAACACACAGCCGAAACTACCTAGAAAGCTGAGATTTGGCATGTGGCGTCCCTAAACTCCGTAGGGCAGCACTAATAGAGGATTTCCGGAAAATTCGACGTAAACGAGAATAAACGGGATATACGCGTACGAAGTCACGGGCAAAAGCTAGTAGGTATATATTATTATTAGAATGTTTCCGCTTGTTCTAACAATAAACTGACAGTATAGTGTATAGATTGTTGTTATTGTGCTTGTGTCCAATTTAAAGTCCTCACTGCTCGTTGGTTTGAATATCCACTCACGTGCAAAGAGATAAGCCAATGTTTTGTTTTGTATTTTATTCCTAGTGCTATAGTAAGCTGGCCGTGCCTGCTGTTACGTTCGAATGGCCGCCATTTTGTTTTAACTTTACGAAACAATCTCACTGTTGTCCTTTACAATTTACAGTTTTACAATTTCGGCGACGTCACGCCTTACCTAGAAATAACGCCACTAGTCGGCCTTTGAACTATGATGCGTTTTATCTTAGTAAATTTTTATTTATTTCATGAAGCAAAAGACTGGAAAGGTGTCTTGGCATATTTTTTTTTCAAGTGTTTGGGTTCTCCAGTTTCTAGTTGGGTTGTGAAACCCAGATAGAAAGTCTCTCCGGGTAACATAGGTACACAAGTACCTATGTTACCCGGAGAGACTACACAGAGAGAATACAAATTCAGCTGTATCTATATATATGTAGAAATCAAAAATGATTTATTGATGTGTAACATCTTTCCTCTCACTTTCCCTAATCTGTGATTTCGTGAAATGGGACGGAAGTGAGTAACAGGAAGCCGTGGAAGCTCGCTGTTTGATTTGACCAATGAGCGCACTTTCTTCGATTTGACCATTAAGCGTGGGCAGTGCTCGAGTTGGCTGTCAGTTGGTACAGTTAATGTTAATGTTGCTTTTTACCAAGGTGAGACGTCAGATGTTACACATCCTGTGCGACTACTGTAAGACTCGCTCATTTTTTTAGTATGTAGTCTCGACAAATTTATTACTGACCCGACCCTTGATTGACATAATATTATTAAAGGCAGTATTCTGATTTTACAAAAAACAAGTCACGCCCATCCGCTCGCCAAAAAATCAAATGAATTGTGTAATCTAATAAAATATTTGTGTGTGAATAAAAAATGAGTCGATTCCAGCAGCAATCACGTCGGACAAGTAAACATCGGTTGGTTTTAGAAATTGTGGCGGCAACAAAGAAAAATAATGTAAGAAGAATCGACGCTTCATTTTATAAAGGTCTTGAGACTTAGGCTTTTGTCTACCGTCTTAGGTGGTTCTAGGTCAACATCTCGATATATTTTTCGTTTTGCCTTTTATTTAAGAAAATATCTGAATGCTTTTAATTGACGCGAGAATATTAAAATCACTGGCAGACCGGAAAATTCCAGTGTACCTTTATTCAGTGTACATTTCAAAATAAATATTTTGTTGTACGCTAAGTTTAATGAATATCCTCCCTATATTTCCCAATCACTAGGTCGAAAGAAATAGATACTTATTCATGCTTTTATTAATCAAATACGAAAACAATTTCCCAGAATCCATTTGAAAACATTACATAAATTGTAAACAAGAACGAAATTTCGTTCTATTTTTGATAATCATATAAAATCTGAACATGTTTGTTTCAATACTGATAAGACAGAGCCTTGAGTTCTGATTTCATAACAATTTATTCATAGAATTATGTTTCAGGTGAGACATTCAAGATGGCAAAAAACCTCATCATCTGATTAGTGTTTTCGAGATGCGATGTTCTATTCCCATACTTCCTTCTCTATTATTTATTTTCAGAATATAGGCACTATTAAATACTGCAGTGTGATTATGCTGCCGGTCGATTCTGTAAACATGTCGAAATGTAGGCTTGGGTGATGTGATTACGAGGTGAGCTGTCATTCCGTCTTATATAATAATAATAACTTTTATTGGAACTAAAACACAAGTTACAATAAAATTATGTACGATAATGACTGCATTAGTTATAAACTGTGTCGCAGCCATTAACGCCCTTACAAAAATGTTTATGCGTCAGTGCTCCAGGGTTGAGAAATTATTATTAACTTAAATGAAAAATTATAAAGGATAGTAATAATATAAAAGCGAAATGGTATAGTAATCATAATAGGCAAGCGTGTGATGTGCTGTGTTGTGCGTGTGTGTGGGTGTGGTGAGTTGTGGGTGGGGGGTGTTGAAAGTGAGTGTGTGAGTGTGGTGTTTTATGTTGTGTTGTGTGTGTGTATGTTTACATACGTATATGTGTTTTAATTACGTTTTAATTAACTTTTCAAGTTCTTCATAAGTAAGGGTATGAAGCCACTTATCAACGGTCACTCGACATTCCCTCAGACCAAGTGAATAAATATTACATATACTATTTACTCGGTTGTACAAAATAGAGCTTAGGTATGTATATTGACGTCTAACTGCTTCGATGCCGACTGACTCAATTAAACAGACTCTTTTAGTCTCAGTCTTGATTATATGGATTGACAGCTCACCTCGTGATCACTTCAACCAAGCCTTCACTTCGTTTATAGAGTCGACCGGCTGATCACGAAGTGAGCTGTCATTCCATCTTGATTAAATGGATTGACATCTCACTTCACCCAAGCTTTCACTTCGACATGTTTACAGAATCGACCGACTGTAAAGGTCTTTTAGAAAAATAGTGGCGGCCGGAATTGAACACTCACACGAACCCGTGTTTTCTATATTTTTGAGATATCCTTGAAGGTGTTTCTGACTTCTCCCAAATTATATGTAGATACTGAGGAAAGTAAAGGAGAAAAATAGAAAAAAAAAAAATATATTTGGATTGGAAGCTGATTTAGGTTCTAATAGTCATATTACCAGTTATGTAGAAACTGTTTTCAGCTCCTATAGTTCTCTTAGTGTGATTTTTGAAGGTATAGCATAATTACTTACAGTATTAAAAAAAAAACAGTTATAACTTCTTGTCTCAGTGACCTCCTTGTCTACAAGCTGCCCCAAAAGTGCGTGGTGGCGAACTTTTTTTTTGTATTTTGCGAACGTTTTTTTTTGTTGAAATTGTACTATTTTATTGTTTTGCTACCTAACAACAACCTTAAATATGACTATGCACTTCTAAAACAACCTGTATGAAACCTAAATTATAATGTAGCTACTAATAAAATTAAAGACAACCCTTTGAGAAACCGTAGGTAGTGCGCCCCCTTTGGCTCGTCTTGGCGGGGGCACTGCCGTGCTCCCTGGTTATACATACAGTGAAAATGAAAGCATGCCTATGAATCCGACATCTACTATAAATTCGCAGTCTATTCGCAGATCAGCGTAGGAGTATCTTAAAGGTTATCCATGTTACGATGACCCTTTTGTGTTGAATATCTTTAAAGAAGCGATCCCTCTACGTAGGTAAGGTCTTATTGTACATCCACTGTTTTTCTTTCACAATACAATATTAATTGTTTGAGTTTCATCAACAGTATTTAGTGGTGTATACTTGTACACTATTGTGCGTTTTTTTTTTAGGATGGGATATCATCAAAGGATCCATTACGCTCTGGACAGAGCGGAAGGGAGTGTCAGACTCTTACTGACTAAAACCTATCCGTGTTCCACAAAATGTCCTTTGCGTTCCAGGGCCGCAGTGAATGATTCAAAAAAAATCGCAACCAGTTTATTGTGCTTCTAATAATATTTCAAATGAGAAATATTGATTTTCGCTGAATAGATGCTTGTGACTCTTTCACGCAAAAACTGATGAACGGATTTAGATGAAATTTGGCACACATATAATTAATAATATACAAACAACAAAACAATACTTCACACAATACAACACAACAACAACACAACACAACAACAATCAAACAACAACACACAATACACACAAAACGACAAAACACAACACAACAACACACAATACTTTTATTCCGGAAGTAATGATTTCCGACTTTCACGTGGGTGAAGCCTCTGGTAGAAGCTATCAGTGAGTCATATAAACTCAATGTTATTGATGATCCTATCTTAGTTGTTTCAGCCAGGGTTACGGAATTTCGGAAAATGCTGTTGCGTAAAATGTTCTTAACTATCTTTTTAGACCTATATATCCTTCTTTTGCGTATAAAGTTTGTATGCAATGCCGAACGTCATAAACTCTCTAAAGAATGGTCTGATTTATAAAATTGTGAAGACATCTATTTAGGGATTATTTACAGTGATGTAACTACGAGTGTAAATAGGTGGATAATAAAATTTTAAACTGAGGTTTTTAAACGAAAGCCGGAATCAATCATCATCTACCCAGTCTTTTCCCAACTACAGGGTCAGGTTCCACACTAATCCAGGTACTACTGAATAACAGTATTTCACATAGCGCAACTGCCTTTGTGATCTTCGAAATCCACCGGAATTTGACCCAGAATTAAATATCCCTAGTCGTTTTTTCAGCAAAGGCCTATGTATTTTGAACATTCAGCTAAGTCAACATAAAAATATCTTCTCCTAAATCACGTGTGCTGTCTGCTGTATCTAAAATAAGCCTCCCCAGTGGTCTCAAATGGCTCCGACTACTTATTTCGACACTTTGATATGTCTAAATTTAAGGTTACAAGAAAAAGCAATTTGTGTGCCTAAAGAATATAGAATATTTCAGTAGCGTTTGTAGATCTTTTCTAGTTTACTTCGGTTTATAAATTAGTCTTGTAACTAAAGGAGACGTCCAGTCAATGCTGTCTAAAATTATGTCAATAATTGATGATATGATGATAATTGATGAATATATAATTGATTCGCATGTGTGTCAATAAAATAACGAATATCTATACTAATAATCTATACTAATAATAAAGCTGAAGAGTTTTTTTGTTTGTTTGAACGCGCTAATCTCTGGAACTACCAGTCGGATTTGGAAAATTCATTTTGTTTATGATAGCTACATTTATGAGGAATGCTATACGTATGTATAGTGCTACGGGAACGAGTTAAAATGGGATATGCGCGTATTATTTAGTATATAATTATGTAATCAACACCTGTATGCAACCCATGTATCACAAATAAACGATTTGATTGATTGATTGATTGATTGATGAAGTCGCGGGAAAAAGCTAGTATTTTTATACAAGAACAACTGCCTACCAACTATTATGAAGTTTGGTAAACGATAAATTATATTTATCTTGTAAATAGGTTAAAAATTACACTGTTAATGCAGATTTTTCATAAATCATTTCAAAAACTTAAATGCAAATAATAAATTATGGCAAGGATATGTTTATTGTTTGGATATCTAGTGTTTGGATATCTAGTTTAATTAGGATCACCGATCTTTTAGCCAAGCGTGGAAATTAGGTTAAAATTACGTCCGACTCGTTTTCAGTGGGAGACTGTAAAATAGCTAATTATAATAACGATGAAGGACCAAGAGGTGTCGAGAGATTTATTGCGCAAAATTTACAAACTGGTTTTCATGTAGGTTTACTAACTTGGGCTATAGTAAATTCAGTAGGACGTTGAACTCTCCCGTACGATAACCAGTGGTAAGCTTGCCCTTGCTGTCTTCTACTTCATACCCTGGATTATTCCTAAGATGCCAGGTGCAATCGAGTGTGGTGATTCAAAACTCTTAACCTGTTGAAACATGCCATGTTCCACTGCTGGCAAAAGCCTCTCTACTTTCTTTCTTATTGATGGAGTCCAGCTCATCACACTATCTCCGTCAGGGTCTGCCATTTGCCATTAAGGAGATATTGTATTGTGTATTATTTTGGTTGAAGATTGGATCACACATTAAAGACGTTTTAAGACTAGGTATAGTCTTTGTTTGTAAAACTTTTCTGGGGCTAGCTCGAGGTGGCTCGGGTAAAGAATACCTGGAAGAATTGGGGAAGGCCTTTGCCTCTACAAGAATTTAAAAAAATATATTAAAAAATCACTCACCACTTTCCTTAGCCGCCAACGCTGGTAAATCCAAATCACTCATCCTCTTAAACTTATTGTTTCTTCTAATCACCGAAAAGTAAAGATATACTAAAGTCCCATACCATCTACTTATCATGTCAGTGGTAACTGCTCTAATAACACCTCAACATGATTTAATGTGACGTAATAAAATTAATTTATCTCAGATGACAAAGACCTTGCTACTACGACCAATTAGTTTTGATCCCTGCGGTTATATGGCGTTTATACGCGGCTTAGACATTCCTCTTCGAAGTAGAGAGAGTGAAAGATCTTGATACTTGGTTAAATGAGAGTAAACTTTAGATAATGTTATCATTTTTATTGTTTCTGGTTTGCTACTGATGGCTGACGGTTTTTGCGTCGGTGTTTGCCTAAAGCTGGCTGCACACTAAGGTTCATATTTTTTAAAATGCCGCATTATTTTTATTATAAAAGAAATCAATTAAAAATTAAAAACTGATATAGATGTGCCTGACCTAAAAAAGGTACTTCTAAGACATGTGGTATCAACCAACTCAGCAGTAGGGAAGTTATAACCTGATCTTGTACAGTCCGGGGTCAAAAGTGTTGTCGCACTGAAGAATTCGAAGGTCTACGATTGATTTAATATAGTATGGTAGAATCTTTAGTATAGATTACACTAGTCATATTTTTGTGTTTACTTCATCATCATCTTCCTGCCCTTATCCCATGTTACTTGGGGTCGGCACAACAATTTTTTTTCTTCCATTCTGTGGCCCTACTATGACGTGCTAATGCCATCCAATTCCGATGATGTAAAAGGGATAGTGCTATTTGCTATGTATAGCTCCGTCTCTCTCTTAGAGCTGAATCATGATTGTTTTAAGACTTCATAGTAGCCTGACTGTCCTGCCAACAGTCACGCTATCACTATTATAGTGTTTACTTGCAAACCACTAAAATCAAACATTTTAAAGAGAGAAAAAATCGTTATACTTATAAAGAACTTCATCGAGAGACGAATATTAAGTACTCAAGTCCCAACGTAAGCTCTCACTTCGAACTTTCTTTACTGGTAGGTAAATTTTTCTCTTCTTTCAGATATTTACGTTAAGTTTCATTATTCGCCTAGCCTTTTCCCAACTATATTAGGGTCGGCTGAATTCCAGTATTTTTCGTGGAGCGACTGCCTAACTGGGTTCCGCAAACCCAGTAAAAGAGTAACATGGTACCATTAATCAAAACTGGTGTCAGTATTGCTAACTTCAGACAACCCGTTACGACTGCCAAAGTTCTACAAATGAAAGCCGGTACCAACGGCTTAACGTGCTTTCCGAATGTACGGAGGTGTCTCGTTATGTTGATGTACAGTATCCCTTATATACACCATATGAGTCATTGTTGCTCTCAATAAAATATTATTATTTATTTATATTTATACTAGCTTTTGCCCGCGACTTCATACGCGCATATCCCAATTTTTCCCGTCTCCGTAGGAATCCCGGGACGAATTATAAATATAAACCTTCCTCTTGAATCATTCTATCTGTCGCTGAGTGCCTTACAATCCGTTGAGAAGTTTAAAAGATCTAAGAGAACAGACAGCGAAAGCGACTTCATTTTATACCATGTAAAGATAAGTTACAGAAAAGATATATGAAGAAAACATAACACATGGTGACACAATGGCTTTATATTCGCTAAAAGCGATATTAAATACAACCTTTGGACTATTTAAATGTTAATAGTATCTCATTTAGAATTGCTGTGGAGCAAGGCAAAGGCTAAAGTTCTACAAATGACAGCCAGGACCAACGGATTAACGTGCTTTCCCCAGCACAGAGGAGTCTTGATATGTCAAGATGGTCACCCATCCACACATTTCTATTTTGGCCACGATCTCCTCTTTACGTAAAGTTAAATATAAGTAAAAAAAAAAAATTGTTCGTGAACAGCAAGATTGCAGTTACAAAACGCAGGATGTGTACATTCCACTAAAGTAAATGTAGATAAAGAACGAAATACATAAAACAATTATTTGCAAAGTTGATTAGACTGTATTTTCAATTTTGTTCAACTCGTGAAGTAAAAGCGCAATCGTTTGGAACAAAATATGTTTTATTTAACCGCATCGACGCTTCGTTAAAAAAATTCATCGAAATATTTTTTTTATCTGTGGTTTCATTAGCGTGGATTTTAAATTGCAATAAAAGCTAAATTCATGCTAATTCGCTCTCATCCCTAATTTGTTCACGTCTTTTATTGCGGAAATTGGTAACTTCTTCTTGATTTTCAATTATAATTTAATCCATACAAATATTATAAATGCGAAGATACTCTGTCTGTCTGACACAGAAAAAAAACTAAGGGTGTTACCAAACCAATTGATCGATGGTAGAATGGATTAGTCGACGTCGATCGATAGTTTCTACTACACCAATCGATCAACGTCGACCGATGGCATCGATCGGCGGTCGTTCAATTGTTTATCATCGGTATTCGTTGATCAGTCAAAGCTGCCGCACCAATCGATCAACATCGATCGACGATCGATCCGTTGGTGTTGTAACACCTTAAGGGTGTTACACGTATTTTTTCAAAAAGTACTAGCGTAGATTCCTTAAATAATATATTAAGTCCGTCAGTTAAAAATATTGGACACGTATTTCTCTTTTGTCACGTAAATAAAAAATGAAGACGACAGGAAAAATTTCGCGTGACATTACATTTGCGTAAAAGTGACGTCACAAGCCCCCACTCCTGAATTTTGAAACGTTTTGTTTTTTTATTTATATTTTAATTATAGTTTAGGTATAAAAGTCAAGTAATCTACTCATTGACCCATCTTTCACTTGCAAAACTTCAGCACCCACATAATTCAATAATTAATTAAATATAATTGATTGCAGATAACCATCGACTTCCAATATCTATAAGTCAAGAACTATTTATCTCTATTTTGTTCAAAATTGTATGCTTTGTAGTTTCGAATGGTAAATTTTTAACTACTTTTTGAATAAAATAGATTTAAAATTATTTATTTGGATAGGCAGACCTCCCGCCACCACCCCCGTGTTTCTGCAAGGGTTTCGTTTTTTCATACGGACGATCGGAACCGATGAAATAATAATTATTATGATGAAAAAAAAACCCTACAAACGGATGACCTAAACCAAGTAACTCATGACCAAAAACCTCCTATTTCACGACACTCGTAGGTACGTGACGTCGCATAATTCGCAACGCTAATCTGACGTCACTCAGAAACTTTTCCGCCATAAAACTACATAATACCGTCGCCCACTCAATCGTTCGGCTAATCATAATCGTCTTACATTAAGCTGTTCCGATTACCGATGTGGTATTTCTATACAAATACGGGCTTAGCTTTTTCTTTAGGTGAACTGTGAGCAATGATCATAATATCGTTTGACTTTGATCGATAGGCTTTTGAAAGACAATTATGTTATTAAAGACTGTTAAAATGGACTCTTAAGGCTGACTGACAACTGAAGCGGAGAGAAGAGGAGCAGAGCGGAGCTGTGTCAATATTAACCAATGGAATTCCATATAATATCCACTTACTTTCAGTGGACAGAGATTGGCGAACTAGTTTAAACAAACATTTAAAACCGGGAAGCGGAGCGGGGAAGCGAAAAATAATAGGCCGCCATTTCAAATTACTCGTCGTGTGAACTCAGACTAGCTCCACACTACCTCGCACCGCATCAATGGACAGACACAGTCTGCAACTCCGCCCTGCATTACTCTGTCCCTCCGCTCCGCTGCCTCGCTACACGTCAATGGACAGGCAATTTTGTACTTTGGGAATTACACGTCGTGCGAGCAGACGCCAGCCTATCCCAGAGTACGATTTGCTTACCCTGCACCATCTAGATATCCAAACTTGACAGAGCCATTTTCATTCGCAACCACCATACTTGAAAATTTTTGCTGTGCGGTGGGTCCGCCCATGGACTGAACTGATGATATATGCATACAAATCAAAAACCAACTTTCTTCTGTTTTCAGTTAAATTTTAATCTTTGTTTTTACCTAAAAATTAGAGCACTGCTGCAAATACTAAACTTAAGGAATTTTGGTCTAAAATTTTTTTTACGCATACTTTTCTTTCTTTATTATTTCATAAGGTCATCAATATTTCATCACCAAGTCTCCCCGTCCTCAGCTAGACATGGGCTTCTTCTACATTCCCCATACCGACCTATCCTGGGCTACTTACGTCCAGCACATTCCCGCGACCTGCAATAACTCATCAATTACCCATCTTCTAGGTTAAATATCCATTTACGTTATCATGAAAACTATGAAAGACTTTTTCCTCTTCCGCATTTTTCAGTTTCAATTAAATCCAGTTCAGAATAGAGAGTCTACAACACATTTTACAATATTTCTATTTATACCTATCTCGCCTGAACAGCTTCCTTTTGCAGTCCCATTGTTTTACAGTGGACATTCAATCAGATACCGTGATAATAGATTTTCCAGGTATAACAATGGTTAGGTAGGCCGGGAGAGAATGCCTATGGCATTAAGTCTGCCTTTATACAATGTTTTGTTTGCCTTTGTATAAATGCAGCTGAGGAATAAATTTGCTTCTGCTCGGAACAACTATCTGTAGGTCTTGGGGAAATAGTAGCGATACAATCGCAATATAATCGCGATACTGACGCAGGTCCGACGTAACCAAGATTTTGCCGTGCTATTATCTCAATAGAGCGTGGATTCACACGGGCTGCAGAATAGATACAGTTGTGCGCTGTAGTGACAACTATGAATGCCTGTAGACACTGTTGGTTTCATCAAAGCAGTCGCGTGTTAGTAGTGATGTAGCATCCATGCAATCGCGCGTTTGTATCGCTGAGTCACGCGTTAACCGCCAAAAATAGCGATGCAGCGCTTGTTTACGATATTAAAAGTTGTCGTGGGCGACCTTCTTTGCCTACAGATGATTAAAAGTTACAGTAGTACTATCACTTTTTTCGGGCTTGGAAAGCATTTTCCATGATTGAAAGATTTGGTTTGTGACATTACGAGTACCTATTACATGTAATCAGGCTGTAGGTCGGGGTATTTGTGCGTCCCTGCTTTCGAACAATTCCGCAACCCTGCGGAATTGTTCGAAAGAGTTACGGCGGCCCTGGAACGCGAGGGGCATTTGAAGGAACATGGGTGGGTTTTAGTCAGTAAGAGTATGACACTCCCCTAATCTAAAAAAGGGCGTTTGTGCATGCATACGATTAAACCAATCCATGTTTTTTTTTTCTAAGGATGCGAAATCATCTAATGACTTCTTCCGCTCTGGGTGGATCGGAAGGGCGTGTCAGACTCTTACTGACTAAAACCCACCTGTGTTCCTCCTAAAGCCCTTTGCGTTCCAAGGCCGCGGTGACTCTTTCGAACACATTCCGCAACCAAATCCATGGTACCGGAGGAATTTTAAAATAAAACTTCAAAATATCAACAGGAACAATTAAGTTTATTATGTCCAATATTAAGTACGTCTTATAGTTATAGCTACTCTTCTTTTCGTCAATTATTTCTTCTTGGGCATGAATATTGTCAAGACGACCACAACTGAAACAAGTAAAAATATGTTATTGGTTATTTGATTTACAATGGTGCTTTTGGAGATACTTGTTAGAATTATTTGTTTTATTGTTTTTGGTAGGATCCCTAATCTTTTATCTAAAATGACAGCTGTCAAAGTAAGTTCTCCTAACATCAGCTATCTGATCGATTTCTTCTTCGGGATTTCAGTGTTAGTCCCATAGTAAAAGTTGTTCATAATGATGAGTACAATGACCCCGTATGAAGTATTGCGTTTATTCTGTTACACATTGTATATGTATTCCAAACAATCATGATCTACCTAGCCGTTTCCCAACTATATTGGAGTCGGCTTCCAGCCAAACCGAAATAAGCCGAATACCAGTATTACCAGACCTCCACAACCCATTAACTGGGTAACACGGTAGTTTTTGGCAAGATTGGAGTCAGATTTACTGGCTTATGACAGTCCGTAACGACTGTCAAAGATCTACAAATGACAGCCGGGACCAATTGCTTGCCGAGGCATGGACAAAACTCGATATGTTAAGATGGTCACCCATCCACAGACCAACCTTGGCAAGCGTTGCTTAACCTTGAAGATCGACCCGTGCGGCTGTTATTCTTTAGCCACAAGCTCCTCCTAAATATTCTAAACAAATTCTTGGTATATTCCCAATCTCGCAAATCACGAGTTTGGCTGAGACCGTAGTAGTGATCCAATGCAGATTTATACGTACCTAATTGGAACCAGACCGCACTGTAGGTAGTGACCAAAATGCGGCACTCGGGCTTAGCAAGATGTGACGTAATATCACGATGCAAAATAGCATTTAGACGGTCCGGCTTCCAGTTAGAAAATATTTTGCATGGCCTTGCGAACTAGCTTATATTAAGGACAGCAGCACCTGGAGTGCTGGCATAATATCTTCGGTTTTAGCTCGTAGAATATTTGATTAAATAGGACCCGATGTTGTTGCAACCGATTTTATTTTTGATAAGTTGGTCCAAAATACAGTCGTCGTATAACTTTCTACTGGCAACAATGTCGTGAAAAAAGTCAAATTATTTCGCATAACGTCAATATACTTAACCAATACAAGTGAGAATAATGATATTTATTTTGTAAATTGGTAAAAAAACAGTTTTAACAGTCAATCTTTTGTTGGTCACTTTGAACTAGTTGAGGCCGATTAACAATAATTATAAATGAATAGCGGTCCGGAATTTTTGATTTGTGTCTGACGAAAAATTATAGAATTCGATTGCAGCGCCACCTACCGGGTCCAATTATGAATCTAAATAATTCTCGAATCTCCTTGAACACACACAAAAAATTTCATCAACTTCGGTCCAGCCGTTTAGGAGGAGTTCAGTGACATACACACGTACACAAGAAATATATATTAAGATAACCTGACAATCCCAAGGAAGAAATAGAAGAACACAACAAAACCATAATAATTTGTAATCATATAACCATTGTTAAACTTACATGACATCATTGAAGCCATCGTGTAGAAGGGAATAGAGCATCCCATTGCCAACAGGATGGGGAAGGTGACGTTGCTGACCAAAGTGCCCATCCTAGCTGTCAGCATCACCAGAGATAAAGACAGGGCCCTGATATAAAGAAAGGAGGAATTAATAAACACAAGATTTTTGGTTCAATCAATACCCAAACTTTAAAAAAGATAAACGGGAATCAAGAAAAAATATTCCAAAAGATGAAAGGTTTGCAAATCTTTATAGGTTTCTGCAGTTATATGAGTTTCTAGCCTTAATGGAGAATTTTATTGAAAAATATTCGCAAAATTAGGGGTCGTTAATGTTTCAGTGCTGGTGCCTGGTGGGAGAATATTACGCGGTGTGCCTGGTAAGTCTGTGAGACTGAATTTCACATGACTATGTTTTGTACTAGTTACTTTTGTGTATCTAAATATACTTATAGTTGTTCTAGGAGTATATTGTAAGGATACAAATGAAAAAGTAGAATCCAACAAGTTTACTAATTTAAAAAAATATGTGGAGGTAATGTTAAAGTAACAAACGGTTTAAGTAACAGGGAGGATCTGACATACCCTACCAGGCATGCCGAAGGCAAGCCAGAGATATAGAGTCATGAAGGACGCATAGCACCATCTCTTTTAAACAACGAAATATTATTTGCATCGAAAAGTCACAATCCGATCCCTGATTTAAATCTGGTTACATAATATAAACCTTTACCTCATAGCAGTTGGAATGACGTCAATCAGCACGACCTGCACCAAACTCTTCATCGTCTGCGTAACTGCTATATTCACAGAGAAGAATGCTACCATCATGGCTTTCGAATTTGACCATCTTAAGCCAAGCAAGGATGCCGTGGACATGAGACCTCCAATGAAGAGCAAGACTTTCTTCCCGACTTTGTTCACGACGACTCCGCTTATAAAGTAGGGCAGTAGACTTATAAGACCAATGATTATACTGTTGATATATGTTTCTGCACCGCTAACATGCTAAAGGAAATAAAAAGGGTATATTTTGAAATTGATGACAGTATTAGGTTTCGTTAGTCGTTGCATTTTCCTGAAACTTTTAGGTGAGTGTAGCGAGAATTAATAAAAACAATTTACGTAAGGTAAGGGCTTATTCAATTTAAAAAAAAATGTTTTCAATAATCAGTACACTTAACCACCCAAACCTCTCTTTTGTTCTGCAATAGCTCTCATATTCTGCAATAGACCTGCACCAACCGGGGATTGTCCTTGGTTATACTTTCATAATGCATACAAGGATAATAGTCGGTGCCCCATTCCATTTGAAATGTCTAACGGGGCCTCTGCAAGTAGCTATGGCCCCTCGTACGCCTCCCAAAGGACCGAGACCCCAAGGTCCCGTGATTGTCAAAAACAAGGTTTTATGTTCATCAAAAATAATAAAGAAATATTGTTAGTACTGTTGAGAGTTGTGGGATGCTTTACAAGGAGCTAATCCTAGATGAAAGAATCAGGTCATAGTAACTTATTTTGAGTTGCTTACGCGTATGTATGCATACAAAATTTAGTTTTTTACTATTAACCGTTGAGGAGTTTCTTCATCAGGAGCCATCCCTAGCTGGAGAATCCGATTATAGTCATCATAAAAATAATTTTTGTAATAATTTTTCTTGGAACTGAACCAACATGTAAAATGTTAACTGAAGTTCACTTTTTCCCAGCTAAAACACTAGGAAGTGGTGACGGCGGGCGTTTTGGGGTGACTGTCTTTATGTAAAAAGTGTTGGCAATTTTGATTGAGATTGAAGAATTTTGATTTTGATTTTAACTCCGTATGATAAAAAGTGGTTCTAATTCAGCTTGGAAAAATTAATCTTAACAAACTAACAATCATTGAAAGTTTAATGAAATATTGTAAAATAAGCAACGAAAATACGCATGCTTACGTCTCCAATGCTTTTTGAATAACCTACAAATACAACACACTGTCAAGCCAAAATTACGTCGTGTAACTTGCCTGATTTACTTTCCGTAGCTGAATTTACAGCAAGTTTACCGCAACTACTAACTACTGCCGAATGGTGCCGTCAGCTGGGAGTGGTCATTTCTCGACTGCCACGGTTTATTTTAATTGTTTTTTTGAATTGTACTTTTCACTCCGGACGCTTTTATCCTGCAAGTCTTTTACATCGTTCGCAAATATACGTATAATTTCAACATGAATGATGTAACTATAATTTTGTAAAACAAATATTATTTTTAAAAAGAGTGTCCGTGGAGGTTCTTGCACGTTCTTCTCCATAGAGATCTACGCTTTGGAACGTGCAAATAGCTTCATCTTTTTGACCGACCGACCATGACAATTCAAAAGTGCCTGTAAATGCTCTAATTGTAACAAATGCTTTAAATCTTTGAGTCTTTACTATGTCCGAGTTCCACACACCAACAAAAGAAAGAAAGACTCCTATTGATTTTCGGTCTTAACATACTGTATAATGATAGATATAAACCTAATAATAATGAAGGGGAATCTCTGACCTGATTAATGTACTGATGGTATCGCTAACCCGGATAGACAGTATGGTAACCATAATTATACGTCACATGTTACGTCGTTAAGGAAATCTATAAATGATCAGTGATCAATGTCATTGTTGATATCAAAGGTGGGCGTTACTTACTGTAATTATCACCCTTATGTTACCACATTAAAGTTCAAATTGTCGCCATTATCAATCTATCGAAATAGCCTTTTACATATTTTGGAGTCGGCTTTCAGTTAGCGGGATACAGCTGAATATTTTTATTTACTTGAAAGAGAGAAGGCAGTAAATCTGACACCAGTTTAGCCAAGGAGTATCCGTGTCACCCAGTTAATCGGTTGTAGACTTGTGAACGTCTGGTAGGCAGCCGCTCCACGTAAAATACTAGTATTCAGCTGGATGCGGTTTGACTGTTAGCCGACCCCAATATAGTTGGGAAAAGGCTAGGCAGATGATGACTAAACAACCTTCTGACAATTCAAAATTAACATTAATAAAGGTCCCATGATAAATAATGGAAACCATTGCGGTTTAAGAACTAAGACCGCAATACCAAAGGGTTGTGTGTAGTTCTAAACTAAACCACGTCGAATTATTGCGGGGAAGCTATTAGCGAAGCACATTCGCCTTAATTGGATGGGTTAGCGTTAAACTTACGTATCACTTTGTTAATTAAAGATACACAGCAAAAACTTACAACGAGGAACTTTGTTACTGTCGTGTGACCCAAAAAACTAAAGTGATCTGTGACAAATTAAAAAGATAGTAGATGATTATGTAAATTATTATGTCATTTGGGTGACAAAAAACTTCTTTTGTTGCGAGGGAAGTATAAGGCGTTGTTCTAATTGGCTCACGATCGTACGAGTTAACGATGCGATTTCGTCGCACGACGAGATTAAACACATATGTACATTTCTTTAGAGTGTCCTGAATTGAAGCTTGCAAATCATCGCGCGAGCACAAGATCATTTTATCACGCGAAGAAATCGCATCGTTAACTCGTATAATCGTTAGCCAACTAGGACGACGCCTAAGTGTAAATAAAAATTTAGCTTTAACTTGTACCTACATTCATCTGCCTAGCCTTTTCCAACTATATTGGGGTCGGCTTCCAGTCAAACCGGATTCTGCTGAATACCAGTATTTTACATGGAGTGGCTGCCTAACAGACCTTCACAAACCATTAACTGGGTAACACGGTACTCCTTGGCAAGATTGGTGTTAGATTATAACGACTGCCCAAGATCTACAAATGACAGCCGGGACCAACGGCTTAACGTGCTTTCCGAGGCACGGACAAGTCTCAGCATGTTAAGATGGTCACCCATCCACAGACCAACCTCAGCAAGCGTTGCTTAACCTTAAAGATCGACCCGTGCGGCTGTTATTATTTAGCCACGAGCTCCTCAACTTGTACCTACATTGCTGGCTAATAAATAATTCTGATTCTGATTAAGTACTGGCAACACCCATAGGTATTGTAATTATAAACTAGCTTTTGCCCGCGACTTCGTAAACGCACATCCCGTTTTAGTGATCTAAAACCATCTTTGCATTATTGCCTTTCTAATGAAACCGGTTTGGGGCACATTGGTTAGAAAATTTTCAAAGTCTGTAACGGACATGGATAGAAATAATTTTTGTCTTTTATATTGTTGAAGCTTATGCCCGCGACTTCGTGCGCGCATATCCCGTTTTTTCACGTTCTTGTAAGATTACCCGCTCCCGTTTATTCTTCCTCATGAATGTGGCTATCATTTACAAAAATAATTTTCCATATCCGACTGGTAGTTCCAGAGATTAGCGCGTTCAAGCAAAGAAAAAAACTCTATAGCTTTATTGCATTACTATAGATATTTTAACGATTTGCTATATGTAAAATTTTCGCTCTGTGTCCGAAGTAACCCTGTGTATAAAGTTCGGTTTTCTACATGATGTCAAAGAAATTTCATTGGCTCAGTACAACACAAAACCTCGTAGACCGTTTGTAAGTGGCAGATAAGTTACATTCTAATTTTCGCACTCCCCTTTCAAAAGCCCTCTAAGTTACGAGGCGGTTTTTGAAATTGAGAACCACACAGCCCTCTCGCCTTACATAACAAATCTAAAACAGTTTGTTTGTTACCCAATTTCACGAGAATGCCTCGGCCGATTTCAGTGAAACATTATACGAAGATAAATCATGGCGAACTAAGAAGGATATTTTTCCCCGGAACTCAATTTGGGTCTCGAGAGGCGGCCATCATCGATTTCAAAGTGGGTAAAAGTGCAGACCGAAGTTCCTATAATCATATATCAATGTCTTCATATTCGCTGGAGATAAGTTAGTTAGTTTCAAGCTGTTTCCAAAGATATGGAAACCTGGTTTTTTAGTTCTTTCGCCGATAGTTCGGGGAAGTTGTTTGACTTATAACTGTAGGTTTTGATAGTTCGATTTTGTTCGCGATTCTTGTTTTTTTTTTATGTAGTAATGGTCCTCAGTTTTTCCGGGTTGTTTGAACTATTATTATATACCTTCTTCTATTTTATATAAGTAAGGTCTATTGCTGTGTATTAGTCTCGCAGAAACTAAAAAATGATTCGACTGTTCTTTTTTTGTTTTTTTTGGCCAGATACTGAGATGAAAAAAATAAATATTTAGTAGTATGAAATTCACCGAGTAGTCTAAAAATTGTATAGCTTAGTGTGTGCCTGGAATAGTGTTATGTACACATTTTTTTTAATGGTGCAAAAATCACAAAATTTGCGGCCTTATCATAATATATATATAGATGGATGTGGCCGATTTTGGAATTTATACTATAAATTCCGAAACCGGCCACATCCATCTATAGTCCCTAATTAAAAAATGCTATATAAATGTGCCAATACAAACCACTATTTTTTTACAAGCTTTTAATTGAAATGTTTGTTGAAATTAAATCTTGCAGTCTGAATTAAAACCGCGTCCTCTTATTTTCAAAGTCGAAATTTTACTTGTTGGTTTAGTTGGTTCTAATGGCAATTAGTTTTATAAAACAGTTTTACTCACAGTTACAACCTCTATTTATTAAAGGTGTTCTGAGATTATAATGCCATCTTCAAAACAAATCTCATAATTTATTCATCTACACTATATTATATTATATAATATTATAAAGAGGAACATTTTGTATTTTTGTGTGTGTATGTTTATAATGAATAAACTCAAAAACTACTGTGCCGATTTCAAAAAATCTTTTACCATTGGAAAGCTACATTATCAACAAGTAACATAGGCTATATTTCATCCCCGTATTCCCACGGGAACGGGAACTACGCGGGTGAAAACGCGTGACGTCCGCTAGTTTATAAAAATAAAATACGACTTACCGGAACGCAAACTTCTGAAGATGCATTCGAAGCACTCTTTACTTTCAAACTCCCCGTATAGGAATCCAATAGGTCGCATAGATTTTCATTCCCATTAAAATTGTAATGTTCTACAATTGTAGATAATTGTGGAAACCACAGCCTGATAACGTTGTGTCTGAAAAGAAAAAAAAAACTGAAATTTCCTTTATCTGTTCATTTTTATCCAGATAGTAATTTCGTACGGAAATTGTCGCTACAATATGGATCATGCAATTTTGTACCTTATGCTTTGAGTTGTATAGTTGAATATGTTTAGCTATTTGTATCAAATGTTTTGTAAAAATTAAAGCAGGGGAGTTCAGTCATAAAAAAAAATAGTAAATGTACCTCTACCAACGTTTCGTTCATTCCTTTCAGTTGGCAGGTAGTGGGTTGAATTTTCAGAGCCTTAAACGCTTTGATGAAGGCTTGGACGAAAAAAAAAACGCGAATGACGTCAAATAGGTTGAATCAGGTGAAATAGCCCTTTGAGTCTGGCGAAAAACTGGAGTGAGAATAAAAAAGATTCCAGGTAAAAACGGGGTTAATACCCTCTTTTACGGTAAAATTCTTTGAATCGACGCTGCAGTGAAACTATAAAGAATAAACGACTTTAAAATGATGGTGTTGGAGTAATTGAAAGGCGTTAAAATTTTACTATTTAATCTGATAAAAATATCATTTTAATTTGCCTAGCCTTTTCCCAACTATATTGGGGTCGGCTTCCAGTCAAACCGGGTTCAGCTGAATACCAGTATTTTACATGGAGCGGCTGCCTACCAGATCCACAACCCATTAACTGGGTAACACGGTAGTTCTTGGTAAGACTGGAGTCAGATTTACTGGCTTCTGACAATCCGTAACGACTGCTAAAGATCTACAAATGACAGCCGGGACCAACGGCTTAACGTGCTTTCCGAGGCACGGAGGAAACTCGGTATGTTAAGATGGTCACCCATCCATAGACCAACCTTGGCAAGCGTTGCTTAACCTTGATCGACCCGTGCGGCTGTTATTCTTTAGCCACGAGCTCCTCCTAAATAAATGAAATCTGATAAAAAAAAAGCTCTTTAAAAACCAACATTCAATTGATTGCATTTTAATGACATTATTGTAAATTCCGTATCCAATTTACCCTTCCTTTTATCCTTGGATCTACCCAAAAAGAAAGGGTCCCATAATCCCATGAATTTAAAACAATATGATTTGGCATACCATTTTGTATCCCTACTTTTACAATGACAATTCTCTTCTTAATCGCAGGCTCTCAATCTAAAATTAAACTTCGAATTTAAATAAAATGAATTAATTAGTAAAAAGTTCTCACATACATTCCCAGAGTAATGAATTGGCTTAATCCGATTAAAGCTACGTAGCCAAGTAATGGTCTACCTAATAATGGTTTCATGTTTTTGAGTCCAGCCATTATTTTGTCTCGAAACTTCACTTTTGTTTCGCCTTCTTCAGCCTTTAGTGAGTCAAGCTCCTTGATTTCCTTTTCAAATATGTTTGGGTACTAGAAGAAAACAAATTAGATTAATTACATGCTCAATAACTATAAGAGACTTGAGTATATAAAGCAGGCGCGCGGCGGGTGTTCGGACTAGTTCGATCCAACCCGTCCCTAGCTGTCCTCCCCCCAGAGACGCCCTAAGCCGAAGCCCGTACCCCACAGGGGGTGCCCTTAGCGTGTAGTCGCTTAGTTTGTAAGGTCTTTATAAGCCCTGGCTGGAGGCTTTAATATTATAT
This sequence comes from Mamestra brassicae, assembly GCA_905163435.1. Taxonomy (NCBI): domain Eukaryota; kingdom Metazoa; phylum Arthropoda; class Insecta; order Lepidoptera; family Noctuidae; genus Mamestra; species Mamestra brassicae. Next base: position 14,650,990 of record LR991006.1, on the reverse strand, counting down.
TAAGGCCACCACAGGCAAGCCCGGTTAAGCAGTCGACAACCTTATAGGTTGAACTGCGAGACGTCAATCACAAAAAAAGGGTGTGCGGAGCGCTGTGACGACTGTAATGTATGACGTCTGGCCGCGCGCTCGCGACGCTAAGTATATTTCGTTCCTTTGACGCCATACATTTTATCTTGTCAGCGCCCAGTCCGCGCACCGTGTCACTTCGTATATCAAGTCCCTAATGTGCATATTTCAGGTCAAGTAAACTCGACTCCATCTCGAAACATTGTAGATAAATGCAATTCATCACTTTCGCTTATTATTTTTGTAATGAATGGCTTTCTCCGACTGATTCGAGAGAATTACTTTGAACGGACTTTTTTTTTAAGGATGTGAAATCATCAAATGACTTCTTCCGCTCTGGGTGGAGCGGAAATGTCAGACTCTTACTGACTAAAACCCACCCGTGTTCCTTCTAAAGCCCTTTGCGTTCCAGGGCCGCGGTGACTCTTTCGTACAAATTCCACAACGCTGGCAGGCTCTGGCCCTAGCGGGCCACGTCTTCTATGCTTACATCTCTTTGAGGCGCGCGTGAAACACAACGCGCCATCGACCCGGGCCTGGTGGTGATCGGACAGCGAGCCACCCAAAACTCGCCGTCCGTAGGCCCGCGCAGTAGGTGGCACTTTGAACGGACTTGGAATATGGATTGGTTTTGGGTATTGGTCGTACTTTTGGATGAAGACATAAATATTTTAGTGACAAACGTATGCGTTTGTCCGCAATTCTATAAAAGTGTCTTTGATAATCAAAGACACTTTTAAAAAGTTATGAATCATTTTTATTATCCTGTAGTCCTAAAAAGACCACTCACTAAACGAATACATTTTAATGCGAATTTATGTTACTACTGCGCAGTGGTGCAAATAAGTCCGTTCACTGTCATAATAAATACACATTCAAAATAGCTATTTTATCAACGTTTGTTACCAGTGAAGCTCGCTTTTTGAATAAAAAATAAGCTGCTGTTTTCTGGTATTCCCAGATCAGTCCAGAACATCAAAAATTCTGATAAAAAATGCAATATTCTCACCGGAAATGTGTCGGCGGGTTTTCCACTGTTTTCAGTATATATTTGAACCAAAATATTTCTTGCTTCAACGTATCTTTTCTGTGTAACCAGGAATTTGGGACTTTCTGGTACTATTAAGTACAGTAGAAAGGCAGTCAATGACCAGAGAGACATGGCGAGGAGGTAGAAGTTCCAAATGTTAAGTACTGAAATAGAAGAAAAATATAAATTGAAGCTGTATGCTTGAACGTTTGTAGTTTGTTTTTTCAAAGATAAAGTAGCCACCTCACTATACCCACTCAAAGATTTTAAACAAAACACAGACCTAGATAGAAATAGGTCAATAATAACAACATAACTCTATAGGTCAACAGCTGTTGAAAAATTAAGGCTTAGTATTTTTCTTTTCATTTGACCTTTCCAAGGGTAATCAATATACCTAGCCTCTTTCCAACTATATTGGGGTCAGCTTCGAGTCTAATTGAGTGTAGCTGAATACCAGTATTTTACATGGGGCAACTTCCGATGTGACCTCCACAACAATTGCAGACTGGTGGTAAATAATAACAGCCGCACGGGTCGATCTTCAAGGTTAAGCAACGCTTGCCGAGGTCGGTCCGTGGATGGATGACCATCTTAACATATCGAGATTCCTCTGTGCCTCGGAAAGCACGTTAAGCCTTGTAGATTTTTGGCAGTCGTCGTCGTGGAAGTAAGTAACAGAGTTGATAATACCTTCTCTAAAATCCCAGAAACATAAACATGACGATTGTATCCCGGGATTTAAGAAATTGCAAATTACTTAAGTATTGCGCTTTGAATACGTTTGTCAAAAAACATAATAATATAATATTAAATTGAAAAATCTTATTATGTTTTAAGAGTTCCCTACCTACTAAAACTGTAAAACTAAATAGCTTTGTTTTCGCACAACTTTTTCTTCTTTTGATTCTTCAAATCAATAATTTGTACGTACAATCAAAGTCCAATACATGTTTTTATAATCCCGGGTTTTAATTGTCATGATTCCATTTATGATCCCGGGATTTTACAGAAGGTATTATCAACTTTATGTTACTTACTTCCACGAACATTAGGTAAACATAGTCTACCTATTCTGATCTCTGGTAATTAATGATCACCCATACTCGGACCGACCTTGGCAAGCGTTTTATTTAGCCACGAGCTAATTAGTAGAACGGATAACCAAAAGAAATTTATAAAACAGCCTTACTCACCAAATCGTCCCTCAAAGAAGCTGGTTCTCCAGTCTTGTATAAGTATTCCCCATGCCATGGCTGGGGATAAAATCTGTGCGAGAGCAGCATAGGATGATTGACACAACATCACGCGGTCTCTTACCGTGGTGTGGCAGAATTCAGACGTTAGAGATGATATAGCTGCTAACGATGTTGCGAATCTAAAAAAGAAGATTGAATTTGATGATAACAATTCTAATAATGATAGAAATAGAGATGGGAATGAGAATGACCTGAAAAAGACCGATGGTAAGACTGGATGGCGGTGAGCGAGGGGCGTCCGCGGACTGGAAGGAAAAATGTCGATTATCCGGCGGTGTGCTGCTATCGCAGGTAAAACCTGGATGAGGCTGGCTCAGGAATGTGAGGAAAGTCTATACTCATCAGTGGGCGAAGTCGGGCTGTGTATTGTGATGAGGAAAATATGGTACAAATTGGCATAGGCCTAAAATTTTGGTGGGTATTACAAAAGGCTATCAGTGACGACAATAATAATAAGTTATTAAAATTTTAATCACAGTGCGAATCTTCATTTCTGAAACTGGTCGTTTTCCAGAAATTAATAAAGATAGCTATTTTCTAAATTGATGTAGGAAATTGTGCATCCATTCTCGGTTTATTTGCAACAGACTGCAAATACAGTTTCATAAGAGTTGTTTTATTTCCTGTCCTCCTCATTAGCTTTGTCGTAATTAATAAAACTATAGGTACACTTCGCAATGTAAATCTTTGTTTTATTCATATCCTCTTTCATAATTCAATTATTGCTTACCACTATTTTCTGTTTGTATATGAATGTGTTCACTGTAACATTTATGGGAGAGTGACTTTTTTAAACTTTCCTTAAGTTCTACATCAAAGATTGATAGAGCTATTTTCTCACCCTTTATTTTCAAATCCACCTTCTAGGGTACTTATCGAAAGAGGTCTTTGTAAGATTTTTCTTAGCATCTTGAAATTAATTCAAGTGCAATTCATATCCTTTGCCGATATCTACGATTTTTAAGATAAGCTTTAGTAGGTTTATCAAAAGGAAACATTTTGATGAGTTAACAGAGTAAATTGGTATTTTTCTTGGTCAAGCGGAAATAAAATACATTTTTGTAAATTTTATATCATGATTGGTACCATTATTACTCGAATCCATGCGGAAAATAAATATTACCATGAAAATACTGCAATTTATCACTTCTACCATGTTTATTATCGTTTCACCTAATATGACTAAAGACAGAACAAAGTACTGACAGTCGAAACATCTACTACAAAGCATCATCTAGGCAATGAAATAAATGAGGAAAAGCAACCACCCATTATAACTATACATCTGCCAGGGTTGCGACATTTGTTCGAAAGAGTCAACGCGGCCCTGGAACGCAAAGGGCTTTAGAAGGAACACGAATGAGTTTTAGTCAGTAAGAGTCTGACACGCCTTTTCGCTCCACCCAGAGCGGAAGAAGTCATTTGATGATTTCCCATCCTTGAAAAAAAAAAAAACTATACATCATATTAGTGAGTTGTTTATTAAAAAATATCAAAAACGAAATAAGCTGATTCAACAATTTTCTTAACAACAATCCAACATTTAGAACTAACAAACCTGATTCTAGATACAGAAAACTAAACAAATACTAAATATCAAACGCCAGAATTGGACAAATCTAATATATCACAACTAGATGCAATAGAGGACAATACCCTGGGCCAAGGTAATAATGCTGTCAGTGTTTTGGGCACGTTACCAACATGCAGTCAAGTGTACCGTGCAAATACTGTATTATTTACAGTTTTGGATGCCAGTAGTAGCAGCGATATTGTATTGGAAGTCTAGTTGGAAATTATAGATGTGTCTGGTGGAGCAATATGTCTGCATGAGTCTTGAAATGATGCAGTTGGTGACATTAAATCTGTGAATGAACTAAAATAAATGCCAATAACTGCATCGGACTGCTTGAAAATTGTTTTTTTGGAACTTTCTTGTCGTTGTCCGTGGTTTTCTGATAAAAGACAAGTTTTTATTTTATTTTTGCAATTGTTTCTTTACTGTTTATCAGGCACTTATGGAACCCCCTTGAATAATATAACATACAGTACTAGTTATACATAGTCTGTTTCCTTGAAGAGTTAAGTAGATAACCTAATAGTATTTCTTTAGCTAAAATAATAATATAGTCAAATAGTACAGCATAACCGACTAGTGAGACTTGATGCAGTCCTTTGCCCCTAATTAACCAAATTGCTGCTGGCCCAATTACCGATTTTAATTAGCAAGGCAACTACCAACCTCGTTGAAAATTCACGTATATATCGCAGAAGTTTTGCAAAAATCACGAAAGCTACGCTAGTTCAAAATTTTTGCATTCCCGGCGCATGGAAGTTTTAATTTCAAACAGTACACAAATCTCATAATTTTTCAACCAGCATTAAAAACACTGCTCCGGAGTGATATTCCTTATCATTCAATTTTAAATTTACTTTAAACTTGTGGCTTGTGGCTTGTTAAATAAACTTTGCACTTAAAAATTCCAGTTTTAAAAACAAAGTGGGAATGGAAGAAAAATACTGAGTCGAATGCTTATCGCAACGGTCTGGTGAATCCGTCAGAGAGGGAATTATTATGGGGCTGGTGTGACAAGCCCGCGCCCTTATTTTATCTTCACGCTCCTTTAAACTTAAGGGTTCAGCAGAGGCTTTTAACATGAACAGACAAGTTAATCTCTGCTAATTTCGTTTTTGGGGTAAACAAATTAACAATTTGGCTGATTAACGGAGAGGTAGATAATTATGATTAAGGTCATTTACTCTGTAAGGGAACCATTATAGCTATCTATATTACTACAATTATGGATAAACTTAAAGAGGGTATTGCAGCTCCTCTCATTATAATTAATTTTATTTACTTCCAACATCTGCATGAAAAAGTGGGCTGTTAAACATCTTTTAACTGTGTTTTTTTTTTGTTTTCAGGTATGTTGGTGTTTATAAGAAGCTTACACGTGCAAGCATGAAACAGAGAAGTAGATATACCTATAATCTAGACCTCAAGATCCTAGGCTGTGGTCTGCTTAACCTTTTGAACCCCGGAGGATCAACGTATCAGTGTACCCCTCACGCCAAGTCACAAATTCACAGTATTTTTTTGCCACATATCTGTGACGTTGGCGTCTAAGGTAAGCTTTTGTTTATCACATTTATGTGACAATTGCATTCAAAAAATTATAAAAAAATATTTGACAAAAAGCACACAATTACAGGTGACACTTCATTTAAGGAACAAAAATGTACAAAAAACATGATCAATGACCCCCATGCTGGAAAACCCATCCGTCCAATACATGAATAAAAAGTTTGAACCGGTAGGTAATATAAGAACTTTATAAATTAAAAATAAACTAGGTTAGACATGGCGTGTTATGAACAGAGGTCGGAATTAGGTAAAGTTATTTATGAACTTACATTGATTTCATACAGCGAAAGAATAAAGTGGATATGCCGCAAATCCCGTGATTAATTTTAAAGAGCAGAAAAATGAAGTGATTTATTAAATAAAAAAGTTATTTACTCTTACACAATTTAAACCACTGAACGCGTGACGTTGCCAAACTTACATTAACGATCAAAAGAAAAATTATTATTATTTATTTGTAATATTGTTGGCACACGGGATTGTCTATTAGAAATTCCGGGAAGGCCATAATATCAACATTTCGATGCAAGTACATAAATAACTCTAACTAATTCCGACCTCTGGTTACGGACTTAGAACCTTATCTATGTAAAAATAAAGTATACCTACAATAAATAAAAGATAACTTACAGAACACCTTCGCAGAGTTTAGCAGCTGCCAACATCTCGTAAGTCTGACTGGAGGCAGAAAATAATGTACATAGGAATATGCCTCCAAAACCGATCCTTAGGAAATATATCCTTCCGAATGTGTCTATTAGGAACCCGGCGATCACTGTTGATACGAACATGCCTGTGAAGAAATGCTAGGATTAATGCAAATTAGACAGTTGTGTAGAATATTTATTTCCTCAATTTAAAATTTTACTGTCGGGGTTGGTTGACCATTATTAATTGTATTTCTTTTAATTTTACTTTAAATATTCATTTTTAGTTTTGATCAGTCATACTGGAAAATCTATACTAAGAGGTACTAATAGACAACTCAATTACGTATTTTAGCAATACTGGTAGTTTTTTTAACCGACTCGGAATCCTGTTGTATTGCCAAAACATAGGAAAGAGAAATTAGCCAGTGGAGATTCATGCGAAACATGCAGAATGTTTGATCCACTTAGATTGGAAGTTTTTTTAGTTTTTATGATGATTGATTAATAATATAGCATGTAAACAACTTAAATAGATTTCATTGTTCGCGACTTTTTGAAAAACGGGTCAGAAAGTTCTCAATGTCCTTTGTGAGTTTTAAATTCTAATAATATTTTTAATTAATATAGGTATAATTTAGGTAGGTATCATTTTAATTAATAAATTAATATAGGTTCGTTTAAAAAGATTGGAAGTCGATCGCAAATTTTGTAGATGAATTAAAACCATGAAACCAAACACTAGAAAGGTTGGCTATGCCAATGCTTTTCAATGATTGTCAATTTTTATTTAATTTTAAATATAAATGTTTATTTTTTCTTTCTTTTCTCTACTAATAAGATAGCTTAATATGTAAATAATGTAACCTCTATTCATATTTTGGCAACTCTATCTTACTTTACAGTTTGGATTTCTCAATATTTTCTTAATGCGTAAATATTAAAACCACTTACCAAAATAAGGCATAGCAGTTAAAAGCCCTTTCTGCTTGAGATTCATGTTGAGGTCGCACTCAGCGATTGGCAGTAAGTACGAAGTGGTATTAGTGACCAGAATACTAGCGATACACCCGAAGAAAGTTACGAACAGTAACTTCACGTGAAACCTTCCGAACTTGCATTCTCCGTAGGCCTTGTTGATTTCTTGCATAGGAGTTACTGGTTCTGTAAAAAATAATAATTAAAAAACTACTTTTATGAATATTAATAATGAAAATTGCAGCCTAGCTAATATCTTATATTTATTTATTTATTTATTCATTATTATAACACCTTTACAGATACATCCAAGACGATGTTATAACTTAGGAACATATTAAACATATAATACAATACATCAGATACCTTAATCATTATTTATATGGCTAGACCGTTTTCAATTAGATTTTGCGCTACTCTTACAAATCTTGGCAAGTTCGGGCAAAATATATCTTCCGACAACACTATGACATTAATCAAACGTATGGCTCGCGACATAGGGGTAAACTTGAGATTATAATATCTTAATGATTATGTCTTGTGTTTGTTATGGAATTGGATGTTTTATAGTTTTTTTACCTTACCTCAGCCAGTATTTTAATTGTTGTTGTTGTTTTAATGTCGTTTTAAATATTGTCAATGTAATTTAATTTATTTTAGTCTAATTTATAATCTAATTTTCACATCTATTTTTTTTTTATTTTAATCTTGTTAATTCGTTTATGTTCTAAGTTATTAATTTAATTTTCACATTTTATTTACTTATATTTTTATGAATCTATTGTAATTTAATAATTAATGGTTTTACCACTGTTTTTTTGTGCTAGCGGTGTTAACCTATAATTAATTATTGAAACTGCAATTATACAAATAACAACCTGAAAATGCAATGTTATAAACAATTGTTGGTTAACCTAATTAAAAATAAATAAATAAATATCTCGATATATTATGAAAAAATCTTTTTGTATACAAAAAATGCCACCTAAATTCAGTAGATTCAATATATCCATATCTTTTTTAGAAAAAATAGTTTACAATTTCACGCGATATTTTACAATCTTACGGCGTTTGCTATTTTCCGGTGATATTAATAAGAAACAGTGTTGTTCTCTATTGTTAAAACACATTTTGTAATTACGCAGTTGTTTTCAGTACAATACAGATACAACTTACATGTACAGTCTCGGTACCTACCGAGACAAATGGAGGTTAGGTACCGATATACCGGTAGGTAGGTATCGAGTCAACTTTCTTAGCGTGCTATTAGTCTGTTAAAGACCTTTGTGTAAGCTTAATAAAGATCCTCCTTCTGCGAAGCAATAATGCTAGCGAAGGAGGAGGCGGGCCGCTCGAGGGAAAGGCAAGGCCTTCGCCCCAACCGCCGCTACAGGAGAAGACACCCCGGGCGTCGTCGGGAGCCGCAGGGCGATCCCCGGCCACCGTAGGCGCGGGCCTGCGGACAGCGAGCGTTGGGTGGCTCGCTGTCCGATCACCACCAGGCCCGGGTCGATGGCGCGTAGTGTTTCACGCGCGCTTCAAAGAGATGTCAGCACAGAAGACGGGGTCCGCTAGGGCCAGAGCCTGCCAGGGTTGCGGAATTTGTTAGAAAGAGTCACCGCGGCCCTGGAACGCAAAGGGCTTTAGAAGGAACACGGATGGGTTTTAGTCAGTAAGAGTCTGACACGCCCTTCCGCTCCACCCAGAGCGGAAGAAGTCATTTGATGATTTCCCATCCATAAAAAAAAAGCTTAATAAAGATAAAAAAAAACATTTAAAAAAAAATATGTCCGCGTGCAAACGTTACTTAAAAATTAGTAGAATAGACCATAAGGTCTCGTGGCAAATTAAAAATCTTATATATTTTAAAAGCCTGGGTTACACTCCTATTTTAACTCCAAATAAGAGACGTCACTAAGATAAAATTAAATACAAAATTATAAAATTAACTAATATTCAATCGATACTAATTTATTAATCTTACATTTATTACAATCAGACAAACATAATATAACTATACTAGTTGCCGCCCGCGGCTCCGCCCGCGTGATTGTCGAAAACTATCCTAAGGGAACATATTCCCGAGATAAAAAGTATCCTATGTGTTATTCCAGACTATAATCTACCTCTGTGCCAAATTTCATCAAAATCCATTCAGTAGTTTTTACGTGAAAGAGTAACAAACATCCATACATACATCCATACTTACAAACTTTCGCCTTTATAATAGTAGTAGGAAGTAGGATACTATCTTAAAACTATTTACATCTACTAAACCTAAGTATGTACATATACAAAAACAAAGTATACTAAGGCGTCAAAGTATTCCTCCGCATCGCTGTCATCCGGAAACGTGCCCAGAAGACTGGCAGCATTGCCACGTTGAATGGCAATGCTAATTCTTTGAGCAAAGAACGAGCCAGCCCTCTGGTCACACAAAGTGTCGATCAGTCGGCGAGATATGTCCTTGAATTTATTAATTAAATTACAAAACCTTATGCAATAAACACGTACAATCTAATCAAATATCAATCAGAATCACAAGCTCATACAAATATAGCTAAATAAACACACCACGAAATGCGTTCATACACACAGTAACGCTCGGTAAATATTAATTGAATTACTCATGTGCCGCATAAAACCGGAAATGTATTAGTTGGTAGTAACTACATCGTTGATCTGGTGGTCGCTGGGCATTAAGTCCTAGGTTCAACTCGTAGGTACCGAGGTAACTTTCTTAGTGTTCTATTTGTCAGTTAAATCCTTTGTGTAAGCTTAATAAAGATAAAAAATATGTCCGCGTGCGTTACTTAAACATTTATAGAATAGGCCCTTAGGTCTGGTGGCACAATAAAAATCTTATATATTTTAAAAGCCTGGGTTACACTCCTATTTTAACTCCAAATAAGAGATAGTTACAGGTTCTATATTCTTGTTACTACTCAAAAGCTTGGCCCATAATAAGGTAATGCTGAACTAAATTTTATATAAGGTTGACCCTTACATAAGGGAGAATATGGACCAAAGTAGGGATTATGATGACCGATGGGCTACCCAGTTGATCCCTTAAAATGCTTTGGTAGGTATAATATTCCCTGTTTTAGTTTGTAGGGTAGCAACATAAACAAATATTTAATAGCTTTATTGGTAGTCGTTTAATTACTTATGGATTCTTTAAAAATATATATATATTCCTAAAAATATGCTATAATCGATTTTTGATTCTTAGTACCTAAATAACTTTCAAAACATTAAGTAACTACAAATCAATATTTAACACGAAAAACTTAATCATCTTGGTACACGGTAGATACAGTGGCACGAAGCGACCTCTACCGACCGTATACGTAACTGTTTTAGCCAAGTTAATTTAAAAAAAGCGTAGGAAACACACAGACTGCACATTATTTTATGCGCATGTGCGAAAGATTCACTTCAAGACAGATATTAGTCAGAGTAACAACATCTCTTGCATACAAGAGTCAGGTTTGTAACATCACATCATATGTACAGTCAACAAAGCTATTTGGTATGCAGGCAGCTAACTTGCAACTACTTTTAAACAATTTTGCGAGTGTGCTGAGTAGACAACTATTGTACACCACGCTTGTAAGTATGTCATAAGCTTAAAAGTTATAATGCACACATTAGTAATAAATATTGGAAGTGCAGTGGAAAAAAAACATTTTTGCCTGTATACCAAATAGCTTTTTTGACTGTACATCGCAGTAGGTAATATGGTAGGTGCCACATAAACTTACAATTGCCGGACCCACCCACATTAATTATTGACATTCTTAATTTCAAAATCGTAACTAAAGACATAAAGATCTCCTAAGTCGACATCTATCGTGATTCTTTACATCTTCTAGTGATGAAAAACGATACCTAATTTATTGTTGGCTACCTACCTATTAGGAAAAGTTCTATGTACTTTATTGCAAGTTTATCTGGCGTCTACTGTAGCCTTATAAAAAATACCAAAATTAAACTAAATAAGTACGCACCAATTTTATCCACAACATGAATATTAACGTCAGCCATCTTTGTTTTACTAATGAAATTAATATTTAATTGATATGTATTTTCTTAATAGTTTAATTTAGCACGATTACAAATAATTTGATTACATAATTATTACACTTAGTTTCAGTATTAATATAGTACTGAGAATATTCCGTTAGAGATACCAATTTTGATGCAAAGTCCTTCATGAATGATTAATTACCAGTCTACGTTGAGCTTTCATCTCTCTCAAGGGAAGTCACCTGAGAGCTTAAGTTACATTGGCCAAGGTACTCGAATCTCTGTGTACATTTTAGATAAATTATGAAGAAACTTCCTGGAATGGTTTCTATTTAAATGTGTCATAGGAGTGGTTTTTGCATGTCATTTGATAAGCAATGATAATGATGCGTTGGTAGCTTAAATCAATATTTTGTTAGTTAATGAGTAATTGAACGAGCATTTATTCATTCATGATGTAATAATGTATCTATATTTAGACGAGCAATGTCCTATTTTCCTGATATTTTAAAAAGTCAAAAGTCAAAGTCAAAACGTTTATTTCAATTAGGCCATTAAACGGCACTTTTGAACGTCATCATTTACAGTTCAATAAAATAATAATATTACATTAATAAAGTGACTCTACTGTCCATTCGGAAAGGTAGATTCTTATGGAGAAGAACGGACAAGAAACTCCATAGTTACTCTTTTCAAATAATGATTTTACAAAATTTGGTATACAAAAATTAATTTAATATTATGTGAGGACGATGCACCCAGAGTATGCTACACATACACATAAAGAGAATCCAATGAATTTATCAAAGTAATATGTAAATCGGATAAATGTTTCTAGAGTAGTGCACAAACGGATACAGCGATACGAGTCGAGAGCCCTGAGTTCACATATTTTATGTGGGAAGGTACCATTACCCAAAAATATAACTTATTTCTTTGAAAGAAAGGAGGTCTAAACCTCAGCAGTGGTAAAGTGAAAGGCTGATCATAATTCTTAAACAAAACGTAACAGAATTAACGCAAAATCTGGGGCCCTACTATGAAGTCTTAAAACGATCATGATTCCGCTCTAAGAGAGAGACGGAGCTATACATAGCGTAAAGCACTATCCCTTTTACATCATCGGAATTGGATGGCATTAGCACGTCATAGTAGGGCAGCTGATAAAGGGTCATCATTATGAACAACATTTACTTCGGCACTAAACATGAAAAAACACTTACATATTTAGGTACGTGTGCATAATGTGACAAAATGTACTGAACAGTGGGTTTTTTTTTTGCTATTTCTCGTTTGGTCCCGTAATAAAAGTAGTTCATAATGATAAAGGTTTTAGGTTTTGCGATCATTCTGTTACACGTTGTATATGTTTTACCACAGACTTCACTAAGATAAAATTAAATACAACGTTGAAAAATTAACTAAAATTCAATCGATACTAATAACTTATGAATTAAATTACAAAACCTTATGCAACAAACACGTACAATCTAATCAAACACCAATCAGAATCACTAGCTCATACAAATATAGCTAAATAAACACACCACGAAATGCGTTCATACACACAGTAACGCTCGGTAAATATTAATTGAATTACTCATGTGCCGCATAAAACCGGAAATGTAATAATATATAATAATAATAATAATAACCTGGGGACAACTCACACACGGTCATCCGATCCCAAACTAGGCAGAGCCTGTGCTATGGCAACCAGACAACTGATAAACATACTTATATACTTCTAAATGCATACATATTATAGACAAATTACACCCAGACACAGATCAATTGATCATTCTCATCACACAAAGATTTGTCCTGGGTGGGAATCGAACCCACGACCTCCGGTTTAGCAGTCAGGGTCACTAACCACTCGACCAACAGGCCAGTCTGATGTATTAGTTGGTAGTAACTACATCGTTGGTCTGGTGGTCGCTGGACGTTAAGTCCTAGGTTCAACTCCCGCCCCCTCCTCCCCCCTCCCCAGTAAAAGTATTAGAGGATTTTCGCCGAGCAAAATCTGCTATCTCTGTGGGGCACACCCAGCATTAGAAAATTTCTAGGCTAATTATATTTAATTATTCTAGGGTTCACAAAGTAGATGCAATTTTTACTACTACAATATTGGACTATTGATAATAATAATAATTTATTTGCAATAAAAAGGTGTACATTTAAACAACATTAGGTTACAAACAAACAGATGGAGACGTTATACATTAATATGTTTGGAGACTCTAGCACCCTTGCTAAGTTGACAAGACAACTTGTATTAAAGGTGCTAGGCCCAACCCTTTCATGGGTGCCTTAAAAAGAACGTTTGATATAAAGAAACTTAAATTGATATCAACCAAATTACAAAATCATCATCTACCTAGCCTTTTCTCAACTATAGTGGGGTCGGCTTCCAGTCAAACCGGATTCAGCTGAATACCAGTGTTTTACGTAGAGCGGCTGCCTACCAGACCTCCACAACTCATTAACTAGGTAACACGGTACTTCTTGGCAAGACTGGTGTCAGATTTTCTGGCTTCTGTCAATCTATAACGATTGCCAAAGATCTACAAATTACAGCCAGGACCAACGGGTTAACGTGCTTTCTGAGACACGGAGGAAACTCGGTATGTTAAGATGGTCACCCATCTACAGACCAACCTTGGCGGTACTTAATTTTGATCGACCCGTGTGGCTGATATTCTTTAGCCACGAGCTCCAAATAAAAAAAAAATCAAATCAAATTACAAAATCTAATGTAATAAAAACGTATCAAACATGAATAACCAGTTCATACAAATATCGCTGAACAAACACATGCCAAAATACGTTCAAACACAACGACTAATAACGCTTGTTAAATATTTATTGAATAACTCAAATTCCGCATAAATCCAGCAATGGAACGCATACAACCCTAATCTCTTCAAAATTAAAGTGAACAGGCTTCTTCTGGGTAAGCTCGCTCCATCGTCGACTTTGTCTGTGGTATCTATGACCTAGACTAGAGTCAAGAGCAAACCAATATTAAATTTAAAAAAAATGGATTAGAAGGAAGTTAGCGATTACCTCGTTGGTCTTATGGTCGCAATTGCTACTGCTAAGCATGAGGTTCTAGATTTGATTTGTGCCTGGTAATAGGCTCGTCTTTTATTTTAAGGGATTTAAACACAGCGAGAAAACGAAGATATTATAAAGCTGCTACGGCTAATCATTTATAGAATATTGGGTAGTCTTGAAACAAAGTAGAAAAAAAATAGAGCCACATTCCCCTTGTCAAGACTGATATTAAATTTTCTGACTTCTGTCTACCCGTACCTAATGACTGCCAAAGATGTCAAAATGACATCCGGGACCAACGGCTTTACGTGCTTTCCGAGGCACGGAGGAGCCTAGTTATATAATTGGCTAGCTTCTGCCCGCGACTTCATACGCGAATATCCCATTTTTTCCCGTTCCCGCAAGAATTTCCACTTCCCGAATTGCCTATAGCCTTCCTACAAAAATAATTTTCTGAATTCGACTGATAGTTTCAAAAATTAGCGCGTTCAAACAAACAAACAAACTCTTCAACCTTATTATATTAATATATATTGATGATGATCTCTTATCTACTGACCGACCTCGGCAAGCGTTGGTTATTCTGGTTTTCAGGAGTTTCATTGAATGGAGATAGTGTGGCGGGTTTGACCCAAAAAAAACCTTGGAGATCGACCAATGCGGCAGTTATTATTCATCCACTAGATCCTCCATTCGCCTGCCAGGGTTGCGGAATTCAAAAGAAAGGGTTCAAAATCACCGCGTCCCTGGAACGCAAAGGGCATTGGAAGGAACACGGATAGGTTTTAGTCAGTAAGTGTCTGACACTCCGTTTCGCTTCGTCCAGAGCGGAAGGAGTCATTAAAATTTGATGATTTCGCATCGGTAAAAAAAAAACCTCGATTCAGTCAGACCCCAACATTATTAAACACAAAATGGCTCCAAACATCATGTTCATCGTGACCAACCGCTTGGTAAATATTGTATAAATAATTCAGGTTCCACATAAACCGACAATGGATTAGTGTACGCGATAATCACGTTCAATGGGGTACTTTGTACCAAAACAGGCATTCATGAAATAGTTATAAGATGGCGTTGCTCCGCGTTGAATTAAGTCCCATTTATACTGAGTGAGGTGGGGTGCCGGTGTTCGAGGAATAGCGCTTGATTAAATAATTTAGCTGCGTCTAATTTATTTTGGTGTGTGTATTTCGAATCTGTTCGAATAACTGATTTAAAATACACTCGAGGCATACATATGATGCACCGTTCTACTACTATTAATTTTAAACACAGCTGATTGAATTATGAAAGTAAGTGTAAGTTCAAAATGCGCGCTACAGTTTTACAAATTTCATTTTGTGTTTCATACACTTTCACACATCACACTTAATCTTGTGGTTGAATTGGAGATTAGTTGGACTTCACTTCTGAGTATGTTCAAAGAAGTTTATCAATCACGTAAATACTTCCATTTTGACTATTTTCAAAATCTATTTGTGTTCGTTACGCGTCCGTGTTTCACAAAAAATGATACTCGTATGGGCATCAAATTTAAACCGAATTGGACCAGTAGATTCGGGAAAATCAGCTATGACCGACGGATACATGAATGATCCTATAAGGGTTCCGTTTTTCTATTTGGAGGTTCAGAACCCAAATGAACAACTCAGAACATTAAGTCAAAATCAAAGCGTTAATTTCAATAAAGCCATAAAACGGCACTTTTGAGCGTCATCATTTACAGTTAAAATAATAAATAAAATGACTCTACTGTCCATTCGAAAAGGTAGATTCTTATGGAGAAGAACGGACAAGAAACTCCATAATTACTCTTTTCAAATACTGGTTTTCCAATATTTGGTATACAAAAATTAATTTAATATTATGTGAGGACGATGCACCCAGAGTGTGCTATTTATAGGAACAAAGTATTACCAGCAGAGTTACCTCTGCTTATACATTACTTATTCATTTTCTAAATAAATAGCTGTACATGGTACTTACATGTTTAAAAAATATTGGAACCATTAATTTAACAGTGTGTGAATAGTAGTTACATATCATCTTCCGCTATTACTGTGACCACACATTGACCTATGTACAACACATAGCTTCAGAATTAATCATTCGTTAATGGTGTCCGTGTTTCACTGCGAACACCTGCGCTCCTCGGTTGCTGCAACTGCTACTGTATCTTATAATATACACTAGTTAGGTTGGTTGTATAAAGAGGATTGTGGTACTAAGCTGTTAGTGTTATGGCTAAGATATGTAACAGTGTTGCAGCAACCAAGGGTTTGTTATATTTTAAAATAGTTAGCGGAACTCCAGAAACGTGATGAACATATGTCAATAATATTGGAAAATCAACCAAAAAGTGAAATGGACGGCATCGCTAGCTTAGAAAGAGGTGGCGAGACGACTGATGCCCGATTTTTGACGTGACAACGTCTAATAAAGCGATGAACGCCGGCTGCACGCACGAAAAAGGATGACTCATTGTAACGTTACGCTCATTGCAACGTTACGACCATTTCATCAGTGTTTTGTTATGACGTTGTCACGATAAACTATCGTACGTAAACCGACTTTACAGACAACCAATTTTGAGATACTTTATCGGTCGTTCATCTGTCCGGTAACCACTAACCAACCAATGGCATTATGATAAATAGCGTTAACGGACAGATGAAAACCTGAAACCGGGCACTAGGCGCCTACTGCAACGACTAGTTCGAAGTGGCGCAGGAAAAGAATGCCTGGAAGGATTTTCCACAAATCCTAGGCTGGCTTCGGCGGTGCCGTCCATCCTCAGGCACCCACTTTGCGAAGACTATTATTATTAATTTTTATCTAGCCTATACTATTGTCCCACCGTTGTACTGGCAACAGAACCGTTGTACCGGCCTCCGCATCCGGTAAGTACCTATTGTACTTTTCTCACCGTCGACGATCAGCGAGTAGCGAGTCAAGTTAGAAACTGGATACGAGTTGGCGAGCAGCAACTGTGTAGTTTCAATTTTTTGTCGCTCAGCTATAAGCGAGTGCTCTTGTGCGACGGGCGATTACTCGCACCTCTCGCTCCGGCGTGCAGCGCACTATAGGTAGATTTTACTGCTGGTGGGTCTCTCGGCTTGAGTTCTGACTTATCTGAGTATCGCTGAGCGAGGATTATCTTTGATAGCTCTTGTGGCTGAGACAAACTAGTGGTAAGAGAGTTCTCACCAGCGGTGTGAACAGCCAGCTATCGACTATAAATGTATGTGTCTCTTTTACCCACACGGGATCTTACATCTTTTGTCCGCTTCCTCAGCGAGAAAATAGTCGATAGCTAATCGCTTCCTCGCGGTGGGACAAGCGCCTAAATATTATAATTGTTTTGCTTCCTATCAATATGAATATATATCTCACATTTGCAGAATTTGGCTAGACAATTTAATTGGGCTCTGTAGCCTATCCCTAATACCAATAAATTAAATATACCTGAGTCATAAATGTTGGAGTAACGATACTGATATGCAAGATTGCCATAGTTTAACAGAGTGATTCGTAATGGATTTAAGTTTACACATATAGTTTGCAGCCGTTGCCATAAGTAAATTTAACTATATTTTGAAAAATTATCATCCGAAACAAACGTGCTTTTCTAACACAAATGTGAAATAAACTCAACCAGTTCCCAAAAAAAGAAACGGTTTATCAATTTTGAATTCTAAAATGCATCCATAAAATTGTAAAAATCCAATATTCGTAGAAAGTTACCGTGTGCAGAAGTTATTTATGAATTTGAACTATTCCCACTAACCACATTGAAAATATATTTTTTTTATTATTTAAAACTGTAAAATTGTTTTCCTATAAAATCGTTTTCAATAAATTTGTTTTCAATAACACTTAGGTTTGGCGTTCTTTTTAACATGAACTTTTTTTTGTTGGATAGCTAATCATAAATAACTCCTATCCAACTCTGGGCGGAGCGGAAGGGAGTGTCAGACTTTTACTGACTAAAACCCACCCGTGTTCCTCCAAATGCACTTTGCGTTCCAGGGCACGGTAACTCTTTCAAACAATTCCGCAACCTTGGCAGGAGGTATATATGAAGCTTGGGACAGTAGCAAAATTTTTGTACGTTGAAAAACTGCTCAGTTTTCAAACGATAAAGTACCTACCTACCTACGCAACACCAAACCACTAATAAACGATTTTTGTGTCTATACTTTGGGCTCGCGTGTAACCACAATCTCATCTGATAAAAAACGATGATGTGGTGGACGATGGAGCACGTTTGTCTAGAAGTACCCTATTCTCTCTTGTTATAAAGAACCCCAGGTTGCAGCTATCAGGAATCACAGTCTCCGGCAGGTAATACCATTCCTTAGCTGTACGCACGATGAAATAATTCCCAAAAAAAATCTATGCGTGGTATGTCTACTATGTACCGGAGGCGAATCGCCGTACGTCTTGTCTTGAAGGTTGATTTGTTGCAGCCACTCAATGGGCGGCAAACTCATCTTAAAGTTGTAGTATCAACTACAGTATCTAAGCCCGTGCTCGATCGTATCGAGCTCGTGGCTAAATAATAACAGCCGCACAGGTCGATCAAGGTGAAGCAACGCTTGCCAAGGTTGGTCTGTGGATGGGTGACTATCTTAACACACCGTGTTTCCTCCGTGCATCAGTTAAGCCGTTGGTCTCGCCTGTCATTTATAGATCTTTGGCAGTCGTTACGGATTGTCAGAAGTCAGTGAATCTGACTCCAGTGTTGCCAAAAACTACCGTGTACAGTGAATGGGTTGTTTGGGTCTGGTAGGCAGCCGCTCCACGTAAAATACTGGTATTCAGCTGAATCCGGTTTGACTGGAAGCCGACCCCAATACATTTGGGAAAAAGGCTAGATAGGTGATGATCAACTACTGGAACCTGACCAGCTACAAAAAAATTATGAATTGCCCTCAAAAGTCTCTCATATCATCGCTCACACTGCGACCATACACCAAGATAGCTTTGAAATTAACGATTCATTAATGATGTCCGCATTCCACGAGGTTGGAACACCTGGGCTAGTAACAGAACCTACCTACCCATGTATATATTATGCAGATGATCACATGCCTTAAACGTATTGATCTAATTAAGCATTGGTTTACATAGCTGATTAAATAAGGATATTCGCAGAACTGTCATAGATGTTATGAATAATTATAATATTCGTTCTTGTGACTAATAGGTTTCTGTCAGTGGCTTCACCCACGTGAAATTATTCCAAGGAAACATAATCCCGGGATAAAAAGTCCTCATCCTTTAGACCCCGGTCAAGTTCGCTTGCAACGGTACAATAATACATTTTTGAGTAAATTTCTGCGCACTGATTCTTCTATATTTCTGTTAAAATTACGAAGAAAAGTGCACTGAAATTTAAAATCCATGAAAAACTAAAACCCATGCCTCCTCGTTCCGGACCATGGATTGAACCAGGGCTGGATTAATTTGAGGTACCTAAGGTTGCAGTAATTTGCATTATGATTTTCGATACCTTTCATCAAGGAATGTTTCCTTGGGATAATTTTCTACTATCACGCGGGCGAAGCCGCAGGCAGAAGATAGTCTTACTACATTACATTATAAATGCAAAAGTTTGGATAGATCGATGTTTGTTTGAACTACTAACACTATCGTTTAGGGTTCATTTTAAGAAAAATAATATTATATATGTAGTTTTGTGGCAACTAAATACTTTTTACTTTCTTCTTTATCTTTCAATCACATCAGAACGGATCAGTATGAAAGAGGATAAAAGCTTTGTGGCATAGTCCCCCGATGCCATTTTGTTTTTTTTAATTCAAAATTGCAGCCCCTGATCTAACATGCAAATATGGGTTGAGGACACTTCACAAACAAAAAATGTTTGAAACATGGTGCCCTAAAGTGTCACGTTGCCGAGATATTTCGAGGTAAAGTCACCATGTGACAGTCATGACTATCATTAATGCAAATACTGCTACTATCATTAAGTACTTTTAACACTTTTGTTCCCCCCCACTCAAGTAGAACGTTAACCCCCCATTGTTCAGATCAGACGAGCCGTTGTTACCTAACACCTTAAATGCTAGACGGTTTGAATTACTCTCAAGAGCATCTCAATAGGGATGAGCTGCTGAAATAAGATCTGTAGGTACACATAAGATCCATCTATTTCTATTGGAATTGGCCTTATTTTAGTTTCGTCTGCGTATACTGAATGGGTTTTCTTTCACTAAGGATGTTTCTTGGATAAAAAA
The DNA here is from genome assembly GCA_905163435.1 of Mamestra brassicae. NCBI lineage: Eukaryota > Metazoa > Arthropoda > Insecta > Lepidoptera > Noctuidae > Mamestra > Mamestra brassicae. The sequence goes on along the minus strand of LR991006.1, from coordinate 14,630,510 downwards.
TATTATTCTATGTAGTCCGTCAGATCGATAAATCAAAAAAAATTGGACAGGCTTGTTTTCATTTTATCAAATCAATAAAAAAAATTACGAAGATAAAATTTATCAAAGTTTAGGAGTGAGGCCTCGTTACGTCACTTCTATAACACTTTTAATGAAGACGAGACGTCACGCGAAAGGGGTTCGAACATTTTTTTATGGGAGCTGGCATTGCCGATTTAGAAAAAAAAAATCTAAATGTTGGTGATCCATTTTGACTTTGTTTTTCAAAATCGGCACTTGAATGAAAAGCCTAGCCATTTAATTAAACGGCTAATTAAGGCTGCGACATATACATGTTAAACGGTGCGCCACGACTTTGAAAAACTCAAAATGGCGCTGCGGAAAGGTTCTATTCGTTTCAACGTAATCTTATTTTTTAGGGTTCCGTACCCAAAGGTACGGAATTACTAAGACTTCGCTGTCCGTCTGTCACCAGGCTGTATCTCATGAACCGTGATAGTTAGATAGTTGAAATTTTCTCAGAAGATGTATTTCTGTTGTCGCTATAACAAGAAATACTAAAAAACAGAATAAAATAAATATTTAAGGGGGCTCCCATACAACAAACGTGATGTTTTTGCCGTTTTTATTGATAACGGTACGGAACCCTTCGTGCGCTAGTCCGACTCGCACTTGGCTGGTTTTTTGTAAAGAAGCTTATCTAACTGAGCGACTTAATAGAATATCTTACTAATTTACCTGGTTTTAGTTTATGAATTGAATACGTATTGTAACCGATTTGCCCCAATTGCATGGTCCTTTAACATATCTCTTTGGTGAAATGTAGGTGGACTAATGGTAGTTTCATGGTGTATGGTGCACTTCAGCCTTACCCCTCAAGTAATACAGAATATTGTTATGTTGTGAGGGTCTTTTTATCCAATTAGGTAGGCCGAAACTACAAAACATCACGTGTAACCGAAAAAACAAACGTGTTATTTATATAAGCGGTTAAAACGTCCAACACTGCGTTAAATTATTCTCACGTAAGACTATTATAACTTTGATAAACACTCCTAAAGGGCTGTAATGTAGGTACTTAAGTAAAAAAACATGTCTGAATGGTAAATCGACCGAAAATCCAATTCAAACCTCATCATCTCAAAATAACATTCAGAAATTGCAATATTATTTTTAAATATTCACACATTTAAAGGGTGAGGTCGGCTTAAATGAACCACAGGCAATTTTATACTACATTTTCATGTAACGACCTTCGAAATAAATGAACACAAAAAACACATTATAAAAACACATTATATTCACTACGCAGACCAATAGTCACTACAATTTGTTTTCTCCATACAAAAGCGTTCCCCGCTGCCAAATATAAAAAGTTGAAGCCAAACTTTTCGGATCAATAGAATATCTGGTATTCACAGTACAGGGACCAACAGATTTGCTGAAAACTTTTATATTCCCATTTGAGTAGAAGTTTATGAAAAGTAAAATACTTTGCATATAGTGTTCTATTGGGGAGAAATATTCAAGTTTAGTGAATTAGTTGGTTGAGCTCCGGAGTTCCGTAGTTCCGGGGTCTGAAATAGTTTGTTGGAACAGTAAGTTTAAACGTCTGGCTGTCAATTCGGCGTATGATAGGGATTACGTCTGACACAAGGATTCTCTGGTGGATCGGCGAAAGACGTCAGTTTCGATTGACTGTACTTTGGTTTCCTAGGAAACACGTGTTATTGCTGTGTAGTTGTATTTTGTTAATTGAATGTATTGTGTTTGATGTTCAGAGTGAGATTAATATTCTGATTGATGTGTATTTAATACGTATACGCACTTTAATAATGAATTTAGAGCTCGCTTGGAACGTTACAGCAAAAACATCTTAGAAACTCGACTCAAAGCTACATTCAAAGAATTAATTACTATACAAAGACAAGTCATACATAATCCTCCCAGGCGTTATAAAGTTAAATGTCTCCATTAATTTGTCTGGATAAAAGAGACACTAACGCACTCCACGATTCTTGAAGCCAAGCCAGCTGTTGTTTAAGCCAAGTAGTCGGGGTAAATCTTAATATTCAGTAGCTTTATTTTTCTCCCCTATCGTACTATGCGGCGACGCAACGCTTAGCGAGTGAGCTGGTAGACTAAAAAAAATATTTGAAGAATAAGTACTTGTTATTTACTTGTTATTTATCATAGTACTTACTAGTTTATTACTTTAGTATGTATTTGTATTTTATTAGTACCTTTCTTTTCGAAACTGACTTCTATTTTAAATATTAATGTATTTTTTACATCTATTACAGTGTAGTCTTTTTAATCCAATGGCTGACTCGTAGAGAATGCCTTGTTGCAATAAGTCCGCCGAAGTAGGTACCACTTCTATTCATAAAGTTTAAGTAAATTAATCTAAGACCGGTCGAGTAGTATCGGTTTGGGGAGATCTAAGGGTGCATTTCCACCGGAGATGTGCGAAGATGCATAGCGAGGGATGTGTATGATAAAAACCAATAAAATTGCTTCATTTACCTAGCCTCGCTCAGCGCAGTGATTCTATTAGTCCAGCACTAGACGTCTTTCGACTGGAAATGATGATGATAATGAAAATAATATAAAGATTTCACTTTCTTGAGATTGAGAACATAGTTAACAATTAAATAATAGTTATTTTAAAAACACTTGCGACATTCAAACTACTAAGTTTCCTATTACAAACTGAATTAATGATGAAATATTTGCACACCTGTGCCGATATATAGTTAAATGCAGTAGGACAAGTCTGATTATTTTAATATGGATTGTCATAAAAAGGAGCTGTGCGCGTTGATCGCAGAATGGATTATTTTCGATGGGGGGAAAATTGTGGAGTCGTGACCGAGTACCGAAGAAGCAGCTTTGGAAGGCCTTCCACAAAAGGTAAAACAACTGGTGTAGGCCAGTGGAGTCCACTGGATGCAAATCGCACAGAACCGGTAGCTCTGGAAAAGCTAGGGGGAGGTATAATCTCTCCAGCAGTGGACGTCTTTTCACTGTAATCATGGTACTATTACTTCTACGATTATTTATTGGGTGTGATCGTATTTTGTTGAAATGTTGTTTTGTGAAAAGCGAATGGCAAAATAAACACAGGTGTCAAGTACAATATCGGCTCAACAATGAATTATAAAATTTTAACTTAAATTTAAATGTCCTTCGGCCGCATAGTAGAATGGCTTCTTATATCATTCTTAAGTAGGTACACACACAGTACATTAAGCAATACTCAAATTCTTTGATTTCCTCTATTTTTTTTGTACTATATGATTTACTTAAGTTTAAGGCTCTACCTTTATATGACACAAAACTTATTTTTGTATTCATTTTTCATTCCAATCAAATAATAACCTTTTTTTCAAATAAGAGACTGAGATCTCAGAGTCCCCAGAGTACTTATTTTCTCACTTACAAAATATGTGTGATAGAGGAGTGTTAGTATGTACTTTTAACATACGCATCTTCATCTGCTTGCTTGTAAGTTTTCTCGTTTGCTGTTTTTAAAAAAAAAAAACAGTAAACGAAAAAATGTTTGCTATTGTTTCTTTACTTTATATAAGATTAACCGGTCCATTCTGTAAACATATCGAAGTGAAGGCTTGGGTAAACTGTCCACGAGGTGAGCTGTCAATCCATTCAAATAAGATGGAATGACAGCTCACTCCGTGATCACGTGACATCTTGATTGTATGGATTGACAGCTCTCACTTCGACATGTTTACAGAATCGACCGGCAGAACCTAACCCTGAAATTTGACCACACACTTCTGAAATACCCTATATACTAAAATGCCTGCATTCATGTCGCATACACGTCACGTAAAAGGCCTGGAAGCATTTGAGCTAATGCAGGCTGCAGAATCTAGTTACAATGATGCTCTATTGTGATGCCTAGACCACTTAATGTCTGATGTGAGATCTCAACTGCTTGTGTGTTAAGTCGGGGATGATTTATCGTGTATTGGTTCTTGTGTATTGGGATATAAAGTGAGATATATGATAGGAATGGAAGATTTAGTGGGTGTTTGTGATATGGGGTGATTGGAGTTACGATAGATAGTAAAACGATTACGGTGGTAAAAGAATACGGCAAGTTCCTTTTCCATTTTAAATTATATTTGGTCTGTCATTTATGCTGGGGGCTACATTACCGAGATTCGACGAATATTCGCATTATCGCGACGAATGTGGGCGAGTAGTTCATCGAATCGCGATGTATTTGGGCGAACAAGAATGCTAATTGCGGCACTGTCGGTAAACTATGGCGATAATGCGACACGAATATTTGCGCGATAATGTAGCCCCAGCATTAGATTGCCAAAAATATTGGAAATGTAGTTTTTCTTTTTTCACAAAAACAAAAATAAAGGTAATATACAGTGCGCCAAAAGTGATGTCACAAATTCCCATTTCTCAACTTTGATGCGTTTCATCTTTGTCATTTCTTATTAAGCAATAATAATACTTATTTCATCCAGAAAACATTCTCCAATTATTTAAGAAAAAAAAAACAAAAAAAAGTTTTATTTGTAACGAATACCATTAAAAACAAAAACGAAGAAATCAAGACTATATCCGAGCACAAAGAACACGATTTGTGTGTCTTTTCAATGCTTTAAATAAAACAAAAACCTACAAACCCATGCGATAAATTTCCTACGATCAAAAGCACAATCCACTTTCATTTACAACATATATTATTTTTATAAAGTTCATATTTTTGTTTATAAAACATAAAACTTTATAGGACCCAACTTATAAAAGTTAGTGAGTCGTGTGTACCATTAACTTTGTATCCGCGCGAGATCAGATTGATATCAGGGACATAACAGTAGGGTTGTCCAAAGTTCCCCAGTTCACCCTTATATTTTTAGTGGCTATAGACTGGGATTTAGAGGTAATGGTCCACATGTAGGACTTTTTTACGGTAATGATAAGGAGCCAGGTGGCGTTCTATGGTCTGGTTGCCCCCTTGGGAAAGAATGAGTTTACGAATCGATGAATGATTTGTGTTTTGGACTCTAATTATAGTGATTTGTTGAAATGTTAGGTATAATTTAAGACGCTTGTCAATCTTATACATTTTCAAGATTATTTATAAAAACTCGTTACACATAAATTGTTACTTTATGTGCTTATTAGAAGATTATAAGTATAGAATTTGGTAATTTATCTATTTATCTAAACTTTATGACTCTATTTTCATTGAGTGTGTATTTCTATTGCCGCTATAACGACAAACAATAAAAATTTGAAAAATTAAAGGAGGGAAAAAAATACGTTTCCATGCAAGAAACGTGTTTTTTTTCAGTTTACGGGTACGGAACCCTTTGCATGAGAGTCTGACTCGCACTTGGCTGGTTTTTTTTTATAATTCCATCAATTCCGTACCCGATCAAAGCCCATTAAACCGAATAAAAATAGTACCAGTAGTTCAGTGAGCCTGGTGCGAGCGTTAACGCAAACGTTCGCTGTAAAAATGTAAAAAGCTGAAATCGTACGGAAAAAAGTGGTTTTCCTTAATTGTCACCAGACAGCGTTTATTCAGTTTCAGAACAAATTGACGTTTACGTGAACGTGATCAACTACGTTAAAAAAAATTGATTGTCTGTAAAGTCGGTTTACGGACGATAGTTTAACGTGACAACGTCATAACAAAACATTGATGAAATGATCGTAACGTTACAATGAGCGTAACGTTACAATGAGTAATCCTTTTTTGTGCGTGCAGCCGGCGTTCATCGATTTATTAGCGTTGTCACGTCAAAAACTCGCACTCAGGCCTCTGTACAAAAGCCTGTACATAATCCGTTAAACAGACAAAATACCGTTCGAACCTCTAACAAAAACGAGTTATTTACCAAATAATATTTTATTGGCACAACATAAACTGACAATACAGTGCGAAATCTTATTATGTTAAGTAAAAAGCACTCCCAGCCGATTATATAAGAAACTTTATAATGTAGAATAAAAGATTAATGTTAGAGAGTTAGGAAAAATTGGTGTTTTTCTAAGTTATTGATAAATTAATCTTTGTTGTACCTGAAATCGATGTGAAGCGAAAGAGTTCTTAAGAAACGCTCGTTAGAAACTAGACTAAAAATCAGCACTTTTTGACCGTCATGAAGACAGTCCCCTAAAACGTCATCTGTCACTACAGTTTAGCTGGGAAGAAGAACTGGCACAACAAGTTCTCCAGCAACACATGAATCGGCAACTAGATTTTATACTTGCGACCGTTTACGTTCCGGGGCCACGGTGACTCTTTCGAACAAGGAATTTGTTCGAAAGAGTCACCGCGGCCCCAGAACACAAAGGGCTTTAGAAGGAACACGGATGGGTTTTAGTCGGTAAGAGACACGCCCTTCCGCTTCACTCAAAGCATAAGAAGTCATTTGATGATTTCCCATCCATAAAAAAAAAATGATTTTATACAATATTAGCGATCGGCCCCGGCTTCGCACGGGTAATATTTACTCAAGTGCGCCGAAAATCGCTTTTTGGACACTTGCCAAAACATCAAATTTTATTTATAACTAGTGTCCCGCCCCGGGTTCGCCCGGATGTATTTTATTTTTTATTTTTTTATAAGAACCTTCTCCTGACAATAACAAACACTACAAAAAAAGAATTAACAAAATTGGTCGAGCCGTTGTCGAGTTTTGCGCTTAGCAACACATTTAGCGATCCATTTTTAGGGTTCCGTACCCAAAGGGTAAAACGGGACCCTATTACTAAGACTCCGCTGTCCGTCCGTCTGTCCGTCTGTCCGTTTGTCATCAGGCTGTATCTCATGAACCGTGATAGCTAGACAGTTGATTTTTTCAGATCCACTTGCAGCTTAAACATTTTGATATGACTATCAGGGGATTTTTCCTACACATTGCTATATTTTTCATCTACTGCGGTCCAACTTGATATAACACATATAAATAAAATCTAGATTGACTGGACTATTAAGCAAAAAGGGCTTGATCAATGCATCATTAATTGTCACCACCATAGATATAATAAACAAGTTGTGTTGTTTTTTATATTTCTATGGTCACCACACACACCCATATGAATGACGCTAAAAAAAAACAAATTGTGCTAATAAAATAGTGCTAAATGAAGTTTCTACTAATATAGGCCGGCCTCCGTTTCTATAAACTAACACAAACTGTATAATTATAATATACATGGTAGTCTATAAGCTGTCCATGGGCCAAAGTGGCCTGAAATAAAGAGGTTATTATTAATAATAGTTGCCGCACCCGGCTCCGCCCGCGTGATTGTCGAAAATTATCCCAAGGAAACATATTCCCGGGATAAAAGGTATCCTATGTGTTATTCCAGACTATAATCTATCACTGTGCCAAATTTCATCGAAATCCATTCAGTAGTTTTTGCGTGAAAGAGTAACAAACATCCAACCATCCATCCATACAAACTTTCACGTTTATAATATTAGTAAGATAGGATAAGGAACCTCTTTATTTCAGGAGAGGTTATTGTTATTATTATTACTCCTAGAATAATAATTCTATGTGTGTCCAGATATATAACAAGATTCCTTGGCAAATTATAGAACTTCCAAAAGTCCGGTTCAAAAGGGCTACACAGTGGTTAATAGAGAATCCCTTCTATTATATAAAAGAATTCCTTCAGATTAAATCTAAATGATGTAATTGTATCTATACCAAAAAAATGCATGTCAGTATGTTATGATTGAATATGTTAAGCTACTATACACATATAACACATAGTGACCACATACGTAGTTGTTACACAAAATCGGGCTGCGAGTGCCGTCTGCGTTCTTACGTAGACCTCATTTATTGTACACCCCAGGGGTAGCCACTACGTAGGTACAGACGGAACTCGTACATGGTAAGAGCGAGTCGTATGTACAATGCAACCTCCCAGGAAGCTGATATCGACATTTTCAATACCAGCGTTGCTAATTTGAAGAAAATCTTAAGTAATAGCTTCTTCGAGCGTCAATAGTTTTTATTTGTTTTTTTTTTCTGTTTTGTGTTATATGTATAGTTTTCTTTTTTGTCAATATTCTGTTTCAAGTGATACATGTGGAAACTTGTAATTGGCCATATTTTGTTTAAACTTTTACTTACAATTTGTTTAGCTGTAAGTTTTTCTAAAATAAAATAAAATAAATAAGAACTTTTTTAACCATATTTATCTGCGAATAAATCTTTGACTTTGAATCAATCTTTTAAAATTGGTTCACCACCTAAAAGAGAATTGTAACTGACGTATAAAATCACAACAAATAGTTTCATAAATTCTGACTAACAGGAAAACTGTTCCACTTTAATCTCATCATTTTAAAAACACGAAGAAGAGAAAAATGAGGACCCATAAAATCCGACAAAGTATTCCAACTACCCACCATTTTTATTCGCCGCAACGAAAACTATTTCCTCGCGTTAGTTAACAGTTTACCCCCAAACTAGAAAAATGGAGCCAATAAAATTTCTTTCACCAATTCCATTGAATTTTTAAAGTGCTCCGGGCATCCGAATGTGGCAGCGTTTATGTATGGGTACACAACCCTAATCCCGTCTAAAAAAACGGGGAAATTGAGATATAAAACTGGGAGATAAAGGGTCTCCCTGACAACGGACGCCCGAGGGCAGAAGCCACGCTGTTTTTCAACAATTTAAAATGTTTTCGTAAAAGTTTCGGTACCTATTTAATTTATGGGGCACTCCCTTAAAAGGTAGCTGTTTTTTACGTGTTTTAGGGTGAATTGTTAACTGGTTTTCACACACTTTTTTCTCTCGAGGAATGTGAATTTTTCACGATTTTGTAACAAAGGATGTGAACATTAATTTTGGGAGATAACTTAAGATTACACAGCCTCGGTGGTGTGGTGGACAAACGCAGTTGCGGAAGGACATCTGGTGTACTGTTTGTAAAACGAAATAAGCTATTTTCGTATTTGAATAGTAATTTGTAACAAGTTACTATTCCTATACGAGAATTGTTAGGTACAAGACAGAGGCTTTTTTAACCGACTTCCAAAAAGGAGGAGGTTCCCTATTTGTTGGGTAATTTTTTTTTAAAACATTGCCATTACACAATGCATGCAAAAAAAATAAATTAAGGTAAGGTGGTACCCATCATTTCCATACAATAAATCCCACCAGCTGTATCAGACTGCTTTAAAAGTTACTTCTTTGGAACTTTTTAGTCGATTTTAGCAGTCAGGTTTTTCATACAAGTCAATTCTTGTTTTGTATTTTCTAATTTGTCCTCCAAAAGTAACCCTAAACTCCCTGAAGGGGGATCACTTGTACCCCTAAAGACAATTTCGTCCAAAAAATATTTTATCTCCAGTAATTCAGTGAATTATGAGTCTCTCAGTCATTCTCAGAACAATTTAATATCAAATAAACTACACAGATACAAGAAAGAAAGAAAAAGTATTTAAATGCCACAACACGACATAAGTACCTACCCACATACATAATTTCATTTTTCTTAAACTAACCCTAAACGACAGGGTAAGTAGTGAACTCTTAACACTTGAACTAACGATACCATTCACCTGTAACTACACGTTGAATAGAGCGTCGGTTTAACCTAGTTCTCTCAATCAAGTCTGCGTTGACTATCATGGTAGGATAAGCAGCGGACAAACGGACAGACAGTATTGAAGCAATTATGTTGGAGACGTGCCAATGCGTCTGCTGCTGGGTCATCATAGTACAGGCTTTAGAATGTGATCAATTACACTGGTGTTTACTGGTTATAAAACCAATTATTCATGTTAATGGATGAAACGGATGAAAACTAATTTCATTTAATTTGATTTACAGTTTGAATATTTTATTTTTCTGTGTCATGTATTGTAATGTAAAATACTTTGCATACTACTGTATGAATTCAAGTTTTAAAAACTTAACAGACAGGTGTGTTGCTGGGGAGTTTGTTGCGCCACTTCTTCTTCCCAGCTATAACACTAGGAAGTGGTGACGGGCGGGCGTTTTGGGGGACTGTTTTTATGTAGAACTTAGACGTTCAAAAAGTGCTGGCACTCAGCCTAATTTGAATAAATTACTTGATTTTGAACACTGAAATAGAGTAGGCAGAAACAGGAGCTCCCACCTGCTACAATCCTCAGGGAAACCTACACGAAGCCTTTTTTGGTTTGTTTCAATTTTTAAGTAATGTTCAATCTTTAAAGTATATTGACGCGTGCCTGGTTTAATTAAAGATTAAGCGTGTCGAGTAAAATGACGTGCACCTAGTATTTGAATATTTTAAATAGTCTAGGTACACGTCGTGTCAAAAAGACCTGCAGCCATAGTATTATTCTTAAGTACAGCGATTTTTTTAGGGGTCGATAGCCAAATGGCAAAAACAGTTCAGAAGCATTATGGTGCAAAGTTTTTCATCCGTCTGTCTGTGTTTCCACCGCTGAGGGACATGAATATTTTGACGTATTGTAACGTTACAGTATAGTTAACGTAAGTGAATTTTGAATATTGAAAAACAACCCCACAGTATTTTGGTTTAATTTTATGCGACGTTCACAATTTGTACAGACGGACAGCCGAACTGTATCGAAACAAATCAAATTGGAGACGTGCCAATGCATCTTGAAGAGTTAAGTGAACCTTCTACTGGGTTCAAAGGTCAAGTTTTGATGCCATCAACAGCCTAGCCTTATTTCACCTATGTTGGGAGTTCGTAGCTAAATAATAACAAATGCACGAGTCGATCTTCAAGGTTAACCAACTCTTACCGAGGTCAATCCGTGGATGGGTGACCATCTTAACATAATATCGAGATCGCTCCGAGCATTGGAAAATACGTTAAACTGTTAAGCATTTTTACCCTTTGTATAACGGGAAGTCAAATGTCAAATCTAACACCAGTCTTGCCAAGGGGAAAGAAAGAATAAAAGGAGGTAAAGGGGTATCGTTTGACCCAGTAACTGTATTTTCGAGGTCAGATAGGCACTACTCCATGTGTAGCACTGTAAATAGACAAGATCGAGAGAATAGATTGATTCAAATGAAACGCCAATCGTCCATTGAAAGGTTCATTAGAAAACCAGCGTCAGACAGCATCAGCCTGCGTGACATATCGCTTAGTTCTTAGCATACCTACATTTTTTTTTATTTTCTTTTTTCTATGTATCTTGCATGTTTCATGGAAGTGCTAAATAATAGTACATTGTTCACCGAGAGGAGAAAGTGACCGATTACCGTCGAGGGTGTCGTTTGAAGCCCGAGCCGTAGGCGAGGGCTTTAAAACACCCAAGATCGGGAATCGCAGTTTCTCTCGAGTGATACATAGTGCTTTATACTACACCTAGAAGGAAAATAAAAAACGAAATCTTTACTAATTGAAATTTATATTGAAATTGTTGCAGTTAAAACTGAATCTTCAAACAACACACAAATTGGAAATGGCGCCAATGGCGTCTGCAATTTTCACATGTTCTTTTTTCAAATTGTTTATCCTGCCGCCGCAGGGTCGCACTGCCAGCCCGACACCATCCAACACACAGCTAGTGGCCAGTGTCATTTTGCGAACTTGGAGATAAAAACTCACTGTAAAAACTTTTTGGCTTTTGATATTTAGGTTACCGGCGCATAGTCTTACCCAAAATTAAAAAAGAAAAACCACGTAAGAAATGGATTTTCATACACTTTTCTCTCCCGCTCAGATGCGTTTTCTCCCCGCATATTTGTTCGATATGCAATGACGTACTTTCTACCGTAAATTTGATAAAGTATCAAGGTACTTTCCAAGCAGGTGTAGTATAAATATTATTCTTTCTTTCTTCAGGTTTTACTTTAAATTAGGTCTAATCGAATAAATGCAACGTCCCTGTACGTCTGTCAGATCAGATTAACAAAGACAGACATTCATGAATTAGCCCTCGCAAACGCAGCACATAGCTACTGACACAATCACCAGAAAAATAAGCCTTATCTTCCATAGATTTTTCGAATATAATCTAAAACCAAACCTGTCAGTCCCACGCCTCACCGTCAAACCCGACAGGTGATGGCTACACTCGGCACGGCTCCAATTTGTTTGCATATACTGTACCCGAAGCTAGCGATACCTTTAGTTTCAGTTTATCTTTTTGTGTGACACGGCTTTTCTATTTTAAGGCTACGAGATTTGAAATTTTTCGGTTGAAAAATTTTATGCTGTTGAATATTTTTGGCTTTGATATTTTTTGGGACTAGCTACTAGGAAATATGGACTAGGGGGTTGATCGTGGTAAGTTAGAGGAAATAATGGACTTGAATCAAACAATCAATTTTGACTCTCTGTACGTTTTGGATTCTTACTGTAAGTGCGGAGAGTAATAAAAGCTAAAATAAATAATAACTTGCTAAATAATAACAGCCGCACGGGTCGATGTTCAAGGTAAAGTTACGCTTGCCAAGGTTGGTCTGTGAATGGGTGACCATATTTACATACCGAGTGTCCTTCGTGCGTCATTTTTAGATCTTTGGCAGTCGTTACGGATTGTCAGAAGCCAGTAAATCTAACTCCAGTCTTGCCAAGAACTGCCGTGTTACCCAGTTAATGGGTTGTGGAGATCTAGTAACCACGTAAAATACTGGTATTGAGCTGAATCCGGTTTGACTGGAAGCCGACCCCAATATAGTTGGGAAAAGGCTAGCCAGATGATGAATCAAACTGGTAGGTATTTCTTACAATTTAATTAGTTATGGGATTTTGATCAACCAAAACCAACCAAGATATGGTATCAGAAGGGCAATTCCGAACTTTTAATGGAGAGTTCGCATAAGCATCTCAGTAGCAATTCAAAAAATCTTGAGGAAACTCACCTTTACCATTATTCAGGGTTAAAATCACGATACTGACGATGCGAATTTTCGTCGACTTTGAAAGCGGACGAAAATTTTTTTTTGGGCGTTATGTATGTGCTGGCCTACCCTTACTGTAGCCTACTGCACGCGCATGCCTCCAAATTCCCTACATTTTTATAGATTGCACAGTAACTGAAATGCGAAAGCAAACGCTCCATTACGAATCACGGGAATTGACCCTCGGGTTAGTGATCAAAAACTGGATCGAGTTTTCAGGAACTCGGAAAAAAACATTATCCAAAACGACTTTCCGTAACAAGATAAATTACTGTTAAAATATAAACCCAAAGGTTGACTGGTAGAGAATGCCTTGATGCATTAAGTCCGCCCATGTACCACTATCGTACATTAAGTTTAAATAAATAAATAAATTCTACCAAAGTTAAAGTATTTTCTAATTTTCAAAATATTTCTAGTAGATACATTGTATAAGGCAACATTAATTATAAATGTAATCATTAGTAGGTAAAATAAACAAAAAAGAGAAAATAAATAAAGCATTTCGTTATTTTACCTTGAAACCAAGCTTAAAGTTATTTACTTACAGGTTTATAATGTTCAAATTCGCAGTTCGAAGAATAACGTTGTTACTGTAATACTAATTAATGGACTATAACCTTTAATGTAAGTATTAATAAGGATTATTATGTTATGAACGAAACGTGATAAAATGTTATTATAGCTCGTTCGTTACGGTTATTCGGGTACTTATCGGGTTTATTTTGGATAGAGTAGGTTGGCAGATTAGCGGTGGGTAGTTACATTTTTTGGCATCTAAATAAACTCATATCTTTCGGAAATTAACCCTTAAAATGAGACTGACAACACAACAAGTATTGTAGCGAATCACGCAATGTAAATTAAAACATATGAAAATAATAAAAAAAAATACCATTTCAAAAATTGAAGGATTGACGCACCCGCGATATGCTTGCCGGAATGGTACTTCCTAAATTGATCGATAATAAAACATCATTTAATAAAAATCTGTGGGAAAAAGGTTAATCGGATGGTTCGGTGGCTCGTAGGCTATAAAGTTTGCATAAAATCAACAACGCTAAAATATAAAAAAAAAAATACTTTTCCATACAAATTTTTAAATAAGTCAGCCTTCAAAACAATAATAAACAAGCTACTGAGCTCGATGACCTCATGCATTGCTTTCTTTGTAACCGTGGTCAAGAGCCGGCTTATTGAATTGAAATTAATGGAAATCATTCCATGACTTACAGTTTATCGAGGCTACTAAACAAAAGTAATCATAATTGAAGAAAAAACCGGCTAATTGCGAGTTAGACACGAAGAATTTCACAACATAAACCGAAAAAAAAAACAACTGTTTACCAGTTATGCCTTATGAGATAGATACAATGAGATGGACGGACAAAGGAGGCTTAGCAACAGGGTTCCATTGGTTCAGTTCCATTAGTCCGGGTTCGGAACCCTCAAAATTACCAAAAAACTATAAGAAATCTATCACTACTTGAAGTAACTTGTTTAAATTAAATTGCCGCTGTTTATATAAACATAAATACTCGGAGCTACTCTTTTCGTGACTTTGACATCGGTCTGTCACTTTGAAAACTCCATCTTGAACACAACCATACTAACATGAATCTGTGGAAGCATTTATAGGTAGGTATATATCACACAGGGCATTCGAATTGCTATCTACGTCTCGTTCAACAAAGCAAACATTACCAGAGCCACACGTAACCACACAAGTAACACTGTCAAACTGCACCAAACCGAATAGAGATCCTCATTTAAAATTCAAATTCCCAATAAGTATATTGAAGTGCTGAAATTCCACATTCCCACCTTATTCATCATTCACGGTGCGGAGTTCGAACAAATAGATAGGAAGTAAGTTTAAAAGCTTCTAGAGAGAGCGAAGTCAGGATGCCGGTTGATAGCGTCGTGGCGTCGTCCCAGATATTCGCAGACAATGTTGGGAAGCGCCCTTAGTGTTGAGCCTGGCGAAAAATGGAAACAATAATTCTTCGACTACCGTTTTGTTGCTATGATTATTACGTAAGGGTTGGTTATTAAAATAAAAAAGTGTTTTCTACAGTTTTGGTTGCCTTAATAATTTTATTAGAGCCTTCTGAAAAATCTATGATAGGTACTTTGATGTTCAAATAATAACCAGACAGAAGGGGTTACTATTGTTATCAGCTAGTCAGTTAAGAGACACCGGGCTCATCATGTTCAAGTTGACGAAAAAGATTGACGAGTAAGAGTGTCATTTACAACCAATTTGCAAAAGAAATATGATTAATGAAAAAAAAACATCGAAATTATTTCAATTAAATCATTTGTAAGCTTTTGAATGATCAAAGAGTTCAGTCCAAATTCATCTTTCTATTCTCGTTATGAAGCTCAGTTAACACAATTTGTGTATTTAGAACCCACCTACATATTCATCATCATCATCATGCTGAAAGACGTCCACTGCTGGACATAGGCCTCCCCTAAGTGTCGCCACAATAACCGGTCTCGTGTATCTACATTTTAGATTACCAAAAACCAGGAAATATAAATTAACAAACCTACCCCTAATGACTGGGCCACATCTCACACTACTTAGCTATAAAGGCGAATCCACACAAAAGAGAACAATTAAAATAAAATATCTATGTTTCACAAGAATTTAAAACACAGGCTGCAAGTAATTAATGTAGCTCCACAAATTGGCGACTCGATCTGCAATGTGTGCCAGACCTTAGGGTATGGTCCGACTAACAACGGGCAAGCCGGTCTATTCTGACAGCATCTCAGGTGAAATGAGCATGAAGTTTACTGTCATTCCATCTTGTTTGTATGGGTTGACAGCTCATTCCATGTTCACCTCACCTAAGTGTACACGGTGGGAATTTTACAGTATCACACCGCAGTGTTTTTCCTGCCGGAGTCTGTGTTTCCTGATGGCTACAACTTGGGGGTCTTTTAAGACTGAATAGGGTACTTCTAGGCATGCGTGCTCCAACGTCGACCACGTCATCACTTTCCATCAGGTAAGATAGCGGTCAAACACAAAACTATCTTTATTTTCTCAGTAGAATTTATTTTGGCTAGAAAACTAATGTTACATCAATCTCAACGCTACTCGTAAATGCATTGAGGTTTTGTTACAGCTAAGACAGTTGCATCTTTGAATTGTCAAGGAGTTGGTTAGTTATTTAAACAGTTGAAGCTCATTGGAAGTTCTATGGCGTCATGCCTGCATCACTCGAAGAGTTAGGTGGAGGTGAACCCATCGTTTATTCGTACATTATCAGTTCTGTTGTGTTTAAGTACCATGTTACAGGGGGCGATTCTATTGCTGTGATTCGGTCATAAATCCTTACCGCGAAATGCTACTGAGAAATTCCTAACGAAAAACTCGATATGGAATCAATTTTCTAAATAATGAAGAAAACTGCCTCAAGATTCAGTGTGTAGGTAGTTTAATTGCGGAATTTGTTCGAAAAAGTCACCGCGGTCCTGGAACGCAAAGGGCATTTCGAGGAACATGGATGGGGTTTAGTCAGTAAGAGTCTGAGCCATTTGATGATATCCCACCGGTAAAAAAGGTAGTTTAAAACAATTAAGCAGTCACACAGACACCAACAGCGATATTGTTTTATATTATAATTAGAAATGAGTAAATTGTTAGTGCATTAAAAGAGTCTTCACGAATGAGGACATTTTCGTTATTAACCTTGTCGACTAGATAATAATCTTTACCTGATGACGTGAAAACATTGTTATCTATTTATTTTTAGGAGCTATTATCACCGACAATTACAAATTATCCTTCTAATCGTTCGTGACCACGCAAAAAGGATTTAATTCTAAGACTTTCCTGTACTTACCTACTATGAAAAACAAACTTTTTCAATGTTCTCAAACGTTTAACATACCTTCTTCTACCTCCTGTCTATTGTCCCATTTTATTTAGGGTCAGCACTCCTATTACTCTTGCACCACATCGTACGAAGATTAGGCCCTCAATGGGCTGTCTCTTCGTTCGTGTTTATAGAGCTCAAGTCTTTTCATTGTTTGCAATCTGTTAATGGGTGTTCGTCAACAGCCTCTCTTTTTAAACGTCTACCTTATAAAAATCTTAAATTCACTGACAAAGAACGCACTGCCTAAGGTCACCTGCATGAAAGTTGCTTTAAATTGCGGACTACAGAGGTACAGTTAGAGTTTTCAGAGCACCAATCAAAAATGTGGATTGGTGCTCTATTGGGAAGTTTTGGTGCCTAAACATCGGTGCTCTAACGGTAATACTCCACTCGTTCGTGCACCGCAATGTAATTAATTTGCATGAGAGTTGCTTGCAGGTGGAAACTTAAGGATGAAAGTTCGCCGTTGGATGTGCAATCCAATTAGGCTCAACCTGACCAAAGCCAGACTATTGGAAAAAAATAATCTCGGCCTACGTCTTTTCTTTACTCTTAAGGCGCCACCTCCACGAGTTGACATCTTGCTCGTTAATGGTTCCTTTTCGAATCGAATAATATCGGGCCCACTAGGGCCAGTGCCTGCCAGGCTTGAGTCACCGCGGCCTTGTAACGCAAAAGGCAGGAGGAACACAGATGGATTTTAATCAGTAAGAGTCTGACACTCCCTTCCACTCCGCCCAAAGTGAAAGGACTAATTTGATGATTTACCATCTTTAAAAAAAGGATGATAATATCGCTCGCTCCTGGAGGTGTCGCCTTAGCAAAATCGCTGATGCTTCCTTGCTTCCAAATCTCCGCGGTCAGAGCAACCCTACCCGTTTCCCTGTTGTGTAACAGATAGGAATTTAGGCCAAACGATGTTGCGCCTGGGATACGTTATTTATTCCGATTTACGTATAGAACACTAGCCTTCTAGTTGCAAACACTATTTCACTGTAAATGCCATTTAGTGCTTGTATAAACGTGTTTCGCTAATGGCTCGGTGACAGGCTTGATTGTCGGAATTTAAGGCTGGGTTGCTGTCAGTTTTTTAGGATGTTGATTAATCATTTCAACGTGTAACCGTTAATTTGTAACTATTACTTACAACATTATTATTAGCTACAAGCATTTAATTAATTTGTTACTTCTAGCTAGTGTGCTCCATCGTCGACCAAATCATAGCTTGCCATCAGGTATCAGGTGAGATTGTACCCAGACACGAGCTTATCCATATAAAAAAACTGATTTATAAGAGCGTCTGTGGAGTTTCTTGAATATTCTTCTCCATTGAGATGTACGCTTTGGAATGTGAAAAAAAGAGGAGGTTTTCAATTCAGTTGTATTTTTTTTCATGTTTTATTTTATTTTTATTTTATTTATTTGGCCACCAACAATTGAATACACGTGTACAAGGATGAAATACATCAAATAAACTGATAGACCAGTGTACCAATTTCTTACAGATAAGCACATGTTATGTTTGTTACCTCTTATCTCTGTCATTTATAAACCGATTTGAAAAAAAAAAACATTTGAAAGGGTATACGTTCCGATTGGTCCCAATTCAAAAGTGCCTGTAAATGTTTTTCAAATAGGTACATGCTTTAAGTTTGAGTTTGTTGTTGGTAGAAGTTTTTGGTCTTTCGGTACAGGTTTTAGACTAATAATAATAATATCTTGGGACAACTCACACACGGTCATCCGATCCCAAACTAGGCAGAGCCTGTGCTATGGTAACCAGACAACTGATAAACATACTTATATATTTCTAAATACATACATATTATAGACAAATTACACCCAGACACAGCCACAAATGATCATGCTCATCACACAAAGATTTGTCCTGGGTGGGAATCGAACCCAGAATGTTTGCAAACTTTTGAGTAACCTTGGTCTAATTAGTGGTACATAGTCTTAAAATGGTACACCGTGCGAACAGCTTATAATCTACTTTGCTACCTTAGTTTTATATCTGTCATAACCACAAGAAAATAAAAAAAAATATAGCTACTTTATAAATAGCGTTAATCACATTGTTTCCATATGGTTGAGTGTTTAGCTTATGTTGTGTTCAGTTTAAGAAAAATAAAATGATGTATGTGGGTGGGTATGTAGTTTTGTGGCGAGTAAATACTTTTTCTTTCTTTTCTTTAAAGCAATCTCTTACAATCTTTGAAAGGCGGACTGTTAGCCTCATAAATATATGGGGTAAGTGCGTTTATTTTGATTTTTATGGGAAAAAAGATATTTGAAAATTAAAATAATGGTACTCTCAATTAAAGTGATCGTTAGTAAGAGACGATTGTAAGACTTCTGGGAATCGTGGCTACCTACTGATTGGTACAATGGTGTTACTTTAGCGAGCTTAAAAACATAATAAAGGCCCCGGCAGACAGTTGCGATACTGCGACAACGCATTTTCATAGTATTTTTTCTATATGTGGAGGAAATTTATAACAATAAATTCGTATCAATTTTTTTAAACCTCTTGTCGTTACGTCGATGATCCTTCGTAAGAACAAACAAGAAAGTACATGAGTATGAAACGTATTCAAAGTTTAAGCTTAAAATGATATCATGAAGTGCTTGAAAAAAGTATTAATAATTTATTGCCGGTCATAACTACCAACGTAACAAGTTAATAAAAAAAACTTGTTAAAACATTTCGTTCAAGTATGTTTATTGTAAATTTAAAAACATTTAACTAGATCTTCTGATTTAAAAATCTTATTTTCAATTCCAAATCCCATTTCAATCACCAAAAACTACTCCACCTACGGCCAAACGCAAACCGAAAATGGTCCAACTGCGGAAAATCCGTAAAGAGCTTAAAATCCTGAACGATATAGCCATACATTCGACCAGCATATTTGTATAACCTGCTGAAACTTTGATGTTTTTAGAATTGATTTGTGTGGGACACTGAATATAGAGGGATCATTCATGGGTTAGTTTTAAATAGAACTGCAGTTTAGAATTCGATGCTTCTAATTAGTTATAAAACGTGTGGCAGAATAAACGCAATAACTCTTAAGGGGTCATTGTACTCATAATTATGAACAAGTTCTAATAAGGGACCAACGAGTACAAATTAACGAATGAGTGTATATGTAGAGACTCACCGACCCCACAGTCAAACCATTACTACGGTTTTGTGGGGCTTAGTTTATAAGTTAACTAAGTATGTGAAACTAATAAATAAATAACCCCGAAATCGCGAAAAAAATCAGCTGATCAGTACATTTTGTCCCTGCCAGGGTTGCGGAATCTGTTCGAAAGAGTCACCGCGGCCCCGGAACGCAAAGGGCTTTAGAAGGAACACGGATGGGTTTTAGTCAGTAAGAGTCTGACACGCCCTTCCACTCCACCCAGAGCGGAAGAAGTCATTTGATGATTTCCCATCCTTAAAAAAAAAAAAAAAGTACATTTTGTCGAGTTATGCGCATATATGCGCAAGTCGATTTTTATTTCGCGATTTCAGTGTTGGTCCCATAGTGAAAGTTGATCATAATGATGAGTACAATGACCCCTTAAGAGGTATTGCGTTTATTCTGTTACACGTTGTAAATTGATGAAGCAGAGGATTTTACCAGGGATCGAAAAATTTGGGTCATCATCTTCATTTATTATAGTATCAATATCTTCAATGCCAGTCATATCTATGTTCCACAAATTTGGTCGTATGGAGTCGAGATAGTAAAAAAAAACACATTCGGCATAACCTAAAATGTTGGTCCTTATAGTAAGTACCTGCATATGTGGGTACTAAATAGCCAAAAAGTGATAGTTAGGTATACCGGTTCTCGTCGTTAAATTCATATTCAATATTTTTCCCATCCTCACTTGAAAATATCGAATATGAACTTTTAGGAATATAATAGAGATGTTTCCAGGATGAAAATATGATTCTAATTTAGTCCGTCAGAGAGCTAATCAAAAAATTTAAGTCATGTATTTTTTGCAATTTGCTGAAGTAAAAACGTCAAAAATTAAACGCATTAAGGATGAGTGGGAGTTTATTACGTCACGACCTAAATAGGTTTTCTTTGGAATCTATCCTATTTTGAAGTTTCTAAAAACTGACTGAAAAAGTCTTAGCGTACAAATAAATTATTAAAATAATTCCGACACTCACTTTATATTTTTAGGGTTCCATACCCAAAGGATAAAACGGGACCCTATTACTAAGACTTCGCTGTCCGTCTATCCGTCTGTCACCAGGCTGTATCTCCTGAACCGTGATAGTCAGTCAGTTGAAATTTTCACAGATGATGTATTTCTGTTGCCGCAGACACAAATACTAACAAACAATAAAAAATATTTAAGGGGGCTCCCATACAACAAACGTGTTTTTTTTGCCGTTTTTAAAGATAATGGTACGAAACCCTTCGTGCGCGAGTCCGACTCGCACTTGGCTGGTTTTTGTGTTCCTTTTTACCCCTATGCGAAAAGAGGTTATGTTTTTTTTTTTTTGCGCAAAATATACGTAAACAAAGGAACACACCTATCAATCGTCAAATGTCATGATCAGACGCGGTAACATGACGTAACGCTCTTATTTTTTCCTTCTTTAGACATTTAATAAATTGATGGAGAAATGCTATAAGGAAATAACAAAACATTTGACTTATATGTAGGCAAAGTAAATGTAAGTCAATGTGAACCTTTTAAAGCTGCGTTTCCAACAGAGATGTGCGAGGATGCGTAGCGAGGGATGTGTTCGCTTCATATACCTGAGGCTAGGTGATTGCAGCGATTCTATTGGTTCTTAACAAACACATCCCTCGCTATACGCATCCTCGCACATCTGTGGTTGAAACGCAGCTTAAAGGTAGCTAGATTTTTCCCGCTTCATCGCTCCCGGAGCCTATCTCAAAGATACTATCCATTTTTAAGGGATAAAAATTCAACACTTAATTTTAGTTTAATCCCTTAATATATCAGAGAACAATTTACGTTAATTTTATTTGTTTTGTAAACTGGTTAAAGATGGCACTTTTATATGTATTTTTGGTGATAGATAAGGAGTTTTGGACCTTGATAAGAAACATCAAAACGAACTTTGAAGTCAAATTCTATTTTAATGTTCGTTGATAGCCTGTTAATCATATACCTATTATTCAAATGAATGTGTCACGTAATCGGACTTCAAATGGTACTTTCAGAGATGAACTCCTACAAACATACAAAAAAAATAACATGGCAAGAATCACAATTCTACCTTGTTGCTATTCCACCAATTCGCACTAGTCAAAGTCAAAGTCAAAGTCAAAGTCAAAAACGTTTATTTCAATTAGGCCATTAAACGGCACTTTTGAACGTCAGCATTTACAGTTCAGTAAAATATATTAATAAAGTGACTCTACTGTCCATTCGGAAAGGTAGATTCTTATGGAGAAGAACGGACAAGAAACTCCATAGTTACTCTTTTCAAATGACGACTTTACAAAATTTGGTATACAAAAATCAATTTAATATTATGTGAGGACGATACACCCAGAGTATGCTACTTATAAGAACAAAGTATAACCAGCAGAGGTACTTATTCCTTTTCTAAAAAAAAAAAAATTAGGTAAATGGTACTCACATATTTACAGATAATCTTAATAACTACCAATTAAACAGAAAATAAAAACACAAAAAAGAAACAGTATACCCATCTATAAAGTTAATTCATAAATCAACCAGTTTGATTTTGTCTACACCCTTGATTGTCCTATGGAGCAGGACCAGCATGTTTCCAAGCATTCTTATCCTGAATGTAATCTTCTAATTTGTAATATGCTTGTTTACAAAGTGTACTTTTAACATAAGTTTTAAATTTTCTTTCATTTAGTTCTAATATGTCAGTAGGTATTTTGTTGTAACATTTAACACAATACTCCATGAAAGAAGTGTGGACTTTAGCTAATCTAAAAAATGGTTGATCTAATTTGTCTCTATTTCTAGTATTAAAATTATGTCTATCACTAATTTTACTAAAAAGATGTCGATTTTTCCGCACATACATAATATTTTCATAAATGAATTGGCAAGAGACTGTCATAATATTAATCTTTTAAAAAAGTTCCCTAAGAGAATCACGGCGACGCAGATTATAAAGGGCTCTGACAGCTCTCTTTTGTAAAATAAATATGGATTCAATGTCAGCAGCCCGACCCCACAGCAAAATACCGTACGAGATAATGCTGTGAAAGTAACTAAAGTAGACCAAACGTGCGGTTTCTACGTCTGTTAACTGTCTTATCTTTCTAACAGCATACGCGGCTGAGCTTAAACGACCCGCAAGAGATGTTATATGAGGCCCCCATTGTAATTTCTCGTCCAATGTGATACCTAGGAAAACCGTTTGATTAATGAACTCCAGTTTTTCTCCATTCAACATGATGTCACTAAGCGTTTCCAAACGATTTTAAAGTTTAAAAAAAAATCTAAATAATAAATAATAAAGGAGTGAAACTCTTTGCCTGCGTCTGTGTTTCCGAACACATACAACCCTAATCTCTTCAAAGTTACAGTGCACAGGCTTCTTCTGGGTAAGCTCGTTACATCGTTGACTTTGTCTTTGTCATCTCTGACCTAGACTAGAGTAAAGAACAAACACATCTCAAATAAAAAAATAAAATAAAAACACGCCAAGTGCGAGTCGGACTCGCGCACAAAGGGTTCCGTGCCATTATCTATAAAAAACAGCAAAAAAATCACATTTGTTGTATAGGATTTAAGGGGGGCCCCTAAAATATTTATTTTATTAATTAATATTAAAAGTAATTAATATAACTCAATATTCTGTGAATATTTCAACCGAATACCTGTTGCCGATATCAATATCGAGTTAAACGAGCAAAAAAAAAATACGATTGTTGTATGGGAGCCCCCCTTAAATATTTGTTTTATTTTAATTTCACTATTTATTTTAAAGTATATATATAACTAAATACTTTGTGAATATTTCAAGCGTCTACCTGTTGCAGTTATCATTATCGATAAAAAAAACACGTTGGTTGTATGGGAGCCCCCTTAAATATTTATTTTATTCCATTTTTTAGTATTTTTTGTTATAGCAGCAACAGTAATACATCATCTTTGAAAATTTCAACTATCTAAATGTCACGGTTCATGAGATACAGCCTGGTGACAGACGGACAGACAGATAGACGGATGGACAGCGGAGTCTTAGTAATAGGGTCCCGTTTTACCCTTTAGGTTCGGATCCCTAAAAACTAAATATCTGGAAGTACATACATCAATTAGTCAACCATAACGCATAAAACCGTCAAAATTATTACATATCAATGCGAGCATCATTTAACTTGCTGAAAATAAACACATTTGGTTTGCTCTAATATGTTAAATTCGGCATCACGGCAAGCTATCATTGGTCTATTAATAGAATCATTTCATTATCATAATACGCATGTCATCCGATCAATTTTGTAAGTAGATTAGTTGCTATAATTGATTTAATTTATTAGCATTGCAGATATTGGTAATGGACAAAAATATTACCATTCAGGCAGGATGTTACGCTAATAATGGGATTAGAATACAGTGAATGATTGAGCTTTGAACCGTTTGCGCACCCAGATAAGCCGCTGCAAACACAACCTGGCGAATAGAGTTTCATAAACCCGTCGGATACTCAATGAGAGTGCGGTGCCCCTGTTCAGAATATGAGCCACATGTTAGAGTGCCCCAAGTGCCCATAAACCTGTACTTTGAGGGGTTTAAAGAATGCCACCGATACTGCACTCACTACTCACCTACTGGGCCTAAACGATCTAGAGAGTTGACCAGCGACTTGAAAAGAAAAAGAAGAATGATTGAGAAGCTGCATTAAATTCGGCGTTCTGGACATTATGAAGTCTGGAATTGAAGAGGTCGAGGTTAAATAATAACAGCCACACGGGGCGAACGCCTTTGGGGGAGGCCTGTGTTCAGCAGTGGTCTTTCGGCTGATGATGATGATGATGGTCAAACTTCAAGGTTTAACAACGCTTTCTGAGGACGGTCCGTGAGTCCTTCCATTAGATACCGAGTTTCCCCCTCACCTCACAAAGCACGTTCAGCCCGTCCTTGCTCTCATTTGTCCAGCTTTCACAGTAATTTTGGGTAGTCAGAAGCCAGAAAATCTGTTAACATTCATGGGTATCCTGGTACCCAATAACTGGGTTGTGGAGTTAAGATGGGCCTGGCACTCCATGTACAATATTGGTACTCAGCTACATCCGTTTAGTCTTGAATGCCACATGGTTGGCAAAAGGCTGGGCAGATTTATTCAGATAAAAGCACCCACACAATAGACGGGTACGAAGTGACAGTGCGACAGCGATGCGGGCCTTGTTTCGGAGCAATGAAGCATACATTTTTTCAGAAAAAATATGAGTAGCTGTATGTCTATAACAATAAAGGAAGATCCAAAGAAAAGGACTGCAGGACTAAACAGAGGTGGATACTGAGAATATTAGCTCAAAAGACCATTCCTGGTGGCTGCCCAGCCCAGCTTTCAGACAAAATTCGCCATGAAATCATGATTTATCATACCCGTATCTCAGACATCTAAACACATTAAGAGTTTGTTTCGAAATGTCTTGTCAGAGGCAATTAACATAGATATTTCACCTTGCTTTGAAGCCGACTTGTAAAAAGTAATTACACTTAAACCTACAGCCCAATTTCAACCTAAGATTAGTTTTTATTGTATTTATCTGGCTCACCAACAATTGAATACACGTATACAAGGATATCAAATAAACTGATAGACTGGTGTACCAATTCCTTACAGGTAAGCACATTATGCGTTACATTATTGCTGATTAATGCTGAACAATTTGCCCAACACTTAAAACTAGATGAGTTCTGAGTTGTTCACCGAACATAATTATGACCTCATCATCATCTGCCTAGCCTTTTTCTCAGCTATATTGGGGTCGGCTTCCAGTCAAACTGGATTCAGCTGAATACCAACCCATTCACTGGGTAACACGCTAGTTCTTGATCATCAAATGACTTCTTCCGCTCTGGGCGGAGCGGAAGGGCGTGTCAGACTCTTACTGACTAAAACCCATCCGTGTTCCTTCTAAAGCCCTTTGCGTTCCAGGGCCCCGGTGGTTTCGAACAAATTCCGCAACCCTACGGAGTCAGATTTACTGGCTTCTGACAATCCGTAACGACGGCCAAAGATGTACAAATGACAGCCGGGACCAACGGCTTAACGTGCTTTCCGAGGCACGGAGGAAACTAGATATGTTAAGATGGTCCCCTGATGGAACCCTGGGAAGCGTTGCTTAACCTCGGTCGACCCGTGCGGCTATTATTATTTACCCACGAGCTCCTCAACATAATTATGACCTATAACCAGATTATTTAAAAAAATGAACATGCACGCCTTAACACTAAAATGATTTTACAAGTTTCATATAAATAATACTTTAAAACTTACCAAGTAAATCAGAGTGCACATCGACAAGATCACTGCAGCTGTTCAATAATTTACATTGGAGGGGAATTGGAGAATTATTAGCACCGAGGACGGTACTGCGAAGATGAGGACGTAAGAGGGTTATAGGACGGACGGCGAGCGTTGGGTGGCTCGCTGTCCGATCACCACCAGGCCCGGGTCGATGGCGCCTCAAAGAGATGTCAGCATAGGTAACGGGGCCCACTAAGACCAGAGCCTACAAGGGTTGAGGAATTTGTTCGAAAGAGTCACCGTGGCCCTTGAACACAAAGGGCTTTAGAAGGAGCACGGATAGGTTTTAGTCAGTAAGAGTCTGACACGTCCTTCCGCTCCACCCAGAGCGGAAGAAGTCATTTGATAATTTCCCATCCTTAAAAAAAGAAAAAGAGGGTTATAGGAGCTCGTGGGCTTTTTGTGGTCACAGGGATTTTGATCCTGCTCAATAATTGGGACAGTCAATTTAAGATGCAGATAAGGATTCCTGAATCCTAACTAAACGGATTTTCAGTACCTACCGTAGATTATAATGATTAATTTCGCAAACATTAATCTTGGCCGAGATAATAATTATAATAAGTCAATTAATTAGATAAACCTTCGGAGAACGTACCTTGATCTGGATAATTCCGATCGCATTATGATGAAAATTGATAGGCAATTAAGTCAGGAATAAGGTTTCCTGCTAAATATAACATATTATCGACACCCACGGCTCTGAACGACCTTTCTCGTTTACCCTATTGGCAAAAACAACATCAAAAACTGTAGCGTTGTTATAGGAAATAAAAAGAAGTAAGAGCAGAAACAGACTGAGGTACACAGGGATAATTCCCGATTCATCACATTCCCGATTCGACAACATGTCACAAGTAGCGAAAACAAATAAAAAGTGGCGTTTCGTCAAGAAATAGATATTCGTACATTAATTCCCGAAACGGGAATGGATGTATGAAGATCAAATCGGGCATGTGACGAATCGGGAAGTAGCCGTAGACAGCTACTTTGTACTGTTGACCAGGAGTTTGGAAATTGGCGGTGTGACATCCCCGTGCAAGCAAGTCCCATCGGTCGAGAGTGATGGAAGAGGGATTCCATCTGTATTTAGGTAAATACGGCTTGCACAGTCTATCACCTCCCGTATCGAGGGAGAGGCAAACCTCACGCCCCAGCCGCCGCAACAGAAGGAGACGCCCCGGGCGTTGGGAGCCCCAGGGCGATTCCCGGTCATAGTAAGCGTGGGCCTGCGGACAGCGAGCGTTGGCTGACTCGCCGTCCGATTAGAACCAGGCCAGGGTCGTCGGCGGGTTGTGTTCCACGCGCGCCTTAAAGAGATGTCAGCATAGAAGACGGGATTCGCTGGGCCAGAGCCTGCCAGGTTTGCGGAATTTGTTCTGGAAGAACACGGATAGGTTTTAGTCAGTAAAAGTCTGACATTCCTTTCCGCTCCGCCCAGAGCGAAAAAAGTCATTTGATGATTTCCTATCCTTAAAAAAGAAAAACCGATGGCTTGTCTCCGTTAAGATTGGCCGTCGTGGCCGAAATCGGTCAGGAGGACTTTTATTACCTATCATAGAATTTAGAGATTAGAGACAACGATATTTTGACTTTGGAAATTGGTATGTTTGGAACTCCACCATACGGAATTTGAAAAACAAATTAACAAATCGATCGCAATCCCTATCATTTTGTTAATTGAACAGCCGGTCTATTGCAGCGTGAAGTGGTATGTCATTCCATCTTATTTGTATGAATTGACAGCTCACTTCGTGTTCACTTCATCTAAGTTTACATGGTGAGATGTTAACAAAATCGCCACGCATATTCATTAGGTATGTGTTTGACGTTGTCGAGCAGAAAATTTCTTGAACATATGAACCATCGAATCAGGATTTTATTGGGTTGTGATTGAAAGTGTGACTATTGTGTATACCAGATGCCGCTCGCGACTCCACCCGCGTGAAAATCGGGAATTATCTCAAGGGAATTTCTTCCCGGGATAAAAAGTTTTTTTATTTCTATTGATAGGGTCTCGTTTGACAACAATCTCACCTGGATGGAAAGCAAAGATGTTGGGAAACGCTTTCCTAGAAGTTACCTATTCACTCTTGACTTAAAGCCCGAGGTTGTAGCTACCGGGAAACAGTCTCCATCATGAAATTCCACTCCTCAGATGAAGCGTGTATTGTAGCATGTTACACATGACGCATTAAAGACAGCCTTACTTACTTGACAAGATCACTATGTTTTCATAAAAAACCCCATGAATAAATTAGGAGTTTGGCCTTCAATAGGTACCACCATAATTACTCGGTTATCAGGTAGGGCTCAGTAAAAAAATCTATCTACGATTATACTTGTAGTCGTTATTTGGTCTATTAACCTCAAATTAGATGTCAAGACAATTTAATCGCGTGAGGTTTGTGTAGAAAATGCCGACACTTTATATTTTGATAATTTTACACCTCGCTGTCAAGTTGATGAGATTGACCTTGTCAGCGATCGTTCACATTCAAGGCCATCAAATTCTTATTTTATAATAATTCGGAGTACGTTAAACTGTCCTTCACGTGTGTTGATTCTTAATTTAATGTACATCTGCCGGTCGATTCTGTTAACAGGTCGAAGTGAAGTCCTGGGTGAAGTGATCACGAGGTGAGCTGTCAATCCATATAATTAAGATGTCACGTGATCACGAAGTGAGCTGTTATTCCATCTTGATTGTATGGATTGACAGCTCACCTCGTGATCTCTTCACCCAAGCCTTCACTTCGACATGCTTACAGAATCGACCGGCTGTTCGATTCCCAGAACGAAAAAAGTGTTATGCTGTAGCCACACTGTCACAAGAACGCGAAGATTTGCGCTATCGCGACAAGTATGGCCGAAAGATTCGTGTAATTGTGATGTATTTGGTCGGACAAAAATGCCTATCCGGCACAGTCACGAAAACGCGACACGAATATTTGAACGATAATATAGTCCCAGCATTATTGAGTGCTTCGATTAAGAATTTCTCCAGAGCCTCCTGTTGGAAACTTAGCCGAAGGTCCTGCGCTCTCCCTCATACTGTGACATGACATATTATCATGTATCCGTTGTGAAGAAGGGATAGTGTTATTCGTATAGCTTCGTCTCTCTCTGACAGCGGATCCATGATGCCATTGTATATCCCTAATCTATCTCAGGCCGTGTCGGCTGCCACCCCGTTCCCATAGTTCTGTGATAGTGGCGGAAGTTGCACTGTACCTGTGATTGCGTAGAGGTACATTTGTGCACTGTAATCTCCTCTTTTTATGGATGGGAAATCATCAAATGACTTATTCCGCTCTGGGTGGAGCGGAAGGGCGTGTCAGACTCTTAGTGACTAAAACCCATCCGTGTTCCTTCTAAAGACCTTTGCGTTACAGGGCCGCGGTGACTCTTTAGAACAAATTCCGCAACCCTGGCAGGACTATAATATCTCCTACTTTGTTGATGACTATGTAGTATTTGCAGAGATAGGGTGATGTTTTGCGAAATCGGCGGTTCGAAACACTCAGCGAGATGCTGAACAATAGAAAATTCACGTGACAGCGGGGGTGATGGGTGGGGTACTCCGCAGCGAAATGTTACTAAGGGACTGTTTATAGAGGGTATGCGATACAGAGAGTAAAGTCTCGCACACCTCCACTAGAAATGGGAGGATCCTCCTGCTAGACTAGATGGTTATTGTGTCTAGTGGGCAACTGCCCCGTTGTTGATATTCGGACTGTTGTATATGTTTAAATCGCACGGAGAACTTTGCTTGCGCGATGCGTGATTTCGATGTTAGTTCGGCATTGATGCCGCTACATGTTTTCGAATACTTTGATTTTCAAAAGTGCTTATTCAAAATCTAGTTTATGTATGACAAAAATTTGATTTCTTTCACCATCATGAGGTGGTGTCTTAAATACTTTAAGCACTTAAGAAATATCATGAAATTGAAAAGTAATTTTGGTTCAATTACGTCCTGTTCATATCCCAAAATGGAGTGCTCAATAAACTATCCATGAAACCATCGTACAACATTTAAAAAGACATTACTTTATAATGAAAAAGATTACAATAATAACATTATTGCCTTGAATTTCCAACGTTCACGAGTATCATCAAAATAATCAGTTCCCTTTATATTTGATTGAGTCACAGTAATATAATATCGTATACGTAGGTAGGTATGTACTCAACATATTAGCGCAATATATCTAAGTGCTCAGCATAGTACTTGGAGAGCGATTGACATGGGTACTCAATAAATTAATTCAATAGAGATAAAATCAAGTAGTCGGCAATGATTGAGTATTTTGACGACATCGTCCGTTTTATTTACAAATTGCTTTCATCAGTGGCATTTTCCGCGTAAAAGCCGAAAATGTTGTAAAAGAAACTACCGGGATAAGTATTTTGTCTTAATACAGATTAGGATCTACCAATATTCCAAAGAAGAATGATAATTTTTCACCCAAACTGTGAAATATCGTATTTTTGTATCATCTGATGTGAAGCAAAAAAAAATTTTTTTTTTTTCGGTTTTGATGTCTTACGTATAAATACATAATATCTAAGTACCTATTTCTACAAAAGAAAGAAAAGTTTGTTTTCATAAACTTTTACAAGAACACCTGTCGTGATTGAACTCATTTGAATCGTCCTGATAGGTACAATACATAAATTAATAACAAGAAAAAAACATTCAGCTGTTCAGTTATCATTGATGTGTACCAATATAAATACAATCATTCAAACATACAAAGACATAGATTTACCCATTAAATTGTATTAATGAGAAGTAGGATAAAATTCAAATAAATGATATCTAGAGGATAAAACCGAACGCAACATTCATCAAGTCATGATGAAAAAACCAAAACACAGATAAGAATTCACACATGTTAAATTTCCCATAAAAAATATCACAAGACCGCGCGATATTATCAATAACCGCAGAAAAAGAAAGAAACCATACCGAAAAGTAAATAACAAACTTCATAGTCCTTCTCTTTCTAATACGAAAAGAGTACCTATTCTATGCCTCTGCTAGTCTATGTTTAACCTTATGACCGGTTTAACGTCATACGAGTTCACTTCGATCAGCTGTCACGAGTAATAACAGCTGTTTACATGACTTATAAAGACATTATTGAATGAAAAACCTACTATTATCGACAGGTCAGGCAATCTAAATATCTAAAATTAATCAACTAATTTGTAAGTACTCACCATTTTTAGGGACTAGTTTACTTATTTCTTCCAATTCATGATTTTCATTATTCTTGTTTGTTCGATTACCATTTGACACTTTTACGTACAAAGTAGGTTTTTTCAATAATTTATCGTTTTGTTCACTCATTTCTGTACATTTTATTGTAACCTTTTTGGTTTAAAAGCACACTGTTTATGTTTTAGTTGTGTTGTGACTCGAGTTCGGTTCACTGACAATTTACAATAGATGTTGCCAGTGCCGATTTATAAAAAACCCATAATTGTGGGCGTATTTTCCACGGTCTAGCAAAAGATGCTGGCATTTTAATGCGCATTTCTGATGAAGTAATATCGATTATAATAAGCGTAACAGCGTTGGATTCATTTGATTTTCTTGATGTAGAACACTGTTATCCAACTAAAATATTCGTTCTTTATAAAATGTGTTTTTATAATGATGTGAATAAGCAATATGATTTCTTACATCTAAGTAAATAACTATTTCATAAAAATCTGATAAACGGCTTTCCCCAAAGCAGTTCAAATTATCCCTACATCCGAGGGAGTTTCTACACATTGGCAACATTGAATGTCAGCGACTATTGAAGCTCGATTGGCATTCGGGTGCCTTCGCCGTACTTCGTGGTCATTCGGTCAATCCCGGCAGAGTCGCCAAACCAAACCAGACAGTCGTACGTCATTGGCGCCAAAAAAAAACGAAGTCAAATTTATTTCATGTTTCATTACCAAGGGTAAGGCCGAGCAGTTTAAATGCCCATGCATAAATATGTCGCAGTCAACTAGCTTAATCAGACGTTTTATTGGCAGCCTAGCCTTTTCATTGAACGGCTAGGCAAATGACGGGGCACAGGGAGATTAGGGCAGCCCAACACGGATAGGTTAAGTTCGAATGTTATAACATGCCATTGCATTGCCGTCATGCCATTCCTGTTTAGTTCCTTAAAACCCTGCATACAAAAAAATAGGAGCCGCAGAAGTAAGAATGTTGAATTTGATTGTTATTTTAATTTAGAATTCCCAAAATTTAATATTTCATCATTTTATTGACAGTATTGACAATTCATGTACCTGTTGTTTATTTGAAACTAGTTGCCGCCCGCGGCTCCGCCCGCGTTAATGTCGAAAATTATCCCAAGGAAACGTTCCTTTTTGGGAGTACGTACTCCCGGGATAAAAACTATCTTATGTCTTTTCCCGGGACTCGAACAATTTTTTTTTGGGCATTATGTATGGGCTGGCCTACCCTTACTGTAGCCTACTTCACGCGCATGCCTCCTTCACTAGCATTACTGCTTTGCAGAAGGAGGTGACCGCTTCCCATGCCTCCTCGCTCCGGATCATGGAATTGAACTAGGGCCGGACGCGAGAGGTTGCCGCCGCCGATTGCCTCGATGAGGACACGGTGGTGCTCCGCCCAAGCAGGGCAGACCTCCATCGTATGCTCCACCGTGTCGTCCAGGCGATCCTCATAGTGCTGACACCCGGGCGTGTCCTCTCATCGAATCCGAAACAGATATCTCCCGAAATATCCGTGTCCGGTGAGTACCTGCGTCAGGCGGAAGATGACGCCGTGGTGCCTTTCTAGCCACTCCCCAAAGAGAGGACCTATCGCCGAAATTGTGGCGAGCCCAGCACTGGGTTGCGACAGTCACTGTCTCCATGATATCTTGCCGAGGCTCCGTCAGCCGCTCTGCAATTTGTAGCGTCAACGTAGTTTCGGCCCGGCGTAGCGCCTCCACGCGCCACGCGTAAAATTGCGCGAGGGCTCTCGGCTCCAGATCCTATGGCGGCAATCCGGCAAGGAGGCCCACCGCCTCGCCGGAGATTGTGCAGTATCCCCAGGCCAGCCGGATGGCCATGATCCTTTGGGACAGGTTGAACTGGCGGGTTGGTCGCCGCTGCTTACCAGACCACGCCGACGCCGCTAGGGAGGTCAGCGCGTAACACCTAGTCCTAGCCGATATCCCACAGGAGCGGCCCTAGAACCGAACCCTGTGGAACACCGCACGACATCTCTCCAGTTCCAGTCTCCCCGTTGACCGGGGTAGATGACATTCGTCAAATAGGCCTCGAACACGCGACGGAGGTAGATCGGCATCTGGTGATAGGTTAATGCCTGAGATGGTCTTTTAAGTCGATAATGAGTTAAGATTTAAAATGTCGTTACGAGTGATCAAAGGCCCAAAATAGTTGCCAATGGCAACCTGTTACTGGACTGTGGAGATCAGTTTGGAAGCCGATTCATGTGTTATTCTGGTATTCAGCAGCATCCAGATAGACTGGAAGCCAACCCTAAAATATTTAGGAAACAAGTAAACTTGCTTCAATAACTTTGGGTTCAGTCCTTGGAATTCAAAGTAGATCAGGCTTCGATGGTCTAACAAAATATAAGTTATGTGTACATTAATTATTTGATGAAATACCCACTTTTAAATTAAATCTTACTACTATTATAAATGCGAAAGTTTGGATATATGGATGGATGTTTGTTACTCGATCACGTTGGAACTGCTGAACGGATTTGTATGAAACTGTGCACGCTGGTAGACAATATCCAGGAACAGGAAATAATAGGGCTTTTAATCCCGAGGATACCTATGCACCCTTCGGATAATTTCTGACAATCACGCGGGCGAAGCCGCTGGCCGAAGCTATTAAACTACAGAAACACAATCTTATCATCTGCCTACTCTTTTCCCAACTATATTGGGGTCGGCTTCCAGTCAAACCGGATTCAGCTGAATACCAGTATTTTACGTGGAGCGGCTGCCTACCAGACCTCCACAACCCACAAACTGGGTAACAAGGTACTTCATGGCAAGACTAGTGTCCGATTTGCTGGCTTCTGACAATCCATAACGACTGTCAAAGATCTTCAAATGACAGCCGTGACCAACGGCTTAACGTGCTTTCCGAGGCACGGAAAGAACTCGGTATGTTAAGATGGTCACCCATCCACAGACCAACCTCGGCGAGTGTTGCTTAACCTTGAAGATCGGCCCGTGAAGTTGTTATAGTTCAGCCACAAGCTCAGCTCAGTATAAAGCACAATATTTCATATAAATAAAACACACGTCAATAACACAAAATTTTAAACTTGGTTTGCTGGTAGACTAGCTGTTTAGTTGTAGACCTTGTTGCATTAAGCGGCCCATGTACCACTATTGTACATAAAGTTTAAATAAATAAAAAACAACAACACGTTCATTTTTTACTTTTCTCTTCCAGCCATTCTCGATGGGTTAATATTTTGGGCTCACTACGGCCTGAAAGCTAATGTACCGTAAAATACGTGCCAACGAATACCCACAGAACGCTTAACGATCCCGTGAAAAGGTAGACAAGATTTTTTTTTTATAAATAAAATAATAAAAGAAAATTTAATGGGTCAAAAATGTAGCGTCAAATTAAGAGTAATTGGTATTTTTATTTCCTTTTAGGACTTTTTAAAGCTTTCTATAGATACGTTCTGCCAATGGTTTCGGCCGCATGACGGTCGATAATTATTCCAAGGGAATATTTATGAATGGGAAGGAATAATACTCTCCTATTATATCCATATGTCCCAGGACATGCCCTTACTCGTTTGCCAACTTTCATCCAAAATCCGTTCAGCAGTGGCGGCCTTGGGGGTGGCGAACAGGGCAACCGCCCGGGGCCTCGCTCTTGCAGGGGCCTCGCGCAACCCGAGCTCAAAAAAACTGACATTTGAATAATTTTATATTTTGAGCAATGAAATGAAGTTATTTCGTAGTAGGTTAAGGTATAAGCGCCATTCACTCTCTAGTCAATCGAATCACAATGAGCTAAGAAATTTTCAATTGGAAAATTTTCAAAGCTGAAAACCGATCTTGTGCCATCTAAATCCTCTGAATTTGGTCTAAAATTGTAGTCTTAGGAAAAAACGCACTGAAATATGATTCGAATCGCAAAGCTTTGCCGCCCAGGGCCTCGCAAAGATCTGCCGCCCAGGGCCTCGCAAAGATCTGCCGCCCAGGGCCTCGCAAAGATCTGCCGCCCAGGGCCTCGCAAAGATCTGCCGCCCAGGGCCTCGCAACTGTAAAAGCCACCACTGCCGTTCAGGCTTTAAGACGTGAAGAGGTAACAGCCAGACTGACAGACAGACAATATGGATTCGACCTCCTCAGAAGACAGTGAAAAGATGTGTACTGGGCAAGAACGAACACCCCACTCCTCCTCACTTCATCCCTCCGGCAGAACATCTGGACACGGATTGGAGTAGCCAATCTGGAAATGTATTAACAGATTTTGGACCCTTAATTTTATTAGTACACGAGCTTTCGCCCGCGACTCCGCCCGCAATAATGAAATGAATGTTGATAATTATCCCAAGGGAACATACTCCCGGGATTAAAACTATCCTTTGTCCTTTCCCAGGACACAAACAATCTTTGTACCAAATTTCATCTAAATAGGTCCAGCTTTTTGCGCGTGAAGAAGTAACAAACATACACACACACTCACAAACTTTCACCTTTATAATATCAGTGTGAAGTGTAATATAGTGTGATTTTAAAGTGTGAAGTGTGATTTGCCATCCCACTTCACGATGCAGTTGAATTCATATGTATATTAATCCAAGAAATACGTATCTTAGATACAAATTTTAAAGTACCATGATCGTGTTTTGGATTTTTTATTGTGAAAAACAGCCTTTATTTTTTTACTTTGGCCAATATTCGTACCAAGTGTCACGTTCATTGGCCGAAGAAATAACATTCTTCCATACAAAGTTTAACACCCCTTAATTCGCCTATTGCCCTCAATAGGCGAATTAAGGGGTGTTAAACTTTTTCTTTCTTTTTCAGTTGTGAAAAACTAATAACGGAAATCTTTATTATTTACTTTGTTCAATATTTGTACCTTATTTCAAGAAAATTGGCTCAAGGAATAAGATTTTTCATACAAACTTCCAACCCCTATTTCACCCCCTTAGGGGTTGAATTTTCAAAAATCCTTTCTTATCCGATGCCTATGTCACACAAGGAACACACCCTCCAAGTTTCAGATCTCTACAATCAGCGGTTTAGGCTGCGCGTTGATCCGTCAGTCAGTCATTCAAGACAAAGCATTTTGTCTGTATAGATATGCGTATATATGACACATGTAACTAACATGTGTCACATGTGTCAATCCTTATAAACTAAATGTTACGCACTTAGTTTTTAAGGATGTTACTAACCCTATATGAGTCTTCGCTCGAAATAAAGATTTTGAATCGAATTGAAATTACTACACTTGGAGACGGGAATAGTCATACATACCATAGAATCAATCTCACTAACTAAACTTCCTTCAGCACCCAGTCCCATTTTTTAATCAATACCTCAATTGGTCCAGTCCTCACCAGATTTATGAATAAAACATTCGATTCATTATCAATTCTACATTTTATTGAGTTTTGTTTTTAACGTCTGAGAATTTCCTTACATAATAATTCTGCTAAAGTTATTGTTGCCAAGTAGAAATTACTAATTTGAATATCGAGACATTCTAGCGCTTTTGGCAACTTAAAATAACAGTCGTCTCGCCGTAATCGATTCTCGATTCCCCAAAGCGAGTCCCCAAAGTGGAGTAGAAGTTAATTGAAGTAAAAAATTAAATAAAAATTGTTTATCCATACTCCATACTATTCTAATATAGTATACTAACTACATATATACATATATCACACTATATATCACGTCACACTATATTACACTAAAATTATAAATGCGAAAGTTTGTGAGTGTGTGTATGTTTGTTACTTCTTTACGCGCAAACGGCTGGACCGATTTAGATGAAATTTGGTATAGAGATTGTTTGAGTCCCGGGAAAGGACATATGATTTCAGGACTTTTCATCCCGGGAGTGTGTTCCCTTCGGATAATTTTCGACATTCACGCGGAGTATCTAATAAAGCACGGGTAACACCGCGGGGCGCAGCTAGTAATAATAATAATAATAATCGATGTTACCATCTCACATGACGAGAACCTCGTGAAGGCTGAGAAAGAGAAACAAATCAAGTATCTCGACTTGGCACACGAGGTTGTCGACATGTGGAATGTGGAATCGGCTGTCATTGTGCCGATTGTCGTTACGGCCAATGGCCTGATGGCCAAAAGCTTCGACGACCATCTGTCGAAGTTGGCGTTACGCAGTTGGGTAAAAGGCCTGATACAGAAGGCAGTACTCCTCGATACGGCTCGTATTGTGAGGAGGTTCCTTTCTCTGGAACCCTAACCACCGGTAGCTTGGACTCTGCTCCCGACACCGGCGGACTACTACTTTTTATATTTTTAAATGTTTTTTATTTTTAATGTTTTTTTTTTTTTTAAAGAAATATTTAAAAATGTAAATTAGTATGTAAGGAAAATAAATAAAGAGAATAATAATAATATAAATGCGAAAGTGTGTCTGTCTGTCTATTACCTCTTCACGCTTAAACCGCTGAACCGATTTAGATGACATTTGGTACATAGATAAATTAGACCTTGGAGAAGGACATAGGCTACCTTTCTGTCGCGAGAAAAGGGCTTGATGGGGTTGAAATAGGCAATGAAAGTTTGTATGGGAGGCATTTGATAAAAAAATCAATAAACAAATATGGTCAAGCCTTTCTGAAAAAATTGTCTCTTAAAAATAAAAATGGCTGGCCAAAGTACCTACTCCACGCGGACGAAGTCGCGGGCAGAAGCTAATTGACATATAAATGACATACATCAGTATTCAATTAGGCAAAGTCTTGGTTATTTGGATCTGAAACTGATTCCCAAACTAGGTCTGAAGCCTGTATCTTGGGAGACAGAGTTCAGTCACACAAAAGGTAGACAGAGGCCCTACTATGAAGTCTTAAAACGATCATGATTCCGCTCTGAAGAGGGAGACGGAGCTATACATAGCGAATAGCACCATCCCGTTTACATCATCGGAATTGGATGGCATTATATAGTAGGGCTGCAGTACTCTTTTTACATGAGGTCGCTGTTTATACTTTAGTTAATAAGTTAATGCTCCTAATTATATATTTGTGATGTGTTATATATGTGTGAGAGGATGTGATATGAGTGTGTGTGTGGATAAATCGAAATTAGTGGGATTTATATTAGGTATGTAATAAAGGCAGTGACTGAGTGACGTCAGAGGATTGGAAGAAAAAGTGTTGGTCGGCCGGCGGCGAGATGGGCGGACGATATTGTTGCCATCGCGGGTAGAACCTGGATGAGGCTGGCACAGGAACGTAAGGATTGGCACAAGAGAAGAGAGGCCTTTGCTCAGCAAAGTGACCTCGAAAAGCGTCGTTTAACCTCAAAGGCTGTTATTATTTAGCTACAAGCTCCTCTCACATAGAAACAATATAACCAAGAAATATCAAGAGACAAAGAACACACCCAGTGAGGGTCCCATTACGATATCGGATGCTGAAAACTATACATCATAAACCACCTTATGGAGGCACGAGTAATTTATCTGTAATAAGATAGTGGACAGGTTTATCATATGAGGGTTTTGAACGAAATGGTCTAAGTAAGTATATTTATTTGAAGACTAGCTTTAAACCGCGGTTTCGTACTCGTGAAAAACCGTGTTATTCTCTTTTTTTTAAATTTCTGCGATTGACGAACAGACAGACGGAGAGACAGCCAGATAGAGGTAAAGCTTATAAGGTTTCCGTTTTTTAAATCGGACGTTCGGAACCCTAAAAAAAGCCTGTGCCACTTCGCAATAGGGTTGTTTTCTATCAGTGAAAAAAAAATCCCAATCGGGTCAGCGATTTGCATCATGCCAAATTATGCTGATAATTCCTAAAATGCAATAAAAGTTATTTATGATACTAGTGCGGTAAGTTTGTTTTTACAAATGGGTAGTCACGAGCTTGTAAAAACTAATTTCCGTACGTGTGGCATACAACGTTTTTCAACACATTTGCGAGAAAACAGTATACAATGTAATGAAACAAATTTTAGTTTTTAGATATCAGTCGGAAAGTCGCAACAATCTTTGGCGTTCCTTACAAGAAAATAGCGCGAGTTTGCAAATGGCGCCACAGGCGCGTGGTGATAATTAGAACTACATCTTTCGCCTCATTTTCTCTTTAGTATTAAAATGAGACAAACGTATTGAGCAAAAGCACTTTCAAGGAGGTTTCATTCAGCTTATTTTTTCAGTAATGTGAAACTCCTTGGTAGAATTCTTATATTTTTAATTGTAAATAAAAAAAACCGTAAAGGTTACGCACGGCGCTATACAAAGAAGAGTGCGGTAAAATAGGTACTTAGATGAGAGTACCTATTTTACCGCACGTTCCATTGCATGGTTCGTAATTTTTAACTTTCTAACAATGTATACAGGCTTCGAAAAAATATTAATAAAACCACAATCTGCATGCCATTATAACATCTCCGTTCTCCATTCATTCACATTTTTTCTTCTTAGTATTTCTAAGTTGCCACTCTTAATTTAAGTTTGAACGTCTGAACTTGGTAAACGGCTTGTAACCACCTCGCTTATGTAGGATCAAGTAAAATAGTTGTCCAACTTCGTGCTCGCTAAAGTATTTTGGTAATTTCAGTTGTTCGACTTTCATATAGACGTGTCCTTTGGAAATACCAACGTTTATGAAAGTTTGGACATGTCGGGGCAAGTTTTGTCACTTGTCCACCGCTTTGGTTGTGAATTCCAATTATCATACATAGTAGATGATGTTTGATATTTCTGGGATCTATCTAACCGTTAAAATGTTTATTTATTCATGAAACATCTCATAAAAATGGATGCACAAAAGTACAATGTCGGACTTAATGCCTTAGCCATTCTCTATCTGTCAACCAAGGGTGGTGAAGAGACAACATGGTGCTTCTATTCACAATTTTTTTTTACGTGACAACGTCTAATAAATCGATGAACGCCGGCTGCACGCACGAAAAAGGATGACTCATTGTAACGTTACGCTAATTGTAACGCTACGATCATTTCTTCAATTTTTTGTTATGACGTTGTCACGTTAAACTATAGTCCGTAAAACGACTTTACAGACAACCAATTTTTTTTCGATACTAGATGACCTGGTGAACTTCGTACCACCTTAAACTGATTTAATTGTAACATTTTTTTTTGAAGTACCCTAATATTGGGAGAACAAAAAAAAATCATATCGTACACG
Organism: Mamestra brassicae; assembly: GCA_905163435.1. NCBI lineage: Eukaryota > Metazoa > Arthropoda > Insecta > Lepidoptera > Noctuidae > Mamestra > Mamestra brassicae. The sequence goes on along the minus strand of LR991006.1, from coordinate 14,589,800 downwards.
CAATTTTCGATATTTTGCGAGACTAACACATGGCAATGGATTTGTATATCAATAGATAGATGAGCCAGCTCTTGACCGCTTCTTCTTAGTCGGATAATTTTATCAGAGTGGTCGTGGTTGCCCAGATGAGGAACATGGAGAGATGTTCGGTGGGTCATCGACTTTCCCGAGAACTGATCTCTCAGTGGTGTGCTTCCATTTCTGCCGGTTGGACACGTTACGAGTACACTAAACCTAGCTGGACTCAGTAGCTCTTGAAGTGGATTCACCTAATGGAAAACGATGGATGAGGTCTTCGTTGGAACGAGTGAGCCCAGAGAATACTTGTTGACTTTGTTTGACGGCTGCAGGGTTATTTTTTTCCTGGCTGTCGGCCAGGTAATGGGGATGGTTTTTATTTGGTTACCAGGCAGTTATTTCATCACCATAATTGCGCAACATTGCCCGATCATCAAGCCTATATTTCTACACTCCATAAGCCGGCCAATTCATGCCAAGCAACAGACACGAGTTATCATAGTAAAGCTCCCCAGTTGAAATCTAAAATTCTGACTCTCTAGAAAGTCGAGTTTCCAAGAGAGTTCAAATATTTCAGAACAAACGTCCACTTACAATACAATTTCTGTTTACAAAACGTCTTCAAAGCTGCCACTTTTAAACCGTCCTACGCCGTTTAAGTAACCATATGCTCCTCGGCAAGCAAACAAGACTGCTGGCGTATTTTTCAAAAATGTTTCAACTATCATTCTTTGTGAAAACTAGGTATTGCCCGCGACTACGCCCGCGTCAATATCGTTAAAATTTGAGCGCGCGCACAAATGACAATTTCATGTGATTTTCTTTCTTTGCGCGGAACCCTTTTTCTTCTAAAATAAAATTAGCTTGAGTTATTCCGTATAAAATCAGCTATTTGCCACTGGAAGTCCAGCCCAGCCACCTGTACCGCTTTTGAAGGAGCTTTCAGTGACAAATGGCTGCAGCCATTCTGGAGATCAGCCGAAACATACGGACAGAAATAAATATTAAAAAAGTGTTTTTTTTTTGTTATAAGTATCGTGTATCATTTTTTATGCATTAAGTAAAACACTTCAATTTTATTTATTTCAAAATTCAAAATATATTTACTTGTCACATATAGGGTACAATGTTGGACACAGGTGGTGTTATTTTTGTTGGAGTGTTTCACTATGTGCTGCCTTGCTGGGCATACAAATATTGAACAAAGTAGTACAAAGAACAGGTAATATGGTTTTGTACAAAATAAAGGTGAAGTACCTAGTAAGTACATAGTAACTAAGTATAACTATACTTCTGGACACATCTATTGGCCCACCTTGTATTTTCAGTTTCGTTTGGTCCTAGCTAAAATTTTATATTAGGTCGAGCAAAAAGTTTGTATGCAGTTTTGAACCTGGCACATTCACAATTTCATTCAATAGTCTTTTTTTGAATTTCGAACACAGAATTTAAAGAAACAAAAGACAATTTGGAGCCTGTTTGTTGATATCAAACAATCGAATACTAAGAAAACTTGGTTTTATTGGTTTACTTGGATTTAATTCTTGAAAAAGTGATTGATATCTTTGGTTTTGCAACAAACATTACTTATTCTTAACATTAAGGTGAGGTTCTATCAATAATCTATGGATACTTCACCTGAAGTCGCCGCTCAAGCTGTGGCACTTATTCAGGCCGGACACAGCCAAAGAAACGTGAGTGCTCAACTTAATTTAAGTCGATCTGCGGTCCGAAATGTTTACCGGAGGTACCTAGAGACTGGCGGCTTTGTTCGTCGCCAAGAAAGGCCACAATTTCGGGTCACAACTGAAAGGCAGGATCGATTCATCGTGACGACCAGCTTGAGAAATCGTCACCTTACCTCCATTGAGATACAAAACCAACTTCGCGACTTCCACGGAGTATCTGTGAGCGCTCGAACTGTTCGGAGAAGGTTAAAAGAACGCGATATGGTACCACACAAGCCAGCTAATGGGCCCAAACTAACGCGAGCCCACCGAACAGCGCGCCTTCATTTCGCACGCAGTCATTTAAATTGGACACAGCAAGATTGGAGCCGTGTACTCTTTTCTGATGAGTCTAAAATTGTGTTACATGGCAATGATGGAAGGAAGAAGGTCTACCGACGTAAGGGAGAGCGTTTCGCACAATGCTGCTTTGAAGAGAGGGTTGCTTATGGCGGTGGCTCATGGACTGTCTGGGGCGGTATATCCGCGAGCGGAAAAACTCAACTTGAGGTTGTTACAGGACCACGGCTGCCAACATTAAATGTTGAAAGGTACATTCGTGAGTGCTTAGAAACTCACGTGATACCATACGCGGACTATGTGGGCCCAAATTTCCTTTTTATGCATGATAATGCAAGAGCCCATGCGGCCGGCATCGTCAGGGAATATCTTCGGGATGTGAACATTACAGTTATGGACTGTCCAGCCAGAAGCCCAGACATGAACCTCATTGAGCACATGTGGGACGAGCTAAAAAGACGTGTTAGGGCTCGTCAGCCAGTTGCCCAGACGATGCAGGAGTTGAAAACTGCCAAAGAAGAGGAATGGGAGATGATCCCTCAAAATTGCATAGAGCGGTTGATAAACTCTATGCCTAATCGTATGAGAGCTGTGGTAGATGCCCATGGAGACAACACGCGTTATTAAATTAAACCTTTATTTGATAAAACATGTTTTTTATTCAAAAATCAATTGCCTTTAACAAGGCGCATATCCGACTTGTTAGGCGTAGCTCCATGTCGTATGGTATTCTGAATTAAAATTTAAAACAATACGATCGAAAAAGATGGTAAAATGTATCAGGTTTAAAACTGCATCAACAGTTTTTGTTCAATCTAGCAATCATATTTCGGTAGGGGCCATCGAAACCTAAACTCTAAGGTGGGCCAATAGATGTGTCCAGAAGTGTATAATACTATGAACAAAACAACAAATTCAATCTTTACAAATATTTTTTTTTCCTTAGCCTATTGTGTCCTACTGCTGGGCAAAGGCCTCCCCCATATCCTTCCAGACATTCTTTTCTTGCGCCACCTCGAACCAGCTTTCGCGGTGTGCATCAAAATCATCTCGCCACCGCTTTCTGGGCCGGCCTCGGCGACGCCGTCCATTCTCTGGCACCCATTGCGTGGAGACTTGCCCAGCGGTCACTATGCATGCGGCTCGGTCGGCGGGCGGGTCACAGCCCAGTCCCATTTCAAAATAATAAAAAAAAAAAAAAAAACAGTAGATGCACAGTAAGCAATCCTTAATTAATTAAAAAAACTAAATAATAAATATATCGGAGGTAAAATTATCAACTTCTAAAATATTCTTGAATACTGTAATATGCTTTGTGCACCAGGAACTTTTAGAGTGTTTGTTAAAGTAAAAAGAGTATACATGGTGTCAGGTACGGCCCTGCCATGTTTGGTGTTAGTTCTCGACGTGACAAGAATACGTCGAGTTGGTCTAAGTTTAGTAGTTTAGTATATAAAAGTGATAGGACGATACTGGACCTTTAAACAGAATACTTTGTCTCTGGAGAAACTTTTGGGTCCCTGTTTATTTCGGTGTTTTAGTACCTAGTGCTTACTCTGTAAGGTCTAAGATGTAGTGATACTTGTTACCAAGTCTTTGACTCAAGATTTTGTGGTTTTACTACTTATTGCATACTAGCTTTTGCCCGCGACTTTGTACGCGCATATCCCGTTTTTTCCCGTTCCCATAGGAATTTCCCGTTCCCGTATAGCCTATAGCCTTCCTCATAAATGTGTCTATCTTATACAAAAATAATCGAAATCCGACTGGTAGTTCTGTATATTAACGCAATAAAACTAAGAAACAAAAAAACTCTTCAGCTTTCTTGATATTATTATTGTATAAATGTTAAACTAGCTGCTGCCAACGACTCCGAGACTAAAAAGTATGACATACAATATTAGGACAATGACTAACGGCCGGTTTCAATAACGTATCTACCTTTAACTAACTGTCAAATTGGCTACAAACGTCATGTATGAAAAAAAAACGGGATATGCGCGTACGAAGTCGTAAGCAAAAGCTAGTATTCCTTAGTAAGAGTCATGTTTCACAGGTGCTGTACAGTTCAGAATTTTTTATGAGATAAGATGAGATGGGATTTATATTATTAGAAATATAAATACAATACAGTATCAGAAAACAAGTCGTAACGATGCTGTTTCGTAAGCAAGGTCTTAGTATTTATCCAAAGAAAAGAAATCCACCTTTCTCTAAGAAAAAAAATTGCACCGAATTAAATAATTAATAATAATAAATCTTTATTTCTTCAGACAACATACAGTACAGTTGTTAGAATAACATGAAAGTTATAACTAATGTTAGTAGGGTGTTATTGAGAACCTACTCCTATTTTGGAAGTCAGTTAAAAATGAACTAGCTCCAGTCCCATCTAGTCCAGCCAAATTCTAAGCTAAGAAAAGTCCAGGGCGGGCAATAAATAACATTTTATTTATTTCAGGCCTTCCCTAGTCCCAGTAGATTATATTATCAGGCGTACCCATATCATGACGGGTAACATCTTTATAAAATGCCTGACATAAACGGGTCTGACCTTTATCGATTTAGTCCTTGTACTCCTGTATTCATTTGTATGATGATTTATGAAAATAAAAACTTGAGTAACTTTCAGTGGGTAGAGAAAGTAAAAAAACGTACTAAGTAAGTGATTGGTGACAGAAGAAATATGCATTATTGAGCTGTTAAATGTAAATATGAGTACCTATTTAGTGTGATTGGATTAGTAGAAGAAAGAAGCAGGAGAGGAGAATGAGCAGCAGCATTCTCAGTGCATTGCAACAGCTACACTGTGATCGCCAACTTGCCTTCCAAGCGTGGCGATTGTGGCAAATCCCCCTATGGGGGAGGCCTATGGCCAGCAGTGGACAACATTCGGCTGATGATGATTAGTAGAGGAGTTACCTAGTTGTTCAAGGCGACGCGATGGTCAGACGATAATATTGTAATGGCATCAATGCCGCCACATGAAAAACTAAGAAGCGAAATTTGCACGGCAACAAAAAGAACCGCAACGCCATCTCCGACGAACTAACAACGAAATCCCGCATCGCGCAAGCAAAGTTTTCCGTGCGATTGACTTAACTTGAACATATACAACAGTCCAAATATCAACTATCGGGCAATTGCCCACCAGACAGTAACCGTCTGTCCGGAGGATCCTCCCATTTTTCAGTGGAGGTATGCGGGATTTTACTCTCTGTACCGCATACCTCTATACTGGTGACCCCGACATGATATACCGCCGCATACCTCTATAATATTATCATCGCAATAAGACACACAATAACACAGGAGTGTTGCTTGCAGAAACATTACCAGACACAATCGTGACAATCAGGCTTCGGAATGTGAATTATTTAATAAGCAACACACACCAAATGTAGGAACGCTCACATCTTCATTCTTTACCTCTTTGCTGTCTTAAAATCAATTGATTTTGCTAATAGGCTAAAACATTCTTTTTTTAATTGTATTGTATTTGAAAGGCGTGTCAATAATATTAACAAAAACAGCTACAAAACAATTGAAGTAACACTTGCTTAATCGTACAATGGTAGTACTTAAAGACTAATTAAAGAATTTAAAAAGGACAACACATTATCACACAAAATCCAACATAACAAAGAATACAGAGTCAAATATAACGCAATAAATAATTCAAAGGACCCTTTTACATGTCAAAGGTAAATTAATGAGGTATCAGCAGTTTTGTAAACAAGAGTCGGAATGTTAAGGTTTCACAGTGTCCCTCTTTATGGTGTGGTCACAATACGTGTTGACGTTTCACGTACATTATTGTTTAGAAGAATAATTTATTAGTCTCTAATTATGTTCAGAAAGGTTGATAAACGGTGGGAAAATTATGAGTAAAACAATGAAAGAAGAGAAAAGAACACATACAAACTGATGTAAACTGAACAAAAACAAACATGCGGGTCAGTCTTTGGGAACTGCCGATAGAAGTGAAAACTAAGCGAAAGCTAAAGCGTTCGGTGACGATGACGCGAGTTCCATGATTTTTGTTCACACAAAAAGTACACATATATGTACAGTATACAAATAGCTCATGAAAAGCGTTCGGTGACGATAACGCGAGTTCCATGATTTTTCTTCATCCAAAAAGTACTCAACGCGCCTAAAGAAGATTTTACTTCAAAAAATGTTTTCTTTGAGTTATTCTGCATTTACACCATCCTCATCATTTCAGGGAAAAAACAACATCAGACACAAGCGTCCTCCACCACCTTCTCCACCAGGTCATTGGTTAACCTTGTGGAAAGCTTCCCAGTGCAATAAGTTTAGTATGTAATTTCAGTACCACTGTTAAAGATGCAAGAAAACAAATAACTAAATAATCAACCAGGTTCCAAATCAAGAGTGAACAAGCAACTTCTGGATATGCTCTTCGCATCGTATGTCTTATCTAAGCTTACCGAACCATCAGGCGTGATCGAAGTCGAGAGAGACAAAAGAAAAACATTCGCCATGTTTTGTTTTTTGAACCCAGTCTCAAGCCAAACGCACAAAAGGTTCTGAACTTTCATTGTGTGTACAGCTTAGGAGGAATTCCGTCCCGGAGTCTGTGTTTCCTGATAGCTACAATCTGGGGTCTTTTAGTCAAGAACAGGTTACTTCTAGGCAAGCTTGCTCCATCGTCGACCACATGGTCGTTTTCCATCAGGTGAGACTGTGATCAAACCCGTGCCAATCAGTTGGTTTTTAAAATCAAGACTTCATTATTATTAATAAAAAGCTGTGCCCATGTCTTCGCTCCCGTTACCTACCCTACCTACGTATCTACCTACCTGCTCAAGTTATAGCGTGACCAGGAAAAATAGGGGTTCATTTTTATATACATACATATATAAAAATGAACATAATATACATTTATAATAAACTAGTGACCTGCCCCGGCTTCGCCCGGATGTTTATTTTTTTATCAAAATTTTCTTTCATAAGAACCTTCTCCTGACAATAACAAACACAACAAAAAAAGAATTAGCGAAATTGGTCCAGCCGTTCACGCGTGATGCCGTGACCAAGGGAAGTAGAGATTCATTTTTATTTATATAGATAGATAATACAAGATCATAAAGTCTTGATTTTAAAAACAAACTCAAATAAAAATCAGCTATCCCATTAAAGAAGGCACGACTCAAATCAACAATCTCTCACTCAAAACGCCCGATACACAACGTTTACTAATTCAAGTAGCTATGAATCATCCACATGTCAGGGCACGTCAGACACAGACGTATATATTAGAATAGCTGCCGTAACAACACGATTTAATTAAACCTGAATGTTATTATAATAATAACAGTTTGTTATTGAATCACTGTGAGGCAAGGACCTTATATAATATTGATAGTCCAAGATCCCAGAGCCTTGCCAGGGTTGCGGAAATTGTTCGAAAGAGTCACCGCGGCCCTGGAACGCAAAGGGCTTTAGAAGGAACACAGATGGGTTTTAGTCAGTAAGAGTCTGACACGCCCGTCCGTTTGATGATTTCTCATCCTTAAAAAAAAAGATCCCAAAGCCTCTTTTTTTCCAGAGCCACTTAATTTCTCAGTTACGAAATGTGTGAGATAAGAGATTCCGAGAAATTGTGGACTGTCATAATCTGGCGACCAATCAGCTCTCTGGTCCACAATTTATCTGTTTTGGTGTGTTAGTTAAATTGGAAACTTGGCCCTTCATTGGTCTTAGTTTTCTCTGAAAAAACCAATGAGAGCTTTGTTTCCAGGTTTACTTTTACACGAAAACAGATAAATTGTAGACTTGTGCTCTGATTGGTTGCCATTTTATTATAATCCACAATTTCTTGAAATGACTTCGCGAGATTATACACTATCCAATTTTGATGCGTAAAATAGTATTCCAAATGACTGCCAAAGATCTAAAATGGGACCAACGGCTTAACGTGCTTTCCGAGATACGGAGGAGTCTCGGTATGTTAAGATCACCCATCCACAAATCAATCTCGGCAAGCATTGCTTGACCTGGAAGATCGACCCGTGTGGCTGTTATGATTTAGCCACGAGCTCCTCTCGTCTTCTGTTGAACTTATCTGATGTAGTCATGTTGACCTAGTAGATTCTAGGCCCAGAAGCAGAAACCCAAAAGTTGATTAGTTCTTCAACTTATGGGTTCTTAATTCTCTATGGAGAATTAATATTAATAATCCGTTAGTCAGTTTCTCAGTGTTCTGAGATCAGTATTGAATCATACAAACAACTCGGGGTGCGACGGGAATTTGCACTAGTGTCGTACATGGTGGAACTGCTTCGAGGTATAGAGCACAATCCGAGAGTGCTGCAGCGGTTGCACTTGTACTTAGATTATAAAAAAACTTGAGAGATTGTAAACTCTCCATAAATTGTCATTTGGAATACTATTTTACGCATCAAAATTGGATAGTGTATAATCTCGCGAAGTCATTTCAAGAAATTGTGGATTATAATAAAATGGCAACCAATCAGAGCACAAGTCTACAATTTATCTGTTTTCGTGTAAAAGTAAACCTGGAAACAAAGCTCTCATTGGTTTTTTCAGAGAAAACTAAGACCAATGAAGGGCCAAGTTTCCAATTTAACTAACACACCAAAACAGATAAATTGTGGACACACCCGTCCGTTTGATGATTTCTCATCCTTAAAAAAAAAAGATCCCAAAGCCTCTTTTTTTCCAGAGCCACTTAATTTCTCAGTTACGAAATGTGTGAGATAGAGATTCCGAGAAATTGTGGACTGTCATAATCTGGCGACCAATCAGCTCTCTGGTCCACAATTTATCTGTTTTGGTGTGTTAGTTAAATTGGAAACTTGGCCATTCATTGGTCTTAGTTTTCTCTGAAAAAAACAATGAGAGCTTTGTTTCCAGGTTTACTTTTACACGAAAACAGATAAATTGTAGACTTGTGCTCTGATTGGTTGCCATTTTATTATAATCCACAATTTCTTGAAATGACTCCGCGAGATTATACACTATCTAATTTTGATGCGTAAAATAGTATTCCAAATGACAATTTATGGAGAGTTTACAATCTCTCAAGTTTTTTTATAATCTAAGTACAAGTGCAACCGCTGCAGCACTCTCGGATTGTGCTCTATACCTCGAAGCAGTTCCACCATGTACGACACTAGTGCAAATTCCCGTCGCACCCCGAGTTGTTTGTATGATTCAATACTGATCTCAGAACACTGAGAAACTGACTAACGGATTATTAATATTAATTCTCCATAGAGAATTAAGAACCCATAAGTTGAAGAACTAATCAACTTTTGGGTTTCTGCTTCTGGGCCTAGAATCTACTAGGTCAACATGACTACATCAGATAAGTTCAACAGAAGACGAGAGGAGCTCGTGGCTAAATCATAACAGCCACACGGGTCGATCTTCCAGGTCAAGCAATGCTTGCTGAGATTGATTTGTGGATGGGTGATCTTAACATACCGAGACTCCTCCGTATCTCGGAAAGCACGTTAAGCCGTTGGTCCCGTTTTAGATCTTTGGCAGTCGTTACGGATTGTCAGAAGTCAGTAAATCTGACATCAGTTTTGTCAAGAAGTACCGTGTTACCCAGTTAATGGGTTGTGAAGGTCTGGTAGGCAGCCGCTCCACGTAAAATACTGGTATTCAGCTGAATAAAGTTTGACTGGAAGCCGACCCCAATATAGTTGGGAAAAGGAACTTGATTCGTTCTTCAACTACATCATCTGCCTAGCCTTTTCCCGTTTAGGTTTCTGCTTCTGGGCCTAGAGTCTACTAGGCCAACATGACTATAATAACGTTACATCAGATAAGGTCAACGGAAAACAATGCAAGCCTTTACTACTCCATAAAGACCTTTGTTTCATTTTTACATAAAGCGGAAAAGAGGAAGCGTTTGTATATGTGTCGTTCATGTATATGGCTCTACAAAAAATAGGCCAAGGTAGCGTCTACTACACATGAGGGAATGTAAAAAATGACAAGATTACGAGAAAGCCACCAGGATAAGTTTGGCTGCTTTTAGCAGAAAACCATGATCACTAAGGGTGAGGCCAAACGAGCGTATTTTGTTTATTTTGGTATGAAACCGAATGTAACGTAAATTCCGTTACTTATTTTACGCGACTCACAGCTCAAAAAATTACAGCCTCACCCTAAACGTAAGCTCAACAAGCACGGCGATCATTGAAATTTGTCTTTTGACCATCAGAGACAAGAGGAAATTCTTTTATTTTCAGGAGCGTTCGCATTTGTATCTCATTCTTAAACTAACAAAAACTATTCTAAAGCTGGGTACTGACCGGTGTCCGTAACACCAGTCAGCCTTAATGTAACATTCGCAGCGAGCATGTTATGAAACAGATACGCGTCATGTTCGTGCTCGTACTGTACGTACTGACTGCACGAATGCTTACTTCGTAGCACGTGTCATTACGCCCCGATCGGCGGCGGTGACCTCTCGCGTACGGCCCTGGTTGAATCCATGATCCGGAGCGAGGAGGCTTGGGAAGCGGTCACCTCCTTCTGCGAAGCAGTAATGCTAGCAAAGGAGGTGGCGGGCCGCGCGAGGGAAAGACAAGGCCTTCGCCCCAACCGCCGCTACAGGAGAAGACGCCCCGGGCGTCGGGAGTCGCACGGCGATCCCCGGCCACCATAGGCGTGGGCCTGCGGACAGCGTGCCACCCAACGCTCGCCCCCTGGCCCGGGGTCGATGACGCGTTGTGTCCCACACGCGCCTCAAAGACATGTCAGCATAGAAGATGGGGCAAGCTCTGGCCCTAAGAGCTTGCCAGGGTTCCGGAATTTGTTCGAAAGAGTCACCGTGCCCTGGAACGCAAAGGGCTTTAGAAGGTTTTAGTTAGTAAGAGTCTGACACGCCCTTCCGCTCCACCCAGAACGAAAAAGTCATTTGCTGATGAAAAAAAAAGTACGACAATTGGTATTCTGGATTAATTGCCATTATAATCCAACCTCATAATAATAATATCCTACAAATGTTATAAATGTAAAAGTCTGTGTCAGGTATATTCGGTTGTGTATTTATCGATCACGCCTAAACAGCTGAAATTATTTCAGGTTAAAACTCAGGTAGGCAAGCCTAGATTTGGCCTTTTCCATTTTTTTATTTTTAATTATCCAAAATCATGCTACTGAGATGAATAAACAATCGTGAAAATGTCAATTGTTACTATTTAGGCGAAGGACACTGCTGCTTATCCGCTAAGCATTACTTTATTGGTCACCATTAACTTACGTTTATTTTATGCAGAAAATACACGACAGAATTTCTAAGTGACCAGTGTTGTATTCACAATTAATTTAAAAAAAAAGACAAGTACGGCATTTAAAACAGAATTTTATCGCAAATTTCTATCATAATACGTCCTCACATTTCTCAGGGCTGGCTACGAGCCTTTTTAATATCACCGTAGCCTGACATTTAACTTTCAACCTTACCGTTGTTGTTTCAGGGTCCAGAACGTTTCTATTCAAAACATAAACAGAACGCGCGTAACTTTCCTTTGTTGGGGCAAATGTACACATTCTTGACCTCCGCTGGAGGAATGTAAACTACAATGCTTTAATATTACACAAATACTAGCGTTTGCTTTGATTTCTCTTGAAAATGTTGGAACGTTTATTTTCCGGTCATTTGATTGTCAAAGTCAGTTTCATGGCTGCGTACGAACTTTTATTTTGTAAGCGTTCAGTTCGAAGAATTTTGTTGAATGTTCTTTCATAATATTATGATATGTAGATGTGTCCAAAGTAGTATCACACAGCTTGGCTCATCGCCACAAGGTTGCCTGCTTGTCGGTCTTCTAAAGATTGTACTTCGGGGAGAGTGTCCAGGAACTCCACGACCTCATCCCACCGGCTCCCTTCTACTATCGGACAACTAGACACACTGCAAGTTACCATACCTACCTTGTTTCTATTCCACCAATTCGCACTAAACGTTTCCAAACGTCTTTTATAATGCGCACAGCAAAGGAGTGGAACTCTCTGCCTGCGTCTGTGTTTCCGAAAGCATACAACCCAAATCTCTTCAAAATTAGAGTGAACAGGCTTCTTCTGGGTAAGCTCGCTCCATCGTCGACTTTGTCTCTGTCATCTATGACCTAGACTAGAGTCAAGAGCAAACCCATTTTAAATAAAAAAATAAAAAAACGTTTATCAGACGAAGTTCAAATGAAGATTATAACGGCTAAGCAGGCTTTACAAGTTAACGAGTAGTCAGAAGCTAGAAAATCTAACACCAGTGTTGCCAATGAGTATCGTGTTACCCCGTTACTAGGTCGTGGAGATCAAATAGGCAGTCACTTTATGTAAAATACTGGTATTCAGCTGCATGCGTTTTGACTGGAGGCTGACTCCAACATACTTGGAAAAAGGGTTGAAAAATTTAATTGCTAACCCTTTAGCAGGCGTGTTGGCAATCGCAGTGTAGCTGTTGCGCCTGTTGCAATGTACAGAAAATGCTGCTGCCCACTCTCTGGTGAGTCCCTTAGTTGCCTCCTACGACACCCACGGGAAGAGAGGAGACTAGTGATATTGATGACTATTGATGTTCTGCACAAGAATCTAACTCTCACACACTTTCATCATTTTCGAAGTTTTCCATACTATCCTAACTGAAACTACTTAACCCCAATAACCGATAAATTCTTCCCCCACTACAAAAAACAGCCACCACTAATATCAATATCCAAAACCCTGACACACGAGTGACTTTTAAAAACATAATTCGTGAGTCAACATCGTACGCGAAGTTTTCTAAACATGAAACGCAAGCGATAAAGATGTCTTCAGACGTTTTGAGTTAAATGGCCTGGGGGCGATCAATCACCGTTGGCTTGGCAACTTTGTCAGGCCGAAAGGCTCTGTATGTTTAACATGGTAATTTATCGTTTAGGTGCTGTATACTATTGTGGAATGCGGCGTCGCTTGCATTTGGTTTCTTCTTTCGTTATTGTTTTGGTTTGTTGTGATGCTGGTGTGTAATTTAGGGTGTTTAAAAGAGTGTCCGTAGAGTTTCTTGCACGTTCTTTTCCATAGAGATCTACGCTTTGGAACGTGCAAAGAGCTTCATCTTTTTGACCGACCGACCAATTCAAAAGTGCCTGTAAATGGTCTAATTGAAATAAATGCTTTGAGTTTGGATTTCAGAAAGAGTTTTGCCGGCTAAGGCTTGGTACTTTTCTGTGCATAAATAATTTGATTTTGTATTAAACAAACGCACATGGGCGGACTTCTTATTGTCTGAGGCATTTTCTACTAGTCTGGTATCTATCTATCTTATGCATTTTTTTTTTTATATTTTTTCTAACTTTTTTTCACTAATACTTTGTTACCGAGCAGTGTAGCTCTATCCTGTTTCAAAGACTACGGATGTGGCGTCACTAAAGAACATAACTGCTTTGTTTTTAAAATGGAAACGCATTTGTCTGTGGTTGTCTGCAGATTTTAATAGGCAACGGTGACCGCGAAATGTCAAATAGGCTACTACTTCTCCCAAATAGCATTCTAAAGATCAATCCGGTCCATGAACTAACGATCAATTAAGCAGACATCGCGGTAACGCAATTATAAGTTCAACGCAGCATTGTCTGCTTCAAAGCATACCTATGATTTCCATCGAATTCTGAACTGCTATGAGGTGTGAATCGAACTTTAGGATTCCAAAACCGGCAACCGGATCCGGCCTAACGCCGCCGGCGCCGGACCGCATGTTTATGCGAGTCAAAACCGCTCATGAACCGGATGGCGACCGCGACGGGGTAATCCAGCAATTATTTGTCCATCCCACCGGATAATCGCCGGTGATGTGGTCGCGATGCGATTCATGTTAGAATACTACGTAAACCTGTCAATAATGATCCGATCACAGTGTGGCTGTAACTCTATTTACTTAAAGCCAAGCAATATAACGATTTATCAAGCGACTTCCAAAAGAAGGAGGTTATCAATTAGACTGTATGTTTTTTTTTTGTATTTTTGTTATGCGATCATTCCGTCAATTATGAACTGATTTGGATGATTATTTTTTTGTTTGGAAGAATATTTTTCCAAACTGGTTCCATTTTCTGATTTCTGTTTATGCTGAATACCACTAATTGATAGTGAAGGAAACCATAAAGAATTAACAGTCTATCCTTCTGACCATCTTAACAAACTGAGATTCCTCTGTGTCTTGTCGTAAGTTTTAAATTTTCCTTGGAAATTTCCTTCATCTCGGAGGATCGTGGGATTATACCGGTTTTGTTTCCTACTATACGTATACTCCTTCAACAATCACTTGGAATCAAATAGCTCTTTTCGTCATATTTTTAATTAAATGACTTCAAAAAAGGAGGAGGTTCTCAATTCGGCAGTATTTTTTTTTGTATGTCCGTTACCTCATAAATCCGTAATTTATGTACCAATTTGGAAAATATATTTTTATGTGAAGGAATATACTTTTCAACTGGTCCCATAGAAATTTAATCAAATTTGGTTTCTAAATCAAAATAACTGGAGAAAATAGGTCATCCAATTAAACGAAATTTTGTATTTTGCTTTACCGGAAAGCAAAATACTTTTCAGCGGTGTTGTTTGGTGTGGGATACCATTACACAAAAAGTGAAAAAAACGAACTTTTACAAAAAGATACAACCGACTTCCACATAACAATTCCACGTTATTTTTCACTTTTATAATTTCTTTTCTTTTTTTCTTTTCGCCACTTTCTAGATAACCTATAGCTTTGTCAATGCCGTGAAATTCCATTATTGGTTTCAGAGATAATTGTTACCATCTCGCCATCAATGTTCAGTGTATGCAGGCTCTAAGATGCCAGTAACTGTGTTGCAAATGCATTTGGCTGTTCATTGATGGGGAGGTGAACATTAATAACTCATGTACGTTAATAATAAGCTGTTGAGTTTCCAAATAAATAAATAAACAAAAAAAAACACAACAAAGTGTGAAATAACTTTCATTTCAGAATACGGTGTTTAATACGAAAAACACTGAATTCTGTATTTTTTTTGTAAAAAAGTTTTTTCATGATATTAACAAATAGTTTTCATTAATTTGGTTTTGTCGGTCTACAACTCGAACAGCCCATTTTTCATCAAACAATTTATCAAGTCTATATGAAAAACTACTAAACCATGAAAACTCCCCATTTATTTTTCAATACTACCCGTAGCTTACATTTTCAATGCACAAACAGACCGCGGGACAGAACTCAGTAATTTATTACAGTTCACATCTTGCATGTCTTATGATTTATGACATAATCGAGTTGCTACGCCCTCTGTGGAGACAGTTTGGTACAATTATGTCTGCGAAACATTTCCTGGATTCTAGTTGAGACTAAACTTCGCTCGCGACTTTATCTGCGCAGATTTAGTACAAAAAAAAACCCACTTCTTACCCCCTGTAAGATGGGATTTCCAGAAATTCCTTCTTAGCGCTCATCTACATAAAAACCGGCCAAGTGCGAGTCGGACTCTCAAACAAAGGGTTCCGTACCATAAACCGAAAAAAACACGTTTATTACTTGGGAGCCCCTTTATTTTTTAACTTTATTTATTTTTTATAATTTGTTGTTATGGAATAGAATAGAATAAAATAGAAAACATTTATTCACAATAACTATACTATAATAAAAATTTTGAACTGTCTACCTATTACGGTTCTTAAGATACAGCTCGCTGACACACGGACAGACGGACAGCGGAGGCTTAGTAATAGGGTTCCGTTGATTACCCTCCGGGTAAGAAACCCTAAAAAGGAAGCCTCTTGCAATATCTCATGTTCCTAGTCCCTATAGTTTCGTCTCTGTAGTCAGTTTTCCCTTTATAGATACAGATGACACAATCGAGTCGTTACGCCCTCTGGGTCATATTTTGGGTACTATTAAGTCCGTGAAAGATTTTCTACATCTTTAGTAGGTAATTTATTTATTTATTTAGCTTTAATTACTCTCTGCACTTACAGTACGGACCACCACGTACAGAAGGTCATAATCTTATAAATTAGATATTTTAAAAATTGAAAAGTTACACACATAGGTATTCAAAATTAACAAAAAAATACAGAATAACAAAATGATAATAAATATGTAATGATAGTATGTTGTAAGGAAGGATCGATGAAATGTTGCATGTGACTTTAAAATCACGTCAATTTTTTTTTAAACCCCGTTTAAATAGGGATAACCTTACTTCCAGTAACTGACTTGCGAAGAATTTTATCATGAAAAACCAATTTTGCCGGGGGTATTAAAATAAATAAAAAACACTGGCCAAGTGAGAGTTGGACTCGCGTGCAAAGGGTTCCGAACGAATTTCATTTTTGTAACGTGTTATTTTAACACTATAGTAGATTTTCCTGGAAAGAATCTGCTTTTTTTCAAAATTGTCATTTCTCGTCTTATTTCTTGAATGATTTCAAATCATTTATTTTAACATTATAAAAAAAATCGGATACGAATGGTTCCAAAACAAACATTTTTATTATTTTATATCTATGTATTTCGGTTAACCCACTGACATACAGACCGGTCGATAGACAGCGGAGGCTTAGTAATAGGATTCCAATCACGTAATTAACCCAAAAACCGTCAAATGTTGTGTTTGATTAATAATCCCAAATGGCGCAAATATACCATAACCTTATTGGGAGTTTATATTTAAACAGTTAGGGTATATTTTTTTTTTTTTTAAAGAACGTTGCCCCACACTAGGAATTTCTCCTGTATCGTGGGTGCGTTTAAACTTCCATACCTACACAAACAGCCAGACCCGGAACAACTATCTGTAGGTCATACAAGTATTTATTCCGTGCGGGGATCGAACCCGCGACACGCAGCGCAGCAGTCAATCGCTCAACCACTGCACCAACCATGTCGTCAACATTAGGCCAATGGGGTTCGAGTGCTGACCGAGTCTTTCGGGTCATCAGGAAACAACTTGTCGACTGTTCACGTGACTTTTCTTCGGCCAAAGAATCAGCATCGCCATTCAATGCGGCAATGCTGCCAGCGTTTTGGGTATCTTTTCCATTGACAGCGATGTGGATTAATTTTTTGATGCCCAATGATTTATTTTATTTTTTTACGCGTTTGTACATAATTTCGCGATTATTAGTCTAGTTGTTTAAGTATTCAGTTGTTACTTGTACATATTATAGTTCGTTAAATGTAAATAAACGTTATATAACACATAAGACTAAAGATTAAGTTCTCTAGTCTCAACAACCACGAACAGAAACTAATTTTAATGACGCACAAACAGAGCCTTAACCGAATCCTTTGAGCTACGCCAAATAGCAGTTGCATTCAAACTAAGAACTATTACCAAAAGGTAAACTTTAGTCAGTCACGTCATTAAATGTATTCATGCGATTTGCCGTACAACCGTGCTTGCGCAGTGCACCACAGAATAGATGGAATACAGAAGGTTCAAACAACGACCGAAAACGCACGTGCATTTAGACACGCTTCACATACAGCGAGAACAAGCGCAATCGCAGAGTCGCAACGTATATTCGCCGCTATTCTGTTAAAATGTTACATTCAACAGTCATTCCACCAGCCGGTCGATTCTGTAAACATGTCGAAGTGCTGTCAATCCATATTATGAAGATGTCACTTGATCACGAAGTGAGCCGTCATTCCATCTTGATTATTTGGATTGACAGCTAACCTCGTGATCACTTCATCCAAGCCTTCACTTCGACATGTTCACAGAATCGACCGGCTGAATCTAGTGATTGATAGCTCACTTCGCCTAAGAATCCACGGTAAAATGTTTGCAGAATAGCACAACTGGTGAAGTGAACCATCGGCCCAAGCTAGCAGATATGCGTACGTGCAAAGTACATACTAATACGAGGAGTATCTCACACATTTGTCAATGACAAAATAAGTAAGGCCTGGCAGCTTTGGGATCTTGTAATCAATCAATCAATATATGTATATAAAATTCTTCCGTTACTTAGTGATTGAGTGACAGACAGGCAACGCACAGCAGAAACTATAGGTCGTAGAAAGCTAATGGCATGTAGTGTAGGTTCCTTGGGGAGTGTAGGGGAGTACTAAGAGAGGGTTTCCCGAAATTCCTACGGGAACGTAAAAATGGGATATGTGCGTACAAAGTCGCAGGCAAAAGCTAATAGAAAACGGTTATCGCACAAATACGGCAGCAAGTTCGTCATGCTCCCCTAGATGTCACTGCTTGCGGTAGCGTCGGGGGTCGGGTTACCTCCTTCCTTCAAACATGGCGAAGGCGGTAATGGCTGATCTTTGGGTTATGCTCGTGAACGAGTTTTGCTTGTGGTGACTGGTCGTCTTGCTGGTCATGATTTTTTTTTATTATTATTATATTAAGTGTTATAACGTTAAACTACGATTTATTATTACTACTATGTTGGCTCTAGTTCATCACTTGTGGCTCCAGTCACAATCCTATTGTTAGATTATACCATTGCACGTGTAAGCGGGTACACCATTTATTCCTGGAGTCATAGTTAGTTTGGTTTACTTGTTAATGCTTGAGTTTGTCCATTTTTGATGGCTTAATGGAGTGTGCTAGCCAACAAGTGTCAATTCATTTAATTTTAGTTGATTTACAGATTGAATATATTTTTTTTCTGTGTCATGTATTGTAAAATATTTTGCATACTACTGTAAAAATTCAAGTTTTAAAAACTTAAGAGACAGATATGTCGCTGGGGAGTTTGTCGCGCCACTTCTTCTTCCCAGCTAAAACACTAGGAAGTGGTGACGGGCGGGCGTTTTGGGGGACTGTCTTTATGTTGAACTTTGACTTTCAAAAACCGCTGGCACTAGGCCTTATTTGAATAAATGACTTTTGATTTTGAATACGCGATCGTTGCATTCATTTGTACGGAAAACCCGATCGCGTCGTCGCGCTGACAGAGGGCGCTTATCAAGTGTCTTTGCCACTCGTTATATGGAGCTGACTTTCTGTAAGTGAACTACTCTGTGGCATAGCTATGCGCGGCTCATTTGTAACATGCAAACATAAGTAGACATTATTTCAGTTAGCATTCTGTGTTCACGCCCTTTCTTGTAAGGGGAAATTATTTTAACTACCTCCTCTAGTTAAAGGAAATGAATATGAAATTAGGAACCCTGCGCCATGGATTTTTTTGTTTGTGTTCAAGTTTTATAAAAAGATTTTCTGCGTCTTGACATTTTGATAGGATATTTTTTACCGGTTGGTTATGAATTTTGTCAAATGAATTAGCTGTACGGTATATTTTTGCTCGTATAACTGGGACAGGGGACAGCTGATTTTTTTTTCTCTTTAACGAGTTTTTTTTTTTTAAAAGCTTCTTTGATAGATACGTAACGCCTGGAAAAAAGGGCAGGTTAGAGGAGATGTACAGCAGAGAGATGTAGGCAATGCACATTGCTTGCAGAACAGATGGTCGATGGAGCTGAAATTTTCTGGACCGCGTACCGGAAGACGTAGTGTGGGAAGGCCTCCCACAAGGTGGACCGATGACCCGGTGAGGATCGAGGGTAGCCGAAGGATGCGAGACACACAGGACCGGTTGTTGTGGTGACATTTGCGGGTGGCCTATGTCCAGCAGTGGATGTCTTTCAGCTGATACGATGATGATGATGATGAAAAAATGAAATGTTTCGTGGAAGGTTGTCAACGCCTCTACCTCTAGTCCACACAAAAACCCCGAAAGTATTTCTACAATCAATAAAAGAGGTTATACATAAAATAATACTGTAATTAATGAAAACAACACAAATATTTTATTCAAAACATTTTGAAACTGAAAATCCTTTCCGATATTTAAATACAATTTATTTTAGGTAATCAACTTTGGAAACCGCTAGTGATACGTTTATAAATACTTCATCATATAAGTATCAAGAATACTTTGCGAATTACAAAGCGAATTGCAGATGTGTGTGTAAATATTAGTAAACGGGGTTGGAATAAAAATACGGGTAATCTTTTTGAACGATAGCGTCGCATTGTTTTTGGGTTATTATGATCAGTGTACCGTTTTAAACTTAAAAGCCTCAGTAAATTAAATTACCTTTTTAGAGAGCGTAAGTTTTTTTTTTAAGAAATTGTGTCACTCTACTGTTTGGTTTTTTCTACTATTTTTTTGTAAATAAATTAATGCGTCAACCTTGCATTAATTTATTTAGAAAAATTAAAACAGAAACCAAGTTAAATAAATAAACAGAAAATCGTATTTACAGTTCCCTATTCACCAAACAAAAGTTTTACATAAAAAATAACAATTGAACAAAATCTTTCTCACAATATGTATTTAGCTCGTAACATACGAACCAAAAAACGTTGCCACCTAGGAAAATGAACACGAATTTAACATTTTATAAAAAGCCGCTGCGGTGCCGCCACAAACTTTGTGCCGTGTGTTTCCAACCGAAACGGGGTCAGGGGTCACACAGCGTTCGTTATTCATAACATTTTTAGTTCTCACTCGTCAAATTATGAAATGAGGCCTGTCGACCTGTTTGGAGGAAAATACGAATTTTTTTTAATGAAAATAGTAATGGCTGGGCTATTTTTGTAAAGAGAAAACAGTTTTTTTCATCGTCTGCCTAGTCTTTTCCAGACTACATTGGGGTCGGCTTCCAGTTAAGCCGGATTCAGCTGAATACCAGTATTTTTCGTAGAGCGGCTGCCTACCAGACCTCCACAACTCATTAACTGGGTAGGCAGTCGGCAGTTCTTGGCAAGACTAGAGTCAGATTTACTGGCTTCTGACAATCCGTAACGACTACCAAATATCTACAAATGACAGCCGGGACCAAGGGCTTAACGTGCTTTCGAGGCATCGAGAAAATTCGGTATGTTAAGATGGTCACCCATCCACAGACCAACCTTGGCAAGCGTTGCTTAACTTAAGAGACAAAACTTTTTTTTTGTGATATTTAAAATAAGAATATTGTTTATTTAAAAATATGTGGATAACTTTTTGTCTGCATGAAACTGCAAGTGAATTATGGAAGAGTTAAGCAATTATCCATAGTGATAACATTAAGATAATTATAATTAGATACCTATATTGTGACCCTTAAACTTATGGTGTGTATTCAATTTGTTTGGGTCCCAGTAAGATTCACTGTTGAACCCTTAAGGTGGGTACTGACCGGTGTTCCGGGGCGTAATGTAGCATGTTACAACGCGAGCATTCGTGCAGTCAGTACGTGGAAACGAGCACGAACAAATACGTATGAGTTTTGTAGCTCACGGCTCGAAGAGATTTCAGCAAATGGTCAGAGCCTGCCAGGGTTGCGGAATTTGTTCGAAAGAGTCACCGCGGCCCTGGAACGCAGAGGGCTTTAGAAGGAACACGGATGGGTTTTAGTCAGTAAGAGTCTGACTCGCCCTTCCGCTCCACCCAGAGCGGAAGATGTCATTTGGTGATTTCCTATCCTTAAAAGAAAAAAATGTTATGAAAAATTACTCAGCTATTTATGATTTCATAATAAAATATACTAGTAACTTTTTTCTCTATTTCTGTTTCAGGTACGAAACTAACGTTTAAGAGCTTTAGCTGGATACGAGAAAAATATGGTAATTTTTGCAGAAATTGTTTTATTACTCATAAGTTAGTTATTTTTAAGTTTTTCTCCCAACGTCATGGGGTCTCGAAGCGTTATATTCTTTTTAGTTATGAGTTTATAGTACCTCTATGTACCGCATAGCAAATAAACAAACTTACACCGGGAAATCGTTAGTGAAAGTTTGAATAAATGAGGTAAGGGCAAACTTTTCAATTCAGATATTTTACCTGCGAAATAAAAATGGTGGTTTTACAACTTTTCAATCTGCCGTATTCTTCAGATAAAAATGATCTGACTCTATTGATAACTCAACATATTCAAATAAAAACATTGAGACATCTATGGCTGGGTACTGACCGGTGTTACGGACCTTAATGTAACATTCGTAGCGAGCATGTTATGTTACGCCAGTCCTAAAATCCGTGTTAAACAATACAAATAAGCATCGTGTTTGTTTCCATGTACTGACTGCACGAATGCTCGCTTTATAATATGTTACATTACGCCCCGTTACACCAGTCAGTCTTCAAACTTTTCTAAAAACTACTTAATAATTAATAACTTCCGGCCACATTAACCTTCTAATTTGATATTCGACTTTAATCCAACCTCTCCAAATTTCATTCAAGTATTTCCATAAACCCCTGGCCCACCCCTTTCATCCCTCACAAAAGTATTCTCTTTGTGGATTCACCCCTCCGTATTAGTGAAGGCATCCCTATTGAATATGTGCAAGGTATCAGGTGATACGATTCTAATGGATTCTCCAGGATTTTATTAATTTTCCTTTATGGAAACACTATCATGCAGATACGAGGAAAATTGGAAAAATAAATGAAAAACTGTGACTGAGACGTGAGTAGTAATGTAACTATGTATTATTATGAAACCTAAATATTTTTATAACATTTATCACTGCTCGCTAGTTGAGATTAGGTAGATTTTAGTAGATGATTTTAAATTAGGACATAGCGTTTTGAGGATCATAATTCAATATTTTTCTTCTATGTTTTTTTTTATATTTAATTAAGAATCTTATGTCAGACAGAGTCCATAAAGCAATAATGCCACAAGACAATCAAACAACATGCTGAGTGATCATTAAAAAAGTGATAACCTGTTTCAATTCGTCTTGTGCAACAACTGCCATTCAAAACCTAAATACTAAATTACTCCGATGAAAACTGTAGGGCAAAAATGCCTGTTTATGTTTCAACTGACCCCACTAGTACTAGCCTTAAAATAGAAAATAGAAGTTATCGTTTCTTGTATTCCCTTTAATTTAATTCTTTATCTCACTTATTATATGGTGTTCTAGCGGCAATAGTGCCGCTGCACAGCACTCTGTGAAAATTTCAACTGACTACTTGTAATAGGTAGACAGTTGAAATTTAGCGGAAGCTTAGTAATGGGGTTCCGTTGGTTCCCATTCGGGTACGGAACCCTGAAAAGATTTCACTAACTGTCATCTAACCCTAAATACTAAATTAGAAAACAATTAGGTAAAATTGCACAACAAAAAGTTTGTCAATCAACTGTAGCCCTGAAAAGATTTCACTAACTGCCATCAGATTCTAACTCTAAATACTAAATTAGAAAACAATTAGGTAAAATTGCCCAACAAAAAGTTTGTCAACTGTAGGGCAGAATTGCCTGTTTATATCTCAACTAACCCTAGGCACTACTGGCCCTAAAATAGACAACAGAAGCAATCACTCCCTTATACATATGTAGGGTAACTTTTCGTCCCTCGGGGTAACATTCTAATATAGGTAACAAATTCATGAGATTCTTTCGTCCCTACGACCCAAACGATTCGACCGAAATATTTAAACGCCAAATAGTTTCCTTTCTAATTTATCTTTTTAAATATCTAGGTATTTGTTTACGAGACGGTGAAATATGTGGTAAAATTTTTGAACAGTAATTTATTGGTTTTGGTACTTGTGTTGTACTAAAATGTTTCTTTGCGTACCTACCTTCTTCGATTCGTATTTTTTTTTCTTCAATTCGTATTTTCATAGTTGTGGTAGAAAATTGGAGTGAGTTGTTAAATAGTAATAGCAGCACGGCTTGATCTTCAATGTTAAGCAACGCTACCCGAGTTCGGTCCGTGGGTGGATGACCATTTTAACATACCGATATTCCGCCGTGTCTCTGCACATTAAGTCCACTGACGCGGAGCAAGGCAGCGGAGCGGAGCGATAGAGTAATGCGGAGCGGAGTTGAGGACTGTGTCTGTCCATTGATGAGGAGTGAGATAGATTTGTGAGGCTCCCGTCGGCCATTTGTAGATTTGTGGCAGTCGTTACTGGTACTCAGAAGCCAGATAATCTGGCACCAGTCTTGCCAAAAATGTCGTACTAACTAGTTACTGGGTTTTCAACAGCATTCACTGGACCAGAAGTAGATCACAGCAAAGTTCGGAAAAGGCTCGGCAAAATTTAAAAACCAGCTCTAGTTTTCGGAGATACCTTAGTGATTGTGCCCTGTAGTGTGGTTTTATGATAAGATATGCTGTGCTGCTTCACATGGGACACTTAATTTCAGTTTGTACCTAAACTGATGGCGCCAAACCCATAGCCAAATATCTCTGTTAAGATTGCCATCGACACGTTACGAAGGGATCTCACTTTATATTATAAATGTGGAAGCATTGTGGAAGTCCATGAGGATGGGTGGATGGAGTATGAAAGAGTGTTTTGGGATGGAAGGATTACTCTTTCAAGCAAACATTAACCTAATCTCTTCAAAATTAGAGTAAACAGGCTTCTTTTGGGTAAGCTCGCGCCATCGTCGACTTTGACTCTGTTATCTCTGACTTTGACTAGAGTCATAAGCAAACCCATCTCAAGTAAAAAAAAGTCGGTTGCCTGTAAAGTCGGTTTACTGACGATAGTTGAACGTGACAAAGTTATAAGAAAATACTGATGGAATGGATTCATTGTTCTTGATTTTATTTGTTTGATAGATATTTCGTATGGATATAGAGAAGGAGGTAAATGGAAATAACAATTGAATTGATCAAGTTACATTTATTTGTACGCATAAATACAATTATGTCAATTTTTTACAATGTACATAGTTTTTACAAGTATGAATGTGCTTTGAACAACTTTTTTACAACTTTTATTTACAACTTCTAAACGTGTGATATTTAACTTACAATTTGTGTTAGAATATCTAATATCGAAAGAATCATTACCTTTATAGCCGCAATTATCGTTGCTATAAACAATTGACACCACATTCACTTTTCACTGCACTTGATACTTGACGAAAACATGTAAATCTATTATTGTATAGCAGCTGTCCACGCGACGCATCGCTCACTCAAGTAGGAGAGAGACAGATGTCGAACGCTGCCGAACACAGAGGCCGATTGTGCCTCTTTGTCGCTCGTTCTGCGCTCTCGCTTGCACTTCAAGCCTTAAATGGAACGCCTCAGAGCGAGGTAACGCCGCATGAGTCATGTTTTTTCGTGCGTGCAGCCGGCTCCATCGAATTATAAGACGTTGTCACGTCAAAAAAAGAAACATTATCGAACGGATTTTCATGAAACTTGAGTAGGTAATAAATATAACTTATACATCAGAATAACACATAACTATTTTTTATAAAGAGATGGAGTATTAAATATGTATACGCGGGCGGCAGCTATTAATTTATTTAATATGAACAACTATGCTGGAAGTACCACTAAATTACCACAAGATAGACTTGTTACTATGAATGCCTCAGTTATCATGAAATTAAAAAAAACAACTCAAAAGTCAAAGGTCTAAAAAAATCACCGCGAGGTTCGAACTAAACCTGATTTACCCTGATTCCCAAAATAGTTCTTCTTCTAATTTATTGTGTCAGCCATTTTATAAGTTCAAACGAACGTGATTTAAATCTCTAACGTTCGAAGCTAGAATCAGCCGTTTCCAAATTCAAATTGTCCAAACTTTTCGGCTTTCGAAACGGTAATTGAGTTTTAACCGTGATTTGGTTTAAAAATGGAAATCCGGTGAGGTGATTTGAATTTCGAATGATTTTGAGGTATAGATTAGCTTCGGGTATTTTTAAACTTAAACTTTCCTATAATGATAGATATTATCCAAGTCAATCCAAGTCAGATGAAAGTCAGTTTGAAGGACGTTAGAATCTTCTAAATCGACCCACGTGTTTGCCTTTAGAGCGCCACAAAGGAATAAACATTCATACATACTACTGATAAACACATTAACCTCCTTTGAATCGCTTAGTCGAATAAAAAACACGTAACTGGCTACACTTACAGGAATCGCACTTAGCATTGGTTGTTACTCATTCTATAATATTTAACATGAAAACAAAATCAATAATAAAAACCATTTAGAAAAAAAAAACACAATCTTCATACCCGTTGTAGGTACTCAAATCACCAAGAAAAGCATAGCACTATTGCTATTAAAAAGATTCAATCTATTTTAGGCTTGAGAGTGTAACAAACGAGGTAAAGTTAAATAAAAATACAACAAAAAAAAAACTGGCAAAGAGAACATATATATATATATAGCATCAAAGGAAACAAAATGTCCATCTGAAAGTTTTGCGAACAGAGGGACGGGACTTATAAAGAATTCGAATTCGGGTGTTCGCTCAGACAATTTTTATTAAGTTTGCAACGTTAGGTAGAAAGGAGGTAACATTAAATGCGATCACTTCGAATACCACGAATTTTTGTGATGAGCAGAGATTGGAATAGGTACACTATATTTACCTAATGTTCGTGGAAGTAAGTAACATAGATTTGATAATACCTCCTCTATAATCCCGGACACATAAACATGACGATTGTATCTCGGGCTTTAAGAAATTGCTTACTGCACTTTGGAAAGCACGTTAAGCCTTGTAGATTTTTGCAGTCGTCGTCGTGGAAGTAAGTAACAGAGTTGATAATACTTCCTCTAAAATCCCAGAATCATAAACATGACGATTGTATCCCGGGATTTAAGAAATTACAAATTACTTATTGCTCTTTGAATACATTTGTCCAAAATATGTAATAATATTATATTATATTGAAGAATCTTAGTACGTTTTAAGAGTTCCGTACCTACTACAACTGTTAAATCAAATAGCTTTGTTTTCGCACAACTCTTTCTTCTTTTGATTCCTCAAATCAATAATTTGTAACTATACTCAAAGTCCAGTTGATGTTTTTATAATCTCAGGTTTTAATTGTCATGATTCCATTTATGATTCCGGAATTTTACAGGAGGTATTATCAACTCTATGTTATTTACTTCCACGAACATTAGGTAAATATAGTCTACCTATTCTGATCTCTAGTGATGAGGCTGTAAGTGAAGGTTAGGTTCAGCCTCCGTCAAAAAATTGACAGCTATGACATGTTATTTTGTTTTGAAATTAGGTACCGTCCTTCACTCGAGTTTTTTTGTTGTTGTCATGGCGACTGAGTTAATTGAATTGGAGGACGTAACCTGCAGCAGCATTCTCTGTGCTTCACTGCGATCGCCAAACCACCTGCAAAGCGTGGTGGTTATGGCAACCTTTGGGGGAGGCCCATGTCCAGCAGTGGACGTCTTTCGGTTGATATGATGATGATGATTGTACGTCCTCCGAATTTTTAAGAGCATCAGTGTGTAGGTATACTATAGGTACACGGTAAAATGTTATAACAAACGATACCATTTTTTTTTTGGAAATTATTGATTAAGAATTGAAAGAAAGGAAACACACAAAGATATACATATTGTAGACTTAGCTTGGATGCTTATGTCTATAAGAGGACGGACGGATCTAGATAGTGAAAACACAAGTCGTTACTTAAAATATTAGTTATGCCTACACTAAGTCACTATTAAACTTACCTATATTTTAATATCCCACAATAAATCAAGTACTTAACTTACTCACCAACTACAAATGTCAATCCAGATATATCCTAAAGCACTCTAAGACAGACTCAGTCCCAAACATCCGCCAAAACTACAAACCGATCAGTATCTCTGCCCACCCCGATCAGACGCATTAGGGATAAGTTTTATCAGCGATCACATTAATTTGATTAACGATTCTAGGGATGTTACGAGTCCGGTAAGTTCGAACTCCTACAGACTAAAACCCCATGGTGATTCTTCTCATTACGTACTTTTGGTTGGGGTGTGTGTCCCTCAGACATTTGCATTCTCCACAATCACTCTAGCAGTCTCTAATTCCTCATAAAGAACCTATACATTTTCAATTCAACACCCTATAGGCCCTTGCCAAGCAAGAATTCTCCCAAAATAAAAAATGTGAAAGAAAACCAGGTTCTTTGTAATGGCTTCGGCAATATAAAGTAATGAGATCTAACTGTATACCGAGTTCTCTCGAAGTTCCATATATCAAAGCTTCATGTCATGTAAACACTAAGTTCTTCAATTGTTCTATTTAAATAATTGTTCTATGCTACTTCCTAGTGTGACTTGGCAAGTTTACACACACTTGACAAAATGTCATCAATTGAACATTCATATTTCGCACTTTGTAATATAGATAGATTTACTACAAAGTGCAAAGCTGCGTCACCACATGACTCTAGCAGAATAGTCGACATCGCCACAGTTTTCAAAAGAACTTTCGAATGATATTACATCTCCGGTTCCGACTTCGGCTTCGAAATTTTAATTTAAGCTGAGCTCGAAGCATAGCGGATAACGTGTAGGGACAGGTTTATGCATGTCTCGTGGCGATCCCCTTTTCCCACGTGCTTTCTGACGTCAATTACTCTTTCACCGTCTTTACAACGTCTCTTCTGCCTCCACTTCCGACTCCACCTCCGACTGCACCTCCGACTCCGGTTCCGACTACGACAAACCAAATTTAAAAACTCCTGTAGGGGCATCTATACCGCGACATATTAACTAAACAACTGACGTTGTAGCGACATCTATACCCCTAGATACGAACTAAAGACCTGACGAAACACAAATCCTGCATCGCGGCATCAAAGTTTTCCTCGCGATTTGATAACATACAACAGCCCTGCAGATATCGGGCAGTTAAGTACCATACCTGTCTGGTCGGAGGATCCTCGCTTTTCTAAGAAGGTTTGTGGGACTTAACACGCTCTTCCGCATACCTCTTAACTCCGACTTCGATTTCGATTCCGATAAAACCTGCTCTGTAACATCCCTAAACGATACAACTCAATGTATGGTGGAGGTCCTTCAATTAATTGATCAGAGTACCTACGTGATGTGGCGTGGGCATTTTCCTCATGTAAGAGAGAAATGGAGATATTTGTGTATAGCTTCGTTTTTGTCTCGCAAAAGAGTGAGAGGCAGCTTGTCATGTTGGGGATGTTAATGAATATTGTCTTTTTTGCGAGGTTTTTTATAGGTAGGAAGGACTTTGCAGAATTATGATACGGTCGTTTCTAATATTGTCATAATTCGTTTTTTTATTGAATAGAATAGGATAGAACATATGAATTGAATACAGAAACAATACAGCAGGAACAATCACAAATTTTAAAAGAAGAGAAGAGTTGAAAAAATCTTTTATGTTAACGAAACGATAACAGAGCTACGAGTATCAATCTGTGAGGATTATTTTACAGTACCAGATGTTCTTTTACCAAAGTTAATAACCATTTACGGTAACAATATTTCCTATAGAAAAGTTCATCAAATTAAGTATCCTAAGAAGTACAAATTACCAAAGTAAACAGAACAAAATCAAAATCTAACCTGATCTAACGAATTTTATAAAAATAATATGCTCGCAAAAAGCCTTCAGCTTCGAAAAACAAACTTCAAACTGGCCTCATAATTATAAGAGAGCCAACTCAAACACGGATAGATGATTTCTGTCAAGAAAGTCCAACAAAAAATATTATCCAAACTTCGACTGACAATGGGTGAATTTGGAGTTGAAGTTTCCCGATTTCTCAGAGATGGTCTAATCCACAGACCACGGAGATACTTCGGCGGGCGTTGCTTAAGATTGTTATGTCAACACTTCTCATAAAAATCTGAGGAACGACGGTTCTGAATGCAGAACTGTGTCGTAAACTATGCCCCACCCTAGCCCTCTAGAAAAAGTGTCATTATTAAAGCGATAAGTATTAGAAAAAAACTAAAATGGATTCACATGTGTTACCTACTGAAATGTCACGTGATCAATTTCAAACATTTTAGCATTTCGATAATTACAGTCTCCGATAGGAGGTCGCTCTGTCTAGAAACCCTACTATCCTGCCCTCGTGCCCCAAAATTTACAGCCTATGTTAAATTTGCGCTGCGAAGTAGCGAAACTTTGGGGCATCAAAAAAATATTTGGTGTCGTAACTGCGACATTTTTTGAAAAAGATGAGACTAACTTAGCGTATGTCTCTCATACTCATACGTGACAATTCTGATGATACATGTAACAGCTGAAACTTGCGCCAGTTACAATTTCCGTGGAAGGCAATATTATTAGTATCTATAGTTTCTGTCATCGGCTTCGCCCGCCTGAAAGTTAAAAAATATCACTAAGGAAGAACCACCTTTTTTTTTTTTTTTAAGGATTGGAAATCATAATATGACTGCTTCCGCTCTGGGTGGAGCGGAAGGGCGTGTCAGACTCTTACTGACTAAAACCGATCCGTGTTCCTTCTAAAGCCCTTTGCGTACCAGGGCCGCGGTGACTCTTTCGAACAAATTCCACAATAGGGAAGATACACCTGCGATCAGAAGTAGTCCGGGACATGGTCAACCGTGTGCCAAGTTTCCGTTCAGCCGTTAAGACGAGTAGAGTTAGCGAAGACATAGACAGATAGATAAGGATGGAAGTATAGATGGTGTCTCTAGTCACTGTCGCCACAGCCAATCCATGCTCTGTGGTCCAATCTTAACTCCTACATTCGGAAGTTGCAAAGACCATTTTGTTAAGGGAATCTTGTCTTGTTGATTTGGACGAAGTTAAATAGAAAGTTGGTGCGGCTAACTTGATACTTGTGTCTATTTGATACCAGGAACTTGACCGTTTTTTTTTTTTTTTGATGGTGAAACTCGTGTGGTCTGTTGTGAAATTCGGGTTTGTATTTACTTAGTTGGAAACTGAATATGATTAAAATTTTGTATAATGTTATTATTAAAAATATATTGATTTAATAATATGTAAGTATGTCGGAATCAAGAAAGGAAGACGGGTGACAGATAGAATTAAGCCTAGGATTGTACCGAATCAAAGTAAGTGTGCGTGTGGTTAAAGTGCTACAAGCCTTTTATTTTCTGCACCTCCTTTTTTTAAGGATAGGAAATCATCAAATGACTTCTTCCGCTTTCGGTGGCGCGGAAGGACGTGTCAGACTCTAACTGACTAAACCTCATCCGTGCTCCTTCCAAAGCCCTTTGCGTTCCAGGGCCACGGGGACTCTTACGAATAAATTCCGCAACCCCTAAATCCCACACTTTGTATTATGGTCACCAGTGCCTTTGTGTGCTGTGATTTCGATTGTGGTAAATTAAACAATGACTAAAGTATCTATCTCTTGACTTAATTTAATCTAAAGCATTTCTATAACCGTTCTGACGTCTGTGATTGATTTCTGGAAAGACTGCCTCATATTTGCTTGAATTCTTGGTCACAGATCGAATCAGATTATCTGCTATCAATCAAGGTCTGTTTGGATATCTACTGCCCTTTGCAAATATTTGAAATGATTGAGATCATCTGATTTTATGATAAACTAGAACTTCGCCCGCAACTTCGTCCGCTTGGATTTAGAATTTACTTCACGTACTTCAACGCCCCCTTTGCCCACTTTACAGGGCTGTTTTAGAAACTTAATCACAACAATTTTCATGACACGGGCTTTTTTGCTACTGATGCCACATGATCGCACAACTGTTGCGCCCTTCATCCCGTTGCGGGTTGAATATGAAAAAAACTTTAGATCCGTTTTAGACCTTTACGCCCCGCCAGTGTTTGATTTAGAAAAATCCAAAAACACGTATTTCTCAAGTTTTATCAAGATTGTTTATATGATATGTTTGCATAGATTATATATTTTTATGAAGGTTTTGAGCACCTGAGCACGATCTACAATGTGGATTGCTATAACAATAGGAGTAGACCAAAAACTCGATGTATGAAATATGAGAAAAATATAAAGACTTATACATGTCACCGGAAAATAGCAAAGTTTCAACTTTATTGTACCAAGCGTTAAGATTCTTCCATACAAACTTCAACCCTCTATTTTACCCCATTAGGGGGGGAGTTCCCTATAATCTTTTTTTATTTAACGTCTCCCGCTCATAATCTACCTCCGCGGCAATTTTATCTTCATAGATTAAGTACTATTCGAGATTTCGTGATTAATCAGTAAGTTAATTAATTATTGAGTGAGTGAGTGAACCCGCTTTTATAAATATAATAATACCCATTTCGAAAGCATTGCAAATATGGCAGCAACCCAATAGTCATTTTCGACATGTTGGCTAAAGATTGATAAACCCTAGCAGTTGTAGAATAGGTTCAATTCCCATAAGTGACATTTTGTGTTTCACTTCATTCTTCGCGACCCACATTTGTTTTTTGATTTTTGAACCCTCCTCACACATTTTAGTTCCGAGCCCTAAATAAAGTTCATAAACTACATTTAA
Source organism: Mamestra brassicae (assembly GCA_905163435.1). Classification (NCBI taxonomy): domain Eukaryota; kingdom Metazoa; phylum Arthropoda; class Insecta; order Lepidoptera; family Noctuidae; genus Mamestra; species Mamestra brassicae. The sequence continues at coordinate 14,557,533 of LR991006.1, read as the reverse complement.
TAAAAATATAACCCTCTTTCTGGGGCAGTCGGATAAAAACCCCAACCACTGCAACTAACTTACATACGAGAAAGATAATCTCAAAAAGTTACCTAAGTAGATGTAACAATTTTAGTGCGCACATGAGCCAAATTCATCCGTAACACATTCGAGAAGTTTCCACATAAAAACTATATGCAGCCATGAATATGTAGCACCGATGTGGATACCAGTGCTGCATTAAAATCACAGTACAAAACCAGTATACCAAACCAGTTTATATTCATCTACAACTCAGCTCATTTTTATGATATCGTATATTTTATGTTGTGTATCTATGGTTTCTAGATGTATGAAAACAAAGGGATACAGACTTCAATATTTATTTATTTAAACTATAGTGGACTTAATGTGTTAGGTTCTCTAGTGGTCAACCAAGGGTTGTGATGAAATAACATGGCAGGTGCATTCGAAATAATAGAGATAGCGCCTTCTGAACGTTTGCGTATACGCTTTTATCTTCGTGCTTGTGTCTGTACTTCCACAGATAACTTAAAAAATAAAAACCTACCTCTTTAGAACATTTTTAATGAAGCCAACCCCAGCATAAGTAGAAAAATATTAAGAAGATGATATTTATTTATTTATTATATTATAGGTTCTTTAGGGTGGGTTTGGTGTGTGTGTGATGTGTGTGTGTGTGTGTTATTTTGATGATGAGAAACACAGCGTTTTGTCTTTTCTACCAACTATTAGGTCGTTTGCCTCAAATATTTTGCAAAGAAAAATGTCCAATCGTTTCATGAAACTAAATGGAAAAATATTCAGATTCAAACAGCAAAAAAACATTACCGTTCTGATTTAAATTTTGCCCTGAATGTTCAATTGAATATTTTTTCATTGAATTCATATTAATTCCATTAGCTTGAGCTCTAACTGGATATTTCAGGGATTCAATGAACTATTCAGCATCAATTTGCGATTCTAAAAGAGCGTTCGATTTGGGTAACTAAAAATTGATTTATTTTTCACAGGTGGTCTGTCGTAATACGATTACTTTGATCATTTACAAAATTACTGCATGTATTGGGTTTGATTATTAATTGTGCAAAATTAAAGTAATTGAAAGTTCCAAATAGTAAAAAAAATTAACGTAACAACAACATTTTTATTACCACAAATCTCGACATTAAGGTAAATGTGTAAAAATATTTGACCTAAATACGCAATACGTAATAAATATAATGTATTTACTAAATGGTACAGCCAAAGCTTCACAAAGTGGAGATAATGACAGTGAATTTGGTGATATCAAAATATAATAAATTCCCAAAGAAAAACAAAAAAGAGAATAATTCTGACTCACTACGACTTGCCAAAGTTAAACGAATAAGGAACCCAAAAAACATCTTAAAAAACAATGTTCTTTGCTAGAACTAGGTAGAACATAGTCACAAGCTAGAACATAGTCACAAGCTAGAACATATCACAAGCTAGAACATAGTCACAAGCTAGAACATAGTCACAAGCTAGAACATATCACAAGCTAGAACATAGTCACAAGCTAGAACATAGTCACAAGCTAGAACATAGTCACAAGCTAGAACATAGTCACAAGCTAGAACAAAGTCACAAGCTAGAATAAAGTCACAAGCTAGAACATAGTCACAAGCTAGAACATAGTCACAAGCTAGAACATATCACAAGCTAGAACATAGTCACAAGCTAGAACATAGTCACAAGCTAGAACATAGTCACAAGCTAGAACATAGTCACAAGCTAGAACATAGTCACAAGCTAGAACAAAGTCACAAGCTAGAACATAGTCACAAGCTAGAACATAGTCACAAGCTAGAACATAGTCACAAGCTAGAACAAAGTCACAAGCTAGAACATAGTCACAAGCTAGAAAATAGTCACAAGCTAGAACATAGTCACAAGCTAGAACACCTGACACTGTTCTTGCTGAGTAGTTTCGTGTTACCCGATTACTGAGTTGTGGAGAGCATAGAGAAATACTGGTATGCAGCTACATCTGGTTATACTTGAAGCTGACCCCAAGATAATTAGAAAAAGGCTAGGCAGATTAATTTTTACCTACTAAAATTAAAATACAAACCGTCTAATGAATGACTTTAAATCGGATTCAGCAACGCAAGTTGCCCTGTTAGTTGCTACCATTTATCCATCCCCATAAACATCGTTTACGTCAACATAACTGCGCTCACCAATCATCACTGATAGCTGTAGACCTGTAGTACATCATAGGAGTCAAAATTGCGTGCACTACGATATTAAGTTGATTATTCAGTTCGGTCGTGTGCCATTTCGTTACGACCGTCGATTTTATTCGTAGAGTCACGCGCGGGCTCACTCTAATGCGTTAAATCGTTGACAGCTGCTGTGATTTCCAGTATGGTTTCGGAAATAGAATGCTTTTTCGGAGACATGGTTGTTAGTTTTTATTTCGATAGTAGGTTATTATTATGTTTTCTAACTGCTCCGTAGGTCTCGCGTGACGCGTTGAGCGTGGGGTCCTGGATTTAAATCCCAAGACGGGCAAACAGTGTTACTGGGTTTTTCCATGAGGAATTTCTCTGTGACAGCCCCGAGTTTTGAAATTTGGGGGTGTGACACCCCCGTGCCTCGGAAAGCACGTTAAGCTGTAGGTCCTGCGCCAGATGGAAGAGAGAATGCACCTGTATCTGTGCACACCTAAAAAAAACACTTGTGCACTGTAATATCTTCCACACCAATGGCCAGTGGCCATTGTGATTGGCCGCCATGGCCGAAATCGGTCAAGAAAATGTTAATGAATAATGATTTATTTTTCGAAAAAGCGTGGAAACCAAAGGGGTCTTCCACCTAGAAGTCTGTCGTAAACAAAGACCTGAAGTCACCAAAACGTCTGACGAAGAATGACGTGGAGAGCCGATCCTAAATAATGGGAAGAAAGACAGAGAAGGAGTCGAAGAATATATGTTTCTTAAATGCATTGTCAAGAGTCATCGTGTTAACCAGTATACTAGTTTCTATGTGTTTGTCAGATACTCCAGTTGCACATATGTAGAACACGGATTTTTAAGTACATTCGAATCCATTTCTAATATAATAATGCTGAAGAGTTTGTTTATTTGAACGCACTAATCTCTGGAACTACGTGTCGGATTTGGATTTTTTTTTTTGTATTTGATGTCCACATTCATGAGGAAGGCTATAGGCTATACAAGAATGGGAAATTCCTACGAGAACGGGAAAAAACGGGATATGCGCGTACGAAATCGCGGACAAAAGCTAGTAGTCTAAAAGCCGACCCTGACAAAGTATTACCCTCCTTTTAGGGCAGTCGGGTAAAAAGGCTAGAAAGATTAAGAAAGAGAAAAATCAGAAAAAGAAAAAAACATTTTCAATTACATTTATTGTTAAAAGCATGAACAACATTTTCTTACAATTACCTACGTTTAAAATCTACTTGGCCAAGTACAGACGCCAGCACATCAAGCTACCCGAAACTGTCAAATTTTCCCAATCAGCCTTGAACCTAAAGCTTGAGCAATAAAGTTGTAAATCTATTAAAGAAATTTGACAGATTGTTGTAGCTTGAAGTGCTGGCGACTGTACCTACATTACATTTTATTTCTATCTTCAGAGCAAAGTATAACTAAGTCTTAGAGAACACGGGCATACATATGTAATAACACTATTCCAAGTAATGAATAAAGCATAACTAAAATAGCAATATTTATATTAATGGTTAAATCCATAGAATTCACTGTCATTTGTAACATCGAATTTGTTTCATTAGACATCACTGGGAACTCCGTGGAATCCATGGGATTACCTTCTATGGTTATTCTTGTGAGTGAAGGTACTAATTTCATAAACATGTTTACATCTACTGTGTTATTAAAACCAGCAGCTATTGTTCTTAAGCCAGTACAATTCGAAAAAACCGTAGGTAGTGTAGTTAAATTATTTTACGATACGTCGATCATTTTCGTGTTTTCCAAGTCCAAGAACCTTTCCTTGTATAATTTTAATCCAGTTTTGATACACTCAAAATTTTCAAGATTTGTGCATACTTGAAAATACTCTTTGGTATTTTTCTGATTTCAATGGAGCTTAGGTTTAAAACCTAAATATAATTAAAATTAATAAAAAAAAATCCTCTATAGGGTTATATTCTTATTGTTCAGATATAATTTTGATCAATGGTTTAGTTCCATCTCATTCCATCCATTTTGAGGTCTAGTAGAGCTGGGTAAATTCTCCAGTTTATTATAGCTAAGATTATTACACACAGGTGATGAGATGTGACAAAATAATCGTATCTAGTGATTCTGCTTTCAAAAAGCCAATATTTTGAAATTGGTTAAATGACAAGTCCAATTATTTTATACTGTTAAAATATTTTAAATAAAATGAAATTGTTTATTGTTAGATTAACATCCAAATAGCACACATAAATAAGAGAAAAATACGTTGCAATAACATGACAAATGCAAACTTATGTTAAGCGATGTCAAGTTACTGCAACACAAGTTTAAGTAGTACAAGTTTTTTTAAGTTCGCATAGTGCTGGTCTCCCAATACTGTGAATTTGTTGGCTTGCAGATATAATTTTCTCAAGTTGTACATATTCACGAAAAAGTCGTCAGGTATGTACGTCAATAAATTGTAAGACAAGTCTAACAATGCTACTCTGTTTTTATTTTCGGTCAGCAGAAAAACTTCAGGTTTTATTACTTCAAGGTGATTCCGTGACAAATTCAATGTATCCAGTTTTTCCAAGCCGAAGACTTGTCTATACTCTTCATCTAATTTTCAGATAGATCCATGTTAAGAACATTTTTGATGTTACTGAAAGCATAGTTTTGAACACTATCCCAATTATTGCCAACAGCTGCTAGAATCCGAACATATGCGTCGAATTTTGTATTAAAGAAATTAGCTGTTACATTTTGTACTGGTGATTCGTTGATGACGAGAGAGATATACGGATCGGAGTCTTCGCAATAAGGAACAATGTTGATTCTGGTAGGATTATCGCAATTCAACGGTTGAAACAATTTTCATCATGTTTATACAGAAGTTTGCTACTAAGAAAAATAGGATTACGAAAATTGAGTAGAAGACGATGCTGATGGTATATTCACATGACACCGTTTTTAGATAGCGAGTGAATGTCACACGACAAGCATGTTAAAAATTATCGTCAGAACCTTATTGGTTCGTATGCTATAAACATGGTATCTCAATCGAACAATCTTCATGGTTGCCCTAGGTTATAATGACATGAGATTTCCAATGAAAATGAATGATTTATTACTTTGACCTTGTACAGGTCATAAGCGTTTAGATTAAAATACATTTTAGTTTGATCGTGATGTGTGTAGTTATTTGTCTTCAATTTATGCAATGGACAGTCTAAATTAAAAAAAAATAACAACTATATTTTTTTAAAGGTCCCAAAGTGGCTGTCTCTTTTCTACTGAATATTATAATTCGCTGATAGCGTTTTTACATGAATGACAAGCACACACCTGTATTTATCAACAGTGCAAAAAACATAATACTATTTTCACAACAGCTTTGGTTGTATATGATTTGAAACACTACATAATATTATATCAACACTCTCATGAATATATTCTTTTATCCATATTTTTTTGTTTTTTAAAATGTTCGTGCCGACGCGTCCGTGTCTGATTACCTCAGAAAGGAAGTAATGATAACACTGTTCTTTGTTGGTTTGCAGATTAATGGCGTTTTTTTTTGTATTAGTTAGTCCGTCTCATTATTTATGTAACAAAAAACACATTTTTCATGTACCAGCCATTTCTCCTGTATCTTGCTACACGTTTGTTTTTTTTCGTTCATTTTCTGTGTTACTAATTGCTAGTATCGAAAACTGTTTGTCAACAAATATGCTGTTTATATTTTTTTCGCGCTCATACTAACGACGAGTCTTTTCAGTATTTAAACAAGCAAATTCTTTGACAACTACAACTACACTTTAAATAGGAATTTACCAGACCTTTTTCCAGTCGGTAATGTTTCGTATATTAGGAAAAAAAGAATGAACCTAACAAAATCGGACAAACCAAAAAAAATTAGCCATCATCATTGACCTCAGCGCTCCAAGTTTAATACTAGCAGTACTGACACACAAAGGTAGAGGATGTCATTCGATTTCTTAACTCCCTATCTATCAATAATATCGACCCTCGACATAAGATTGAAAGTAAAATCGCTTGCGTTTGTATCCAGCTATTTCGTTGTAGCTTAAATCTAAAATACGAATATTATTGAAAGTATTTGTAAAAGTTTTATCTACATGACTTATGTTGTTATTGTTTAAATATATATTGATCAATGGTTTGTTTTTCCTATGATCACTTTCAACGCTATTAGAGCCATATACTTTCTTTAATTTATTAAAGCTAAGATCTAATTCTATAAGATTAGGAAATTGTTCAAAACCATCAAACATGAATTCTTCAATATCGTTATGTGATAAATTAATAGTTTCTAGGGAGACTACTTCAGATACATCAATTTGTTTTAAATGATTAAAGGACAAATCCAATTCTCTCAAAGACTTTAAATATTTCAAAGTTATTTTAAGTGTTGTCAAGTTATTGCAACATAAATTCAAGTAGTTCAAATTTTTCAGGTTCGTCAATAACTGGTCTCCCGACATTACTAAATTATTTCCTTGAAGATATAACTCTCTCAAGTAATGCATATTCACGAACATGTCATCAGGTATATTCGTCAATAAATTATATGATAAGTCTAGCAAAGATAGTTTATTTTTATTTTTGGGAACCAAATCAGCCTCTATCACGTCTAGGTAATTCCGTGATAAATTTAAGCAATCCAATTTATCTAAACCGATGAAAGGTTTGTTTAAACTCTTAATCTGATTCCCAGATAGATCCATGTACAGAACGTTTTTGAAGTTGCTGAAAGCATTATTTTGTACTGCATCCCAGCTATTTCCAACAGCTATTAGAATCATGACATAATCGTCGAATTTCGTGTTAAAGTAATAAGCTGTAATATTGTGAACTGGAGATTCGTTGATGACCAGAGTGATAAACGGATCAGTGTCATCACAATGGGGAACATTGTTGATCCTGGCGGGTACATCGCAATTCACGGTGAAGTAACAGTTACCCTTGTCGTTTACTGTGCAGACGTTTGCTAATGAAGCCTTCATGACGAAAATGATGATGAGATCTGAAAAAAAGAGATTGTTAAAGATTCTAACGAAGCTGATAATTGTTTTAGTCGAAAAACGTGATTTAATCAGTCGTGAGCATAGTAATTTTTGCAAAAACTGTTTGTTATCTTTAATCGAATAGTGTTCACAATCGCATGAGACTTGTACTCATAATAGATGATTTGTTACTCAAACCTTGAATATTTCAGGTCATAAATATATATATACAAGCAGGCTTGCAATATGGGTGGGTAGTTTGCTTCGAGGATATGTCGTTGCTGCCTTTTGCCTCGGGCGGATAAATTCAAACACTAACCATTACTTAGAATTTCACCCACATGACATAAATTTAGTAGAATGTTTTCCTTGTCATGGTTCTCTCCACTTCAATTAATTTGTAGCTTCAAGCCCCAGCGATGTTGTTATTTACCATATTACTAGGACTAACAGTTTACAAAGAATTTTGCGATAATTTATTCACTGACGCACAGGCTAAACTGTTATATCAAGAAGCATGGATATTTTTCTAAAGTCCCTTTTAATAAATGCGTACTAATTTTTTGGTTATACTTATTTGTTCCACGCTTGGGCAAAACACTCCAATGGCATGACGATATCGTCCCTTCTCATGATGCCATCATTACCATCAACTGAAAGACGACCACGCTGGACATATGCTCCTACACATCGACCAGTCCTGTGCGTCTAGCATCTAACGTACTTCATCTTGGCCAAGGTCTTCCACCTTGTGGAAGGCCATTCAAAGCGGTGTCATGCGGTACGCATTCTCCGCTTCAAAATCACCAATGGCACTTAATTTTGGCAACTCAAGATGTATTGATATTTAATTTAACTACGCACGTGCTTTGTACACCAAAACTTTACCGAATGAAAATTGTTTAATTTAATTTTCATCATTTTCAGCACCAAAATAATTACGAACTGAACAAACACAAACACACTCACATGAGAATATTCTTCTATCCATTTTTACATTTGTCTGTTTATATGTTCGTTGTAGGCCGACGCGTGCATTACTGATTGCTGCAGAAAGGAAGTAATGATAACACTGGGCTTTGTTTGCTACAGATTAATGTAATATTTAGGATTCCGTAGGTATGATAGGAAAACAGTAACATTTATTATTAGAACACTTGTAATTGAAAAAAAAAATTTTTGTTTACCAAATTTTGTAAATCATTATTTGAAAAGAGTAACTATGGAGTTCCTTGCCCGTTCTTCTCCATAAGAATCTACCTTTCCGAATGGACAGTAGAGTCACTTTATTAATGTAACATTATTATTTTACTGAACTGTAAACGATGACGTTCAAAAGTGCCGTTTAATGGCCTAATTGAAATAAACGTTTTGACTTTTGACTTTTTGACTTTTGATTATCTGTTTGTGACAGAGTGTTTTCTCAAATCTAAGATTTTTTTTTGTCACAGAAAAGATCATTTAATAATATTAATTATTATATTAGTATAAATAATATCATTGACTTTGAATTTTAAAACTGCGTAACTTAGCCATGAGACGCTCTACAATGTTTGTGTAACTCAGAATCCGTGTAATATTTGTATCCCAAATTCAATCTCCTATAGAGAAGCAGGCGAAATAAAAAAAAATAAACAATAGGAGTTGTAGAAAATAATTATTTTTGCAGTAAGTATTATTTATTATTTATTTATCAAAGCTTTTTGCACTAGTAAAAACACTGTACAAAGGCAGACTTAATAATGCCTAAGACATTTTCTACCAGTCGACCTTAGGGTGGTGCAGAGACAGCATGGCAGGTGCAACTTAAAGAAAAGAAAAACTGAGAAAAAAATACATAGATATATATATATACAACGTGTAACAGAATAAACGCAATACCTCTTAATGGGTCATAGTACTTATGATTATGAACAACTTTTACTATGGGGGCAAACTCCTAATCGCAAAAAAATCTGCTGTTCAGTACATTTTGTCGAGTTTTGCGCGAGTCGGAGAATTTCACATTCTCAGTGCTGGTCCCATAATGAAAGTTGTCCATAATGATAAGTACAATAACCCCTTGAGTTGTATTGCGTTTATTCTGTTAGACGTTGTATATATAATATGCACATAATAAAACATTAAAAACGAGCAAAACGAATCCAACGAATTAACGCCGTGATGATTCTACCAACTTCTTGCGAATGTGCTCACGTGCCTTTAAAGGACAACCGACTTATCGAGTATGTCCCTCATATGAGGTTAGTTTACTTAATTTAAAAGAGAATACAAAGTTCCTATTATAAGTCCTTAACTTAGTGTCAGATGGCGATTTTTAAACATTGCAAGTACATTATTTTCAGGCGCAAAATACGATTTATCTATCCTTTCTCATCCTTCACCGATGCAATTGAGAATACCAAACATCAAGCAGTGTTGCAGTTCAGAAGGAATTTAGCTGTTGGCAAAGCCATACTTTATAACACTCAAGCAGAATAAACGCAATACCTGAAAAGAGGTCATTGTACTCATCACTATGAACAACTTTTACTATGAGAGCAACCGAAATCGCGAGAATAAAATCAGCTCTTCGGTACATTTTGTCGTGTTAAGCGCACATAAATGTATGGGGCAGTCGATTAATTTTTGGAGTTTTCAGTATTAGTCCCATAGTTGTTCATAATGATGAATGCAATTACCCCTTTTTCAGGTTTTGCGGTTATTCTCTAGATTTTTGTTCGTTTAAGTGGTATCGACCTATAGATGCGGAACTTTCAAAACGACAAAAGGCAATAGACAAATTGCCATTCTATCAGCTAAAATGCAAAAATACAAGGTATAAATCACAGTACGATACAACTGGTTCATAAATTCAAGGTCGCTCAACGAGCTACAGAATACAGAACGGGCTATGCTTAGAGTCTGAGGGATCGAATCCGCAACGAAGTGATCCGACAGAGAATCAAAGTTGTCGAAATAGCTCACAAAATAAGCAAGCGGATGAATACGGCCATGTTAGCCGTAGAACCGATGATCGTTGGGGTAGTCGAGTTCTTGAATGGATACTGCGAATTGGCAAAGGTAGGACGTCTTCAAGGTGGAGCGGCGATCTTCGCTAGTAGCAGCTGGGTGAGAGTTGCCGGAAATCGAATTGAATGGCGTGCACTGTGCAAAGGCCCAGCAGTGGACTGGTAAAAGCTGATGACGATGATGATGAATCACGTAACATTTCGACTGCATTTGTCAATCCCATACATTTTGAAAATCTCCTTCGCCACGCTTACTCTGTCAGAATGTCACTTGACCAGAGCCCAAGGTCGGCTTCTATTATAAGTTTAAGAGTGTAAAACTTTTACTGCTGTAATCTGTTTATTGGGATTATACACTCAAGATTTTATAATTCCTTTACCTTATCCGTTATTTACGCGTGTAAATAAAACTCGACTGAATTAAATAGACGGAAGTACCAACGGTTCTTTGTAAAGAGGCCCTTCCGGGGTATTACTGCCTTCATATCTCCATCTCGAGTTAGAAGATGTTACTACACCGTCGCAAAGCCTGATAGCTACAACCTGGGTGTACTTAAGCTGACATACTTCTAGTTCAGCGAGCTCCATTGTCGACCACTTCATAGCTTTTCACCAGGTCAGATAATATAGAATAATAAAAAAGTGGGACTATCTCAACGTAACGGCAGCAGGGTTGCAAACTGAGTCGAGTTGCAAACTATGCTTCACCTCCTATCCTGCACTCTTTTCACTAAAACATGCAAACTAATGACCTCTGCGGTGCCACTGACGGTGCCATGGGATTGGTGAAGTTTTGGGCCACCATAATAAAAATTAACAAATACTGTCCGCCAGAAGTACGAAGAAGAAGAGATAGCTTTTCTGCCATCTAGGAAGACTTTGTGCTTTGATTAGAATTGAGTTGGGTCCTCAAGTATAAAAGGCTTAAGAATCATTTTAAGATCTGTTTCTGAGATAAAAAAACAATGTCGTTTGTTGATAGACTAAAACAGTTAATGGCCCATGGCGTCCATGTGTTAGTTTTACGGGATATCAGCAAACAGTTAGTTGACTCTCCATTTTGATGTCCTTTTCTCCGGTCCCACAATCAACATTGCGATTCAACGTGGCAACGCTGCCAGTGTTGAGGGCATTTTTCGTATTGACCACGAAATGGTTAATTTTTTATAGTTAGCACTTTTAAATGTAAAAAGAACCATCTCATCTTTTCACTAAAACAGTGGGATTTGATCAAATCACTAACGTTGTTTAGGGAAAAGACCCCACAGAGTTGCTATTTTAACATTTGTCGAAAATTGGTCATTTATCTTGGGGTTTTGATCAAATCCCCAATTTCATCATTTACCTGCGACTAAAATATATCAGAGTGCCAATTCTACTAATTTTTAAGCAACGTAACGAAAAATTGCATGTTCGTTGCAATCTGACAAAAATGTGTGGAATTGGAGGGTTATTTAGAATAGTAAACAGGGCTTAGTAGGGGGCAGGTATTATTTTAGTACCAGCGGCTTTTCACCCTGTAGTTCTAGTAAGTACAGTACCTTCGCCACAAATTGTAATAAATTAAAAACAATGTAAAAATTTCTTCCATTCCATAATATTGATTCGTATTTCAATGAAAACGCTTCGCACGCGATTTCCCCGAATCAATGAACGAATGATAAACAATAAATTTGGGGCTGACCTTAAACTTTGAGAGCTATGGCCCTATTACCGTTGGCAACTTGCCAACTCCCCGTTACCACAACATAAAGTATGAACTTAAACGTAACCGTTCGCGTAAACGTTTTGTTTGGATGTTTAAATTGCGTGAATTGGAGATATGGTCTATTTGGGAGATTTTGTTTTTTGTTCGATTGGTCTGTTAGGTGTGAGTGCATCAGATCCTGCAGTACGATTCTATAAACACCACACCGTGTAAACTTAGGTCAAGCGAACATGAAGTGAGCTGTCAACCCATACAAACAAAATGGAATGACAGTTCACTTCATGCTCACTAATTGATCGACTTTACGCTAAATAGCTAGGTTCTAATTCCAATCGTTTCGAATTCGTCCAAAATACGTACCTACTATCTACATTACAATCAAACTATAGCAAAAGTGTCTTCATCATTTCCAGGATTACCTACGTTACCCAAGCCCAAAAACTTTTCCTTGAAATTTGCTGCAGACTCTTCGCCCACCAACTTAATCCCGCGAAATCATAGAGCATGCATTTGACAACGCATTGAAATTCAATTTCATAAATCAAGCTCAAAATTTCCCACTTCAGGACATTTCGTACCACAGAAAATTAATTCTGTCAAAGTTTCAAAACTAAATCGACAAAATCTGTAATGTATTCGTAGAACTCGGAAATCGTTATTAAAATTTCACCGGAGAACGCCTACCCTAATTTTATATCCTGCGAAATCAGGTGCTTTGGATTCGGTCGACCGCAAAATTTTACCGGTAAGTAATTTGTTTTGGCTTAGCAAAGTTTATCAATACGTGTTTTATTTAGGAGTGAAATTGTTTACACTGCAGTGTTACTATGTGCAAATAGCTTGAAGAGCCGATCCACACTTTTGTATCTGATAATTTATTTGAATTTATTTTTCCTATATAATTTTCCGAAATCTTTTTTTATTTTACTTAACGTATGGCGACATCTATACCACCACAGATGAACTACAAAAGTAGGGCTTGACGTCATACAAACCCTTGTATCACGCAAGCATTGTTTACGCGACTAGTACAATATAAAATTTAACAGCCCGATAGGCTGTAGCCCACTAGCCACAACACTTTTTTTGATGTAAGATGACGAATATTCCCACTCTATTATTTAAACCTCTAGAGACATTATACCAAATTACCGTATGGTGAGCTTATACAACAAGGAAGCTCGCTTGGAGCCCAAAACGATTAGGGTAATCTAGACACAAAACCTGTAGAATATCAAACCAAAATGAAATAAAATGCATAAAACGTTATTTTCTATGATACGTAGATTTTATTCGTCTATAAATATGAACTCCGTTAACAATACCGTATAGAATCTAGTAATTAAAGCACCACTTCTACGAAATACAAATTTTACGTGGAACAAACTACCACACAAACAGTGAACAGTCTCATTTATCGTGAACGAGAAACATTCATTTTTAATCAAAATAACACAACAAAAACTTACCAACTTAACATAAAATCACATACTTTGAGTCCGAAACAAAATATTCTTAATTACTAACATTATTCTACTGCTATACAATTAAAAAGCCTAACTCAAAAGATCACTCTGAAAATCTGACCCATCCGACACAATTGAATTTCTCATTTGCATAGTCACGTTACTTCCAACAACAAATATACGTTTTTTATACAGTTTTATGTAAGCGAATACACCAGCTCCAACGAGTAATATTGTTAGTAAAGAACACCAAGTTAATGCCACAGTCGTGGATGATACAGTCGAAGCAGTATCGGTCAACTCCTTCATTTTTGGTATTACAGTAGTGCTTTCATACGATACATCTCCACATCTTATGCCATGAACGTTGTCCTCATGATACACCTTGTCAATAGAAGTAATTGCTACTTGTCTGATAGCGTAAGAAGTAACGTTAGTAGACTTTACATTATGGACAATTTCCGTGCAAGAAATAGGATTACCTCCTAAACTCAAAGTTCTTAATTTCTTCAGCGACATTAGTATCAGTCTTTCAACGTCAAATGTTTTAATACGATTGTAGTCGATTATCAAAGTTTTCATTTCATCACATTCGTGGAAAACGTCGACGTCCAACACTTCGATATAATTTTTTGATAAGTCCAACAGTTCCGTTTTATGAAGACCTTTCAGACTGCCGAATCGAAGCCTCGTCAAGTAATTAGAAGACAGATTTAGTAACTTGAGGTTCTTCATAAATTTGAACGTCCCTGGTGGTAAATCTGTTATGTTGTTTCTGCTAACATCTAGTGACTGTAAGTATTCATTATTCTTAAATAGCGTACTATTCAAATAAGTCAATTTGTTATTGCTCAGATCTACCGACATCAGTTCTTTGTAATAACTCAAGTTTATGTTACTAATTTCATTTGAAGATAACCCTAGGTCAATGAGTGTCATTAAGGAATTAATACGTGGATTATTGAAATTTTTTATTTTATTGTTGGCCATATGTAACCCCGTTAAATTGGGAAATATATCAGCACCAAGAGCTGTGAGATTACTAATGTTATTATTGGAAATATCAAGGTATAAAAGCCTGCAAAGATTTACAAAAAGCTTCGATATGTCTGTGAGTTTGTTGTTGTTTAAATATAAGGCTTTCAGATTATTCGTCCAAATACTCTTGTTTAAGGTCAATTTTGTGAGGTTATTCCGTGATAAATCAAGACTATACATATTATCAACACCTTTAAAATTGTTGGGTTCTATAGTCTCTATTTGATTGTTAGAAAGATTTAAACGAGCCATTACTGGTAGATCAACAAATGCTGAATCATCAATTTTTGTAATGCTAAAGTTACCTAAATCTAAAAACCTTAAATATTTTGCTGGGCTGAACACATTTTTCTCTATAATACCACTTAGTTGATTACCTATAATATTAAGATATTGTAAATTTTTCAACGGTAAGGAATACTGCTGAATAATTTTGATTCTGTTCATGGATAGATCTAATTTTTTAAGCTGTGATTGACTATCAAAAATATTTTTTGGGACTACAGTAATATTATTATTATTGACGTATAGTTCGATTAGATTTGACAAACAGTTTTGAAGGAAATATAAAACAGATACTTGGTTATGAGATAAATCTAAAACAATAATTGAAGAGTTATAAAAACTAGATTTTTCAATTTCTCTGATGTAGTTAAAACTTAAATTAAGATGCGTTAGACTTACCATGTCTGTAAATGCTTTTTTTTGTATACCACTTATACTTTGTCCTGACAAATCTAATTTTGTTACATTGCGTAAACCGGTAAAAGTGTTTTCTTTTATATGGCCTGTAATATTGTTGTTTTCAAAATTGAAATAATATATTTTACATTGCATAAACGAGTTTTCCTGTATACCTGTTACATGATTGTTATAAAAATTCAAGTATTTGAGCTGATTGTTGACGACGAACCTAACATTTTCGATGGTAACGTTTATTTTATTGTAACTAAAATCAACTTCTTCCAAAGCGGTAGCTTGGTTAAAACAATTTGACTCAACTGACGTCAAACCGTTATGCGATGCATTAAAGTTAACAATTGCAACCATACGATTAATTTCATACCCTGATAGTTTTATCAAATTATTGTAAGAGATATCAAGTGTCTTCAACATTTTCAAGTTCGTTAATGTTAAATTTAAGAGCGACAAGTGATTATTTTGCAGATACAGATACTCTAAACTTTTTAAACTCATAAAACAATCGTCAGCCAATCTCGACAGCATGTTGTTCTGTAAGTGCAATATCTTCAATTTAGGCAAGTCATTTAGTTCACTTGACAGTTCTATTAACTTGTTATTGGACAAATCCAGCTCTTGTACAGCGTTAGTTCTAGAATCAGAGGTCAGAAATGACTTGGAGTTGAGTGTTTCAATTTTGTTGTTCGAAATGTTCAGGGTTAGAAGATAGTTCAAGTTTCGGAAGGCTTCGTTATGGATTTTTTGTATACAGTTGTTGGACATGTCCAGGGTGATGGTCCTCGGGTAATACCGAAACGTGGAAGAGTCGATATGGGTCCAACAGTTGTCGTAAGCTTTGATTTCACGAACCCGGGAGTCGAAGTTGGTTGCGGCAAAGAATCCGGAGGTGAGAAACTCTGTGTTCGAGTGTTTTATTATGAAGATGACGTAGGGATCCTCATCACAGTTCGGGTTGGTAACACTGCCAGGGTTGGTGGAACAGGAGATGGTGTAGTTGCAGGAGCTGTACTTTTGAGCCAAAAAACAACCTGCTGATGATGAAGCAATCGTCGATGCTAACACGATGAGACCTGAAATGAATTGATAGAAGTTCATTTTACATAAGATATTGTAGGCAAACCTTTCTTTCAGTAATAGTTTTCAGTGAGAAAACGCATGAAACTTGGTTATTTAACTACATGACTGTGTATACGACTCATGATACAAATGATAAGTGTAGCTAAGATAGTAGAAAAAAAGTCAAACTTTGGTAATAGGAGCGGCAACCGGCTTGATATTATAAATGCAATAAATTGAGTAGGTGAACCCCCACCCAGAAGCCACTTTTTTTTTGAGAAAAAACCTCATGCGTGCATAGAAGCGGTTGGGGTAGGAGCCAGTTTCTGAGTGTGTTGAAAAAATGAGCATCTGGGCACCGCTCAGGCAATTCATATCTTTAACCCGCGTTTTGTCTTTGTACAAAAGATTCTGAGAACAACCAACATAACGTAATCGCTAGTACATAAGTCAGCACACACAAGATATGGGCCACACACAAAGGATTCAGTTGTTTGGTGACTGTACATACATTCCCGGAATAAAAATGCTATGTTATGAATTATGATTAAAACGAATAAAAATAATACAGAAGTCAATAAATCATACGTACTAGTCCTGTATAGTTCGCGAACGAACTAGTTCGTAAGAGCGCTCCCACAGACGAACTATGTGAACTAGGTTCCATATCCGCCGGTCTTTAGTTCGTTAGTTCCTTGGAAATGACTGATCTAATAGTATTACGAGAGTGAGCGGGAGCGCGGAGCTTGTAAATATTGAACTAATAAATCAATTCAAATAATACGAGTGCAACGTATGTAAGTATGTAAAGTAAAAAATAACGGCAAAATAGCTCTTTTACAAACAGAAAAACGCGCGCAGCAGCAAACTCCAATAACGCAAACGATCTGCTTTTCTCTCAGCTCACTAGCTCAGTCAGCTTCGTCTCGAAATATTGAGTTGGGAGCTGGTGAACTAAAAGAACGAACTAGTTTTCCAAGGAGCTGCGAACTAAAATGAGTGCTCCCGGTCGCGAACTACCATGCGCAAGTCTAATACGTACCTAAAAAAGAACTGACATCCATTTTGGCACTTGTTAAAATTGTGACAATTAATTATGTCGCATCTCACTTTACAAAAACTGCACTTTCAAAGAGAGTCATGTCTATTTGCTACGTTTAAGTTATTGTTATAAAATATCAAAATAAACGAAAGCTTCTGTCAGAGTCGACGGACGTTGTGATAATAATGCGACCCGCTCATTGTTTAATGACTAATTGGGAACAGACGATCCGTAGAGACGCTGTTTACATTACATATATTTGGGATTGTTGAAGTGATTGACTCGGAGAGATAATAACATTTGTTTATACATAGAGATAAACATGTTTTGATATCAAGTAACTTGTTACCAAACCAAACTAATTATGGTCTCTTAATTAAAAATAGGATACTGAGATTTGTATGATAACATAGAGTGAAAGATGATGTTAGGTCTAGAAGGAAAGGGTGATCACTGATATGCATAAGGAGGTGACTGATATAGAAGTATGGAAGAAAAAAGTAGTTGCGCCGACCCCAAGTAAATTGCAATAAATAAAAAAGAAACTTTAACCTATATCTTATAAATTCCTACTGTCGGAGGAGAAAGAAAACCATAATTTCCACTTCCCTCTAGATAAAGCAGGAGACAGAACAGAGCTAGACCAATATGAACCAAGGAACTCACAGCTAGGTTAAACCCAGTTGCCAAGCACCACGGATTAAATTCTAACTATATTAATGGGTAGCTAAGATGTGAGACCCGGAGGATACGGTGGAGCATACGGTGGAGGTCTGCCCTGCTTGGGCTGAGCACCGCCGTGTCCTCGTCGAGGCGATCGGCGGCGGCAACCTCTCGCGTCCGGCCCTGGTTGAATCCATGGTCCGGAGCGAGGAGGCTTGGGAAGCGGTCACCTCCTTCTGCGAAGCAGTAATGCTAGCGAAGGAGGAGGCGGACCGCGCGAGGGAAAGGCAAGGCCTTCGTCCCAACCGCCGCAACAGGAGAAGACGCCCCGGGCGTCGGGAGTCGCAGGGCGATCCCCGGCCACCGTAGGCGCGGGCCTGCGGACGGCGAGCGTTGGGTGGCTCGCTGTCCGATCACCACCAGGCCCGGGTCGATGGCGCGTTGTGTTTCACGCGCGCCTCAAAGAGATGTCAGCATAGAGGACGGGGCCCGCTAGGGCCAGAGCCTGCCAGGGTTGCGGAATTTGTTCGAAAGAGTCACCGCGGCCCTGGAAAGCAAAGGGCTTTAGAAGGAACACGGATGGGTTTTAGTCAGTAAGAGTCTGACAAGCCCTTCCGCTCCACCCAGAGCGGAAGAAGTCATTTGATGATTTCCCATCCTAAAAAAAAAAAAAAAAAGCTAAGATGTGAGAAACTACTTAAATATCCTTAGATTTGATTAGAATATGAGTTATTCGTGAAGGATTTTAAAATAAATAAATTTGATGTAGGCATAATCCAATCCATCTTATCTGTACCGTCTTCGGAGATTATTAAAAAGTTGTTCCATTTAATTATGGTCCTCCACGAAAAACTCTAATTCATTAACTAAGCAAATTAATTGATAAAAGCCCCTAAATAAAAATAGATTTAAAAGAAAATCCTTAGATTTAGTGTTATCTACTAGGGAATACCATAACCATTATGAATTAACCAACAACGTTAAATATTTTTAGTGTCAAGCGATTTTGTATCCTTCCTCACCGTTACTTCCTCGCTAACCTTCTTTCGACTTATATGGCAAAGGTATTTTCCGTAGCTCTTATTGGCGGAGAACACCCGCGTCAGCCAAAAACTAAAGTGATTGTAAAAATTGGTTGTCTGTAAAGTCGGTTTACAGACGATAGTTTAACGTGACAACGTCATAACAAAACATTGATGAAATGATCGTAACGTTACAATGAGTCATCCTTTTTCGTGCGTGCAGCAGGCGTTCATCGATTTATCAGACGTCAAAATCACTACATATTGTCGAACAAAGTTCCTCAGCCGCGTCTGTATGTCTGACTGTTCGCGATAAACTCAAAATCTATCGGACGGATTTCATACGGTTCTGCAAAAAAACGATGAGTATTGTTGATGTCACAAAAATAATGCCAACTGAGAGCTTATCAATGCTCTGCTACCCGTGCGAATTCGGGTAAATAAATTATTGTTAAGACTCCACGCTTTTATTGTTCACAGGATATTGCCTGGTACTTACTTATCAATTACATCCGAATGACTTCAATGCGCTCGTTTTGCGATGCATTTATCTACATGTCATGACAAAGACTCGCTTTTGTACCTTCTAGGCACTGCCCCATCTTGTCTAGGGCAAATAGTACAGCTTCCAACTGCAGGTCGTTTAGAACCATCTCAACAAAATTAAAATTATTACTTATAAATTTCAATTTGAGCTATCTTATTTTTGGTCCGGCAAAATATCGCCAAACCTCTTTCCTTGAATGTCATAAAAAAATCAGCTGTTCAGTACATTTTGTCGAGTTATGCGCACAAAAAAGTATGGGGGAGTCGATTTTTTTACGCGATGGCATTGTTGGTCCCATAGTAAAAGTTGTTCATAATTATGAGTACAATGACCCCTTACAGGTATTGCGTTTATTTTGTTACACGTATATATTAAATGTATCTGTTTAAAAAAAAATAGTCCTCCTGAATGATTTCGGCCATGGCTGCCAATCTCAACGGAGACTCGCCATCGGCGTGGGACATATTTGATGCACAAGTGTGTGTGCAAAAACAGGTACACTTCCTCATCCATCACTCTCATATTCCGATAGGACGGCAACCCGACACGACCGGAGAGAGATCTGGCGCAGGACCAACGGCTTAACGTGCTTTCCGAGGCACGGGGGTGTCACACCACCAACTTCCAAAGTCCGGGCTGTCACTGAGAAATTCCTATTGGGAAAGCCCAATAACTCTTTTTGCCCGACCTGGGAATCGAACCCAGGACTCCAGGCTCGGCAGCGAGAGAAAAAAATATAAATAGTACACCACGGACTAGCTGCCTCCTTCTTTGCAAAATCCATCGAAAGCTTATCTGTATAAGATCGTTTCTTTTCTTCATATTATTTTATACAGTAAAAATGTGTACCTGTAAGAAAATACTTACACGGGAAGTCTTGATACCTACAAACGGTACAACTATAATTTTGTTTGCTTGTTTCATTGGATTTTACTTGTTTATACAATTCGACCCAATATAGCCAGCGCCATTCAATACCCTTTCTTTTCTTTTTTTTTTAAGTATGGGAAATCATCAAATGACTTCTTCCGCTCTGGGTGGAGCGGAAGGGCGTGTCTGACTCTTACTGACTAAAACCCATCAGTGTTCCTTCTAAAGCCCTTTGCGTTCCAGGGCCGCGGTGACTCTTTGGAACAAATTCCGCAACCCTGGCAGGCTCTGGCCCTAGCCGGGCCTGTCTCCTAAGATACTAAAGATCTACCACCAGTTTCAAGGAAAAGCCGAACAAATTCCGCAACATGGGCCTTATATACCTACGAACTTTATATTTATAATTTTGTTTGCTTGTTTCATTGAAGTTTTACTTGTTTATACAATTCGACCCAATATAGCCAGCGCCATTCATTACCCTTACAACTATGTCGTGGCCCCATAAAACTCGTGTTTGTCAAAAAAATTTTCTATTTACAATATCTCCGCTGTACGCGAGTCCAAATATAATATTTCATAGTGCGCGTGTACTCTGAGGGAATTATTGCGGCCTCGTTTGTTCCAGTGTGATTGATGACTGCTCCAAAAGGAATACCCAGTTATTTTTTACATGAGATAACTTCATATCGTTACGTTACATCTGTTATTTTCTTTCGTTTCGCTACTTTCACTGAGATTTGTTTTTTGAAGGACGTTTTTCTATTTGCGGCTGGAGTACCGCGAGGAATTTTGAATTCCATCTAAAAGTAATTTCTGGAAACACAAGCCCTAGGCGTTTTGCTCGTAAAGTGATAATCGCCTTGCTGTGCTTAATAGACCCCATTAAGCACAGGAAAGCGATAATCACTACATCAGTAAAAATTACGGAATTCTAGTCAAGCTTTCATATGAACTGTACTACTAGCTTTAGCCCGCGACTTCGTACGCGCATAATTCCGTTATTTCCCGTCACTGACTTGTAAAATATCGCCTTAATTAATGGATTTATAAAAAAAACTTTAATTCAGACCTTGATCCATATTATATTAGTATTATACAAACTTATAAGCTATGTTAGTACAAAAATATTTTAAAAAAAATCTCTTATCTTTTGCACTCACCTGACGCACTGGGTACATTCACATGTACATGCACCCAATGCGCCATGATGGTGCAACACGGCTTATCACTAAACTCCCAGAATGCCGTTAACGCTCCCACGCAAAACATTTTTTTAATAATTTAACGAGAAATTATATTATGGAGTCTGCAATTTGCCGGTGTCCTTTATATTTATTGATTTCACCTGGTGGTAAGCGATGATAAGCACGTGGATTAATTTAAGTCCATTTAAATATTAAATGCCAGATATGGGTATAAAATGTCACCAGCAGAAAATGGGACTCTTATTTTATACAAAGTAGAAATGTTCTGTGTGTATCAGGTACGTTTAGTAACGTGTTTCTTCGTTGATATTGGATAAGACTGCCTAAATGTTTTGTTTCAATCATCAATAGTTTTAACCCGAATCCTACACAGCTAGGTACCGAAAGCTAGAACAATAATTAGGAGAATTCCTAAATATTATAGTAGAATAGAATAACTAGAACGGGTCATTGTCTTGTTATGAATTACTTATTACTAAAACAAGAGACGACTATAATAAATAACAATGGCTCGTGTCAGCTGCGTATTATAATTTATCAATCAAAAAGTTCCGAAGCATTCTGCGTTTGAATTTCTGATGGTTGACTAATTTTTACACAAACTTGAGAACTGGCACTTCACCATCCACAGACGTCGTCTACTGCTGGGCATATTGAATGCTACACATTGCGATTCTGTAAGCATTTCGTAGTGAAGGCTTGGGTGAAGTGATCACGAAGTGAGCTGTCAATCCATGTTATCAAGACGGAGTGACAGCTCACCTCGTGATCACCTAAGCCTTCCCTTCAACATATTCACAGAATCGACCGGCAGGACATTCAGTTTGTCTGGGTAAACGACGTGGATACATTCATCTCAATAAGGTAGGTCCCGACATGAAACAACTTATTATAAAAAAAAAACATGCGGGGCAGTCTTTGAGGACTGCCGATAGAAGTGAAAACTAAGTAACTTGTGAATTGTATCGTCGGGCTATTAGATTTTTTTTTGAAGTTATACTTCTTTTGGCGCGATGAGAGTGAAAACTGATGAGAGTGAATTTTTACGATGCGCGCGCACACCGACACCTGAATTCTACATCGTGAAGTTAGTACTAGGTGGCATGAAAATCGATAACTATGTTCAAGTTGTATATTCTAGTATTTCTTGATTGTCTTTTGTTTCTTTTATGTTTGAATTTCGAAGAAGAATGTGGTTTTAATTTCGAAATAAAGCGCCAAAATATAAGATACAAATATTTTGATAAAAGTAATTGATTAGACACTAATTTTTCCCGCGGCTCAGCTCCTTTTATTCTATCCTAGAAGATTTTATTGGAATATGATGATTTTTCGAAGACAAAAAACAGCCTCTTCATGAATGAGTTTTCTTAATCGGATTTGTATCTACAGTAAAACGGAACAAAGAATTTTACCGTTTATAATAATTATTAGTATTGACTATTTTGAAAAAAGGAGTCTCGTAACTTATATGTCATTGTAAGTAGGTACCCATAAACTTCTCAGGTACACACCATCCAGAATAGAAAGTTGGTATTAATTTCAAATACTACTAACAAAACATTCGAATAAAAAAAAAAAATGTTTGCATGATATCTGCCCTATTTTATGAACAAACAGTTTTAAAACTATGAAACGTATCAGTTATTTAGCGTAATAGACTTAGTTGGCGATCGTTCGAACGCAACAAATTGAAGCTGAAAACAATACAAATATTTTAAAACTTTTATATTTTTTTAGTTGTGAATGTTTTTGTTTTCCATACGCCAAAGAAGTATAACTTCTAACGCGTGTACATAAGTAAACACACTCTTTCTTTCTTTTTAATTTGGAAAGCGTTTCGATGACGCGAGTTCCATGATTTCTGTTCACCTAAAAAGTGCTCAACGTTTTAAAAAAGTTTTCACTTAAAAAAAAATCCAACCATACAGGTTTTTTTTTGGCATCGACACCGGCCACGTCTTTTTAGTTTCGCTTATTATTTTGACCCTGTTTAAGTGTTACGTTGCTCGCCACTTACTATCGCACGACATGTTAGAAGGTACAAAATGTGTATCCCAAGGAGATCGTATCTTAAATATCCAACCAGAGCCGGGTGTTAAATGTTGAGCATTACGATACAATTGTCAGGGAGGGCTGTAATAGACTCTTTCGGCAGTTCAGCGGTTTATAGGCCTATATTGTTGCAGCACTGTAGTGTGACCATATCGTTGAGGTTTATAGAATGTCTTGCTACTTTTTGTTGAAAATTTTGGGGGGATTATGGTCACACTTTCGTTTTTGCAGGCAATTTTTTTTTTTTTTCTTTCCCATCACTTCCCGTGGGTGTCGTAAGAGGCGGCTAAGGGACTCACCAGAGAACGGGCAGCTGTATTCTCTGTGCATTGCAACAGCTACACTGCAATCGTCAACACGCGTGGGGGAGGCCTAGGTCCAGCAGTCAAGTGGATGTCTATTGGTTTAATGATGATGCCTGTATTTCTCAAAGGGTTACACATGGATGTACGAATCTATGTCTATCAAATCTACAGCACATACATTTTTTAACTTAACAGAACAAATCCAGATCGAAAATCCTAATAACCTTTTCACATGACTTGTCTGTCTTTCAGAAGCAGCCTTATGTTTCTAATTGTGTTTTATACTTCTTTCAGACCAATAAAGGTGTTTGTTTGCTAAACTAAATTTTAAAATGCCTGGTGAAAACAGACGCAAAAAAAAAAATTATGGCGTTGATGGCATCAAATATGAATGTTCATGAAATAAATATACTAACAGTGAAATAGAATTAAATTTGACCGAAAAACAAGCGAGATTGAACTATTTTAAACAAATATATCTGTCTCTCTCGCGAAAACGCCGTCTTCTATGGCAGTTCCATAGGCACCATAGTATTTGACGTCAGAATTGGTATCGGATTTCTCTTTGTAATTGTCAACTTTGAAGTTTTATAACTTCATCGCTGATGAAGTTATTTTGAAAATTATTTCATAAATTATCACTACAGCTAATTAATAAGTATTTTATTTTGCAAATAAAATAAATTAAATGCCTATTCACTATTATGTGATTGAACTGCAATAAATGCCTTGGTTTTTTGAAAATTCATGTATGAATCTCACGATGCCTCATTTTTTTTAATATATCCAGCTGTTTAGACTGCAGAGCCTGCCTGAAATAGACATACAAAAAACATTACTCTCCTTCGGGTGCAATTGGGTAAAAACAATTAGTGCCGTTTAAGGGAATTGGGGACAAAAAAGAGAAATTAGATAAAAAGTAGGTCCCGTCGGATTATTTTTCTAAGAAAGTTCAGAAACTGTCAAGATAATAACCTTGTCGCTACTAATTTGTTTATAAAACATCATTATCAGGCGGTTTGAGAACTTCTACTTAGTTTGTTAAAAATAAAGATAAAACGATAAATATTGTTCTCTTTAATACCCTTATACAAACATTTGATAAGCACCAATCGTGCGTAGGTACTAAGTAGTTACAGTAAGTAGGTACATATAGCCAGTCCAGCATTATCGTTTGCGGTAAGACCTAGAATTCATTATTACAAAGGTCATTAACCTTAGGGTTAGCTCACACCCAGAAGCGACACGGCAATGCTAGCGATTACGACTGTCGAGAAGTCAAAAACTGGCCAAGTGCGAGTCGGACTCGCGTGCAAAAGGCTCCGAACGAATCCCATCCATAGTTTCGGTGAAAATTGGCTGTGACAGACGGATAGACAGACAGAAAGCCGTCTTGTACTTAAATACTTGTCAAAATGTAGGGAAATTAGAAATGTTTTGATAGTTTGCAACGGCGATACGAGTGCGAAAGCTCCTTTAAATCATAAGTTATTTTTATGTAAACTCATATCCGCAGAAATGTATTGTTATTATTTTAATGTAGGATAGACCGAAATAGAAATGCAAACTGAATGCCTATGGTATATTATTTTCCTGCAGTGAGTCATAAACCGATTCGCGATTCTGTGTGAGCTGGCCTTTAAATCATAAGTTATTTTTATGTAAACTATGAATCATTCAATGATAGTAATGCTCTCATCCGCAGAAATGTATTGTTATTATTTTAATGTAGGATAGACCGAAATAGAAATGCAAACTGAATGCCTATGGTATATTATTTTCCTGCAGTGAGTCATAAACCGATTCGCGATTCTGTGTAAGCTGGCCTTTAAATCATAAGTTATTTTTATGTAAACTATGAATCATTCAATGATAGTAATGCTCTCATCCGCAGAAATGTATTGTTATTATTTTAATGTAGGATAGACCGAAATAGAAATGCAAACTGAATGCCTATGGTATATTATTTTCCTGCAGTGAGTCATAAACCGATTGTCATAGTTCGTTCGCCGTGACAGTCGAAAATAGTCCCACAGGAACATAACACCGAGATAATAAGACTTCTCTTAATGGGAGAAGACTTTAATCAGGCCATTGTCTGTCTTCCTGAGATAAGCAATAGCTGCCACACCCCGAGGCGAGGTCAGTCCCTGGATGAGTAAAAATCTAGTGCGTATCGAGATCTCTCAAGCCCTCTCCATGCTTGGTAAGCTCGCTAAGCCGTTGGTTCCACAACCAGTCTTACCTGTGAATATTGTGTTACCCAGTAATTACTGGGGAATAACCCTGTTGGGTTGTGGAGAATAAAAGAAAGTAAAAAAAAAAACAAAAGATATTAATTGTCACAGAACTGACATGCAAACCACATTATAAACCTAATCGAGAATTCTTTAACGATAGTATTAGTTAACGTGTGTGAATATACGTGGTGAATATAATAATTTTTTTAATACCATAGTAAAAAATGTATTATATTCACCATATTTCTCTTTATTCATTTGACTGTACATGCAAATTTCCATTTTTAAATATTTCTTAACAATAAAACAGTAAAAAACATATTTAAAATATATAAAGCAGTAGTCCGCCAGTGTCGGGGGCAGGCTACCGGTAGTTAGGGCTCCAGAGAAAGAAACCTCCTCACAATGCGAGCCGTATCGAGGACCTTCTGTATCAGACCCTTTATCCAACCGCATGACGCCAGCTTCGACAGATGGTCGTCGAAGCTTTTGGCCATCTGGTCATATTTTATTATTAAGACAGGTAGTCATTCTATCTAACGCACTGGCATTCACTTGCATCCACTTAGATTAGAAGCCAAGACAATATAGTTGGAAAAAGGTCATGTAAATTGACAAAAAGAACGAGACATTAGGGTCGTTACTAAAAACCGACATTCAAGTCCGCAGTTCATTCCATTTGACGTTGTACAAAAAGCGATTCAACACCGATTCGAAATTCAAAAACCCAGCATCATGGCGGCTCCAACGGTCCGATGCGGTCGGATTGATAAGACGGTGGACCGCAAGCACTTACGTTTTATTTTATAGATATTTATTGAGGTCCCTTTAAAAGTATTAGGGCAGACCCTTAGGTTGTTACAATTGGTTCCGTATGGTAATTGCAAGGGCAGCCGTGACTACGAATATAGGTCGCAGGGCGTAAAAATTGAATGGCTTCGTTTTTTTTTTGTTTTCAATGTGCGTTTGATGTTTGACCTCGTTTTCCGGAGAGAAAACTGGCTTTTATTGTACAGTACAGTGTACCAGATGTTTTTTTTTTTATGGTGATAGTGATGATCCGACCGATTTCGACCAAGGCGACTGCTTCAGCTCCGCTGTAGTTGTCGTTCGAGAGCTTGCATGTGGCTTTAGTAACCAATTTTTTTTTTTTAATAATGTGTTTTGAAATCAGTATGCCGATTCTACTCATATTTAAGTACTTATCGTTTGCATTCGCATCTCAGATGCAATCTGTCAAAAAAGGATGGAAATTGAGGCTTTGTGTTAAAATTAGTTGAATTGGCACTTAGGACAACCTGGAATGTTCCACCAATATGAACGTCAAGTAAGAAAATTCTAAAAGTATGTGGTTACTACGATGAATCTGCCTAGTCTTTACATATTTTTTTCTATATTTGCTTGGGTTGACTTCCAATCTGAACAGCTGAGTACCAGTATTTTACAAGAAACGCCTGTGTATCCGACATCCACAACCAGTAATCCCGCAGTTACGGGGTAACACGAAACTCCTTGGCGTCTTTCTTGTTTCTGACTACCCGTTGCGACTATCAAAGATGTTCGAATGACAGCCAGGACCGACTTTATGTAAACTCTCGGTATGTCATGGTGGAACGGAAAAACCTTGGCAAGAGTTCCTTACCCCCGAAAACCGTCCTTTTCCTAATCGCAAATCGAAAATTACAAACGGCCACCCTCCATTCCTTTCAAAAGTAAGGATTTTGCTTCCTTTAAAGATCTGGTTATTAAGAAAATATATAATCATCACCTTTACAGTCGCATATAAAACAATAATTGTCCAAGAAAATTTAGTTTACCGCAAATGAAATTCTTTGGTCATAAAACTTGAATGTCTTTGTTTCATAGTTTGGCCAATGAAATGTTGGGCCAACCTTTTGTCGTGGTTCCGATGGCGTGATGTTTGCATGTCACTCGAATGAGTCCGTATCGATTTGAGACGTGTTTGCGGTTAAAGCGATGTTTGTTCAAGTTCACAGTTCAATATTGGTACTTTAATGTAACAATAAAACGCTTTACTAATAGGTGACACTGTTTGCTCACACTAATTGCTTGGCACTTTCTTGGAATTCTACGTTGGCCTTTTTAGTAATATTTTCTCAAACAATCTGTTAAATAAAGCTATTACCATTACAGAAAGTATTTATTTTGCACTGACATAATACAGCAGAAGACAGGAGAGAAAAAATACATTCAATTAAATTACTATTATATTAAATTGCTGTGCCCTACAGGATCCATGTGGGCTTGTAAAACTATTATTAAGATCTTGTAAAAAACAAAAAAAAATCAATAAAGATTTGAATTGAATTAAATTGAGAACCTCCTCCTTTTTTAAAGTCGGTTAACAAATAAAGCAAGGCAAGCAGAGGTGACAATTAAGAAAGTTACAATTACTAATTTTGCCAATCTATTTAAGACCTATAGAGTATTTAACTTAGTCCGTCTATATATATCCTTATAGGGTATTTAACTTAGTCCGTCTATATAATTATAACCTAATAGGGTATTTAACTTAGTCCGTCAGACAAATTTTCAAAAAATATTGGATACCTGTTTTTTTATTTGTCACGTAAACAAAAAATGAAGACGATACAGTGCGTTGAAAACTCGCGTGACGTCACTAACCATTACACTTTTTACAGGAAAGTGACGCTACAAGACTCTACTCCTTATATTATTGCGTTTTATCTTCGTATTTTTTATTGATTTAATAAAATGAAAACTATGTATCCAATATTTTTCGATAATCTAACTGATGGACTAAATAGAATCATATTTTTTTAACCCAGGCAACATCCCTATTATACTAAGCATACATTACCAAATCCGTCAACTCATCAACCAACCGATCGACCAACAATTCCTACAACTTTGTCGCATATGCGTAGGCTTGCGCTAACCGTTAGGGCCTAAGGAATTGTATGAGATAATTGCTCCCGTTCTTACTACCGACATAAATCTGGTAGGCGGCCCCCGCTAACTGTGTCACAGAGTAGAGAGGTACAGAAGGACAGGTTTATTCAACGTGCGAACATATAGGTACTGTAAACGCCCCAAAGATCATTGTGTCCAAAAAATTTGGTGCATGTGGAAATATACTAGGGTTATCTTTTTTATTTATTTTATTCTTTATTGTACCACGTATGACAAGCATAGGATAAAAGAAATGGTATCAAAAGACCTTTTATTTTCAAGGTGTGTCGGGTCGACGTGTCAGGGTAGATACGGACCGTGGTCAGGGTCAGAACTGTTTTGTACCGCCCAATATATTTATGCGTGCTTATTATGTAAGGCTATGTATATCAGAACAAACGAGGGTATTAATCGTGATTTCCAAGCCGTTATAATGAAAAATATTTGATAGTGCCTTGAGTCCGTTAAATTGGAAAATTCAATCATCATCACAGACACAAAAATAAATATATGGTAATAGCGGTCAACATCAAACAAATGCCAGTCGCGATTGCGCTGGCCCTCGCTGTACGTAGACACGTGTAATCAACCGATCAGCTCAGCCTGTCATAGTCTATTGCTAGACAAAAGCTTGACCCAAGCTATACCTAACACGCGCTTCGATCCGGACGCCTTTTTAAGACCACAGCTGGACATAGTCGCCACGCTTGGCAGGCGGGTTGGCGATCGCAGTGCAGCTGTTGCAATGCACAGAGAACGCTGCTGCCCATTCTTTGGTGAGTCCCTTAGTCGCCTTTTACGACACCCACGGGAAGTAATGGGATGACACACATAACAACCTGTAAATGGTCTATTTGTTTATTTTTGAAGGGAAAACTTTTTTAGCGTCGTTGTACACTTTTTGGGGTGGGTAAAAAATGTTAAACCTGATCGAAAATTCGTAAGACGGAGGGTAAATTCAGAAGTGTTAAATTTTTAATGTAATATAAAATGTCATGTTTGTGTACGATAGCGCAATAAATTAAAATTGTATTTTACTATATAAATGATAGTACTTTTATACTGATAATTAAAGCAATTCGTGCAAAATTATTCCCTAACCATTCCAAAATATCAAAAATGCACAACGTTAATGTTCAAGTTTTTACTTTTGCCGGCACTCCCGGAGCGCAAAGCCGTTGTGTTTTTTTTTAATTTTTATTGAGCTAGCCTTCTGTTCGTCTATCTACTCTATGGCAACGTTCTCCCAGAAGGACAATGAAGGCTTGAAAGCTTACAACCAAGATACTGTTTTTCGTTGATAATATTTCGTGGACTGCTTTGTTAGAATATTATTATAACAGTAACTGTGATAGAGGTAGACAGGTCCGTTCCGCTGCGTATTTAAATGGTATTTTGTAAGTTTAGTGAAGAAGCTTGATAATGTAGATAGGTATATCTTAACGTGATAAATGGACGCCTTGCGACGTCAGCCTTGCTTTTGATAAAATAAAGTTTTGTAAAGGGGTAAGGTCAACGATATTTAGGTTTACACATAAATTATAAAATCAAGTTTTTTTTAACGTCTTCAAAAGGAAGAGGAACCGATTTAATAAAATATTTTTTCAAGTGAAAGCGTTCCGATTGGTCCCATAGAAATTCTATCAAAATCGGTTCTGTAGTTTGGTTTTGAAATCAAAATAGCTGGAAAAACTATACGAGTATCATCCAAGTAAACGAAATTTCATATTTTTATATGTTTACTTAAATATATATATATATAAATACTATATACGCGGAGGAAGTCGGTGATTAAAGTTATTTAATACTTTGTAGTGTTTTTTTTTATTTGGAAGTCGGATGTATTTTTTTGTAAAAAAGATTTTTATGCTTGGTTTTCTTTTAAACTCAAGATTTATTAAAGGTACAAATCACACATCATCATCATCTGCCTAGCCTTTTCCCAACCATATTGGGGTCGGCTTCCAGTCAAACCGGATTCAGCTGAATACCAGTATTTTACGTGGCTGCCTACGAGATCTCCACAACCCATTTACTCGGTAACGGTATTCTTTGGCAAGACTGATGTCAGATTTTCTGGTTTCTGACTTCTGTAACGACTGCCAAAGATCTACAAATGACAGCCGGGACCGACGTCTTAACGTGCTTTCCGAGGCACGGAGAAGTCTCGATATGTTAAGATGGTCACCCATCCACAGACCAATATCGGCAAGCGTTGCTTAACCTTGAAGATCGAACGGTGCGGGCTGTTATTATTTAGCCACGAGCTCCTCATACAAATCACACACAATCTTTTTTAAATGTTATTATTTTTTCTTATTGTTGGTGAAAACGTATAATAACAGTTAAAAAATATTTTTTAACTATCAGGTATAAAACAAGGATAACACTTTGTTTTCCGGCCATCCATCTGTCTGTCGCCATAAAAAATGAGGCCATTCATGCGACATACATATATGTAAGTTTTGAATGGCGGCACAAGTACGAAAGGTAACAAAACCTTTCACCTTCATTTCTAGTAACAGGAAATGTTGAACATGACAAGAAAATAACATTAAATGTAATAAGTATCGAAAGCATGTATTCTGTTAACGTTCCTCGAGATTTTCCTCATAATATTGACGTTGAAAA
Organism: Mamestra brassicae; assembly: GCA_905163435.1. NCBI lineage: Eukaryota > Metazoa > Arthropoda > Insecta > Lepidoptera > Noctuidae > Mamestra > Mamestra brassicae. Next base: position 14,525,834 of record LR991006.1, on the reverse strand, counting down.
TACAGAGTTAATTTCTTTTCATCTTTTGATAAAAGAAAAAATCGGAAAAAAATGATCGATGAGATTTGCGGGGAAAGTAGGGCGCTTTATCCTACCTTGTATCATTAAAAAAGAACACAGGAATAATCTTGAAAAGATGGGCAGTAGCGTCCCTCTGTCTGTTATAAAAGCGACTAAGTTATCAGGAGGCCGAAGAAACGTCATTGGTTTGCGTGAATGGTTTTTTTTTTTTTAACAAGCTTTGGATTGTGTTTTACTCTTTAAGCCAAAGGACTTGAAGAGTAACCAATAAAATCGTGTCAAATGAAAACGTTTAATACCCATATTAAGGGGGGTTGAAAAAAATGCGATCCGCCATCTTGTAGCCGCGACCATATTGAATTTAGTGTGATGATGCTAACTTTATCGTTTTTTGCTCTTCAAGCCCTTTCATGAGAAGAGTAATGACTTTTTCTTTCGAGAGGCAGAGATAGCACTTTAAGTCATCTATAATGACTTAAAAGTGCTGTCTCTGTCTCTCGCTATCTTGCGTACGCGTATTATTAGTATGTATTATGAAAATTGGTCTATTCCAATTATATTAAAAAAACACTATAAAGTATAAATAACTTTAATTTCGGAAGTCGGTGTTAAAATACGAAGTAACAACCAAAAACACTAACTTCCGAATTACGAACACTTTCAAAGAAAAAGTACTAACTTAAATATTCAGTTAACAAACAAACAAAACAGTTTTCAAATATGACCTCAATCTTACTAAATTATAGCACAAACCGCCCCAAATTCAGAATAGCAAATAGCAAGACATTAACCAGTGTCTTTGATAATTAACTGAACGGCAACGAAGGACCAAAGATCAAAGGAGCCCTAAATGCTGATTACGGAACCATGGGCACGTCACGTTCCCTTTGAAATCACTCTCTCAATGACTTCTCATGGGCAATCACCGCAAGCATAACTTGAACTCGTCTGGTCATCAAATGACTGAATTAAGAAAGTAAAAAAAATTACGTCTCGATAATATATCGGAACTGGAATAAGAAATTTATATGCGGAACAAGGTTTGATCGAAGGATCCTCCCTTAATAGAAAAGGGAGGATTCTTCGAGCAGACAGGTGCTGTGTCTGGTGGGCAACTGCCCAATGGTTGGTATTTGAGCTGTTGTCGCACGAAAAACTTTGATACTGCGATGTAGGATTCATGCGACGTCAGATCTTTAATTCACAGGTATAGAAGCTGCTATAAATTAAAATTATTCTTAAAAATGAAAAATTTTGATATTCGCTTTTCGCCAATTCTAAAAAATTCTAAACAAAAAAAAACTGTACAGGTTTGATGGACATGTAGGTAACCCATCATGTCAAGTTGTAAACGAAATAAAATAAAATAGATATCATTAGTAATTTCACTACATCCGGTTTAACATGCTTCCCAAGGCACGGAGGAATTTAGGCATTTGAGTATCCACTCACCCATCCACAGACCGACCTCGGCAAGCATTGCTTAACCTTGAAGACCAACCCACGCGGTTGTTATTATTTAGCCACGAGTTCCTCTTTTTTACTTATTTTGCAAATAGAGAAACAATTTTCTTTCGTATCAATAAAGCAGTTCAAACAATCAAGGTTAAACTTTAACGAGGTCAAAAGAGCTTAACTCAGCATATTGCTACGACAGTCGACGACGTTCAGGGTTCAAGTAAGACTGGTCGTAAGCCATTGTTAGTTAAGCAAATTAATTAACGACTGAAAAGCGTCGAAAGGCGTGTTTAAATATAATTTGAATAGTAATTGGTTTGTTTGAAGGATGTGAAGATAGATGCGACTTAATTGGATGAGAGTTTTAGCGTCAATGTAGATAATACTTATCTTGAAAAAGCAAGCATCGTTAAAAACCCAGAATTTAGTTATTCAGAAAAAAGACACACAAAGCATACAGGCTGAGTGCGTCGCCGAAATACGGAGACAAACAATTGGGATACCGGATTTACTCACAGATATCCTGAACACACTAGAAGGATCGATCTGCTTCTGGAAGGAGGTTGGCTGTTTATAATGACGGCCGCCATGGATCACGCACACTGGTGCAACATCAGTACTATAGTAGGCGCCAGATAATCGTGGAATAACGGTCATTGACCTACAATTATTGACATTTTTAATTTGAAAAACGGAATTAATGACACAAAGCTGTCCCGAATCATCATCTCTCGTGATCCTTAACATTGTCTAATAATGAAAAACGATTCATATTTAATTGTTCAGGTACCTATGAACAGTTATTAGGGAAAGGTCAATGTACTTTATTCCACATTTATCTGGCGCCTACTATAGGTGCGGAAACCATACCCAATAGATAAATAGATACAGGATGAATGTGTCAAGTGAGCGAGGATATTTACAAAAATCCAATGTTGCAGTTCAGTTTTGGTTTAACAAATTCGGACCCGAGACTTGAAACATTCACCCAATCGTTATAGGCTGAATCTTTCAAGTCATCCTGAAGACACACGAGGCTCTTTGGCCTTGTTCAAATTCAAGTCATAAAATCATCTCAGTAACAATCAAAAACAATTCTATACTAATATTATTATATAAAGAGGGATCTCTGGATCTACTGAACCGATTTTGAAAATTGTTTTATGCATGAGGAATGCTATAGGCTATACGGGAACGGGACATTCCTATGGGAATGGGAAAGAACGGGATATGCGCGTACGAAGTCGCATGCAACAGCTAGTCAGATATATTTTTGATAGTTTGCGACTGCGGAGTGAGCGCGAAGGCTTCTTAAAAATGCGAGAATTACCTCTCTGAACGTATTTGCTGGGAAAATACGGCCAAAGATTTAACAGGACAAAGAGGTTTGTAAGGAGAAAGGAGAGACTTTTTTTCAGTAGTGAGTCAACATTTTAGAAAAACAAAAAAATATGGTACAGTCAGCGACAAAATTCGATGAGCATCTAAAACTTCCAAAAGCCGTCAACACTTTAAAACAACAAAAGTCACTGAATAGCTTTAGCCACAAAATGCGATGTGACTATTGATGTTTTAGGATTTGATGACTTCTATTAATTTGTACTTGTTCATCGAATATTGTCGCTGACTGTACAACCTAACAAAAATAATGACAAATGGCAGTACACTTACGTCACCCGTCAATCTCAGAAAAATGGCCGCCTTTATACAAGTGTAAAAATATAACAAGTTTATACAATATTCACTTAGCCGAGGCCGTAGTCCCTTTACGTGGGTACACAAAGGCCCAAACTCCGGCCATGATACACTAAGACCCAAGAGACATTTAGTAACTTTTTGCAGCGATCCCCTAGGTACAGTCCGGTACAGAAACTGTTTAATTCCCCGAAGAGCTCCGAAGTTTGACGAAGTTGCCCGAAGTCAAAGTTTGCTTCGTTAGTTTTGGCACTGGATACTTTTGTGTTTAGTTTGTATGTGATGTTTTTGTGTTGTATTGTTAATGTTAGTGTTTGTGTTATATGGTTGTTAGTTCGTACTAAATTATAGGATACAATAAACCTCTGCGGGAAAGTTTTATTGACCCAAAATATCTGCCTGTAATTTTATAATTGTCTCGGTTTAAGGTAAAAGATTGTCTGAACGTCTGACCAGTCCTTCCAAGTAACGTTATCCAGTAACTGTATTGTGTAGGTCTGATCACTCCATGTAAAATACTGTGGATATTCAATTGATTCCGGCTAAATTGGACGCCCAATGTCATACTCACTCCAATGTCATGCACACTCCAATGTCATACCCACTCCAATGTCATACACACTCCAATGTCATACCCACTCCAATGTCATAGTCACTCCAATGTTATACCCACTCCAATGTCATACACACTCCAATGTCATACCTATACAATGTCATACACACTCCAATGTCATACCCACTCCAATGTCATACTCACTTCAATGTCATACTCACTCCAATGTCATGTTTACTTCAATGTCATATAAATAAAGTCAATGTTTTTAATACGTTCAGTTGTCAAATCGTAGCCCAGGTGATTGAAAATCTAAACAAAAACATTTGGAAACAAAGCTAATTTTCGATAAGTCTTATCGGAAATTGGCTTTAATTTTCATACAAATCATAAAATTCGTATGATTTTCCAAGGCTTAATTTAATTCTGCATAATATAGATTACTAACATGACAGCTCTTTGTTATGTACTCCCAAAATTCACATAATCGATGGCTTCATTAAAAATACAAGCAACACAAATTTTAGGACATCCATATTCTCTACTAATGTTAAAAATTTGACTCTGTTGATTCTGGTGTTTGTTCGTCAATCACATCTCAACGGCTGAATGGATTTGTATGAAACTTGGGACAAGGGTAGACCATGGCCTGCACAAATTCTTGCGATCGCTCGCATGTTCTTTAATTTTTTCACATCAATAGAATTCTTTTCGTGCCGCGAAAACGAATTTTTAAACATGTGAAGCAAACCATCTGGAATAACTTTTGATTGTGAAAGTAAATTCGATTTTTTGTCTTATTCAACTGGATGCGACATACTATTTAGGTAGGACTTTTTCGTGTCGAACCTTAGTGTAGTGTCGTTATATTTCCCATGAAATCATTTTCAATTTTCACGTGGGCAAAACACTGGCACAATATAGTGTTATATGATTATAGGTAGGTACGTAGGAACGTGATATATCATCTCCTGATTAGGCCATATCGTTTGTCTGTTACTCTGTATTATTACACCTATAACAATCCTTCAGCAGAATTAGATTAGAACCACTACGAATGAAACTCGTGGTTTTCTCACTTGTGATTGGTCAAAGTGAGTTAGAGATACGGTCGAGTTATTTATATCTTCGTAAGTTTCAAATTATTTTTAACCATATAATTCTTTTTGAAGTTAGTTTTATTTGGTTACATTTAGCGAATGAAAACTCGAATTAATTAATCTCATTAAGTAATGTTGTTGATAGTTCCGTACGCAAAGGTGACCAACGGAACCCTATTATTAAGCTTCCGCTGTCCGTTCGTCTCTGAAGCAGTTCTCAAGAACTGTAATAGAAAGACAGTTTGAATTCATTAAGTGTCTAATTCTATAGTGGCTTTAACAACAAATAATAAAATTAAATTACGTTCACTGAAAACCGTAGCCTTGCGTGAATTCTACTTCTGCGAAGCAGTAGTGCTAGCAAAAGAAGAGGTGGACTGCGTGAGGAAGCGGCAAACCTCACGCCCAGAACACCTCAGCCGCCGCAACAGAAGGAGACGCCTCGGGCGTCGGGAGTCGCAGGGCGATTCCCGGCTCCCGTAGGCCCATGTTTACAGAATTGATCGGCAGGCCCGGGTCGACGGCGCGTTGCGTTCCACGCGCGCCTCAAAGAGATGTCAGAATAGTAGACGGAGCCCGCTAGGGCCTGTTGCGGATGGGCTTTAATCAGTAAGAGTCTGACACTCCCTGCTGCTGCTCATTTAATGATTTCCCATCTTTAAAAAACCTTATGCCCTAGAAGAAAAGTAATTTTTACGGGGGACTCCAGTCCAGCAATGAACGTCTTTCGGCTGAAATGATAATGATGAATGTGCAAAACCGAGGGACAGATTCTGTTAGCCATATATTTGACGAATGCACGACAATACTTCGAGTAAAACCAATAGTAATACCACCGTTTCTCTTTGTTTGCGTCCCCTGTTTATATAACGAATAAGTCTATTTACTTGGGATTAGGTCGAAAACTATGCGATAATTTGCCATGTTACGGCTGTTGACGTCATAACACAAATAGAAAGAGGTAATATCGGGTTAATATACGTCATTATGTTCAACCGAATGTTGAGGAGTGTGATGAAGGGTTTCGCAATGCGAATGGGATATTATAGAAGCCTATTGGACGCAAATCGATTTGAAATTATAGGGCTTTTGGATATTATTCTGTTTTTTTATGCTTGGTATTATTTTACGTTGTCAGAAGACTGAATGATTGAATCACAAAGTTACTGCTCATTATCGTGGTTAAGAATTTACTGGTTTCGTTGCGATTAACCTCGTCGGTTTCGCATTCAGTGCTATGATTACCTTCACAAAATAAGAGGTTGTTTTATCAAAGTAACCTAATTTTAATTTCATATTATATTTTTTCTTAACCACACTAGAAAAACCATAAGCTATTAAAAAATCCAAATTAAATAAAGAAAGAAAACATTTTTTATATTTATTTAGTACGTACAAACAAATACAATGTAGGAACAAGGATAAGGAAAGTTAATTGTAAAACAATAACTTGGTGAGCATACTGCGCCAAGCTGCGTCAAATAGGTAGGTCCAGTTCAGCAAAATTCTAGACAACTATACCTACGTTGCCTAATGCTGGTAAAACATACGAGAGTGAGTCCAAAAAGCAATTCCTAAACTACATAAAACACGTAGACTGATGTCAAGTAGATTGTAAAACTCCTAATATTCTCACCGAAATAATTTTACAAAGGATACTTCCTACCGTTGGCATAAAAATCTTTTTACTGTCTAGTGCTTTGGTTGAAATAAAAGTAAAAGCTTACAATTTTGTCGTCGGTACATAAAGCTTGTAAAGAAAGGAGTTTTAGGCTTACTTTCGCGTAGTATTTTACTGTTGGGTATCTTTTCTTTTACGTTTATTTTAGCATGACCTGTTTTACTTACACTTTTCTTAAATTAGTGGTGCTTACTTTTTTCAAGAACATTTTTAGATAATCATGTACCTAAGTGGTGCTAGTTTTACCAGAGCAACAATATTCAAACATAGAATTGAGTTTCAAACTTAATTTTAAATGTAAACAGTATTGACATTGAACGTGGCAATGAAATTCTTTGAGGGGCAACGTTTTTAAAAAAATGCTGCCTGTGTTTTGAGCTTTTAGCTTAAAACTCGTCAAGTTTTTCGGTGGGTTCCTTTTATCCCCTTGTGCCTGCTTTATATTTAAATAGCTTGTATACACTTTGTTATTAACATTGTGTTAAGTTCGGTTTCGGCAAACAAATCTAGTTTCGGCCTTAGTTTCGGTTTCGGCCGCGCCGAATTTCCAGTGGTCGTGAATGATCGTGGTCGTTCGGCCAACTTCGCAGCTAACACGAGCTCGCCCGCCGGCTGAGTTCGCCGCCGTCCGTCGTTAATCGTAATATTATTCATGACATAAAAAATAAAAAAATATATTTGTTACGTACTTGAATGATTGTCTTTTTAATTATTTAACATACAGACAAGTATGTATATGCAAAGAAATGAGTAAAAAAACAATAAAATCAGTATAAAATACAAATTTAAACATGTGCATGTAAGTTTTGGTTTCGGTTTTCGACTAAAATACCTGTTTCATTCGGATACCAGTATTTATCGTAAATAAAGAACAGTACTGTAAAAATATCTCGGACATTATGAATTTAAATTCATGCGTCCTTCCTAAAAGCATCTGAAACATCACTGACATGGGTGAAAACATTTTTAGAAAACCTGGACGTGTTGTCCAAACTCCAAACCTTCTTCTTTTTCTAAGAAAAACCATTCATCATTATCATCATATCAGCCGAAATACGTCCACTGCTGGACATAGGCCTTCCCAAAGTGTCGCTACAACAACCGGTCTTGTGCGTATCCATCGGCTACCCACGACCCTCACCAGGTCATGGGTCCATCTTGTGGGAGGCCTTCCAACGCTGCGTCTTCCGGTACGCGGTCGCCACTCCAGAACTTTTCGGCCCCATCGACCATCTGTTCTACGAGCAATGTACCCTGCCCGCTGCCAAGTGGCAGCGGGCAGGGTACAGGGTATTTTTCGGGCTATGTCGGTAACCTTGGTTCTCTGGCGAATATCGCCATTACTACAAGAAAAACCCTTATAGTACAACAATTCCATGCTCAGAGCAAAATTCTTTTCTATGTACAGTCAATAGGACGTACTTCAACCCCCTTTTAAATGCCTTTCTCTTATAATTTGTTCCTCCGTCCACATTAAACATAACTTTCGTCCACGTAATACAAAATTAACTCTTCTTCTGTTTGATCAACTGAAATAACAGCTTATCGTAGCCCGTTTTGCCCTTTTAGTCTCGATAAGTCAAACACTGCTTTCTTCACCGTATTCGTTAAATCCCTTCGTCAGCAAAAGGTGCTTTCCCGGACGTTATCTGGAAAAAACGTGGATGATACGGAAACAGGTTTTTAAGCAACTTCAAACTGTCGGTTTAAGCTCTTAATGATCCAATTTGCAAAGCATTTCGCCAGCAAATACCGCCTTAAGTGGGGCCATGAAGTCAGCGAGTTTACGAGCGAATGCTGTGTTGAATTTAAGTGGGTTTTTTCGTCCAATATCTTAGTTTACGATGTTTGTGACGGTTCACGACGTTTATAAGGGCTGTTCGTGTTATTGACTTGACCATTTTAAGTTCACGGGCAATAGTAAAATCTTGGGATTGTTCTAGAAATTATATGGACAAAGGATATCTATAAAAAATGCATAAAATAAAATAAATTTGTTACATTTTTTTCCAACCAGCAGCAAAGGAGCATTGAACATAAAAAATAATCAAATAAAAGGCGTTTGCTGTCACCAAAAACAATTGGATTTGGTTCCTTAGATGAACTAAATTAAACTAAGCCTAAACTCACACAATTCGATTATTATTCTATCAAGCTTTTGTTAACAGTTTAGACAAACTTTCTTTTGAATAAACCTACAATAACTAATCAGTTGTTTTATTACAAGACACACTGTTAATTTCATTTTCAGTCTTAACTGATAAACTTATCTGTCAAATACTTATACTGTTTGTTTTGTGCTTTTTCCAATTTTTATAGACTGTTAATTGAAAATGGAACCTCTGTGGTTCTTGTATCCTGATCTATATTTCACTGCGTCCTTACAAGCAATTTTAACAAATACTTAATTGTACAAGTAAAACATGTATCACAAACAAATTAAAATACAAACGCATTTCCTAAATTAATATTTTTCCATTTTTCCGATGCAGTAGTGGTTTTCATGGCCCCCATCGAAGGATTACAGGGACGTCGTCGACTCGTTCACGGCAAATTCGTTTATTTCTCCTTTTTTCTCTCGAAACTTAATCCCTGTAATATCGCGGGTGTAAGCAGGCACCTACTTAAACAGCCTTCGTAATGGCTGCCACGTTCCCGGCAAAATTAATTTTAATGAGAAGCCTACAACGAAACTGGATTAAGCAACAAAAAGTTTTTATTTATTTTGTGTTGCCATTAGACTTAATTTAATGATATGGGGTTGCCCTATTTTTAGGGTCTGCAATGAAATTATTTTTTCATGGCTGTTTTAGTGGTCCGTGTTTATTTTTTGGAAATACGTTTATGCTGCATTTTAGGCGTTCGAATGTATTTTTCGGATATAAAATATGAAGTTATGGCCGCTGGAAAAGGGTATTAATTAGGGGAAACGTAAACCTTCCTAATGGGGTGGGAAGGAAATATTATAAGGGTACTTTAAAGGGTAAATGCACCACTACCACCTTAATGTTAGTTGTTTTATTTTCGCTTTATATGTATACTCGGCTTATGGTCTCTTGACAGTTAAAATTGCTATGAAGTAAATTTAAACACTTTTCACGAGCATAGAATTAAACAGATCAGGGGCTCTACTTAAAACCGGATACGGAGCAACAAAAGACGAAAACATTATATTTTTCACATGACAGAATCATGATAACATTATCAATTCGTAGCACGGCCCCAGCTCGTTTCGATAATACCGACAACTATTATTCTCTGTGTAGTTCTGTACGGTGTCGGACGTAAAAGAATAGCACCATCCCATCACTTCCCGTGGGTGTCGTAAGAGGCGACTAAGGGACTCACCAGAGAATGGGCAGCAGCATTCTCTGTGCATTGCAACAGCTACACTGCGATCGCCAACCCGCCTGTCAAGCGTGGCGATTATGGCAAACCTCCCCTTTGGGGGAGGCCTATGCCCAGCAATGGACGTCATTCGGCTGATGATGATGATGATGATGATGATGACAACTATGAATAAAAAATCATAACCCTTCCTTTTGGATTTGCCGTAGTCGGGCATAAAAGACTCTCTCAAGCTAATATGAAAAAAGAGTTAGATTAACCTGTAAAAATTTGTTTGTAAATTACATTAATAACTCAATATGAGTGATTTCTACATTTCAAAAGTTAATTACTTTAAGCTTGTAAAACTTCAGTGAGGCCAGGTGATACTATGACCTGCTAATGCCATCCAATTCCGACAATGTAAAAGGGATAGTGCTCGCTATGTGTTCGCTATGTATAACTCCGTCTCTCTCTTAGAGTGGAATCATGATCGTTTAAGACTTCATAGTAGGGCCTCAGGTATCTACATATGTATATTATAAACGTAAAAAGTGAAACGAAACGGATCTGCTAATTAATTTACTCACTTAACTTCACATTTCACGAAATATCCGGTTGTTTCATATAAAAATTCTATTTACCCAGCCATGGTGTAGTTTCCCCAAAACATTATGAGTTCTAAAGAAAATTAATCGTCCATTGAAACAAAAATAAAAGGGGGACATTCCTACAGGGACATTCTAATTTCAAAGACAGAAAAAATAAAAACGTTACGACTTTGGGTAAAAGGCCTTTTGCCGATGTAATAATTCAAAATGTAGGGAAAAAAGAACGTCCGTCCGGACTCTTTGAAGTGGCCGACCACGGCCCATTGTTTGTGGGTGTGACGTAACAAAATGAATTTGTTAAAAAAAAAACAATTTGTTTCAGTACAAAGGTTTTTTGTAGTTATTTTTAATAATTTTGCTGTTTCCACGCGTTTTGGTAATTATTAGGAAAATAATTTGTTTTGCTAAATTAAAACATGTTTATTTACCGTGCTTCTTTTAAAGAGAATTTTATTTTAAATTTAACGCGTCTATCTATTATTTTGTTTGACGTTAAATAAATTAAAATAAATTGGAGTAATCAATCAACACAGCTAATGGGCAGCCAACAACACGGAGAAGAATGTTGAACGGTTCTAGTCTAAAATTACTTAGTTTTGCTTTGTTACATGTTTTTATGTGGTATATTTTTTACAGTCACGTATTTTATCTGAAGAATTCATTTATTGCAGTTTCTTACAACTTTCTATATAAAAGCTGCTATACCAGACATGTATATTGACCCTTTCCTAACGGACTATGTATATTTTTAGAAATATATAACATAAACTGTACCAATTTACTGTGAGGTGTTATGATATTATACAATAATACTATTTCTAAAATCTAGACTTATAAGTACCGTCAGGGACTTCTGGAATCGTAATTTAACGTACTGACAATTTTATTAAGATATTATTTAAAGATAGTGCATAACGATTTTTTCCAGATATGAATATGGTTAATTATAATTTATGAACTAATTCCTCGATATAATATTAAATATTAGCAATTACCCACCTCACTTATTCTATTAAAATAATGATTTTCAAACCGACCTAAGTTGCACTTGCTGAAAGTTGGACAAGTAGTAACTTGTAATATAAAGTAAGTATGTTATTGGCTATTATTTGACGTATGACAAAAGAAACGCTCTGAGTGGTTCGCGCAAAAGTATGTAAAAGGAAGCCCGAACTCAGAACGATCTTAGTATAAAATATATTTGGCTGGAAATTTGGTGATACAAATTTGTACCGTCATTTATTAAAAATTAAATAAAATTAATTAAATAAAAGTAGAAAAATCAATAATAAATCTTTTTTATTCAGACAACATACAGTCCAGTTTGTCAGTAAAACATGAAACTTATAACTAATGTTAGTAGGTTCGCACATCTTAAAAATAAAATCATCATTAATTGGCATTTAACCTCAAAAAATAGGAGAGTAAAAATTCTCCGCTACTGTCCTTAGAATGCTGTTGTTACTAACCCGAATCCTAGTTACTACTGATGCAGTTTTCTGACACCTTTTTTCCAACTGATAAACAAAAAATACATCTGACATGTAAAAATAACGTCTCTATTTTATATCAATTCGAAATTAAAACAAAAAATACCGTCATTTTGTAATCCCACACAAGTTTTTAATGCCAACCCCGGGAAAAGAGGTTAATTAAAAAATAAAATTCGCTAGGCTCAACCAGACTCAACTTTTCTACTTTTGTACTGCCACCCTAATTAATGTTTACTTATTTTATGCTGCGTTTTATTTTTTTCCTTTTAGAATGGCGTCGTGAGTTTTGATATTAGTCATGCTTGCATGGCTAGCAATTATGTTACGAGTAGAATAGGATTTTAAACGAAAATATATTTTTCTGAAAATATATGGCCTGTGAAGTTTTGCCAATTAATTAAAAAAAAACCCTGTATGATTGACTTGACCTGGAGTCAGCAATTACTCAGTAAGCAAGTATGGATACCAAAACTCATATATAGGAAGGTAAAAAAATAGTACAGGCTTGTTTTATTTAACCCTTAAATGCTTGGTGATGGAAATTTCCATAAACAAATTCAATGCCATTTTTCATTTCCACAGAGTCCGAAGGGGTCTTATATCCAAATAAATTGATATGCTTAAAAAGTAAAAATCATGCATTTTAGGGTTAAATATGAAATGCCTTCAGACCCAGTTTCTGGAACGAAAACTATCGCAAGATTAATGTGAAAAATACATATTGTTGTCAGCTACGGTGATTATTCGAATGAATTTTCAACAGCCGATAATATTGCTTGCGTTTTATTCGTGAAGCGACGGTATTTTTTTTCAGAAACCGACGGTAAGTGTAAAAGTAAATTAAACATTGTAGGTTTTGACTAGTTTTCATTGTGAGACCTTGCTTAATAATTTTATTTTATATCTGGACTAGACCAACACAATATTCTCATAATACGCGAGCACCAACCCTTCTACATCTTAGACCAGTAACCCTACAGAACTCAACACATTAAATAAATTATTTATACGTCCGACGGGTACCCGAAATAAGCTTTAAAATTAAGGGTCCCGCCGCTCCAACTTTATGTACATACCCTTACAACAGCCTTCTTGCCGACCATTTAGTGTAAGAATTTTGTCTTTTATAGCTAAACAGCTTTCTCGTAATTTTTCGCTTGACAGATCACTCGCTGCGTTATATTCCCGGAGGGAGTGTGGTGCTTTAAACCCTTGTGAGGCAGTAGACTTGAAAAATAATAGAGTGGTTGGACATTTTTTGTGTGGGTACGGTACCAAATATTTTTTAATGACATCTGAGTATCAGTAAGAGCTCGTGGCTTAAAAATAACAGCCACACGGGTCCATTTTTAAGGTTAAGCAACGCTTGCCAAAGTTGGTCTGTTAATGGATGACCATCTTAACATACCGAGATTCCGCTGTGCCTCGGAAAACACGTTAAGCCGTTGGTCCTGGCTTTCATTTGCAGATCTTGGGCAGTCGTTACGGATTGTTAGAAGCCAGAAAATCTGACATCAGTCTTGCCAAGAAGTACCGTGTTACCCAGTTAATGGGTTGTGGAGGTCTTGTAAGCAGCCGCTCCCCGTATAAAATACTGGTTCTTAGCTGATTTCGGTTTGACTGACCAACCCCAATATAGTTGGGAAAAGGCTAGGCAGATGATGAGTACACCCAAGAGTATTAATGGGCCTCATCAGCAGGCTTAAAGTCACCCAAAGGGCAATGGAGAGGGCAATGCTCGAAGTTTCCTTGCGTGATCGAATAAGGAATAACGATATCCACAAAAAAACCAAGGTTACCGACATAGCCCGTAGGAAACTGAAGTGACAGTGGGCAGGGGACATTGCTCGCAGAACAGATGGTTGATGGGGTCGAAAACTTGTGGGGTGGCGACCGCGTACCGGAAGATGCAGCGTTGGAAGGCCTCCCACAACGTGGATCGATGACTTGGCGAGGGTCGCGGGTAGCCGATGGATGCGAGACGCAAAGGACCGGTTGTTGTGGCGAAACTTGAGGGAGGACTATGTCCAGCAGTGGACGTCTTTCGGATGATATGATGATGGTGATTTTATGTTTTCTTTCTCTATATTTACTTAAACTTACAAACCATGGATAGATAAAAAGAGTATTCTTTAATATAGTCTATACTCCCCAGAAGCAGGCGCTAGTACCACCTCGCTAACTGGCTATAGGCTTATAGCCTAAACAATACTTATCTAAACTCCTCGGGTATTTTAATAAGAATCGACGAAATGTTTGATTTAGAGAGCAATGTCAGTATGTCTTTAGTAAACAGTCAACATAATATTAGTATGTATTTATTTATGTACACACAATATACTTAAAAGAAGGAAATTTTATACAGAGAAAATAGCACAAAGGTACTGCTTATTTCATTAGAAATTTCTTCCAGCAGACCTGCGACAGAAGAGTGGGATAAGATACGTAGACACAGTGTGTAAAGACACACAGAAGGAAAATTAAAATAGACTTTACTTACTTAACTAAATATATGATTTAGTTAAGTTAGTAAAGTCTATTTTAATTTTCCTTCTGTTTTTCCATTCCATTGTTTAATAATAAATATTAATATTTATTAGTATTGTTTAAAACGTTTGTACACTGACAGCCCTAAATCTATCTCCCTTCGTTCAATCCATCCAAAGGTTGTCTGGAAGAGATTGCCTTGTGCGATAAGACCGCTCATTGTGCACTTATTTTATGTATGATTGTCCTGTTCTTATTATGAGGTGTACAATAAAGTATATAATAAATAAATAAACATACAAACAAATATACACAAATATATTAAGCTAATATGTTTAATAATAAAATAATATTTAAAAATATATATATTATCATATATATAATATATACCTAGTGGCTTACAGTGAAGACAGATAATGTTCTTTGACTGCTTTTGTTTTATCAGTATGTATTTCTATCACTGGAATTCTTATTATTTCTTAAATATAGTTAAGCTAAGCTCAATCTAGTTTCTAAAACGCATATCAACATAATCAAGTCCAACCAAACTATATAAAAAATCCCTCAGCACAAAACTTCCATTCCTGTCTATATAATGACACAATATAATTTATTACTTACGCATACCTACATATTTTGCCCTATCGTATCAAATTCCCTAAGGCAAGGTCACTAACAGTCACTTAGATAGCAAACACACCCATTTCCGTGAATTTGTCAAACAATGACCTTGCTACTAAAACAGTGACAAATTACAACTTCCCCATACCTTCCCCCTTTTGTTTCCATTATCCAAAAAACGGCACAAAAATTCGGCCATCTTATTAAAATTCCATGCCGTAGATTCTTTGGGGAATATTAAAATATTTGGAACATCCACTGTAGAAGGGAAAGATAAAATTTCGCCAAGTGTCGGTTTACGGACGAAGTTGGGTCCCGTAGTCATTTATTTATTAAAGATGTTTAATAAATTAGAGAAAGTGCTTGTTGAGGGAAGGACTAACACAATAGTTATTTCTGCCGTAAGATCGAAGGGTCTGTGAAATTACGGTTACCTAATTACACTTAGATACTTGATATACATAGCGTTCGGGGCGCCCACTGTAAGCGCGGCCTGCGGACGGCGAGCATTGGGTGACGTACGGACAGGGCACAGTGACGAAAATGTATGACGTCTGTCCGCGCGCCCGTGACGTTAAATATATTTAGTTCCTTTAACGCTATACATTTTATCTTGTCAGCGCCCTGTCCGCTATGTATATCAAGTCCCTTATATGCGGAACAGGATTGAAAGTCCCGCAACCTCCACTGAAAAGAGAACATCCCATCAGACGGGTTTTGTGTCTGGTGGGCAACTGTCCGATGGTTGCTGTCGGACTGTAGGATTTATGTGACGACAGGTCTTTTTGTAGTTCTTATGTGGTAGCACAAATGGTACGGAGGAGTCCGCGCCTAAAGAATAACAGCCACACGGATGGATGTTCAAGGTTAAGCAACGCTTGCCAAGTTTGGTCTATGAATGGGTGACCCAGTTTCCTCCGTGCCTCAGAAAACACGTGAACCTGTTGGCCCCGGCGTTATTTTTAGATCTTTGGCAGTCGTTACGGATCGTCAAAAGCCAGTAAATTTGACTCGTCTTGCCAAATACTACGTGTTACCCAGTTAATGGGTTGTGGCAGCCGCTCCTCGTAAAATACTGGTATTCAGCTAAATCTGGTTTGACTGGAAGCCGCCCCAATATAGTTGGGAAAAGGCTAGGCTGATGATGATGATGTGGTGGTTTAGATGCCGCTACAAAACTAGGTCGTGATCATCACCCTACCCTTGTCCAACGTTACTTGGGGTGGGTGCAACACGTTTTTTTCTTCCATTCTCCTCTGTCATGGCCACCATTCACCCTCTTTAGTTACATTCCATGAAATGGCCCATCGTCAAAATACACGACACAGCGAAATTATGAGGGTTCTTTAAGTTACGGTACCCTAAAAATCCGGGTCATATGTAAATTTCCTTTAGATTCATTAAATGCATTCGCGTATATTAATGTGGGTCCCAAATCGTATCATTTTTGGATTTTTGTCCTATGCTAATTAGGAATATAACGGAAAGGTCTGATTCTTATCATATTTTAGTAATTATCCTTCGGTTTGCCGCTTATCTGGGGTTTCCTTGTATCAGCTGCTGATCTTTGGGAACGGATTATCTCTCTATCCTACAACGGGCTCGATTATTGTCCTTTTAAATCGGAAACCGAACTTTTGTTTAAAGCCATCGTTCATAGACAGCTACACTTCAACGAAGGTTCAGTTGAAAACCAGCGTCAGGCAACTCCTAGTTATCTGGCATTTTGCTGAACTGGACCTACTTGGCGCAGCCACGGGGCATACAATGTTTTTGTTTTAAAATTAAGTTGTCTTTCATTTGTATCTACAATGTGTGTCTGTGTGTGCCAAATAAACTAGTTTTCTTTCTTTCTTTATATACAAAGAAAAAAATAATTTGCTACTCGCACAGGACAAACAATAAAATCCAATAAATTAATAACTACGCAATAAAAGCTTTTTTTTAAGGATGGGAGATCATCAAATGACTTCTTCCGCTCTGGGTGGAGCGGAAGGGCGTGTCAGACTCTTACTGACTAAAACCCATCCGTGTTCCTTCTTTAGCCTTTTGCGTTCCAGGGTCGCGGTGACTCTTTCGAACAAATTCCGCAACCCTGGCAGGCTCTGGCCCTTGCGGGCCCTGTCTCCTATGCTGACGTCTCTTTGAGGCGCGCGTTAAACACAACAGGCCATCGAAAGCTATAAAAACTAAGAATATAAAAATACCTGTGCGATGCCAAAAAGGCGCCCATCCTAGGATATTCTGCGATACCTATTTAAAAATAAAATAACGCAGCGCTGGTTTATGCTAGGGCCTTTGATGCCACAGACACACTCACGGAACACAGATTTAAAAATAAAGCGTCAGCAGATCTCGTAGTCATAAAAAATTCCTCCCATCATAATTCAATGTTTTATAAAACTTTTTTTTACTTTTCACTATTAAGTTGTGATACTTAATTGACATTCTCATGTGCGCCCCCCCTTCAATGAGTACCGGCGTGATGTTTATGAACTGGTGTAAGCAATACAGACATGCGATTTCAGCAATCCTGATCCATTTGCTATCATTTATTGAAGAGTTCCGTTGCCTATATCCGAAGTTCTTCATCAGATCTTCAACGAATTGAAATTGGACCACTCTGGTAAAATAGTCTTTCAAAAAATACCCCAACCGCTTCAAGTATGCTTTTAAAAATTGATGAGTTCCCTCGATTTCTCCAGGATTCCATCATCAGATCCTGACCTGATGACCATGGGAACACCTTAGAACTTACCCTTTTAAAAAAAAAAATCCAATTCCTTCGAGTAATCGGGAAACATACATAAAAATAAAAAAAGATTCCTATGAACTGAGAACCTCCTCCTTATTTGAAGTCGGTTAAAAACTATGAATATTGTAAAAAAGGCTATATCTTCCAAAATCATATTAATATTTTACTCATGCAATCTACTTCGTTATTCATAAATCGACTCTCAATATTTCGAACAATATCCTAACTCACCTGCTTCAAAACAATGTTCGAACTACCCACATCGGTGAACCGAATAATCTCCCGGGATTTCACAACTACTTGAAAAGTTTTAGTTAAAACGCTCCTAAAGAGCTTGACCCACATAAAGTTCCCGGGAAATATTACAAAGTACCGCCCCGCGATCAACGTTCAAATCTCGAAATTCCCGGAAATAAGTCCCGGATCACGGGATTACCTTACCGACGGATTTTATTGTTCTTTTCCACAATTAGGTACAGGCTTATCCGACTTTACATAAAAGTGAGCCTTGTTTTAATTGTCATGGTTAGAAAAACAGTGGATCAAGTTGATAGGGTACTTTAAAAAATAAGCTCTTGTTTTTTTTTTAAACCGCTCCGGCTTGCAACAGATTTTTTCTACCGTCTAATCTCAAACAGAAACAAAGTATTTCAGCAAAGAAAACATTATTTAATTGGGGAAATCTTATGATTTTCAAAAAAACAAATCTATCTCTAGTAAATTGCTATTGCACCAATTTGCACTAAACGTTTCCAAACGTCTTTTATAATGCGCACAGCAAAGGACTGGAACTTTCTACCTGCGTCTGTGTTTCCGAACGCATACAACTCCAATCTCTTCAAAATTAGAGTGAACAGGCTTCTTTCTTCGCTCCATCGTCGACTTTGTCTCTGTCATCTATAACCTAGACTAGAGTCAAGAGCAAACCAATCTCAAATAAAAAATAAAAATAAACTAAGATTTTGTCCTGACCATTCCAAACACAATAAAAACCTCTGCCAAATAGATCGAGCCGTCTAGTGATACTCCGTCATACATGTGGCCATTGATAGCACGAAAAAAAAGGTCGGTAAGTATAGGAATCCTTTTAAAACAACAATGACAGATTGTTCATTTTTTTAAAAACGAATAAAAAGAAAACTGTAAAAAACCGGTCAAGCGCGAGTCGAACTCGTGCGCCGAGGGTTGCGTACCTACCTATAATACCGCATTAATAAAATTGGTATCATTTTTATTGGTGGCAGGCGACAACTATGTATGTATAGACACCCTTTAATTTTCAGCATTTTTTTTTATTTTTTGGAATTTTTCTTTATAAGACCTAACCAAATTTCGTGATTCGAGGTCAACGGGAACTACCATTTAGGTTTTCGACCCAAAACCTATAGGATACTTCCGGTTGAACTAGAATTGTCAATTTTGGTTAAAAGCAAGGACTTACAGCACAAGTAAAGGAAAAATTCCGAAAAATAAAAAAGTTTAAAATTAGGGTAAATTTTGGTACTTCCAGTTTTCGCGAAAATCTAAATTTGCTCATATCTTTTTATCGTGTTGACTCAGGACCTTGATTTTTATACACCCAATAGGGACTATAGGCCTCAGTATCAGGTATACATTTCAACTTGCTAGGTCCACCCGTTCCTGATAAAATCGGTGGGGACACACGGACAGACAGACGGACGAGAGAGTGATCTTATAAAAGTTCCTTTTTTACCTTTTGAGGTACGGAACTCTAAAAATCAACGCTATTAAGTCCAAACTTGAAGAAAATCTACCAACAAACAAGTAAGATACTCCTTCTAAAGTTGTATCCTTCTTTCTTCTTTTCCAAAATCGTTTCAAAATCACGTGTCCCACTGTCCCCAACCCAACTATTTACTCCGACGTCTAAAACCAGATCTCGACCACATCGTAAACCCACATTGGCATATAAAAGGACAGTAAAACTTTAACAATGTACTCGTTAACGGCGCATTTTAACTGTCTATTAGTTCTAACTATTCTTCTTGATTAGATACTTGACTGGCTTTTATGACGACTGTTAAAAGCGGATTTTGGTAAAGTGTTTCAGGATAGCAGTTAACGGAATGGCTGTGGGTATGAAAGAAATTTAGTGCGGTGTAAGGTACTTACATGACTAAGCAGTTCTCGGTAAAATTTATCTAAGATAACATGTGTACCTATTGGAATTCATCTCATCATCTGCCTAGCCTTTTCCCTACTATATTGGGGTCGGCTTCCAGTGAAACCGGATTCAGCTGAATACAGAACTTTACATGAGGCGGCCGCCTACCAGACCTCAACAACCCATACTGGGTAACACGGTAGTTCTTGGCAAGACTGGAGTCAGAATTTCTGGCTTCTGACAATCCGTAACGGCAGCTAAAGATCTACAAATGACAGCCGGGACCAACGGCTTAGCGTGCTTTCCGAAGTAAAGAGGAAACTCGGTATGTTAAGATGGTCACCCATCCAAAGACTAACCTTGACAAGTGTTGCTTAACTTTGATCGGCCCGTGCGGCTGTTATTCTTTAGCCTATTGGAATTCATCTGAACAAATATAATATCCAGTGAAAATAACTCTGTTTCAGGATTTTTAAGTAAAAATTTTATTCAAATTGGGGTCAGCTTCCACTCTAACCAGATGCAGAGAATTTTGTATGAAAAAAATATTTAATCACAGTTTTCAATTGAAATATCAAATTGATTGATATACCTATCACAATAATACTAAGTATGTAAAATAAAACAGAAAAACCGTTAAAAAATTAACCAAGTAAAAGACTTTTATGAAATCATCATATTTCTTAATCACCTAACAAGAAAGCAATTCAACAAAACGCCGCAAAATTCACAAACCGACTCCAATTGGGACCGCCACAAATCAAATTAAATCTACACTAAAAACTTTTTCGATTCAAAAAGAGACAAAACATGACCTCATTATAACCGCCATCAGACTGGAAAAAAAAAGAATATAACAACTCGAATGTCCGAAAAGCGTCCAAATTCCAAATATGACGTTTTTGCAATCTAACTTTTTGCGTGATCAATCACTTTGTGAAAAGTTGTGCCGCTAAGCTGTCCGGATTATTAAAAATACCTCGGACAGGGCTCGCATTACGTCACGTCAGGAGTATATAAAGGCCACCATTCACTGGACGCATTCAAATAGCCCTGGCTGGAGGCTTTAATATTATATTAAGGCCATCACAGGCAAGCCCGGTTAAGCAGTCGACAACCTTATAGATTGAACTGCGAGACGCCACTCACAAAAAAAAAAATGAATGCATTCAAAGACAAAACATTTATTTCAACTAAACCATCCAAAGGTCATTTTTCATGTTAGCATTACATTTAAAAAAGTTTAATTTACTGTAGTTGTAATTTAACATTCGTGTGTAAAGTAACAATGCTAGTTTCGATTTTGAGCGTCATGTTGCAACGGCTGCCGTATGTGAGGTTCGCTTCTGTAACCGTTGGAACTGTGAATGTTTGTATTGTAACACTGTGTATGAGGCGAGCATGCGAACGTGTAACATCGATTCTGCACACATTATGATCGCCAAATGCAACCTTTAATGTAATATCGTATCTGGTGTGTCCTTGGGAATTTCAACGTCTTCATGATGCCATTGCGAGAAATTGACGGAGCTATACATGACCGATAGCACCATCCCATTTTTGCAACGAAATTTGATGGCATAAATATTTCATAATTCGGCCCCAGAACTCCTACATTACACGCGAACGCTTCTAGTGAATGATCACCTTTATGACGGCCCTCAAACGCGTTGAAATATTTTAGAGTTGTATTTTGGCCAATTGGATAGATTTCAGTATAGGCTAGAGTCAGGTCAGTTTAAAAAGTAAACGAAACACTTAATTATGGCATGTCTGCTTTCCATTCCAGTTAGGGATTTTATGTTAAAACATTTTCAGCGTAGTTACGTGAGAAAATGGCCGAACTTTTCATTGACTGGGTACCTAACCACTTAAATTATTTACAATGTATTTAAAAGCTGGCTATATTGCAACATCGTGCCGTGTTTGTACCTTATTGCTCATAAAATCTTCTCGACTGAGGGACAAACAAAACCACAAAACATTTTATTGATATTAAAAGCATTGTCAAAACAATTTAACAGCTAGTACTTCTCCTGTGATTTCGCCCACGTGAATATACGAATTTCTCATTCTATTTCTCCAACTTATAAACCAAAAGGGGTCGGTTGGTTTAAATAAAAAGGTAAACCTTCATTAGAGCTTTGGGCTATCTCTCTGCTGTACCTGCCTAAGGTATGAAAATCAGCATTTAAACCGGAGACGTCCGTTGCTTTAGATATTGCTAAATATGCCCCAAGCGTCTTCACATGAACCGATCCTGTGTCTCTCGCATCCACCGAATTCCCCTGGCCTTCACCAGGTCATTGGACCTACCTATTGAATAACAAATCAGTTCAGTACTTCAGCCATAAAAATACGTAACAAAACGACATTCTTCGGATACGTTTCCATTGAAGAAGAATACCGACACATCCGCAAAGATCATCAATTTATTTCCGAAATCTGTGACACATAAGTTGAAGAAAAACTTTCTTGATTTCATATAATACACTTACAAAGTATATGATATGAAAGTCCCTGTTATGTGCTGACAAAGTTTCTGAATTCATTTCATACTTTTATACTTGATAACGAAATACGGGAGCAAAGTAAATGTCCTTCAAGGCCTGTGCCCACTGGAGCGTACCAAGGGTTCGGCGACAAAAGTATTTTTGGTACAAACTTTGGTGTTCCTAATTATGTTAGGGAAACTCTTTTTATCTTTGTACGAGAACTCTAGATAATATTTATTCGGGAATCGTTCACGCGTGTGAGTTACTGCCTTTATTTTAGGTTGTTAAGTTTTGTTATTATATTTTGTATAAAATGTTGATGATATTTTATTAAAATAATTCTGTTTTATCAATTGTGAGACATCGCGTTCGACTTAAAGCCCTAGGGAATAAGTAGGCTGGTTTCGTATGCAATCGAATGTATATATATTATTTTTAATGATGGGAAATCATCAAATGACTTCTTTCGCTCTGGGTGGAGTGGAAGGGCGTGTCAGACTCTTACTGACTAAAACCCATCCGTGTTTCTTCTTTAACCCTTTGCGTTCCAGGGCCGCGGTGACTCTTTCGAACAAATTCCGCAACAATCGAATGTATTAGAGAAGGAATTTACGCACAAATCAATCTACTTTGCTTTGTCTCATGTTGAGGTCGGCCTGCAGTGGTAGCCAGATGCAGATATGTACCAGTCTTACGCATGGAGAGACTGCCTATCTGATTTTCACAACTCAGTAACTGAGTAACACGATACGCCTTGACAAGACTAGTGTCAGATTTCTTGGCTCCTGACCACCCGTAACGACTGTCAAAGATTTACAAATGACACCTGCTTAACGTGCTTTCCAAGACACGGAGGTATCTCGGTAATTCGGTATGTTAACATGGTCACCCATCCAAAGACCGACCTAGGCAAACGTTGCTTAACCTTGAAGATCGACCCTTGCGGCTGTTATTATTCACACACCATTGATATACAAATTGATGAGGATTTCAAACTGGACACCATAAACAAACATCGTTTGGGTCGAAACGTGCGTATCTCAGTTTGACTGGCACAAAATACATTCCCGATGGGAATTCTTTGCATATAGCATCAATCTATGCTATATCCAGCCTGGCTGCGAAGCCTTCGCATATAGAATCAAACGGCAAACCATATAGGCGCCTGGATGTTACCAGCGACTGAGTTCGCATACAAATATTGACCCGTTCAATGGTCTGGTAACGAAAAATTCCGCTCATGTACAGTCAGAGAACTTGATTGTTACGTGGATTTATATGCTACACCAATTAATTGTCGTACGTCATACGACTCAATAATGGCAGTCATGATTTAAATTTACGAACTATAATTTTCGTTAACTTATTTATTACATTCTCACAAATGAGTAGGTACTATTAAGTAATTAAATAGGGTAATATAGATACTTTCAGAAATCGACACATTTAAAAAATGTAACTATTATAGTAAAATTTGTTTAAAATTAATAAAATTGGTGGAAATTCACAACACGTCGGTCTAAATGTACTACTACTACGTAACTACAATTTTTTGGTGAAATATAATTTTTACGCAAAAATTTTCAACAAATAATTCTAGAGTTAACTCGTAAATGCCTCTTGGATTTGACAGAATTGTTATTCATTTCACAAAAAAAATAATTGTAGTGACCTTTCGCAACGAGCATAATTATGAACGAAACGTATTTTTGACATGCTTTTATGTTTTGTATTGTGTTTGTCTAATTTTGTTATAAACTGTTTGTGTAATATTTTAATTTACATATTTAATTTAATTGTGACATTGTTTATGTAATTATAATGTGTATATGTTAATTTATTTTATTGTTGTTTATGTGAATGTGATGTGTTTTTATTGATTTTTAATTTTTATATAATGTTGGACAATGTCTGAAATAAAAAAAATAACAACCCTAATTTGGTGTTACCTCGAAAGTAATACTAGTCTAGTTAGATGTTACGAGGCAACACCAGATAAAAATAATAAAATATGAACCTGAAAAGTTCATCAGTTTGCGAGGTGCCACATCTAGACGACTAAAGTTATTCCCTTTTTTCGGATACGTTAATTCACTATGGCGTGAGTAGCCAGTGACGTCACACGTAAGTAGGTCTCTGTTAATAGGTAGGTTTGAAAACACTTAGAACTCCATCATGTTCAAAGATTTTTATAAACATTGGTATTTTACTTCGTCTTGACTTTTTTCTACGTTTTCAAAAATGTAATAAAAACAATCTAAGCAAATATACTATGCTAAAGTCAGAAAGTCAGCCATGCAAAACATTTGAAGTAGGTTATATCGTTAGCAACCAAAGCTATTCTAACCTCAAATTCAACAAAGACCAACCAACAATCGTACATAAAAATTCAAAACTAGTCGATACAAGAACCGCACAGTCTGCAGAATCTATTAGAGGTGACACGAATAACACAATTTGTATTCTAACTACAAAATACATACGCCACTGGAACGACTCCTTTCGCTTTGTACTAGCAAACAAATGAGAACAGTTTCGGCTTTTGTAGCAAAATGTAAACAGTTACAGAGGTATATTTTCGCAACACTAATTCTAGGTTCTGAGGTTTTGACTAGGTAACTCAAATATGAAGGATAAAGCTTTATTTAGTGAATTTTTGTTTGAAAATGAAATTACTTTTCTTCATACCGAATTCTACATCTATCAAGCCTATTTTGCCCCAATTTTGGGAAAAGGCCCAAGGTAGAGGGATCTCCCTTTTCCACACAACTCTGAAGGGCTACTCTTTAAACCCGAAGTCCGTAGTTTCGGGCTTAGTTGCAGGCGTATCACCTAACCACTAAGAATTAATGACAACACGATTGGACAGTTACTGTCAAATCGTGTTGTCATTCATTCTTAGTTCGGGTTCGGAACTAATCGTAAGTCCGAAGTAAAATATGCCCGCAACTAAGCCCGAAACTACGGACTTCGGGTTTAGAGAGAAGCCCCCTTGTCCCTTGCTAGTAGGTACGGGCAATTCTTTTCGGAAAGAAAAATATTTAATTCGTATTTGTTGCATTTTCTGGGTGTAGTCCTTTAGACATTCCTTTGCATTAGACTTGATTGTTATAGTAAGGTATAGGAACACAAATATTAGAAAATTTTCAGACAAATACATTCTTCAAATTCAACACTAATAGTAGCTAACCCTTCTGTCTGTCGTGCTTCTGCCAGAATCTCCGCCCGCGTGGAAGTAAAAAAATATCCCAAGGGAACATAATCCCAGCATGAAAATGATGTCCTAATCCAGGGCATGATCTACCCGTGTGCCAAGTTTCATCAAAATCTGTTCAGTCCTTGAGACGTGAAGAGATAAAAAACATACAAACAGAGTTATTTTCGCATTTATATTTTGGATGGATACTGAATACGGGCTTTAAAAATCAACTCCTAAATTCAAAAACTCAACAAGCGAGAGAGCGAAATCACAACATAGCGTCTAGAATCGAAGCATTCCTCTTTGAAAGCTATTAGAGCAGCGATGCGCATTTCCTTTACTGAGTAGCTCTTGTAAAGGGGCTCGCTATCGCGGCTTATTCCAGCCAGGGCTTTAAGCCGTCTCAAAATGCAGATTATCCGACTAATATTATGAAAGTCCCACGTAAACTCGGATGCGACTCGCAAATTCTACTTGAACACACTTTTATATTAGACACTTATTTGTGTTTTATTGGTGTGTTTTTAATTTATAAGAGTTATTGATACAAGTGACTTGAGTTGTGGGGTAGCATAATACACCACAGTCAAATTTTGACTATATAATTTGTCTTTACTAACATAATTAACGTACTACTGATAGATATAATTGATAGATAATTTTGTATACATGTCAGTTCTGTGAAATAAATACTTTCTTTAACTCTTTATTGTACAGGAAAACCACTTATATCATATAAAGTCTCATTAATATAGATGTACAAACTTTTAGAAATCATTCAGGCCACCAAAATAAGGACAATGGTAAAAAAAATATATACTTACAAGAAAAAAAAAACATCTTACGAAAATACACTAGAAATGTCGGCAATTTATTATTTGAGGTCAAAATAAAATCACTTTAATCAGTGTTATTTTTGGTTGAGTATCTTTGGTTAGACGTACTGAGCGCTGCGTTAAAATTCGTCCATCTATTTTAATGGCACCTTACATCAGTCATAATAAAGTTCATGTACAAACGCGAGCTTAACTCAAAGTTGAGTTTTCTCCCAGCAAACCTTTGAGTGATAGAGAGATCAGTATTGAGAGTAGGTCCTTTTCCTTTCTTTTCAATTTATCTCGTAAGTACTGCTTTGTTGTTGAGCTGTGTCCATGACATAGTGTTCGGTACTGAAAATGAAAACTGTGAGTGAATCCGGTATTTCCTAGAACCAAAACCTCAAAGATATGTGACATCCAACCCGCATTGGGCCCGCGAGGTGGAGCGACTAACACACTATTACTGAAAAGCCTGTGTCCCAGCATGCGGACACGTTATAGGATAATTATTTATTCATCATCATCATCATGTCAGCTGAAAGACACCCACTACTGGACATAGGCCTCCCCTAAGTCATATGGGGGGCCATAATCGCCACGCGGGTTGCCGATAGCAGTGCTGTTGCAATGTACAGAGAATGCGTCCCTTAATCGCCTCTTATGACAACCACGGGAAGAGATGGAATGGTGCTTCTCTTTTACGTCCGACACCATATAGAATATTAATTATTTCTTATCGTTGCAATATTACGAGTAGGTACCCGGCGGCTATAGTAACTTCAGAGGTTGAGTAATTTTTAATTTCATGGGCTTAACTCGAAAACTTGTAGCTGTGTAATTATCAAAGTGGGAAATGTACTTACTGTGAATACTAATAAGGGTGTGTTTAGAATAATCAATGTATACGGAGCACATAGAGGTCGCAGAGTCAGCTGAGCACAGCGTTCAATAAAATAAATATTAAAGCGCTCTTCCTTTTCTAGTGAGAGTGGAGGAAGAGCGCTTTATTAAATATTTTGCTGTGCCAGACAATGCCCATTATTGTCTATCTACACATATTAATCAGGCTGTATGTGTAAATTATGCATTGCATTAGGTATGAAATTTAAAAAAAAATCGCCCACTGAGGGTTCCGTACCTTGGAAGGAATTATATCTCATTTTTAAGTTTTATTTTTTTATTTTGCAACGTTTGTGCTGGTGTAAATAGACATTATTTATATGTAATTATTCCCAAGTCGATAGTATTAGTAGTAACTAAAAAAGCAGCTGTGACAGTCGAACAGGCAGAGAAACTACGTCGTTAAATAATCTTCGTAACCTTTTCCCAACTATATTGGGGTTGGCTTCCAGTCAAACCGGATTCAGCTGAATACCAGTATTTTACGTGGAGCGGCTGCCTACCAGACCTTCACAACCCATTAACTGGGTAACACGGTACTCCTTGGCAAGACTGGTGTCAGATTATCTGGCTTCTGACTATCCGTAACGACTGCCAAAGATCTACAAATGACAGCCCTAGCCGGGACCAACGGCATCCACAGACCAACCTCGGTAAGCGTTGCTTAACCTTGAAGATCGACCCGTGCGGCTGTTATTATTTAGCCACGAGCTCCTCAGACAGACAAACTACGTCGTTAAGGGTTCTTTTTACCACTTTGGTACGCAACCCTAAAAATGTATCTTTCAGAAAACTTAATCCTCTGCCTTTCAACTTAATGAGGCCATTCGCGTAGTTCGCTCGCGTCAGCAAAGCTTACGTTTAGAAGGATTTATTCAAAGGGAATCCAAATCACGCTTAGAGCATGAATCTTGTAAGGCATTTGAAACTAGTGATCGAATGTAGATTAAGTATGAATGTGCTAAGTTGGCAACATTATCGCTTTTTCTTTTTACTATTGTTAGTTTTACCAACTTAACCTAGATAAGCGTTATTTTTAACTACTTCCAAGCCGATAACTATTGCAGTTCTTGAAATAAACATCTGTGACAGTCGGATAGTCAAACACACACTTAAGGGTTCTTTTCCCACCTTCCAACGAACCCTAAAAATGTTTATTTCAGAAAACTTAATCCTTGACCTTTTAACTTAATGAGGCCATTCGCGTAGTTCGCTCGTGTCAGCAAAGCTTACGTTTAGAAGGATTTATTCAAAGGGAATCCAAATCACGCTTAGAGCATGAATCTTGTAAGGCATTTGAAACTAGCGATAGCGTGACGGTTGACAGGACAGAATGGAAGAAAAAAACGTGTTGCGCCGACCCCAAGTAACATGGGATAAGGGCAGAAAGATGACAGTCGGATAGTCAAATACACAGACTACGTTACACCTTGAGGGTTCTTTTTACCACCTTCCAACGGAACCTTAAACCTTGACCCTTTTAATTTAATGAGGGTTTCGCGTAGTTCACTCGCTTCTTACGTTTTGAAGGATTTATTCAAAGGCAATCTAAATCACGCTTACAGCATGAATCTTGTAAGGCATTTGAAACTAGCGATCGAATGTAGATGAAGTATGAATGTGCTAAGTTGGCGACTTTATCGCTTTGAAACTGCCTAATCCAAGAAGTTATTGGCCTTAGTTTTGACATAAGGTCTCTTGGAGCTTTATTGTTCAGATCTTACTTATTATATTGGTGGTCAAAGCTAAAATCTGGGTATGATATATATTAGTAGCTTCAACTCGATTTAATATTCTGCGAAAAAAAACGATACGAGAAAGTAGTTTTTATTTCAAAACAAAATATTAAGAGTATTTCAATATTTAAAGGATCATTACCAGGTGGAGCTCCGGCCTGGCGGATAGGGCTCCGTGCGGCTTGCTGCGCACACTTGAAACCAAAATTTCAATGTCATCTACAGTTACCCCCTAATAACATTATCATTTTCCACACATCTCTACCGACCCTTTCTCCACCCCTAATAAGTGACATTTCGATCTATTTTATAGCTTTCTTTCTTTCTTGCTCTTGACTCCTACTACAATATTGCTCAAGTGTCAAAGTCAAAACGTTTATTTCAATTAGGCCATTAAACGGCACTTTTGAACTTCATCATTTACAGTTCAGTAAAATAACAATATGTATGTATTACATTAATATAGTGACTTTACTGTCCATTCAGAAAGAAAAATTCTTATGGAGAAGAACGGACAAGAAACTCCATAGTTACTCTTTTCAAATAATGATTTTACAAAATTTAGTATACAAATTTTAAATTTAATATTTTGTGAGGACGATGCACCCAGAGTATGCTCTTAAAGGAACAAAGTATTACCAGCAGAGGTAAACTTATTAATTTTCTATAGAAATTTAGGTAAATGGTACTCACATATTTACAAATATTGGAACCATTAATGAAACAGTGTGTGAATGCTGTTCCATATACGTGATAATTAACATTAAAGAAAAACAACAATTAAATGCTGATAGACAATCCCAAGCTCCGTAAACAAACATCAATAAAGAAAAGAAAATAGGACAAAAGCAAACCTCCCGGCAATCCACAGAATCATGAAGAATCGATGACAGCACGAAACAATACAAGGCCGGAAATTTCTTAATCCCAAAAATATCTCACTCCCGAAAATTCCAACGACGTTCTCGTTAAGGCCACGGACTGAGAATAAAAATCATTTTTGTAAACAACAAAGACATGCCAAACTGTTTAATAAATGTTCATAAGACTTACAAAAATGTTTTTCTATAAATATGTAAATAATATAAATGTAAAAGTGAGTTTGTTACGCTTTCACGCCTATAATATAATATATTTCAAATTATTATTATTTATATTTTTTTTTTTACTTTATTGGGACATAAAACAGTTACACATTACAACAAAAGGTATGCCTGAAAAAATAAATAAGCTAGGTGGACGTGTAACCCACAAAAATGTCCGCGAAATAATGGTAACGAACTACTTATATAATTAAAATTATATTTTATCTTAAAACTTTGACATCTCATACCACGTTTTTCGACATACTACTGACAACTGGTATAATTGTGATTTAATTAATGTATTTGTGAACTGGTTTAATTTGACATGCCATATCCAATTCTATTGTATTTATATATTGTGTGATTTTAAAGTGATAATTATGGGCTATGCCTGTTTTTTTTTTTTTAATTTACCCATCTATAAAACGTGTTTCTATTTATATCCCATGACTTTAAGGTTACGTTCCATGAATAGAAATAATGTTAAATATCTAAGGACTATGCGTAACTATGCGTAAGATAATTAAAAAATGTCACCAGTATAACAAGTTTTTAAGTATCTAAATGTCATTGATACGTCAGATCACTCATCCACTAATTAGGGTAAAAATACTACGTTGTCATTTTTCAGATAAAGTCGCTTTATATGAACAGTTTTGTCGAATTATTTTGTAGGAGAAATTAAAAAAAAAAAAATTATAATAATATGCTACTCGATTCTCTTAGGTGGTCTGATTAATACCCTAGAGTTATGGGATATCAAAAGGAAGATGTTATATAAAAAACGATATTTAATGAATATTATTTTGTTGCAGGTAATATGTTCCTCGGAAAACTAAAGGACACAAAATCACAGGTACCTTAAAAACGAATTTAAAATATTGTTATCATTCTATTTCATTGCATCGTTTGAAAATGAGGAATGGGAGATGATCCCTCAAATTTGCATAGAGCGGTTGATAAACTCTATGCCTAATCGTATGAGAGCTGTGGTAGATGCCCATGGAGGCAACACGCGTTATTAAAATAAAGCTTTATTTGATAAAACATGTTTTTTATTCAAAAATCAATTGCCTTTAACAAGGCGCATATCCGACTTGTTAGGCGTAGCTCCATGTCGTATGGTATTCTGAATTCAAATTTAAAACAATACGATCGAAAGATGGTAAAATGTATCAGGTTTAAAACTGCATCAACAGTTTTTGTTCAATCTAGCAATCATATTTCGGTAGGGGCCATCGAAACCTAAACTCTAAGGTGGGCCAATAGATGTGTCCAGAAGTATATAAGAACTCTTAGGTTCAAGAATTTTATGTTATCTATGGCGCAGTGGTTGAGCGATTGGCTGCTGCGCTGCGTATCGCGGGATCGATTCTCGCACGGAACAAATATTTATATGGCCTACAGATAGTTGATCCGGGTCTGGCTGTTTGTATGTTTGTAAACGCACACACGATACAGAAGAAATTCCCCGTGTGAGGCAATGTTTTTTTTAGTAAAAATACTTTTGAAAAGAGGAATAAATAAAAATTCAGTTCATTGCCATCAAATCTTGTGTTCCATTGCTAGATAGAAATATTTTTGTCATCCATCCAATTCTGTCCAGTTCGTGAACAATAAAATCTGTGCCGTTGTCAACACTCGATCACGCAGTAACAAATTCAAGCCCGATAACGATTCCTGGAACCTTCTCATTTGTTATTCACTCAAGTGTAACGATTCCATTATGGCTAAGATCGAATACTTCTCCATCTAAGAGATGCTGTATACAAGCATAGAATAGTACAGAAGGTCAGCTACATGAATATAGAAAATAGAACTGAGCTTTTTCTATCCAGGTATGAAGCTCAACTTAGCCAGCACGTAATTGCGGATCGATCACTTCTGGAGAAATTAATGCATTGGATGGGTACCTTTTTTTTTCATCGCATGACTTCTTTCGCTCTGGGTGGAGCGGAAGGTTGTGTCAGACTCTTACTGACTAAAAACCATCCGTGTTCCTTCTAAAGCCCTTTGCGTTCCAGGGCCGCGGTGACTCTTTCGAACAAATTCCGCAACCCTGGCAGATTGGATGGGTACTTACTATTAACTTGTAACACTGATGACGAACTTTTTGTAATCTATATACATATGTATGTTTTAGGATTGTTCTCAAGTAAGTGATAATTATGTCTTTATTGGGAATAAAAGTTTCTTTAAACCGCAATAATTACCGGCAGAAAAGTATAGGAGAGATAGCGATAGTGCGAAAGAAAACGCTAAAGCGAGAGATAGCGATAATGTGAGTGATAGCGAGCGATAGTGCTAGTAGTCCAGAATTTTGATTGGGTCACGTCACATGCTTGCAGGTGTGGATGAGTTCTATTGTTCTGCACATAGACATAGAAAATGTTAAGGTATTGGCCGCACAATCGCTTTGTCTGTTTCTACAATTTTGTGAGATTATTCTGGTTGTTCCATTTCATACTTTTTTTTTAAAGATGGGAAATCATCATATGACTTCTTCCGCTCTGGGTGGAGCGGAAGGGCGTATCTGACTCTTACTGACTAAAACCCATCCGTGTTCCTTCTAAAGCCCTTTGCGTTCCAGAGCCGCGGTGACTGTTTCGAACAATTTCCGTAACCCTGTCAGCCTCTGGCATACTTACTTGCTCTATCCGACGAGCAAAAGCATGCCTTCTCACACATAGACGCATACGTACGATGTGGAACGGTGATTTCAAACAAATGCCGATCGCGAGTGCATTTACAATCGCTGAGTGTGATACGTGTCTATGTGGCGTACGTTTTAGTCTCCTCTAGACAGGTGCGACGCGACAATGAGACAACATTGGGTAACGACGAGACATTTTATACATAACAAAATTGTTCTTCGAATAAATAACTTGACAACTGAGCTTTCAACATGACCTTCTGTAGCTGTCTGTTTATACCACGAGCTTAAAATTATGAAGCCTTATTATTACAGAGCATTTTCATTTTATCTTCGGTCCTTCTTGCCCAATGTGGCAGATTGAAACGTATCATTTACTTATAGTACCTATGCTTTATGTTCTGAATTTTATGTTCAACTAGCACTTCGCCCACGACTTCGTCCGCGCAGATTTAGTAGGTACTCCACAAATTTCAACGCTCGCTCTACCACCTTTAGTTTTGGCAAACTAAGCAAAATGATTTTCATTAATTACCCAGTCATTTCTGCTGCTAATTCTGTGGTCTCTGGATCAGCGCAACCCATTCACCCATTTCACCTCGTCAAGGGTTAATTTTGCAAAAATTGTGAGATGTTTCAATTATCTCAATTTTAGTTTGTCCATACCAATTCCAATAATTTTAACAAAAAGC
Organism: Mamestra brassicae; assembly: GCA_905163435.1. NCBI lineage: Eukaryota > Metazoa > Arthropoda > Insecta > Lepidoptera > Noctuidae > Mamestra > Mamestra brassicae. The sequence goes on along the minus strand of LR991006.1, from coordinate 14,492,329 downwards.
GGTCATTGTGACTTAATCATAATAGTTAGACATATAACCTCACGGATTTTTTTCAAGGTAATAATGAGTATTTTAATTATGTAGTACATTATTTTTATGTATCATCAATATTTTTCGCAACGCATGCGATGAAAGACATTTTTTTTACACATTGTGTTATATTATTCAAGTTTAGTAGGGATCCCAAATTATTACTGGAAATAATTGTAGCTTATGTTACTTGGTAAAGATGTAGCTTTCTAACGGTGAAAGAATTTTTAAAATCGATTCAGTTGTTTTTCAGCCAAATCGTAACAAACTAACAAACAAATCTTTCCTCTTTATAATATTAGTTTAGATAGATAAAAATACCTGTTTTATAAAAGATTTTATTTTATAACTTTTGAATTTTTAGGCAAGGATTAGGGCGAGCATTAACTTATGCGGGATGGAGATATGGTTTTTATTATGACTGAGTCTTTTGAGCGAGCGACTTTTATGAGTGTCATAAAATGCGTTGCTTGGATTTTGTTTGCTCAGATGTATTAAGAAAGTAATGACTTAGGTCCTGACTTTTACCTAAGTTTGTACAGAGGCACATGAAGCTACCCAAAACTGTCCAATTTTCCCAATCAAACTTGAACCTAATGCCTTAGGTTAGGTAGGATAAAGTTGAAATTCTATTAAAGAAATTTGACAGATTGTTGAAACTTGATGTGCTGGTATCTGTACATAGGGCTTAGCTACCTTTTACTCGTCAGTTATTTCTTAAGAAAAGGTAAATAATAAGATATTAACGGGCAATTATTCAACTTTTACTTCTGCATTGAAAAAATGCCGAACTACCATATCTCCTCCTGACTCAAATAAGCAGTCGCTCCATATAACATATTGGTACTCACCTGCATCCGGTTAGACTGGACCCCAATATATATTTTTGCCAGGTATCATTACTTCCAGAGGTTGCCTTCTATAAAAACCGGCCACGTGCGAGTCGGACTCGCGCACCCAGGGTTCCATACAAACCTGTATGTATGTATATATTTAAAAAAATATTTTTATTATATGATGTAACTAAAAATGTATGCTTTTCGTAATCTTTTTTTGATCTGTGCTATATATAAGACGTTGTTTCGTACCAAATTTCAAGATTCTAAGTTCACAGGAAGTACCCTGTAGGTTTTGATTCCCTTGTGAGTGTCGAAAATTTGCAGCATAAACGGCTGTATCTTTTGGTTGCGTTGACTAAGAAATTTGATTTTTGCACAGCTCCAAGGGACAGTAGACCTTAGTATTTGATATGAATTTCAGCTTGATACCTCCACGCGTTCCACACGTACAACAAAGTGATCCTATAAGGGATCCGTTTTTTTCTTTTGAGGTACGAAACCCTAAAAGTTAATTTTGCTACTATAATAACCAGAGATTGATAACCTAAAATCAAATGTATTCAAAACGTAATAAGTAATTTGCAATTTCTTAAATCCCGGGATACAATCGTCATGTTTATGATTCCGGGATTTTATAGGTGGTTTTATCTACTCTATGTTACTTACTTCCACGAACATTAGGTAAATATAGTCTACCTATTCCGATCTCTGATAATAACCAACGTACGTACCTAAAGCTCTTTTAAAATCACCCCGATTCATTCCTCGATAGTGAACCGGTTATATCCGGTCTCGTAGTCCCGGTTTACTTACCCCTCCCCCTACCTCCCTTTATTAAGGCCGGAAGTTTGAAACTGCTTTCCTTGCAGTTCTCTTTTATTTAGACTACGTTCGTTATTGACCTTAATAAGGCAACCTTAAAAGGAGTTAGCGAAGTTAATTTTGTTATTTAGTGAAGCTTGGTTTTGGTTTGGCCATATTGGGTTTTTTTTTCTAAAATTTTACTGCCCTGTTAACAATTGAAAGGATTTTAGTATGTAATCATTTCATCAATGTTTTTTTTTATGACGTTGTCACGTTAAACTATCGTCCGTAAACCGACTTTACTGACAACCAATTTTTTTTATGTTGTACTATTTTTAACCAGCTTAGTAGTTACTTTAAGCAGCCATTTTATTTTTAAGAATACATTTTTTTCAAAAACGCTTGAACATACGTGTATTTATTTTTTATCAAGTGACTAAATACAAAGGTTCATGGTTTTATCTTCAATAATGACGGTCTTCAAGCTCTTTTCTTGTAACAAATATTCCCCTATTTCCTTCTCCAAAGTCTAATCTATCTCTGTACCGAATTTCATCAAAATCGGTTCAGCGGTTTAGGCGTGAAAGCGTAATAGACAGATAACCAGACAGTTACTTTCGCAATTATAGTATGGGAATATGTATTATCAAAGTTTTGAAGTGTACCTAACTAATGAAAAACTTTTATGACCTTCAAAAAATAAGGAAATGAAAACATCCATAGCGAAATAATACTAATGGAAAACCACATAATAAAAAACCAAAATTCGTCGCATTATTGACCAAACGTACCAGAAATCATGGCAACTGTCCTTCGGTACAACGATTCCACAAAATGCTTCGAACAAACCAACAACCAATACCTACTCAAAGTTAACAACTAACAATACAGTTCAAAATTAAATGGCAAGTTGTAAAACGGTTGTACCATTAATTCTTTCCTATCTTATGGTTTCATCGAAACAATTAAATGGCATAATAATTTGGAATAAATGGATTTTCAATACAATTATTTAATCTTTGTTAATTTTCACGCCTACGATTACCATGGTATTTGGGTACCTAATTTATAATGTGAAATAATAGATTTTTATTTTAATAAAGATTGGCTTTATTGTTTGTGTTTAAATATGTCGAAATATATTCGAGTGAAGGTGCTCTCTCACCTGGAGCGTTCGCCTGTAATGTAACAAGTAGAGTCAATTTTACACGTTGTATCATCAAGTTGTGCACTGTAATGCTCGGTTCTCGTCCCTCACCAATGTAATGCTTGAATCTGTAACATTACAGGTTGCGCACTGTAATGCTCGGTTCTTCTCCCTCACTGATGTAATGCTCAACTCTGTAACGTTACAGGTTGCGCACTGTAATGCTCGGTTCTTCTCCCTCACTGATGTAATGCTCTACTCTGTAACGTTACAGGTTGCGCACTGTAATGCTCGGTTCTTCTCCCTCACTAATGTAAATCTCGACTCTGTAACGTTACAGGTTGCGCACTGTAATGCTCGGTTCTTCTCCCTCACTGATGTAATGCTCGAATCTGTAACGTTACATTACAGATGAATGCTCCAAGTGAGGGAGCACTTTAAGACCTAACAATAAGACCTAAAAATAAGAATAATAATACTTCTTATTTCAGAAATCGGGAAGTTACTCTTTCACGCAAAAAATCTGAGCGGATTCGGATGAAATATACGACACATATAATGTTGTAACGTACAATAATTTTTATCTAGGAGTACACATAATAATATGTACTTGGGATAATTTCCAACATTCACGCGGGGAGCTAAGGGACTCACTAGAGAATGGGCCGCAGCATTCTCTATGGTTCTGTGCATTGCAATAGCTACACTGCGATGGCCAACCCGCCTGCCAAGTGTGGCAATTATGGCAACGTCTTTCGGCTGATATGATGACGAAGAGGATGACGCGGGTGGCAAGCCGCTAGCAGAAGCTAGCACAATCATAACTAAAAATAAACAAGACGTGAAATGAAATTTATTTATTTGCTAGAATATAGGTACTTACAATAACTTGGTAAAATAATTTTAGTCTCACTATATTCGACTTATCAGTCGTGCAAATGTTTCTAGTACATGCATTAATATCATGAAATTACGAAATTACATCAATGTAATTTGTCATGAACATCATAATCATATTAAAATTTACAGTCTTGCTTCGTTAATATTAATTAGGCACATAACATTATCAAAATATTAAATTATATTGTCTTACAATTAAGACAGTTCATCAATTTATTGATTACTTAGATTTAAACTTCTAAATAATGTCAACAATTATAATTTAAATAAGTGTTAGTAAATTTATATACTTATACATCATGCTTGTTTAATATTTAAAGTTACGTTTCCAAACGTCTTTTATAATGCGTACAGCAAAGGAGTGGAACTCTCTGCCTGCGTCTGTGTTTCCGAACGCACACAACCCTAATCTCTTCAAAATTAGAGTGAACAGGCTTCTTCTGGGTAAGCTCGCTCCATCGTCGACTTTGTCTCTGTCATCTATGACCTAGACTAGAGTCAAGAGCAAACCCGTATTATTATTTTTTAAAAAAAACATCGTGCAAAGGAACCGTAATTTCTTTCAAACATCCAATTGGATGAACAGAATCCACAAGACAATTTACTGTCAGGAAACATTTTCCATACAAATTGCACGATTCAAATCCGCCTTCAAATAGAAAATACAAATTCAATACAATGCAGCTGTTTTTAAAGCCATAATCGCCGAGTCATGCGGGTGTTAACCTACTTGTCAAAGCAAACATGGATTTACCATTTTCATTTTTATTCGGTGTTCGTAAATTGTGATTGATAAAAATATTTCGTTGAAAAATTGGGCAAGTTTTACCTGCTGGATTTGCAACGATTGACGCAGTACAGTTTTTATTCATGAATTTTCTATTTTAGTTATTTTTAATCGTTATTTTAGTGGCAGGCAGAAGCGAAATGACACTACGACAACTACGCTCCGCGCCTTAGTGTTGGAGTCTTTACCGAAGGGTATCGTGTCTGTGGGTTCAGCATTTTACATGACATTCTATATGCTTGTGAATACCAGCTTACCTGTTTACCAGCAGGTTTTGAAGTGATAACTTCTTATGGGAGGGTAAACCGCTTTGTAACTTAACGCGTTACGGCGCCAATCTGTCTGGCTTCCCTTTCTCTCACGCATACGGTAGCGGTAGGCAGTTTAAGTTACCACTTCTGTCGGGCGTCCCGAGACGCCCACGTATTATAGATATAAAACGTGTGAACGTGCTTATCTCTGGAACTATCAGTCGAATTTGGAAAATATTTTTGTAAATGATAGCCACTTTCATGAGGAAGGCTATAGGCTATACGGGAACGGGGAAAAAGTGCGAGAACGGGAAAAAAAAACGGGCTGCGCGTACAAAGTCGCGGCCAAAAGCCAATTCTATAATTTAAATGCAGATACAGCTGAACAGCTGGATCCACAATGCATAGACTAAAAACAGACCAAGAGAGAGTTAGGAAAAGGCTTTGCATATGACGATGTCATTCACCAAGGAAATACCCCTTTTTTTGGATAGGAAATCATCAAATGTCTTCTCCCATCCTGGCCGGAGAGGCAGAGAGTGTCCGCCTCTTACTGACTAAATCCCATCCGTGTTCCTTCAAATGTCCATTGCGCTCCAGGGTCACGGTTATTCTTTCGAACAATTCCGCAACCCTGGCACAGAAGGTATTCCCATTTTTTTAAGGATGAGAAATCATCAAATGACTTCTTCCGCTATGGGTGGAGCGGAAGGGCGTGTCAGACTCTTACTGACTAAAACCCATCCGTGTTCCTTCTAAAGCCCTTTGCGTTCCAGGGCCACGGTGACTCTTTGGAACAAATTCCGCAACCCTGGCACAGAAGGTATTCCCCTAACGCCCTAACTAAACCAGGTCATTCACAAAGTTACCTCTAACAAATACACAAAATAAAAATAATTACAAGACCAATGAAACCAAAATCGAGGCCACGGCCCAGTCACATAGAAATCCACGAAAACGCCTGATACCCCAAATTGCCGTGACATTAAGTTAACGTATTATACTTTTAGTGGAATCGAATGTACCATTAATTTTGTCTGTGGTTCTGGGACCGGGGTTATTACAGACATCAATGATACCGGTTCTACGGTCTTTGGTAGATTTTCGTTCAGTCGTGGCTAAATAATAACAGCTGCACGGGTAAATCATCGAGGGTAAGCAACGCTTGCCGAGGTCAAACCGTGGATGGGTTAGCAATTACATTAAGAGACTCTTTCGTGCCTCGGAAAGCACGCTAAGCCGATGGTCCCGACTGTCATTTGTATATATTTGACTATCGTCACGGGTGGTCAGAAGGCAGCATACCTCGCACCAGGGGGACTACTCTCTAAGCCCGAAGTCCGTAGTTTCGGGCTTAGTTGCGGGCATATTCTAGTCCGCATCACCTAACCACTAAGAATTAATGACAACACGATTTGTTTCAGTTACTGTCAAATCGTGTTGTCATTCATTCTTAGTTCGGGCTAATCGTAAGTCCGTAGGTGATACGGATTAGAATACGCCCGCAACTAAACCCGAAACTACGCACTTCGTGCTTAGAAAGTAACCCCCAGTATCGTAAGCGGTATCGTACCAGATAAGCAGTTACTGGGTTGTGGAGATCGGTTGGGCAGTCGCTTAGTAAGTAAAATACAAAGATAATTCTGAGATTTTTTATCATCATTTCTTCTGTAAAAATAATGCCTACTACAAAAAACAACTACTAAGAATTGTATTCTTGGTACTGCCATGTTTCTTTTGTACACCAGATTCATAATAAATAATTCACAAAGAGCCACAAACGTTTAACGGATCAAATATTTACAAAATTATTGACAAAGCTCTTCTCCGTATAAAAATTGGGGGCATGTGTATACAGGATGTTACAGAAGTGTGTGTGGTGCTCTGAATCTGTGTCAAGATTTAAATTCCTTTTCAAGCAATCTGATGCAGTTGAAGGCATTTATTTAAGTTCGATCATAGATTTGATGCGACCAACTGCAGAAGACTGCATTCGACAAGCAACTTTCAGATTATTTGTCTTTTTTTTATGTGTGGCCTCTTGCAGTTAAACCAAGGAGGTTGTCGACTGGTTAACCAGGCTTGCCTGTGGCGGCCTTAACATAAATATATATTTTTTTTAGTGTTATAAAAAAAAAACTTACAAACTAAGCGACTACACGCTAAGGGCACCCTATGGGGTACGGGCCTCGGCTTAGGGCGTCACTGGGGGAAGGACAGCTAGGGGCGGGCTGGATATAACGAGATTTTTTGACAACGGTAAATTTTTTATTTTATTGTTGACAGTAAGGTAATTCTTATCTTTTTATGTGTAGCCTGTGCAATTTTTTAAAGGTAATTCTTATTTTTAATGTGTATTTAATATGACCAAGCTTTCCTGAAACAACCTGTATGTGTGTTTATATTTAAGAAGAAATTCCGCATGAATCCTCCCTTTCTAGTCTATGATTATCCGAGTAAAAATAGGTTATTGTTTTTCCTTTTATATTATAATAAGAAAGTTATCAGTGTTAGTGTAAGTAAAGAGCAATCCCTTTCAGATCCGATTCTTTGATTTCCCCCATGAAGGGAGGAAGAAAAATAAAAAGCTCCTTCATTCTGCCGGACAAGGGCTCTTCCGGAATATTTACGTGGAGGGTGAAATATATTTTTGTTTGACTCGTATGAGTAGCTGATGCGGTGCGACATTGCGACAACAATGCAACAAAGAATTTCCCATAAATAAATCTAAACTTGCTCTACAATTAGAACTATTTATAAAGACAGACCAATAGCTTGTTTGTGTGGTTTTTTAAACTGTTAATTCAAGTTGGTTATAATGATAAATAAATAAATATTTCTGTAAAAATCTTCGTCCCTTTGTCACATCGCAACTGTCGATAAGGGCTTTAATATTTTTACTAGATTTGCGGTTTCACTAGCGTTCAGTTTATTTGCTCAGCTCAGCTTTTATCCGTATCCAAGGCTCATCTATCTATACCGAAATTCATCAAAATTGGTTCAGCAATTTAGGCGTGAAAGCTTCACAAACATCCAAACTCACACATACCTCACATTAGGTGAATGGTCTTAGATGGCCTCTGTGCATCCGCCATATTTTTTTGCTTAGAAAACAATACTGTTGGAAACTAGCAATGAAGGTATTGAAATTTTATAATTATCACGTTGGAAGTAATTCTCAGAATTCCATTAAATATCATTCCGTAATTGAAACGTTAAAGCGAGTATAGATTAATCTTACTAAAAGTGTTGAGATTACCTATAAATAAATCGCAAGATTGTTATTTAAAGTAATACTTTTAAAAGGTTTTTTCATGAATAAACACGAGAGCATTGAGTGATTAATGGGGAAATTGCTACCAGTAATGTCAGATGGTACCTATTTAATCGCTATTAGCATTTGACACTTTGACTAGAGACCGTAGTGAGGAACATGTGATTGAATTCGTTCTTCGCATACCAAAACGATACAGAGAGGCCCGTGTCCCTTAAAATGTGCTTTGCATTCCAGGTCCGCGGTAACTCGTAACAGGCACTGGCCCTAGCGGGCCCCGTCAATTATGCTGACATCTCTTTGAGGCGCGTGTGGAACACAACGCGCCGTCGACTCGGGCCTGGGGGGCTACTCTTTAAACCCGAAGTCCGTAGTTTCGAGCTTAGTTGCGGGCGTATTCTACTCCGTATCACCTAAGGACTTACGATTAGTTCCGAACTCGAACTAAGAATTAATGACAACACGATTTGACAGTTACTGTCAAATCGTGTTGTCATACACTCTTAGTAGTTAGGTGATACGGACTAGAATACGTCCGCAACTAAGCCCGAAACTACAGACTTCGGGCTGAGAGAGTAGCTCACCTGGTCCTTATCGGAGAGCTAGATCGATGGAACTATGGAGACGGTTACTTATACTGAAAAATAGTAGCCTTATACTATTTCTCAAATCGTAGCCTAGGTAAATGAAAACCTAAACTACCGAATCTGGGATCACAGAGGCGCCCAATTGTTAAAAGTGACAACTAAAGAGAGACCTGTCCTCTTCTAGGTAGTTCTAATAATTTGGGCTTACTTAAGGTCTCTTTTTATATTTGACCACCATGTCAAAGGCGGATGGATGCTATCTGTGCGCAGGAAAGTGAGGTGGCCCATTGAAGAAGGCTTAAACCAGTGTCACCCTATCAGCGATATTGACTGTCAAGAAGACCTTAAGAATATTTTGCCTTTTGACTACAACAATAGTTTTCGCTGATAGAATGGCTGCGTAGAGTCCAAGGACGATTTCTTGCTCTACCAGATTGTCTACGGTATCGACATTAATTAGGTATACTATAATAGTTATTGCTTGTCGTGATAAAATACTGACTTGGCAATTGCATTTCGATATTGACACTGATTGACTAAGGAACGCCTGGCAAACTGGAACCGTTTCCCAACTATTTTGGAGTCAGCTTCCATTTTCCAGTCTATGAGGTCGAGTAAAAAGTGTTATTGGGTTTTTCCAAAGGGAAATTCTCTGTGGATAGGAAATCATCAAATGACTTCTTCCGCTCTGTGTGGAGCGGAAGGGCGTGTCAGACTCTTACTGACTAAAACCCATCCGTGTTCCTTATGCCCTTTGCGTTCCAGGACCGCGGTGACTCTTTCGAACAAATTCCGCAACCCTGGCAGGAACACGATACCACTAGCCAAGACTTATGTATGTCAGAATTTCTGGCTTCTGACTACCTTAACGCTAAAAGCTATTAAGTAAAGCCGAGCGAGGCACGGAGAAGTACCGAGACTTCTCCGTGCCAAGTAATGGATCACCTACCCACAGATCGACCTCGGCAAGCGTTGTTCACAGGTGATGTTATAACTTAGCCAAGAGCACTGATTAATTATTATTTAATCGGATGATAAACTTCCAACACTCCTTAAGAAATCCCAGCATCTTCACCCACGAATAGAATATAAGCGGCCAAATATAAATGCCACTTTTTCCTCATTTCCTTAGCCTATTAATACAGTCCAAAATATCCGTCAAATATCCAAAAATAGCTGTCATAAGATCGTGTTCTTACGACATTACGAACTTTTGATATAATATGTATGAACGCGTGGGTTTTCCTCGATGAGGAAGTTTCCTAAGAGCGATTTCGACAACCGATGAAATTTATCTTTCCCCGAAAATACCGGTGTCAGCATCATTTTTTTTTTTTAATTTAAAACGTTAAAAAAAACTGTTGTAAAAATGTTGGGTATTTTAATTTGCGAAGCGTTTCCCGCAAAACATGAATTTTCGGAACTTACAATGTATATTTCTTTTTGTTATTGGCTGTTGTGTCACGCCAAAAATAGAAATTTTACGTTTTAATTTATCGCTTTTCATTCATTTTTGAAACACGTCTGTAATGCTCCGCCCGCATTGTATATTAGTTGTTTTTCCGGACACATTTATATCTAAAATATTTATGTTCCCTAGAAAGATTTGTGTGCGTTTAAAATAAAAATAAAATGAAATAATGCTGAGGGAAAAGAAAGTGAACGAAAATAATAAAGGAATGGCACCTGATAGAAATCAAGATGGAATGACAGCTCACTTCGTCATCACGTGACATCTTGATTATATGGATTGACAGCTCACCTCGTGATCACTTCACTCAAGCCTTCACTTCGACATATTTACAGAATTGACCGGCAGATAAGCGTTTAGTGTTGAATAAATTTGAGATTGAAGTTTACTTGTTAGTCAATCACGCTTCAAAGACGTTGTTTTTTTTTTAAATTGGCACACATGTTTTTATTTTATTTTATTGAGGAAGGGAAATCATCCAAAGACTTCTTCCGCTCTGGGTGGAACGGAAGCGCGTGTCAGACTCCTGCTGACTAAAACCCATCCATGTTCCTTCTAAAGCCCTTTGCGTTCCAGCGCCGCGGTGACTCTTTCGAACAGATTCCGCAACCCTGTCAGGGCACACGGGTACTCCATGACCTGGATTAAAACATGGGATACGTTTTATCCCGGTGTTGCGTTGCCTTAGGATAATAGAATACTGTTCATGCGACCAAACTCGCAGGCAGTCGTTAATTTGAAGAAGAATTTGAATTTGATTTGTTTGAAGAAGTCATTTGATGATTTCCCATCCAAAAAAAAAAAAATCTCGTTAATTTAGTAACTTTAATGATATTGTGTACCAAAAAAAGGTTACCTAGAACGGTTTTCCTCTATTATTTCCTCATGATTAAACTCATTGTTTCCAGAACGCGTAGACACTTCCTGGATGAAATCTCCGAGGTTTCCTTGTCCACCCTTTTCTTAGAAAACATAAGGAAAGATTCGCTTTAATTACTGAGGGTTAAATTACCCCTGTTTTTCAGTAAATGCCAATACTTTTGAGGTAGTTAAAGAACAATATACCTACCTACTTTAAAATAGCAGACCGCATTTATTTGTATTTCAAAAAACCACCACCTTTTTTTCACCTTTGGGATGGCTCAGCTAAATACCAACTTGCCGCGCTTGACTCGGTGGAACACAGAGCTAAAAGGCTCATTGGCGACGTAAGACTGGTGGATGCCAAGCTTCACAGCTTGGCTCATCGCCGCAAGGTTGCCTGCTTGTCGGTCTTCTACAGATTGTACTTCGGGGAGAGTGTCCAGGAACTCCACGATCTCATCCCACCGGCCCCCTTCTATCATCGGACATCTAGACGCACTGCAAGTTACCATCCCTACCTTGTTGCTATTCCACCAATTCGCACTAAACGTTTCCAAACGTCTTTTATAATGCGCATAGCAAAGGAGTGGAACTCTCTGCCTGCGTCTGTGTTTCCGAACGCATACAACCCTAATCTCTTTAAAATTAGAGTGAACAGGCTTCTTCTGGGTAAGCTCGCTCCATCGTCGACTTTGTCTCTGTCATCTATGACCTAGACTAGAGTCAAGAGCAAACACATATTAAATAAAAAATATATATATATTTAAGGTCCCATTAAAATAGATGGACAAATTTTAACACAGCGTTCAGTACGTCTAACCAAAGATTACCAAGCAAAAAAAACACTGATTAAAGTTATTTTATTTTGACCTAAAATAATAAATTAGAATAAACACATCCATTATGGATAAATACTTTTTTTTTTAAGGATGGAAAATCATCATATGACTTTTCCGCTCTGGGTGGAGCGGAAGGGCGTGTCAGACTCTTACTGACTAAAACCCATCCGTGTTCCTTCTAAAGCCCTTTGCGTTCCGGGGCCGCGGTGACTCTTTCGAACAAATTCCGCAACCTTGGATGGGATCGTGGTCACGTGCGCCTGCACATTTGTAGTGTCAGAATTTTGAGATAACAAAGACATGGATGTGTTTATGCATTGGGTAACCAACATTTTTAGTGAAGCTGATTTTTTTTCTTGTAGCTATCTAATGCGTTTTTCTTATTATTTTTTACCATTTTCCTTACCTTGGTGATGTGAACAATTTCTAAAAGTTTGTCCATCTATTTTAATGGGACCTTATAATTAAAAAAAGGTTTTTTTATTTACATAGATATTTACAACTGTTTTAATAAATACTTAACTAACTATACACACCAGAAATAAAAATATAAACTCCGAACTAAATTAACCCTAAAATATGGCGTAAAAACATTCATCCGCATCGCTGTCGACTGGAAGTGTACCCAAAAGACTGGCGGCATTGCCACGTTGTATGGCAATGCTTATTCTTTGACCAAGGTAAAATAAGGTAGTCGGAACTGTTGGAAGAAAAAAAAAATAGAAAACATCTTTATCTCATTATTGTACTACTGCTCTGTTGCTTGACTGATTTTTACTAAGTTTGTTTATAAAAAGTTATCTCTTGAATTACGAAAATTATTTTACTGGCAGATAGTAACGCTATCACTGATGGCCATTATTATGTTTATATCACGTGGGATGTCGGAAAGGCACTGTAGAAGCGAAGGTGCGGTAAAAAACTCCTTTTAATTTATTCCAAATCACGCATATAATGGACTACCCATTATATGCGTGCAATAATAGAAAAATTGCAAAAACACATTTAAGTCACAATAAAGTAATTTTGTGTACTTACAATAAACTATGTTCCATCTCTCAAGTTATACCAAATTCGTATAATACATATGCATGTTCAGCACGCTGGACCTCATATGTGCAGAGTGTTGGCTATGCTCTACAACTTCTGCATTTCACACTCATACCTGCCTGCTGATATGATGAGGACTATTGTAGTGCCTGTAGTAAAGAACAAAGCGGGAGATTTGTCAGATATATCCAACTACAGACCTATTTCTTTGGCCACGATAGTTGCAAAGGTGTTTGACAGCATTCTTAATACACAATTAAACAAATACATTAGGTTGCACGATAACCAGTTCGGGTTTCGGCCGGGTCTGTCTACTGAGACTGCAATATTGTGTTTTAAGAGTGCTGTCAAGTACTATACTGAAAGAAAAACCTCCGTGTACGCCTGCTTCCTCGACCTTTCTAAAGCCTTTGACCTGGTCTCTTATGATATCTTGTGGAATAAGATGAGATCATCCCGGATACCGTTGGAGCTTATTAACACCTTTAAGTATTGGTACGGGAACCAGGTGAACAACGTGAAGTGGGCAGGCACGCTGTCGGACCCGTATAGGTTGGAATGTGGAGTGAGGCAGGGTGGGTTGAGCTCTCCCTCCATTTTTAACCTGTACATTAACGGACTGATCGAGGCGCTCAGCAAGCAACATGTCGGTTGTTACATTGATGGCGTCTGTTTTAATAACATCAGCTACGCGGACGATGTGGTGCTGCTGAGCGCCTCGGTCTGTGGTCTCAGAAGGCTGGTGAATATTTGTGAGAGCTATGCAGCTGATCATGGGCTGGTCTATAATGTGAAAAAGAGTCAGTGTATGGTTTTTCAGGGTGGGCATAGAAAAGTAACAGCAATGCCTTCCATACAACTAAATGGGGTTATTTTAGAAAGAGTGGGAACATTTAAATACTTAGGCCATTTGGTGACGTCTACCCTGAACGACGAGGCTGATATGGAACGGGAGCGGAGGGCGCTGTCGGTCAGAGCGAACATGGTTATCCGCAGGTTTGCGCGATGCTCAGCTGAGGTGAAAGCAACGCTTTTTAGAGCCTATTGCACCACGTTGTACACGTGCAGCCTGTGGACTGACTACACGCAGAAATCGTACAGCGCCCTTCGTGTCCAGTTCAATAACGCGTTCAGGATGATGTTGGGGCTCCCCCGCTATTGCAGCGCGTCAGCAATGTTTGCGGAGGCGCGCGTGGATTGTTTCCACACAACGATGCGTAAGAGATGCGCGTCGCTGGTGCGGCGGGTGCGGGGGAGTGCGAACAGCATGCTGGCCACGCTCGCGGACCGTTTGGATTGCTCCATCATTGTGCACTGTTGTGGGCGACACATATGACTTGTTAATATAATAATTGTAATTTTGTAATATTATGTAATTTATAATGATGACCTAATAATGCTGCTGACATTTTAATTGTGACTAATGTGTGTATTATTTTTCTGTAATTGAGTCTTGATACTTGAAATAAATTGATTATTATTATTATTATATGTCAGCGGAAAATGGCAAACGCCGTAAGATTGTAAAATATCGCGTAAAATTGTAAACTATTTTTTCTTAATAAGACTCGATAATATTGGAAACTATTGAATTTGGATGGGATGTATTGTATACAAACCGATTTTACCATAATATATCGATAAATTGTAATCTAATTTATTGCAATCTTACAGAGTCTGCAATTTTCCAGTGACACATATTATAGAAGCGTTATGCATCAACACCACAACTTTAAAAAGATTGCCAAGTATACGCGCGCAAGGTATAGGGTGGCGGTAATTACCTTTAACGCAACTATGGTTCACATCATTGACATTTATCTACTTTGCAAAAACTGACCAGTGTTCATACGCAATATAATAAAATACTCTATGACCATAGACTAAACAATAAAACAGAGCCGACCCAAGCATATTGTACCTAAAGCGGAGCGGCTACATAACAAAGCCGGCCGGTAATTTCATTGTGCACGTTTTTATCGTAAATAAGAGAAGAGCACGTATTTACTCTTGGATATCTATTTATTAAGTTCAATCAGTGGACATCGCTAGGGGATAACGAATATAGTGGTGTGAGTTATAGGAGCGAGCGGGTGGAATTAATATTACAAGAATTCCAACCAAAGTGTAACGACTTAGATGTAAAAGCGTTACAAACAGTAACGCTTTTACATCTAAGTCGTTACACCATTGCGCATTTTGATGAGTTTTTAGGGTTCCGTACACGAAGGGTAACCAGCAGAACCCTATTGCTAAACCTTCGCTGTCCGTCCGTCTGTCTATCTGTCAGTGGCTTGGAGAGCAACCCGTGCGGCTGTTATTCTTAAGCCACGAGCTCCTCTCCTACTAAAACTATTGAAATTTGGGTATATGTGCGTAGGGTTCAGCGCTGGGTGTCTGACGCCAAGCAAATGTTAAGATAGTCTCCCTTTATGTTTGGGCACGCTCAGCGCAATTGTATCATTGTTTTCTATTTTTTTATTATTTGAGATAGGGTTGCTCTTGACTATAGTCTAGGTCATAGATGACAGAAACAAAGTCGTCGATGGATACTTTGTACTTGTCGCTTTTGTGTTAAACTACAAAGCACTGTGCAAGTCTCCCTTTGAACTTAACGAAAATACAAACCATTGGGAATTTTCTTTTTAATCAAATCCTATTAAGAAATACCTAGAATTTATTGATTTAAATTGTATAGATTCAGTTATGGACGCTTCTGATATCTTTTACTCAAAACCCCAAAGTGATTTTCCCAAAATGACCTCGTATGTGCCCTTGACACGGAGCAGAATTTATTAGTATATTCAAAAAGATTAAAGCTCAATCATTGTCATTATCATTAAGCCTTTATCACTAAATCAGGCAGTAAACAAATGCGTGGCAACCCGACGACCAATTTTCATAGAAATAAAATTGTTTTATCGATCATCATCATATTAGCCGTCCACTGCTGGACATAGGCCTCCCCCAAAGGGTGGGATTCCCATAATCAAGCGGGTTGACGATCGCAGTGTAGCTATTGCAATACACGGAGAATGCTGCTGCCCATTCTCTGGTGAGTCAATTTGCCCTCCTCCGACGCCCGATGAGCCTGCTGCGGGTCGGAAGGCGGGTCGAAATTTCCCTCTCCCACTCCGCAGCCTCCTTCTGCGCCATAACTGTCGTTACGCAGCTCCAAATATCGCTGCATCAGTCGCTCGCCGCGCGTCCTTACGCCACCGGTACAGTGACGCGAGGACTTTTGCCCCCAGGTCCCAGGGTGGAGATCCGGCCAGTGCGCAAACCGCCTCGTAGGAGATCGTGCGATATCCCCTGATGACTCTGACGGCCATCACCCTCTGCGGCTTCCGCAGAACAGTGATGATGCTGGCCGTCAGGTCAGCCGCCCAGATCGGGGCCCATACAATTCGACCCAAACATAACCGTATCGGAGTGCCTTAAAGCTGCCTGTGCCCTTTATTCCGCTACTTGGCTAGGCAAGTCATTAAACGAGACTATTTTTATTACTTTGGCTACCTTTCATCAGCTATTATGAATAATATTCGGAGAAAGTGATTAATTTATCACATTGTCTACACAATTTACTCATTATATAAAATGACAATTCATTATGTACATATAATAGGTACGTAATCATTTTGACTGTAACATATTCATTAAAAACGGAACTTAAGTTAAATTTACAGTTTTAAATTTAATGTTAGACGAAGAATCAACCATTTATCATTCGTTGAAACATTCAAAATAAAACCACGAAAATAGAAATGGATTTCCCATGTAAATTCAAAACGAAATATATCTATCTAATTTTTGTAATAACATCCCAAAAGAACATTAAAAACTTCCAATAAAAAACTGAAATTAAAGTTTTTACAGCCTATTATGACCAAAACTTCGAAGTTATAAAGGCTATTGTTGCCTGAAGCGTTTTATCGATATAAAAAGTTTCAATGTAAAACGGACCTTAAAACACAAGCACATTACGTATATTAATTACCTTGTTTGGAGTTTGATAAGATTTATTTTTAAAAACTAAAAGTCGTTATTGAAGTAATACCAAACTACATACCAAATAATTATCTTACATTTTTGTTTGGAAGTCTTCGAATAGAACAAGTTAGACAGCTAAGTTCGTCAAGTATTTTCATTTCTTGTCGCAAGACTTAAAGCCAGTTTCACAAATAAATCTGAATTTGATCAGCACCATCTAGAGCGCTTCAAGAATCTTTTAGCGCGTGGCAAAAATGTACAGTTTCTATGACAATTTTACAAATGTTTACCAACAAGGGTGTCAGGGAAATGACACACGATGCGGTGCGGCGCTTCGGCGCGGTGCCTGAGCGGTGCCGCTGCGGCGTTATGAAACAAATGTCCATGGCATATCACACGGTGCGGTGCGGCATCGCGCCGCACGCTCACCGGACCAAGACGAGGGGTAGGGTGTATGCCCCGGAGCGGATGTAGACATGGGTTGAACTTGCAAAATCGCAAGTGTACTACTTTTACTACTACTAATTTTCAAGAAACGCATTCGCATTTCAGTCGCAATCTGTCAAAATGAAGGGAAATTAGAGGTGTTTTTACTGATTGTGTCTGAGATGCAAATGCGAATGTTCCTTGAAAATGAGTAAAATTGGCCCTCAGTTATATTGGTGAAATGCACCCTTAATATTCCCACTGTCAATCCTTTCACATTAAAATTTCAATTAATTTATTTGAGTCCTTATATTTGAGCAAAAAAACGGGTGAGCATATACAGTATTTGCCATATTCGTACAAATAAATCTCTTTTACACGGAGCTTTTTCAGGCTAATTAAAACAAATATGGACAACGATGTGAATCCGGACTTTATTTTCGTGATTGATATTTTTCAATTTTCATTTGCTTTTATTAAATACGTCTGGTGCGTGGAATGTGCGGTAGGCGTGTGTGTGGATATAAATGAAGTTTAAAAAGGTGGAATAGCTACGTACGCACACAGTATTTTTTTTTTGTTTTTATTCATAATCTGCATATGTGTATGAGTATCTTAAGCGCGAGAGGTGGGCCTAAAAAACGCGGGCAACGAATTGGACTCGTTCGTGAAACTTTGCCCGGAGAGGGCAAAAGATGAAAAGAGAGGGAATAAACTAAAGAAGACTTTGCCCAGAAGTAGGACAGCGATCTAGGTAAAAAAAATGTAGCAAATGTTTGTACCGAATTCTGAATCTTGAATCCTATGTAAGGGGGATTTACTACCTTACTATTAATAATTATTTCATTAATCATAATCCTTTGTTTAAGAATCTCCATTAGTCTCCACTGACATCTATTTTTTTTTCATAACAAATCGCTAACTCCTGTTCCTTGTACCACACTCCAACCCCCAATATTTCTTCATAAAATATTAAGGGACCTGTCTCGATCCCTCTGTAATCTTTGGCTCACAATCGCATAGGATATTGTTACGAGCTTGAGGTTCGTGACAATAAAAACAGCCGATTAAATAACCAAAATGACACTTTAATTTAAAAACACTAATTACAACTTTTAAACTCACTAATTATTAAACACAAGTTCACCACTGATCACTTTATTCGCACTTGAAGATCGCTTCCGAAGTATTCGCTTGTATCGCTAATCCAATACTGACTCGGTCGCGGAATACGCGCTCCTTTTATAGGTCAGTTTATTCTAGAAACTTCCATTCTCGAAACATCTGGAAAGTACTCGTAACTACCGCTGCCGACTGACCAGATACCGAGAAGTGTGGAATGTTCTGGCAAAGAAATATCTAGAACGTACTTGACCCTACTAGTTCTGCTACTCGATACTAGATGGCGCTAGTAGTAACTTAATGTACCCGACATTAATCCTGGCGCATAACACTGCCCCCTCCTAAGACATGCTCGTCCCGAGCATCATCGGTCCCATAATAACGCGCCAGTCGATCCACATGGACGATCTTAGGAGCACTTCTTGTACCTTTCTGTATACGATAGGTCACGTCGTTAATTCTTGTCACAATCCGGTACGGGCCGTCCCATTTAGCTTGAAGCTTAGGAGATTTCCCTTTACTGCGAACTGGATTGTGCAACCACACTAGTGAACCTTCGTCGAATCCTTTATTGTTCATTTTGCGGTCATAACGGGTTTTCATCTTTTCAGACATTTGCTGGCCCGATTGTCTGACGTGCTCATAAATGTCATTCATTTTGTTCCGCAAGTCATTCGCATAATCGGTTATACTGCGTGGGGCATCAGGTGGTATTCCAGTGATCAGATCTGCGGGCAGCCGTAATTCTCTTCCAAAGTTTGCGAAGGCTGGTGTCACCGATGTACTTTCATGAACAGCACTTCGGTATGACAGCAAAAACGGTTGTATATGCTTGTCCCAATCGCGTTGCCGGTTTTCCACGACTTTTGCCAGGTATCTCTCCAATGTCTGATTAAATCTTTCCACCATTCCATCCGATTGTGGGTGGTAAGAAGTTGTTCTCGTTTTATGAGTACCCATAACTCGACAAGTTTCCTGGAATATTTGGGACTCAAAATTCCTTCCTTGATCGCTGTGAATCTCCAAGGGTACTCCAAAACGACAGAAGACTTCATGAACTAGTTTATCTGCAACTGTTGAGGCTTCTTGATTTGGAATGGCGAAGACTTCCGGCCACTTAGTGAAGTAATCCATTACAACCATGAAATACTTGTTACCACTTTCACTTTCCGGAAAAGGTCCCGCAACATCTAGGGCTATCCTTTCCCATGGTGCACCGACGTTGTACAATTTTAATGCACCTCTACTGCGAGTCTGAGGTCCTTTTACAGCCGCACAACTTGTACATTTGCGACACCAGTCCTTGACATCGTCACGACAGTGGACCCAGTAAAACCGTTCTCTTATCTTCAGTAGAGTCCGTTTTACTCCCATATGGCCTCCTGAAGAACCATTATGGTACAGCTGTAGGACATTCGGTACTTTTGCTTTAGGGACAACCATTTGCAAATGACAGCTGTCTCCCCGAGCATTTTCCCATTTACGGCACAGGACTCCATCCTGAATCACTAAGCTGTCCCATTGGGCCCAATAACTTTTTGTGATCGAACTCATCGCTGAGACGTCACTCCACGTGGGCTTAGGAGCACTGGCCTTCATCCACCCCAGAATCGGCTTGATGTCCGAATCTTCCTGCTGTGCACATTGTAGGCTTTCCTTCCACTCGCTGCTGAGGTCTGTCTTGACCATTCTCACAGGTACGACTTCTTTACCCTCTTGCCTAGTACAATGCTTGCAGTCTTCAGGGCAAGGTCTTCTTGACAATGCGTCGGCGTTGCCATGAGATCTTCCGCTGCGATGTTCAATCACAAAGTCGTATTCCTGCAGTAGTTCAATCCATCTCGCAACTTGTCCTTCTGGAGTTTTGAACTGCAATAGCCATTTCAGCGCAGC